>BNCR01000009.1:14920547-16174944 GCA_014656515.1 Oryzias celebensis
GAGTGGGTTTTGTTGTATGGTACTTTAGTGGTCACATATCCTGTTTTTGAAGTGAAGAATAAAGATGTTTAGCTAAAAGTTTGCAAATCTCTTAGTGCAAGTGTGCCTTCCTCCCGCACTCCAAAAACATGCTTCATAGGTTAATTGATAACTCCAAATTGCTCTCCTGGGTATGAATATGAGGTTGTGTGGTTGTATATATTTGTGTGACCCTGGGATGGATTTGATGGGATAGGCTCCAGCAACCCAGTGACTCCAAACAAGTATAAATAGTGCTTAGAAAGAGGTTGGGTGGATGTAGAGATTGAAGGAAGACCTGTTCCTTCAGAAGGACTTGTCTTCTGTTGTATCTATTTTAGGAAATTGAAAAAGTAGGAAGAGTTTCTGCCAATTTCTGAAGTTTCTGAAAAGTTTCCTTTTGAAAAGAAGCTTTTTGGTTAATAAGTTGTTGGTCTGGTGGTCTAGAAGAGCTACAAGCAAATGTTATTCAGGTTTTACGGAAAAGTTTCTTTGAGCAGTTTGAACTGCTCACGTTACCTGTGGGTGAATATCCCTGCAGTTCTGGTGTTAAGGAAAAAAAAAAAAATCATATCTTGATCATTGTCTTTTTCCCGTCAAAGTGATTGATGAAAGCGTGGAGGTACCGAGGGAAAGGGAACGCAAAAAAGATAACTTTATGAGGGAAAGTGACAGAAACAAGAAGATTGTAGGGGGGGAGGGAGGGAGGAGAGGAATGAGGAGGGGAGAGGCGTGGTGGGAGGGTGTGTGCGGGGGGAGGGGGGTGAAGCATCTCACGCTAACACAGATCATGATCATCGTGTTGGCAGGATCTGAAAGATTAGACACATCAATAGTTTATGAATCTCCTCAGAGTTGAGCTCAATTCCCTCTTCTATAAATTACTAAATAAGGGCATTTACATCACAGCGCCACGGCAAACTTTTCCTTTTCTCCGTGGCTTCTTTTTCCTTTTTCATCTTTCTCAAGCTCAAACTTGGACACAGTCCATTTGACCCTCATGAACTGAGTTATCAAAGAGTGAAGCAGAGCGGGAAAAAAGCTGCAAGTTTTCATTGCTGATGTGGTTCAGAGAGGAAGACGCGCGGAAAGAAAGAGGAAGAATGAGAGGAGAAATAAAGGGAGAAGAGGATGTGGTAAAGACGCAAGCACCTAAAAGACTGACATAATTAATGGATGCGGCCCTCCGATACACATGAATTATGCAACTTTTATATTCAAGAAAATTACAAACGCAACCCATTGGGAGAGAATGGAGAGGAATCATTATCTGCAGACTTGAACCTTTGTAAAATGCACCAAATTTTTAATTATTAATCCACATAAACAAATAACACATGAATAAAGAACACAATGAGAAGCCACCCAAGCCACGGGAGTTGGGCAAAGTTCTTCCGTAACTTTCTTCGTGTATGAAGAGGAGCAGAGTGAAGAGGGGAGGCACAGAGGAGAATTGGGACGAAGGAAAGAGATGAAAGGTAATGAAGAAAAATTATAATCACTACACAGATTGCTTGTCATTTTTAAGTAAACATTACTCAGCTCTATCACCAAGAACACAAAATCAGAAACCAGAGCTTTTCTTTTTTTGTTTCTCCAAACAACCAGAGTTTGGTGATGCCGTACTAAGCATGGAGTTCAAAACTGTCATCCTGCTGTGTACACCATGTGTACACAGCAGGATGAAGAAGTTTCAATTAAAATAGACCCACATTTCCACATTTGTGGCTGTTTTATTAAATAAAAGAAAGGTGGAGAAATTGGTTTATTGGGTAGATCAGTCTTAGGAGTGAACCAGCAACTTTGGAAACCTTCTGTGGACAGCCTTGCTGTCTTTTCTGATTGCAGTTGGTCAATTTTCTTCTTTATGACTTGGGATTTTATGTGTTAGCGTCTCTGTGAATAAAAGTTTCAGAGGTATAGATTGAATGAGTCACAACTGAACACATTCTTATAAATATTCTTGCTTTTCTCAACCGGATCTTTGGTTTTTATGTGTTTAAGAGCATCATGTGCTCTGAAACAGACCGGCTCTAAAACAGTATGCATGCACACACGCTGCATATTCATGAGAGCAGGCCAGCGCATATGTCAGAATGGGTTATGGTGGTGTGGCTGAAGAGGGGGGAGGACAGGAGGACGCCCTACAGTGACCACACAGTGATGCCCTTCGAGGGCTCTGACTGAAAATGAGCAAGGGGTGCTGCACACACTGACATGCACACGCATTGGCCATGGTCACCTTCAACACAGAGCGGCATATGTTACGCACAGAAATCATCCGTCTGAATCCTCACAGCAGCCACTGTTCAAAAACAGGAATATAAATCCTCAGTCTGGTTTGTGTGCTGCCGTGCCTCCTAATAAAATCATTGTTTTTTTTCGGTACCTTCCATGGTACCTCTTCTGACAAAAATGAGAGAATTTTTATTTGTTTAATTGTCATAACATATTACCAATAATGGGAGAAGAGGGATTTATCCTGTAACAAAACATGAAGTCAAATTTGAAATTAATCAGTGAATAGACAACATAATTAGTTAAAATTAACAAATAATTCATTTAATAAAACAGTTTTGCTCTATTCTAAGAACATGTTTTACCTGATTAAAGTTCCTTGAAATGGTTAATTCTGATGCAACAAAACTAAAGCCTTTTTTACCTCTGTTTTCACATCAGAAAATAAAATTTAAAAAAACGGAACATCTTCAGAAATATATCGTTTGCACACTTTATATTTTTATGTTTTTCCCATTTTTAGTAGTTTAACCCTGTGACAAAGCACTGCCCATATTCTTCCCACCTGTTTCTTTAAATAAACCATAACAATGTGTCTGGCGTTCCTTTGTCCTCATTCTCGTGCGCTGTCCCTCACCAAAAAGCAGCCAGCATTCAGGCAGCGTGGCAGAGCCAGAGCGCCTTTTCCAGCTTTCGTCTCTGCGGAGACCAAGGGTTGTGTAGTTCCTAATTGCTGTGTGCCAAAGAGACTCCAGGAACCAATCAAAACGGGCAATCTCTAAAGACGAGCCAAAACTAATTTGTTAGCAATACACCTTTCTTTTCTCTTCCCTCGCTCAACGAGTCTCCTGAAGGCAGTCAAAGGTTCATCTTTGTGGTCATGACCTGTCCCTGACGTTCCCTGCCCTCCTATGTGGCTTCACTGGGAGTTCACCTCCGATGCCACTTTGGTTGTGACCCGACTCTGAAAAAAGGGGTTGTGATGAGAGCTGCAGTGAGATAAAAAAAGAGGGAAACTGCTTATTAAATCCCCAGAATTTGAGCGTTGAGTTGCTATCTTGTACCTGTAATCTATGTTTTTGTGTGTGTACATGAGGGACACACCTCAGGGAGCGTGAGAGCGGAGCAGCTGTGGTCATCGAGAGAACACACGTGTTAGCTTTGGGTTTCATCTCTGGCTTGTCCTGCAGGGAATCTGGCTGCCTGCTGAGAGGCCCAAAGTAAATGCATGTAACAGTGATCATATGTCCGTGTTTGCGCCTGTGTGTTCTTTCCCGTAACACGCCTCCTAGCTTCTGCTTTGTCACTCTCTCCGAGCTCATAGCTTGGCTTTCTCTGAGGACCTGCAACTTCAAAAGGCAACTTTAAAAAAGTGTCTGTTTCACACAGTCAACAAAAGCATTGCTGGAAAACACACAAACCCACATCTGAGGAGGCAGCTTTCTGTAAGAACACACCTAGCACACCATCTTTGCAGGACACAAAGCCTGCTGAGAATAAGAAAAAACAATCAGTCTTTTATATCGCAGTGATACTGGCATTTAGGGCTGCCAAAGCGCCACACAGCTTCCTCAAGGCAAGGAGCGGTTAGATACACTTTGTGAAAAATGTCCATCACGAGAGTTTTTACAGTAAAAACCTGGCTCACTTGTTAAATCCAATCCACTCATGCACTTATGAGCAGCTGCAGAGTGAGCGCGTTTGTGATAGCGGTATTAGCTCAAAGTGAGGAAGCCATGTAGGCACAGTTGCAGGTCTTAGTGATGCAACCTCAAAGCAACGCTGCTCCAAACTTCTCGTAAGCAGGTCATGCTTTCACACAGAAAGCAGCTTGCGCAGGTGATCAGATTATGAAGAAGCCACAGTCAAACCCAGAGAGAACAGTAGATTTGTGGTTGGTTTTTAATTATTAAAAATGTAAAAACACATTTTTGTTGGTGACGAGTCTGATTACATGATTGTATAGTTCTCTGAAAACATTCAAACTTTTATTGTGGCTGCATTGAATTTAAATCTCTTCTGTTATCAGGGATTTCTGAGTCGACACCTGTCTGTTTGAGCTCAGTCTCATCATGCATTAAAAGTCCTAACTATCCTCACACATTTCTGCTGATTAGCTTCCCAAACTTCTTCAAAATGTTTCCAAACAAAACTGAGAGAACCAGCAGGCCTGTCATTTCTGTCATCCACATCCTACCGTTTCCATGCTCTTTACATCTCGTTCCGTGTACAATTTTTAAATGTCTTTCTTTAATGTCCCAACTTTTTCAAGCTGCATTTTTTTAATCTGCTCCTGATCTCTGATGATTTGAATGTAGAAATACTCAGAAAAGCAGTTTTCATCTTAAATTATTTTATAAATGTCCTCCAGCATGAGATAAAAACACAATTTTCATTAAAGTGGGTCTTAATCTGCTAAATAAATACACGTGAATAAAAAAAAAAAACAATCTGATGTTTTTTCATTCAGATGAATAGAATTTACTGATGAACAATGTTCTCATGTTAGAAGTATTAACAAAAATATAAATTATCCACATTTAATTGAATGGAACAAAATCTATTTTTCTTGAATCTAAAAATGTTTACATTGTTATTAACAATATCATCAAGTTAGAGAGAATTTTTAATTTTTAAGAGACCTAAACGAATTTGTTTTCTGTTTAGGAGATTAAGTTGGCATTTCTTTTGATCCAGACAACAGAGCACTTATTAAACTAGTTATGTTATGTCTGATTTTTTTCAAATAACACAGAAGCTAAATGCTTTGACTCAAAAGGAAGGACCTTGTGTTGCTGTTGATAGACATGACGCCTACAGATTTACCATTCAGAGTTGCTGCATGCCCCACCGGGGTAATTTTCAAAAATAACTAACAGTCAATCATGTCAATAGATTGATGCTTTTCTCGTTAATATCTTTATGACTTTTGGTTTCTCCTTGTTAAATCACTTATTTTTGTGATTTCAGAGATTCCCCTAAACGTTCAACACACATCAGCCCACCTTAGCCATCAATGCGGTCCTGACAGACAGCACGCTTTCTTCCTCTGCTCTATTGATGCTTGTGTGTCGTATGTTGACAGCTTTGTGTGTCTGTTGCAACGTAGCAAAGTACAACTTCTGATTGCACGGGGAACTAGAAAACCGGTATAATCAAAACGCCAAGTGGTGAAATGATTTTGCAGTTCAAAGTTTGTTTCTTGTTTTTTTTAGGTGTAAGAAAGAGAAAAAGACAGCATGACAGACTGCATTGGGGTAATACAAGGTAAGCAACAGATACAGTAGCTGTTAGGATGGTAGTGAGTGCTTGATTTGACAGCAACAGTGTAATGAGAAAAGTAAGATGAAGCATCTTTTAAAGGATCACTTGAAATTGCCAGTCTATTTTAATCCATTGCCACCTTGGGAGAGGAATGTTCCGTTTTTGTGTGGACTAATTGGATTTTGAAATGTATATTGAAAAAAGTCTAATTAGATATCCATCACATGGGGAGGAGCATTGAAATCACTCGATAAAGAGCCCTTTCTTTAATGCAGGTAGCATTCCTTCACACTTATTATCCACTTTGCCACTCATTTTTCTCTTTTTCCTCCCTTTTCCTTGCAGAAAATCACGTGTTCATGTCCCCTAACCTCCTTTTTTAAAAACTCTTTGATCATTGTGTCATTGGATTTTTGGTTTTGCGTGTCAGTCCAAGCTCAGACGCTGAAGGAAAAAGCAGTTCTGTGTAACTGCTTGTCATTGTCATTTGTTCCATTCTTTTTAACCTCTGACAGGAGATCTCTGTTGGAGGGGGTCAAGGGTCTCCAGAGAGGCCAGCAGAGATCAAGAATTACTTTTTTTGAGAATAGATATATATTTTGTACCTGAAAATGTTTCAGTAATGTTCCCCAAATCTAAATAAAACATGTATAGATTATCAGGAATGAAGTAGAAAAATATTAGAATTAATACTGATTTAAATTTTGAATCTTTTTATTACCTTTTCAATGGTTCATTTGCCTTATTTATTAGAGGGAGATTAGGACAAAGCACAAAACTAATCAGAAACGCAACATTTAATTATGTTTAACCTAATCGACATAAAATAAAATTGTGGAAAAAAATTTTAGTTTATAGCACATTTTAATGTAAATAAGCAAAAGTACAAATTTTCTACCAAACTAATTTTGATTTCTTTAGCTTGTAAGGAAAGAAATGACCTCATTTTAACTTCAGTGATGTAACTTCTTTAAACAAGTGTAGAGTTTCCAATGTTTTGCGTTTATTAATTCACACATTTGCATCACTAGATTTTGTTTTCCTCCAGATCTGTGCAGTAAAACCTTTAAAAGATTTGGCACAAAAAAAAGTAAAAAAGAATCTATTTTCGTATAACTCAATAAAAGCCCTTGATTGCTGCTTTGAAACAGGATTAAAGGACATGAAGCGACACTCATGGAAGGTTAAAGTGTTTAATAGCCGTACATAGCTATTATCCTCATATACAAACAGTGCCGTGCTCCATACCAGCAGTCTGAGGAGTAAAGTAGAGTATGTGTCCGCTGCCTCTCACCCTCTCTGCCCTGCAGAATAGCTGTTTAAATGAGATTAGTCTTGACAAGTGAACTTTAGCTGGTAATAAAAACCCCTTTTTATCTGCAAAGCAAACAGTAGAGCCGCCCACTGAATGAATACCTAACTCCTGAATTACCATAAGAATGGCTCAGCTGAGCACACACATAATGCTTAAACTAACAGTGTAGAACACACACACAAGTATTTACAACCACCAGCCACGCTAATGAGTGGTTTCACTGATTGCTGCCTTGTTATGGGTGGAGGCCGCAGTCGCAGCGTCGCCGTGACAATGAGCAACAGGAATGCTGAGAAGCAGACAATATTGTTCTGAAGCGTCCACCCGAACTCCCACCACACAAAACCCATGAAAGTTGTCACTCTGAGCGGAGAGTTCTTCCAAAACCTTCAGTTGCACATATCAGGCTTTTAGTAAATCAGGAATCATTTTCCGGAATGTTACCACATCCAGCATTCATTCTGTCTTCCATTACTTAAAAAAATATATTTCTGACCCCCTCTAACTTCAATTTGGGAATTGAAAAATTCCAGTCGTCCTGTACCCTCCCCTGCAACACCTCCCAACTCTCTCAAATCTGGGGAAAAAAAATCCCTGTCCCTTAGATCCACAAGTGTATCTGTAAACCATGTAATGCCGACCCCCTCATGCACCCTCTTTGTCTCTTGCCGTTGCATCTCATAGACACCCCCCCGCCTCTTTTCTAAGCTGCAGGACCCGAGGAACAGGCTGACCAGAGCTGCAGAAGGGTGCAGAGAGCAAGCCGTTGGTTCCCAGGACCGCTGCGCACTTGTCATGTAAATGAAGAAGTCACAACCAATTAAAGTAATTGTAGCGCATCGCCTCGTCTTCACCACCGCCACTGAGCTGAGGAGGGGCATGGAAGAGAGGGATGGAGGGGAGAAAGGGAAGGAAGTTGGGATGGGGGGGTGGGGGGGTGTGACACTATGGCACAAAAATGCTTATGATTACTGAAGGAAAAATAACTGTTTCAATTTATAAAAAATAAAATATATTTATATGCTTTTTAATAAAAAAACACATTCTCAAAGAAACTGTTTTCAAAAACTGAGAAAGGTGATCATCATAAAAGCACATTTTAACAAGAAATTAAAACAATAAAGACAAACTTTGCGGGCTATTTTCTCATATTATTGGATCATTGAAATAATTAGCAGTATTTTTTTACTTTTTTTTTGAGTAAACTATGTTTTGATGCAAAACTTTGAATGCTGTAACATGTATGCTTTGGAAACAGGGTTATTTTGGGCTAGTGGGTGGAGGAGTGTACATGTGTTCGAAAAATAGAATACCACTGCTAATGGCAGCTCTTATCCCTGTTGCTCCGTTCTTTGTTATGCGGTGTAAAAAAATGTTTTTGTTTTTGTGCGAGTGATGTTAGATTTTTGTCTAAAAAAATTAGAAAGTGTATCTCCCAAACCCCAAAAGATGGAAAAATGTGTTTTTAAACATTCTTTCACATGCAAAAGTTATATCTCAGTAAAACATGATCAAAGTTTGATTAAAAAAATAAAGGAACCTCTTTGGCTGGAGAAAGTTGTCTGTTCATGTTCTACATCCTTACATTCTAAAATACAAAGGGCATAATTTACTAAAGATTTGTATAAATCTTTGTAAATTTGACAGCATAGCCAGCTGTTTCCCTTTTTAAGTTTTTCTTTGTGCCAAAAAGTGCACTGTTCTCCTCTGCCATATTGTTTACCTTCAGCACATCCCTTCAGGGGCATGCTGCAGCATTCTTCACTCTTGGTTTTGGCAAAGATTTCTCAACCAGATGCTGTTTCTGACACAACCTCGTATTCTATCCGGGCTGGGGACTGGCACAGGGAAAGCCAGACTGGTGTGCACCAGCATGAAGGGTCTTGCCTATAGGAACCCTCACTGTCGTAAGCTCATTACGCCCCCTGGGAAACGAACCCTGGTTTCCCATGCATCAGACCTGCATGCAGCCAACTGAGCCGTCCAGCCGCTACTCCTCCACAAAATGTCTCCGAAATACTCTCTTTGTTCTGGGTCCACTGGCATTGGCACCCTTGCACCCCAGTTTTGATCCTTCTCTCAAGGGCATTAGTAGTAGTGTTTTCTTTGGTTCTTTATGCTGTCTATTCGTGGCCAACTTGTCTTAACCTCAACTGATCTTCACCTTGTATCCCTTTTGGTTTTATTTTTCTCAAGCAACCTTCTAACCATCCTCCTGATGATTTGTTTGATGGAGATTTTTCTATATTTTTACTTTCATAGTCTTGCACTTGCAAGGCTCTGTGACAACAACATATTTTGCAAATGAGCATCCTCATGAATTCTTTTCCAGTGTTCACTTTGACCATTTATTCAAAACTGAACCACTACAGTGGAAAAAACAATGGAAAAAATTGTAGGCCTGCTAAAAGATTTTTTTTCCTTATTTAGTTGCCACTGTAAATTTTGAATAGCACCTGAGTGAGTGAAAGATGCTTACTAGAATGAAAAAAAAATGCATTGCATAAAGGTTATATGAAAAATGGACAGGGAGACTAGAGGCACAGAAAGATGGACTGTGAGAGAGACAGCCTTTGCCCCGAGGCTTCAGTCCCCACCTCTGTGGTCAGTCAGCATGTAATTGAATGCATGTTATCCATCCATCCTTCCATCAGAGCTCTCTATCTGTGGTCTTCAGCATGAAGAGTTGATGCCTGAAGCGCTTACATTTACACAACTTAGACAGACACTCGAAAGTTAGTGAACAAGCTGCTGTTGTGTGAAGATCTTTGAGCGCGGTGGTAAATAAAAGCTACTTTTATTTGGTATATTTTTTAGAGAGGTCAAGACAGTAAACGGAAGGCCTCATTCAGGTAATTTTCTGTAACCCTAACTCTGTAACAGCGCATGAGAAAACCCAATAAACATGTGAGGCTTCAACATCATTGGGCTGCAATTGTTGCATTTCCATGCACTTATTTATGAGGGTAATAACCTAGTTATAACCTGATAACTTGGTAACACCTGAAAACACTCACTTTTTGTATTGTATTTTCGTCCTCTGACAGCTCTATTTTGTTGTTTATCCAAAAACAGTGATTTCATATTTGTGTGTTTTGAATTACAGTAGTTTGTGCACTCACAACTCAGAAGTATAGTAGCTCAAACCCTAAAGAAGTCTGAAAATATCCTGTCTATAAATGTGTTGTGGTGGTGATATCCTGTCTATGTGGTGAAGAGGGTTAGGCACCTTTCAACCAATGATAGACTTTAACATTTTGGTTTTATTTAATAGTTTTTTTTTTTTTTTTTAACAATGAGCAGTTGTAACTTAAAAAAATGTGTACAAGGGAAATCCATAAAGAACAAACTCAATCTCACCTGAAAAGTCATACTTTCCAGCTCTTCAGTTGAACTGCATATCCACCTTAAGCTATTGATTCCCCCTCCATTTTTGGGGTGAAGTCTTTCCTCCTAACACCCCAGTGGGCTTACTAGGATGCTGGGCATTTGTTCTGACTTGAACCATTGACTAGTCACTGGTCACCACTGCTAGACAGCAAGATGAATCAGATCCTAACAATCATTTGTGGCATTTCATTCTGCAAGCAAACAAACAAATAAAATAAAATGAAGAAAAGTTGTTGATTTTTATTCCCACTCATTTCAGGCTT
Source organism: Oryzias celebensis (assembly GCA_014656515.1). Classification (NCBI taxonomy): domain Eukaryota; kingdom Metazoa; phylum Chordata; class Actinopteri; order Beloniformes; family Adrianichthyidae; genus Oryzias; species Oryzias celebensis. The sequence goes on from BNCR01000009.1 coordinate 14,931,036, forward strand.
TTGCTGAAATGTGAAAGAACTTTAACTAAACAAAACACTGATTGTCAGTAGAGTGTTCTCCCTGAGAACCTTAGTGAACTTCCTGTTCCGTTGAACCCACAATGACATGAAATCATTTTCATTGAAGGAAGAGAACAATAAAAAAAACACTTTGTTAGGACTGAAGTCAAAATGAGGTTGATTATTGTTTATACAAGATTATTACTTATTACTGCTTATTATTGCTCATTACTGGATATGTGAAGCCTGCTCTGGTGTGGCTTTGAAGCTGCGTTCACACCACCATTGGCATGGTGTAAACGTGTGTGTATATGTGCGTTTTGGGCTTCTGCGTTCTAAACTCTTACGTGTCGCTATCCAGGTTTTTAAGTCATTGAGCATCAGAATTAAAGATCAAAATCATTTGATGTGATGGCAATGCCACCTTTTTTCTGGTACCTTCACATCTGAGACTCTCTTTCACTTCTGTATTTGTTTTCTATTCTAAAATATAGAAAAAGCAGAAACACACACACACACACAAACACTTTTCCACATGGTGCTTCTAAATCCATTATTTTTTAATGCTGTGTGAATATTCCCCCATAGCACTTCCTATCCTTGGACCTGTTTTACTCTTTGTGCATGTCCAAGTGTGTGTGTGTGTGTGTTGGTGTGTACACCAAAAGCCTAAGGATGAGTGAAGATTCAATATGTCTGCCTCAATTTGGGGACTGAAACATTCATGTCATCCAGCACAGACGGATGCAGACATGAGCCCATGCAAACACATGGGCACAAAAATGCATACACGTCTCATGGAAAGATACTCTTATTTTGTGTCCAAAGCTCTTCAAGGATTTGGGCAGAAAGTACCTCTAGTGCCATTTTTTTTCCAAACGCAAGTTTGAGTTAAATGACGTTTGCAATTTTTTTTCCAAATAAATAAAAGTTAGTTTGGATAAATATCCCGTGATGCCACTTTTTAGAACTTCGATGCAAGACAGCTTTTAAGCATCGTTTGTTTTGTGGCACATTGCCCCAACAAGCACCAGCAATGGCTTGGTGTATATGTTTCTCCTCTTATGAATTATGAATACAGTTAGCTCTTTTGTTTATGAATTATTACTGATCCGCCTGCCTCTACAGGATAGATAGTGGAACAAATGCATTTACAGTGTAACCAATTGCATTATTGCCTTTTAATATTCCATACTTATTTGTTTTATGGGGAGCAAACTTGTTTTGGGTTGAGTGTGAAACAAAACAACTCATTACAGAAACATGTTTTTCATTAGGAGAAAACAAATGTTTATTTTACCACTATTTGGTGAAGAGTCATGAATAAATATGGTGTTTGTCTCTGAGGTACATAAAACAACAATGCGGCAGCAGAACAGAGGAGACTGAGATGCAGCGGAGACACGCTTTGACTCTCTGTGGACTTCTGGTCACCGCAGAAGAAAAGCACAGATCTGATATATTATGTAGATATGATCTCCATCATAATAGGGATTTGATTCATATTATATAAGTTGATGGAGGTGGTTGCTTTATAAAAACAGTTTGTGAGTAATTCATTAAGGCGGGGGACTCTAGACAGGAGGAAAAAGAAAAAGGCAAGACAAAACCAGAAAAGTCATGAATATGGAATGTGTGTTCTTTGTGATTTAAATATTCATGACATGGCTATTAGTATGTTATAACGGAATTATCAGCTTCGGCAGCCAAAAGACGAGAAAACTCCAGCTTGATTGATCTCATCAGGACATCATCAATAATGGATTACTCCAATCACAGTTCTGGGAGGGAGCGCACACTCTCAGGCTCGTACGAGCACACCCCCAACATGCACAATTATGACACAATCTGTAATTTCAACCTACTGTTAAATCAATCGTAGCACATTATCGCACCATGATTCACACTCCTAGCTTGCTAAGTAAGAAAACATTTATTCAAATAAATGTTTTTTTATGTGCTAATTGAGCTGTGTCAGCTAAAGCACATGAAAAAGTTAAGGATAAATAAAAATAATTTTGTGATGTCTATTTCCTTTAACAATAGTGTAATTAAGTTTGGGAAAGCTTTATTAATAAATAAACACCAAAAATAGGTTGCCTTTTGAGACACGAACCAAAAACTGCACAGGTTTATTGATGAGATGAGATGACGACCGCCTCCTTTCATTGCCTTTCATGGTGCAGTGGGAGAGTGGTTGACCTGTGATCAGAAGGTTGCAGGTTCAGTTCCTGCCTTGCCTGCCCACAGCGACTCAGAGACCTGCGTATTGATGAACTGCAGGTGGATGCTGAGAAGAATACGAAGAAGACACAACATTGTACTTTCTTGTGAGGCATGTCGTCTAAAAATGTGTGAACTGACAAGATTACAATATGTATGACGTGTGCTCAAAGTCAGAGATGCGAATGACCAGTGGTGCCGAATGGCCCACTTTTATGGATAACCGCCTTCCTGAGACATTTACACATCGTCCAATCAGAGTTGCTGCCGGCCAGCAATCTGGTTGCCTTTACCCAGCTGTCGCTCGATTTCGTAAAGACGTCATTCCAACGAGTTTTCAAAAAATTGGGTTAATCTTGAAAATCTACTGCCTCCCCATCGCGCAGTCACAATTGTAGTTGTGACCGTAACATAAGATGAGAAAAACATGTGAACTGACCATGTATTGTTCATCTAAAAGGAAGTTCCACTATTGTATCCCTTCTCTTTTAGTACCATTTTGTTTGCACTTTGCAAAGTGCTGCAGTGCTTGCTTCCAGTTTCCCGCTCTCTGCAGTGTTTTTGAACGGACTGAGACTGAATGTTAGAGGATTTCTTGTGGAATATTTTTAGTGGACCGGACACTCACCGAAAGTGCTCCAAAGTGTCTAGACAGGCCTGAGAGCTGAGCTCATTTCTGTGCCTTCACAGCGCCAGCTTCTCTCCCACACTCACTCCGCCTCCATCATTCCTCGGTCAGCGGTACAGTAGCTCACACTGTACTTAGACATCATAAAACTTCAATGAGATTTTGTACCACAGAAAATATGTCTGCTTGTCAGTGAACATAAAGAAATAAAACTGTAGTTTCTCCTTGTTCCTACAAACTGAGCAGTTCTCCGTTGGAAGTGTTACCCAAGAAGAAAACATTCATTTTCAAATGTTGTCTGTTTGATATATTTTCCTCTTTGCTCTCTGCTTCACTCTGTGTGTTTATGTCAGCTCTGTAGCCTCAGGGCTGAAGGCGATGCTTTAAAAGAGTCTATCCTCACTACAGATGGATGTCCCTGTTAGACAGACCACACACAAACAGGCAACTGCATGCGAACATGAAGAATCATTTTTTAAAGAAATAAAATCCTTAAAATAACTTGCCACACCTTCCAGCTTTTGCTCTTTTTCTGGCTCATTTCGTTAAATGGAGAGATGACCGGTAAGTTTTGCACAATGAAATGTCTCTTTCCTTCTACGATTCCAGTCTTTTAAAGGAGAAAGAGATTTACTACAATAGGGTATTTGATTACCCCAGAGATTATTATACAATTTGCTGGTGTTGCAACCAAGTGTGAAAAAGCTGTAACCGTGCTTACAGACTGCGATAACTGTTACACATTTGGACAAAAAGAAGGAAAAGGGAGTGTGTCTTACTAGAGTGCTATCAGCTCTCTTTGCTCTTGCTTTTTTTTATTTTTGTGAAGGAGTTTGGATCGTGTTTCCTTTTCAGATCCCATCGTTCAAATCAAGGGTGGTTAGATCATTGTGATATCCCGGTTTTTGGCCTCGTAGACCATGATGATTCCTCGGAAAAAGCACTCTGTAAAGGAAAATTGACAGCACCGCGATGTTTAGATGAACTGTTCTGAAAACATCAGCAAGATACACTATGAGACTTAATACGCTTGCTAATATTTACTTCGTTAACTGTAGTATTGGGTCTAACTTTTCAATATGCGACCAAAGGAAAATACAAAAAAGGAAACTGTGGCTGGAAAGAGGAAATCTAAATCTGATGGGGTAATAAAGAAGGTACTCGCTTGACCATCCATAAAAAAATAAAAGCAGACCCAAATATCTCAAAATCTACAAAGCAACCTGAATCATATGGATGAGGGCTCAACTTCACAGAACTATACCCTTTATGAGAAAACCTTTTTTTTTTACTTTAAACCTTCTTTCATCATTTATGTTTAATCCTATAATCTCTTAATGTCACAATACTCTTTAGTAGTTGTAAATGTTGACCTTCATTATGGTCAAAAAGGCATCGAAAGTACAAAAAAAAGAAGATTTTGCTGAATAAAACAGGTTTAGGGTTACCAGTAAATTTGTAAGTATTCTTTAGGGGGATGTGCTAACTCTTCAATATTTGTGTTTTTTGGGATATGTTGTGGATGTGTAAAAACATTTAAAAAAACAACCAAAAAAACAGCACAATGTAAATAAATACATTAAAATAAAAGCAAAATTTTGACCTTGGGGACAACAATTTAGGTGTAATCACATTTTAAGGCTTTTATACACAACACAATATGCTGTTATGTGTCTTTACTTCCAAAATAAGTTTCTAAAACTACAGGAAGATTTGACACTGCTTGAGATGCTGCCAACTAAAACTGGACATGAACGCTGTGGCAAAAGGGATAGAGCTACCACCCAACAGATCCATTTTAGTGCTACGTTCACTCCTGCCTCAGCAAAACATTCAAGCAGCCAAGTCTATGTATATGAGTGTTTTGGACTTAAAACTCTTGCGTTCACATCACTATGCAAGTTTCTAAGTCAGTTGTTGGGCTCTACGCACAAAACATGCACAAATGTGCATTGAAAGTTAAACCAGTTCAACTTTGACCAATCAGGGGCTTTGACAGCGAGACTTGGGCCTTTTCAAAACACTAACCTTTTGAAAATTGATCTTGAAGGAGTAATTTAAACTGGGGATGGACGGAATTACATGACGCCAAGTCTTTCATATATCGGAACAGAGCTGTGAAAGAAAAAGCATTTTGCACCAAACCTCTTGCAACTGGGAATACATACGTTAGAATCAGTCCAGAGTGAACACCATATGCTAAAAGCGCGCTCATGAAATCCACGGTCATTGGGTTCTTGATTGTGCTTTTAAAACTTAGGAATTATCTATTAAATATAACACAAGAGACATACTTTGTCATTTCAGAGCAATTGACCTAAGTTAATTCTATTAAATAACCCATTCCGATCATCTTTATGATCTATAAATCACTTCACTGTTTCTGAGAGCTTGGAAAGGGGAGCTTGTGGCCCGCCCGTTACGTTTTCTACATCACAGATAAGCTCTTTTTCAAGCAGGATTTTTTTCTTCTGCTCTTGATTCACAGTAGTTGAAAAGATATCACTAGAAATGCATAATTGTCATATTTTAAAAAATGAAATAAGAACAGGTTAAAAACACCAAAAACACATTTTCATCAACGACAAACAACATTCATGCAAAATCAAATCTGATGAAAACCCAAATAAAGAATTTGTTTACTTCATAATATCTGGCTTGAACATCAACAGAGCTTTTGGCCCACATGTGGGATTGCACCACAGTCCTTCAAAAATATTTTCATTGTTTACTTCACCAAAGCAGGAGCGTGCAGTTTTCAATGCTTGCTAGGACTGATCAGTCCCTTCCTGCCTGTGATGACTGCTGAGTTGACTTGACAAGTTAAACAGTCTGTTGTCTTATTTTTAGTCCTTGATGTTGAAAGTCTTTGACGGCTTTGTTGTTCATTTTAGGTGACACGTTCATGTAAACATTTTATGTTTTATAATGCAAGTATGTCGTGTTATATATGCAGTTTTGAGCCTGTCACTTTTTTTAGATGTTCCCCACTTTGGGCTGGGAACAGGAATACCAGAAAACACTTTCTAATCTCAGAATCCATCTCTTCGATTGATAGATTTGATCAAGTACAACCCTTAAAAATAATTGATGAATTGATGATAACTATACCGCATTATTGTCTCTGTCAGTGTTCATTCCATGTGTGTGAACAGCAGGTGTGCAAATATGTCTCTGCATGCATTTTGTCACGCGTAATCTCAAGTTTCTATTCAAGAAATTAATAATTTGAGGACTTTGGTGGTCCTTTAAAAAACACAGATGTCAAAGAACGTTTCAGGATTATCACCAGAGTCTGGAATAAACAGAATGTCTTGTTCTTATGTGATACAAAGACAGAGCGTTTGTGTTCACTCTGTGATGTGGGTTTTTCGCTGTGTTGTTTGGTGCAATTGTGCCTCTCCAAATCAGGTGTGTGGGCTGTCTGTCTGTTTGTTGTATTTGCACCCGTCACATTGAGTCATCTGTCTGCTTGTCATTGCTGCACTGACTTTGCAGTGACATATGCCTCCTTCTTGACTCTCAGACTGACAGGACCGTTGCCGTGGTGAATCCAAAGGATGTTGGAGCAAATCACACCTCGTCCTCTTCCTTCCTCTGAGTGACATTCAGAGTGTCACTCACACTTACTTTGTTCTTTTCATGTGCTACATGCTTGAAATTGTCCTTTGTGTAATACATAAAGTCCCGCCATGGCAGAAAACCAATCAAGAAAATTAAATAACCAATCAAGTATTCTTTACACTTTAAGCTGTTGCACAAAATGCACATCAGAAGTCAAATACAGTTTAAAAACATTAAATTCCATTAAATTAACATTAAGTTTCTTATATTCATATGTTCTAAGAATCTCATAATATCCAGGTAGAAATGTATTTAACATTTTTTCATTTGATTCTCAGGTTACTGTCAGTTCTTTTCAAAAAACAACCCCTGACTAAGCTTCATTTTTTCAGGCAAATACATAAAAAGAAATCACAAAATACTAAAGATAAGAATCAATGATGGTAATTATGTGAACACTAGTGTTTCTCTTGCTCCTTTCCGTGTGTTTTTTGGCACATAAAATCACACTTTGAAAGATTTCAACAATCTTGGTGTCAAAACCTTCAGCTTGTTCAGGACATTACTGCTTGTACTTTTGGTATGCATATATTTTACAGATTTTAAGTTTTTAATCAGTGGGCTATATGCACAACCTGATTCCGCGTTCGCCTCTTGATCGCTCAATCATTCTAGGTTCAGCTCAAAAACTTATGGAAATTCGTGTTGGCGTCACGAAATGAAGCCAATGTGCAAATTGTTGGATTGCCGCACGTATTTTAAGTGCGTCCAAGGCTAAATGTGGTTGCTGGTCGTACGTCATTAATGTTAAAGTCCCGTTAGTTGTCACTCACCCAGAGCACAGAGCGCAGTGATCGGCAGACACAACTCGGGAACCATTTGGCATATTAACCGTAACCATAATCCTTAACTTTCCTCCAGGTCCATGCGGCCAAAAAAAAAGTTCACCCCTGGCTGAACGAAAAAAACAAGTGCGAATAGTCACTTTAATTTGGGCGAAAGCTAACTAGCATGAAAGACAGATGAAAAACCTGTTAGTTATGGCAGGTAGTGCAACTTTTCCAGTTTTTTAGATGTGTTTTATAATAATAGCTATAAATGTAAGGATTGGTAAAAAAAATAGTTTTGACTTAGAACTTTGCCATGTTTAGTTCATGTCAGCTGATGAAGTCAAGAAGCAATGAAGTTCAGAACAGAAATAATGGAATCAAGCGAAACATGCCCTTTTGAACTCCCATTTTGTATGTTTTCATAAAAAATCTGCATTTATTGCTCCTTTATGTTAATCTAACTGGACTTTGACAGTACAGTCTATCACATTTGTTTAATTTGTAATTCGTATATTTCCACTTTTCAAAATAACAAACAGAAAGTTAGAAAATGATAGTTATTCAAATGATACTACCAGTAAGTGATCTCTTCAAATTCTTTTATTAACAATTTTGATTTTAAGATAAAAATGTATTAAGTGCAGGTTTCCCAGGTATAGTACTTTAAATATTTTGTTAAATAATTTCCCTTTTAACAAAGCCCCGGGTTGATTATAATAAGATTATAAAACTCATAAAAATTGGAAGTAAAAATTATCATAAAATAATTGTTATTTTTCTGGGCTTTTTCCCCAAATTATTTTTAATAATTCATGTTTAAGTGATTCTATGTATAATGTAACTATATGTCAAATTTGAACACTCCAAAGTCTATACATCAAAGTTTTAATAAATACATACTACAAATAAATGTACAACACATTTAGTTGCATCCTAAAGATGTTTTTTTCTCATAACGGTGTCATCTAAACCATGTTTTGATGCAGTTTTATAGTGTGATCTATGACACTTTTTTTTTTTTTACAGAGACGTGTTCACTTTGTGAAAAAGATGAAGCTCATGGAAAATCAAAGCAAGTCATAAAGCCTTTTATTGTGCTAATACTTTAACTGCCTGTTTAACCAAATGATGAAGAACACAAAACATATTTTAAAGATATTGATTGGGTGTATTACTTACCCAAGGCAATAACCAATAAAAAAAAAAACTTTTTATTGATTTTTTTCTTGGTGGAATTGTTAAAGAGTTGAAAAAGAGATTTATTTTCCCAACTAGAATAACTTTATTTATTTGTAGACTTTGCTGAAGTTAACTGCAACAAACTGTAACTAAGATGAGAAACCTATATTTACTGATTTGAGCTCTGCTTAAAACTAAAACTGGCTGGTCTGTTCTTTCAGTACCACATAAAAGAAAATAATCCCAGGTTACTTCTGTGTTTTACCAGTCCAATTCTGAAACACAAGTAAACATCCTGACACTCTGAATCCAAACCATTTGTCACTCTCAACCTGTCTGCCAACAATACCATTTTTCCCCAGAATGCTATGGCCCAGGATGAAAAAAAGAGTCAAAGCTGTGTCTAGACGACTAAACAGTGACTGGAGAAATTCATATCTTGTAGATTTCATCTAATTTCAGTCGATCTATAGACTTTTTTCATACATTAGTCTCCCTTCCATCTCACTGATGAATGTTGACCAAATTGATTGATTGATTGATTGATGATCATCCTTATATTTTCAAATGCAAATAAAATAGCTAAATTGACAAATGATTTTCAATCTTTACATCACATCACTCAATAGATGATAATCATGTGGCCCCATAATAACGGTAATAATGCCTGGGTATTTATTTATTAATTATGTATTATGATGTGATAAGGACATGCTGATGATTGATACATCTTCAGACAGATGTTGATCATATCAATAGTTGGTGTGGATTTGTTGTTGTTTTGTATTTTTGCTGTCAAGGTTGAATCAGCATAAGGGCACAGACTTAAACAAACTTCTGCATATATCCTTTACAAACATGTTTAAAGTTCTAAAGTTCTGTCCAACAGAGACTCTTTTGAATGACTACAGTTATCAGCAAGAGCATACATTTATCTATTGTTGATTTTACATTTCTACACATTAATTATAGTCATCATTCACATAACCAATCAAAGGATCAAAAAAACACAACAAAGTTATAATTGTCTGTACATTGACCCATTAGGCATCTCATTTTCTAACGTATGACTTCCTTAAATATTTTGATTATGTATATTTTCCAACTGTGTGATATTTTTCCTCATTTTGATTCTTTCCTCCGTGTTATTCCACATCCACCCCCCACAGATACAAGTGCACATACTTTTTTGTGTTGTCCTTACACAAGATTGTTCTTTCTTAATAAATATTCTCCTCTATCCTGAAACAGCTAAGTTTGATCTATGGAAGAAGTAATTTCTTTAGCTTTATAAATGATTTGCATTGTATTTTTTTGTATTATATCTGTAACGTCTAATCATTTTGATATTTAGAGTAACATTCTGGGACGTTAAGAAAAACCTATAAATTATTGGAGATGTACTCAAGGTCCACTTAGGAACTGAGTAATTTTGTGTGTCATGTTTTTAAGATTTACACAGCAGTTGTGTAAACAACAACAAAATGTGTGGCAAAAAATTAAAACATAGCAGTAGATAACACGTTTATCATGAAATAAGGTATCTTACAAAAGCTGTCCAGTTTTATGTTGAAAGCTTCGGTTACTAAAACTACTAAAACTAACTTTCTGATTTTTTTTTATAATGAACTCTAAAAAAGATTCATAAATAAAAAACACTTGGCTTCGGCTTTTATCATTTGGGCACCAGAAGAACAAGTATGAGGGACAGATAAAAAAACTGAATATAACATTTGATTGTACATTGGTAGGACAGCAGTCATTTCAGTGATGTTGAAAGGGATAATAGCAGCTTGTTTTAAAGCTGTGAAAGACTCTCTATTGCACACAGAAATCTGACCTTATCAATCAAACTGTTTTTAGAAACAAGTTTACTTTTTTTTTTTACATTTTTTTGGTGATTTAAAACTAAATATTTTCTGCTAATATTATAATCAAAATATTAAAGTCTATGAATGCATTAACATATTTCATGTCCTTTTTTTTTACCTCTCTGTCTTTAAAGCAGAGTAAGGGTCTCTGCAAGTTTATAGTGGAGGAACAAGCTGTGTGAAGGGACAAAATGTCACTAGGCAGTCTCCACTCGGGGCATACTTAGCATTTAAACCCCCTTAAACAACCCACCACCCCATCCTGAAAAAGGCGTGTTAACATTTACAAGCAGGGGGAAAAAAAGGAAAAGGAGGTAGAGACAGGCTGCAGCCAGGCAGCCGGCAGATTCTTCTGACCCTGTAGTGGAGCCGTGGGGAAGTTTTTAATTCCTCCACCCTTATGCTTCATTTGTTCTCCAGATCCCCCACATGAAGCTCCACAGTGACCACTCATGTGTGCACTGCTGTTGAATTATTAACAAGGGAGATAAGGGAAGAAGACTTCAGAAAGATAGAGGAATGGAAGAGGTGAGAGGACGTGGGATTGCAGGCGGAGAGGAGAAGTGAGAGGGGAGCTCAGAGTGCTGCAGTGAGGAGAGGAGGTGTGGATATGTAGCAGGGAGGTGAGAGGTGAGGTGAGGAAGAAGGGAGTCAAAAAAATTAGGTGAGAAGAGACAGGAGAGGTGGGAGAGTGATGGAGGGAGGGCGAAAGGAGGAAGAACGTCAGAAGTAGACAAAAAGGTTTTTTTCACTGCTTCTGTCTTCATACAAACCTTCATCTCATTGTTTGGTTTCTGAAGTAAGTTAGTATAGAAGTAAACCCTGAAAAAAAGCGAATACTTTGTTACCTTATATTGTTATATTTGGTGACTTTCCTGCAAGGAAAACTAACCAGAATCTTTTTTACAGTATTTGCGGGTGTGTTTAGGTTTCTCTACAAAGTCCACTGTGAGGTTTTTCAGTGCAACTTTTACTGTAAAAAGTAGATCCCAAAATCTTGAACTTTTGTGACCTTCAATAGAGCTTTGATCACATCAGTGTTTTGACATTTCAGTATGATGCTAGATGTCCCTTTACAGCAGGATCTAAGGACCTAAGTCTTAAGCTATATTCACGCCGCCCTCTGCAACGCATGTTCAAGCGGCCACTTCCAATAAAAAGTCTACGTAAACGTGCATTTCAGGATTCTGCGTTCAAAACTCTTGTGTTCACGCATTGCTACACAAGTTTCCACAACCATTTTTGGGCTCTTTGTACAAACGGCGGGGCCATTGAGTGAACGTTGAAGTTTAAACCTACACTATGGGCTACACTTGTATTCAAGGATACCCGTTTACCCGTTTGTGAATGCCAGTCACCTGCCCGATATGAACGTAGCATCGGTGGAATTTGTCTGTTCTGTCTGTATTTTTTTTAATCTACCCTCAAAATCCATTTATTAATCCTGTTTGGTGATTTTGAATTTTCTTTCTGAGTGAGTGTCTGCTTATGTGCCTGGATGATCTAATGCTTCCAATACTGATTCTCTGTCAGTCTTGCGGATAAGTGATCTTTGTGACCCATGTGACATGAGTTTACATGACTACTTTATATCTTCTGATCTTCCTCAGGTCTGGATCTCTGCTTTCAGGTTTAGATAGTTGGTCTCACCTGATCGTTTTCTCCTAAATTCCTCCAGTGCTTCTCAGAATTATTTAATGAAACTGTCAATTTTTTATTCAACCCATAAAATCAGATGTCATTTAGAGTTTTTTTTTTTTCCACAGGTTATTACTTTGAGCCTGCTAGCTTTAGCTTAAACTTCAGTTTGTCCAAACTGTACAAATTCGAATAGTGTAGTGCAGTTTAAGGTCGCAGTGGTGCAGAGGTACAGTGGTCAACTTCTGATCGAAAGGTTGCAGGTTCCCACTTTGCCCGCTCATTTGTTGAAATGTTCTTGGGCAAACCAACTCAACCCCATTGCTCCTGGTGGTTCCTGGCTGGTGTCATGTATGGCAGCAGAGCCACCATCAGTGTGTGAATGGGACTTGTGACCATAGAGCAGTTTGAACCTTTATCAACGTATAGAAGCGCTATATTTATCGTTATTTACCATAAAATGTAATTCAAATGTACTAATAAATAATATAAAAATACACAATACATGTAAAATGTGGTTTATAACTCATACATGGATTACAATAAGAAAATGTAAGTAATAACTGCTTTCAATATGTTTGGTTTAGTCCTTAAACTGAAAAACTGAAAAATATACAAGCAGGCTGGCTAACCATATCAAACCTGATGTTCATTTCTATAGTAATTTTTTCCTTGCTTGTGTAAGAACAAGCTAATGCTAAATATATTTTTTTTATTTTAGCTAGAATTAAAAAGTGTTAACTGTCAGCATCTTTTAGGTTTTGGGGTGCTTTTTTTGTTGCATGATCTATCAATCTAAATGCAGCAAAGCTGGTAACTTGTATTTTTTACATTCAGGGAAATAAACTTATTAGAATGCATGATGTATTTATTCTTGTTGACATATGGACCCACTCAGCAGTTGTGACCTCTGAGCATCTAAAAAATCCATACAATGATTTTAAAAAATAAACGAGACCTTCCGCCTCCACAAATGGAGCACAACAACTATTATATTTATGGTATGTGGAAAATAATACTTCTAGAAAAGCCTATAAAGTTTCAAATTGTTTTGACTAATAAACGCTAAAATAAAAACCTAATTATACTGCTTGCAAGTCCACATTTCTGAAAATGCATTCCAGTTTAGGCTTCTCTTGCATAAATGATCACACAATAGTTTTTTCACTTGTATGAGATCATTTCCTCATTGTTCGAGCTTTTCTTTTTTGTTTTTATGTGCTGTTCAAACAGTCATCAATCATTGATTCAGACTGTGTGTAATCCGAGCACTTTAACATCCCCGCTGATGTTACAAGTATCTTCCTTTGAAAGTGGATGCATAGAGAGGTTTTCCGTTAGCCGGTACAGTCTGTCCTCCTGCACAATCGTTGCTGGGGAGGAGAACAAGTCAGGCATGACAAAGTGTTCGTGATGAGTCCGGTAACAGAGGTGATCATCAGTTCTACATCAGCGTGCTGAAGCTCAAATCAACGGACGTCTGGGACAGTGATGAATCCTCAAAGCACAAAGAGTAACACTGATGGTCAACTGAGGGGAAAGTTTTTGCATCCAAGGATGCAGTCATATCAGTGGATGAAATGTCTCATTTGAGCCAAGGAAAACGAAAATGTTCATGGATCTAGTTGTCTGCTAGTGGAAACATGGAATGGATTGGAGCAGTGAGCTAGTGGCAGCTACGTCACACAAGCTTTTTCAAACTGATTTTTTTTTTTTGCCTGCTCCTGATGTGAATAAAGAAATACTCAGAAATTAATTTTAAGCTAAAATTTCTTTGAGAAATTTCGTGGACAAATGCTACAAGAACAAACACGTTAAAAACACTCAATCTCATTGAAGTGAGTCTTTAAAGATGTGTTCACATCATGACAGAGAGAGACGCGATGAATGAGTGCTCTGATTAGTCTGGATTTGTGTGCGAGCATCTATGTGTTGTGTATTTTTGTGTGTACGTGAGACAGAGGGGTATCGTCCTGAGGGAGTAGGCAACTGACCCCCCCCTTACAGGCACAGACTCACACACACAAACACACCTCACACAGTGTCTGGGGGCTAGAGTAAGCCCTGGTGGATTTGTAGAAAGGCCCGGATTGTTCATTAATAAAGAAAGGATGAAAAGGGCCAAGTGAGATGGAGTGGTGTGTATGTGTGTGCGTGTGTGTGTGTGTGTGTGTGTGTGTGTGTGTATCAGGAGATTGGGAGAGAAAGAGTGGAGGAAGAGAGGGGGATAGATAAAGGAGAAGAGGGGATATGCTGTATTAGACAGTAATTTAATAATCATCTGTGTTGCTCTCGTTTACTCCCTCCCCTCTTTCTCCTCCGCCTTCTCCAGCACTGGCGGCCACAACACCTGTCACAACTCATCACCCTCAGACACACACAGAGAAGAGGCTACAGAATAAATCACATCAAAGCTGTACACGAATAATGGACGCACAGAGAGTCCCATAAAATACCCGCATGCATGCATAACGCTGCGTGTTTGCACGGCGTAAAAATAAAACCCACAGTGCAGCAGTGCAAGTCTGACAGCAGAGGTCAGAGGTGGGGTAAATGGTGATTTTTAGTGGTAATTCATGTCTTCCATGCTGTGGGCGGATCTTTTCCATTAACTCACTGCGGTTCATCTCACTTGTCAGGTGGCTGCTGTCCAGCACAGGTAAATCCTGGGTGACGTGGACTGGTGACACACTCCACCAAGTGCCAGCTTTAAATAGAAACACACACTGGCATGATTTTCGCTGTCAAATCTTTACCTTGTTGGCAGTGGCAGCCTGCGTGTTCTCTGCTGGCAGTCAGCAAATTGGATCACGTATGACAGTTTACATATTTATGATTATTCAGTTAAAAATCAGTTAAAAATAATGAAACATTCCTATAGGCTTTGCTAATCCAGTCTAGTATTATGGATTCTCTGCTGACACTCTAAAATCGTCATTACAATTGGCTTTCTGGTATGCAGCCCTATTGTATATTTGGTTTTATGTGACATCTTATGACATTTAAAGCAAAGCTATTTAGAAAATCCACACATCAACTTAAATTAAGACAAAATAATTACCATGTTAATCCTTTTCTATGTTTTTCTCCAAACTAAAAGCTTTAAACCAAATTGGAATATTAGTAGTTAATCATTTTACTGTTTTGATCAGGTGGGAAAAAAAGGAAAGAGTAGTTCAAAGTAAATTTCTTCTTTCTTCAACATGGCAATGGCGTTTAACGTTGCAGAGCTGCATTATACCTCTGGAGCACGCCCTTTGGACACACTAGATCAAACTGGAAATGTTTGGACATAATGCACAGAGACACCAAGTGAACACAGCGCACCCGCTCAAACACTTCATATCAAATGACAAGCATGGGAGTAGACGGATAATGGTTTGGGATCGCTTTGCAGCTGCAGGACACACAGCTCCTTTCATCCCAGAGGGAACTCTTCAGCACGTCAGAGTTAAGTTGGAAGTCCTCAAACACAGTAGCTTTTTACAACAAACGTCTAAAAAAATCATCTCGTCATAAACTCAAGTTTCAGGTGTGAGAAAATCATGCAGCCACTCTAAGGAGTATTCATGAGCAGGCATTAGATAGTCAAGTTTTCCTTGGACTGTTGGTAGAGCCATGTTTTTGCAGCAAAACTTTAATGATATTCAAAAATTAATATTATATATATTTTTTAGCTAATGAGGAAAAATAGAGAAAGTATTTGCCATTAATGAATGATGGTAGATGATCAAAGATCCAGATTGAAAACATTTAGTACCATTAAACTTAATAATGTGTTACTGTGGATACATTCAACTTCACATCATGATTCTCTTTTTCGACCCATCAGTATCACCTCCTCCGTCCAAATAAAGTCAATATGTGTTTAAAAGCGTCTGTGTTAAAGAAAAAAATCAAGCTTTAACCAACTGGATTTTCATTTATAGTGTTTAGAAAATACTTGCTGGTTTTGTTTAAATGTAAAAAAAAAAACAAAAAAAAAAAAGTTTGTGTTCCTGCTGACACAAGTATGCTCTCAGTACAGACATGGTTTAGCTCTCACAGCAGAGTTGTGTTTTCATTGACATCTTTAAACACTAATAGAATTGTTTAAATGCTTTGTTGAATTTCTTAGGCTTACATTGCATTTCTTCATCCTCAGTACTTGTTATTTTCATAACATTGTGTTACATCAAATGGAAAAGAAAGAAAGTTTTCAATAATCTAACAAGTAATCTGGCTATCTTTATCAAATTACTTAACCGATTCTTCTTGTTTGTGGAATAACTTCATAAATGCGTCCACTTTTGACATTTTAGAATACATTTAAGATCTCAAAGTTATTTTTTTTAGCAAAGTTAAAAGACATTGTTACATTTTTTCATCTTTTATTCTTTATCCTGTGGATCATGTTGTTAATATGAATAATTTGTCTCTGTTTTCTTTTAAAAATTTTGCTTTGACACAGGAATTTTCCCATCATGGGATATTTATCCAACAGTTTTTTAACCAAACAAAATCAACATAACTTTGGCATCGTGATATGTTAAGCTTTCTTGAGGTGATTGCATTTCTCTGAACTTGTTGAAATAAAAGCAATATTTTTAAAATGTGCAAACATTTGCACGGCTCAAATAATACAATTGCAAAAAAAACATGTCAAGACTGTTTAATGCACTTGTTTTATTACTGACATGTACACAAAAGTGTCAATTTAATTAGTAGTTTCAGGCACTGTTACTGATGATCTCATTACCTTTG
This sequence comes from Oryzias celebensis, assembly GCA_014656515.1. Classification (NCBI taxonomy): domain Eukaryota; kingdom Metazoa; phylum Chordata; class Actinopteri; order Beloniformes; family Adrianichthyidae; genus Oryzias; species Oryzias celebensis. Next base: position 14,947,712 of record BNCR01000009.1, read on the forward strand.
GTTAACCAGAACTTGCATAAGTTTTGAATGATACAAATAAAATCACAAACAGTACATTCAATCCATCCATCCACTTCCAGTCATCTGAGACCAGATCATGGGGGCAGCAATCTAGGCAAAGATGCCAAGACTTTTTTCTCCAGCCACTTTCTCCAACTCATCTGGGGAATCGAGAAGAATTGAGGAGCTGCATTGTTCCAAGTCTAGCTGAAAAATGTAGTGTGTCCAGTGTGTCCTGGGTGATGGTCTCTTGTCTCTCTGGGAGGCATCTGGACCAAATGTTCGAGCCACCGAAACTTGCTCTTCCAAGCTCCTGTCCTGTTGTCGAAGGGAGCTCGGAAAACTAATGTTGGCCGCTTGTATTCAGGATTGACCAGTAAATTGAGAGCTTAGTTTTACTGATTTTCTGTGGCTCTTTTCTCACTTCCCTTGGGTGTGAACTCGTCCAACACGTGCCAAAAGAAACATCAACTGCAAAGAGTGGAGAGGAAATCCTGTGTTCCCCAAACCAAACCTCCTCAGGGCTGATAGAACTAGTGATAGACAGCCCTGCTGGAGTCAAACATGCACCAAAGCCGCAAGGGCAAAAACATGACCCCAGCAAGAAAGGTCAGGAGAAATGATCAAAATGTCAGCAAAAAAAAATGTTCTAAACAGGGTAGAAAAAGTGCAGCTGTAATTTTGAAGCAGGAACAACCAAAGAGGAATTATCATGACAGAGGGTCACCATAAGGACAAAGGATTCTACACTGAGATACAGAGAGACCAAACAAAAAACAAGATCAGTACTTTAGGAAAGAAAAGAAAAAACAGGCGTAAAGTTTGTAATGAATCAAAGTTGTTTTTCTTTTGCTTGTTTTATAATGACAAAAAGCACAGCATGAGTGGGGGGAATAGTTTTGTAATATTATGCAGTTCCTTTTATTTTGTTCATGCAGAGGTGATAACACAAATCCAGACAAAAAAGTTGCTTTCACGTTTTTCCAGGGCGATGTCCACAATAGTGCTACAACAACAAATCCAAAGTCTTGTTTTGTTGTGCAAAACTTTCAAGAAATCTTAAAAACGAATAAATAAGCAGCATTTAAATTCTTAGAAGCTCATCAGCCAAAAACAAACAATAACGTTAACAAACACTGCATCTACAAAAACAGAAAAGCCAGGATGTGATTATTGGAAAGAATGAGATTTTCCAACTATGTAACATAATGAAAAAGAAATATTCATATTAGGGGAACACAAACTATTGAAAAAGCTGCTCATTAAACCTCATACATAAATGCAAATCATCTTAATTAGTTTGAGGACCTTGGGTCCCTCTGTGCTTCGGCTCTTCTCTCTTTTCTCTCACTTGTTTTATATTTTCACTGTTGTTTGTTTTCATGCCGTTGTTGTTGATGTTTTTGAAGTCCAAATTTTCCCTCTGTCTCCTCTTGCTCCTATGAAGCTGTCCCTCCTTTCCCCTCTTCTCTGGTTTGGTCAACAGGCTTGTGTCTCATGGTTCTTTCATCACTGCTCGACCGGCCTGATCTCTGGATTCTTCTTCCAGGGGAGGAAGAGTGGAGGTGGGAGAGTTGGGATTCTGGGGCCACTTTTTGGCATCTTTTTTTGGCATGGAGGCGAGACGCAGCAATCTGTGTTAGAAAAGTCAGGGACACTAAAGGAAACTAAAAATCACTTATGATTTCAGATTCTGTGTCAGATTTCAGAGGAAAATATAAATCCTTATATTACTGATTGAACGTTTTAACATCTAAAAAAATCTATTTCTGTCATTTCAAATTTTAAATATTTATTTTAATATCTTTAAATATCTCCTCTTTTCTTTTAAATATGCAAAAACTAATGTTTCATTCATGAGCTTTCATAGGTACAACAAAACACATGTCGCTGTAGATTGGATGCTCTTGTTGTCACTTGTACCTGTTTTTAGTTTCAAAATGCCTAATTGGTCTCCAGTCTCTCTGTGATATTTTCGTGGACCTCTAATGGTCCCTTTTGCTTCGAGAGGAGGATGACAGAGGAAGATAATTGGACCTAAGGTGCCGCACAGACACATGGATCTCACACCTGTACACTTAACAGGGTCTTTACAAGGTCCTGCAAATCCCAGTACTGTTTGAACAGCTGGGAGGACACTGCTCACGAAGAGAACAGCAAATCATGGAGCTTTTCTTTAGGGCCCAATCCCAATGTGTCATGTTAACAAGAGAGAACCTTTTGTGCAGTCTGTGTAGCTGGAACTGAAAATCCAAAGTGCCACCACAATTCTTTAAATTTGACAGTGCTGCTTTAAGATTTCTGTTCCTCACCAGGATCATGGTCGCCTCCCGTTCTAGCTGTCCTTTGAGTCTGAGCTCCGGCAAAGCCGCTTGTCTGTCACATTTAGAAAAAATGGAAAATGTATGTGGTCAAACTTTTGCGCATCTGTAACAATCCGCCCCTTAAAATGTCCAGCTTAATTTAAGTACTAGAAAAATGTGTTATACAGCTGTAAAGTCTTCCCCTTTGCAACAATCATAAATGTCTTTTAACACACAAAAAACAAAATGCTTTGTCATGTTACAATAATTCTTTTTCCATGATTTGTTCCATCGTTCCATAAAGAGACAATATGTAAGTGTCAAATGGTGTCACTTATACTTCAATCATGTCTGAAACTACGTTTTGTTCAATCATAACACTGACATCTTAAACTCTGGTTCCCATTCTTTTAAAAGCATCACAATCATGCGACAATGAGGATTCATCTGCAAAGATGCCATGAAAAAACAATCAATCAGATGAAGTGGCAGAAAATATAACAGTAAAATGAAGCAGTCATCTCTGGACAAAAGTTATTCCTGCTTGGTACCATTTTGTTCAAAGACTAAAAGAAACTACAAACATGGCATCAAATGTAAAAATTGCTAAACTAAGAACAAATTAACTCTTTTTCAAACATTTCTGAAAGCAAAAATTGGTAATGCAAATTGTCAAATGAACAAGAGAGTCTACAGGGAAATGACTTCACTTTAACATTATAAATATGTTTGTCTTGTTTGTTCTCATTATGCTATAGTTTATTTATAACATGCAAAACACACTAATACAATTCAAAATTGCCTTCAAACCCCATTTTGCTGTTTTTTTTTAAATCATTGCTTTTATTATTATTATTGCTTGGAAATAAATTAAATGTGACTCTAAAACAGCTGGTATGTACTTCAGTACTTCTGTTTGTGCTCATTTTTGTTGAGGAAGGATTTAAATAAAAGTTGAAAATTTCTAATACGAGATTTGAACAAATTGGATTGACATTTAGCTTAGTGTATTGAGAAACACTCTTGTCATTTTTTTTTTAAAAGCAGAGTTTGGAACAAAAAAGGCAAATCTTATCAAACATGCTGAGGATTGTTCTGTCCTTCAAGGAATCCCACCCTTGGAGGCTTTGCTGGTAAGAAAGCATCTGAAGTCAACCTGTTATGCAACACCATCATGGGGTGTGACCACAGGTGTCACTTACACCGGCCTACATACCTCATACCTGCACTGACACACACGCACACACAAACTGGCACAGCTTAGATAAGACGGATCCACAGTCAGAGCTAATAGTCAGATGCATGGCGGCTGCTGCTTCTAATCATTTGGAGCTGGTGGCGCTGCAGTCAATATATCAACAAATACAAGATTCATTTTTCTGTAATGACTGATCAAAACTGAGTACTTTATATTTTGCAGTAACTAATCAAATATAAATCAGTGCGGCTGCTGCTGGTCACAGATCAGCTGTATCAGCTTCCTTCAAGCTGTTATGATTATTTCAATGTTACAAAACACCCAGTGGAGGTCTAATTAGATTAAATGACCAATAAGTCACACTTATTAAGAGAGCTCCTCAACTTCGCTCCTCGTAGACAGACCTCTTTTCCTACATTGGCACCAACTGCTCGTGATTTCTAACGCTATAATTCCCACTACAATAAATTATTCAATATTTGTTTGAATAAATGAACATGAAAAATAATCTCCAATGGTGACAGAAGGCAATAGTTAATTGGAATTAAAGAAAAAAGTTTGGGCTTTCTCTTTTCTTGTTGTGCTTCTTTCTTTTGCATTTTCGCCTTTTATACTCTCTTGCATTGTACCAGTGGACTTTTTTCCCTCTTTCATGCAAGTTCATTACATTTAATTTATTAATGTCCAATATTTAATGTGCCAAAAATGTCAGATTCAAACAGATGAAAATGGGGCATTTTCTCTTGGTACGAGGGATGCACAAGCTGTTTGCTGCTTCTTGTTGTGACTCTAGGGGCTGAACGAAGGATGGGAGGGAAAGAAAGAGACAGAGAGTGATACAGGGGGAGGGGAAAAGAACGAGAAAGAGTGAACTCTTCAGTCAGACCTGAAGTTTATCTTTAACCAAGCTTCAAGCTCCCAAACCACAGTACTGCTCAGTGCCAAAGGCAGAACTTTGCAGAGACTAACCTCAAAACGGGGCTGGAAGAAGACAACTTTATGCGAACAAACAAATCTTGCAGTAACTCCTGAAAAATTGCTGCTTTTTTTTTGCCAAACTTAGTGCTGTTTTTAAAACAAGACAGCTTTCCCTTAGCGATGAAATCTATATTTGATCGCAGAAGTTAATGCTGGTGCAGTTTTTGGGTAATTTAAATGTTTTCCTCAGGGGCAGAAGAGCTGTAAATATGCACATTTACAAAGAGAGTGGTCAGCCAGATATTGACCCACAAGCAGTTTGTCCTTGATGTCTGTCCCCCTGTCACAACAATCAATGTCTCATTGACTCATAGGGGAAGTGTCTGCTGACGGGCATTAATAGAGGAACTCACACACATGAGCATGCACATATACACCTGTGAAGACGTCATCCTGGGAAGCTGATGTCTACAGACTTTAAAGTCCCACTCCGATCATCTTTTGATCTATTGTAAAATAGTTAATTATGATTATTCTGTTTTTAGGCAAAAGAACTAAAAGTCTGGATTGTTTTCTAGAACATAGTTTCTGCAGAGTGGCAGTAGATCATTAGAAAGTCACCTCTGAGTTGTGGGGGAAACCAATGATGCAAAGTAAGCCCCCGCCCCCTTCCCATGATCCATCTGTTTGCACACTCTCTCGCTATAGCTTACAGCCTCTCACAACCCCAGCATATTGTAACATTAGCGAAGCAACAAAAATGGTGTGCAATATTGGAGCTGTCCAGCCGTACAGTTTTGAGCCAGATGCCCGCTCACACGAGAAAAATGAAGGCGTAAATGGATCTGTTAGTCTGCAAGTGGATGAATCAGAATAGAGCAGATCAGGGAGCTTGTGCCCCACTCTACCACCTATGATGCAGCTACAATCTTTATCAAATGGCACTTTTTGTTTGCTCCTAATTCACAAGAGTTTGAATAAAATAATCCTCATAAAATCCAATTTTAAGCGTAATATTCATATTTATTTCCTCCATCATGAAAAATACCACAAAAATATGTTAAGAATACCAAAAACACAAACTTCTTTGGAGTGGGTCTTTAATGTAAGCAAAGGCCCCATACATAAAATGATTCAGCCTTTTTGGACACCCGATGGGGTCACTGAGTGAAACATGATGCTGCAGTTAATCTGTGTGTGACTCATTCATCACCAGTGTGTGGTCCTTCATAATCATCTACGACATTTGAAACAGACATCGAATGCATCGCACAAAAAAATTTAGACACCGATTTCGAGTTGCCGTGGCAACCAAAGACTAGCAGACAATGTCCAGGGGGCGGCTTCTCGAACCATTTGCCAATTTGGTTAATTATGTCTTTGTGCCCATGAATAGGCCTTGACTCCCCCTCTTTCCTCCCTACTGCCCACCGTGCCTGGCCGGGCTCCGGCCTGAGCGCAGCCAGCTGACACACATGCACATGCACGCACACAGCCATTGTTTTGGGGGGCTGGGTCCAGGAAACCAGGAGCGGGCGGATGAAGTAGGAGCACAGAACAGCAGCTCTAATGAGCCATTGGCTGTCAGGAATGGTTAGGCTGCTGCACAGGGCCAAAGTGGTGGGCCCTTACGCATGCACACACACAAACAAACTTGGATAAATAAAGAGAGAGCTGCACAGAGTGTCCACAAATTCTCATGCCGACTTCCCCGTTTATCTTCTTTTAGATTTTTTTTAGCTTAAATCTGACATCTTAACCACCACCTTACAATACTTTCCAGGTATTAGTTCTGCTTTTTGCTTTTAAAGATTCAATCCCAGATGCTATATGCAGGGCAAAATCCATAAATTGAAATAGAAGCTCAGGTGCTATTACTTAAGATGAGTCACACATGACTGACATGCTGCCATACTCTACAGTGTGTGTGTAATTGATGTAGCGATGTAGTGTTTGTGTTGTCAACGAAACCACCTTTAGTTCCAGTCAGCGCGTCCTGCTGTCCACTGCATATGTTTGCTGTTTTTCTGCCTCTATTACATGAATGTGCAAACCAGCTCTCACACAATGACAGCCATCTGTCAATACGCGCTCGTGAACACACACTGACTGACTCGTGCACACTTGAGAGATTGCTATCACCACCTCCAAACAATGTCAGGAGCTCCCTGTGAAGTTAGCGCTAGAATATGTGGAGTTCTGCGGGGACCAAAGGCCTTGCAGGAGAAGCAGCTGAACTTCCCTGCTTCTGCACTTTCTTCTCTGGCAGCTGTCACTGTAAAAGCGGATGAGCTCCTCATCCAACCCGTCTGTCGAGATGAGAGTGCCTGAGAAACAGCTGAGGTTAAAGTGATGTGAAGCCACTTCTGAGACTTGAGGACTTGACTTTTCTTCAGCTGAGCGGCTCTTGGTGCTCTGTAAGATAGTTCTCTGATGTAAGAAAGATTTCAAGCTCAAGCAAAAAGATTGGTCAGGAGTTTTGAGAGACTCACTTGATGTGCTTGTACACTTTGGTGCTGTAAGTGTGTCTGAATGTAAATAAGTAGACTGTGGAGAATGTTTGCCTATAGCAGGACACACAACTGAGCAGACACGCCTCTCGTCAAGGTGCAGATGTTATCAATTATGGAGAGCCTTACAGACATTTGCTGCACATTCTCTGCTCATCACACTCTTTCCTTGGTTTAATTACATTTCTGTTTAGTCTGCTGTCATTCTGGCTCTTTAAAAGAGCAGATCAACATTTTTTTCAGTCTGTTAGGTCCTTGTGGTTCCTTAGCCCTGCTTCCTTTTTCTTTTTTTCATGAAACACATGCAAACTAATTTGCAGACAATTTTCAATAAATCTGTTTACTGCAACATATGCAGACAACTCTGGGCCAAAGTCCATAGGACTTTGTTTCTGAGTGCTTTTAGTTTGTCCCTTGTTTTCTTGTGAACAGGAAAGCAAGGCATGTAAAAAAAAAAGTGAAATATTTATCAATGTCAAGCTTGTCAGGATGGATGGCTAAAAAACTATCTTTTATTATTTAAAAGAAGCAAAAATACCTCATAGATGTGTCTTCACAGAAGTCACAGAAAGTCTTCCTTTTATTTAACCTGTGCTGTAGGTCGAACTGCTTTGAGGGAGGAAAACAGATGAAGCATCAGGGGTAAAAGTGTCCATAGAGATATCGCAGTAGTAAAAATAGTACTAATACCAATATTAAGGTGGGGTTTGAACTTGTGGGCAGAGAAAAGAGATTATTCTAGACAAAGCAATAGTCTGAGATCATTGGGATTTTCAAATCTTTTCTATCACCAGCTTTGTGGATGTGAGACATCAAGACTGACATGCTGAATAATTACAAGAAAAGAGGAAGAGTGAGATGAGCGACAGTGGTGCAGAATCAGATGGATGGACAGGGATCCAGACAGAGGAGATGTTGGAGGAAGTTTGGAGCAGAGGAAAGAGCTGTCACTGAGACTCTGTCAATGATGTACAGATGGCCTGTGAGTGTGCCCTCCCCACACCAGTAATCTAATGAGGAGACGTGGATTACCGTTGACTCAGATTAATTTTTACCACGGTGGAGGAGACAGTGATGACAGCCGTCATTATTATCATTACCATAATCATTCCCACTTCATCTGCCACAGCGTGCACATGCGTGTGCACGTGGGGTTTGTTTGATATGTGTTTTCACGTAGCTTTAAAACAAATTCTGTACACAAGGCAGGAGTTTTCACAAACCTTGTTCATTTGCATGGAGTCTAGACATGGCATCACGTCATCATCCTTTTGTTTTTCATAAACAATATGTATTGACCCTCAGTCAGGCTGGAGCAACATCTCTACATGTAAGACCACCAGAAAAACAGGGCATGCAATAAAGGACCTTTTGTCTCACCATGAGTTGGTGAGAACAGGAAGCAGGAATCACAGGAGTGGATTCCCAAGATCTTAATGTGGATTTTCATCAAATGAAGGGTGCATGGATGGGGGCAGGATAGGAGGGAGGAAACAGGAAAGACAGACAATAATTTGACAAACAGAGAGCTGAGGTGATTTTTTACATGAAGAAGTAAGAAAATTATTGCTGACCAGGATAAAACCAAAACTTAGTGATGACAACTTGTTACACCACAAAACAGATTCTTAAATTCCCACTTCAATCATCCTTTGATTTATTTTCCCGTATTTTAATTATAGTTATACCGTTTTAGCCAAAATAAAAAAAAAAAACCTGTTGTTTTGTTGGACATAGGTTCTGCAGAGCTGCAGTACTTCATTAGAAATTCACCTTTGAGTTGTAGGCAGGACTGTCGGCGGGTAGAGCCTAACCCACTTTCCATCCTCCCTCTGTTTTGCTCTCACATTTGTTTACAGCCCCTCATACCTCCAACATAACTTTACCTCCATGTGCAAGGTACAGTTTTGATCAACATGCCAGCTCAGGTGAGGAAAACAAAGACATACATGGATCTATTTGTCTATAAGTGGGTCCATCAGAATGGAGCGGTGCAGGGAGCTTGGGGCTTACCAGAGTAGGCGTTATGTCACTCCATTAAGCTTTTTCCATTGTTTTTTTTTTGCCCCTGATTCAAAATGATTTGAATAAAAAAAAAATACTTAGAAACGGTCCTTAAAAAATAAAAAAGCACCTTGTCTCAAGAAAAATTGTATGATTTTCTGACTTGCAAGTAAAATAATCTTATCAAGAAAGTATTGAATAGCAGAATAACTTTAATTTAAGAAAATTTGTCTTAGTGACTAGGTTTTTTCCTTAAAGAAGAGACTTTGGGAAGACCATTTTCCTAACCCATTGGCAGATTTTTTGTTTACTTAATGACCTTTTTTTAACTTTTAAGAATTTTTGACTCATATCTAGGGGGCCTTGCCCTTGATGTAAGACGCAATATTAACGTGAATGTTTTTTTCCTTGAAGTCTACTTGCATGATTATTGCTATTTTTAAAAACATTTTCCTTTTTTGAGTTTTTCTGAAAAACAGGAAGAACATTGGACATTTTGATGAAAGTTTGCTGTGCCTGTGTGCGTTCAGGTGGAGTTAGGGGGTTAAAGGGAGAGGCCATCTAATCCTCACATCTCTGTCTTGTCACAACATTAAAGCATGATGAGCCAGATAAAACCATCTCAGTCATTGTTGCCTCAGACAATAATAGAAGCTGTTGTTATTTCACAAGAGCTTACAAGCACATTTAGCTAGAATTTAGGAAACATAACCAATGCTTTGGAGAAATGTAATAAAATGTGACTTTTATTTAAAATATTATTGGATTGAACCCCAAAGGGAAACAATTTCTCAATGTGATTCACTTTTAGGTAAGGTGTCCTCGAGCTCAGTATTTTTTCCAGCACCGCCTCACCTATTACCCCCTCTTCCACCCTGAGGCGAAGTCCCCATATCACTGACACATTTAAATATTGTTAAACATTGTTAGTGTTACAAAGATGCCAGTCTTATGCACATACACGCACGGGCTCACACATTCGGGGTCATCCTCTGCATCCCTTGCTTCCTGAGTTTTGAGTGCAGGGATGTGGGTGAAAGAGCTGGATTTGAAGCCGAGCTGTCACTTTGCTTGTCTGTCTGTCATTGGTAAGGCATGAAAGTGTGTGTGAGGGTTTTTTCTTAATAAGCAGGTCCCTAAAAGCGTGCCGATTACCCCAATTAAATGGTGTTCCCATCAACATCTCTGGGTCCCCGGGCCCCGAGAGCCTGCTGGCCTGTCTGAAAGAATTTGACTGTGGGGCACGCTGACATAGCCAGTGATTCATGAGGCAGGGACACACTTGAGATTCAGTGGGAATCATTTCCTACAAATTCTGAAGGAATTCTTTTCTAGTTTTCATCAATGATGATGTTTTTGACTTAGTAGATTACCAATGTAATGTATAGCAGCAGGACTGCATCTAGCTGTAAGTAACACATTTTTATTTTTAGCAGTAACTTGCAGATTAAGTTCAGGGTAAAAAGCCTTGTTGCACCATTGTGGTCTAAATAAATCACAAAAGTATTGCGATAATATATATTTTTCAAGAACAAATGTCTTTTTGTCTTGGTTAATTTAGACCCCGGTCATAAACTGAAAGAGATAAATGTTCTCTATTTTAGAAAAAAAGGGGGGACACATGTTCTTTCTTCCAATCCAAATCTCATGCACAAATTCACAAAACCTCGCTTGCACTCCGCCTATAGGAGCAGTAGCAGACGCTCTCGTAGGAAATTAACGCCCTGAGGGACAGCTGACCTTGGGGAACACTCTGCCAGAAACACCTGAGCTGGTGTCAAGAATTTCTGAGAGTTTGAGTTTATGTTTTTAAAGTAATACAGTACAATTCAATTTAATTGTATTTATTTATGCCAATATCACAACCATAGCAGTCTCAACTGGCTTTACGGCTTTACAAAGGGCAGATGGTAATAAAAATAACAACTCTGACTGAGGGAAGATGGTTTGACTGCTAGACTGCATCAGAAAAGTGCAGCCTCACATTCTTAAATATTTTTTTGACAATCTTTTAGATTTTCAGGCTAAAATTTTGCTTACTGTGCTTGAATTGTGGTGATTCTCTGCAAGACTTCCTGACTTTTTAAACACATTTACTGTCTCACAAGCACACACTCCTGCTATAGACAGAAGTGTTGTCTGCAGTGAAAGAACGGTGGCTCCATGCTGTTGTCTGGCTGTCACAACCTTAGTGTTGGTCCTGCTGTTTAGAAGGAAAGCTTGCAGTGGGCAGATTAAAAGGGCTGTGTCCAGCTGTCTCCATCATCTCCCTGATGGTCTCACCACACAACCCCCTCTCCGGTGTATCCCTACATTCTCCAACACAGGAATCACTTGATCCCCCTGCATTTGCTATTCCATTTTTTCTGTATGGTATCTTTTCTTCTTTATCTCACAGCTTTCTTAAAAGGCGGTTTTCATGTTTAAAGCAGGGGGCGTATGCCGTTCTGATCCAGATGTTGACTTTGAGTGACTGTGAATGATACATTTAAGACCCAATCAAATGAAAACTGAGTTTTTCTTACATGTTCTTGTAGCATTTGCATGGGGTAAGGAATCTTTCAAAAAGAAACGTAATCATACAGACAAAGTTGTGCACAAGTTTATACTTTGTGCATGACTTTTGCAGAAAATTATTAATACAACCTTTAGAAAAAAACAAAGACAGCTTGGCTAACTTGGAGCTAAAGTAGGCTAACTGGCAGCTGGGTGTAGGGATGATTAAAAAGAAAGAAAAAAAGAATGAAAGTTGGGTATTCTGATTCTTCTGACTTTTTGCTTTTATTGCCGCATCAGTCGGCTGCTGTCCAGAAGAAGGCATTTGGCTCCTCTCAATGTGGAGGAGCTGAGGCTCTACTCTGAGCTGTCCCCGGGTGACAGAGCGTCTCACTCCTTCTCTAAGCGAGTGCCCAGCCACCCTACGGAGGAAGCTCGTTTCGGCCGCTTGGATTCAGGACCTCACTCTTTCAGTCATGACCCAGAGCTGATGACCATAGGTAAGTACTGGACAGAAGATTGACCGGTGAATTGAGAGCTTTGCTTTCTGGCTCAGCTCCCTGTTCACCACAACGGACCGGTACAGCGACTGCGTAACGGTGGACGCCTGTCACTCTCATGCTCCAATCTTCCCTCACTCATGGTGATGGCAGCATACCCTGCCACACCCACAACAAAATGGTGGTAACCCCTTTTCACTGCACACTTTCTTTTTTTTCCTCATATTTATTGGGGTTCTGCTCCTAAAGCTGTGCTGTAGAGCCTGGCCAAAGAAGGAAGTAAAGCCATCACAGCCTTTACATTCTCCAGCCAGGAAATTGAGCGGGCACTATCTCCAAAAGCCTCCAAGGGGATAATCTATGGACTTATTTAATGTTTATTTGCTTTACTTCTGTTTGTTGCTATTCATTTTGTTATTCTAAGTTTGTACTTCTTTTTTGTTCTTTCTTTTCCACAAGGAGACTGAGCTTTTTCTTAAGTCTTGTCTGTAGTCCTTGTTAAATGTTCCTTAGTTCCCCCCATATTTGTCAACTGGTCTGATCACCCACTATATATCTTGTGTTGTGTTCCCTGTTGTGTCTTAGTTAGGTCAGTTCATTTCTGTTACTTGGTCTGTTCAGTTGGTTAAGTTAAACTTCTTAATTATTTTGCCTGAGTTCATTCTGGTTTCTGTTGATCTATTTTAAGGCCATGCCTGTGACATAGTTTTGACAGAGAGTTAACAGGACCAATTTCGTTTTCAAGACAAAGAAAAGTTATATTTAAAAGAGAAATGCTAAATGTAAAACTAAATTTATTCTTATGTTTCTGCCTTCTTTTCTGTCTTTATGAAGATGTTTCTCTGTCTTTATGATTAAGTTTCTTTTTGAAAGATTCTTTACCCCATACATTTTCTCATGATAGAGGGCAAAAATAAAGAAAATTAGGATAAAAATTGTGCTCCTGGCATTTTCTTAATCCAAATCATTGTGAATCAGGAGAAGACAAAAAAAGGGCGTTGGAAAAAGCCCGCAGTTGTGACGTAGGTGCAACAATCAAGAAGCCACAAAATCCCTGCTCTACTACATTGTGTGTGTAAACTTCAAAGAGATGATGGGATATGTCTGGGAGCTCTCCCTCCTTTTTTTCTTTCCATTCCTTCATCCACTTCAGCTTAACATAACATTCACCTGAGCACAGGCGTCAGCTCACATTTGCACCTTCAAATAGTGTGCGTGTCAGAATGTAATGCTTTACATGTGTGGGTTGGTATGCACAAGTGTGCGTGTAAACTGGTTGTGGACAAGTTTGTGAACACTCTTGGAGCCGGCAGGTATGTTTGTAACAGCTGAGTGTGTGGACAGGCCCCGCCCATTTTAGACCAACACTCACTATTGTAATGGGTATAAGCTTCAGCATTTTGTTGCCTGTAGACTTGCAATTCTACTTTCTCCTTCCATTGGTCATCCTCTGGAATCTATACCACCCCCCCCCCCCCCCTCTCTTTTCCCCCTTTCTTTTTCCGTCCGGTCCAACAAAAAGAACACAAACAAAATTAATATTAATAAAGTTTCGTTGAAATTACAAAAGGGGCTTATACCAACATACATTTTGTGTTCCCAATGATTTATAACCCCCGATTGTAAGAGTAAAATCTGTCTAATGCAAGAGGCTCTCAGCTCATATCTGTTTGCTCAGCTGTTGGACAGGACAAGTTTAAAAAAAAAAAAAAAAAAAAAAAAAAAAAAAAAGAGATGATGGGATATGAGGGAAGGCTTACCCCATGCCAACAGTCCCGCAAATTTCTGTTGAACTCCTGCCACTCTGCAAAAGACATTCCTTAGAAAAAACAAGTTTTTTGATTTGGGATAAAAATAATCATAATTAAAAGACCACTAGGAACGCTTTAACATTAGATCAAAAGATGTTTGGAATTTTGACAATTTTTTCCGTTAATAGAATGATGCTTTCAAGGTAAAGGGAACATTTGAGACAATCTTTCTCTCTGCCCTGCTATGATGCATCAACATTACCAAAAAAAAAAAATATATATATATATATATATATATATATATATATATATAAAGGAAAAGGGTTAATAGGAAGCCCGGTACGATGCTGTGTCACATAATGCGATGTGCAGAGCAGCAAAATTAGGACGGGAAAAGCACGAGGTTCTAAGGAAAAGTAAAAGAGAGTAATTTTTTATTTCAAATGCAGCATGAAAATCCTATTGGATTGGTCATGGCAGCTGAGCTGTGAGTGTGTATTCACACATGTCCGCTTGTACAGCTCTGAGCACTCAAGCGTGTATGAACCCATAACTGTACATGTAGCTTTGAATGTGACTGTTGTGTGTGTGAGATCAAGGGAGGGCCATACAGAGACCCCCTTCAGAAGGTTTGGCTCGAGGCGGAATCCCCAACCATGTCAGACAGTGTACTAATGGTCCTGCTTCTCCCCCTCTATCCTATAGTTCTTCCATTCATCTGCCCTTCCTCCAGCCCTCCTCATCCATCCCTTCATGATTTATCCACATCAACACACCCCTTTCCATACCCCAATTTTGGAAAGTTATTGAAAGCTCTGATTTCTTGCGCATTTCCACACAAATGCCATGACAAAAAAGAAGTTTAAAATCTATTCAGAAATCTCTGTACTAAAGTTGCATTTTACTGGAATTTTTATTGGTTTCCTTGTTTGGAAAATGGCACTCCGTATCAAGTGACTAATCCTATAACATGGCAAGATTTAAGGTATCTTTACTTGTTATGCCAGAGAGGAAATAAACTCGTCTGGTCCTATAAAACAAAAGAGATTATGTTTTTCTACAATGCTTCATGCTACTGTGAACACCTGCCTGTTGCAGAATAACAGAAACCTTTGTAAGTGATATCACAGTGACAAGGTTGATATCTCCCATTTATTCATATTCTCGCTTTGACCTTTAGCTGTTCGAAAATGGGATTACATGAAATCTGAGTGACTCCAAGTTTAGTGCCAAATTTTGCCAAAGAACCATCCCATGAGAGATGCTGATGATAACAAAGACCAGCAATCGGATACCAAAGAGTCCAACAGCAACAACAAGCGCAGGGTGGGAAGTTTCAAACCTTTTCCCACCTGTTGGGCAAAGACACAGAACCCCCCTTGAACAAGTTCAGACTGGTTGTTCACATGTGAAACAGCAACACAGCGGAGTGTAAGAGAATCACTATGAAAAAGATGACAACAAACGATAGAGAGGAAGGAAGTGGGGTGTGCGCACATGAATGAGGCTTCTCCTGTCTTGGCCCTAATGGTCCAAATGAGACCTAAGGAGGAGATGGGGGTGTACGTGGGAGGGCTGAGGCGCATGACAAGGCTGGGTTGGAGGGGTCTGAGCCTGTAGACGTGGGCAGACCAGAGATGCATGACTCAAGCTCAGCACCATATGAGTTGGCAGCTTGTCACATCCCAAACATCACTGAACGACTAGATCGCAGAGCCTGTTTCACCACAGAGCAGCTCCAATCACTTCAACCGGACACACATGTGGTTTGAATGATTTATTAGAAGCCACAGAAGTAAAAAGCTCTGAGGATGAGCCGTGTGATAGGTGGACAGGCGGAAGGGAAAGTAACTGTACTAATCTTAAAAAACAAAACGAAAAGCATGGTGGAAAATCTTAAAAAAATGAAAAGGTCACTTTTTTTTGTTGATTTCTGTTACATGTAGGGAAATTTTTGGTTTTAAGATTAATTTATGAGCAACAATCTGTTGCTTAAAAAACAATGACCTTGAACTTCACGAGCCACTAATGAGTTTGAAGAGGAACTGTACTTTCACCTTCATTGACTGCCTGTAAGTTAAGAATTGCTGTGGATTTATGATACATTCTCTTATCTATTTAATTTCAGTAAAGGGATTTTAAGGTCAGTATGAAAATCCATTCTGAATAATTGTTGCTTCCTACACCCCATGGGCTGTTTTTTACAGTCACATTTAAATATTTTGGATTAATAAAAACATTTTACACATCATTTTTTAAGACAACTTTAAACAAATTCTAGGATTTAGGTGTAGAATTCACCTGTGACCACCCTAAAGCCCTAATATTTCTTATGTCTTTTTTGATAGTCCATATTATTCATATTATTATTATCAGCTCCGTGGCCTTGTGATAGACTGTCTATGTTTGGAAGGTGGAGCGTTCAAATGCAGGCCAAATCACACACAAGACTAAACATGGGACCCAGTGCCTCCCTACTTCATTCTAAGTATTTAGTGGTTGGATTGGGGGGTTAGATAACCAAATGATGTCTAAGTGCAGCTGTGTCTGCAGCTCACCACTCCCCCAGAGGATGGGTCAAATGCAGAGAACAAACTTTACACACCCAAGTGTGTGACAGTTAATGGGATTTGAAACTTTATTTATATTTTTAACTAGTTCAAATGTTTTCTCACAGCGTTTCTTGTGAAACACAGACGTTTATATTCTATCAATAGCAAGTTGGCGAAGCCCTGAAGGTGTAAAGCAGCCTAAGATCATTGCACTGACACCATTATGCTTCACAGTTTATATCATTTTACCAGGACCTTTATTGTGTTAGTGAAGAACTTTAATTTGTTTATTTTGGATTTGGAGGATTTATTTTTTGAGTCATTATTTGTAATGTTCACTTTTGTGTGATTTACTGTGTCATTTAAATGGGAAAGATGTGCAATAAGTCAAAATGGAAAAAGGCAAACCCTTTCACAACACATGAAAATAAAAATGGATCCTATTTCCCGTTGAAGACTTAAAATAGTGACACATTTTAATAGAAAGATGTACACCTGGTTTTAAGAGGAAAATAGCGATCTCGTGGCTCAATTGTGATGAAAATAATAAAAATGAAACTGAAAACCTGTGTTTTTTATTAAACCTTTCATAACACAATCTGAAATTTGAAAGCCTGATGAAATGTTGTGAAAAAATATGACAATCTTTCCTTTTTCATGTATTTTTTAATATGTATCTATTTTATGGACCTTACATTTATTCATTTTGTTTTAGGAATCCCACACTGTTTATTATACCATCTTCAACTGGCACTTCACTGTTTTTCATTGGCATATTCATGCCAATTAAAACCCTGCACCTAAAAATAGACAACTACGATTTTGTTGGGGGGAACAGAGATCCTGTATGAAAATTAGTCCTATATTATTTATGAAACGAGTGCAGAACATGCAATTTATTCTTACATTAAGCTATTCAGAATATGTTGTGCAGAGGCACTTTTTAAGGTCAACAAAAAGCATTTTTACCAAAATAAAAAAAACTAATTGAAAAATCAACTCATGAGCTCAATAGAACAGGAAAAAATGTCTGTTTCTAAATTAGGTGTAAGGGATTATGTTTGTGAAATAATAATTACTGTATTCCAATACTGGTAATTCCCCCCGAAACATTCCTTTTTTTTCTTCAAAACACAATTATGACTCATCTTGAAATAACACAGGATAAATTGGCATCTGGAAAATTTTCTGCTTGTGTGTGCATTTAAAACAATGCAATTTGATATTTTCAGTAAACTTTTAGGTAACATTTTGTGCAGAAATGAAAACTTTTTTTAAATGAATCAATTGAGGGTGCAGACTTCGTTGTTAATTACTCCTGAATCGGATCATTCCAAAGATATCTGGGGTGTCTGCTTGCTGCATTTCTCTGTGGTTGGCACAAGGTGATACCCGGAAAGGATACCGGCCTGCTAGACTTGGAAAGAATTGCCTCAGCTTTCCGCAAGCTAGAGTTACGGCTCAAGGGCTGTTTCTAAATTAATTGAAAGCTAAATCTGCACCGTTTCTTTGTTTGTCTCACATTAATGCTGCTGCTCTCTTCTTTTTATAGTCAGCCAAGTGTTCAGCTTTCTCCTATAATTCCCTAAATATTAAATTAATACAGTAACTATATGATGATGTTTAAAACTGCTTTTAGTAAAAAAAAAAAAAAGAAAACACAACTGAACATTCAAGACTGGAAAGGAAGTTTACGGAGAAATAAATTAAATTATTAAATTAAATTATAGTTCAATAAAAAAAGAACTGATAATGTACTTTCACCTGGATTTCTACAGCTTTCCAAGGCCTGGGAGATTTCTAAGGAAATTCTAGACGTCATCCTCACCTAAAATTAAAACCATTTTAACTGTTAAGGTAGAAAAGCATGTTTACCACTTTAGCATTTTTTCACTGGAAACACAGTCCGTAACAGTAGGTGACTTTCATAGTATCAGTTCTATCAAACATCGTTAGACTTTAAGTTTTAAACCAATAAGGTACGTGATCTGAAAATGTACTTATTTTATTTTCCTTACCTTACCAAAACTAATAAAAAAGAAAAAAATCTCAAATTAGTTTTTTTCCCCAACTGGTCTCTCAAAGACAAGAGCGCAAAAACCCAAAGGAGTTTTTAATTTGACTTTGCGGTTCTGTCATAAAAGCAGAGGACAAAAAGAACAAAGCCATGAGAAAATAAGAAGAAACACATACTGTACAGAAGAAAGAGAGAGGTCTCCGTGTCTTTCATTTTTCAAACAAAAGGTAAACACCACTGGAGGAAACCCTGTGACACTCAATGCTGCTGATCATTCCTCCACCTGCTCGCTTTTAGGTTTCCCAGGAGGCCATTCTGTCAGCCTCTGGACAAAAGAAGCCCAAACAGCCAACACCTCTTTCCCCTAAGGTACTTAAAGACAAAAGAGGAGGGAAAAAAAACAATACAATGCCGTTGTTTCCTGAGATTAAAACATGTTGCATTTTCTGCCTGGCTCCCATCCTCTATCTCTAAACGTAACTCTACCAGGAAAGAGATGCTCTGCAACTGTCAGTGAACTCTTGGATGCTCATGAAATCCGCATTATTATATCTATGTTTTCTATTGTCTCTGCATCATTGTTGTGTGTCTCGTGATGTTGTGATTAGTTGATCAGACTTGGCAGTGGGTGAATGAGCAGGCCTATTCTCCTGCTTTTCCCTCCCATGTGAAATGGGTATAAAGTTGGTGATGTGACCAGACTTGTGCCCCAGCCCGATTGTTAGTGTAACTAAATATCTCCTTACAAAAACAAAGGACAACAAGTATTCAGCCTTTCATATAAAGAACAGAAAGAGACTCAGGTTGTGACAGTTTAGGAATTCACGTGCAAATAAACAAAAAGATTTGCACAATGCAGGGTAATTTATTTTTATTTAAAAAGTGCACTTACGAGCTCTGCTTTGTGACAACATAAATGTCGGATAAACTGATTTTCTTCCAATTTGGATCCAGTTCCCATTACTGTAAAGTGTGGTGCTGACGTTAAAGTCATCAAACATGAAATCTATCACTTTGGTGATGGCAGGCAGGGTGGCCCCATCATGAACAGTTTCTCCACAGTGGTTCTGCCAATCACTATCATCCAGCTGGATCCAAATTTCTGCAACTTTTTTCTGTCTGCACAAGCTGTAAAGTAAAATGTTTCAATATTTAAAAATGAAGCTATTGAATTGCCAAACTCGCTAAAAACGAGGAATGTAGTTTTCATCACTGTTAAATCTCAACTGAGACATAATGAGGACAAAAAGATCCAGAAAATCCCACTTTCTTCTCAGACTATAGGTCTACAACTTTGTTTGGTGTCCTTTGACAGCTAATTAGTCTTGGCCATAGTGGAGTCTGGAGTGTGTGGACGGGTGTTTTTAATACGGATAACAAGTTCAAACAGGTGCCATTAATACAGGTAATGAGTGGAGGGCAGACGAGTTTCTTAATGTTCTACTCAGATTATCTTTTAATCTATTTTAAACATGTTCCCAGTGATCTTTTAATTATGAGTATGCCATTTCTTAGGCAAAATCAAAAAATATGCCTGGTTTTCTAGGACATAGTTTCTGCAGAGAAGCTGGAGTCGCCTCTGAGTTGTGGGTAGGACTGATTCATGCAAAAGTAAGGCTTTGCTCATTTCCCATGATCCCTCTGTCTACATGCTCTCCCCATGCTTACAGCTACTCACAACCCCAACCTATCATCAGCGGTGCAACAAAAATGGAGAACAATATCTGGACTATCCAGCCTCACAGTCTTAAACCAGATACCAGCTCAGACAAGAGAAACAAAGATAATAATGGATTTATTTGTCTGCAAGTGGATGGATCGGAATAGAGCAAAGCAGGGAGCTTGTGGCCTGCCGTTTGTAGTTTGACTATAAAAAGTACAAGCTTTTTCAAGCAACCTGTTTTCATCTGCTTCTTACACACCATGGTTTAAGATTAAGATCAACTTTAAGATCAAATTTATTAATCCCGGTTGATCTTAATCTTAAATCGTGGTGAATGAATTTGAATAAAAACATACTTAGAAATGCAGTTTTAATATTAGTTTTCCTCATATGTCCTCCATCATGAAAAAGAAATGCTACAAGAATGTTTAAAACACCAAAAACACCATTTTCATCAGAGTGGGTCTTTTAAGAAGTTAAAAGTCTGTGAGAGCCACAAATCTTGCTGGTTTGTGACCAAATAAAAATCAAAGCAAACAAAGAAAAAACAGACTCAAAGTTGCATTGAACAGCTTTATTTCCTTTAACATCTCAGGCAACAGCAGCTGAGACAAGGATGTGCTTGGCAATTATTCAAATATGGACTTATTTACTACCAACTATTTAAATAGATAAAAAGCCCAGCTGTTTGAATTAGCTGAAACTATTGAAATGCCTTAATTTGAATAATATTAGCATGCCAGCCCAAACTGCTGGCTTGATCCTGCATAGTGAATAAAATTAAGACTTACATTGGATTTATACATTCTCCTAAACATAAAATGCTTCTCTTTGTATTTAAAACTGGTGGAGGAACTATATTCTGAGATAAATAACTATGAAAAGCTACCGTAAAGTTTGAATAAATATTGTGTAATTGGGAATTTTATTTATTGTTTTCATTTTAAAAAAAAACATGAATTTCCAGTGTGACAGTATATAGAATTGTTCTTTTCTTTATTGAGACAAACATAAAGAGAAGATGGCACCATGTACTGTGTAAGGCTGGAAATCACTATGACACTGTCCACTTACAGAAAGGATTATTTGACTCCTGCAATAAGCAGTTAATTACTTCCAATAAGTGCTGCTTATGTAACTGCTGAACTACGTAAAAGCTTTCTTTTAAAGATAAAGCCTTAACAAATGCAAACCTACTGATTGGAGTAATATTTTTAATCACAGCTGATAAACAGTTATTTTGTTTGGATCATTCCCTGTACATGCTGTGCATTTATAATGTACCATCCAGAGGCAAGAGGTAGCAGAGGTTTACATTATTAAACTGTAAACCATGAAACATGGTTTTATGAACTAACACCTACACAGTACAGTGATGCAACAAAAATTGTAGCAATGATGATTTTGGCCATAGCTCATATTAATGGCTTATAACAATATTAAAGTGGCACTGAAACAAAACTGCCTTGATTTTACAGATTTTCAGATATTTACATTTTTTTAAGAGTCAAAAAGTGAATCTTGGCTCTGGTGACCATTCTTTGTGCTTTTTTAAGCTACTCTAAAAAACTGGCTTCTATATACAGGAATGGCATTATTCATAACCAAAAAATGACTAAATTATTATCAAATGCTTTTACCCTCCACCATAAAATGAGAAAGGATCTACGAGAGTATTGGGAACACCAGAAAGTATGCAATGCAATATTAAAGTAGTAAAATAAAAGCTTTTTTTTTTTCATTTTATGAAAGTAAAGTTGTAAATTTATGAAAAAAAAGTTTTGATTTTTGGAGAGTAAAATTGTAAAATTATGAGGAAAAAGTCAGATAATAATACAAAAAGGAAAAAGCCCTTCTTTATAGAAAATAAAGTTGGTTGCATAACCCTCCATCCACATTCCATGCAGATTAAATCCATCAATGCCGCCGTTTGTGGTGATGTCATAAGACTTTAGTTTATCATAAAAATCCATGTGTCATATACGTTTGGACCTTTGTAACTAGCTAGGACCTAGCCTGCTAGGAATTCACTCTTTAAAGGGTCAAGAATATTTCTCAGAAGAAGCCTGTTTTTTACTCATTTTTTCACTGTATAGCAATGTGTGTGTATTTACAAAAATAAGCTATAAAGCTATATATATATATATATATATATATATATATATATATATATATATATATATATATATATATATATATAGTATAGCTTTATAGTAAGTTATAGTAAGTTTTACATTTTTCTTGTAAATGTACAGCTTCATTGAAGTAAAATCATGACTTTTTTTTCAAAAATGTACAACGTCAATCTCACAAAATGATTTGCTTATTTTTATGGTGGCGGTCGTACGGGATCACATCCATAATCCCAGTTTCCTTTTGTGTAGTCATCTACTAAAGTGGAGCCACTCTGATCTTTCAAGCTCAGGTTACTTATGCTGTATTTAGTACTCAAGACGTCTTTGAATTGTGTTTTTTGATAACTACTAGGATACAAGAAAAACACAAATTTTGACTCATAAAAGCAAGATGCAATATCCATCAACAGGTCTCCTAACAGTGTTTTTTTTTTCAACTCTTAGCAAAATGTAGACTTTGTGGTCAGAGTTTTTTCGGCAACATAGCTATTCTTAAATAATAATGCTAACGTACAAAGAAAATTCAATAAGTTGTTAATTTTTTGGCACTTTAAATGAAAAATATTTTGTAAAACCCGATTTGCCTGTGAAATCACAAAAACATGAATAAATTAAGGTTTAAGAATCCTGCTTTCTTTTTTAAATACTCACAGTCAAGTTTAAAATACTATTGTTGTGCATCAGCGTCTGCATTGGATCAGAACTTTTCCAGTATGGTTTTATTTTGGCTGATCTTTCAGCTGGTGCTCTCGAAGAGCGCCGGTGAAAGTAGCAGTCCACACATGAAGAGCTGTTCCCGCAGAGAGGCTGAGAAAGAAGAGAAAGGCTACTTGGAATCCACACCAGTCCACCAAGCCTCCAGCCAGCGCTCCGAACATCAGCTTCCCCAGCACCTCTAGAGTCGCCAGAAAACTGTAGTGGGTGGCCTAAAAAAAAGAATGACAGCCAAGGATTACATGCAAGAAAAAAGAAGAAAGGGGTGGTAAAAAATGAAGGACAAGAAAAAGAAAGATGGAAGAAGTGACATAAGAAAGTAAATGAGGGAATTTGAATCAGCAGAAGGAGAAAGTAACACCGTGTACAGTACAGAGGGAAACACGAGTAGACCGTTTTTAAGCCTTCACAGGCTACAATTAGTCACAAGAGACAGAGAAAATAGGAAAAGAGGTGTGATTCAACATCTAAAGGAAAAACGCTCCACAGAGGAAAAGGACAGAGTGGAAAAACGCGAGTCTGAAAGAGGAAGAGTGAGACTTCGGCCTGAGATGATGGCAAAAGGCCAGATGTAGAGGAGTATCTGATCCCTGCCTTACAGCTTTCAAGATGGAGTGAAAGAAACAGAGGGAGAAAGAGAAGGGCAGATTACCTAATCTCTCTGAACTTCCTTCCTCTGCCTTTGAGCCCACGAGCCATTCTGTAGGATACCAAGAAGCACACTTGCAACCCACACTGACCTAACTAATTATGCTTCTATATGGACCGATTTTTGTAAATACGTTTTAAAATGGCAACGTTTGACAAAATGTTTCTTTTATGAAAAGAGTTAACAAGATTTAAATCTTCATAATTGACTTATTTAGGAAACGAACACTTTCAAAGTTTTTTTTTTTTTTGCTAAGGTAGTTGTCAGCATTCAAACTACATCCAAGCACAGAAAAACCATCAGACCTAACCAACTACAAAAGCCTGAGAGACCAAATCTAAATGGAGTGTCTTTATTCTGAGCAGTTTTTTCTCCCTCTCCCAGGGATCATTAACAAGCACTCACACTATCAGCTTTCTGCTCCTGGATAACATTACTTTCATTTACACGCATATAAATATATACACACACACAGCGTGCAGGCGAGCTAATGCTTCCGTGTCCTGGGTGCCCATATATGCATCATTCACAATAAAAGAAAATGCAGTAAAGTGCAAAAAATATGTGCCATAGGAACATCTCGAATGAATGGACCATTGTGATCATTCCCCTTTACTGTGTATTATTCCGAGCAGGAACCCTGATACATGAGCTGAAGCCTGTTGATTTTCCTCGCCTTTCTTCCGTACATTAACACTCACGGCAATTTAAATGATAATTTGTCACCTTCAGAGATTGACTGAATGACATCTTAATGGCTGTGTGAACAACGATCACCTCCAGGCAAAGATGCCCCAATTACAACGGGGACAAAGGGAGATACGCTAAAGTGGAGAAAACGAGAGAGGATGGGAAAAAAGTTAGAGCAGAAAAGAAAACGTTTAGAGCTCTCCTGCGCTGAGAGGACACCGATGGTGAAACTTAACAGGTGAAAGCTGGTGTGCATGCTGGGGATCTACACTCTCCAGTGAAGACGTAATCTAATATTTATAATACAGCACAATTATAGCAGACAAAAAGAGCAGAGCGACTAGAAATAATATTGTTGTACAACAGTGGTAACAAAGTCTATTACCTGAATGCTTTCCTCTGCTCTCTGAGTACAATGCATCATGGTAGTGAAGGTGAGAGTGGTGATGAGACCACCTAGGAAATGTTGAACACTCATGCTCAGGACTGCCATGCCTGAGTAGAGACACACATGTATTAAAATCATCATAAAACATCTCCATCTGACAACAAAGAACCAGTAGCGACACACAGAAAAACGTGTGCTCTGCAGACTAACTGCTCTGCACTCAAGTCAAAGCAGAAAGACTAAAGCAGCAAGAAAAGGTAAGCTGAAGTGCCACTAACCCCCAAAACACATGGAGTTATCCTCTGAGGGGAAGTGGCAGAGCAATGTTGGGGGGTGGGGGGGTGGGGGGTGACACAGAGGAACCACACAGCCTATCTGTCACTGCTCCCACAAACACTGAATTATTCACTCCAGCTGCCAGAGTTTTTTGCAGAATAAGACTCTTCAGTCAGCAATGCCAGGCTGGTGGAGTCAGACAGACAACACGGCCTGATCAGACTGAAAGAGTGGGAAGTGGAATGTTATCATGTAATATTGAACATCTGAAAGTGAATGTTTCTCTGTTTTGGAGTTTCTTTTTTCTGCAAACCTTTTGTTCTGGGGGTTTGAGTGGAGGAGCTTCAGCTTATACTGTGACACGTTTGATGGGAGAACAGGCATTTCTTACAGAAATAAATAATGCGGAAGTGAATCCCACAGCTTGCAAGACTGGCTTTGCAACGCAATCTGATGTGTCAGACGTAACTGAACAATGTCCTGTCTGTGAATCCCCACAGTGCCATTTACTCACGCTAAGTACAGCAGAAAAACTGTGCGTTTTCCTCATATACTCAACCTAAGCTGAGTTCATTAGTATCTTCTAAGCCTGCCAGTATACAAAGTAATACACAATTTATAGACCATGAAGACACAATATGTTTAATTATCTGTATTACTATGGGTAAAATAAAATACCTTAAGCAACACTGCAAACTAGAAAATCTCTGGTCAATTAATGTCATGATTTCGATGGCATTTATTTCAACAAATTTGCTTCTACGCTGATCCAAACAGACTCAGTTTAAAGGCTAAAACATCTTTTTGATTCAGATTTATAAGATGATGTTTTCATTAAGATGTACGTTTTAGCATAAATTTTTGGGGTGTAACCATTCATTTTTACAACAATTCAATTCATATCATAATTTGTGGTTGCCGATCCAATTCACGCATACCTAGAGGGCAATCTAGTCATCAATTTGCTGTGTGAGGAAGCCAGAGTGCCCGGAGAAAACCCATGTACGAGCAAGGAGAACGTATAATCTCCACACAGAAAAGTCCCAGCTGGGGTTTGAACCATGGCCTTCTCCCTGTGAGAAGCAAGAGCGCTAACCACAGCACCACCGTGCACACCTCCCACTGTTGTACTTGTGGCTTTTAGCTAAAATGCAATTTATTTGAAAAATAAACGTATTCTTTAAATTTGTTAGAGGTTTTTGTTAGACTGAAGCCTGAGAGCTTTAGTGGTTTTCAGAGCAGGATGGAGAAAACCTTAAGTTAAAGGAGAATTCATCTACCCAGGAAAAGTATTGTTTTCTGTAAAATAGATCCTTCATTAAACTGTTCTATCCATCTATATTTGCCCCATTTCGCATCCTCTTCTGTGGTGTTGTTCATAACTTCCAGTTGCACGTTTCCTGTGTGAGCTACCAATAAGATTTGATCCAAAAAAAAAAAAAAAAACAAATCAGCATTTTAATAACAGTTATATTTTCAGGTTACAGACATTCTGTTTGGATCATTTCTGACCTTTCATGAGTGGTGATGGCTCCAGCACAGTGAGGAGGGAGCTCTGGAAGACCATGCTAACAGTTCGCAATACAAACACACGTCGCATCAGAGCCCCGATGCTGAAAAAAACAAATTAAAAAACACAGCAAAGGAGGTAGGTGTCAGATATTCTTTCAATGATGTCTGATGACAAACTCTGGGCTGACACTTCACCATTCTAAAGCACAAAGAACACACAGCGATGTGCACCAACATTTAAACGTGCATATTCATTAGTAAACAAGTCACCAGAGACTAATTGATTCGCTGTCAGAACAAGAATATCATCCCCCTGTGGGTTTGGTTAGTGACGTAATCAATAACCTAAGGAGAACCCCAGCATGAAGAAGATAATTAATGACTATTAACATACATCCAAACACACATCCACACATGCTTGTACTGACACCTTTGTGTGACAACAGGGATTAACAATGCCAATCACTCAGAGGATACCTGCCACTCAAGGGACTGTGTGTTTGTTTACGCCTTTTTGCATGTAATTATTTATGTGTAAAAAAGGTTGTGAGGGAGAAGGCGCCTGCTACAGGATTTATAATTTAACAGACTTTTAACGACCAACCTTAATTTATTTGCATTTAAATCTTACTCTAAACAAAACTTAAAGTTGCTTGATTGATTTTTTTTTTTAAACGGTTGTACTTACACCTCCATCCGCCTCTTCTCTCGACTTGTGGCTTCTACTTACCTGCCCGACTGGAAAACCAACCCGGCACTATTCACATGCTAAAGACATTCTTTTCTCTGCTGCTCCTTAACCTTCCTTCTCAATGATAGTCTTTCATAACACACACTCTCA
This sequence comes from Oryzias celebensis, assembly GCA_014656515.1. Taxonomy (NCBI): domain Eukaryota; kingdom Metazoa; phylum Chordata; class Actinopteri; order Beloniformes; family Adrianichthyidae; genus Oryzias; species Oryzias celebensis. Next base: position 14,974,829 of record BNCR01000009.1, read on the forward strand.
AGAGATGCTGAGGTTTGTGTGTGGGGTGAGAAAGAAAAACCTGCCTGGCTGCCACCTCACATGGGCCAAGCCTAGATAAGAATGGCCGTGTTCTCAGGTTGCCAATAGTCGTCCTAAAGGGGTCACTCGCTGACCAGTGAGCCGTTTCTGATGGTGGAGAGGATAGACCTTCCAACAGAGCTTTTAGAGGTGGGACAACAGCCTAGTGGACAGTCCTTCCTCTGTACATAAATGTGTGGGTGATTAAAAAAAAATAGTAAAGAACCAAAGGGTTTGTTTTGTCCTAAAAGGTTTAAAAAACATTTTGTCTTGCAATATTTTAGATTTAGGTGTACTTTTGTGCATGCATTAGCATGTCTGTCTTTTACAGATTTATTTTTTAATTACATAAATCTAAACTCTGCAGAAACAATGTCTATGAAAACGACAGGTTACTCTTATTTATTTATTGTGGCTAAAAACAGCATTACTATAATTACAATTTAAATGGGAACGCTTTTTAAAAGGTGAAAAGATGATCGGAGTGGGACTTGAAGGACCTCTTTTACATCATCCTGGTCAGGTGGTTTCATTGACAAGACAACCAACCATGTTGAAGCACATTTAATCCTATGCTCAAGTTTTTGTCCCCAAATTATTTGTTGTCTCTATTTTTAGAGAGGAAGAAGTAGGCAGTCCATAAGAATGTCAACACAGTCCTGGGAGGTGAAAGCAAACTCCACATGAAAAGTTTCCAAATGTGCATTTTGTGTTACATTTTAACCCTTTTTTTTAACTAAACTGTTGTTTTTTAACTAGTAAGTACTTTTAAATCAGCGTTGATCAAGACTACCTGAACTGCGCAAGTAGTAGACCCCCCAGAGATGACCCACAAATGGAGAAGCCCATTGCAATCACTCCATTCCAGAAGCCAAGCTCTCTGGCCGTCATGTGATGATCCAGCAGGAAGAGAGGAAACATGGTAACTGCTCCCTGCTCACCTGCACACACACGGGACAAGGAGAGAAAAATAAAGACAGAAAATAAATGGTAAGAAAAAAGTTGTAAAAGTAAACAAATTAAAAAAAAAAACAGGATAAGAAGGTAAATGTGATTTCCTGCTACGATTGTAATCCTAATTAGGATAGTAAAATAAACAAAACTGCTTTAGCCAATGACTATGGAAACTACTTTTAAACCTTAAATATATCAGATCATTCCTGAAGACATATCTATTATCACGAGAAACAAGTATGACGAGGAGGTTTAGCAGGAGCCCCTGAAAACCCGCTTCCCTGAGATGATAACTGCGCCATCAGACAGAGCAAACTCTCCGGCACACCTTGGCCTATTCCTGGAAAGAGTCAATAATAGATGCTTGACAAGCAAAAGAACCCTCTCAATCACTTTTATCAGACAGGGGCTTGGCAGTTTTCCTGAAGCACAAAAACGAAGACACGACGAAAACTGAAAACTTCCACGGATGAAACAGACCTCACAAAGGCGTTTCCGTAAAAAACGAAGTTTCTGTCAGGCAGGGAGACTTTCTCTGAGCGGTGTGGAGTGTTCTGCTGAACATTACAGTAAAACATTCACCGCATTCAGTGGCGCCGACTACACGGCATTATTATATTAATGGAGACTGACTTCAAAAAGATAGTGGGACTGAGGAGCCGTTTGAGTGACAGCTCGGCTCCCAGACTGCTGTCAAAGACGACACAACACAGCAGACGAGTCACACACTCAGCCAGCCAGGAGACAAACAAAAATAGAAGAGGAGGGAAAAAAGACAGATGAAACGAAGTGAGAAATAAAAAACCATAAGAGAAAGCAGAGAAGCTCCCAGTGATGGGAAGAGCAGCGGCAGAATTAGATTGTCACTCCTGTAACAGTGGTGTGACAACCTTGCAGAAAAGTGGAGGACATGTGGATTTTCTGCGCTGCAAACATTTGTCCCTCACTTCTGTCGCTCGTGTTCCACACATGCAGAAGATCAGATGCCAAACACAAACAGGACTGACTGTATGTCATATAAACCAATTTAGCCTATCACAAAGAGCGCTGGCTGCTGGGAGATAAATGTGCTTTGTTTTAATCTTTTAATAAAATATTAGGGGGAAAAAAGCGCAAGGGAGTCACAAACTGACACCACTGCTAACAACAAACGTCTTTCTCCTCATAATAGTAAATGCATCATACAGTTTAAGCGCTAAAGCTGTCGCCTCATTTTAAATTTCAAGCAGGGGCACTTTCATCATTCACATAATATGATCTTACTCTTGAAACAGATGCAGCTCATACTCGAACAAAAACTAAACTGGTAGCTTTGTTAATTATTGCTAGTCTCTATAATTTGCCTAGAAGTTAAAATGTATTTCCTGGTTTTGCAACATAAGTGAAATGATCTGATGCTTTACTCTGTCAATGTGTATGCTAGAAGAATAAAGAATATTTTCAAACTTTTGAAACAAAAAAGCAGTAATTGAAAATTAGTCTCATCGCATATTTTTTCCCAGTTGATCTAATTAGCCAAGGTGGGTTTATGGACTCATCAGCAAATGTAGCAGTTTAGAAAATTGTTTCTACTTTCTACAGTGATGAACAAATCTCTGTGCATTTCATAATGTATCCGTGAATCAAGAAGGGAACAACTCTTTAAGACTAAAGCCCTTTTAAAACATGGTTGCAGAAATGTTAGTTCACAAGTAATCGCTAGAAGGCTTACACAAGCAAAGCGTTGCTTATTTACTCCAGTGTTTAAGACCCACTCTGAAGAAAATTGTGTTTTTGGTGTTTTAATTTGTCTTGTGGCATTTGTCTGACAATGGAAGACACATATAACCACAGTTAATCTTGAAATTGCATTTCTGAGCATTTTACATTTAGCAGTTTACAAATTAAAGGTTTTATTTCCAAACCTTTGTCCCTTATAGCTAGACTTTTTATGTGTGGTATTTTGATCAACGACAGACCCTTGAATACTAAACTTTTGGTAAAGCCTGAGTGTGTACAACATTTATCAGGCTTGTTTGTCACATATATAGTTGGAAAAACAATGGTTCAGTGTCATTGTAGCTACAGAAGCAATGATGCCATCACTAAGACAGGAAACTGGCCTTAACTCTGCCCAATAAAAACCAACAGGTCATGTGATTCCCCCATGTTTTGTCCATTTTCATAGAGTGAATGTCATGGTGAAATTGCAATTTATTTCTTTGCTATGTCACCATGGTTTAAAACTTTCTTTTTTTAATATGAATCAGCATGTGGAAGCTGCACAAAATAAAATATCCAGGCAATTTTTGCAAACACTATTTGTTATTTGTTGGGTAACACAGTTCGAGAATGATCCTCAATTTATGATACATTGAGAGCATTTTTATCAATCAAATCCTTTTTATTTGCTGCCTGCACTGTGGATTTGCATCAGATTTTATGCTGATTCTACTTTTCTATAAACTCTCTATGCAACAATCAACTGACGGTCTTTGCAGGGAATACCATACGAATCTGTAAAGATTAAAGAAAAAGGAAACATCTGTAAAATAATAACAGAAAGTGAGCAAAAACATATGTTAAAAATGAAAGTACCAGCAATAAACTGTTGTAGCAAAAGTGAAGAGGAAAGCCATGACACGAGAATGGCAGCCAGAAAGATTAGCTGATAGAGACCTCAAAGACTTGATCATTTTAACCAAAATAAAAAAGGGCAGAGATGCTTTAGGCTTTATATTTCCTCATTAACTTGATCCATCCAGCAGTCTAACATTTTTTAAGTGGCAAGAATCTACCAGATGGTTAACAAAAACCTGACAAGTCTAACTGAAGAAAACAAAGTGAGTATAGAGGTTAGAATAAAGTTAAGGAAAATCCAAATTTAACATTTATTATCCACATTTATTAAAGCATGTGCAGTCATCAAACCAAAAACAACTCGATTCTTATACATTTCATGCAAAGTGAAACAGCACACCTATGCTGAACACATGTTTAATGGACATTTCCAAAAACGTTTTGATCCTCTCAACTACATTCTTAGCACAGAGGTGTATGTAGTAACAGGAGAAATCATTACAGCACCACACTAGCATGTTGTCAAAATAGACATTTGCACCAAGGTGGGGGTTTAATGTATTTCCATGCACCTAGTAGAGCCAGGAAATGAAAGGCAGTGGATGCTCAGCATTAGTGAAACTTATTATATTTTCTACTGAGCCGTAGATTTGAAGTGCTACTTAAAAGCGCAAATCATTTCAAGGTGGTGTGACATGTGTGTACGTGTGCAGCAGCGAGATAATGACAGAAACATAGAGTTGGATGACGGGAGGATAAGCTCGAGAAAAAGGTGAGAGGTCAACAAGGACAGTGAGGTGAAAGCCTGACATTGTGGCTTAAACAAAAGAGCTGACAGAGCAGCAGAGATCACTGAGGACACAGTCAGCCTTCAGAATGACATAACCACTCAGCGCAATAAATGAATGCAGACAAATATCTCATGTTTGAGCAGCGCTCAATACATCCATACATTTGGTAATATTAGGTATGCGTAAAGATATTCATGTATTCAGACTTTAAAATCCCACATGTTCTTTACGGAAATATGATAGATATATGCAACTTCACACCCTACAGAGATTTAAACTCCAACTACAACTATATTATTTCTATTGTAAAATGGTTCCCAGTGGTCTTTTAATTCCGTTTTTAGCCAACATCAAAAAGCCTGTGTCCTTTTTTACAACATATTTTCTGCAGAGGAGATCATTAGAAATGTTGTTGTGGGCAGGACTGTTGGTGCAGAACTTAGCTCCACTAATTTTCCCCATCAGCCCTTTGTTTACATTCTCTCCTATTAGCTTATAGTTCCTCAGAAGATCAAGCTAACATAAGCACAGCAAAAACAAAAATTCTTAAACGGTGAGCAATATCAGAGCAATGTGGTCGTACAGTTTTGAGCCAGATGGCAGCCAGGACAAGGAAAATGAAGACGTTAATGGATCTATTTGTCTTCAGGGGATGCTTCAGCTTTTTATCTGCTCCTGATTAAATGCAATCTGAACATAGAAATACCCAGAAACAGTTTTAATTTAAATTTTTTTAAAACATGTCCTCTTTTAGGAGAAAAATGCTACAAGAACATGTTTAAAAACACAACTTTTTTTTGGAGTGGGTCTTTAAAGCTTATATGGAAAGCATTGCTTGCAGACTGAAAATAATGAAACTTTAACATCCAACTTTTATGAATAATTGTTTTTTTTGTGTGTATTTTTTCAACACAACTGGCCAAAATCTGCTGAATCCCTCATAAGAAAGTAAAATATTTTAAATGAAATGTATGTAAAAATATTTGTGAAGATGCATAGCTTTAACATTCTTGTGAATAAAAAGATTTGAAAATGAATTTAATAACTAACTTTTTTTTCCTCCATTTTACTTAAGACACCAATATAATAAACTCAGTACATTCAGTTAACTTTTCTAACATCTTCTTGTCAAACGGCTGAATAAAATCAATGCAGTTCTGACAGAAATCTCCACTTGTTATACATGATTCCTATGAATTTCCCGCCACCTGTTAAGTTTCATAAACTTGAATTTATGAAGTACAGATAAGTAATACTGCTTAATTTGACAAGATTTGTACAAATTTTAGGGTGAAGGCTTTTATTTTTAATTTTTAATGTCGTCATTCTCGTGAATTTTTGTTCTTCTTTAAAATAACACATATAGTAGATAATCGTGTTTACATTTTCTTATGCCATTTTCCCTCAACGATAACTCATAAAAAACCTAAAATAACATATCTAATGCGTTCTGTGATCCACTTGGTCTGTGGTATATCACATATAATTGTCCTTTGATAAAAGGGCTCTGGCTTCTTATGGGTTTAATTTAAATTCTAAATAAGATATTTTTTGAGAATTACATAAAAAGTAACTTGTCTCATGGCCTTCTTGTCTTATAACAGTCAACAACATTCAACATCCAGGATCAAAATTTTAAAAACACAAAAAAAGGGTAACTGTATGGAGGCGAGGTGAATTCAGCTGATGGAAAGTAATCCTCTAATATATGGCAAATCTATTATCTTCAATCAGACCATTTAAAAAAAATTTAAATACCGTATACAGTTATTGTAGGATATTAACACAAATATTATGGCAGGTCCCTGTTACCTGACAATAATATCATCAGCATACCCTCCATTGCTTGCATCCTTGTATTTTTTGTGTTTATCGTGCCTCCTTCCCTTCCCACCCCTCCCTTTATCCAGACAGTTCTCCCAAACTGTTTGTGGCCTCAGATGGCACACGGGTCACGGTGGGTGCAGCTCTGCTCGGAGTGCATCGGGGATAGAGGAGACTAGTGGGGTTTGCGCTTGCATTTGTGTGAGTGGGAAAAGTGGGGGGTTCAGACTGCAGATTACCAGTCTCACACCAACATAGCCCTGAAACAAAAACAATACTGTCTCACACAGACAATTATGCTGGCATATTAAGGCCCAATCGAAAATATTAGAGGCCCGTTGCTCCTTTTTTTCTGCAAAGGTAGGAAATACTGCAATTACTACAAAATGAAATGCTAACAAGTGGCACAACTGTTAAATCGTCCCATTCAGAGTAATTATTGTTGTGATAGTGAGCATCGGCCAAAAGGGAAGTTTATATAAATTGTGTGCCAGAGAGAGTGTTTGTTGGAGGGGGGCTCCCTAGACAGATTAGAGGGTCCAGCCAGCCTTCATATTTAGTCTAGTAGTGTCGTCTGCCGGAGCTTATCCGATTACTGAGCCACCCTTTACACTCTCTCAAAAACACAAGCTCACCAACAAACAGTTAAAAAAAACAACAAAAGGCATGCACATTGATGCACAAACACAAGCAAAGGCTGTGCCAATGTGAGGAGACAATTATATTCCCACCACCCACATACAGATACCCACGTAAACACACATCAGCAGGATACGCCGTCTTCCATTTCAGCTTCAGAATGACACAGACACAAAGACGCTCTAATCCTTACATAATCCCCTTCTGCTGCCAAACACCAAACTCTAGACATATCAACTCTCACTCCCACACATACAGGATTGACTATTCCAAACCTGATTTAGTTTACCTGTAACCTACAACTATAATACAAACACACACAACAAATTGCATGCATACTCATAACTCAAATAAGGCTACTTTTGTACTTTTAATATAAAAAAGTGAAATAGTGTGCCATTACAGTTTTTTTTTTAAGTTTTGTTTTGTTATTTGCTGTTTTTCAATGCACACATTGATCCTGGTTAAAATGAACAACAATAACAGCAAAGTAAACTTCCTTTAGACAATATCATCCCCTCACCTCAACTTTTTTCCATGCATCTTCTTTAGTCTGCAGAAACACCAACAGAGACATCTAGTGGTGAACTCAGGGCTACACAGGATTACAGTAATGTAAAACTCAAGAAAATTCCTAAATTGTCGCTAAAAAATGTATTTCCTTCTATTTTTCAAACAAGACAAATAATAACATATAATTGCACAAATAGGAAATCCTTCATTTTCCTTGACTGCTTTAACAGCTTTGCAATATTATCTGAATATGCAGATGCAAAAGAAGGAATGCATCCCTCAACCATGTAGGTAAGGCCTTTTGTCAATATTTAGCGGAAATATTTTTCTCAGCAGTGTTGACGTCTGTCATTAAAAAAATGCCTTGATTCTATGTAGAAGGTATTTCACACCAAAGTCAAATAAAATGACTTATTTTATAGAAAGATAGTTAGCTGTATCACTGAACATAAAAAAGAGTGCTGAGTTTTTGAAAATCTTGACAGCTTGGAATCAGGCAAAACTAGAAATATCAGAACATTTGAGGCGCTATTTTTAAATATAAATGTGTTCCTGGGTAGAGCTGGTAACTTGATGGTTTTGTTCTGTGATCATTAGGATTAAAAAATAGGGACTTTCATACAGTGGAGTGTATGAATGAAACCGGCTGAAAGTGTTTTTATAGTATCACAAAAAACACAGAAATGTTTCTCAATTTGTCTGAAACAAGATTTCTTTTTTCTCTAAAAGTGTATGACAACATTATTAAGACCAAGTGAGCATGGTTCTGTCATCAGACTATGTGTAAGTCTCTGACTATTCTTTGCAACATCTTGAATCTGGACATTAAAGTGTGGATTATTTTTTTTATTTAATGTTAACCTGAGTTCCATTTAAAAATATTTTAACTTTTATTTGTATAAAACACACAACTGCTTTTTGTCCTTGCATTTGTAAAACTTTACTAAAAGTCAAAATTGGATGAAATAATAGCAAAAGAACAGCTACAGACCTAAAGAAAACTACTGTTGCCTTAAGTTAAAGACCCAATACACAAAAGTTAATTCAAATGTTTAATCTCAAAATTGTGTGGCAGGTTTGTGTATATTGTTTGGACCTACCTAGTTTGTAGGTGAGCACATAGAGAACAGTCCACGGTGTGCCAGGGACCGCCAGCAGTTTCCTCCATATCCTCCATGGCCTCACGGCTTCACCTCCTCTTTTGGCGCCATCCGCCTGCTGGCCCCTCACGGTCTCATGGTCCAGAACTGGGGTCCCCCACACAAAGAGGGCCATCCCTGAGTATACAAACGTCAGCAGCACAAACATCCAGCTCCATCCAGCCACATCGATCACAGCCAGCAGTCCGCCTCCTGCGAACACTGACCCAGCTTTATAGCCCACGACTTGCGCGGTATTACCCAACCCCAGCTCCCCACGTCCTTTCAGCAACCCCACAGCGGCTCCATCTACAGCAATGTCCTGAACGGACGCTAGGGTGTTCATGGCCAAAAGAGTTCCAGCCACCTCCCAGATATGTGCCTCTGGGGCCAGAGCGGCACTGCTGAGGCATGTCAGAGCAAGGCCACACACCGTCCCCACCAGCCACCGACGTTTGGTACCAACCCGGTCCACCAAAGGTGCCCAGAGTACCTTGAGTACCCAAGGGAAGTAGAGGATCTTGGTGAACCCTATGCGGGTGAGGGAGTGACCAGCTCCACGTAGATAGAGAGGAAGCAGAGAAGACTGGAGACCATAGGGGATGCCCTGGACGAAGTACAGCAGTCCAAGGAAGACCAGTTTGTCATTCATGATCTAGACCCAGAAGAAGTAGACTCAAGCAGCCACTGGGGAGTTCCATGGGTCAGGCAGCTCTCATTATTTATGAATAGGTTGGACTGAAAAAAACTAACTAGAAGATACAGATGGACTGACCTGAAAAACAAAAAGGAAAAGAAATGATAGTTTGTGGATCCAGCTTTGATCCTGGGTTTAAGCAGTACTGAGAGGCTGAGGCTCATGTAACAGCTGATTCTGGAGAGCAGCTTTAAAAGGTTGGGCTCTCGCTGCTGTTTTACTGCTTCTTTGCCCAGCTCAGTTACCAAGCACTTTATGGCGACCACGACAGGTCGGCTTACAGTTACCCTTCAGAGGCTCGTTAACATTACACATTTGAGTCACATAATCCCATTTTAAAATGCGTCTTAATTTTAAAAACACAATTTCGTTTTGCAGCTAACAGTTGAGAGACAGTCAGGGTTACCGTTCGCGGGTTAGCTCAAAACCGCGCTAAACTGAGTTAATAACTAGCTTAAAACACGTTTACTCTGAAAGTCGCTCATTTGCTGTCACAAAAATGATATTGTTATAGTTTTTTAACCAGGTGTCAGTAACAAAACACGTACAGAGGAGGAAGATACTTGGGTCAGCTTTAGGTAATCGCACCGGGTCCTCCGATTGTTTACAGTTTGGGGCTGAATGAGGGTTGAAGTTGCCAGGTTCCGTGACAGAAATCCCTCCTTTGAGAGGAATAAACCGGGGGAGCTGTCGTGAACCCTTTTTTCTTCTTCCTTAAAACATTAGAGCAGCTGCCTGAGGCAGTGCAAAGACAACAGCGCCATCTTCTGTAGGAATAGAGTAAGTAAGACATATCAAAAGAATTCCAATCAAAATTGTGTTTCAGAGTATTTATTTATTAAAATCTTCATAAATCAGGAGTAGACAACCTTCGGCGGGTCCTCTGCTCCATTCTGATTCATCCACTTGCAGACGACTAGATCCATCTACGTCTTTGTTTTCTTTGTCTGAGCTTTGTCTGGCTCAAAACTGGATGACTGGACAGCAACAATATTGCTTGATATTTTTCTTGCATCTGTAATGACAGAGGGGTGTGAGGGGCTTTGACCTTGTAACCAGAGAGCTCTCAACGGGGACGGCAAAAGGGGGCGGGGTTGCTCCATGCCAACAGTCCTGTCCACAACTCACAGAGGCGAATTTCTAAAGAACTTCTACCACTCCAGAAATTATGTTTACACGGGTTTGGGGGATTTTGACTAAAAATGGCATTACCGTAATTAAAAGACGATAATGGGACTATGCTTAGTCCCATTTTTCTTGTCTTTCAGTATCCTTTTGTAATTCTATACCCCATTGTTTTTTTTTTTAATATATTTGTTTCCCATCTCAAAAGAAACAAATTGATTCAAGGAATGTTTTATTTGCACTGTAGCATCATGCATAGTTCAGGATTGCAGTTCATATGACCTATACTCTAGATTCATTTGTTTCTTTGAAAAAATGACAAATGCCTCACAGATTTCAGTGGATGATGCAAAAGTTTTTAGAAAGTCTGGTTTAAAAAAGAAGTAAGAGTTCTCAGAGGGCATTAAATGAAAAAAACTTGTCATTGTGGTCTGATATGGTCTATGCAGAGTGCTTTGAGTGGCCATAGTGTAGAGGTAGAGCGGTAAACCTCTGTTGGAAGATCACAGGTTTGGTTCCCACGTGTCAAAATGTCCTCAGGCAAGACTCTGAACCTCACACAGGTCCTGGTGGTGTCTACCTGGTGGGACCCGTGTAAAGCAGCAGAGCCACCATTAGTGTGAGAAAAGGACTGCGACTGGAAAGCACTTTGGGCCTTCAAGGAATGAGAAAAGCGCTAAATAAGTTTATGGCATTTACCATTTTACTTTGCAGACATCACAAGGTGCTGAATGTCATTTCAGTTGTGTATCTTTTTAATATTTACCAATACGGCACATTAAATGTATGCTATATCACTGTATTGTGCTGTTTTTGTGTAAAATAACAAAACCTTACAAAAAAGTCTTCAATAGAAAAAGCTTTTATTTCAAATGTCAAAGCTCCTTCAAGGGTAACACTGTCTCTAAAAAAATTAGCACTTGGTGAATGATTCTCTTTAAACATGCACAAGCGCATAAAGCTGTTTGTGTGTTGCATGGGACAGATAATCTAGTGATTTCACGTCTATGCGGAAAGGCTTTGGTTTAACACTGAATAACTTGCATTGAATACATGTAATTTGGCAATGCTAACTCCCTGGTAATCTTTTACTGATGACTAATTGTCTAGACTGTCACCAAAAAGCTGTCTGCATTGAGCTCAAGTCAAGGGACATCACAGGAGATTGTTCTATGAAATTTGATCCCATTGATGGGATTTTAGTTATCTCCTCCACAGAGAGCCAGAAGGATCTTCTCGTAGTCTCCTTTGGTGTCGTCCTATAATCAAAAGAGTAAACATACCGTAATTAGTTTGTTTTATAGTTTATAGAAGCAGGATCTACAAAAACACGATGGATCGTCTAGTTATCTGCTCACCAGAATGTCTTTGTACAGTGTTTTTCCGTAGTTTTTCTTGTATTCTTCCTTGATGAGTTTCATATCGATCTCAGATCGGCTCACCATGATCCGAGTCAGGATGTTCTTGCGGGTGCCTTTGCCCTGATAAGCCAGACGAAAAAAAAATGTTTGTGCAAAATCTAAACTGTGTGACTGTTTGTTCATATCCCACATGTTTTACCTTCATGGCCAGATAGAGCTTCTCTGCAAAGAATGCAGCTCTGCTTCCAGCACACTTTACTGAAAGGATTTTAAATTGTTTCAGCTTAATTCAATCAATGCAAAAATGTTGCTGTCATTGAACGCTCTAATAAAATGAAAATGCAAGTATCTGATTTTACCTATAGCTGTGAGACAGCTTTCAATGTCTCCCTTCATCTCCAGGTCAATGGCTTTAGCCATGTCCACTTTGCTGTATTTCGAATACCTTTCAAACACTAATAACAAAAAGAAAAAGCAATGTTATATGTTTGAGAATGACAAACAGCAAAACAAAGGTCAAATCTGGAGGATTATTGCTGACTGACCTTTGCGAAGGTGGGGGCCACTTCTCGTGGTCAAGATTTCAATGAAGACAGAGCAGTCCTTGCCCTTCCTCCCCTCCCCAGCCTCGTACAGAGCCCTGGCATCGCTGTCAATGAGCTGCTCACTGATCCCTTCAGTCCTGCCAGCCTGCGTCATGCAGAAACTCAGCTGTGAACTTCTTATTTTTCCCATTATACCTTTAGAGAAAAGTCTTGTAGTTTTTTTTTTTTTTGTTTTTTTTAATTGGTATCCGTTTACAGATAAAAGTGTTGCCTCAAATCTAATTTGCATCACAGTTCTATGGCTAGTAAACATAGGTTCTCAGGAATGAGTAAACATGGCATGAACATTTTCCAGCAGCACTGGGATGACAGTTGAAGATGTGTACCTTGCAGAGAGCAAGAAGAGCAGCTCTGAAGTCTCCACTGGTGTCAGATCGGATATCTTCCTCCAGGTCCTTCTTGTATTCTTGAAAGAACAATCAGAAAAGTACCTTTTTGTTTCCAAAATCGTTGTTTTACAAACACTTTTATGTACTTCCTAAACACCTTTAGGTGGCATGGGCTTCAATTTTGTTAGCTCTTACCTTCCTTGTAGGCCTTTTTCAAATCTATGATCTGTCTGTTGTTTCTGGAAGCGAGAATCTCAATCAGGGTGTCCTCGTCTGTTCCAAGACCCTGAGGCAGGGATGTATGAAGAGATCAATTAAAACTGGGAAAGAGATTTTAAATCATTTTGAACTGGGGGATGGGGGGCGCTGTTGGTTCTCATTATATTCCAGGAACAACAACAGATATATTAACTTTGTTTTCACCTTCATGGCCTGCTTCAGCTGTTGGGCATCATACTGAGCTGGTGTTTTCAGCAGAGCCAGCACCACTTCCTCCAGATCTCCTTTCAGAGCACTTTTCAGAGCAGATTCCAGAGGCTGCAGAAAAAAAAACAGGTGTAATATTCAGGGAGGGCCAGTCACGCATAAAAGCTGTGGAGGACAGTCCCACGTTTGTGCCACGGTCATTACCTTGCCACTCGCCTGCTGGTAGGCCTCCTTGATCTGCTGCCTCTGTTCGTTGCTTCTTTTGACCAGAATTTCAATGATAGTGTTTTCATCCACACCTGCAGTGCGAACAGTCAGGCATGTATTCTTCCATGTTTTATGCTGCATCTTTTTACCACATTTATAGATTGTGAGTTGCAATGTCACACAGGAGCCAGAAGAGGGAGTTAACATTACCATAATATGAACAAAGCTTTTCATTCCTAGAAGTAGAGGCTCTAAAAAAGCCCCAAACAAGTTCACACATGCTCATAGTATCCACCCTCTCCATTTAAAGTCACCTTTTGTCTTGATGGCCTTTTCCAAGACGGCTGCATCTCCACTTGGGCTGAAGCTGGGAGCTGCCGTCACTGTTCCCTCATTCCTGAGAACCTATGAGGCAACACAGATTACTGCATGTTAACTAAATAGTAGATTTCTAATCGTACATATGCAAAAGCATACATTTTAAAAAGGGGACATGATAAAATGCATCAGTTGTGACATTTAGAGACAGAAAAGTTTATAAAGTCCTTGTTTAAAGCCACCCATTTTAAAATCTCCATACACACATACCACATATTGGACTAAACTTAAGCTTATAAAATGTGTTTTAAAGCCATGTTATGAGCTTGTGCAACTTTCTTTACTTCATCCCCTGGAAAGGAGAAGCAGTGTTTATTCTGTTTGCTGAGTTTATACAGGGAGGGGCTCAGATTTTTCTGAGTCACGTTTCCTAAACTTAGTAGAACTATTATTCTTTTTTGCATGTTACAACATCAATCAAGAGACCTCGCTTTAAATCCAGTCATATCTTATGCTTGATCTCAGCCTGACTCTTTTTCTTCATTCTTTTTTGTTTGACTTTTACTGCATTTCTTTCCCCTCCTCTATCTGCCTGTGGTCATTCTTTCCACAGCAGCACGCTACAGGAAGAAAAGAGAAAAAAAAAAACAGGGTGGTTGGCCTTAGCAACTAAGAAAATAGTCACTCACTGAGTCATCAGGCATGCCCAGATAAACCGTTTGCTGCAGGAAGGCTTGGATGAAAGACATGGTGGGACGATAGGATCCGTCTGGAGGGGAGAGAAAACACTCACACTGTAATTTACATGAGCAGGGTCTTCTGTGTTGAAAGTAATCATAGGACAGCAGTTCAAGGAGGAAAAAGAGAAACAGAGAATGTTTGTCGTTTTCCCTCAGAATAAAGTCCATCTGTTAAATTTGCTTACAGAAATAGGAAAGAAAGAAAGTTTAGTCTCCATCACTTTTAACCATAAAATATGTTTACAAAAGATTTAAGATAAGGAAGGGAAGGGTTTCCATTCTGGCAGCAAGGCTCACAGCCACACCCACATCTGGCACTGCTTTACGCAGCAAAGCGTCTTCTGCTTTTCAGTACAGACATCTGCGTCATTTTACTTTTACCACACTGTAGTTGCACCAAAGAGACAAAAGCAGCTTTTTTTCAACCAAACCCTCCTACATTCTATCAACTCTTTAAAAATCTGTCAGTCTTCTTGTAACGTTTCTAACTCAGCAGAAATAGTGACCTACCGTCTGGAGAACTAATCTGAAATTTCATGGTAAATAAAAGACTCACCGAGAGGCTTCAGAGGGGAGAAGTTGGTCTCACTGAAGTTACTGTGGCGGTTTTTAGGAGACCGAAAAGCTGTACTTATACACCCTTTGACTCCACCTTGTAACGGGCCCGGCCCACGCGCAGCTTCCCAGCTGCCGTTGGATTGGAGCGCTGTGGCGCACGGCGCGCGCGGCGGAGCTCCAGCCATCACGCGCACGGGAGCGCTGAAGCTCCTCCAGCAGATCTGAGGCAGCTTCACGGCTTAAACTCCCAAAACACATGGGCTGATCCAGCGCCAGGATTTAATCTCTCCTCAAAAACGTGATCTCATGGAAAATAACTGGTATGTCTTAACACATTTGGAAAGAACCAGGATATTGTTAGTTGTTATTTTTGAAAAGTTATAGATGTTAAATCGACCGCAAAACAACATATTTATGTTTGCAAATGTTTTTAAAATGACTACAGTTTGGATACACTGGCCTACTTGTGCATTTTGTGTTTCTTTTTCTTTTGTTAGCATTTATATGATGGTATATTCAAATGTTCTATCCTGTTCTTCAAAAACTCAAATTAAAAGTTCAACCATGGCTATGTATTTACTTATCTTTTCATATGTTTTAGTTGCTCCAATGTAAGTATCGAAGGATCATTTTTATGTAGATGTTTGTTTAGTGTTTTAAAAGACTAAAGACATCCAGGTCAGATACTTTCAGTATCTTAAAATTGTTTTACAGGCAAAATAATGATTCCAAACCATGATCCAATCAATGTCAGACTAACCTTTCCTCATTCCTCATTTAAAAATGAGGAATGGTCAGCACAGTCTCCAAAATAAACACATTTAAAAAAAAATGCAGGAAAGTGCAGGAGTCCAAGAAAAGCGATCCAAATATTTCTTCATTAAAAACATAGACATTTAGATTACACTGATTTTTGAATTTTTGTCAGAAACTGGTGGTGAAGGATCTAAGATGCAGAAGACCAGGTTTGATGGCAGAAACTAAAACCTGATAGACAGACAGATGGATAGATATACACTTTTATTAATTCCAAGAGAAATTTGTGGTGGGGCAACACATACAAGACTTATTGCCCAGTGGTGGGCAGCAGATAACAAACCCATCATCCATGGGGGTAAAAAGCAAACCTGCCCTCGATGAACAGAAAACCAGACACTTAAAAACAGTGGGAAAAGATTTACTTACATGAGTGCAGTTGTGACTGGCAAATGAAACCAGGTGAGACTGACAGAGGAAAAGGCCAAAAACAGAACAAGAATCACTTGTTCTTGTTCTTTTGATTGAAATGAAAACATTTGAATTTCAGGTAATTAATCCCACAGACTTGCAGCTCTACCAAAGGGAGTTTTCCTTTCTTCATCTGAAGTCACACCGCATTCCTAAAAAGTTGTAAAAATGTAACCTCTGAACCTCTTTTTTGTGTGAGCACCATTTTTCCTCAAGTTTCACATACTTTGATTCTATTGTTTGTTTGCTTTAGCACAGAATGAAGCAGACTGTCTCTGATAATCCCTTCAGGCAAATTACTATCAGAGATCAATCCTTCATAGAGTTCCCTGCCTTTGCAGAATGTCTGGTTTGCCTGTTTTCAGGTGAGTGTGTCTTTGCTGTGGCAATGTGGTGAGTTTTGAGGTGTGTTAAGCTGCCAGGTCACCACACGTTTAACAACAGAGTCCCGAGGCGGCTGTGATTAACAGCTTGCTTAAGGATGCATTTTGGCTGATGACGTTTTTCAACAGTCAGACTTTGTCATCATGTAAAACCAAATAAAACCTCATAGGTTTACACCTTTATTTGCCCTCAAATAAACATGTCTTTTACTAAAATGTTAACAGAAGTTTCAACTCATTCAATTGTCCTTCTATGACACTTGGGGGGGAGGCGGCTGAAGGAGTTTGGACTGGAGAAGTAGGGAGAGCAGGAAAAGCTTTTCATTAAAGTGGCATCATGCAGGGATTTATTTCTCACTAAAGCATGTTAGGCAGATGTTCAAGCTGTGGCCCAAATGTTCTAGAACCAGTCTTTCAGTCCACATGAAGAAAAAAACTCATAGGTGAGCTTAGCCAAGAACAGCAGCGACAGAGTTATGAGACACAAACGCAACAGTAACTGTGACACTGGTTGTGTAATTTAACCTGATTAGACGCAATTTGACCTGTGCGTTGGTTCTCTTTATTGCAATCAGTTTTCTGCCACTTTTGAGATCTAGGATGAAGGTGATCAATGTCAAATGTCTTAATTAAAACAAAAATAATAGAGCTATAAAAGAAATTGACCAGAGAACAAATGCCTCTGTGAGTGTGGCACAGCATCCATCTCTTCACACAGGAAACATGAGGACTGTTTGGAGCATCTCTTTGAGAAACTCCATCTATGCTGGTTTAATATTTAACGACTGTTTGAGTTTGGTTCCCCTTAGTGATCAGGATCAACTCCCTCCTGATCCACAAAGCAGCGCTCAAACTTCACTGAACTGCATGAAGGGACTTCATCTGCAAGGTACTCACGCTTTTTGTTTGACTTTTTGCATTTGTTATCCTGTCTACTTTGCTGAAAGAAAACTTCATTTGTGATTATTCTTTATGTTTAAAAGTTCAGTATAGAAGCTAAATGAGTAAAATGAAGATTTACGGGGAAAAACGTGCTGATCCTTTTCAAGTTACATAAAAAAATGAAAGTCAATTTTCTTTTTTTTTCTCGTCTTTGTTGAGAGGTTGACAGCTTTTCATAGCTTGAAGAGGATGACAGAGAGATTGCACTTGCAAAGTTAATATGCTGTGTGAGCTTTCTGAACATCTGCACATACTTACAGACTTGATGAAGGGCTGGAGTGTGGATTCAACTGTGATATCCAGTTGCATATTAAACTCATATTTGTAGGATTCGAAATGATTTAAGGTGCTTTTCTTTTCAGATGTTAAACCAATGCTGTTGCACATTCTGAGTTACCCAACACAAGGTCACAGGTGACGGCAAACACACACGATGTATTTGAACTCCTCTGCAGCCACCAGTGGATCCTATTCACTCACATTCTTGGGAAAGAAAGTCGGGAGGCGTCACTCAGTGGCGCCGGCGGGCAAGCAGAGTAAGTAGGATAAGAAATGATTGGCATCACCACGCACCTGACTTTTGATCGTGAGTTTTATTATGTGCTATGTATAAAAACGGATGTTTCATAAGGCAAGTGGAGTTAGCCAAGGTTTAAATGTTTCATGTGCTTGGATGCCTCTGCTGTGCTGCAGCAAGCCCATCAGATGAAACATCACATACAGATCCTGGAACAGTCTGGTTGGAAATCTGGACTTGAACGACACCCAGATCCACAGGAACCAAACCCAGCAAATGAAGACATAACACCACACAAGTGTTTGCACTGTTGACTGCAGGATGCAAATCCCTCGTTTTTTGCCAGTTATCATTGAAAAAAATGTTCTTTGAAATTCTAATCATGAGCAATGAAATGCATAAAAGTCAGGTTTACTTTTGATGTTTTTGTTTATAAAAGTCTGATTTAGATCTTTTAGCTGAGTTTTCCTGCATCTTTTCAGAGTTGGTCATTATTGCAAATGAAGGAATAATTGAAGACAAAACTGACTGAACCTTATGAAAAGCACAGACATTCACTTCAGTAAGATATCTCCAGTCCACAAGCTTGTAGGTGAAAGCCAAACATTTTTATCATTTATTACTATGTTTCACTTGTAGTGTGTGTTTAATTAATTCTTAATTCTGGAAAAAAAAAAGTATACATCAAGTAATGTACCTGATTGGAACAGTGTTGTTGTCATGGTTACATATGTACGTTTCCTGCTTTAAAATCTCTAAACATCTGCAGAGGTATGTCACCATCAAGGTAAAGATCATCATGAATGACAGGCTGAACTATTTCAGAAAGTCCTAATGCTCTGACAATCAAGCAACCCGTTTTAACAAACCAAACTCTGGCCTGGTATTCAGCGTGGCGGGAATTGATCCCATGGCATTGAAAATGTGCAACGACAAAAAGAAAATCCTCCAACTGTCAGATTATCTGATGGCGTAAAAACTAAACTAAAAGAATGGTAAACATCACTAGGGTTTAGGGGTTAATGAGATCAATTCTGAAGCTGAGACTTTTTTCAATGAAGATAAATGTTTGTAATTCAGCAAAACCGGCTAGTATGAAAATAAGTAGTAAAAGTTCCATAAACCAAAGTCTTGTCCTCAATAAACCAAATACCAAGTGATCTGAGAATGGCGATAATTTTCATCCGACTTTTGAATATTTCTACTGACAAGGTAGAGCTGCAACAACTTTGTGGGATAAATTACCTGAAATTCAAATGTTTTGATTTCAATCAAGAGTTTTATTGAAGTTACAGTGGGGGTTGATACATATATATTAATGTAAAAAAGAGTAATATTATTTAATATTTAGGGACATCAAGTAGAGCAGCAGTAGCTCAGGTGGTTGAGCAGGTCGGCCAATGATCAAAGGATTGGCAGCTCGATCCCCACTTCCCCCAGGCAACTGTCATTGTGTCCTTGGGCAAGGCACTTAACCCTCTTTGCCTCCAGCGTGTAGCTCCACTAGTGTGTGAATGTACCAGTGATGGTCAGAGGGGCCGTTTAGCGTGTACTTGCAGCCACGCCTCTGTCAGTCTGCCCCAGGGCAGCTGTGGCTACATCAGTAGCTAACCATCACCAAGTGTGACTATACATTGAAAGCACTTTGAGTGTCCAGAAAAGCACAGATAAATCCAATCCATTATTATTATCAAAATGTAAAATATTCATGTGGTCAACATGGTTTTAGTGTTTAGTGTATGTAAAACCCCTGAGAATAGAGTTTTCACAAAATCTCAACATTGATGTATGTCGAACCATCTGCAAAAGTAATAAATATTAAATCCATGTTTTCTACCCCCCTCCCTGACACACGCACACACACGCGCGCGCACACACGCGCGCACACACACGCACACAGTTTGTTTTAAATAAAGGTTTGGGAAATAAAAAAAAATATTAAAGGATATTTAATTTTCTAAAATTCAATTATATTAACAAGTTTTGTAGTTAAATTAATTGTATTTAATAATGACAACCAGAAATTTTCAAACATCGAGTGTTGTTATTTTACAATTTGATAAGGATTTTATCAAGTTAAAAATAACGTTTTGGCTTATTATTTGATTTATCAATTTCTGTTTGATGATTGAGTTTTAAAAATGAAAGAGATGGTAATATTCAGTATTTTTTATTGTGTATAATAGTGCAGATTTATTTATTTAATTTTTTTCTTTTTTATCGCCTTCTTACAGAATTCCTGAGGCTTAAATTAAATTTTATTTTCTGTCTTAGTCGCATGGGAGACAACTGCTGGGTCTTCCCGGCTCGAAGACTCTTTGGTCTCCATGCAGGCTGCTCACATTCCAGCTTCAGCACAGGCGGCGGAGGATTTACCTGGTAGTGTACCTGAGCTAAAGGAGAAGACGAGAAGTCCAATGAGTTACAACAAGTTTGACCAGCCTGAAGACAACACAACAGGTCAGACCAAAGGACTCTTTGCGTGTTTCTTTCAGTTCTTCCTTCAGTCTCCCATCAAACTCAGGCAGCAGATGAGTCGCTTTTTTGTTTGTTTGTTTTTCACATTGCATTACATTTCTCATTGAATCCTGACGTGATTTCTGTTTTCTACTAAAAGGTGTTTCTGGGAGGAAAGTAACAGCATGACGGCACACCCACATTCCTGTGTGAGGAAACATGGATGGGGAGGGGGTTGGATGGGACAGGGCTGGGAATGAGTGAAAAAACTTGTGATGAAATCTTTAAATGAGGCCATTCGGTGGAAAAAAACAGTCAGAATTTCAGATCATACTCAGGATGCTGATGGAGCGAATTAAAAAGGGAAAAAAACAGGGACTAACTCCTTTGTTAATTATTAAAGTAGAACTGTTGGGTATAAATTTAGACATGTAAATTAAATCACTCCATAAAAATGTAAATAATGGCTGAAAAAGAATAAAATCTAAATTGTTACAACTAAAATGTGTGTTTTGTTTTACTCAAGAATGCATCCACAAAATGATTGTTCATGACCAATGTAAAGAAACTAGTTAGTAACTAAAAGGTTTTATTAAAGACCCATTCCAATGAAAATGTTGTGTTTGGTATTTTTTAACATGTTCTTAGAGCATTTTATTGGTGATGGAAATACACATATAAAGAAAATTAAGCTTAAAATCGCATTTCTGAGTATTTCAAATTGTTGTGAATGAGCAACTCTGAGGCTAATTTCTGAATGAAAACTGCCACTCTGCAGAAACAATCTCCTTGAAAATGACATAGTGAAAATGACATAGTAACAAATAAGAGACCACTAGGAACACTTTGAAAATAGATTTTAAAAATTACTTGAGTGGGGCTTTAATATATTGTATTTACTTTTTAAAAAATTCTTTATCATCCCTGATTATTAATAAATCCTAAAATTAATTTTTGAATTACAGTGACCAAGAAAATATGAAAAATCTGCTCATTTATTCTTCTCCTTGTGCAAATCAGGATTGATTTTAAAGTTAGTAATAGTAGTAGTTAGTAATAGTTTCTAAATGCTTCTATGGTCTTGGGCTGTCACATCTATCTGATATGATATTTAATTATGAACTCGTGAACTTTGAGGTCCTCTGGTACAGGCCTTTTGGTTATTCCAAAAGTTAGAACTAAACCTTAAGGCGAGGCCTGGTTCAGTTTTTATGGACCTCACCTGTAGGACAGCCTCCCACAGAGCCTCAGGGCTGCAGAGACTGTTCATGTTTTTAAAGGAGGGATCAAGACCAACCTTTTGAATCGAGCTTTCAGTTGAAATTTTATATATATTTTTTACGTATTTGAATGTATATTTTTTACTCACTTTTAGCAATTTATTTGTTTATTTTTTTCAGTTATTTATCTAGTAACTAATTTCTGTTTTACTTTTATGTATTTTTCTTTCTTTCTACATTTTTGTTTTAACTTGAGTGACAGGCTCACTGATGTGGCCAAATATTGCATAATTTCTCCACTTGGTATCAAGTCAGATTTCTATTTCACATCTTAGTGTCTCATTTTATGTTTTGCTAAGTTATATGTCGAGGTGGTTTTCTCTTTTTTGTCTTGCTTTTTGATTTTTACTTTTGGAAAATAATTTTATGTGAAGCACTTTGAACTACTTTTGTCTTAAAAGCGCCCTACAAATAAAGTTTGATTTGATCTGACATGATTGTTAGCATTTTTGTAGTACATTTGCAAGTAGTAGGATTGGAGTG
This sequence comes from Oryzias celebensis, assembly GCA_014656515.1. Lineage (NCBI taxonomy): Eukaryota > Metazoa > Chordata > Actinopteri > Beloniformes > Adrianichthyidae > Oryzias > Oryzias celebensis. Next base: position 14,996,942 of record BNCR01000009.1, read on the forward strand.
GTTTTCCTGTCTTTCAAAATAAGGGTCCGGGTAATCTACATTTGATGCAGCGTTCTTGATATTTTTACTTTTTACGATCTCACTCAATGCCGGAAGTCATCTCCAGCCCAACCACAGCCTTGAAAATGATCATGAACTTTTAGGCATCATACATTATATATAAAGCTAAACTAGACTTAAGGTGGGATTTGCCTTCTTTTTTCACGACTTTAGCTGTTCATCAACATTCTTTTTTTATTGTTCAAGCTTCCGTTTATCACAAAACTCAGTGGACGAGGAAGTGGTCTGCGTTCAAACGTTGGATAAGTGCTGAACGGGGAAAACACACCGGACAAGAGGTCAACCGAGGTGCTTGAGATCACCATGAAATATCAAACTGAAAAAAGATATTTCATGGCTGAAGAAGATGTCCAGTTTAATTGGAGCAAAAAGTGATGTGATAATAGTTAACGCATGAAGGTTACATGATTTAAATAGAAGTTTCATATTTATCAAAGACTATTTGCTGTCTCACTCTCCCTGATTTGTGGATTAGTTTATTGGAGACTCCAAACGTCTGGAGGACCATATGGAGCCAATTAGAAAGCTTCCAGAAAACAACAGTTGGTAACAAGACTGCTTAGGCAAAATCCGACACTTTTTAGTTAAGAGATTAAAGGTAAAAAGGCTTTTGAATGTGTTTATTTTTAAAGATTTTGAATAAAAGTTTTCTACGGCCTTCTGTTCAAGCTAGTGGAGTACAAAATGTGGAAAATCAAAAGCCTAACATAAAATGTTTGAGTAATGTAGGACTACATTAAAGTGGCTCACTAATACAGGTGAGTTGCAATGGTGCAAAGACAAACCTGAGAGCCCCATCAATGAGGATTTTCTGTCTGAATGTTTATTGGCTGCTTGTTATCTTCATTTAGGCTCATCAAGCTCTCAGTTGCCTGTTAGTGATAATCAGGTAATGAAAGCGGAGAGGATCTACATCCCTTATGAGTCAGCTCAACTCTGCATTGCTGAGGTAAAATAATGTTGATTTTTTTTCTGCACAATTTTCATGTTTTATATTATAAAATGGCGAATGCTAACTGTTTTAAAAATAAGACTCTTTTCCAGTTGTTCAGAAAGAATTTACTCAGACATATGAGCGTTGTCTGTGCTCACATGGTTGCCCTGCTGCTAATGCCTCAAAGGCATGTGGTCATCCTTGTATTTGTCTTATGACACACAAAAACAGATAGCCGAAGACATGGCAGCAATGGCAAAGAAGCACCTGGAAACGATCCAAGAACAGGAAGATAGCTTCCACTTCCAAACGCAAGAGACTCAGGTAAAAAGACCTCCACAGATGACTTTCTGCAAACTACGTCCGGCTGTTTTTTAAACTGTGCATATGTGCTTTCATCAGCTGGTTCTGCAGAAGGTCAAATCTCACTATCAGAACAAGTTAAACACTCTGCGAAGAATCCTGAACATCTACCAGGAGAAGATGGAGAAGAAGAACCATGACTGGGAGAGGAAAGTGGCGGTCAGTCCTTTTCTGGTCATGTAATCTTTTTGTTTTACAGTCGGCTCTCTGTGCTTTTTATCCAGCGTTTTCCCCTCCAGCTTTCATGTGATGCACTTTATTTTTTTTCTTGCAGAATTTGACAGCACAGATTGGGCAGCTGCTTGAGGCCCAGAGGGCTGAGAGGTGTAGGAGCAAAGAGGAGGCCTTGCAGTGGCAAAATGAAAAGGTCAGACAGCATGTGTCCCATTTTTTGAACAGGAGCGCACTCTTGTGGTCATTTCTGAGTATTATAAGGAACCAAATCAAAAAGAATTTGCTTGTTTAACATCTACTTTTCTTTTAGAGCAAAATGTTGGAGTTGTTCTCCAACAAGCTGGACACCCTGCACTGCCATCAGACCTCCAGTGAGTCCAGCTGCACTGGCTATTATGTGAAAGCCTGTAAAGTTAAAAATGATCTCATGTTTGTAACACCATCATATATCAGTGCTGCAGGAGCTAAAAACAGCAAGAGAAGAAATAGTAAAGGTTCAAGAAATGCTAGTTGTATCACAGGAGACCCAGCTGGAAACCACAGAGGAAGATGAAAGCTTTGAGAACAAAGGAGCTGCAGAACAACAAGTTTTGGTGGGTTAGACATAATTACCATAGCAACACTTTAAACAGCAACTAACTAAAGAACATCTAATCTTTTGGAAGAACAGCATAAAATATTACATAAAATAGCCTGAAATAATGACCTAAATGTCCTTTTCTAACTCGAATCTGTGGTCAGACTTGCAGTGACTCTGAAAAGCCACTAGAGGGTGCCAATGCTCGCCTGGAGGGCCTGAAGGAGAGCCTTTATCAAAGAGAGAAGGAGATTACTGATCTGCTGGAGGCAGAGAGGACCCCCATCCCTCCTATCCCACCTCCACCCTGCAGTGTTTTGCTTCCTGCTGTCATTCACAAGGTGCTAAACACACACACGCACACAGGAGAAGTGATCTCTACGACTTCCTCTGAAGATTTCAAGCCATTTCTTCATAGGCTCATGCAGTCTGTAGTGCAGTGGCAGAAAGCCGGGATCATCTGAACAGAATGATTGAGAACAACAAGGTTGCTTTGGCTGCCGCCAGAGAAAAACTGGAGAATCTGCACAATGATGAAGAAGTCGGCACTGACAGGAAAGACCCTGACAATATACAACATCATTTTCAAGTTCAAGCGTGTCATCTTTTTGTCTTGAAACTGTTTTTAAAATCTTTTCAAAGTAAGAGCCCTCTTATGGTGTCAGAGTTACTGACAGATAGTTTGTTTCTGTTATTTTCAGGTCTGACACGTGTGAGTCAGGCCTGTCTTTCCTACACGAGACAGTGAAGGAGTTGGAAGTCTACAAAATAGCTTTAGATTGCATTAAATCAGGAGAGAGTCCAGTGATGAATGGTAAATATCTAAATATTGTTTTGTTGTTTTTGTGTTCTTTGGTTGAAATAAAATTCTTAATTCCAAACTACTTACATCATGCATTGTGCATTTGACGTAACATGTAGCATTCCAACAATTTCATATTTTCTATGATGCATCATATTTAGCCTTCTGATCTAGCATTTGCATCCTTGGTTAATATTTGCTCTCTCCTCAGATTGTGAAACCTTAGATCTGGAGGACATCCTGGGACAAGGCACTGATGGAGTGAAAAGTATTGGACAGCAGCTTCTTCTGCTGCAGGACCAGGTCAGCATCCCCCACCAAACCCATTTAAGACTAAAAATGAAAATGAGTCAAACCTTCACAACTCTGTTTTTACGTGTTTTGTCTAAAGCTAAAACAAGAAAAAGACGATAAAAGGAAAATAGTGGAGAATTACACTTTGGAAAGAACACTAAGAAAAAAATACTACAACATGGTTGAAGACCTGAAAGGTAAAGGGCATTTTTTACAACACACTTAGCATATTTGTGCATTTGTATTTGGGCTGGTTTAACACTGTATGAATACTTAATATTTCCAATTTAGGTAAAATTAGAGTATTTTGTCGACTTCGCCCAATGAACAGAAATGAGGCAGGGCAGGGCGGGACTGCTGTTGTGGAGAAAATAGACGATTACTCTGTCTCCGTGGAAACGCCTCGTGGCCTGAGAGAATTTCAGTTTGACCAGGTGTTTGGGGCTGAGGCTTCCCAGGAAGAGGTGTTTCAAGACACCAGCAGGTGCGTCAGATCATCCCTATTAAAGTCCAATACAGGAGAAAAGATTTGTAGAAATTACATTATGCATGTACATTAAAAGAGATGCATTGTGCTTGTTAGCTCAAGTCCAGGTTTTAATGCTTGGATCTTGTTTCCTCTTGCAGGCTGATCCAGTCGGTTATCGATGGCTACAATGTCTGCATCTTTGCTTACGGCCAGACAGGCTCAGGAAAGACCTTCACGATGGTGGGGGACAAAGATCAGAGAAACCCCGGCATCATGCCCAGATCTTTCAATGCCATATTTGATATCACTCGTGAGAACAGCTCTAAGTTTGAGTTTAAGGTACCAAAAAGTAAACTAAAACCCCTGTTAATTGTATAAGAAAGAAAAACTTAGGAGATAGAAATTCCAGCTTTTCCTCCTCTCACACTTTTCTTACACCAGGTTTCAGCTTATATGCTAGAGCTGTACAACGACCGGCTGCAGGACCTCTTTGTTAGCCAAGCCGCCGAGGCCCAGGCACAGACTCAGCCCAGCAGCCAGGCTAGACGAGTGGAGATCAAAAGGACCAGAAAGGGAGTTGTATTCGCTCAAGGAGCAGAGACAAAGGAGGCTTCCAGTGCCCAGGAGCTCTACGCTTTGTTCCAACAGGCCTGTGCCAACCGGCACATTTCTGCCACCAGTGAGTTCTGCATACTGAGCAAAATCACCCAATTATAACAAGCTACCGGTAAATGGTTTGGTTTTGTTAATTGTTGTTAATGTGCAGCGGTTATATGCATCATTACTTGGAATTTTTGTTTAATATGAGTGTGCTGCAGGAAGAAGAAGATCTTGCCATAAAAATCAGATAGGTAGGCTTGTTTGAGACAAAAATCTGCAAGTCAACCTTTCTAACTGTAGATGTTGTGTATTTTCCCAAGAGATGAACGTAGAGAGTTCCCGCTCCCATCTCATTATTGTCATCATGGTGGAGAGCAGAAATCTCACAAATGGCAGCGTCAGCACCGGAAAGCTGAGTCTTGTAGACCTGGCTGGAAGTGAAAGAGCAGCAAAGACCGGTGCCAAAGATCATCAGCTTAAGGTTTGCTCATACAGTAAAAAACAAGACACTGATTTGTATTTATGTCATTGTTACTATTATTATAAATATAAATTAACTATTGGTTTTTGGCATTCATATAAAGCTGAATAGTCTTTTTTTTTCAAATTAGGAAATACTACAAGTTCATTTGACTTTCTTTCAAAATAAAATACACCCTGAACCACAAAGGATTATCTCAATGCAGCAAATGTAGTTGTAAGTGGTGAAATGTCAGCAGTGGTTTTTAAAAAATAAGCTTACTTTCTTTAACCAGAGAGCCACATTGGAGGGGTAAAAGAGCCACATGCAGCTTCAGAGCATCAGGTTGCAGACCTCTGCCTTAACCAAAGCAGCAAGTGGTGCAATAAAACATTTATTTTAACGCTTTTCAGGAGGCAAACTCTATCAATAAATCCCTGAGTGCCCTCGGTGATGTGATCTCAGCCTTGTCAGCTGATTTGCCTCATGTGCCCTACAGAAACAGCAAGCTGACACAGGTAGTCATGAAACAAAAATGGGCTTTTTTGAGTACTTTTCTTCTTGTCTGTCTTTGGTAAGCGTAAAGTGAACAAAAAATGATGAACTACCTGTGTATTTTTCTCAGGTGATGCAGGACTCCTTAGGAGGAAATGCAAAAACCATGATGATCGTCAACATCTCCCCTTCAGAGTCAAATCTAGACGAGACTCTCACGTCTCTTATGTGAGAAACCAGACAAAAAAAATGAACTTTTTATATTTTATAAAGGGAAAAAACCTGGTAAATGATGTCTGATTCCTGCTTATATTCCCAGCTATGCAACAAGAGTGAAAGCTATAACCAACAACGCTCAGCGAAATGTAGAAAGCAAAGAAATTGCTCAACTAAAGGAGGTATACATCACTTTGAACCATGAAAACATCTGAATTTATGTTTTTTTTAGACTCTGAGTTTTGTGATCTGCTGGATTTTGTTAAAAAATGTCTCCCTGACTCTTCTGGTTGTTTTTTGTCTTTTCTGATAGGTGATTATGAGGCTAAAATCTGGACAAACAGTGGATGAGGGGGATGTTTGAACTGCTTATAAACATCTGTAATTCATCCAGGTTAAGCATTTTTTTCTGTTAAACTAAATGAACATTTTCTTTAACAGGTGTCACTTTATTTAAAGCAATTCAAATACCTAATTTGATCACATGGATGGAGGCCTGATTTCACGGAGAAAGTTGCTGACAGAGCTTTGATTGCTGTTCCTTATTGGGTGCTGCGTGCATGAGTCTTTAGAATCGGGCTCCCACTACACAAGGCCCCATCTGTAACTGAAGTGGCAAATAGAAAATCAGTTCCCGGGTGAATCTGCACTTCTATTGTTCATGGTGAAAGTACAAGCATCCATGGACTATGTCCAGCAGCTCGGGAGACAGGAAAAGCCCAGATGGGCATTCAAGAGAATTAGAATAATGGGAATTTAGAATAAATTAAATTAAAATGTGTTGTTTTGGCCCTGTGATGGACTGGTGAACTGTCCAGGGTGCACTCTGCATTTGTTCTACCGTAGATGGATAGGCTCCAGCAACTCTGTGACCCACGAGTACAGGGAGTTTAGAAAATGGATAGATGGTATAGTTTTAATTTTTTTCTGTAACATAAATTCTACAGTAGAAATTCACATATTTATTTGATCATTAAAGACCCACTTAAATGAAACTCTGTTTTTTAGTGTTTTTAACATGTTTTTGTGGCATTATTCTGATGATGAAGGACAATTTAGGAAAATTAAGCTTGAAATTTCATTTCTTAATATTTCTTCATTTAAATCGTTGTGAAACAGGAGAGGATGAAAAATAAATGCTCTTTTGAAAAGCTTGCAGTTGTGACGTAGTAACCACAATCGGCATGCCACAAGCTCCCTGCTCCACTCCATTCTGATTTATCGATTTGCAGACAAATAGATCCACGTACATCTTCATTTTTCCTCATTTTTGGTCAAAGTCGGCATCTGGCTTAAAGCTGTAGGGTTGGATAGCTTCAATCGTGTTCGCCTCTTTTTTTTTTACACCGGTAATATTAAACTGGGGTATGAGGAGCTGTAAGCTAGGGGGGTACCATGTAAACAGATGGATGATGAGAAGTCAGGACCAGTTTACTCACCCACAACAAAGAGGCCATTTCTAATGAACTACTGCCACTCTGCAGAAACTCTGTCTGAGAACACAACATAAGTTTTTCGATTTTGGTTAAAAATCATAATCAGAATTAAAAGAACCACTGGCAATGCTTTTAAAATAGTTAAAAAGATGACTTATAGGAAAAGACTAGATGTTTTTTTGTCTTGCTTCATGCTTGAACTGAAGCTGTCACAGCCTTGCAGAAGTTAATTATGGATGAATGAGATTTTTTTTACATGCTGTAATCTACTGAGAAAAGAAACAGGGATCACAACACCAAGGAAATCAAGCAAATTTCTATAAAATGTCTACTTTTATTTTGTCAAAACAATACAAAAAAACTTTTACAAACTATTGCTGAACAAACTTTTTCATAGAAGAATAATAAAAGAAACACTTTATGCTAACTTTTATTGTTTCATCTTTTGATACAGTTTGAATTTTTGATAGGATCCTAAAAAATATGTGCTATGAGATGATGGAAGTCTTACATGAACATTCAAGAAAAATTTGTTCTGTGAAAATATTGTTGACCGATTTGACATATATTTAAAAACAATATAGGCTACCTGAATACATGTGATGGTTAAGAAAGCACAATGGAGAGAAATTTACAAAAAGCTTGTCAAAACTTTAAAGATTTACTACAATATTTTGCAAAAAAAAAAAAAAAACTTCAGGTAATACTGAGCCAATATATTTTGCATGAATGCCAACCATTAAATTACTAAAAGTCTAGCTGACGTCAGTTATTTTGGGAGGAGGTTAAAGAGGCTAAAAGACTGTATGTGCTTTAGTGGGTGCAAGAACTCACATTATTGAACACAGGATCTGGTAACCAAAGATGCTGATGTTGCAAGTTACAACTTGCTATGATGGAACCAGATTCCTAATGAGCTTAAATGTTCCTCAACTTTAAAACAATTTATGACCAGACTCAGGTCTCCTTGTTTTAATGTTACACTACTTTTTATTGTATTTTTTGGTCATTTGACTTTTCTGTATGCTGCAAAAGCTTTTGCATCTCTGTACTGTACACAGTGAATTGCCTCAGTATATTTAAAGTATTATAGAAATTCAATTCTCTTCTCTTAATAAGGCTTGGAATTACTCAACAGCTGCTAAATTAAATCCTTGGATGACACCAGGTGAAACACCTCTGTGTGAAATGCAGTTTTAAAGAGCACTACTGGAACAAGTTTAATGTTTCTCAAGTAGTTCTGCGTCAGCCCTTTCTGAAACTAACATCTGCCGTCTTTATTTTTAGTACATTACAGTGAAAGTGCCTTTCTTTACAGTACAGAACGTTTAAAACGTCAGGAGGGTTCAGGGTCGGTGAATGACAAAGACAAAATGAAACTTACATTTTCTAAAAGTGCAGCTTATCAAATGACAATTAATCAGTTAGCTTAGAAACTTTGAGGGAAGCTAAAATGAAAACAGTGAATTCGCTCAACAGTGTGTGACTTGAAGCTTAATAAGAGGACGAATTAGTGTTGGTGGAGTGAAAGAGTAAAAATAAATCTAATCTTATTTGTATTTAAAAAAAATATAACAATTACCATTCACATCACCAAAAGACTAAACATTTCAGAAAAGCAGCCTGCTTGGAAAATGTACAATTATGCAACACCAATAGCATATTCTCCTGATTGCATTTTATGCAACAACTTCTTCAGAAGTTATTTGAAATATAAAACCTATCAAGATATCAAGCTTGGAGTTTAGAGTCAACCGGCGTTTAATTAACTCATCATCTCTGATCCATCTAATGACTGTTTAGATGCCCAAGCCAGGGTTTTCTGAACATCCTAAACCCTTTCATACTTGTTGTGTACAGAAAGATGCCCAAGTTAGATTATAAAGAAGTACTAACAGATGAGAAAAAGCGGTGAAAAGTTGAGCTGAGAAAAAGAAAGCCAGTAAAGGTGAAAATGTCAGAGATTCCTGTCATAAACTTTGGAAAAAGGTTTAAAATGTGGAATTTTGCTCAAATTACCTTCATTTTCAATGTGGTTGAAAGGAAATTTGTCACATTTTTCCAACAGGGCAAAGTCGGACACTTTGGATGACTTACAAAGAATATGGTCAGAAAATCACTTTTTTCAGTGGCAATATTTTCCTTTACATTTGAGTTTTCACCAAATAAAGAAAACTGCAGCATATTGACTATGCTTCAGCAAACTACATCTGGTCTAAAATCTGGAGGAGACAATAATTTTATACGGGTGGGGTTTCATGGTTAGACCAAAATCGGTGCCGAGATCCAGCTCTTGGCCCGGAACGTTTTCTATGCGCAGTCCGTGGAGCAGAGTGGCAAGAAAGACAAACATTTCCAAACGGGCAAATCCATCACCAAGGCAGCGTCTCTTTCCCATTCCAAAGATTAGTACCTTCTCCGTCAGCTCCTTGTTAAGTTGGCCGGAATGACCCAAGAAGCGGTCGGGGCGGAATTGGTCCGGATCACCCCAAAGATCTCTGTTTTTAGAGAGAAACACATACAGAAAAAAAAAACAACAAGTCTTAATAAACTCAACAACTATAGAATCCAGCACAATAAAAGCATGAACAGAGCTTGTGGTCACTCACATATCATGATTGACTTGATACTGGTTGATGAAAACACAAGTGTCTTTGGGAATGAAGTAGCCATTCAGGGTTGTGTGTCTTGTGGTGCTTTAGATTAAAAAGACAATAATCAGTAAGTTTTAAACATAATTAATAATCCAAATATTACGTTTAAAAGAAAACATGCACGTCATACCAATGAGGTATGGTGAAAGGGACATACGCAGCGTGACGAAACACCTCGTAGATGAAGGCTTCAGTAAAAGGCATCTTGAGTTTATCAGAAAAACTAGGCATTCTTGCTGTGCCAATGTGTTCATCTGAAAAAAAGGAAGTCGACACCCATTTTAAATTCAAGCATTTATTTACATCCTTTAAAAATATGTAAAACAGATTTTATCTTTTAGTTTTGATTAATATTCCTTTAAAATCATCTCTAGAACTGCATATTGTACATGCTTTATTTCTGCATGTCCACATGTTTATATGCCAGGATAACTGAAATTCATCCTTCCCTGTGGGAATCCCGTAATCTCTAACAGATGTAGACCTTTTGTTGCAAAACAATTACAGCAGCAGATTTCAGAACAGCGTCTCTCTCAAGTAAAGCAGCCAACGGACAAACACAGCAGTGGTTCCGACAAACTGTAACCACAACTTAGTATTTCCTCGTCAAAATACATTTCCCAAAGAAAATAAAGTTTGTGTGCTTTCCTTTTAAATTCCTCTTGAATGAAACAAGCTCTAAGAAAGCAGGCCACACAAGACAAAGTGCATCAGAAGTACCATGACGATGAATAGAAAGCCATCGCAACACGATGAAAAGGGCATCAACTCCTGCAACCCCTTTGCTAATTCACTCTTACAATTCTTCTGGACAAGTTGCTAAACTATGCTTTCAGTCCCTTGCGTGTTTCCGCCTTTGTGTCCCTCTGGAACGCTCTCCTGATTTTTCCTGTCCTCTTCGCACCCCCACTCCCGTGACACAGCAAACTGCTTCAGAACAGACAACACCAGTTCTGTCAGCCAGCTTCAAAAGTGAGTCTGGCGTCAGCAAATTGGACCAATCCTTTGTGCGGTTCTCTGGCTGTCAGATTGTGTCTGTTCAGGAAAGGGTACTTAGGTTGTCCATTGTTAGAAACTGGTATCTAGGGTATTTTATTGTTTTCTTTAAAGTAAGTAAGCAGGTTCACTGTGGCTTTCAGAATAAGTAAGTGACTGCTTCAAACACTCAAGCCTATATATAACGTGCCAATATCGACCTCAAGAAGGGCCGCCGCCCTTATTTGTAAATAAATAAATTAAAACCCACAGAGGCAAACAACCAATTTACTGTTCACAGAGAAAGTTCCTGAGTCCCACTTATTTTCACTTACTGGCAAAAAAAACATGGAAATGAAGCCAAGAACAAGAGCTAAACACCTTACAAGGGTAATAACTCAAACTGACAAGACTCAGTTATTATGTTCAATGAATTGATTTATTTCCTGGTGTGCCTTAAAATACCACACAGTTCTCTGGAGGTTGACAGTGTTTTATTACATTTATTTTATTTGAATTTTTCAATGATAAACTCAGAATCGCACTTCCCAGTCAATAAACTGACATCTAATTTGCTACTGTCCACAGCAACGTTCTAAAAAGTTAAAAATGTCTTTAAAGAGTAGACTACTGTAGGATTAGCTTGATTAGCAACATTTTGGTGCCATTTTGAGTTCAAAACACCCATTAGTTACATCACAACTAATGTCAGATAAGTTTAAATAAATCTCAAGTCATCCCTTGCAAGCTTTAAGAGGAATGCTAAAAGTTTCATCTAAATACTTGCCTTGATGAAATTATCCTTGAAACTACTTTTTACTGCTCTGGGACAGACTGGAGACCAGTCCAGGTCCATTCACGAGTTTGACTTTGGGGCAGTGCATTCTTTCTATTTTAATAGGATCCACTAATTCTTTGTTGACAGTGAACATGGTGGTCAGCTAACCATCTGCCTGACCCTTCCAAACAAATGAAAAGATAACTGAGTGCAGATAACAACATATTCACAACAGGGATTTGTCACATAAACACATAAACCGGCACCTATCTCCTGATGGATTCTCCGCTGGATGTCAGGAAACTTAATGAGATAGAGGAGGCTCCACTGCAACCCAGCAATGATGGTGTCAAACCCTTCAGAGCACAAACAGAAAGGATTGCTGTTAATAATAAGGCATCTCACTCTATCATAATGACATGATCATTGTTTTTGTCTAACCTGCACCGAAGATGTCTATGACGGTGTGAATGATCTGAGCGTCGGAGAGCAGACTCATCTCCTTAGACTTTTCTCTACCCTCACAAAGAGCGATCAAAGCATCTGTAATGTCCCGGATGCAATTCTGCAGTCACGCAAAACAATACAATGTATAATACAACATTATTTTTTGTCACATTTATTTGAAATATCCATGCAAAAAGAAATTACAATAAAATGAGAAAGAAACTTTAATGGAAGGACACGCGTCTCCCACTAAATTGCTAATTTCTAATTAGGGTGCATGCGAACGGTTTAGCCGCTCTGCACAAGAACAAAAGTCTATCCCCGGGAACGTCTTTGTTCCTCGTTTATTTTTTTTGGCCAGAGCCTTACCCCTAACTGCTACTGTAGGACTGCAATGCCAGATTCAATAGCAGCAAAGCACATGAGTGGGACAAATCCCAAGAAAACAACACTTCCAGTCACGCCATCAACAACATTACATTGGGATGAAAATTATCTGCATGTTATGGCAGTTCTTGAACAGTGAGTGGAACAAGAAAAAAAACTAATAGTTGTAAAAAAAATGTCAAAGTTTTGGTCAAATTCTCTTTATGACATAAAACTGCCTCCGATTTGCAGAAAAGTCAAATCACTTTGGGTCACTTTCCATGTTCTATCAGAACTTGTGGCTGCAGGCTTTTTTACCTTATCAAAGGAGTGCATGTGTTCCTCTATCCTGCGCTCCATGAATCCATTCATCCGGCGAATGTACTGGACCAGCTCTCTCAGAGATAAGCTCGGAAAGTAGCGGAAGACAGGGAAGAAGTCAGCCAAGTTCCCCGCGCCAAAGAGCTTTAAGACCTGGTTGTTGATGTTGACAATCGTGAGAAACTCTTTGTCATTGTGGTCGTACCTTTTTCCAAAGCACAGGGCACACACAACGTTTGCCACTGAGGTCACCAGTGGCTTCACTGGGTCTACACCTTGAGAAGCCCCCTCTGTCATCTCAGAGTCAAACTCTGCTTTCGCAGCTTGTTCCTGAATCCTCTCTAACAACTCAGCAGCCTCAGCGCACACATGCTCCTCCAGGAGGCAGGTGGCCCCGGATACTCTCGGCTCCGCTTGGGAGAAAGATCTCAACGCGTTCTTACACAACTTCTTATGGAGCAGCCACCCAGGCCCGTACTTCTCGCTGAAAGTCATGCTGGTCCCATCAGCGACTGCAGAAAAGGTGAAGAGCTCAGGTCGACCAGCGAAGTCCTCTCCCTGACGGAGCAGCGCTTGTCTGATGGTGTTGTACCCACTAAGTACAACAACAGGTAATGAACCCAGACGCAACTGAAAAAAGGAAAACAAACCCCCACATATAAAAACTCCTCAATGGTGCTTGGATCTAAAAGGGAAACTACTCACAGTAAGTTAGGGACATTTTAAAAATCTCCATGGATGTACTGTACATCTTTTAATGGCAGCCCTGATTTTTTTCACTAATGGTGGAAATGCCCACGATCGACATGGTCAATTTTTGTAATTTGGGCCATCTTAATCATTGTCTTAGTTTTTGATTAAAAAAATTTGTGTTTCTTCTCATTTATTGTTAGTAAAATCAAAAAGACTTTTAACATATTGTATTCAAATTTAGACCAAACAGGAAAAGTACTCACGTAAATAACAATATCCCTAAGTTATTGTGAGTAGTGTAAATATAAAAACACAAACTTTAAATACACCTTAAAAACATCTCCATACTGGACCCTTAAGAGTGTTAAAGAAAGATGCATTTGGTTCCCCATCTGGAACAGGTTTCCAACAATGGGCCATGGTGTGGGGCCAGGAGGAGAAGGGAACGCTGTGAGGTCCAGGTGGGAGTCATCTTGCACATTGCAGGAAGATCTACGGCTCTTCTGAACTTTGATGGCCATCAAGCCAAGAGCAATGAGAACCAGGACAACAGTGACACTGGATAAAGATGCAGAAAGGCTTTCTGTGATGGGGAGGGTCCCAGGCAGCATGGTGGCAACTCCAGTGCAAAAGAAAGAGGAGAAAGTTTAGGCTGAAAGTTAAAATATGTCTGTGAAATGAGCCATCCAAGACTTTGGTCACAAAAGTAGGAGCAAACTCCAGACAAAACCACGTTTCCGTTTTCACATAATATCTTAAACACAACACGATTCACTGCTCCTCCAACTAATCTAAATTTAACAAAGGCGGTCAAGGGGGGGAAAGGCGTATTCTTGCGGGTTAAGAAAGACAGGCCGTTTCCACTCCCTCAATCAACAAACAAACAAACAAGCTCACCACCGCTGGAAAATAAGACCACGGACCCCAGGAAAAACTAGAGCAGAGGCAGAAGTTCTCAGAAAGTTTTCGTGGAGGTTTAAATGTGCTCACAGAGAGGACGTCCTTCTCAGGAACTGCTGCGCGTCCTTGCAGACTCTGCCGCTGGCCACTAGGAGGCGCACAACCATTCAAATGACCCCAATCCAAAACTCTCGTTTTTCTTTGTCACACCTTCTTACACAACATGACAGTCCAAACAAATTGGCTTATTTGTTGACTTCAATGCAACTTATTAAAAATGTGTTTTTAATTTGACAAAAACAATAAAATATATAGGCTATATATAATGACTGACATATGAATAAATGTTGCAGTTCCTTAGAAGGTGAATGGGAGCTGGCTGCAAAAACAAAACTCCTTTTCCATTGACCCCCATGTCAAATAATCAGATGCTGTATCAAAAACATATTTAACTTCTGTTTCATAATATCCATTAATGTTTATAGCTTTTTAAAATTATTTTTACTGAAAATTGTGGAGAGGTTAAATTGTTCAGCTGTTGTTTTAGTTAAATGAGAGTTACTTTTTTGTTGCTAAGTGGTGGACCTGACAGAACCTTCACTTTGTCTCATCCTTTCACTGGCTTGGCTCAGCTTTTATAGGGAGAGATTTGTTTTGTTGGTGTGGTTGTTGAAGGGTTAATGCTTAGTTTTATATCAGTTTGGTTTGATAGTTTCTTTATAGGCCTATCAAACGTTAAATTTGGTCGCAACAATTGCTTTTCTAAACATTTCATGTTTCTCTCTTTTTCTGTCTATTATTTGACCTGGTGGTCCACATTTTTCTGACCTAAACGGACTGATTGTAACCCTTTTAGGAATAACATTTTAATAAAAAAATAAATAAATGGCACATTCTGATTGCAAAGCTGTCTTTGTAGCCAAGAATCACAGCATCATATCACAAATTACGAGGAAAATGTTGATACCATTTATTCTATTTTACTTTTTATTTTTCTCTCCCACACACTTCCATGCACTCCTAATGACAATTTGGAGATATGAATTAACCCATGAAGCCTGTTTTTGGACTCTGGGAAGAAGCCAGAGTCCCTGGAGTGAGATGAGAGCGGTAACCACAGCTGACACCATTCAGCCTGGTGTCAGTAGTTAAAAAATATTAATGAATAACTTCATGTAGGTGGAAGCAACTTCTATAACCTCTTAATTTGTAGTTTGGATTCTCTGCAACACTTCTTTTTAAACCCGCACACTCACGTTGGTGGTATGCCATTAGTAGGAGGACTAGTGAGTGCTGGAAGCCATTCACAGAGACAGGAAAAAACTCAGATTTTCCTCTTCATATTTAATGACCATACATCTACAACATGGTAATGAGATTAGCAAGATGGTTTGCTCAATAAACAAAATTCATAAAACATCTTCAAATTTCTTGTTCATCTACATTTTAAATAATGAATGTCTAAATTCTTCCATTGACACGTCCATCTTTCTATGGCTGTGACTGGATCAGTCACACTAACAGACACCTGTCATTCAGAGAAAAGTGCTGCTTGATTTTACTGTCTTCTTGGGGGGGCTCCTCGACCTCTACCTCTGCCAGGCCCAGGTTGAGGCCCCATGGCATGCCCAGGAGGCCCCGCTCTAGGGCCAGGACCACGACTCACTGGCCCTCTGGGGTTTGGTGAAGCCAGGGACACCTCCTTGTGCAGATTCACACCTGCTGTTCCTGGTTTCATTTTAGTAGACTTGCTGCCCTTTTCAGGAACGGCATCTAAGAAGTCAAACAGAAAACAAAGCAGGTTTAAGTTGAAATCTGGTGATAATGTACAGAAATTACAGAAAGAATTGGAGGAACATTTTACCAACAGTGTTTTAATGTCACGTGAACTGTTCTATGTGAGCACCAATGTGAGTTTACCAGAAGGAGGTTTCTCCTCAACTTGAGGTTTACTGAGAGATTTGTCTGGTAGCAGGTCCTCCAAGTCCTTCATCATTTGATTGGTGCTGTCTTTGTTGTTTCTGCGGTTCTTCTCTTCATCTCGTGCCTGAAAAGAGAAACCAGAAAAACCCCAAAGCCCTGTGTTTATTAAATAAGCAGGAAATATCTAAAATGTGAAGAATGCAAACTAGAACTCTAAAACTAGCCATTTGCATCTTTTTTTTCAGATCAGTGTTTGCTTGCTGGTATCCCTTTGACACAGTGTTTAGATAGTAGATGGCCAACCTGTGGAAAAGCATAAACGGTCATGTTTAGTTTAGAAACCTGTGGATGAATTTAGGAATGCCTCTGTGTGTGAAGGAGACAACACCCAATTATTAGAAACAATAAGAGATACTTCTTGAACATCTCCAAATGCAAATACTTAAATGTTTTTTTTAAATGGTACTTACACCATTAAGAGGATTGCAGGCATAATGAGTCCAGGGTTACTTGCATAGGTTAAAATATTCCCTATAAAAGCTGGCAGATCCTGGTTGATCGTTTCCAAAACCACATCAAACATCCTGTCCTGCCCACTGGTAAAAAAAAAAAAGATAGTAAAATAAGTGTTTTGTTAAGATGATAGACAGTAAATTTTATAAAGAAAACTTTATAATTGTATTTATTTACAATCATAACGAGCTCATTGGGACTTGGAACCCAATCTCCAATGGAAAAATTAAGGTGATTTCTTGGACTTGTAGTCCTGGTCTCTCAGGTACGCAACATTGGTGTTGTGAAAGCAGTTGTCACCTTCTAAATTTAGAACGTGAAGCTTTTCAGTTTTGATATCAGTGTGAGTGACAGGTGTTGCCAGGTGTGCCTTGTTCTGTTGTCCTACTACCCATCAGGATGTCTTGGCTCCTGAACACCTCATTAACCTGGATGTTACCCGACCTGATGTGACTCAGCTAAATACATAACATAGCATAACTTGTAATGAGCAATTCTAAATTCGTATTTACTGTCAGAAGAGTCTGAATAGTTTTGATATGAAACAGGTTTCATATTTGTGTTTCTTTGTGTTCCAATTCGGATCTACTGACCTGAATGGTCCACAGTCAAATGATGGAGGCAGGGTCATGATTGAGTAGATAACAGGAAGCAAACTGAGGAACAGCACCAGCAGCAGCAAGCCCATGTAGAAGTTGTTGGACCGCGAGGCCTTAAAAACTCGCTCGTGAGGAACATTAGAGGACATTACTGCCCAGCACTGAAAGTACATAGACGTCAGGAGGCGTAGCACATTCACACCCATGAGGCCAGGAGCATAAAACACCCCCATCCTAAAGATGACAACAGAAGAAGTGAAAAAAATGTCTTTATCATCAGCTTATTTCAGATGCTTTTTTAAAAGACCGACTTTATTAAAAATCATGGTTTTGGTGTTTTTAACATTCTTATATTTTTTTTCATAAAAATAAAGAAAATAAAGCTTTAAATTGCATTTCTAAGTAGCTGGCATCTGTCTCAAAACTGTATAGCTGGATAGCTCTGTTATTGCTCGCCATTTTTGTTGCACCAGTAATGTTAGGTTGATGATTTAGGATGATGGGTAATGAAAGCAGGCTTATTCTGTGGCAATAGTTCCACCCGCAACTCAGAAGCGAGTTTCTAAATAACTCCATCCTAGGAAACAGCATAGTTTTTTTTTATTTTGCCTGAATACTGCAAATCATTATAATTAAAAAATACACTACTTCTAAAATAGATCAAAAGATGACTGGAGTGGGACTTTTATTATTTTTATCTTAATTTAAGCACTAAACCTGCCTTTGCGCATTGCATTGACTTTCAGAGTGAAAACAGATTAAATTAAAAAATAAGTTTATGTTAATTCACCATATCATTCCTTGATTGAAGATAAGTCCAAGCACATTTCCACTGATGTCAAATTCTCCATAGGAAGGCTAAAATAAAACACAACAGTATTATTAACATGTTCCATTGTATTATTAAGCAGCAATCAATACACCTTGCACTCTTTGTGCTCCTGTAATTAAAGTTCTCATCTCCTATGGTTTCCTTCAGGGTTTGATATCAGGTTGATCTAGATCTTGTTATGCTGTTCCTACATGGGGCCTGATGGGTGAGTTACATAATGGAAAAACAGTTCCATATTATTGTTTACTACAATAACAAAACTGGGTGAAGTTTATGTTTAGCAACATGGATACAGATACCAGCTGAAGAGTCCTAAAAGCATAAGTGAGGACTGATTATATCAAAAAATTACACATTTTTCTTTTCACACACAATTTTAAATAAATAAAATAACATGCATAATGGATGCATGGAAAACATGGCGCTCACAAACTACATTAGGTCTTTGTACTCACAAATCCAGCTTCCAGGTCCCAACACCAGCAGTAATTAAGGAAGCGGACAATTACAGCTCGTCCAAAGTCCATAATCAAAATAGTCAAAAAGGTAACCTGCACATCTGACACCGTCAGCTTTACAAACTCCTAAAGGACAGGGGGAAAAGCACATGAAAAACAAACCAAATAGGCAAAATTAGAGTCTCTTCCTTGAAAAAAGTATATCTTCTTTCAGAACAAGTCTTTGATTCATAATCTTGCCACAGACTATTCCAACTGCTGTCTCCCAGCAGGGTCCTCGCACAACGTCAGCTGGATGGATGTTTAGAGGAGGCACATTTGTTGTGTTGTAGAAGGAGCTGTAGTTGGTATAGTACTCATGAAAAGCCCATTCAGTGGCATTTTTTACCGCCTTCTCATCTAGCATCTACAACAAAGAACAAAGATATTATTTTACCTACTTCATAAATAGCATGCTTGCATAGCAGAATGTAAATATTCATTATTATTCATTATTATTAACTATATAAACAGTGAGGCAAATAAGTAATTGAACATCCTGTGATTTTGCAAGTTCTCCAATTTAGAAATTGTAAAATTAACCATTTTCATTTTAGGTGCATGTCCACTGTGAGAGACATAATCCAATAAAAAATCAAATTACAGGACTTTAAAAAAAAAGTTGTATGCTACTACTGCAAAAAAGTATGTCTATCATCTAGAATTCTGACTCACAAAGATCTTAGTTCACTTTTTAATCGTCAATTTCCACTCAACTCAATATCCTAAACCGGGCAATTGCCAAGCAGATTGGTGAAACTTTTGGAACCATTATTAGATAATGGAAGAAGCTAAACATGATCCTAAACATGAGGTCTCATTTATCCTAAGAAAGGTGAGGACTCAGCCCAGAACTAGATGACGGGAGCTGATCAATGACCTGAAAAGTGCTAGGACCACCGTTTCCACAGTTACTGTTGGGAATACACTCAGATAACATGATTTGAAAATCATACATGGCATGGAAGGTTCCCCAGCTTAAATCAGCACATGTCCAGGCCTGTTTGTCAATGACCATTTGGATAATATAGAGGAGTCATGGGAGAAAGTCATGTGGTCAGATGAGACCAAAATAGAACTTTGTGGTCCTACTCCACTCACCATGTTTGGCGGAAAAGGAATTATGAACACAATCTCAAGAACACCATTCCTACTGTGAAGCATGGGAACAGTAGCATCTCGCTATGGGGGTGTTTTTCTGCACCTGGTCATTTCCAGGGTCATGTAACACATATTTTGGGGAACAACCTCCTTTCCTCAGTTATAGCTTTGAAAATGGTTAATGGCTGGGTCTTCCAACATGACAATGACCCAAAGCACACAGCCAGGATAACCAGTGGGTCACTCAGTAAGAAGCAGATGTTTGCATCCACGTTTTCCTTTGCTCCTGTGGACTCCAGCCTCCATTAAGACCACAGCAGCTGCTGCACCAGAACATTAGAGCTCCAAATGCTGTCTCAGGAACCAGAAGTCCATTGTACACCAGCTCTTAGACTCTCCGACTTTAGTTTTACATTTGTTTTATTTTTTTTCATCCTTTTTGACATCCTGACATCCCATGGATGAGCTGGCTCCTGGTTTGAATAGATTCCCAAAGTATTGTTTCCTCACAGCTGAGCCAAAGCTTCAGTTTCTTTGAGAAGTATTAATTGTTTGTGGGGTCAGTGCTTGTGTGTCTTTATGGAGGGTGGGCGGTGGGTAAAGCGTGGACTGGGTTTTCTTTTTTTATCCATTTATTGTCTATTGCTGTTCAAGTATGAGATTCCGTTTTTGATCACGTTTGATTGATTGCTTGATTGTGTGAATCATTCTTTCATTCATTGATTGGTTGGTTGATTGATTGATTGATTGATTGATTGATTGGTTGGTTGGTTGGTTGATTGATTGATTGATTGATTGATTGATTGCTTGATTGCTTCATTGATTGATCGATCGATCGAACAAACAAAGGATTGATTGATTGATTGATTGATTGATTCATTCATTCATTCATTGATTGATTGATTCATTAATTGACTGATTGATTGATTGATTGATTGATTGATTGATTGATTGATTGATTGATTGATTGATTGATTCATTCATTCATTCATTCATTCATTCATTCATTCATTCATTCATTCATTCATTCATTCATTGATTGATATCAGGGTTCTGGAGTGGCCTTTCCAGTCTATTGACATGAAACCAATAGTAAAACGTTGGACGGAGCTCAAACTCTGTGTTTCTCAGCGACAGCCCAGAAACCTGTCTGATCTAGAGAAGATCTGTGTGGAGGGGTGGGCCAAAATCCCTCCTGCAGTGTGCAAACCTGGTGAAAAACTACAGGAAAAGTTTGAACTGTGTAAATGCAAACAAAGGCTATTGTACCAATTATTAACATTGATTTTCTCTTGTATGTAAATACTTATTTGCAGCAGTAGCATACAAATACATTTTTTTTAAATCATGCCATGTGATTTTCAGATCATTTTTTAGATTATGTCTTTCACAGTTGACATGCACCTAAGATTAAAATTTTAGACCCCTTTCTAAGTGGGACGGGACGGGAGATTCCCCTGGTTGTAGGTAATTGGCCAACCACGGTTGCAGTAGGGCTGAAGCGGGTCCTTGGAGGCAGCTATTCTCACCCAGCGCTGGATCAGGGTCGAACAGTGCGAGTACATTTTCTTTGTTTTTTAGATCTTTGTCAGGTTTTTAAATAAACTGTATTTATCACCACCAAGCCTGGTCTCCATTTGGGTGTTTGTGAGAGGACGTCCCACCACAATTAGAAAGATCAAACCTTCGTAAGTCTCAAGGTAAAGTCTCCGAGTTTTTAATATACAATAAAATATTTTCTAAATTGTTTAAAAATATTTTTTTTGTTTGGCATCAAAAATGTAAGGAATATTTTACAATAAAATTTGAATAAAAATTCTTTTGAATTTTTTTTGTTTGTTTGTTTGTTTGTTTGTTTGTTTGGGTCTGCCTGGCATACCTTTTCATTAACCTCATCAAAGAGGGCAAACAGAAATGTGTACAGATTTCCAAGGAAAAGGGCAAAGATCCTCCCCAGCTGCCACTTCAGAGCAATTCGAGGATGATAATCTTCCAACTCGGCGACTGTTTCAAACAGAGGGGGACACACCAGTCCCAGCAGAGACATAATGAACTCCACCTGATCAAATGAACAAGAGGAGTTAGTTTTTATTTTATTGTTTCTTTTCTTTGACAACTTTCTTTTATAAAAGTGATTTGCATGATCATTCTTTCAATAAGATTTCACATTTAATGATTTTAGATTCATTTTTCTCAAGGCTTTAAGAAGATTTTGCTTACAAAAACATTTACTTCCTTCAAGAAATAAAAATAAATATTGGTAATTACAGTGGGGCAGAAAAATATCTGTTAATCAGCTACATCCCCAAAACATCACAGCTCTGCATGGAAGAATGGACAAACTGCAGCTCCTGTGAGTGGAAACCAGCAGACCTACAAAAAACTTTTGACCGCTGTCCTTGCTAACCAGAGTAAGTTATTGAGGGGACCTTTTGTTATTGACCAAATACTTATTATCTGCACTATTCTACAAATGAATTATTTAAAATCATACACTGTGATTCCCTGGATAATTTACATTATGTATCTAACAGTTGAAATGTGCCTGTGATAAACATTACATCCGTCCCATCCTTTAAAGTGATTCAACTTGAAGAATTGCAGGTTGTATCAGAAATGCTTTTTTGCTCAACATTTAAATATTTATGACATGTTCAAAAGTATCTTCACAGAAGTGTTCAGAAGTCAACCTACCTCATTTTTTTGATACCAGGTCAGAGATTTTGGATCCATCTTTGCAAAGTCCTGGGACCGTTTCACCACAAAATAGATTAGATATCCACTTCCACCAAGGCAACACAGAATAAAGAAGTTTGCCAGAACTCGCAGGAAACGTCGAAGATGTATATTTTCATCTTTCTGGTTCTCTTGTTCATCCACAATAGACTCCTACAGTTTTTTTTTAAAGTGGATAAATAATATTGTGAACCAGTAGAAATGTCTCATGATCTAAAAGTGTGGATTTCATTGCATTTTTTTAGTGTTATTTGCAGACATTCGAAAAGAAAGACATGGATTGTTCTGCCTTTCTGTCTTTTTTGGGGACAAAAAAAGCTGAAACAGAGTATGTTAGCAAATAATAAAGGTCAGAATCTCAACAGGTCACATCCTGAAAATTCTGTCACTGCAGCGGCAAAAGTAATATTCCAGCTTTTTTAATTTAAGCTCTCCTGGGCAAAACAAACCTGGATGTCATTAAAGCTAAAATATTGTCTACAAATGGACAAAACAGATACAGACTGAAGATATTTTTGATGCAGTCTTAATCAATAAACAATACCTACTGAAAAGAAAGAAGATGCAACCATCACTTCTTGGATGCTAAAATTTTCCTAATTTTTTTAAAAATCCAATTATGACCTTATTTGACCCAAACTATCAGAAAGCGCATTTACAAAGCAGAGTTTAATCCAAGACATGAGCAGAAAACACCAGAGTGTTAGCTCAACTCAGTTTTAACAACCAGATCCATGTTCTCCATTTATGACTGTTTTGCTACTGTTTTGTACTCTGTTGGTCTTGCCTTTCATGGAAATAACTGTTTTTTCAAATATCCACAAAAACCAAAAGGACATCTGATGTCTTTACAGGCTCCACGGTCATCATCCAATAAAAATACACAAACGCACACACATCTTGCTAACCTTGAAGCTTGTAGTGATGGAGGCATATTTATTGTCCGCAGTCTCTGGGTTTCCTATCAGGAAATCCCAGCTGGTGAACATCTTCCAGCTGAAGGTGAATTGTCCTTCATCTCCGCCATCTCCCCCTTCGTTTGAGTTACGAGCCATCCTTGAGAGAACAAACAGTTGTCAACATCCTGATGAAATGCACATTAACAGTCTGCTTTTGTGTTTAGTGCATACATTCTAATGACAACCATCAGGCTGTATCCAAATATTCCAACCCCAGTAAGCAGGTATGACAGAGGGAGCCTGTACTTCAGCACCCCGATAGTTCGCTCATTGTTATAGTACCCATAGAACATGAAGGAATATTTAGCATATCCCTGTTTACAAACAGAAACACACACGAGTAAGATTATGGTTCATGGTAGTAAAATAAACTGAAAGTAGAGTTCAAAATCTGTGAACGACCACAATGTGGTAGCATTTTTATATACACAAAAAGCAGAAAGGGCGGAAAGGAAAAAAATCATGTTTTTTATCAATGAAGTTGTTGTTCTTTTGAAGCTGAGACCCTCACACCAAAATCAAAGAGCACGGAGTAGTCCATGGCTGTCGGCTGCTCATCTCTAGGCACAGTTTTCCTCGGAATAGAGCCATTTGGAAGACCCATCATGACCTAAACACAAACAAGGGGGTTGAAGATGAGAAACTCATACATCCAGACAATGTTGCACATTCTCTAATAGATTGTTAGAGAAGAACGGCACCTCAGGGAGAACCACCAGGCCAAACATGAACCCAAATAGAATCAGATTCAGACCATACATCCACCTCAGAAAAAGGAAGTAGGATGCCACGGATGACCCAAAGTGACCTTTAAGTAAATAAAGAACTTTATTAAGAGTTTATTCAGAGTTCTTCTTGTTTCTAGAATATCCATTATTTCATTGTTACCTACTTTCTACTTCTTTTATCTTCCTCTCCCAGGGAATACAAGCTGTTTTGAAGTTCTCAAAATCCCGTTTAAACTTGATCAATTTCTTTGAGGAGACAAAAATATGCATGCTCATCACAGCATTGATAAACAAGTTTGAAATGAATAAGTAAATAAAATGCTTAATAAAGACAATCATGAATGTAAAGCTTTATTACCTTATTCATCATGACCTTAAATGCGTAGAGCTTTCTGCCTTTTCCTTTACCAAGGGCTCCTTCAAACTTTTCTACAAACTCCTGAGCTTCCCTGTGTGAGTTTTCACAGAAAACAAGAAAAAACCCTGTTTTCATACTTAAAAAAATACGCCCATGGAATTCAAATGTGGGCTTAAACATCAAAAACAAGCATTGGGTTTGTTTACAGATGATGATGTCTTACACATGTTCAGAGAATCAGAGGGGAGATCTGCCAACAAGCAACAAGCTAATGAGCCACAACAACATTCATTAAACAGTGTCAGCCTCATGAAAAAGTCAAAGCAGCTCACCTATCCCGTTCTTATCAGGAACTTGTCTACATTGATCTGTACATGGAGAAACATCCCCACTGATCTGTCTCTGTCTTAATCTGACCTCCACCTGCATTTGCATTTACCCAGAGTTCAGTTAAGGGCCAACAAAGCACACCAACCCTGGAGACGTAAAAACGAGTTTTTAGAAGGTGCTTCTGATTTGTGTTTACTTGAGAATGATGAGTCTCTTCTTCATGCGCCAGGGTTTGTTCCTTAACGTGGCGATCAGTTTCTTCTTCTCCTCCACCTGCTCCTTCAGGGCCTCAATCTCTCCCTCTGACAGCTGTTCTTCCTCATTCTCGCTGTCCGAGGAGTGAGAATCACTAGAGCTGATGGAAGAAAAACATGTTTCTTTCCTTTATTATATGTGGAAACAGTTAAATAAACCTCAGCACCTCTAATGGCTAAGTATGTCGATAGATATCTATCAAAGAACATCGGTAGCAAGCATCAATCGTTGTTTTTTCTCTGTTCAAAATGATCAAGAGGGTAAAGTATCCTTTCTAGAACCTGATACTGCTTACCAACAAAACAGTTTCATGCTGATAGCACTGGGATCAATAAAGTTAATGAGCTTCTAACTTTGTGGCCTAATCAACAAACAAACATTTAAAAGAAATACAGTTTCAAGAATCAAAGTGATTATCTGTCACGTTTTAACATGACTTTTGACCTTTTTTATGCTGATTTGTTCACCCGCCAATAGATAAAAAACATGTGCACAACTTCAAATTTGAAATGCTTTATCAAACTAATCAAATGCTTTAGTCTTAAAAATATATTTGACGTAACTTGATTAGAAACTGATTTATTAAAAGATTCCCAAAAGCACTCTTTTGTTAATGGTTTTCTACCAAAACATTGTATGTCTCTTAATGAAGCTTGTTTTTTGGATATAAATATATGACATATTGTGTCATTGTTTATTCTAGAAAACAAACATTATACATAAAAGCAGTGGATCTGACACCATTAACAAATAAAAAATGTGTTCTTAAACTGGGAATTTTCATTGAAAAAGTTATGACATTCACATGTGTAATGTGAAATGTAGTTATAACACTGACTTTTTTAACCTACTAATGGGCATTTCTTTTGTTTGTTTTTGATGTTTTAACTTTTAGTCTTCTATGTATATGAAGTCTACTGGCATAAACACGTGAAGCCCTTTCATGCTGTTCTGGTACGACTTTTGACTCAGCTACCAGAAAGATGCTGCTCATACGGTGGTTGGAAGTGGTTTTTTTTTTCTTTTTATTACTCATGGCAAATTCTTCTGTTGTATCTTGATTCAGATCTAAATAATGAATCAGCAAAGAGCTTGCATCATCCATTACAAAAGCCGAACCCTAACCCTGAAACAATCACATAAGCTCAGTTCAGTTGTTGTAATTTTGTAGTCCCTTTCCGGATGTTTTTGCAAATTTGCTGATTTTTACAGACATTTTGCCCAAATGTAATATCAAAGGTATAGGAAAATTGAGTGCCAAATAATTTTTAAATCTATCCAAACACATCTCACAAAGTCATTCAAGAAGATGTAAAAAGACGAGTACTGCACCTGCTCTGCTTCTTATTCTTCTTGTCCTTACTGTCCTCCTCTTTTCCTTTTCCATTTTTCTTTTCATCCTTATTCTGCTCCTCTTTCTTTGTTTTAGTCACAGCTTTGCCTCTGGGTTTCCTGCCGCCTTTTTCTTTTTCGCTCTCATCATTGCTGTCCTCTTTATCACTTTTCTTCTTGGAGGATTTTGCTCCTCTTCTTGCTGTTCTTTGTTTTTTGCCCTTGTCTTCATCCTCCTCATCCTGGTCACTGTCTATGGGTTTGGGCCTCTTCTTCCGTCCTCTGCCCCGTGGTGCCTTATCCTCATCTTCATCCTCGTCATCTTCTTCTTCCTCTACCGCCTGTTTGGCCGTGCGTTGTGATTTAGCTCTCCTGTTTTTAATCCTTCTTCTTCTGGCTTCATCTGAACAACGCACACAGGAAAGTTAAAGAAAAAGCTCAAACTTGCAACCTACAAAAGTTTACATACGATTAATTGTAGTTTAAATAGCTCGCCTTCACTGCCACTGTCAAGTTCAGCATCCACATCCATTCCAACTGAAATTGACATAGATAGAAAAAAACTTTAATTTAATAAACATTGTGAGGTTTTGTCCATGTTAGTTTAAAGACTTCAATAAGCAAAATAGGACAAAAAAGTCTTTCTTACCATCTTCAATCTGAATGATGGTGCTATTTTTCCTTTTTGGTGGCATTTTTATGATCTCCTCATATGTTCTTCTCCTGTGAGTCCTCCACTGCTGATGTAATTTAACCCGACCTATGAGTCACTCAGTGCCGGCAGCTTAATCACTCTGAGGATACAATGCCAAAAGCCCAGTATACAAAGCCACATGGACGCACACACACAGGTACACACAGTCAAACACAGGAACCGGTGTGCATCTGTTTAAGCTGCTGAATACTGGGCTCCTTGACAACAGTCAAAGACACCAAGGCATTAGATGTTAATTAGAAGGCCCGGAAAAGAACAGACTACGGGACAATGGACTTGTCAATCAAAATGTCAAAAGATACTTGCCAGAAAAGAAAATAAACATTAAGGAATTATCTTTTTTTCAATCAAGGAAAAACTTTAAAGATGTATTATAGTTTTCTGAATCTACAGCTGCATAATCAAAGGATTTTGGTTAAGTCTACAGATATCTCAGCTTAGTCTTTTAGAAAGCTAATTTATTTTTACTATTTTTTAACTTTTTTATTGCTTTTCTTTTAGCTATGTGAATATTTACAACCCCTGCGACAGACTGGCGACCAGTCCAGGGGTGTCCCCTGCCTTCGCCCATAAGTAGCCGAGTTAGGCTCCGGCAACCCAGTGACCCCGAAAGAGATACAGCGGTTCAGAAAATGAATGAATGAATGAATATTTGCAAAAGCTTCTCTCAGTTTTATCTTAAGATATTTTTTGTAGGTTCAATAAATAATAAATAAATATTTAATTTAAAGATCCACTCCAATGAAAATGGCCATTTGTGCTGCACCGGCTGTAAAGGAATGATGGGAAGTAAAGGCAGGCTTACTCCATGCCAACAGTCCAGCCCACAACTCAAGAGACGAATTTCTGATGGACTCCTGCCGCTCAGCAGAAAATACGTCCAAGAAAACTACACAGGTTTTAATGTTTTGGCTGAAAACAGCATAATCATAATTTAAAAGACCACTAGGAACACTTAAAATTGACCAAAAGATGATTGTAGTGGGACTTTAATTATTCAAAAATACGGTAAAGAATATGTGAATTTGACAGCATAGCTCCAGGCCATTAATACTTTGAAAAAATGTTTCTTATCACCATTTTTCAAGTAGCCACTGACTGGTTAAAGTTTCTAAACAACATAAAGATAATAAATTAAAATCCTGGTTATGTTTTTAATATTCTTACAACCAAAAAGGGTATACAATTCCACAGTAGTAACATCCTTTTAAACTGCTCTTGTGATTAAATGAGAGCAGGTAGAGAATCATGTGCGTAAGTGGGTCAGTCAATAATAGGCTGCTTGATAGGATCTTGCACGCCTAACAGCACACAGTCCAATCAAACACAGAGATACATGATACGTTCAAAGGTTTTTATCAGAGTAGAAGACAGCTCAGCTACATAACGAGAATTTAAATGATTGTTTTGTACTCATTAAACTGCACCAGTTTTAAAGGGTAATTAACTGATCAGTGTTTGGAGCTCCACTACTTTATTTGTAAAAATGAAACAGTCAACAACATCTTTTTTGACAAGTGATTTTAAACTGTGTGGTGGACAGAATTGGACACAGACAGAAAATAAATACTTTAATCTTAGTGTAATTAAAGGTTTTTATGATGTTAGATTCTTTATGAATACAAAGTTGCTGATCCACTTTGCTAAACACATCATCTTCATAATTAGAAAATGTACATCATGCTCATTTCTTTCATTTAGTCTAAACTTGAGTCCCTCTGTAAAGTGCTTTGCT
Source organism: Oryzias celebensis (assembly GCA_014656515.1). NCBI lineage: Eukaryota > Metazoa > Chordata > Actinopteri > Beloniformes > Adrianichthyidae > Oryzias > Oryzias celebensis. The sequence goes on from BNCR01000009.1 coordinate 15,025,569, forward strand.
GTGCCTTCCTTTACAGTCATTCAGTGTCTCTGTGGGCTCGGTGCCCGGCGGATCATGGCTTCGTTTTCCAGAGGGAAATTGGGCAGGTATCCCAGGTTCCTGTGGCTCCTGTGGTTATTGGTTCTAGGAACTCTGGTGGCTGATTGTATCTCTCTGTCTTTGGCTGAAGGAAGAAAGATGCATATATTCTTCTTGTGATAAAACTTGTCTTCTCAATCAGCTAAGAGAAAATGTCAGTGTAAAAATGGCTTTATTTATTGAAATTTGCCTTTTTTCAAAGAATTTTGCATGTAATTAGAGAACCTGAAATGAGAAACTAAAAAGATTCTTTAAAAAAATGTAAATGTGGGGAATTATTCACAGTAAATTAAATACAAAGCTTTTGGTCCGAACAAAGTTTGAAACAGCCAAAAATAAAATACTAACTTCAATTTCCCAGTATTAATTAAGACACATTTTTTGTGTATTTATTTACCAAAAGAAGAAAAAAGTGAACATTTTAAAATTTGGTCTTTATTTTTAAGTTTTTAACATTTTAACACTTTTCTTTAACGTATTTTTAGAAAAGAAAAACAAAACTTAATTTCTTTACTCAAAAAGATACTTTACTTCATGTTCAGCGTGTTTGCATTCTAAATGTGGAAAACTATTTGTCCAGTTTTCATTAGGTCTTGTGTTGTAAGATCTCACCCTCCTGACCCTGGAATGAAGCATTGTTGTCCCTCTGATGACCTGCAGACTGCAATGCAACTTTTCTTGCTTCCTCCAAATCCATTAGTGCTTTTTGCGCTGCCTTCTTGTTTTTCTTCTTGTTTTCCTCATTTTGCTTTGAGAAAAAAACACATCATTATCCTCTGCTGCTCTCTGCTGGAGCAATCACACGAGCACAGCTGCTGTGGTCCCATATTTAAGGTTCTGACCTCAAGAGGTCTATTATGATGCTCTTCCATTTTGTTGACTGTGGTAGGTAAAAGCAAAATAATTTGTAATGTTTTGATTACCATTTGAAGTTTTTTCTTCAGTTCCACATTTGCTTCTTTGTAGCTTTTAGATGTGGATTGCAGGTAATATATGGCCAAGCTGTGATATAAATGTACATCTTATTACAGACAGAAGCCACAAACTCTACTACTAAAAATCTATACATAACAGTAAAAATCAATTGAGCATTAAAGTATTCTGCTGACTCACACCATAAGTAATATGAAGGGCAGCACCAGCCCAGGGTTAGAAGCATAGCTGAACACTTTACTAAACCAGGCTGGAAAGTCAGACTCCAGCGTCTCATGGATCACATCAAACATTCGGTTCTTGCCGCTTGTGAGGAGACAAACATCACAGAAACTCAACAAATAATTTCTAACATAATAAAGCATCTCAACAATACCTGAAGGGTCCACAGTCAAAGGAAGGGGGGATAGTGACAATAGTGTAGATAGCAGGCAGAGTGGATAGGAAGAGAATGACCAGCAGCATGGCCATGTAGAAATTATTAGAGCCTGAAGCTTTGAAGACTCGCTCCTGTGGCACATTGCAGCACATCACAGCCCAGCACTGCAGGTACATGGACACATGCAGCCGCAGGACGTTTAAAGCAGGCAGGCAAGGAGCGTAGAAGGCTCCCATCCTGCAAGCAAATAAAGCACTTTGTGTTATGAGATCTTCATCCACAATGGGTCATCTAGAACATGATTCAGCTTGAAGCAAGAAATACTGATTGGGGGATAAAATGTAATCTTGCCAAATCATTCCTTGGTTGAAGATGAGGCCCAGGACGTTCCCACTGACATCAAACTCAGAGTAGGATGGCTGAAAACATTCAATTTTTTTCAATATGTTAAATACATTTAAACAAACGATTACATATTTTCATATGAATGGAGGAAAGAACTCACAAATCCAGCTTCAAGGTCCCAGCACCAACAGTGGTTCAGAAAACGTACAAGAACGGCCCGTAAGAAATCACCTATCAGCAACGTGATATAAGTCGTCATGGTATCAGAGATGATCAGCCGAACAAACTCCTGCAAAAATAAAGCAGTTAAATATGACCCAAAAAGCATGTCAGCATGATATTTCCCCATCTACGTAAATATGGAGTGGAGGGATTTTCCTTAAGTGCTCATTTTGCTCATTTGATCAAACATGAGCTTCAAATCCAGATGTTTTTTAAAGCCAACACAAATGCAGATTTTTTTTTTCCCCAACAGTATTCCTCGTATTTTTCTTATATTATCTGTTTGTTTTGTTGTATGTTTTTTTGTATGTTTGTTTTACAAAATTACACACTATACAGATTAGAATAAATCAATAATCAATTACTGTAGATAGGATCAAACATAAATTAGAAAGTAATGGTTGGAGACTAAAGGTAAATGAGATTTTGTTAAACAAAACAGGAAGTTTTTGTGGAAATAAATGTATTTTCAAGACAAAAATAAAAACAGAGAAAAGAGTTTATATTTTAAACCTTATTTTGTGATTCATGATTTAAACGTTACATCGTTTCCTATAGTTTCACATGCATTTGTGTTCATTTACATCTTGTTTTTTCTTTCTTTAGACAGACATTTGCACTGACCTGGCCTACCATGGTCTCCCAGCAGGGTCCTCGGGGCACATCAGCAGGGTGGATGGTGATGGGTGGAGCGGTGACGTTTTCTGATACTGTACCATTATAAAGACTTGCTTCCCACGTGGTTATATTAAACTTAACTATCTTTTCCTCCTCCCTCTAGAAAAAAAGACAATTACATAAATAACCCTGAAACTTTATTGATTCATACAAAAACGTATCAAAACTCTTACTTTAACATTAATCTCATCCATGAGTGCAATGATGAAGGTGTACAGGTTTCCCAAAAAGAGAGCGAAGATGCGACCCAGCTGCCACTGCAGGGCGACACGTGGGTGGTAGTTCTCCAGGGTGCTGATGACGTCAAAAAGCATGGGGCAGAACATCCCCAGGAGTGACATGACCATGTTCACCTGAGTAGAGGAAACACAACAAGCTCAAGGAAAATAATTTAGCATTTAGGTATGTTTGCGTATGGAATGGCATCTTTTTTTTGGAGGGAAATGGTTTTACAATAAGTGTTTTAAAAGATAATTAACTGTTGGCAAACAAAAAAAAAAATTCTTTTTAGTTATCTCTCCTCTGACACGTTTCTTAAATCCCTTCAAGAAAATGCAGTCCAGATCCATTAAGAGCAGTCTGTCTAAGTTTGATTGTTCTCAAAGTGAGACAATTTTAAATTTCAGCCTGTATTTAAATCTAAATTTTGATTTATTCATCAAACATCAATCAACATTACAGAGAAGATTTTGGTCTCCAAATCCTGGGTTTCTTTGAGATGTTTGCATTTTTCTTGATCTTTGTTGTTCAATCACTGAGTTGACGTGGAAAAGAAAATAGCACACACACACTAAATGTGGACTATAGCTAAATAATATTCCGACATTCTAACAAAAAGTCTTTGTTCAGGATTATTTTTTCCACTTTTAATTACCCCTTAAATAGGGAGTCACTGCAGTGACGTAGTGATTTGCATCTACATGTTTGTCACCCCACAATGACCTTCCTGATGCAGAAAAACTTTGATTTGTTTGAGTCTACAGCCTGCTGATCAGCAACTGAGTGAGTTTCCCACTGTAACACAATCAAAATGCACTTTTTAAAATGTGGATTAGTATGAGATTCACAATTTGGCTGACAGATGCCTTCAACTTTGAGTAATTTTATCTTCACAGAGATTTTTGATTCTATTCTAGTTATTTGCACAATCTTATATCTAACTGTAAGGCTTTTTTAAGCAGAGTTCACTTAGAGGTCAACCATATTTCTTTGTATTGTAATTAATCCTAGTATTTATACCAGCTTTTTATGTTGGGTAACTGAAAAGATACTATAAACGAAATGGTATACCTAAGCTTCTGTACTTTGCAGAAAATGTACTTTTAAAATTTGCCCACAAGAAATAAAAAGATAAATAATTTTTTATAGTTTTATTTAAATAGTGAACTCTGTCTGCACCTCATTCCTTTCCCACCAGGTGTGGTTTTCCAGACCATCCAGGGCAAACTTTTGAGAACGCCGCACCACAAAATAAATGAGATATCCGCTTCCAGCCAAGCAGCACAAAACCAGAAAGTTTGCCAGCACTCGCAGGAAACGAGTCAGATGGATGTTGTCGTCCTTATGACTTTCTTGCTCCTCTAATATCGCCTCCTGGTGACATTGCAGAGAAATGTTTTGGCAAACATGTCTCCTTCTGAACAAAATTCCCACCATTCAGGAGCACTGACCTTAAAGCTAGTGGTGATGGAGGCAAACTTGTTGTCTGCTGTTTCAGGGTTTCCAATCAGGTAATCCCAGCTGGTAAATGTCTTCCAGCTGAAGTTGAAACTGTTGTCATCCCCAACTCCTGACTCGTTTGCATTACGAGCCATCCTTTTTTAAGTGCAAATGCAGTATAACATTGAGCAATATAAAACTATGACACTTGCATTTTGATAAAAAAAAATAAATAAAACTCACGTTCTTATAACAACCATGTAGCTGTAAGCCACTGTTCCCACACCAACTAAGAAATAAGACAAAGGCATACGGAACTTGAGCCAACCAATGGCGCGCTGGTTGCTGTAGAAACCATAGAAGAGGACAGAATATTGGGCATAACCCTGTGGAGACAGTTGGAGGGACATACCAGTATTTAGAATTTTGCTAAAGAACTCTCAAGAAAGAAAATGATTCAAACCAAACAAATAGCATTGCCATTAAAATGTGATGGTTATGGTTTACAACGGACCCCAAAGTCCCAAAGGACAGCAAAGTCCATGGCAGATGCCTCCTCAGCTCTGGGTACAGTCTTTCTTGGGATGCTGCCATATGGCCGCCCCATTAATGCCTTTCAAAAGGTAGCACAAAGCTGATTAACTTACCTTAATCAAAAAGACAAAAAACTATTTATAAAGCAAAGTAAGACTGTTGTATACCTCTGGAACCATAACCAAGCCAAAGGTCAGACCAAATAAGATCATGTTGATGCCATACATCCATCTTAAGAAGATGAAGTATGAGGCAACCGATGAGCCAAAATGACCTGAGGAATCGACATAAAAACTGAGATCTAAGCATCACAATTAAAACAATTTGCAAACTTAGAAAACATTTAGATGTTAAAAAAATCATTTGTTTAATGTTTAGAAAGTAACATCTTGTGCAAAACCTACTTTCTATCTCTTTGATTTTCATTTCCCATGGAATGCAGGCAGTTTTGAAGTTTTCAAAGTCTCGCTGGAACTTCATCCACTTCTAATTAAAGAAATTAGAAAATGATTGATCAGTCTAATACTACAGGATGTAGCAGAAGTAACGTCCATTTCCACTCGCCTTTGTCATCATGACTTTGTATGCGTAGAGTTTCCTGCCTTTTCCTTTCCCCAGAGCTCCCTCGTATTTCTCCAGAAACTCCTGAGACTCCCTGCAGGAATTTGTTTGAGCAAAATACTTCTCAACTTCACATGCACATCCGGATATATATACCGGTATATTTTTTTTAAATCGACTTACCGCAATGAAAAAAGCTTTTTCTTCATTGGCCAGGGTTTTCCTCTCAAACTTTGGATCAACTTTTTCCTTTCATCCACTGCCTCCTTCAGCTTCTCCAGCTCATCTGGTGACAAACTCTCAGGCTTCACCTCCTTGTCCTCACTGTCTTCTTCATCTTCTGAGTCTTCTTCACTCGTCTCTTGCTCTGAGCTGAGGTGTTAAAGAGCTGTGATGTTTATGATCTGTCACCTCTAAAGCTGCAGAAGTCACACTTCCAAAACCTTACCTTGTTTCAAAAACCTTCTTGCGTCTTTTTTTCTTCTCTTCCTGTGTTTTATCCCTCGTCCTGTGGTTCAAAGTGGCTGCCTTCTCTTTTTTTGAACTTTCAACTTTCTTTTTCCCTTTTTCTGTTCTTTCTCTTGCCTCTCCTTCTTTCTCTGATATTTTTCTTTTTTCATTTTTAATATTCTTTTTGGCTTTTGCAGTTTTTCCACTTCTTATCTGAGCACAATCCAACTCCTCCTGCTCTCTTTTCTTTGCTCCCTGATCCTTTTTGACTCTTCTTCTCCTCCCTTTCTCTCTTTCTCCAAGTCTATCCTCCTCGTTCTCTCTATCTACAGATCTGGATCTTTCCCTTCTCTTCCCATTTCCCCTCTTCCTCCTGTCTTTGCTTCCCTCTCTTCTTTTCCCACAGTGTGTTTTCTCCTTGCACCCCTTTTCAAACTCCCCACCACCTATGAAAGACATGTTCTGCTTTCATTCAGGAAAAAGTATGAACATTTATTTTCTTCTTTTTTGCTTCCTGTTTTTTTATTTAAAATGAAATAAATATTTTCTCTACAGTGTTGTAAAATGTGTGCAATAACAAGTGATGAACAATGAATCTGAGTTGATTGTAGACAATATGATCACGTTAAATTTTATGTAACATAAATTTTGACTCACCTTCAAACTCCAAGGCAATTTCAGCTGTGAAAAGAAATAATTTTACTATGAAGCAAACAAGAAAACAAAAAACATGAAAAGCACAAAATTGAGAATGCAGAATCCCTTTCAGTTCCTTGACATGTTCTCCATATATTTTTTAACAATAGAATTTCAGTTTTAATAAATAAAAAATTTGAAATAGTTTATCTTATTAAAGTGTACCTGGTCATGCCAAATGAAATGAGAAAGTCCTTTGAAATGCTGAACTAGAACTATTTTTAATAATAAAAAAATGTACAAAATTTGTCCATTTAGAAACATTTTTATCTGCATCAACCTTGTGGATTCCCTTCTCCTTCAACGTTACCAGATCATCCAAGAAACAAACTTTACAAGAATATCTTAAATAGAACAATGTCAAAAATCAGAGATGCAGGACCTAACATTAAACTTTAATAAATAAGAAAAAAGCATGACAAAACGATGAATAAATGGATCGACAAAAACGGTAACAACTGGTCAAGGACACTTCAGGATAATTAACTTTACTGAGGAAAACTCCAGATAATTAGCTAATTAAATGTCATTTGACCGAAAATATAAAACCTGCAAAAAGAAACCAAGAAAGCAAATCAAACGAGAGAGCACAATCCTCCCAAACAAAACCACGCCCCTGCAAGTGGATGTCGCTCATATCCTCAGACCACAGGTGAAAAGAATATACTTGTACATGGAGAAGCTTGATTTTCGTCTCAATCTTACGCCTTCAGCCTGCAAGCTCCAGCTCTCACTGAGTATTGCAACTAAACTGCTTAGATGACAGTCATTCCATGTCTACAAAGTGTCGATATGAAGAGTCTGAAGCCATGATTCTCAGCCAGACATAAAGCAGAGTGAGTCCTGGGAAATGTTTGGTTTTTGTGGATATTTGATCAGTCATGGAAAGAACAGAAAATGCCACACAAACTGTTAAAAAAATTACAATTTTATTTTCAAAGTTGCCAAAACCTTTTTGAGAAATGTGTGACTTTTCTATTTTTGTTATATTTAAAATAAAAAGATGTTCTCAGCATTGCATAAACATCTAAAATTTTACTGTCGAGTGTCTGTTAAGATTTCCAGAATTTCAACACAAAGGGCAACATTTTTCACCAGCAGCACCCTGAGGAGGTCAGCTAAATCCTTTACATTTCAATTCACGAAAAAGATAAATGACAAACCTATAGTGGCTAAAATTAGACCAGACAAACCCTGCTGTGTTTACAGTGTGAGGTCTTTTTTACTTAATGTTGAATTTATTCAAAGTCAAAACTCAAACTGTTATTATTATTCAACAACACTGAAAAAATATCTCTAAATTTAAAAAAATATGTTTAATTAGTTTAACTTTTTGGGCAAATAAATAAATAAATCTGCAGCTCATCTGTTAATGTTGCATCATTGCAAAGCAAACAATCCCTTTCTCATGTGATGAGCTGAGCTTCTGTGGTCCTGTCCATATTTTAGCTCTGTGCCGTCCCTCTCACATGCCCAGGCCAAAGCTATCGTATTGTGCCACTGTCACTATTATTATACTGCTGTAAAGCTGGATACAGAGAACCACAAAGAGAAGCACTGACAGACTGAACAGATATTTATGTAGTCAGCCATTCGATGTGTGTCCTTAGTGTAACCGGAGTGGGCAGCTTGTGGGTCATTACGGCTGGGTGCAGCAGAAGGGCACAAAGAAGAAAAACAATGGCCTAATGAAGGGAGACGGAGTGACCAAAGAGACAGAACAGACAGCTAAGGGCCAGGGGCCAGTTCCCAAAAAGAAGCAGAATGAACAGGAATTGCAGATAATCTTAAGGACAACAATAAAACGTAAAATGAATTAAAAATTGGAGATGAAATTACCTAATATTAGGGGTGTAACGATAATTCAAATTCTATTTCTTTGATCCAACTGATCTGTCAGAGGAAAATTTTTCATTGAATTGACCTACACCATTATAAAAAAAATTCAAAATTAAATAAATTGATAAACGATTTTGGAAAATACCAATTAGATTTAAGGGATGGTAGGTTTATTTTACTATAACGTAAAAATGACCTAGTACATCACAGCGGAGAACACTTGACATGTGTTTAACCATCAAAAAGACGTGACCATACAGTGTGGTAGAATGTTCAAATAATGTTCCCTTTGTATTAATTTGATGTGGAAAAACAACAGTGGACTGAACTGTGTGAATTGGATCAAATTGGATCGTTCAAAATGAGCCAAGATTGACTATTAATGGGATCAGCAACAACAAATAATTACACAACTCAAATAGTTGTTAAAATGAATTGTTACACCCCCATATAATATACTTGAGACAATTTAATTTTTCAACATTTAGATCAATACACACCATATTATAATATCCTCTCTCTCTCTGTGGGGGTTTAATATGGTAACTTACAATGTGCAAATTTGTTGTTATATTTTTCACTCTTAGCAAGTAATGATGATATATTGTCTTCTACTGACACTCATGTATCCAATGCATTCAATAATAAAGTCGCAGTTAGTGTAACAATTTGCAAAATATATTTAAAGAACTTGTTAGTCTCACCGTCATTATCAGAGGCAATCAAACTGTCTTGAGGCATCTTCCTCTCATGGTCTTGTGTCTGTTTGCTAGAATGTCCAGTGTTCTAAACTGGCTTTACCTGACTCACTCCGGTGTGGACAAACCTTATCCAGCTCCTCCTGCCCTTCCACAAGAGTGAGTGAGTATAGGTCTTAGAGTTTGTGAGTTGAAGTTCTGGCGCACGACGAGTGTAACCTGGATGAGAAGTTCACTTTTTCCTTGCCACCCATCGATCCGAAACAGGGACAATGATAAACTGGAAACCCTAGAACCGTGCAATTTCACTGACAATTAATTATTCAGAAACAGTTATGATCGCCTTTATGTGGCTTTGAGGGCATTTGTCAGTGATTAAGTGAGTGTAAGAGCATGTGGGGCAATTTAACAAACACATATTAATAATGAGAGGAGCTGGCCAAAGTAAAGATCAGGCTTCTTTGGGTTGATTGTGTTCATTGGACCATAAATCAGTCAAAATATAAGTAATCAAAATAAATACTAAATTTAAAAAATGTTAGAAAATAAAAATGTAGTGTTATGTCATTATCGTTTATAAAAGTACGTTTTTACAAAAAAGAATTGAAAGTAGCACAAAAAAAAGCATGGACAACTGAAACATCAGTACAGTACGACTGGCTTTTGGGGCCAAACAAACTACTTCAGAACTAGTGACACAAAACAAAAAACCCAAAGAAATGAACTGTCTAAATGAAATGATTACAACTGAAATCATTTCATTTAGAACACATTTGTTGCTATTTAAGAGTAAATCATTAACAAATGACCTAAGTTAAAAAAAAAAATCAGTTGAAAACATTTTCTCTATTTTTCATACCTAATTACTGGTCTTCTCTTTAGAGTTGTTCACGTATAAAGAAAAAAGGAATATTAACAAAACAAGCACGTGAGGATTTCAAATTAACAAAAAAAAAATAATAATAAAAAAAACTTTTATAGAATTAGAAAATAAAAAACATTTCAAAGGCAAGTTTAGTGCTAATGAACCTGCAGGAGGTGCTGTTCCTTTACTCTATTATTGTATAAAAAGGAAATCTCCCTCACTTTAACATAATGAAGAATATTCCCATTCAAAGGCAAATACTTTTCAGCAGTTGTTTTTGTATTTATTTATTTATTTTGTAATTGTGGAAAAAAGGCTGAAAGGTCAAAAAAGATGTTGCTGTGGAATAAATCTTTGTCTATCTTAGTATCAGACCAGAGGTCACCGAGGACACCTGAGGGAGGGACTGTGAAACAAGACACAAGATTGACCTTTATGCAACCAGTAATTTGACAGCGGCACAGTTTGTTGAGGTAATCTGGGGACATATTACACCACTGGACTTCATACAGTCAAGTTGATTCAAAAACAGCTCAATGGGCTTTAGATCTTGTGACCGCGCTGGCCACTCCATTGCAGATAGCATACTAGCTGCCTGCTTCTTCTCTAAAAAGTTCTTGCATGATATGGAGGTGTTCTTTAGTTTATTGTCCGGTTGAAAGAGGAAAATGACACCAATCAAGCGGCGTCCACAGAGCATGGCATGGCGTTGCGTAATGGAGGGACCCCTTCCTTATTCAAAGCCCCTTTCACCCTGAACTAATTTCCCATCTTATCAGAACTAAAGCAACCCCAGACCATCACATTACACCTTGCTTGAAGATACTGTGAAGATGTTTTTCTACGTGATCCAAACAGCTCAAACTCTGATTTGTCAGTTCGTAAGACTTTTTCCAATCTTCCTTTGTCCCATGTCTGGGTTCTTTTGTCAATATTAATAATTCTATGTCTCAAACTGGAGACTCTAATGTACTTATATTGTTGTTCATTGTGCAGCGAGGCCTACCATTTCTTTTTCTACTCTGGTTAAAGCCTGTTTGTGCTGTTCTTTAAAAAGAGTATTGCACACTGTTTCTTTGCAATTTCTTATATAAAACAGCCATCATTTCTAAGAACAGCAATAGACAGTCAAGGTAGTATCACATGAAAGTACTCTTTTTCTGGCCATTTTGATGATTTCTTATTCTAAGTGACCCCAAATGCTTTAAATGGTAGTGTACATACAAACATTACATTATTAAAGTAATGTCTTTACGTTTTCTTTTGCCCCATCTTTTTTTATTACCATCCACTAGGGGCGACAGTGCACCTTTGTGAAAAGCACCTAAATGTAAAATATATTATTATTTGTTGCTTAGCCAACACTTTAAAAGACCTCTGAACTAGGTGTTGTTGTTTTGGGGGTTTTTTTCTTCGAAAAGCTTCCAGACGTAAAAAATCTTTATTGCAATGCAGAAAACCTAAACAATGACAGTTTTGGTGCTGGTGTCTTCGACTTCGTCAACAGAAGCTAGGAATAATGTGAGTATGCATAATTTCAAGACCTGAGTAACTTCTGAGCAGCACTTATTTTGTTTCTTTTTTTTTTGTCCTTTAATGTTTATATCTGTTTAAAGAAGTTTTAAATCATGAGTTCTGAACATGCACTGATTATGAGAAAATAACTAACTTACTAGTAAATGTAAAGATGTCAACTCTGATTTTACTCAAATATTCACAATCTGTACAAAATATCCAAAGATCTTTACCAAAGAACAAATTGCTTTTCCAAAAGCCCCAACTATTTTGCATATGTGCACATGTGATTTTATTACAGATCCACAAATGTTTGTTTGCAGATGCAAAACTTGCTTATATTAATTACTTTGTAAAGTGAAAAATACATAAAATACATAAAAATCTGAATCCCAATTACTCGATCAAAGGTTGGTCACCTCTTCCACTTGTGGATCACTGAATCTAAAAGTCTATTTTCTGTTTATCCACTAAATCTCTTTCCTCTTTTAACCTGGATGGTATTGATAGAAATGTTCATGAAAGCATCACGGAGGTCACACAGAATGTATGAACTTACAAACTTGATGGATTAGGACTGAAAAGGTGTGAAAGACTGAAAGTTGCTGTGCATGAATGTTTGCCACATGTCCAGAATGAATGATCACACATCATCATGATGTCTCTGCAGATGAGATAATCAACTGTCCTGTTTTTCTGCAGGATGCTCCATACTTGACCCTCTACCCCATCTATGTGGTCCTTCCTCCCTCCACAGCAGAGCAGGTCCACCAGGCTCCTGCTGCTCCTCTGAGCTCCTGCTCCTCGGCGTGAGTTTCCTCTGCAGCTTTCACTCTGCTTGTCAGATTGTCACAGAGGCAGCATGTGAGTTCTCAGCTCACCTCCTGTTCTATTTCTACCCAGAAAAAAAACAGAAAGAATTTGTAAAGAAGCCTCGGAATGCCTTCATGCTTTACTGAAAGGACCAAAGGTCAAAGCTAAGCTGAACATCAACAACAGCTCAGCTTTGAACAAAGTCCTGGGCGAGAGGGTAAGAGAGGGTAAGAGCCAGCGGTCATGTTTGATTTTCAGAAAGAACACGGTGGCGCAGTGGTTAGCGCTCTTTTATCACAGCAAGAAGGTTCCCGGTTCAAGTACTGGCTGGGGGACTTGAAACAGTGTCACCAATAGGGAGACCTTTCTGTGTGGAGTTTGCATGTTTTCCCTGTGCATGCGTGGGTTTTCTCCGGGGACTCCGGCTTCCTCCCACCATCCAAAAACATGCTTCAGGTTAATTGGTTACTCTAAATTGTCCCTAAATGTCCCCTGCCTTCGCCCATGAGTAGCCAGGTTAGGCTCCAGCAGCCCCGTGACCCCGAAAGGGATAAAGCAGTTCAGAAAATGAAAGGAAGAATGAATCTTCTTCATGTGTTTGTTCAGTAGCTTTTCTCCAAAGTGGACGTCTCTTTCTTTTGAGGAAAAAGGAAAATACTTCAAGGAGGCCCACCTGGAGCGGCAGAGGCATCTTGGATGGAGCAGCATCCATAATTATGTACGTACTCTGCACATACACAAACACACAAACATGTGCAATCACTCTAAAGACACTTGGTTAAATAGAGACTGTTTTTAGGGAAAGATGGAGACAAAGAGGGCTGCTGCTGGTGATGATGAAGGTGAGACAGGTAGTCAAAGACAGTTTGTGCTTCTATGATGAAGGAATCAGGTGGTGGATGCGATCAGAGCAGGAGTCTCCGTACTTGACAGAAAGCTCCTCCTCTCTTGAAAGCTGTGCTTCCTTCACAGATCTCTTGAAGCTTCACTTGTTCTGTCAAACAAACCCGTGAACTATTTCATGCTTACATCCGGTTTTACTTTTTACATGAACTCAAAAAGTTTTTCTGTGTTTCAGAGTCTGGACCTGGAGACCTTAACCAGGTCAAGAGACCATGCAGTCGGCCAGAAGCATCAGGCTCCGAGAATTTTTGTAAATAGTTTTGAATCAATCTTAATTTTAGAAGTATTTCTTAATATTTATTAACAGACCACATTATTTTTAATGTTAGAATTGTTGTTCATCTTTTACATATAATTCTATTGTTATTTCTATTCATTATTGTAGTCTTCCTTTAAACAAGACTATGTCATTTACTAAAAATGAACTTTGTGGTGATAATCTTTTGACTCCTCTTTTTTTCCTTCATAACAATTTAAAGGTGATGTTTGGTTTATTTGGCTGAAATTAAGCATGAATGACTTAGTTCAAAGTAGAAGTCAGAACCGTGAGGTATTCTCATTGTTTTTAGGCAGGATGAATGAGGGGATCGCTTTAACTCTTCTAGGAAACAGACTTCTAAAGAATCATTGAGTCTTTTATGTGAAAAATGCTCACATTACATTTATCCCTTTTAATTACCTTGTAATTCAGGCATCTCCCCATGGAAATAAGAAATACCTTTGTCTAGGTCAGGGATGGGCAACTCCAGGCCTGGTCTAGGTGTATAAAGTTATTTTGCATTCACAGTATGCTGGAAGATTTGTTGTTGCTCCGACATCCATATGTGTTTTCTGAGTCAGCAGTCATTTTTCTGATCATTCCCTCACAACAAGAACGTCTCCAAGATTTGAGGTGGATTACCAAAACACTCAGAGCAACTGCTTCTGGTCCGGCTCTTCTCTCAAATTTTCAAATCCTTGGTCACCCACGAGTCAAAAAGTTTGCCCATCCGTGGCTTAAATCCTCATGCATTACTTGCAAGCATATAAATACAAACTATTAATACTTTTAATTTGACATTTGTGTAACACAAATGACATGGAGTAAAAAGGGCAACAACCCAGCTTTCTTTTTGATTACGTCCCCTTTGTTTGTCATTTCTACTGTCATAATAATGCTAGCAGTTTCTGCTTATTTAACTTACTTAACTTTACAAATAAAATGATTTTCAAGATGCCATTCCTGCTAGATCATCCACCACCAATTATAAGAAATACTTTTGAGAAGTGAAACTGTGAACAACAGCAACTCAGCCATGAAGGGAAAGATCATGTAACGTCACAACACAGGATCTGCGACTACCGATGCACGTCATGCGGAAAAGTCAGAAATGCTCGGCTGATTCTTCAGGTGACAAGCATTAAACCTCCACTGGCATTAACGTGAGCACAAGACGTTCACACAGCTAAAGCTTCATATTATTGTTACTTTATTGTTACTTCCATGAAACATATTTGCAAGTCTAGAGGTGGTGTGTGCTCCAGGAATATTACCTGCCTTAATGATTTATGCCAGTTAGAGCAAAGATGCATGTTAGCAGTTTTTTTTATAAAGATTCCTGAATCATCCATACACAATCCAAACAAAGACCCATTGACAGATTTTGGAAACATTTAAAATAAGGTCTATGAACACACGGTTGAAAAAGTTTGAGTTATAGCGCAAGTCTTCCACACACCAATTTCAACACAATCAAATACCTTATAATGGACTGAAATAGAAGTTGCAAGTCTGGTCTTCATGTCAAAAACAAGCACCTGACCTCATTTATGTGCTGCAGAAGGACCCAGCAAGTTCTCAGAAATTCAATAATAGCGTAGAAAAGCTTCCAAGAAGGGTGGAAGCTGAGGAGCAACAGGGGTTAGTGGTGCTTCATTTAAAGTTATGTGTTTAAATGAATGGTCAAAAACGCTGTTACTTCTGACTTTGTTGGTTTTATGTGACAGTTAATAGTCTTGCATTTGTTTGCTTTGGGAGCTTTTGCACAACAGGATAGTTGGGCCTGTGTAGTGAACTTTGAAAAACATTAATCTGAGATTAACTTGTTTCTACACTAAGCACAGTCTCTTACTGTCACTCATTAATGTATTATTGTTGCCACTAATTTGGTCATCCTTACTGGACTAGATTAGATTAGATTAAATTATTCCTATCAGATTTCTTAGATTAGGCCAGTAATTCTAGCATTTTGTGTTTGCCTGTTCCTTTCCTGTCCTCTTTGACTCCAACCTGTTGAGGCAGTCGGTTTGCCTTAGTCGAGTTCTCCTGATGGTATTTTCCAATAAATAGGAGTTTTCCTCTCAACAGTCACCAAATTGCTGACTGAGTATGGAGAAATACATAAAAGCTCTGTGATATAATCATTGGTCAGGATTGGTCACTTAATCTGGCCAATATTACAATAACTTTATTAAAATGGCTTCGACTGCACTGGAATGAAACATCCTTCAATATATTTTATATTTTTTTGGTGTTTTTCCCAAATAGACTTATTCGCTTATGCTTACTAATTAGCATTATTAAAATTTGCCTAATTGAAATGAGCAGTACAGAGAACACACTCATGTGGAGTGTGTGTTGTGATGACATGAATCAGTGGGTTATTTTAGAAATTGCTTGTCTAAGGTTAAAACAAATCAAGAACTCAGACAGGCTCAGTCAAGACAAAAGAAGATCACACAGTTCCTCTACCAGCTTGAGGAAGTTGACAATCTGATCTGATGTGACAACATGATGACCAAAAGACAGACAGAAAACTTAACTTGTGACATGTTTGTCAGATAACAAGCATGTTATCACAGTGCAGAAAGACAAAAACTGAGCACAGGGGATCTCAGCACTGATGTGCTACAGTCATGAAGAACTGAAATTATCTCCTGCGCTTGGTGGCATCAAAGCAGGAAATGACAGTGTTTCTAAGTGCATAGACTGCACAATTTGTGAAATTCGTTTGAGGCTGTGAGAGAGCAGGAGTGATTCATCTGCCTGTTATTGACATAATAAAAGAGAAGAGCAGGGAAGCAGAAAGAGCAGGACAAGCTGGGAGGAAATACAAATAACGACGAAAAAATCCAACTCATAAAATCCAACTCATAAAATAATGTAAGAAAGTTTGAATGTATATATATATATATATATATATGTATGTATGTATATACAATTCAAAAAGATTACATGTAAATCAATTACTATTTTAATTGTTCAAACTGTAAAAAAAAATGAGTACAGTAATAAATATGTAACAAAAGCATTTATTTTTCAAACCAGTTTCACACCACACAAACGGAATGTGGCATACATCTAATAAAAAAACAAAACATTCCAGTAAGAAATAAAATCCTGTTTGGGATGGGCTGTTTCAGTTTCTCTTCATTGCAGCAACAACCAATAAATGTTAACAGAATGAAGAGAGTTTCAGTGTCACAAAGGCCCCACCTAATCAGGTTCAGCTCAAATACAAATACATTCTAATCACACTAGCATGACAGAAAAAAGGCAGAAATCCCACTGCGACTTGAATTACATTAATCCCCCGTCCTGAGAGTGCATAGGAGAGTGGACAGCAGAGTAACAAGAAAGAAGAAGAACCAGTGAAGCTGGAAAACCTGCAGAACCTGACGGGGTCATCTCATTTGATCCATGAAGGTGAAAGGACAGTATAACACCAACATATACCAAGAAATGCATTTTATATATATATATATATATATATATATATATATATATATATATATAAGGTCTCTGCTATATAAAGACAAAAATAAAATGCACAACTTGAGTATAAATAGACCTCAACATAAAGGAACGCTTTGGGTATGAAACACGTGATGAAAATGGCTGCTTCTCCTTGTCTTCCCACAAAAAAAGTGTGAACTTTGTCCACCTTAACATCCCCCTATTTGAACAACTGTTGATACTGATGTAAAGAAGCAGAGTTTTGGCCTTGAGGGGAAATTCTAACTTGTTTTTGTCAGAAGAAAGCAGAGAGGAGAGGAGGGTGCAGGTTGATCCAGGTGTGACTCAGATGGTAAACAGAGCTTTTTTGCCAAAGGCATTAAAATGACACAATCTTTGCATGCATTTATTTCATTTCAGGGCACATAGAAACACTTTTCCCCCAATACATCTTGGAAAACTGTTATTTTCGAAGTTCAGAGGACACTCTCTAGGAAGATCAAACTCTTGAAGGTATCGGATCGGTTAAATGATTTTCTCCTCAAACAGCAAAATCCATTCCTCCCTTGTTTTCTTCTTTATTGGATTCCTGTTTGGGCTCAACTTCTAATGCACAAAAATGACAAATTAAAAAAAAACGTTTTAAATTGCTAATATAAAAGATATTGAAGCAATCACCGTATTAAAAAGCACAAGCAGCAGACTCATGACTCACTTATGAGTGCTCAGTTTAGCACATCTTGATTGTTAGTTTGTCACTGTTACAGCAGTGAGACACAAAAGGGAGCATGGTGAGTGTGCATGAGTAAATCCAGCGTCATCCAGCAGGGAGGCAGACCCTGTCAGACTGCTGCTCAAGGGCAGGACTTGGCTGCTGCAATTGACAGATTAGAGAGAAGTGGGCGTGGCCTGTTTGAGCAGTCAGAAAAGCACGTGGCCATGCCCGTCTGCACGAGGGAGCAGCAACAAAGACCAGCCAGTCTGGGGAACAGAGTCGAGCAGCGGGCGTCTGCTGCACACACATGCACTCGCTCTCACTGTCACACACTCGTGCAGGCAGGGGCTCACATCTGAACCACCGCTTGCAGTCATTTACAGTGTCACATATCAGCTAAATTTGGATGTACACATAGAGTACAACTTGTTCTTGAAAACAGCACTCCTCATGACAGCTATTTGGACTTATATTTTCCATGTATTTTTGGAAAAGAACATATGGACATATCACATAATATACCATAAAATCACAAATTTAATGGTATAAACAAATGTGTTGGATTATATGATAGTATATTATTTAAAAAACTTTAAAGACCCACTCTGATGATAATCAAGCTTAATGTTTTTAACACTGTGTTTTCTGACAATGGAGGACAAATATCAAGAAAATTATGCTTAAAATTGCAATTCTGATCATTTTTTTATTTTTAAATTGTTGTGAATTGGAAGCATACATAAAATTCAGTTTGAAAAAGTCTATGTTTGTGATAAAAGAAAATGGTGGGTGGGGAACAAGCCTTTTGCTCTGCTATATTCTGATAAATTAATTTTCAGATGACTATATCCATGTTCGTCTTCATTTTCCTGTTCTGGCATCTGGCTCAAAACTGTACAGCTGGACAGCTTCAATATTGCTCACCATTACTGCTAATGTTAGTGTGGGGTTGTGAGGGGCTGTAAGCTAGAGAGTGTAAACAAAGGGTTGATGGGAAATGAGAGCAGGGTTACTCTGCACCAACGGTCCCACCCACAACTCACAGGCAAATGTCTGATGAACTCCTGCCACTCTGCAGAAACTATGTCGTAGAAAACGACACAAGCTTTTTTGTTTTTGGCTACAACAGCATGATCATAACTAAAAGACCTGTGGGTATGCGTTTACATTAGATCAAAAGATAATTGAAGTGGGATTTTAAACAATGAAAAGTGTTCAAACACTTCCATTTTGGTTCATAGTGGTTGTGTGACAACATTCATTGGGGCAAGATGATTGAAGATGTTCACAACAGGCCATAATAGTTAAACCAGATGTGCTTTTCTCTTGTTTTCACCATTACTTCATGTGGTGTTCATTGCTTTTTCAAGGCATACTTGGTGTGCTAGTTATTTAAAGTGTGTCTGTGTGTCCTTTTTTTTGCCTTTGCATATAGACAAACACATGATTGTTCTCTTCAGTAGGACTGCAGTTAGACACAGGAGCTCACAGGGTTCAGTGCACCCCATATCTAGCTCCTACACAGTTTCTCTGAATAGATAAGCAACATCTCCAGCAGTGGCCTCCTTATCAACCGAGTTTCAATGCAGCAAAGCTAGACACAGGCAAGCTGCCACTGTGTGTGTTCGTCGTGGTGTGTTGAGAGGGCCAGTATCTGCCTAGTAACTACAAACAGGCTGATCCAGATTCACATAAGTAATCCACACCATCCTATACACACACACACCTACAAACACGTGTCTTAACATACCCCCACATCATAAGATCACTGCAATTTGTGCCATCTGTTGCCATGGCGACATTGTCACTTGTGGTCTCCCGTGTGTTGTCCGTCATGGTCAGGGAAAAGAAATGGATGAACACCTTCGTCCTCCAAGCATCCACGTCCACAGAAGGCCAGCTATGATGACGAGGGGGATGGGTGGTGATACTCAATACTCAACACCTCCCACTCTCTCCTCAGTTGCCCCCTCCCCACAGTGAAACCCATGAACCTTTACATATTAACCACACACATGCTCCTTCTTTTCAGCTATACACAGGCCCATGTTAACACAACATTCACACACAAAGAGCTCAGTGTAAAAACACAGACACGGTCTCTTTGCCTACACTCCACCCGTCTTCCTTTACTCTGAATCGTTTTTGAGCTTCTGTCCACGGGCAAACAGTAAAACTGCTGTTGGGGTTGATGATTTCGACAAAAACACTTTGCATAAAGCATGTAAATCAACGAGATTTGTCACGTAATATAATTTTCTGTCCTGTATTCTGACCATTCAACAATAAGGCAATACTTCACTCACAGGGTTTGATTTCAATCAAACCAAATGACAACTTTCTGATCAGAATGGTGCAGTTCTGTTGGTACCTATTAACATATCTATATCTATATCTATATCTATATCTATATCTATATATCTATATATCTATATCTATATATCTATATATAGATATAGATATAGATATATATAGATATATATATATATATATATATATATCTATATATATAAATATATATATCTATATATCTATATAGATAGATAGATAGATAGATAGATAGATAGATAGATAGATAGATAGATAGATAGATAGATAGATAGATAGATAGATAGATAGATAGATAGATAGATAGATAGATAGATAGATAGATAGATAGATAGATAGATATCCCATAAATAGTAGTTCATGGCTCTAATAATAATGATCTTTTAACTTGTCCAATGCGATTTTTGCAAGCCTGTAACAAGTTTTTGTATGCATTATGATATTTATTTCAGGAATTCCTTAAGAAATAATTAGACAAAAGTAAAAACAGGATGACATAATGTCACACTTCCTCAGAGTGAAATTGACAGGGATGGTATTTACTTGTAAAAATGTTAAACTGTAAGATATGGTGTTGTATGTGTAAGCAAAACAATGTGTACATATTTTTAATTCTGTATTTTCCTGTTTATGTGTTTTAAAATATGGTAGCTTTCCCTTTGAAAAAGTTAGGGAAAGATTCACAGTTATCATTTTTACTTTCACTTACACCACAGTTCCAGTTTCTGTACCTATAAGAAGTAAACAGCTCAAGGTATGTATTAGTTTTGTTTTAGTTTAGTTTTTTTTCTTTATTTACTTAAACTTAATTTTTGTGATCGATTACATGTTCTCTCGGATATATACACTCAAAAAGCACATGGATTTGTTTTCCACTTAGTACTGCCTGTAGGGCCTTGGGGAAATGACATAGTGCCTTGAAAAAGTGTGGACTTTGCCACAGCTTGTCAAACCTAACATTGCCGGTAAACTGGTTAGCACATGTTTTCACATTTTACAGATTGAAACAGCTGATGTTGAAAATATTTTTTTAGGTGGAACTTCCCTAGAAAAAAAACAGATTACCATAATCTTACATTGTTATTTGTAATAGATGATTATTTCATGCCAAACTTCCAGGTACACTTTATTAAAGTGTAAATAAGTATGAATATTTTTGAACATTTTTCCGAAGTGGTAAAGGTTCTGTTTAACACTCTCGGGTGTTTTGCTTGCTGTTTTCAGTGTGCTTAAGAAATTACCAAAACACACAAGACTGTCCATGTTTGGCCTCTCAAACCCTGTTTACCAACTGCACAACTCCCACATCTTAGTGTTCCTTGTTGTCAATCAGCCCTCTCTGTGACATGTGAACACACCAGACTTCAACTTCTGTAGGCCAACCTCCTTTTGTTCATCTAATCTGCTTTTTTATAAAGCATATTTATTCACAGACTAAGATTAAAAAGATTTTTGTGGGGAAAAACTTTGATTTACAGCATTTTCTTTGACTAGATAGTTCAATTCAGACTAGGATATTGGTTAGGTTTTACAGACTGAATTAAATTGTTTGTGATTTATGTGTAAGAAAATACACTTTGAATCTTGAAGCTTGGTATCTGTTAAGAACAAAAACATTTTTAACAACCCGATGCGTTTTTAGCTTCCTGAAAAACATGTTGACAAATTGTGAGGGCAGACTCCACATTTATCAAAATTCAAATCTGCACTCCCGCCCTATTTGAGGCAAAACAAACAACAACAGCCTCGTGATGTTTAGATTTTATGGTACACTGTCTTATAAATAGGCTTTTTTTTTTTCCTATACGTTTTTCTTAATTCAGCATCATTTTATTTATATATAATTTCCTATTTATGTGAATTACTCAGTCAATTGATTCATGTCCTTGTTTGTGGCTGACAAATAGACATGTAATAACGCAATCCCAACAATACGCATGCGCACAGTCGTTCAAGAGCCCCCCCGTTGTCTGGTAGAAGTGTACAGGGCGCCCGGGGGCTCCGCGGGCAGCCAATGGTGACACGTTGTTGTACCCGTGACATCATGCGCCACTCCTCTTACTAAAGAAGGAAACAAACATCCATCCAGAAGGGACGGGAGATCGAGAGAGGGAGGTGGAAAGGCAGGAGGCCTAGGAGGGGACAATTAAAGCCGTCTGACGGAGGACGACGAGAGAAAAACGCCGCTATCGAGACAAAAAGACGGACGCCATAACTCAAAGCTTTGGCTTACGCTTCAAGTCCCGGCTAAAAAAAAAAAAGGACCCATTTTCTGTCGTCTCGCGAGAAACCCGAAGATTTTTAACAGGTGATGATCTTGGATTATTGTTCCTCTTTTGTTGGCCTTTTAATCTACGAAAATGAGTTTTTAACGTGAGCTCAGACGACGGAGGTACACGGAGACATAAATGTGGGGTGCCAGAACTGATATAATAATCTGTCGTAGCGACCTTTCGGTGTGGATTTAAAGGTCAGCTGGCGTCTTTGAGTGATGCCTTTTGTGTGCTTAACGAGCTGTTTGTCTTTGGCCCTTTAAGTCGCAGCCACCACCGTGTCCTCCACCTGACTCGAAATATCACAAGCCTTCGAACGTGACTCCGTCTGATTCAAAGGGAAAAAACAAGGGAGGGAGCTAGCTAGACCTCGTCTGTTTTTCTGTGCCCCGAGCTGGGGGATGGGAAACCAAAGCCTGTTAATTCCTCTCTAGAAATAGAAAATTCATAAGCCGAATAGTCTAGCAGGGCGACAGAGTTGCTCTGAAATGACTACAGACCATTCATTTGAATTTTTAATTGTCGGGTCTGGTGTTGTAGTCTCAGTTTTGGGAGTTAAAAATGGGGGGAAAAAAACATCGAGGTTTGCTCGGTTGTGAGTACTTAAGGGCATCGTGAAGTGCTTTTTTAAAGTGTTATATAACTGGTTGTTTTAGAACATGTAGAAAAATGGGTGTAGGTGCAAAAACTGCGTGAAAAAGGAGACCTACATGACTAAACAGGAAGCAGGGGGAATGCAGACAAAGGAGGAAAGAAGAAACAAAGAAAGCAGAGTCAACACTGTCTGTTTTACAGCACACAAGACCCTCGTAGCACTCTAACATCTGCTTATGACTATTATGCCTTAAAAATAACCTTGTACCCACATTTTTCTGGTCCTGTCTAGTGTGACTCAGGAGTTTTTGTTCCAGTAAGGCCTGATCTATAGTCTAAGCTCTCTTCCTCTTTTTATTTGCCAGGAATGATCACGTTGATAGACTCCAGCTTTGCATGCAAACCCAGTTTGTCAAAAGAACTCAAAGAGGAACTGAGCTGCTCGCATTATTTTATCACTTGTGCATGTCTGTTAGGGCAAACTGTGGTTAAGGAATGTGACTGGTAGTTTGCCCTGTGCTGGAAAACCCCTGACTAGCCCTGACAGCTTCGCGACACACAATGGACTCCTTTAAAGCTCTGTTGAAAAGCATGTCATGCGTTCAGATCGAGCAGGTGGAACTCTATGTATGAGACATCTGAGATATTTTACACTTTGAGAGGCAAATGTTTAGATAACTAGCTTTTTGTTTGCCTGTTAACCACACAGCCAAGTATTACATTGTTCCTTTGTGTCGAAAGCTAACAGTTTTTTGTAGATATGTTAGCTGACCTGGTTGGATTCTTCACATTTGTTCGGTAGGATTTAACTCCAGCACAAGTTAGTATTTCCAGCTTTCCTACTGTTCATAAGGAAGGATCTAGATTATAATGTTACCTGACAAAGGTCTCTGTTTTTTGCACTTAAAAACATGACACAAATCAGGTTTTTATATGATTTAAAGGAAGAGAATTGTTGACACAGAGTTAATAGGAACCAGACTAAAACTGAGGTTTTAGGAGTTAGCTTGAGGTTTTCATGGTGCTTGTTTGTTAGTTCTGCCCCATCGGGCTGACAGGACATTCCAAAGAACCCGCTGACCCGTGGAACAGCCTCCCTGGCCTGTTTGTGTCTTAGGCTCGAATATGAAAGTGTCACATTTAGCCCAAGTTGCTGAGTTGCTGGAAAAAAGAACGAGGTCAAGGGTTGTTTACAAGGAAAACTCGATCCTTGTTTTGTGATCCCAGATATGATCAGGTGAGTTGTAAAACAGGTAGACAAGGCAGAGCTGGCAGGCAGGATGCTTCTTACCCAACTAATCTAGGTCTTCCTGTCTGTTGGTTTGCCATTAATCTAGGTGTTTTTGATCTGCAGCCTCAAAGTCAGATCCTCCCATTACACAACGTCCTGTTGTACTGCGGCGCAGCAAAGGCAGGCAACAACGTCACAGTACTACGTGTTCTGCCAAATTACGCGCATGCAGACTCGTACTCTTGAGTGCATGTGTGGTAAGAGATGACTCAGAAAGCTTTGCAACACCTTCTGTGACATAGTGGGAGAGGAGGGGGATGTTTAGTACTCATAGCTTACTGTGTTCATCCAGATTATGGGGAGAAATTTGCCTGGAAATATTTATCATCGGACCTGATGGGTCATATTGTGGTAAAGTGAGTGTTACTGAGTCATAGCTGGGGTTTCTGTTTACACGGAAGAACAGCCCAACGAGGAAACATTTTGAAGCTCTAGATGTTATCGACATTTTTCTATTTTTTAATAGAAAACAATTCCTGCAAACAGTTTGAGGCATGAGAGAGCCGTGAACAAAAGACGTGGGACAGAATAAAGTCCAGCTCCTGCCAAAGGTGTTAACCAGAACACAGCAAGAGTTTTTTTTCCTTCTACTTCCAACTGAAACGCATTTGTGTGTGTTCAACCTAAAGGAGAAGACAGAGGTGTTGTTTGTGGAGTTGACATAATACGACTCGTGTTTTCATTCGGCCTTGCTGTGGAACCAGACTTGCAGGCTCACAGAAGACTTTTATTTTGTTTTTCGTGTTAAGCACGAAGGTGTGGGGACAAAAGCTGTCTGCGGGTGCCTGTCGCACTAATAAACATTCGTTCTGTCTCTTCCCCCTCAGCAATGGCTCAAGAGACAAACCAGAGCCCGGTCCCCATGCTTTGTGCCACCGGCTGCGGTTTCTATGGCAACCCAAGAACAAACGGCATGTGCTCTGTATGCTATAAGGAACACCTGACGCGGCAGCAGAGCAGTGACCGCATGAGCCCTCTCAGCCCAATGGGTAAGGCAAAACATTCAAATTCTTATCTAGATAATATCCCTAGATGATAATAAAATCCATGTCATAATTTCCTTTTTTTTTTTCTTGTTCACATCAAGGC
The DNA here is from genome assembly GCA_014656515.1 of Oryzias celebensis. Taxonomy (NCBI): domain Eukaryota; kingdom Metazoa; phylum Chordata; class Actinopteri; order Beloniformes; family Adrianichthyidae; genus Oryzias; species Oryzias celebensis. The sequence goes on from BNCR01000009.1 coordinate 15,050,742, forward strand.
TCCGCTGCTAGTCCTACCTCAGAGGTCTCTGCTATCCAGAGACTAGAAGCCAGTCTAGCCAAGGTCGATGCCTCCCCTGTCTCTTCACCAGACATGTCTAGGTAAGTATTGACTGATGTAGACCCTTTAAGCTCCTTGGTGCCTATGCTTTGGATCCAAGTCTGTTTAAGCTCCTCATTGATTGGTTCTTTTCTCCAATTTTGAACTTGCAGAACTATTCAAGGATCCCTTCCTGTGACTCAGCAAATGACAGAGATGAGCATTTCGAGAGAGGACAAACCCGAATCCTTAGAGCCTGGTAAACTATCAAAACATAAATCAATTTTTTATCATAGAAAAGCGTACATTTATTATTGGCTCAGTCCAAACTACGATATTTTTGATGTCATTATTTGTTTAGCCCACGGTGAAGATATATATATATATTTTCTTGTTTCTTCATTTAGTTATAAACCAGCCTGCTGCTTCTAGCCCTACTCCTGTAGCTTCTTCCAGTGTTGAAGAAAATAAGGGCGACACTCCCAAACCCAAAAAGAACAGATGCTTTATGTGCCGCAAAAGGGTTGGACTCACAGGTAACACATTTATGTCCTTTTTAGTTAACAAAACATAACTATAGTTTGCCTATCTATGTATGTTTTTTTTTTTGCTTATTAGTGTAGATGTTATCACTCCTATCTGAGCTCTGACACTTTTCATTTGTGCTTTCAGGTTTTGACTGTCGCTGTGGTAACCTGTTCTGTGGCATTCATCGATACTCCGACAAGCACAACTGTCCCTATGATTACAAGGCTGAGGCCGCCGCTAAGATTCGCAAAGAGAACCCCGTGGTTGTAGCTGACAAAATTCAGAGAATATAAGTTTGACAAAACGATGGAGCTGGCAACAATGAAACACCATGACAAAGACTGGAGTATGATTCTTTTGACAGAAGCGCCGACACAAGTGGCTAATTGAGGATGGAAAGACTTGACTTACCAAATCACAACCTCATAATAATGAAAAAAAAAGAAACAATTGGAGATCCTAAGCAAGGGAGATGCATGAATGATTTTTTTTTTTTTTTATTAATCCATTAAATTGTTTTATCCTGTTTCTGTGGTGTGACTTTGCCACTGTTAAGTCCTTTCTTTTTCTAAGAATATGTATTGTCCTATTTAGAGCAGACCAGGCTAACTCCAGGATGTGCTGTCCTCCTCTCACCCTTGCCAGGCGCCATTTTGTGCCAAAACAGCCATTTTAGTCAGACTTTCCAGTGTTTTGAACATGAGCAGGATTCAATGTTTTCGGACTACGCACCTACCGTTATTCCCCTGCACGAGACGATTTTACTTCATCTTACCTTTACCTACCTCACAGCTTCTGCGTCAAGCTATGTCGTCTTCCCTTTTTACGTTATTCAACAGTGGGTTGTGACACCTCTGTCTAAATACACTTTTAGCTTGAGGTATTTCGCCAGACGGGTACAAGGAAATCCTTTTGCATTTCACAGAATGTGAAGATTTGCAGTGGCGACCACAATGCAGGGTTTAACAACCTGGTTTGAGTTCACATCGTAACCTGACGCCTGGCAAAGGGGCTGGATGCACTTCTGTGCAGCTTGAGAGGAAGAGCAGCATCGATTCCTGGTGCTCCTTTTTTTTGGTGAACTTAGGCTAGCGTTATAAATGAAAAAGGGGTATAAATGAATGAAAAAAGTGCATGAGTTACTCTTCATTTTCACTAGTGTTTCAAAAGAATCATTGAAAAAATGTTTTCTCCATTTTGTTTTCGGAGAAACAGTTCCGATTATTTTCTTTCGTCTCCATTGTGCTGGTGTTTGCACATGGATTTTAGTGCATCTGTGGGAGTAATTTCTTTTTCTTTCATTGCGCTAACACAATATTCATGTAAGCACAGCGTGTGTGTGTGTTGGTGTGAGTGTTTTGCCGCGCCCCCGATCCTACATAAGTTGTGGAGCTGCCCAGTTTATCAGCACATGTTTACAGAAGTAAAGGAGCATGCCCGAGCTAGATTTATGAAAAATAATAGAAATCAAAATTAGATGTAACCTTTCATCAGTTTAACTGCTATCAGTCTGTTTATCTGCTATAGAACACTGTAGAGAAGCGTGTGCGTGAGTAATTGTGGGCGAGCATGTGCACATAACTGTGCAAAAGTGTGTTTTTATGGCTGCCTAACCCCATGTATGTTTGTGTCATGCGTTACTTTCCCCTGTGAGGATGTTTTTCATTTTAAAAGAGAACTGTATGTATACGTTTGAGTTTTGTTTTTGTTTTTTTCTTTTCTGACTCTAGTTATATGCAAATTTGTACAAAAAAAAAGAAAAAAACAACAAACTGTGTTGCTATTTATGTATTACATTTAATCATGCTACCAAGCATTAAAACAGAGTAGTATCATGTAAATAAAACTGTACAGAGAGACATTACTAAGCTTGGCTGTGTTGAATTGCAGAGCTCACCTTTGTTTAGTCTGTTTACTTGGCATTAAAGGTTTTATTAACTTTTATTAACTAGTTAGGGTTAAGGGAGCTAAATATACTCAAGTCCATAATAGTGTGTGAGTCTTGGCACTTTCATGGAACGCCTTACCTTTGCTAATCCAGTCTAAGTCTGAAAACCTCACTCCAGAGACTTCAGGCCCTACCTGGATCACACAGGAAGTTTTAATCCCTGAGCCCAGGCAGAAAGTGAGCCACCAGAGTTCGACTGCACATGCATACTTCTCATCCTGTCATTTTCTCACCTCCCACTGAGAGATCCAAGCTAGCATCTGTTCACAGATGGCAGTGCAGCAACAGCTGCTCAAATCACTGTGGGCTACTCATGTTGCTACTTAGAAGAAGAGAAAAGTCAAACAATTAAATTAGAAGTGTTCAAAAGTCAGCTGTTTTAATATAATCATCCACAATAAATTGCCTGTGTTCTTTGAATCTAAAGGAATGATAGAAAGTGCTCAAAAATATATGAGGAGACAGAAAGAAGTACAATTTTGACCTAAAATAACTTTGTTTCTACAAGTAAAACGAGATTTAAGCATTAACACACACTCTCCAACAAGTATCTTTGTCAATCTGTCTGGTACAGGGCTGTTAGAAGCTTAAACAGCAAGATCTGTGCATGTTAGGCAGCACAGATTCTGATTTGCAGGGAGCGACAGATGTTGCTGGCAGATGTGCAGTGAGGCTGTAGGTTTAAAAGCTGCAGAAGAAGTGCACTCTTCTTCTCTAAAAATATAATCTCTTGTCTCTATTTCTGACTGCTTTTCTGTCTAACTGTCTTACCACCAAGTTGTGTAACCACAAAAAAAGCCAAATATAGACAACAAAAACTATCCTCATGTTCACATTTAGTGAACATTCAGAAAAAAGGAAGGAAACACTGGAATAAAAGATTCCAGATTTAGACACAAAGCCACAGTGAGAATGAGCTGCTGCCATCTGGTTGTAGTGCTGGGGAAATGTAACACATCTTTGCCACCTTTCTAAAAGCACTTATCCAAACACTAAGTCAAACAAGATTACGTACACTGTGTTATGACACACCCTTACAAATATGTACTCACAAAATAGATATATACGTTTGTGGGTGTAAGTCAGTGTTTATCCTCTCCTGCCAGGTCTGATGTGTCCTGACTCCCAGCTGTTTTCTTGGAATGATTTGTTTCCTTGCTTTAGTGGCCTTTACTCTGGTAGATTGGGATACAGCACATAAATCCACAAACCCAACTGTCACGTAACTGTCCTGAGCGGATTTACTCATTGACAGTCTGTCAGCCACGAATGCTCTTTTAAACTTTGGACACCCGGCTGTCAAATTTCCTAAATTAAAAAAAAAAAACAAAACCTGCTGTCTCTGTCTTTGTGTGTCTTTCTGTAATTATGGTCTTGCATAAAAAAAAAAAAAATTCTGTACTAAAAAGTTAGATATAAAAGTTTTAAGATTACAAAACTCTGCAGATAGAAGGCAAATGTTTCACACATCTCTGACTGAACTTATTATACATTATCACAATGTATCCCAAATTTGAATTACATTAAATAACTTTAAATAAAAGGTGTTAAGTTGAAATGATATATCCTACTGTAAGTTCAGGATTCTGAAACTAGGAGTGTATGGGACAAATAATCAGAGCTGGGTATACTGACAGGCTAACTCAAACAAAAAAGTTTTGCAAAAGAAAAAAGCCCTCTGGAGAGTAGTATACTTTCATTTACTTAATTTAAAAAAAATTGTTCTGTAACTAAAATCTACACAAAGCAATATTTCAGTTGTTACTTTTTTTCATATAACAATTGTTCCATTGTTATAAACCAAAGTTAAAGGAAATTTCTCAATTTGCTTAAATTTTTTTAATAGATTTTGACAATTTTTTTTGACAAATGCATCCAATTTGTCTTTTTATTTTTCTTTAGAATAAAATTCACAGGAAGTGATCGTGTTGACTTCCTTGCGGTAGGGGGCGCTGCTTGGTTTCTGCTTTCGTTTTTCTCATGGTTTGACACCGGAAAAGGAAGACGGCCGCAGTATGTGCGCTCGTGCTAACAGCAGAAGTATTGTTACGTAGGTGAAACGCGTTTTCATGCGTGAAACTTGTGAAGACTTTGAAGGCAGTTTTATTTTTAAAGTCTGAACACTGTACCAATGCTCAGAGTGTGACACTGAAACAAGCAGAGCAAACTCCACTCTGTTGACAACTCCGTGGACCAGGCGGCCTGCTTCAGAACGTGAGGTCCGACGTTGAAAGAACGGCTCCACCATGGCGGATGTTACTGCTCGTAGTCTGCAGTATGAGTACAAAGCGGTGAGTGAAGAATACAAGTTTCTGCAAATCTGTTAACACATTGATATGGAACAAATAAAAACATTTATCCTTTTTTTATTCTATTATTAACGCTTAATTGATTTTAACTTAGCCGCTCCCCCGGTTAGCTTGTTAGCCTCCTGATAAAGGAGCGCCCACTGAAAGAAAACAAGCAAAACAAACAAGATTACTGGCACTTACCGTTGATTAAAAAAGAAAAGAAAGAAGATTCATATATACGTGATGTTTTATATCCCCGAAAACTAAAAAGTTACTTTCCTTCTAATATTAGAAATAATAACTGCAAATAAAAATAGATTCCATAGTAGAACAGGTAGAATTTCAGTTGCTTCCCACACATAAGTTTTTTCTTAAAAAATTTATCTTAAAAAAATTAACAGAGATGATCTCAGTGTTATGTTTAGGTTTCATTCTTTAAATTAATGCAGAATGAGAAAACATTCCCTTAAAAGCACATTTAGTATGTAGTTTCATTGCTTGCAGTTTATTTATAGCTTATAGCTTAATGATTTGAAAACTTAAACATTGTAATTAATGTACACATTTTCTTATCTTAAAAGCTAAGTTAATTCCAACTCCTTAGTTTTTCAATGATACAATTCTTAAGTTTATGTGAATTTACTCTTACTACTTTGCTATTGTTTTTTGTTTTTTCATTTCATTTTAATTTCAACCACCTTGTTCATTGGTATTTCAAAGTTATAACCAGCATTTTAATTTCCATGTTGAAAAAATGATCAATATGGTTTGAGGGGTTAGTGAGATTGTCTATTTCTTTACTAATAAATCACATCCTTTTTTTGTTTGTTTTTTTTCATCTGGCAGAACTCAAACTTGGTGTTGCAAGCGGATCGCTCTTTGATTGACCGCACACGGAGAGATGAGCCCACCGGAGAGGTGCTGTCCCTGGTGGGGAAGCTGGAAGGGACCAAGATGGGTGACAAGGCTCAGAGGACCAAACCTCAGAACCTGGAAGATAGAAGAAACAAGTTAGTTCAGAATAACTTATTTTTAACTAAATGTAATCTAATTTGAATGTGTTAGATTACATTTGGTTGTGGCACTGTTGGTACAAGCCTAGTTTTACTTTGTTGAGCTGACAGCAATCATATACAACTTGTTGGACTTTCTAACTCACTTAGTGAAAAATGAGAGTTGGCTTGTGTTTAGCTAGTTTTGCTTTAAAAGTTTGCCATTGTGCTTTGGTTTTCATGAAAATAGTTGATAACATGAATGAGATGGTTTGCTTTATTTACAGGAATATTGACATTATTTCCTAAATGTAACCCTTTCATTTCGTAGGTGCATCACAATTTATTGAACTTGCATGTAGATCTTATGTTGAAAGGGTAATGCTAACTGTTCTTTTTCTTGTGCTGTCAACATAGGAGACGGAAAAGAGATGAAGACAGGCACGACATCAACAAAATGAAAGGTTTTACCCTTCTGTCTGAAGGCATTGATGAAATGGTGGGCATTGTGTACAAGCCTAAAACCAAAGAAACCAGAGAGACTTATGAGGTTTTGCTAAGCTTCATCCATGCTGCTTTAGGAGATCAGGTGAGCCAGTCAAGTGTGGGTTCTTGTTCAAAATTGTGTAAAGTTCTGAAAACTGATGTCTAATCTCCTTGTGGTATTGTCTGCAGCCACGTGACATTTTGTGTGGAGCAGCTGATGAGGTACTGGCGGTACTTAAAAATGACAAGATCAGGGATAAAGAAAGGCGGCGTGAAGTGGAGCAGCTTCTTGGACCTTCTGACGACACACGTTATCATGTGTTGGTCAATCTTGGAAAGAAGATCACAGACTATGGGGGAGACAAAGACTTGCAGAATATGGGTATGTTTTTTGTTTAAGATCTGTCAAGTTTGTCTCTGTGAATTAATGGCAGTGTGTAACTGAAATAATCTGAATGTTTTGTTGTTTCTCCACAGATGACAATATTGATGATACGTATGGTGTAAATGTACAGTTTGAATCTGATGAGGAGGTGAGGTTTTTTTTCTGTCAATTTGATGGTTGTTCAAAGCATTAAAGCTCAGTAAAAATCAAATATTGTCTTGTCTAGTTTCACAGTTTGAATCAGTTCCTGGTCTTTACTTTTTTTGTAGGAAGGGGATGAAAACCCATTTGGTGAAGTACAAGATGAGCAATCTGATGAAGATAGCGAGGGAGAAGAGGCAGTTGTGACCACCACACTCTCTGCCAATGTCAGTGCAACATCAGGACCCTTGTCTTTTCCAGTTTCACACATTCTCATTTTTTTCACTAAAATACGTTTTTCTTCATACAGCTTGGCGAAACCGGGGACGTAATGACTGTGAAGAAAAAAGATTTACATCCTCGGGATATCGATGCCTTCTGGCTTCAGCGTCAGCTCAGTCGTTTTTATGATGACGCCATCGTGTCACAAAAGAAAGCAGATGAAGTCCTAGAAATCCTAAAAGTATGTTTACCTCCTTTCCCGTTCACAGTAGATACTCTAATCATTTCCAGATGTGTTGATGCTTCTTGTCTTGTGCCACAGACTGCCAGTGATGACAGAGAATGTGAGAACCAGCTGGTGTTGCTGTTGGGTTTCAACACTTTTGATTTCATCAAAATCCTCCGTCAGCACCGGCGCATGAGTACGACATTTTATCTACATTAGGCTTAATTTCCATCTTCTACTTTTCTTTTTGGTACAAAGCTGCTTTTTCCATCTCTAACCCACAGTTCAGTATTGTACAATGCTGGCTAGCGCTCAGAGTGAGGCAGAAAAGGAAAGGATTATTGGAAAGATGGAGTCTGATCCGGAGCTGTCAAAGATTCTCTACAAGCTGCAAGAGACGGAGAAGGAGGACATCATTCGAGTTAGATTGGTTGCTTTTAATATAAAAATTTTTTCTTCATTGGTTTGTTTAAAAAGAGTAATGATAATTCTTTTCCTTTGGTAAATTATTAGGAAGAACAATCTCGTAGAGAGCGAGTCAGGAAGTCTCGTGTGGATGACTTGGAAGCGATGGACATTGACCGTGGAGAGGTAAATATGACCACAGAGATGCGTCAGTTGGACTCCTTCACTTTAAGAAACTATATGTATATAAAAAGCTATGAAAGTTAAAGAATTTCTTTTCCTTCATGTTTCCTGCAGTCAGTGATGCCTCGACAGCTTTTGGACCTGGAAGACCTGACCTTCACCCAGGGCAGTCATTTCATGGCCAACAAACGCTGTCAGCTCCCAGACGGCTCTTTTCGCAAACAGCGCAAAGGTTATGAAGAAGTCCATGTTCCCGCCCTGAAACCCAAACCTTTTGCTGACAACGAGGTTTGTCTGTTTCTTTAGTTGTTGAGAAGGGCAAAAGTTTTGTCTATTAAATGCGACAGTGTCTAAAATTCTGGTTGGCAATATTTTACCAGGTGCTCGTCTCCATCGACAAGTTACCCAAGTACGCCCAAGCTGGGTTTGAAGGTTTCAAAACTCTTAATCGAATCCAGAGTAAACTGTTCAAGTCTGCTATGGAGACAGATGAAAACCTTCTAGTGTGTGCTCCTACGGTGAGTGAACTCTAAACAAGCCAAAGGTGGTGGAGCAGTCATCCTGAAGTCTGTTTTCAACATTAACCCTGGTGTTGTTTTGTATACAGGGAGCTGGTAAGACAAATGTTGCCCTAATGGCAATGTTGAGAGAAATTGGGAAGCATATAAACATGGATGGCACAATCAATGTGGATGATTTCAAAATCATCTACATCGCACCTATGCGCTCACTCGTACAAGAGATGGTGGGAAGTTTTAGTAAGGTAAGCCTTTCCTTGAAAGTGTTGATTTTATGCATCAATGAGGACACCACTCTTCCAGGTAAAGATCAAGAAATGACAGCTTTGCTTTTTATTGCAGCGATTGGCAAGTTACGGCATCACCGTGTCTGAACTGACAGGAGATCACCAACTCTGTAAAGAGGAGATTAATGCCACTCAGATCATCGTCTGCACCCCTGAGAAGTGGGATATCATCACTCGGAAAGGTGGAGAGCGTACTTACACCCAGCTTGTGCGCCTCATCATCATCGTAAGTTGGTTTTGAAATATATAGTTCATTTGATTTTTCATTTGATGACCAGAAAAAATAAAGGAATTTTGTTTAGGATGAAATTCACCTGCTGCACGATGACCGTGGTCCAGTGCTTGAATCCCTGATCGCAAGGACCATCCGCAATGTGGAGCTGACCCAAGAGGATGTCCGCCTGTTGGGCCTCAGTGCCACACTACCCAACTACGAAGACGTGGCAACATGCCTGCGTGTGGATCCTGCAAAAGGACTGTTCTACTTTGATAACAGGTTTGTTTCAAAACAGAAACAGCATTTCTCTGTATTTTCTGAACTTTATAAATTCTTGTGCTTTTTAAATGTTTGTAGTTTCCGTCCTGTGCCGCTGGAGCAGACCTATGTTGGCATCACAGAGAAGAAGGCCATCAAGCGCTTCCAGATCATGAACGAAATTGTTTACGAAAAAATCATGGAGCATGCTGGGAAGAATCAGGTGCGTCCTGTCCGGCTTTCTGTTTATATTTCAATGTGGCAAACATTTTGGTCTGAAGTGACTTCAAATTGTGGCTTAGATTTACGTCTTTTTGACTTTTAACGTTTACTTGCTCCCAATAGGTCCTTGTATTTGTCCACTCCAGGAAAGAGACAGGCAAGACTGCCCGGGCCATACGGGACATGTGCTTGGAGAAGGACACTCTGGGTCTTTTTCTCAGAGAAGGTTCTGCATCCACTGAAGTGTTGAGAACTGAGGCAGAGCAATGCAAGGTAAGAGTGTTTCTCGAAGATTCACACTTTATAGGCTGTTTCTTTTTTTAAAAGTTTGGATTAGTGGGACTGATTTAATCTCCTTTTTTCTAGAACCTGGAGTTGAAGGATTTGCTTCCCTATGGTTTTGCAATCCACCACGCTGGTATGACCAGAGTGGACCGTACCCTGGTGGAGGATTTGTTTGCAGATAGACACATTCAGGTTCTGGTGTCTACAGCCACTCTGGCGTGGGGCGTCAACTTGCCAGCCCATACTGTCATCATCAAAGGAACTCAAGTTTACAGCCCAGAGAAAGGCAGATGGACTGAGCTCGGAGCCTTGGACATTCTGCAGGTCTATATTAGGTTTTTTTTTTTTTTAATAAGTCCGACGGTTTCTGTCATAGTTTGTAAAACTTCCTAACAGCAGTAGCTTAAACGAATCTTCTCTTTTCCTCAGATGCTTGGTCGGGCTGGTCGTCCCCAGTATGACACCAAAGGAGAGGGAATCCTGATCACGTCCCATGGAGAACTTCAGTATTATCTGTCTCTGCTCAACCAGCAGCTTCCTATCGAGAGTCAGATGGTGGGAAAACTACCAGACATGCTAAACGCAGAAATTGTTCTAGGCAATGTTCAGAATGTGAAGGTGAGTGATAGACTTGCTTAAGAAAATTGAAGACACAGTAAAAAAAATGTTTCATGTTTATTTTGTTGTTTTGTGTGTTTCAGGATGCTGTAAACTGGCTCGGCTACACCTACTTGTACGTACGTATGCTCCGCAACCCCACCTTGTATGGAATTTCCCAGGATGACCGAAGTACAGACCCACTTCTGGAGAGGCGCAGGATGGACCTGATTCACACAGCAGCCAACGTCCTGGACAAGAACAGCCTCGTCAAATATGACAAGAGGACGGGCACCTTCCAGGTATCCAAAGCTGAGCTAAGCAAACCTTTAAGCACCTTTATGGTACTAAGAAAATGATAAGTCTGACCAGACGATTCTAATTATCTTTTTAATCTCATATTTGAAGGTGACAGACCTGGGACGTATTGCTAGTCACTTCTATATCACCCACGACTCGGTTCAGACCTACAACCAGCTCCTGAAACCCACTCTCAGTGAGATTGAGCTCTTCAGAGTCTTTTCACTTTCCTCAGAGTTTAAAAACATCAATGTGAGAGAGGTATGTCCACTCATGAAAGGTAAACTACCTTTAATCTTGCCCCTACGTGAAATTATTTATGACATGGAGGAAAATTTTCTCTCAGGAAGAAAAACTGGAGCTTCAGAAACTCCTGGAGAGAGTTCCTATTCCAGTGAAGGAGAGCATTGAGGAACCCAGTGCCAAGGTAATGTTCATCACAGATATTTCTCATTTTATTTAAATTTCAAAATGTATTATCTTTTTTTTTTTTTTTTTTTTTTTTTTTAGAGGTTCGATTATAAATGTTTTGAGTGTTTGACAACTCTTCATTTTACTGCAAAATTGTAAAAATAATCCTTTTGTACTTTATCATTTCAGATTAATGTCCTGCTCCAAGCATTCATCTCTCAACTCAAACTTGAAGGCTTTGCTCTCATGGCAGACATGGTTTATGTTACACAGGTACACCAACACTTTTCTTTTATTGTTTCAGAGTTGTTTCATGCTCTTTTATACTTCTTGTCTTTTTAAAAACCACAACTTCTGATTTAGCTAAAGAATTTCCCATTAAGTTGTTATTGTGTCATACTAGTTTGTCTAAAGACTGATGTTGTTTTCTTTCTTCAGAGTGCTGGACGGTTGATGCGGGCCATATTTGAGATTGTGCTAAACCGAGGCTGGGCTCAGCTTACAGATAAGACCATGAATCTGTGCAAGATGATCGACAAGAGAATGCAAGTGTCTCTTATGTTCCTACAAGAGCACATGTTCTTTCTTCAAGCTGGATGCTCATGCTTTGTGTTTTGATTTCTTACAGGTGGCAGTCCATGTCTCCTCTGCGTCAGTTCAAGAAGCTGCCGGAGGAAGTGGTCAAGAAGATTGAAAAGAAGAACTTTCCCTTTGAGCGCCTTTATGATCTCAACCACAATGAGATTGGTGAGTTTCTCCCTTCATGAAGGATTTTTGTTCTGTGCTTTCCTTTGTCTGCAGAGCACTGAAAAACTGTTGTCTTTCTTTTTGTGTAGGCGAGCTGATTCGAATGCCAAAGATGGGGAAGACCATTCACAAATACGTCCATCAGTTCCCCAGACTGGACCTGGCCGTCCATCTCCAGCCCATCACTCGCTCCACTCTGAAAGTGGAGCTCACCATCACACCTGACTTCCAGTGGGACGATAAGGTTGGTGGTTGTAGCTCAGTGAAGTTTCCCTTCGGAAAAGGTTGTCCTGTTTCTGAGCTTCCTTTTCTTCTTCTGCTTAGATTCATGGATCATCTGAAGCTTTCTGGATCCTGGTGGAGGACGTTGACAGTGAAGTGATCCTCCACCACGAATACTTCCTCCTCAAAGCCAAGTATGCCCAAGACGAACATCTGGTGACGTTCTTTGTCCCCGTGTTTGAGCCTCTGCCTCCTCAGTACTTCATCCGCGTGGTGTCTGATCGATGGCTCTGTAAGAAGCTCCAATAGAATTGCAATGCAGAATTCTTCTGCTCTTCACTGTAGAACTTTACCTGACGCTCGTTTCTGTTTTCTCTCAGCCTGTGAGACTCAGCTCCCAGTGTCCTTCCGCCACCTCATCCTGCCAGAGAAGTACCCCCCACCCACTGAACTGCTGGACCTGCAGCCACTTCCTGTCACTGCTCTCAGGAACTCTGCCTTTGAAGCTCTCTACCAGAACAAGTTTCCATTCTTCAATCCTATTCAGACACAAGGCAAGGAAGAATTTGGGAAAAAGAAATCCAGAAAAAACGGAAAATCACATTTTCAGTCTTATCTTTTTGATTCAAACCAGAGCTCTGTATTCACTTGTTTTTGTTTTCTCTGTTCTTCTCCAAATCAGTCTTCAATGCCGTGTACAACAGTGATGATAATGTGTTTGTGGGAGCTCCCACTGGAAGTGGAAAGACCATCTGTGCAGAATTTGCAATTCTGAGAATGCTGCTGCACAACACAGAAGGTCGCTGTGTGTACATCACTCCGATGGAAGCTCTGGCTGAGCAGGTAAAACGTCATGAAAGAACTCTGTGAAGCCCACGTCCATTTGGAGAATCAAACTGCAGTAGGTACACGGTGGCTTCTCTCTTTCAGGTGTTTGTTGACTGGCATCAGAAGTTCCAGGACATCCTGAACAAGAAGGTGGTGCTCTTAACAGGAGAGACCAGCACTGACCTGAAGCTCTTGGGGAAAGGTGACATCATCATCAGCACGCCAGACAAATGGGACATCTTGTCTCGTCGCTGGAAACAGCGAAAGAACGTGCAGAACGTCAGCCTTTTCATTGTGGATGAAGCACACCTTATCGGTGGAGAAAATGGAGTAAGACCTGAGTTTTCATCAAGTGTGTACATCACTGTATTTAAAGTGTCAAATTAATGTGACATCTGTTGGATTTTTAGCCGGTATTGGAGGTCATCTGCTCCAGAATGAGGTACATCTCCTCACAAATCGAGCGTCCCATCCGCATCGTTGCCCTCAGCTCGTCTCTGTCCAACGCCAAAGACATGGCTCACTGGCTCGGCTGCAGCACCACAGCAACCTTTAACTTCCATCCAAATGTCAGACCTGTACCTCTGGAGCTTCACATTCAGGTTCATTAATATATTTACCTGCAATTGATCAGAGCCAAGAATACACAGTCTTTTTATTAACGTGGACTTTTTCTTTTCCTGTAGGGTTTCAACGTCAGTCATACTCAGACTCGACTGCTTTCCATGGCCAAACCAGTCTATCATGCCATCATGAAGCACTCTCCATCCAAGCCAGCGGTGGTGTTTGTCCCGTCACGCCGCCAGACACGCCTCACTGCCATCGACATCCTCACTTTCTGTGCCGCTGACGTGGTTCCTCAGAGGTCAGTCACTAGGAAGACACTCATTGCTGTGAGATTGGAGTCAAATCTTTACATGAAGGTGAAACCGTTTCTTTGAAGGTTCTTGCATTGCACCGAGAAAGACCTCGTACCATTCCTGGAGAAAATAAATGATCCCACTCTGAAAGAAACTCTGGCCAATGGCGTGGGATATCTACACGAAGGCCTGTCAGCTACTGAACGCAAAATAGTGGAACAACTCTTCAACTCAGGTATCAAGTCATTCTTGATGCAACCAATTTGATCAATAATCAACCAATTTGAGTTTTTTGTCTTAATATATGGTCATGTTTTTGTATAGGTGCTGTCCAGGTGGTTGTTTCTTCTCGTTCTCTTTGCTGGGGCATCAGCATCTCAGCACATCTGGTCATCGTCATGGACACCCAGTACTACAATGGAAAAATCCATGCGTAAGGATCAGGCAGTGCTAACCCCTACTGTGGCTGAAAAATGTGTTTTCAATCTTTTCTGTTTCATTTTCTTTCAGATATGTGGATTATCCCATATATGACGTTCTCCAGATGGTGGGCAAAGCAAACAGACCCATGCTGGACGATGAAGGACGATGTGTCATCATGTGTCAGGGCTCCAAGAAGGTAAATATTAGGCTTACAGTATTTATCGTACAACAATGTGGTTCAAACCTAATAGCGTCTGTCTTTTTCTTGAAGGACTTTTTCAAGAAGTTCCTGTATGAGCCCTTGCCTGTGGAGTCCCACTTGGATCATTGTCTCCACGACCACTTCAATGCAGAAATCGTTACCAAGACGATTGAGAACAAGCAGGATGCCGTCGATTACCTGACCTGGACGTTCCTCTACAGGCGTATGACGCAGAACCCCAACTACTACAATCTGCAGGGTGGGCAGCGTCCTCAGAGAGGAAGATCAGATTTTGCTGAAGCCATCACAAGGTTTTTAGAGTTGTAAGAGTCATGTGCTTTCTCTCCATGTCAGGCATGTCCCATCGTCACCTGTCTGACCACCTATCAGAGCTGGTGGAAAACACGTTGCACGACCTCGAGCAATCCAAATGCATCAGCATTGAGGATGAAATGGATGTGGCTCCGCTCAATTTGGGCATGATTGCTGCTTACTACTACATCAACTACACCACCATCGGTCTGTAGCAGCAGTTGCTTTGCTGTTAGTTAAAGCCACGTCCTGAATGCCGAGCGTCACGTTTTAACTTTGATCTTATGTTTAACAGAGTTGTTTAGCATGTCTCTGAACGCGAAGACGAAGATCCGTGGATTGATTGAAATCATCTCCAATGCTGCTGAGTATAAAAACATTCCCATCAGGCACCACGAGGACACACTTCTGCGACAGGTTAGCAACAGACATTGATCACGTATCTTATATTTTTGTCGCAGTATAAATTCTTGTGTAACAGTTATTTGAAATAAAATTGTGGACCTATTTTTCATAAAAGCTGGCACAGAAAGTGCCCCACAAGCTCAACAACCCAAAGTTCAACGATCCCCACGTGAAGACAAATTTGCTGCTGCAAGCTCATCTCTCCAGGATGCAGCTGAGCGCTGAGCTGCAGTCAGACACCGAAGAAATCCTGAGCAAGGTTCACATCTGAAATGTTTTTTTAACCTCCCTTTGCTAAGAAAGAGTGCGTAAAGCTGATCCCAGTCTGTGTTTGCTGCATGCAGGCGATCCGCCTCATCCAGGCCTGCGTGGACGTGTTGTCTAGTAATGGCTGGCTTAGTCCTGCGCTGGCTGCCATGGAACTAGCCCAGATGGTCACCCAGGCTATGTGGTCCAAGGACTCCTACCTGAAACAGCTGCCATACTTCACCTCAGAGCACATCAAGCGTTGTACAGACAAGGTAGTTCACATCAGCTGACTGCTGCTGCTTTTGTCTTCTGCCAAAACTCGCACACATAAACTCATTCAAATGTTTGACCTTTTCTTTCAGGGTGTGGAGAGTATATTTGATATAATGGAAATGGAGGATGAAGACAGAACCGGCTTGCTGCAGCTTACGGACGCACAGATGGCTGACGTGGCTCGCTTCTGTAACCGTTACCCCAACATCGAGCTCGCATATGAAGTGGTAGAAAGGGACAACATTAAGAGGTATTTGTGCATTTTAATCTAGCACAATTCCAAACAGTGATGCATTTTTAAACCAGCTGTAGCTGTATGTTGGTGTTGTCCTCTGAGTAAAAGCGAGTTTGTGTTTTCTGTAGTGGCAATCCAGTTCTGGTTCAGGTTCAGCTGGAGCGTGAGGAGGAGGTGACTGGTCCTGTCGTTGCTCCCCTCTTCCCTCAGGTCAGTTGAGTTGCTCCCCACTTCCATAAAGGAGCTAACTACATTTATTTCATCATTTGAACATCTCCTCGTTGCAGAAACGCGAGGAGGGCTGGTGGGTTGTGATCGGAGACCCAAAGTCAAACAGTCTCATCTCAATCAAGAGGCTGACTCTGCAGCAAAAAGCAAAGGTGAGTCATCTGCTTTGAAAGCTTGCTAACCAAAAAAACTCAAAGTACCAGTCTTCATTTTTGGGTTTTCCTTGTAGGTCAAGCTTGACTTTGTAGCCCCAGCGATGGGCATTCACAACTACACACTGTACTTCATGAGCGACGCTTACATGGGCTGTGATCAGGAGTACAAGTTCAGCGTGGACGTGAAGGAGGCCGACAGTGACGGAGACAGTGATTCAGATTAAACCCAAACTTCAAATTCTACATTTTCCTTTTTTTTTTTTTATAATAAATATTGGGATCAGGTTTTTAATGTAGTTATTTACCCAGATCGATCTCTGAAAGTAACCCCGTCAGTTTTCTTTGGGTGTTATAAAGTGTCTTTGTAGTCAGTACAGTTGTTTTATCCTGTATGTTGAACAGCTCTTCAAAAGTTGTGTACTTTGTGTTGACCATTGATGTACTTTTTATAAACGTTATTTGGACAAAGATGCAGTTATCAACAACTGCTGAGGTTGAGAAACTTAAAGAAAACATCTTAAAACTGCAGTTGAAAAGCTGAGTCTCAGTCACGCTGCAGGTTTAAACACATTACAAGACTGTCCATTTATACTTTAGTTTAATACTTTGGTTAAACTTCATCATTTTGATTGTGTTTGATCATTCATGCTGTCTGATTTTTTTTTTCTAATAAAAACATCTGAAAACTGATTTATGGTTTTATTATAAAACAACTGATTCTTAGGCAACTTTAAAGACCAAGTCAGTGCAACAGTTAACAGATATTGACAAGATTCATCAGAAGTCCAAGCCAGTCAAAGTGAGCTTATACGGATGGTGGCGTTAAGTATCCATCTGTTTTTACAAACCCACTTAATCTCTTCCAGGGTCACAGGGTTGCTGGAGTCTATCCCAGCCACTGTCAGGCTCACCAGTCCATTGCAGGGCAACACAATTACACGCAGTGACAATATAAAAGTTCCAGTATCCCAATATGAAAATGTGTCTGTAACTTGAAACAGAGTTCCACTCTGGTCCTATAGGTTCCAACAGTTGGAACAAAAGCATACACCAATAATCACAGTCACACAGTTGGTCCTTGAAACCAAACTTGTAAACAAGCTCCTTCAGTCCAGTGCTCTTTTTCATCTAAAAAGTTGATGAATTTTAAAAAGTTATTTTTTTCAAGCTTAATACATTTCAGGTGTGGTATATTTTATTAAATTATATCAGTCTCAGATCTCTCAAAAGCTTTCAGGGCTTCTTTTAATAATTTTTATACAGAAAACCTGCAGTTTGGTACAAAGCCGTTTTTCAATGAAACCACTAGAGAACATAACTAGTTGTTTCTTGCTCTTATTTAAGCTATTGAGTTGTCTTAAGGGTAAGAACAGGTAACCAGCACACCCATCACTTTTGTGAATAAAAAATAGAACTTAAAAATTTTACTATCATTAGGATTCATAAAGAAAACTGTATGAATGACTTTATATAGCTAAAGAAAAGAGAACATTTTTGCGCACTTAAATGTTCAACATAAGTTTGATCCTGGCGTCTCCACTGCAGGTTCAGTCTTCTTCTTGAAACCTCCAAATTGCAATATCTCCATCATCGCTGCAGGAGGCCAGGAGGCCAGCTTTCTTTGGGTTCCAGGCTACGCAGTTCACGTCCTGGCTGTGAGCCTTCTTCACTTGAGCAGCCAGTGAGAACACCGGCTCATCTGCATGGGCCGTGAGATCTTCTTTAAACACTCGTATGGCGTCGTCGCCACAGGCAGTTGCTAGGGCACTAGACAGTTGGCACCTACGCATCAGACGGTTTGTTAGAGCAGTGGGAGAAAAGGTGACAAAGATTCAGGTGATTGAAGGCAACCACAATTTTAGTTGTTTGTTGCATCAACTTTTATAACTTTTTATCACCGCAAAAATCTTAAGATTTTAAACTAATAACACCAGACTGCAATGTAAGAACCTATAATTAAAACCAGTTTAGCCTTACCAGGCAACGTCGTACACCGTTCGTCCATGATAACCAGATAGAGTGCAAACACACTTCCATGACAAATCACCTAATAGCGAAGCAAAAACGTTCTGTGATTAAAAAGTTCAAGTTTTCATGCCATAAACTACCCCTCTATCTTCTCACCTTGACCATTCTCACTTGGATACTCCTTCCAAATCTTCACAGTGCGGTCATCGCTGCAAGACGCCAACCTCTGTCCTGTCGAGTCGAAACACAAACTCCAGACAGTGGACGTGTGTCCCTGCAGAGTGGCCCGGCACTCCCAGTCGTCATCCTCCTCCTTGTAAATGCAGATGTTGTTGTCGTAACTGGCAGAAGCCAAGAGCTGTAAGAATAGAATTGAATAAAACTTTATTGATCCCACAAATGGAAAACTACAGTGTTATCACAACTCTGTTAAAAACAGCAGATAGATAATACATATGACTAAAAAAATGCGCTTAAAATAAAAACAACAATAATAACACACAAGAATACGATGGTGAGATACTAATGGGAAAACTAGAATGAGTAAGGACTATGCAGAACCAACCTCTTGGGTGGGATGCCACACAACATGCTTGACATCTTGTGTGTGAGAGTTCACGACTGTAACACACTCATACTCATCTTCTTCATCCACTGTGAACCATGAAAACAAAGATTTACAAACCAGGTATAATGGTCTCAAATGGTCACAACATATATATAATGGTCACAACACCCTGCAAGAGCTGGTGAGGACACACCTTCCCAAACCCAGACACTCTTGTCTCGGCTACAAGTGGCCAACAAAGTTCCTGAAGGGGCCCACGCCACGCATTTGACCTCGTTTTCATGACCTTCCAACACAGTTAAACTCTAGAAGACAAAGAGGGGAGTCTGAATGGGACCAGATCACGCATTAGATCGGACTGGACGTAAACAAACCTCACCTCAAAGTCGTCGTTCTTCTTTTTCCAGATGCATGTTGTGGCATCGAAGCTGGCGGAGGCCAGATAATTCCCGCAGGGAGACCAGGCCACTTTCCTCACAGTGCGCTGGTGTCCGTCTTGCAGAACGTTTTTACAAACCCAAGAGTCACCTTCAAATAAAGGAAAACATGAACCATAATAAGGTAAGGTCCTAAAATGACTGATTTAAATCGGTGCTGCAAATTAGGATTAGAAGTCAGACGGTGTTAATATTTCCCCGTGGAGACAGCTGACCTTCCTGTCCCCATATCCGGATGGCCTTGTCGCCACCACACGAAGCCAGCAGCGCCCCGTTCGGGCTCCAGCTAACGAACCAGCACCTAGAGTCCGGGTGTGCGCTGAGTTTCTGCACCAGGGAAATAGCCTCCTTCATTGCAGAGCCGCAAAAAAATGTGGCTTCTCTCTCTGGCGTCGACACGACTTTTCGCGATTTCCGTTAACCGAAAACTTGGGCTAAAAAGTGCCACGAATGAGGAAAACTACAGACTGCAGTACCGCGAGTTTAAATAACGCGCGTTTATAAAGATTTGAACAAAATAAGAAAAATGAAACATGAAGTTAATATTAGTTTATACAGAAGAGAAAGGTTCAAAGACACACATAAACAGGAAATGCCGCCATGTTTGCTTATCAGGTGGACGCAGTGCATTGTGGGTTGTTCTAAAATCAAACTATTTTCATGTTAATATTGTTTAAAAGATAACGGTTTACTTAATACTTTTTAATACTTACCATTTATATATATATATATTTATATATATTGATTATCTGAAACTATATCACTGTAGGAAAGGGAAAAGATCATCATGAACGGTGTGTACGTTTTTTATTTGAGTTTCCGCTAGGTGGCAGTAGTGTACAGGACACGTTCTAGATCTTAGCTTATGAAGAAGAAAAGCACACACAGGAAGTTAGGTATTAGAGGAAACCAGCGTAAGCTATCTTTTGTTTTGTTTTGTGTTCGTTTTGTAACAAAGAGACGGCCAGTTATAGCAGTGGGATTAGAATTAGTTTATTGGTTATATTTTTTGCCAAGTTTGTATCTAAGAAATAGGTTTTTTCTACAAGAGCCGGTGACGTAAAGTGTTTATTGTTTAAGTTAGCTACCGTAGCTAACACAACAGAGCTAAAAGGCCCGTTGATGATCTGTTCTTTGTGTCGGATTTACCTTGACATTTTGGACTATTTTGAGGAAGCGGTTGTTGGTTTTATATTTTTGTAAACCCTGATTGCCACCGAAATCGTTTAGTTTTCCTGGAAGACAACGAGCGTAGTCTTATTGTTTATACTGGGCTAATCCCACAGTTAAAAACGCAATACTGCTGTCAAGAGGGTGACAGTGAAAAAGGGAACCCGCCACTTCAACAGAAAATCAGCAAATCCGTTAGCTATGTATGCCCCACCGGGTCCTGCTGTCCCCGGAGGCCGAAGGAGGAGAGCCGGTAGCTCACTTCCCAAACAGCCGGAGCGGAGTCTGGTGTCGGCCCTGCCCGGAGCCTTGTCCATCACAGCTCTGTGCACGGCTCTAGCTGAACCCGCTTGGCTCCGGATTCACGGAGGCACCTGTCCAAGACAAGAGCTCGGAGTGGCAGATGTCTTGGGATACATTGATCCCAAGCTTTTGGGTGGTAAGAACTAGCACAAACTCGTTGCCATTCTAAGCACAGGAAGATACTTCTATTAATCTGTGGCACTTCTGTCTTTCAGATTATTGTATGAATCCGCAGACCATCCTGCTGCTAAGGGTAATAGCTGCCTTCTGTTTCCTTGGCATCTTGTGCAGTCTAACTGCGTTCCTCTTGGACGTGTTTGGACCCAAACACCCTGCCCTAAAGATAACTCGCAGATATGCTTTTGCACATATACTAACAGGTATCTACAGAACTTGTTTCTATATATATGTGTATGTACACATTACAAGGATTTAATCGTTCTCTTTGTCTTTCCAGTGTTGCAATGTGCTACAGTCATAGGCTTTTGCTACTGGGCATCAGAACTGATCTTGTCACTGCAGCAGCAACACAAAAAGTACCATGGCTCTCTCATTTACGTCACCTTTGCCATCAGTTTCTACCTGGTGGCAGGTGCTGGTGGAGCATCCATTCTTGCCACAGCTGCAAACCTCTTGCGCCATTACCCCACCGAGGAGGAAGAACAGGCCTTGGAGCTGCTATCAGAAATGGAGGATAGCAGTGAGACTTTTCCTGCTGACTATGACATTGCTAACCAGTTTCAACCACCTCCTGCCTACACACCCTAATGCTGGGAAGGAAACGGTGACATGGCCTTGGGTTGTTTTTCTTCTCTGCACAGCTGTATGCTTGTTGCGCAAATCACATTCTTTATCAAAAGAAAATCTCTGCAAATATTCTTGGCAAAGAAAACAGTTTGTGTACCGTTAGTGCACTGATTCATTTAAAGAAAGCGCTTAGGTGCATGAAAGCTTTTATTTGGTGACAGAAATTTTTTATTTCAACATGGGGTTGGTTAAAAATCTTCATGTAAATGGCTTCCAGAATTTGGTCTTTACATGTAAAAAAAAAAGAAGAAAAAAAAAAGAAATGAGTGCAAACCAGTGCTCCCTAAGATTTTGATGATGCAGCCTGAGCCAAACTGGCTATTAGCAGATCGTTGATGTTTGGAGACAGATAAGGCTTTGCAAAGCCGTATTTAGATTTAATTTGATGTGCTTGCCATATCCATAAATATATATGATTTTTTTTTTAGATGCACCATAGATGCAAAATCATCTGTACACAGACAAGATTGTTTTAAATTTTTTATTAAAATTGACCTTATTTATTGCATCCTATTTTCTTTTTGTTAATTGTTCTTTTGCTTGGTAGGCGTTTGTCTCTGGTTTTAATCTGTGTTCATTTTTTGTTTTGGGAAAATGTAAAGAATGTGAGATTTAGAGTGTTTAAAAAACAGTTCAGGTTTGTGTTTTTGTTGTAAGATGGAGGTGTAAAGAAAGGGAGATGCCTAAGAAAAAAAGAAAAGTGTTTTGAATGAGTATGTAAAGTTACCTTTTATTTTTTTGTCTTTAAATTGATCTTATTTGTATTTTGTGACTGTGTGATGGATCCATCGTGTCTTACCCATGCATGAGTTCTTTAGTGTGCAATTTTTAAGTTTCAGCCTGAATCTTCTCTCCTAGTTGAGACTTGGATTTGAGACTGACATGTTTCTAGTTGGTTTTTACAATGATTTTCCATTATTAATCTTTGCTATACTGTCAGCAGTATGTACATATTGATTGCTTACATCAAGTGATCCTAATAAAGTCAAAGTCATATTTTGCGTCCTGCTGATTTACATCCCACTGAACCCTCCTAGAGTTTAACCAAATGTCATCCTTCCACTAACTGCAGCCTTTAAATTTGATCTGTGTCTTTTCCATCTGCCAAGGATATTTCTGGGTCCAACGTCTAGACGCAACATGGCATTACAAGAGAGTAAGAGCCTTACAACCTAATGGACTTTAAAGGGCATATGGAATGTCACTCCGCTGCTTTAAAAGTTTAACACAATTTATACACCAGCAAATCCCATGAAGATCAAAAGCAAACAGATTTTGATTGGATTTGACAGAAGGCGTCCCTCTGTGGTTAAATAGGTTGATTAGGGGAACGGTGAAGGTGTTAATGGCGTAGGTAAGGCAGTTCAGTGGGGAAACAAGTGAAGGTGCGATAAGACAATGGTCTTACGCAGCCACGTCACTTGGCTGCACTATGGAGGTATATATACAGGCAGCTTCACTAGGATCAATATCAGGACTATCAGAGGTCGTGGAAAGCTCTGTGGGACACTCCAAAGTTTTATTTTATCCTCTCCAAGCAGTCAGACAAAAGCAGAACCATGTTGGGAACCAGGGCTTTGCTTTCCAAACAAACACTGGCTGTTTTCTTCCGCCAGCCTGCCTGCTTTGTTCACCAGGGTGACTATGGCAACTGGGGAAACACCAATGTCGCTGTGGTAAGTCAAGCAGAACTTTGTGGGATCAGTGATAAGATCAGATAACACATTGATGAGATTTTTCCTTAGTCATACTCACTGCGTTGCAGGTTTTCTCTGGATGCGGATGGTGGGATGGTACTGATGTCCACGAGGGCGTATAGTGAGTATGAGAAGATCAGGAATGTCTTTTACATTAGTAAATGTCCATAATGATGCTAAGTGAAAACACTTGTGTTCAGCACCATGTACCACCTGAGCAGGAATGGTGCTCGCTTCCAGATTTTTGCTCCAAATCAACAGCAAATGAACGTGATGGATCACATGAAGAAGCAGCCAGCTTCTGGGGAGAACAGGTGAGAGCCATTCATTTGACACATTTGAGAAAAGCCCTGTACTTTGCCTAATTTCATTGTTGAGATCTTCAATCAACTACTTCTGCTCATAAACAGGAACATGATGATTGAGTCAGCGCGCTTCAGTCACGGGCAGGGAAAGATGCAAATGCAGGACCTGTCTTCCCTGGATGCCAACAACTTTGATGCTGTCATCTTCCCTGGAGGCTACGGCATCACTAAGAATCTGTGAGGAACATTACTACAAGGCAGTCACTCCAAAAAAAGAAAAAAAACCTGCAAAAACACACAAAGATAAAAGCTGGTGTGACTAATGGATGTATCTTGACTCTTCAGGTCCTCTTTTATGAAGGATGGCAAAGACTTTAAGCTGCATAATGATGTGGAAAGGGTGCTGAAGGACTTCCACCGTTCACGGAAACCTATTGGGTATGTATGAGGAAGGTGCTTCTGACTTAATAAATGCCTGAAAACCTCATATGTCACTCAATTGTGAGACAAATTTCAGCGTGTGTCACTTAAGACTCTAGGACACACAGGGCTCATCATTGATTGTATAAATGAAGAAAAACTGTTTTCCTTCTTTGTGAATTTGGCTTTAAGCTAGAGATGTTTTTTGATAATGCCAGATGAAGTGTTTTTGCATAAAAAAACATTTATCTGCGTTCAACTTTGTTCCCACATGTAACTTTTGTTCTGCATTTGGCTGAACTAAAAGGTTTGT
Organism: Oryzias celebensis; assembly: GCA_014656515.1. Classification (NCBI taxonomy): domain Eukaryota; kingdom Metazoa; phylum Chordata; class Actinopteri; order Beloniformes; family Adrianichthyidae; genus Oryzias; species Oryzias celebensis. Next base: position 15,074,810 of record BNCR01000009.1, read on the forward strand.
TTAGGGAAAAAAGGACTCTTATATGCTCTGCTTTTGGAAGTTGTGTGGTTAAAGTCTTCTTTCTGGCTCTCCTTGGCAGCAGACAGCAGGAAGGACAGGTGCAGTAAAAATAGTTTAGACAGCCTTAAGCTCACTTTGGACAACAGGAAAGTAGTCTTTCCAGGCAAATCCTCTAAAGCAGGCGTGGCTGGACAAAGGCAGTAGCACAAATGGTCTCTGTTGCAAAAGGGCTTTCCTGGGTTAAATGAACAAGGCGATGAGCGATGGCCAGTGACAAGGTCCGGTTAGAGGACACCGAGTGTCAGGTGAAAGAAAGAAGATTCCAGGTGGCAGAAGAAGTGGGATTACCGGAGTTAAAGAGTTGAGCTCGAGGTTGAGGACGAGAGGAAGAAGCGGCATCCGTATCAAGTTAAAACGTATTGTGACCTCTACCCCATATTTAAAGAAAGTAATCCTCACATACTTTCAGTAATGCCCCAAAGGCAGTCAGATCATTGGAAGTTGTTTTGTTTTTGGGTATAATAGACTTTAATTAATGAATATAAAAGGGTAATTGTAGATGAAATAAGGTTTATTTTTGGATCATTTAGCATCTCTGTGGTGAGGCTTTATTTAGTCATGTTAAAAATATCACAGAGTTGCTGCATTTGCAGAAAAGGGCAAATATTATTTTTTACTCGTATAGAAACTACAGTAATTCCCTCTTATAGTCTGCAAAGTAAGCCTACATTCAGGAAAGTCTTGTGGCACAAGCTGGTGTCTGGAATTTGCATTTCATCAAGGAGTGTTCCATGCAGAATGACATTTTATCACAACAGGAGGACCTTTTTAAAATGCTAAATGTTTTTTTTTTTCTGCTTTCACATAATACTTTACAGACAGTTGAGAATGTCTTCTCTCAGCTTGATACAGAACAAAATAGTTGTGAGATCAGTGCTTTACGCTATGAGGTTTTTCAGGCTCTGAGTCTCTCTTGTCAGCTTCTGTTCTCATTTTTTTTTTTTTTGTTTTTTTTGGTTTCACGCCTGATTCAGCCTGGCCAGCATGGCCTCTGTTCTAGCCTGCCGCGCGCTGCCCAGCATTGAGGTGACCATGGGTTATGAGCGTGATGAAAACACCCGCTGGGGAAACTGGCCCAACACCAACATGGTGCAGACGGTGAAGGCCATGGGCGCGCGCCACAATGTCCGCGAGCCATACATATCCTTTCTTTCGTCTCATATGTAAACCGTGCATTCCTCTTGTCTGAAGATGTAAAACAATTTTCCCTTAACCCCTCTTCTTCACGAAGCCTATGTGGACGAGAAAAACAAAGTGATCAGCACTCCGTCCTTCATGTGGGAGACAGACTATCACTATCACTACATCTTTGATGGGATTGGAAATATGGTCAAACATGTGATGCGTTTGTCCACCAAGTGAGGCGACGTTTTCAGCCTGGAGATTAGTGAATGTTCAACATTCGCCCAATACTGAGAGGAAGTCTCAGCTGAAATAATAAAGATGATTTAGAAAAAGAAACACCACTTGCTGTGTGATTATTGATTAACAACAATGATGTGTTTGAGGGGGAAATCATATGCATTAGCAGGGGGTTGTGACTCCTGTTTTTAGGACCTATGTTTTAATGTTTATATTTTGTCAAAAGATGCCATTGAAGAGCTACATCTTTAGAAAATGCAGTTGGTACCACACCCCCTGTTGTTGAGTGGAAGAGGATATGTTGAAATGAGGACAGTTTGTACATTCACACTAAACTGTTGAAATAATACACCAGTTCATTTTTGACAATTATGATAGTAAAATTTAATCAGCTACTGCATAATTTTGCAATAATTTCCTCAAAAAAAAAAAAAAGCAAAACAAATAAAGTCGCTTATTTTATTATCACAACTAAGACGATGCTGAAAATCTGAATATAAAAGATAGTATTTAAACAAGCAGCTGTGTATCAGCTCTAGATCGGGCCAAAGAGAGGCTTGATCTCTCAGAGAAGGATGAATTTCTCCAAATAAATTCATTTCCTTTGAACGTTTCATGACGTTATCCTTAGAGCTGGGAGGGGCTCTCTACTAAAGCATGGAAATTAGTCTATGACTAAAATTTGACATATTTACAATTGAGTTTTCATTAATATGCAATGCCCCTTTCCTAATTAAACAGATATTTATTGCACTTCGGTTTTGCTTTGGTGTAACTCTGTCCTCAGACACAAATGCAATTTTCTAAACCTAAGACAAACACAAAATGGATGAGGCGCTCCGAAGAATTCTTAAGAACTCCCATTTATGATATTCCCAAAGTAAATCAGTAATAAAGTTAATTAACTCAAAGTGGAAATAGATAAATGATGCAAAAAAGGATCTTTTTTTTCCTAAGACACAAAATAGAGCATCTGTTTAATACTTTCTGGTTCTGCCAATCAATCAAAGACACCTTTTTGTAAACAAAACAAATTCTTGAAAATCCTCTTAAATGTATATTTTAGGTTAATTAAAAAGTATGAAATTATTTTTGCACGTGTGTCTTCAAGAACAAAAATAAAAAGAGTAATAGAGGAATAACCACAAAAAGAGGGACACAATTTATATAAAAATGCTTTCCAGAAAAGGATTTTCATTTAAAAAATATTTTCTGAAAAAAAATTCTGACATTAAAAGAACAATTTTATTTATAATTGGAACACAATCTAATTCTCAAGCATTTCAATAAACCGTCTATAGATGACGCGTGTTATAAGTTTATAAGCTTAGCGGTCAGTTTTAATCTCTGTAGCTCCAACAAATCGGGATTGTGAAGTTTTGACCGTTTACTTTACATACCAGTGGCTTTAAATCAAAAATGAAGACCCACTTTTCTTAACATGTTCAAATATCACTAACATGTCTAACAGATTACCAAATTATCATACTTAAAAGGCTATTTTTTATATCTAAATTATTTAGGAATGCATTTTTGACCAGAAGAAAGATCTAGTGTTTGCATGTATATGTGCAGAAGTTAGAAGCTGGGAAAGTATGGTGCACTGGGGTTCTGTCCTCTATTACTTGTCCTCTCTTCTTCTTCTATATTCTTTATCATTTATCCAGTTTGATTTTTATTTAGTTCTGTGCTCCTGTTTTTGGCCGTGGACCTCACCTTTAGCTCGTCTCGCACCCCCAGCTGTCCCCCCAGTTTCATCTGGAAGAAGCTCATCTGCTACACTATTCAAACATGTAGTTGTAGAGTTAGTTTAGCAACCAGCTATCGTTTTTCACTTTGTGAGTGAATTTACGTTCTTTTGTATATATACTAGTGTGTAGCCCATTGAGACAACTGTATTGTGATAATGGCCTATACAAATAAAATTGAATTGAATATGTACATTTATAAGTAAAAAGCTAAATAAACTATTTAAAAAAAGTTTTAAAACACATGCTACTCATTACTATTTAGATAAAAAATATATATTTTTGTTAGCTCTTATAATGTTTGCAGATAGTTCAACACAATCACTCATTTAGGGAAGAAAAATGCATTCACAGGCCTGAAAAAACAAGACATAAATTCAGAATGTAACGATTTATTCCTTATAAACATATAAAAATGACCAAAACAACAAGGAAGTCACTTATAAAAATTTTTCACTTTATACAAAGTTTGCAAATTTGTCGTGACAAAATGCGCACTCACTCACATGAAGGTTTGATCAGAGGAACAGTAAAAATACAAACGATGACTATTTCCAGCTTCAAAGTTCAGTTTCAATGACAAACTTTGTGGTGATGTACAAAAGCAGTTTCTGTTACACATCAGTAAAAAAACTATATACAGTAGGTTAATGGGCACAGAATTTATAACATCCTCTTTTAATTACAGGACAAGAAGCGGATGAGAATTCACAGTGTTGTCTTCATATCACAACGTGACTTGTAAACAATGTTGCATATCATCATTTATTTCAATAAATACACAGACATGTAAAAGGGCGTTTGACGATCTCAGATCAGATTTGATTGATTACAGCATTTTCGGATGGATTTTCTGTCCGCTGTTCGGTTCCGGTTCACAGAGAAGGTGTGAAATAAGGCAAAAATTTCCTTTCATCAAGTTTTCCACAGAAAGTTACTTAACGAGAAAGTAAACCCTTGACTGAATCAGGGGAAGTAAAGTTGTGTTTATCATGTAATGGAGTGAAAATGAGAGACTTAACAGCAGCAGCAGCAGGATTAATTCATATTTAACTCTATTTTAACATGTTTACACTTTGAACAGATACCGAGAGGCGTGCAGAGCAGAACAGTTGGGACTTTTAGGCAACAAGCAGGTAATACAAATCTGCAAATGAACACAGAACTATAAACTAAACTGATTTGATGCAGCAGAGTTCTGTATTAGCTTTTTTTTCAAAATGGGAAGTTAATGTTCTATAATTTAAACAATGTTATATTAGGAGTTTGGTTAGAATCACAGGCACCATTAAAGAGTTTATTTTTAATTATTTCTTTTGCAGACTGTAATTTTCAGCATTATTTTTTAAGAACTAAAGTGGATGAAAAAGATTTGAATAATGTTGTCATCTGACCTATTACTGGTGTATTAGCTCTAGTTTGTTTCTTTCTTTGACTTAGTGAGTTTTTTTACTTCATTGTTTATGATTGTCAAGGTTTAAAATCATGCAAAAACAGCAGCTGCACTTTTGACAAAAAATACAAAATTTTTTTTTCCTGTTTCCTTATGTAAAACTGAGTAGAGCAAGTGCAGGAAGAAACCAAACCAAACCAGTGTAAGTGAGGATAAACGCTCCCAAGGTTTCCATTGTGCAGGACTGCAGTGCCTTTTCTCTTTGTTATAACTGCTTTTCAGAGTCTTTCTTGGATGAGCCTGTGAAAGCAAAACGCAGAACATTAAACAAAAGTAGAAAACATGAACACTCAGTAGTTTAGACTGCAAAAGAAGCAAAACAAGCATGCGTAAAGTCACAGCAGGCGAGGCAAGCAGGAAGAGGATTCAGGCAGGTGAGCAGTGAGAAGCAAGAAGGGAAAAGAAACGTGAAAGGAGAAACTGTGAGGGTCGGCATAGCAACGGACCGAGTTCAGATGTTAGAGCAGCGCTGAGCTGGAGTCAGAGTCTGAGTCACGGTCGGGCTCATGGGAACACATGGACTCTTGAGCCCGCCTGTACTCTTGGTACTCCAGGCGGAGAGCATTGAAGCGCGCTTCACTTAGTGAGCGGCTGGACTTGCAGCGAGGAGGGTGGAAAACTGGTGGGCTGACTGGGGATGACGGGCCTGGAAGGGTGGAATCAGGGACATGAAAGGTGTGCATGGGAATGTCATGGGACAAGCTCACACAAACTAAGGACACATGCAGAATCAGGCATTACAATCACAACACATGCCAAAAGAAACCTAAAAGTAAAATACAACACTGAGAAAGTAAAATAGTCACCTCTCTGTCTCTGATCCTGGAGGCCACAAGCTTGATCATACGTCGTCGCCCCCCTGCTGCGCCGCAAACCCATCCGATCAAACTGTGTGGCCTCCAGGACCTCTGAGTCCACACAGGCATCAGCAGAGTCCCACTCATAACTCTCATCTACTGATGTGTTTCTTCTAATAAGATACACAAAAGCAGTGGTCAGACAACAGACAAACAAAGAACATGGGTGTGTGTTATTTTGGCAACATCAACAAATCCATCTGCAGAGGCCTTTCGAGTGTGTGGATCGTTCCAGGTGTGGTGGTGTTTCACCTTTTCACTCTCCTCTCGGGCGGCTCCATCTCAGCCCTGTGCCGCTCATTCTCCTCCGTGGTTTCTGGCGAGCTGAGCAGAGTGGGCGTGATGGACAGGGACTGCCTGAAGAAACCGGCACTGCCCCTACCGCTACTCTGACTGGCGTAACTGGCCCTCCCCCCATCCCTGATGTCAGGGTCCCCGGCCCGACTCATCATCCTTTCTGGCGGCCGGTAGCTGTCTCCCTCCCTGTGGGAGGAGGGGGTGTAGTAGGGGGAGGGCCAGCTGATGCCCCTGGGCAGGTAGGTCCGCGGAGGGCCCCTCCTGGAGTCAAAAGGTCTCAAGCTTTCCCCTCTGGATCCAGGCCAGTGCTGGTAACTGGGGACAGGAATGGAGGCGGGCACGTGGACATACGGATGCTGAGGGGACCTGAAGGCTTCTGGGTAAGACGGAGACCATCGGGAGGGTTCTGTGAAAACAGCGGCTTGCCGGCGTGGATCGCAGGGTTCCAGCATGGGGGAGACTGACGTTGGATGGGGTGGATACACCGAAGGGTGGAGGTAAGAAGGGCTAGCAAAAGATCTGTGAGGATGATGGGGCCTCTCTAAGCTCCCCATGCTGGGACGCCTCAGTGGGATATATTCTCTCCAGGAGGGGCCTGGCATGGGGAGGGACGATGGCGTGCGGCCTAAACTGTAGGACTTCACCCTGACATCTGGATTTGGGAATTCATCCCAGTAGCATCTTTCTGAAATGTACGTCCTCGGGGTCTCAAAGTGTTCCCACCTCTGTGATCCCAAACTGATGGATTTTTTCAGGAAAGGTCGCGGATGTCCGGAGAGAGTCCGGCAGGGGCCCAGGCTGAAGGACTTCTTCAGGAACGGCACAGGAGCTTGAGTTATTCGCGAGACGATGTTGTTAGTCCTACTCTCCTGAGAAGCTTGTCTTTGGGATTGATCTGGTAAAAGCTCTCTGCTGTCGGGAAAACCTTCAGAGTTTTTGAACACAATGTCTGCCATTCCTTTTGCTGCACTAAACAAGGTGTGAGCTGACCTGGATCCAAGTCTGGACTCGGGCCGGTCAGCACTGGCGTTCCCTGCTCTAAGTCTAGCTTTTTCATCGTAGAGCTGCTTGCTTGTTTTTTCCAAACCAGATGAGGAGGCTGTTGTGTCATCGAGGAATTTAACTCTGGTCTCCCCATGGGAGGAGCTCCCTCTGCTTTGAGTTTGACTGGACTCTGAAGCACCCACACAATCTGTCTGCTCTCTGCTTGACACTCTTACTGGCTTCTCTTGAATGTGTACCTCCCAGTTTTTAGGGACTACGTCCGGCTTAGCCACGACAGATTCGTTTCGATTTAGCTCGGAGCTTTGTCCAGCAGAGTCTGTGACTTGAGCTTCCTCCACGGGCTCATCCACGCTCATTTCAATGAAACCCGGAAGACTCAAGTATTCTAGAATTGCACTTGTCTGGACTGGGGACATTTTGGGAGATGGGGCTGCAGGCTTGGCTTTGAAGGAGTCCGATATTCTGGGCACAGATAACTGAGACTGGTCACTCTCCACCTCTTCTACAAGAGTTAATGTTGAAACGGGAATGGGGCTGTCGCGAAAGAGGCATTTGTCGCTCTTTCGGGAGCGTGCTCGGTTACCTTCTCGCTCCAACTCAGAATAAGTCTCCCCCTCTTTGGCCCTCGGTGCTACTTCATAATGTTCATTTTTTAATTTGGGATAACCAGAGGGACTGGAATCCCTTGTGTCTGCTTCAGCATTTTTTGGAGTCTGGTTACAGGATGCAGATGCTGAACTGCCAGGACTCTTTTTGGTGACCAAGGCACTGCTGGGTTCCAACTCCCAGAGTCTAGAACATTCAGGAACAGGTGCCCCTCTGTGTTCAGAGTCGGATTTTGTGCTCTCAGTTGGGTTTCTCTGAGGACTCGATGATGAGTCTGGTTTTTCCAAACAGAGAGTGGGGTTTGCAGAAGTGGCGTCAGAAGACAGCAGAGGTAAGGATGTGTTCTGGGTGACAGAAGAGCACAATGAATCCACACCAGGAGAAGCATCTGTGGTTTCCGTGCGAAGAGATGTGGTCTGACGAGACTTTTGGATGAGGCTGGTGACAGATGTGACGGGGCTAATGTCCCATTGAATGTGAGAGGTAGGGACCCGGTCCAGAGGACTGCTTGTGCTGCCAAAGTAGCATGCCTTCCTATAGTCAGAGACTCGACTTGTGACCCCCGAGGGCCGGTTTTTCTGTCTGATAGTAACATCTTGTGGTTTCCACACGGGCTCCTCCTCTGATTTTTGCTCCTGCCTTCGAGGGCTGTCAGTTTTGGGAGACGGATGCTCCTCTTTTCCTCTTCGGCGCCTTTGATCAGCTGCATACTTCCTCAAGTCCCTCTCAATTTCTTCCCTTTCCTTTGTCAGCTGCACACACCTGCTAATTCTTTCTTTCTCAAGCTCGCTGTCCAGCTGCGAAACCATGGTACTGTTATCAGTCAGTAGACTTTCCATAGGCTGGTAGCCTGAATGATGAGCTTTGTCCTGGTCTCCTCTATCAAGCAGCTTTGATCCTCTTCCAAACTGCGGCAGCAGGTCATCAGTGCAGCCGGGCACGCGGTACTTCCTGTGAGAGTCGCTGCTTTTTCTCTCGCTGTTGTCTGAATAAAAGCTTGCTCTTTCCAGAAGCGTCTCAGAGCCCTGCTCATCATCAGAGTAAAAGCAGCCGTGACGGGAGAAATTTCTGGCCATGGCTCGAACTCTTCCAGGTGAGGCAGGAGGCCTGCTCAGCTCCGGCACATCCACGGTGAGTGGAGATCCTTTCCTCTCGTCCCTCTCCGAGCTTAAAAGGCTCGACTTTGGGGAGTCCCTGAAGGATGTTCTGTTGCTTCCGGACCCACTCACACTCCCGTTACTCTGCAGCACAGTCTTACTCAGATTTTTCATATTGGAGGGACTCGAGCCCTCAGGCAACGGCTGAACAATAAAGCGCCCATCTGGGCCTCTGGAGATGGACTCAAGAGCAGTTGGTGAGGGCGCCTGAGAACCCAAGTGGCTTTCGAAGAGCGTGTAGTGTGGTGGCGGGGATGAGTTGGATAGGAGTTGTTTGCGCTGATCGTGGTACTCCCCGCGGCTGCCCCTGTCAAAGGAGGACCGATCCGACTGTGAGGAGGTGGGGAAAAAGGGAAGAGTTGGACACAGCTTCAATTTGAGGACGCTGTCGGGGCTGCGAGGAGGTGAGCGCGCCCTGAGAAGGACATAAGATAAACATAAAAAACATAATCTGACAGCGCTACAATAATGTAATGGTTTTACACCACACCCCTACTTACTCTTGAGACTGGTTTTTCTGAAAAGCAGCTGGAAAATCTGCAAAAAATACAAGAAAAGCAATGAGCCAGCAGCTTTAAAAAAAATCCAACCTATACAAATCATATTTTATAGTTTTATTTTTATACCTTGTCTTCTTTTTCTGCGTCTACGCTGTCTTCTCTGACTCATGTAGCACGCTGTCACCAATGAGAGGATGATGGCAAAAAACAGGAAGCACATCCCACCTAACACACCCGCCAGCAGCGACTGAGGAACGACCTCCAAGAAACTTGGACGAACGGGGTAAATCTCCATTCCTGCAGTCACGAATTTAGACAGCCATGATATTGACAGCAATTCCCATTTTGTAAATGTGCGGCAATGTATTAATCGTACCTGCTGTAGATACCCTCACAGACCCACTGGGTTCGCTGAGGACTTTGTGGCTGCGGGACATCAGCCTCAGATCATAGGTAGAGTCCTACAAAAAATGTACTCATTTGTAAAAAGCGCTTATGGGAAGACGCTTTTACAGTGCGTTCCAAAATATTGTCTAAATTGTATGCGTCAAAAAGATAAAATTGATATTGTGTCTTCTAAGATGGTTTGTACTGGAATGGCTTTTGAATTCAGAAAATATGACCTCTTCTCAAATCAAATGTTGCGGAACTCTGTTGTGGAACAGAGCATTTGAAGGTTATTATTTTTGGAAAAATACTGTTATCTTTAGAAGGCTTTTTCAGAAGCATTTAATTTATACTCGAATAGTTAGTGACTTGAAAATTTTGCTGACTGTCACTGGCATTGAGTATTTGGAAAAAAATCATTAGCAAAGTAATTTGGAACGCGTAGTGCTGCACAGAGGTACATCTTTACCCGTAGCAGTCCCTGGACAAGTAAGACACTCTGGTTGGCGCTGATGTTGCTGCTGAGAATCACCCACTGGCCCTGATCTCTGCGTGCCTGTAACACGTAGGAAGTGAGCGGAAGGACCAGAGCCTCCGGAGCCTGCCACTGCAGGAGCACTCCTTGTCCGGTCCGGTTGGCAGACAGGACTGTTGGAGGATCCAGGGATTGGAAAGTGGTAACAAGTTCTGGTACCTCTGTTGGCACAGCTGAAAAAAGCCAGAATACTGCGAGTGATTTACCGTATACTACGAGTGAACAGTAAAAGAAAACATAACTTCACTTTGTCAAACCTTTAGTTCGCACAGTTACAATTTCACTAAACGGTCCTGAGCCGACTTTATTCTGAGGTAAAACGCTGAACTGATACCCAGTTCCAGCAAGCAACCCAGTCACGAGCAAATAGCTTTTGGATGTTGGTACAGGTAAAGACGCCCATTCGTGTTTCCCCCGAGAGGCCTGCTTGACCCTAAAATGAAAAGATCGAAGTCACGATTGGCAGTGAGAAGCTGGGAAATGTTGAGGGAGCGTTGGTGCTTCATGGCACTAACCATACTGTGAACTTCTGGGTGAATCCACCATCAAAACCTGGGACCCAGGACACATTTGCCTGGTTCAACTCCGTGGTGACGGTCACTGAAGAGGCAGCATGAGGGCTGGTGCCTGAGGAGCACAAATACACTTTTGGTTGACCTTCACTTTTATTTCAAGTAATTGTTTGTTTGTTTTTTAGAATAAACTTTTCTTTCATTTTTAACGTTGACCCACTTACCCAGCACCATGACAACAGTGCCTGCACTGACGGTCGCTACACGATTAGTGGCCAAGCACTCCCACCCCCCGTGGTGATCTTTACTCAGCGGCCGAAGCAGGAGGGAGCCGTTAGACAAAACTATGAAGGGCGAACGAGGAGTGGGGCCAATCTGTGAGGAAAGCCAGAGATCTTCATGTAAAAGATCAACCAGACATGAATCCAGCTGCCAAAGTAGGTCATCTCTGATACCTTGCTCCAAGTTACATTTGGAGCAGGGTCTCCAGCAGCTTCACAAGGGATGATTAACTCTCTGCCGACTTCCTGAAGATACTCGGGCAGAGGAGGCACTCGAAACGAAGGAGGATCCTAAAAAAGAGGCAAAGCCTTTTAATGAATCCAACTGTACTTACAACGAGGAAATGCTGGTGATTGTGGGTCAAAATCAACAGCTTTACCTTCAGGATCACTTTAGTGGGCTCAGACTGGCCCATGGTACCGTAACTGTTATAGGGAGTGCAGGTGTACATGCCCACAGCATTGTCGTTGGCTGTTGCTATGAAAACAGAGCCCTCCGAGTTCACCATCCAACCTGGATACTAGACAGGTCCATGAGGAGAAAGAGGGACAATAATTCCAGATTCTTTGTAAAAAAATAATAATTCTATGATATTTTCCAAAATAAAATACTAAATGACACTTACATTGTCAAAATTCAACTCATTGCCATCCTTGGTCCAGTTGACATACAGCACAGGGGGATCCGCCTGAGTGGGACAGATAATGACCCCCTCCATACCTGCCGGCAAAAAAGTTTCCCTGGGCATTCGTCCAACACGCGCTGGATCTAAAGAAAGGATCGATCACAGATCATGAAAAAACATGCTCTGAAATGTAGCTCTCTGCAAACGATGACAGGAAAAGGAGGGGAAACAAGACTAACGTGTCACTTTAAGATGAGCAGAAGCCATGGGTGGAGCCAGGATCCCGTTAGTTGGGATGCAGGTGTAGTTGCCAGCATCTTCGGGGATGAGATTAGGGATGAGAAGCGTTCCGTCCACTAACACCTTCACTCTTGTTTTAAGCGACCTATGGTCAAACATGGGAACCAGGCTTTATTTGAAGGTACACTTTAACCGACAATAATACTAAAATATTTGGTTACAGAAGGAAAACACTCTGGGAGAAGAGACCTTAATCTGAACAATCTCCCTTGTCTCAGGTTCACAGCTGCTCACGGTCACATGATATAATTGGATAATGATTCATCCAATTAGGATTGATTGCATTAGCAGCATGCTTTAGAAAGATACTACTGCTATTTCCATTTGAAAATTGCTGTTCCATTAAAGAAAACAAGAATATAAGATATGTCTTGGATAACATGGATTTAAAACAGACTTACTCAATGTGGTAGACATTCTGTCCTTGCTTTAACCATTCGTATGTGAGGTTTGAAGGGTAGGCATCAGCCTGACACTGCAGAACTGCATCCTGGGACATGTTGAGAGTGGTGTCCTCTGGGGAAATGATGATGATTGGTGGACCTTTGTGAGAACAAGGCACAGATCAGTAAAGATTGTCGGTAATCCTTTGGTTGCTGCACTGTAGATGGCAGCACAGACAACTGCACATGAACGTACTTCTCAAAGTCGCTAAATTTCATTAAAATATATATATTTTTTAGACTGACCTTGGACCTGCAGCTCGGTGTAGTGAGTCAGATTCCCCTCTGAGTTGGACACGTGACATTTATACACACCGGAAACATTTCTTGTGACTGAAGCCAAAGACAGAGTACCGTTCAGCACCTATGATGGGACAAAGAACATGATGAGAGAGTGAATCAAGAGAAAGAAACATAAAAAAACCACACACTCCATCTAAAAAAGCTGACATATTAATCGATTAATTATAAAAAAATCTATTTTTTAATGTGCTTACTTTTATTTTTTCATGCTTCTCAATTGGCCGCTCATCTTTGTGCCAGACAACAGTTGGACGAGGGTTTCCATGGGCTCCACAGCTGAGGGTCAGTGAGTCTCCGAGCAGAACCTCCACAAAAGTCGGTGGTGTTTTAATAAATGCAGGTGGGGCTAGGAAAAAAAACCATTTTTTTATATATAGTGATACACCTAAACTTAAAATAGATGTAAAATCTTCTGTTCAACAGTCAGGAGACTTACAACCTGAATATGTTTGAAATGAATGAATAATGACAATATTTTAGCATTAAAATAATTTATTAGAAATTGGAAAAGTGTAGAAAATTCCTTTCTGTGCATGTGAGCTGGAAAAAGTGTTTTTTTACACTGCAAACACTAAATTGTATAAAGTAAAACTACTCTTAAAATAATCAATTTAAGAAAGTTTTAAAATAATAATTGCAGTTTAATAACACGTTTTAGTGACTAGAATGTTTTTCTTAAAATAAGAATTCTTGGTCGAACACATTTCCTTACCCTACTTATAGCCAGCAAACTGATCTAAAAGGGAATATTCTCTAACTATTAAATGCACTGACACTCAGAAAAACAGGCCTCATGCTTGTTCTGTTTCAATAGAGATCATGTCAGAGGTGTACGGTGGGGGGAGCAGCTCCAATGGCGCCTAAATCCTGAAGAAATGCACCTGTGATTGAGAGGAAGGTCCATGTCCCGTTTTGAAAGTTGTCCTTTTTGCTGTCCAGGAGGAGGATGCGACATTCGAACCAGCCCTCATCCTCCAGGGTCAGCTGCTCGACAAGCAGAGACGCCCCCCTGGTCAGAGACACACGCCCTGTGGGAGGGTGTGTCAGGGGTGGGATGGGAAACAGAGAAAAGAAGGTCAGCGCACAGGGGGCAGACAGGCAGCGTCAGCATGTGCAGGAAGAGGGCTTATCGGGCAGAGAACACAAGCATCTAGTGTGACAATGGCTGCAATCAGAGCTTCTGCAAACAGAGACGAAGTTCAGCTGCTGCTCTGACACACCAGAGAATGCAGCATTTAAAAACTGTGAAGCGGAAAACATTATTTTAGATCGCATTAAAATGAAAACACACACAGACACTAGCAGCCTCTAAACAAGCTGTTGTCCGTTATGAAAACAAAAATCACAAATGCGATATTTGCTGGACAGTAACAAGCTCCTGTTATGACAGCTTTAGTCAGAGAGGACAAAGAAAGAACACAAAAATTAGTTAATCGTGTTGGGTCAATGATCTGGAAAATGCTCTGGCAAAGACTGGACTGAACACTTTGTTTCACAAAGTTTGAATTAAACTCACTCAAACTGAACACGGTTGTGCAAAAGCTGGCTCCAGAAATGACCTTGTACAGCACGCCATTGTCTTTTTCAGGCCTCATTCTGCCCACATTTTTGAGAAAGACAAACGCGGCCTGCTCATTTTTTTTTTTTTTTTTTTTTTTTGCCCAATCATGTTCAAATGTTAGGGACCAAGCAAGAAGCCAGGAAGGCAATGAAATGATTCATCGAAATCTGAATTCATCTGAACTTAAACAGTAGGCCTGTTAAAGAGGTCACACAACCGTACCCAAAAAATGGACTGTTTACCAAAAAATAACTAACCCATCACACAAAGGCACAAAAGGGTTTTTATAGGTTCGATCAAACCACCTGAAACACAAAGGGGTAAATAAAAGACAAACCTTTGACAACCGCAGACCATAAAAACCGAATGAGGAAAACTCTCCCCCTCACACCAGAGTGAAATGCTGGCTTCATCATTTCAGTCTGCTGCACCCTCAGCCACACCGTCTACTTCCTGATGAAGAGGTTTGTATCCTCTGGATGGTAGGATCCATCACATGTGAGGGTAAAATGGTACAAATAGGTTCAAATAAATTGTATTCACCAGAAATATGAATGCTGGATATTTCCTGTTGTATGTTAAACTTTTAAGTGACACATACTTAAAATCAAAATGCTCCCAATACAAATTGGAGGTGACCATTTGCACGTAATTAGGGTGGGGTTAAGGTTAGGGTTAAAATATGTGGGGGCAATGCAGTAAATTTCCATCAGCTCTTGTGCTTGGTTGCATGTATTTACCTGCGAGTAACATCGGCCTTAAGTGTTTGACTATCAATCCATTTTCTAAACCCATTCAATCTCTTTTGGGATCACAGGGTTACTGGAGCCTATCCCATTCACTCTTGGGTTATGATGGGGTACATCCTGGACAGGTTGCCAAAATTTCCATGTAAAAAAGTAATGCAGTTAAGAAATATGTGTCTTAATTTAGTATAAAGTCTGTAACCTATTATAACATAGTTTCATTGATGGCTAAATTAAGTTTGCTTTGCTGCTTTACTTTATTATAGCTGAAACTCAATTAATACAATAATCCCAAATTTTAATCCTCAAGCCACAAATATTTTGAGGAAAAACACATTTCCGTATTATTGACCAATTGAAAAACATATTTATTTGTCAAGATTTCCATCTATTTTTTTCTCACAAATTATACCCCCATCTTGGGCTTGCTTGAAAAAAAAATGAGTGGACAAGAAAATTACCTACTAAAACTGCTGATCGTTGTTTTTTTTATGACATTCTCACAAAGGTTTAGCTAGCTGATGAACAGCCAGAGGCTCTGAGGAGTGCAAACAAATGAATCTCTAAAGTGTTGGTTTCAGTGATGACAAGATAAAGATGGGGTCCTGTAATTTAGGGTTAGAGTAGCAAAGTCAGGAGCTGGAATGAGAGGGTCATTCACTTTTAAATAAAATTTGAAACAAAATTACAAATAAAAAGGATGTAAATCAGTCAAATCAGTATTTTTTTTTCTTTTTCTGTCACCTGTTTACTTCTTTGCTGCAAAATGAAAGAGGGCTGCAGGCAGCAGATAAACACTGATTCGTGCACGAGTATGCACCTCCCTACCAGATGCACCCATCTCTCTGCTCCTTCTCCTCCTCTCTGTACTTCTTGCAACTTCTTGTCAGCCTTTGAAACTTGATCTGCTTGTTGCCTGGTGACTGCAGACTGGTTTTTAGGGTGCACCCCTCCTTTTATTCCGTCTATCAATGAACTCCTTTTTTTTGCCTTTCAGTCTGAAGGCTTTAAACAGCAGGAGGAAGTAGGCAGGGGGGGGAATGCACACATTGCTCATAGCAGACCCTGCCAGAGCAGTTTGAAAGTAAACACGGAAATGCTGGGAAGCGCCCAGCATCCCATCGTTGGTGGTTTTTATTAGTAGGTAGCTTTTTTGTGTCATTTCAAATTAAAATACAGAGAAGAAAACTAATCAACCACCAAATTATAATTACCACTAATATTTCCCCATTACTAAAGTTTTCCTTTAAATAGTAACGCCAAAAAAGCTTTGATTTTCTGCGTGAAACCTTAAGACAGAGTAAAACAAAAGGTTGAATAAATGTACAACAATAGCTAACAATTAACTCTGCATTCCTGTCTTGGGTTGTCGCCGTGCTAAATCACTAGGTTTAATGTTTGACTGACCTCCTACAAGACGGACACCCTTTTGATGGGAGGCGTTCATGTTCCATAAAATGAAGGGCCTCTGGTTTAGGGTCAGCATCTTTCAAACAGCTGGGGCGGCATGGGAAAAAGGAAGCGTGCAGATTAAAGATAACAGGTGTGGGGATAACTGTAGGTTTTTCTTCCCCCCTCATCTTCCTCTGATCTGCATGTTTGTTATCTCTTTCTGGTACATTTCGTGTTCTCATGTTTAGGAAGGGTGCACGGAGGATTGCTGTGATCACTTCAACATGCAGCTTGTGGGGATTTCAATTACCCCAGAAACACGTGGCCGTACGTGTTGATTTTCAAATTTCAGAGCCCTGCCCCCGAGTCCACACAAGGGGCTTCTGGTTTTCACTGTCAAACTCTTAACCCTTTCGCATACCCCGCCTCTCCCACCTCTTATCCATCATTACAAAGCAGCCCTCATTCCTCATGCTCTCGGGTTACCATGGTGATGACACCAAGGAAAGCCCGGGCTGAAGGTTTTGATTTGAATTCAGTTGCTATGGAAACACTGCACAACCAAATATGGGTGGGGGCAGGTAGGGCGTTAACCTACTGTCATACATTAAAAAAAAAAAAATAAGTATGGGAAAATGATGTTTAATTAAAAAGTGGGGGTGAGAAGGAATGAATGATTTAGAAAGACAGAAAATTGTTTCTAACGATGCTGTGACCTCAGATGCCATTTGGCAAGAGTTGGGATGGCCGGGCACAGAAAAAAGCTGGAAAAACAACACAAAAATAAGTGTACATGTGTGGAATCTGGCCTTGTTTTCAAACGAAGGAACTGAGCAAGAGGTCACTAAGAGGTTGCCCAAATTATGTCCATCAATAACCCACTGACAACCAATGAAAGCTTGGCCCTCCTGACCCTCGTGCTCAAGCAGACACATTCATCACCCCCTGGGTTTTACATTAGCACAACGTCTCCGAGTCCTCCTCCGGACACAATTACACTTTATAGCAGTTAGAAAGGAACCGTAAACAATGGCTACCAATCCATTTTATATCTTCTCTGGTTTTTCCTCTATTTTTAGTCCAGTGGCTATCACATGGCAGCTCAAGTCTTCAAATAAGCCCCCCCCCCTTTTTTTTTCTTGACGGTTGCGGTGCAGCCGAGCGCAAAAAAAAGGAGAGTTAATCCACAAGTGTTGTTTGAACTTTGAGAAGCAGCCTCTTCATATTAGCGTGTGGGAATCTCGCCCGGTGGGTGGCGGCCCAAGTTTCAAGAGCGCTGCGGTCGGATGGTGGCTTGCTCCATCACGGCGGGGATGTGACGTTTGACTGCAACCACGGTGACCCCTGAACTACACCTACTTGTTAATGCAATTCTATTTTTTTCTATTGGAGTCAAGCATTTATTTATTTATTTATTTATTCATTTTTGCACTGACCAAATAATAAAACAGTTCATGGAGTTTTGCAGCAAAGAAAACTAGAATTCATCTGTTTGGAAAAGCATCGACTTTGCTTTCTTTGTCCATCCGTATGTGTATAATATGAGCCAGGGAGAGGTGCATTGTGGGAAGTGTTTTAATTTGAATACAATCATAAGTCTGCCCCCCCCGCTCCCTCTTTACCTCTGACAGCTCACCCCTCCCATTCCCCCAAATTTCTCCCTCCAATCCTGCTGTCCCACTAATCAGTTTAACCCTCTTATGAATAGCTCTTTGTCATGAGATAGATTACAGTTAACTCTGTCCCTCTCGCTCTGCCCAGTTCGGCTAACCTCCTGCGCTGGCAAGCACACAAAGCTCACGTGCTAAACTTCACTACAGCACAGCAGTAAGTAGTGAGCTTTGTTTCAGAGTCAGAGAGAGAACAGTAAGGTTATAATCCTGCTGTCTGACTTCTGTTTCCTAAACTCCCACTCCAAAGAAAATTGTGTTTTTGGTGTTTTTAACATTTTCTTTGTGGCATTTTTTTCTCGTGACAGAGGACATAGATAAAGAAAATTAGTTTCGGAATATTTCCTTATTTAAAATGTTTTGAACTCAATGGGAGGGGCTGTAAGCTAGCAGGAGAGCGTGTGAACGGATGGATGATGGGAAGTGGGGCAGGGTTGCTTTGGACCAACTGTCCCGCCTACAACTCAGAGGTGTATTTCTAATTAAGTGCTGCTGCGCTGCAGAAATGTCTGAGAAAACGACAAGTTTATTGATTTTAGGGCACGATCATAATTAACCAGTGGGAACGCTTTTACAACAGATCAAAAGATGCTTGCAGTGGGACTTTAGGACGCTCTGTTGCCTTCATTATTGGAAAAGTGTCCAATTATTATTTTAAGACATTGGAGGAATTAAATAAAATCTCAACAAAAAAAGGTATCATTTACAGCCCATGAAGCATAAAGCTTGCATACCAACAAGGCAGCAGCAAGAAGCAAAAGTCGGACTACAATCTGGAAGACACTAATCAGGGTGCGATTCTTCATCCTTTCTTTGTATTTTCTTGTCTGGTCCAGAAAAACTGGTTAAGGGATCAAATTCATTTTTTTCTTTTCTTTTTTAAATTAAAACCCAGAATGGCGTGTTCTAATGTTTACTACCATCCTGTTTTTTTTGTGTTCAAGAGAATAACTTTACTAGGCCATGTGTGTGGCAAACGGCAGCTCTCACTTTTAAAGGTCATGCTGAGTGTGTGATGCCGTCCCGCTGTGTTCTGACGGTTTGCCCATTGTTATTGTAACTTTGCTGTCGAGCAGCTGATTTACTTCAGGAAAAATCTGATTCAGCCCAGCTGCATCTTGTCCAGGCATAACCTGAAAAAAAATCCCCTTTGAGAAATAAAGTTGTAGCTGTGCTAAAGAGTTGTTTCTGTCCTCGGGGGACTGGAGGTATCCATGTCTTTCTTATTGTCACAAGGTGAACATGCGACGGTCTCTGAGATCCAGACAGGCAGGTGTTTAATGGTTTCCAGGAAAAAGGCCACTGCTGTGTTGTCATGACACCCTTTAAGTACAAAGCGGCAGTTTGGAGTACACCTGATATCGTATCAAAAACCTGATGGTCTAATGGCCAGGGATTCTCGATATGACTCGCTGGAAGGCTTTCATCTCGGCTGCTAAAACTTTCTCAAGCCAAACCAGCAGACTGAGGTCGCGCAGCATCTCTGGGTAGAACTTACACGCCATCAAACACACCAGAGAAATATTACTCTATAACTGTGTAGCTTTTATTAATTTTTGTTTTAAATAGAGCTGTGTCTTTAGATCATTCTTACCACAGCTGTGAGTTTATAAATATATTACTACATATAGATTTGTTGAGAGAATCATTCAAGACTTAAGTAACAAAATTGCATTTTATTAAATTTAAGTATAAAAAATGCATTAGCTTTTCTAATGGTGCTAGTAAAACCCTGTGCAGTTTGTCAAGATTTGACTTTCCATGAAAAAAAACAACTAAAATGTTTTAATATATTATTACAATTATTTCTGAAATAAGTTTAACTTGTTAGGACATTTATTTATGACTTTGTGTATTAAGTGAAACCTGCAGTTTACCGAGCTGAACATCCATCTGTTCAAAAAAGAGTATTTTCTTTCCCTAATACATTGATGAGATGCAACTACAGTTTTTTCCAGAACAAATAGAAAAGGTTTTGTGCAGACTTTTTGACTATATCATTTGTATGTTTAAGAGAACTTCACTAGACCGTCATCAGACCGATACTGGTAGTGACACTTTTATGCTCATCCTCATAAAAACTCTCGAGTTGAAAGCTCTGTTTTTAGTCTGAGTTAAAAGTTTACACTCCCAGGTGAAAGTCCAGTCAAACTATTGACTGAATGTTGTGTGCTTTACGCCCAGCCTTTTTTAGAACCCTGTGGTTCCAAGTGTAACAACTGAAGCTGACTTCCTTCAATAGACTTCTGTTGCATTTTTTTAGTCCTTCTTATCAGAGGCTGAAAGTTACTAAAGCGGAGACAGAGTCTTGACGGTCAGAGCCTTCTTTTGATGTTCATGTAACCTTCCATTACTGCCCACAGTTTGTAATAAAATGGCTTTGGCTTTTCTTCGCCGGAGCCTAAGCAGGCAATTTCTTTGGCCAACAATAGCAAATAGGAAAAGCGAACCACTTAATTAAATGTATAGACATTAAAATAAATGTAAAAAGCAAAACATCAAAGCAAAAGTCATTTATATTAACCAGAACATTGTTCCAATCTGCCATCAACAAAGAAGTGAAAGGCTTTCTAAAACAAAGCCACATTTTTTCTTTATTACTCCAAAAGACTCTACCTGGATGACTGACTTGATGGGGAAAAAGGCATCAACACAATGACATCATGAATTTGCAGCAGATTCAAGTTGCTTGAAATTATTACCCATAAAGCAGAAATGTGCTGAGTCCTCTGCACTGTGTGCTTTTCAATGAGCTGCTCACAAATTACTAAAAAAACTCTAAGGTTTCAGTGCAGCATCACCCGTAAGCACTAACATAGTGGCCAAACCATAAAAAATTCTCTGTAGCATATCCATACAGTGCTGCCTCCACGTATACCTCTTGGGTATGAATACTCGTCATGCCTAAAACCAAGATCTCCTTTTTCTGTGCTCTCACGAATTGTCCCTGTCTTGACTTGTTTTCTTTAAACAACAGAATCAGATGAAAACAAGTTAGGATGGATTTTGTTTTTATTTCATAGGATATTTGTTTCTAAATCCTCTCAAATTTAGAACCACAGATTTTCTGAGATCCTAAATTTCCAGGTTCTCATGATGTCGCCATTGTTTTTAATCTTTAATTTTAAAGGGTACATCACCCTTGCCCTGCGGCAGACGTGTCAAGGCAAAGATCAGGAAATGCCTGCCAACTTGAGCACCTCTTGTTTGAAATCTCAAATCCCGCAATATTTCAATGTGAGGGTAGAATCCATTAAACCCGCAGCACTGACACGCTTCACATGCCGCCATCTGCCTCCAGTGGGAGGGGAGATATGAGGATCTGAACCAGATGGGGGACAAACCCTACACCAGACAAATAAATGCACAAAATATTCAGACACCCCTAGCTTCATCTGCTTGTTTCAGCTCTGATATGTGAGCTCCTACTTTAGATAAAACATGGTTAACAAATGTTCAGTTGATGGGGATCCTCATTTAGCTTCAGTGAATTTGTTGAGGCTTGATTGTAACCTGCATGCAACAAACCCTTGCTTTTTAAGAACATTCTGGTGACCTAGTTGGACAGTTGGACAGATTTGGGGTGACCTCGGTCTCCTGTAGGATTTACAAAAGCAATGGGAGGTTGTGATACTTCTCTTTGTCTTTTGTGTTTTGGTAGACAATGACTGGATTATGGGACTCCAACAAGAAAACTCCTATTATTCCCGCTACCTCGTCCATCCTCCTTCGAGCACAGCAATCTCCTTTTATTGGGTCACCCCTCTGCATACTAATAAAACGCTGTCAACAAACAACCGAGCCCCCCACCTAGACATCTAATCCCCCTGTGAGCAGCGCCACTGGTGTACCTCTTCTTCTTCCTCTTCTCACTCGGCTGCCCCACCCCCTCCTTTAACTGCCGCCACTAAAACACGTCCATTCTCGCCATCCCTCTGTTCTCTGCACAGCAAAAACACGGATGCAAGGCGACCTGTAATTACAGGGACTTTGCTTTGGATGGATTATCTATTGAGGGTATTGTTTCATGTCAACTTCCTCTACCAAGATTTATGTTTGTACTTATACCTTTACCAACAAACACATTCAAAAAACATTTTGGTTTGTCTTTTGAAGACGAAAAAGATGCTTTGAAGCCCATCCAGAGAAAACCAGTTGATGGTTACGGTCAGGTATGATAATAGCTTCAGGATGATTTATATTTTGTGTTTGAGAAATGGTCCAGAAACGTGCAGGGAGCCAAAACCATGCTGTAGAAAGAGGTTTCATTTTTAATCATCCATCCACTGAACTGTGCTACAGTATTGTTCTCGTCACAGGCTCTGATACCGACCACCAGCAGAACACCTGCATGCATTCAATCATTAAGGAAGAGACGATCTTTCATCAGAGGTAGGGAAGTAAGTGCAAGGCTCAAAACCCTTGGAACGGCGCTTACCCTTATAGTTAGGGTGAACGCGGGGAGCGTATACTCCGAACTTGATGAGGACGGGGACATTGTAACCGAGGCGCACCCACTCCACTACGTGCAGTGGAAAGAGGTTCGGGCTGGTGCCTTCTTTGGATGTCGGGGCGAGACTGCACTCCAGCTCTGCAGAGGCTCCCTCTCGAGCGCGAACCAGCGACGCCAAAACCGGAGACACGCCTGTGAAGACAATAGTGAGTCACCTGGGTCCAACACAGACCAACATTAGTCAACAGCACAGAAGGAAACAAAAGTGAATAAATCAATAAACAGATGATTCATTGCGCTTTCCAATGGATTCATGGCTCTAATAGAAACTGGATCGAACATTCTCGGAAACTCCTTTTCCTGTATGGGATACTGTTTGTTATTAAAATAATTCATAAATCTAAATAAAAAAAACATACAATAAGCAAGAACAGATCAAGGGAAAAGGATTGACAAATTGTGATTAGAAATAGCGTCACAGTTGACCTGCGAAATCTTAACTGAAACTGATCTGAAATCTTCCACTGAATTGTCAGACTGTTAAAAGTCAGCAACGCACAACAATCATGCATCATTAGGTAACAAGATCATACAGCTGTAAAGCCTGCAAACACGGCAATCCCATTAGCGACACCTGGAGAAGCTCCGCGCCTCCTCTGACCCACTCGCTGCCATGTGCTGACGTGCATGTGTGCTTGACTGGGTTCCAGTGTTTGCTCCACTACTCATCCAGCCTGGTGATTTGCTTTCATCTGAAGGGGAGGGAGGGACAGGCTGGTGGTGACACTCTGATGCGGGCCCCCTCTGCGGTTGCTCAAGCCGACTTCTTGCTACCCCCTGGGGTGCACACATGGTCTGCGGACCAGAATGATCAATCCCCCTCCTGACGTCCCACAAATACACTGAACCGGGCCTTGGTTGGGGGTAGCATAAATCCTGGATTGATCTTAATCTGCCCCTAGAAATATTGTTTAAGTTGGATTTTGGCCCCATTCTCTTTCATCCCCTCACATCTAAGCTGAACCCCCACTCTCGCTCCAACATAAGGGAACGGGACCGGTGCCAGAAACGCTCGTGTATGTGTGGAGAGCCTGCATACATATGCCAACTGTTCTGAAACATCTTAACAACAAATGCAGGTCATCCAAAAAGAAAACTTGTGGGTAAAAGCGCAACAATTCAACACATTGTTTGACAAAATATAACCAAGATGAATGTAATGCAAACATTTAAACTAAAACGTAAAGGTGCAAGAAACGAGTTTAAGTTAAATGACTTATTTTTTCATTAAAGTATCTATCCTTTAAGCTCTTCTACATCAGCTCTTGTTCTGCTTTGCAACCCCTGATCTGATTGTTTAATCTGTTAGTTTCTAGGTTTTGTTGTCTGTGAGATTACAGTGTCTGACATAAATCTGCAGCTCATATGATAGCAGAACATTTAAAGATCCCCTCCAATCATCTTTTGATCTAGTGTAAAATCATTCCCACTGCTTTTTTTTAATTATGATTGTCGTATTTAGCCAAAATTTTGTTGTTTACAAGGACAAAGTTTCTGAAGAGCGGCTTCATTAGAAATGTGTCTCTTAGTTGTGGGTGGGACTGTTGGTTAGCCTGCTTTCATTTCCCATCAACCTTTTGTCTACACACTCTCCCGCTAGCTTCCAGCCCCTCACAACCCCAACCTAACATTAGCTGTGCAACAAAAATGGCAAGCAACATTGGAGCTACCCATCCGGGCAGTGTTGAGCCAGATGCCAGCTCGGACGAGGAAAATTAAGACATACATGGATCTATTTGTCTGCAAGTGGATGAATCTGGAACTTTTGGCCTGCCTATTGATGCATCTACATCACTGGTACAAGATTTTTGCAACTGAATGTTTTAACCTGCTCCTGACAACAATTTGAATAAAGAATTATTCAGAAACGCAATTTTAAGATGAATTTTCTTTATATATCCATCATCAGAAAAAATAGTGTAAAAAAACAGATCAGGTTTCAAAGAAACAAATGACTTTCTATTAAAGCACAGAGAATGTAACTTTTGAGAGGGATGAAAATATCTTTCTAACAAAAGTTCCTATGACAAGAGGATGGAAGAAATTAACCCTAGAAACCCCCCCCTAACCATTAATGTATGTGATGGATCTATGTACCCCACCCCAAGCATACTTACATAAAAGACAGATGGCTACAGCAGTGGTGACAGCAAGAAGCCTCTGACGCTCCAGTCCCATGGCCGTCCCTCACACTCCTTCACACATCTCCCAATCTGAAAAACAGAACCGCTCATGTAAAAAACATGACTCTGCTGTACGAGGACATCCCTCACATCCACTGCTGCAACAGATGTTATCCTTAGAGTTAACTTTAAGTCATTTTCCCCCCCAAGCGCTACATTCCAGATGTGTCTTGGTTAGTGAACAAGTGCATTCTCTGAGAACCGTAATCTCTCTTCAAGAGGCATGTCTGAGCTCTACTTGGATTAAGGCGAAATAAACCAACACGACAAGTGTTGCAAAAAGACAGCATGCTCAAACAGCGTGAGCCCCGCAGAGGTTAGTCAGCAACGAGGGGACCAAAGAGAGTGTATGTTGCTGCAAAGAACACCTGTACAAAGCTCTAAGTGTATGTACAGATTAACCTGATGCTTCTGATTGGTCCAGCTCACCCTGAGGGTTCCATCTCACTTAAAATAGGCCAACAGCAGTTGACAGGTGACACCAGAACCACTAAAGGATGTGCCTTCAAGTCCAGATGTTCCCTTATTACCTATGCAGAAATGAGGATTCTAATCGATATAAGCACTGACTTTTTTTCTCATTTAAGACAAATGAAGAATGTAATTAGTCTTTTAAACAGACAGCAGCTCTGAACGTTCAATTCAATCTCATCCATCCACAGAGAGCTCACAATTAAGCACCGACACAGATTTTCTGCTCCTAATGAGACCCACAAACATGACTCCACTTCGACAAATGGTGAACTTGCTCCATGATGGAAACTCCCTGTGAGGCCCCCTACTTCAAATTGGATTGCAAGTCCGTTTAAGTTGCTGTCCTTCAAGCAGAATAGGAGCCTTCACAAACGTCCTGTAAGTCCCTCCATTCAGTGCCCCTAATGCCAGCTCATTATCTAAAGTTCATTTAGGTAATATGAGGGGACTATTCTTAGCGAGCAAATAGGAGTTAGATAGCAGCTGCTGACAACATTCACTGCGATGTGCGGCATGCAATGGAACCACTTAAGAATGATGCATTTATCTCTTTGCATTGGATCTGACCAACACGGAGGCTGTGAGCAGAGAAATACTGCAGCAATTGCAGTTCCCCAAAGCTGGACAGATGTGGGACAAAAGCGCATCTGTTGAGCTGCTTTTTCAGAGAACAAGAAAGAAACTGAATAAAACAGTAGTTTTCCAAACAGAATGATGACCAGATCAATAGAGGACTACATTAGCCAAGAAAAAATTCTCGTCATTAAGATTATTTTGCAATTGAGAACTTTCTTGGTAAGATTATTTTTCTTGCAAGACAGAAAAGTTTTTTTTAAAACAAGGGTCTTTTTATTTTCTTAAGATTCCGTGTGTGTTCCTACGTTCATCCCATAAGTCATTTGATGACACAAAATCAAAAATCCTGTCTTCCTATTACAAAGTTCGCTATCAATCTTGTCTATGTTTAGGTATTTTAAGTAGCTTTTGTTGCTGCATATTGCATCCTCTCCTGCTTTGCTGTTCTTTTGACTGCAGGCAAAGAAGACAAAATCAAGCAGGTTATTTCCTGAAGTGACTATTTAATTGGCACGTGCAGGATCGGGGCTCCACAGGAGGCAAGACGTCCTCCGACAGCAGAATAATACGATGGCATCTATCCGAATGTGATGAACTTGTTCTTAATAACACGGAAAGAAAATAAAAAGTGGATTTAAGGTCCCCTTTGGCACCAGGAGAGCGTACACGTGAACGTCAGAGGAGTTTACTCCCACACTTTAATCTCACAAGAGCGTTGGAGGGAAACGGATAGGTTGTTCTGATAGTTAAAAAATCCTAATTCAACAGTACTAATCAACAAATTAGGGCATGCGCTTAGCTTAGGTTTTTTTGGTTTTGTATTTAAAAGAAACTCAACAGGAACTTGGTAAGCAAATCACCTGAGTGCTCTGGAGTGTGCATGTTGACACCATGTGAAGCTTCAGAGCTTGCCTGGATTTCATTGACACAAATTGCTTTGGATCTAGTCATGACTTAGCCTTCTGGACGGTACATTTGCAACACCCAGTCTAATCCTGCCCTCCTGCTTTAAGTGTTAACAGTGTAATTGAATTAGAGATCAAAATGGTGAGACAAATCAAGGACACTGTCATCAAACTGTGAAGTGATCAATCAACGGGACGTCAAGTTTCCCCACTGAGGTCCCACCTAGACAGCACAGCCATAACTGGTTGGAAGAATACATGGGGGTTTTGATATCCAGAACATCAGTGACGTTAACAAAATATTTAACAACGTGGGTCTACTTGTGATGACATCTCCTGCCTTCAGTGCTTAGTAACAGCTATGAATCAAAACAACAAAAAAAAGGTTTAAAATAGATTTAAACAGCTACAGTACAGATTATTCCACATCACATGCACCTCGACGATGCGCTTCCTGCCATCTTATCCAGATCGAGATATTTTGGACATATGAGCTTTGAATCAAGGGTTTGTTTGTGGGGTTAGGACAAATTGGCAGGTGGGTTGATTTCTGAAAAGACTCTAAGGTATACCCTCGAATGAAGAAACGCACACTGTGCTGATCTCCTGCAGAGACTCTAACTTGTGAGTTCACAGAAGCCTCATAAGAGGCTAATTGAAACCTGACAGCTGTAGCAGCAAGTAGAGAAATCTCTCAGTACCTCTGACACCATGTATTAGCACATAGAGATACATTTAACAACCCCATATGCTCTATTACGCTGTACAACACCAGTAGCATTGTGGTCTTCAACGGCAGACTTCAGACATGACCCTTAAATCATCTGTTTGACCTAATGTTTGTCAGACTTGTGCGTTATCCTGGTTTAAAGCAAGCAAGTGATGCCCGTGACAGATACAGTCCTGATGAGCATTACTATTACTCTCAGTAATCCTTGTTAATCCTGACAGGCCATGGCCTTCGCACAAAACCTGTAAACTGCAGAAGCTACAAATGTTACTCAGAGGCTCCCACAAGTTCAGTGCAAACCGACAGATCACATGAACACATCTCTGCTACTGCTTTATAATCACAACCTTTACAACAGAAATAGGTTGCAAAAAATGACTGGTTTGACCAGCTGGGAGAGCACAGCAATCAATGCATGGATTCATGACGCTGGTGCAACAACCCAGTTAAAAAAAATCATATTGACGTTTATTTTAACTAAAGGAAATAAGCTGAACTCACGCTTGGAAAAAGAATCCCACCCTTCCGGGGAAAGCCCTCTGTATGTGGGTTAAAGCAATGATCATTATTAAATGAGTGTGTGCTACTGAACCTACAAGCAATAATTACTAGTGAACTATTGTGGGGTATTTTTAAATGACTCAGACCTAAATTCTAAGGGTTACACTTTTCCTGCATGGTTTTTAAGCAGTGATTCAAGCATGTGCTTTAACCCCTTGACACCTGAATTTTTTTCCAGTACTGAAAAAAACAGTCGCTTATGCTTTTGTTTTCAAACAGATGCTAAAGTGAGGTAAATTTGATGCATATTTGCATCAGTAGGCAAAATAATAATCAAGCTTTTGCAACTTTCTAATCTTTTTCTGTAATTTTGCCCAATTTTCTTCAACGGCGCACATGTATAACCCAACTTTCAACTCAGAAAAATCAGAAGTGTAAATGACTAACAGCCTGAAGCAGGAAATGTGACAGCTAATGCTTTCCCATTGCAATAGGATGACTTTCAAATTAAAAACAATAAAGCTGAAGAATATGCTGATACATTTACAAATGCATACAATCCTTTTTACAGACGTAAAATACTATTAACACCTGAAACCTCAACAATAACTTTTCTAAATATTGTTTTCTTTGGTTGAATTCACTTCTTCTTTTGCATATTTATTGAATTATATTTTTTACTACAGCAACGTCTGTTTGCCGTTCATTATTCATGGTCCAATCTATTACAAATTCTATAAATTTAATTCAATAAATCTTCAGAGTAATGGTTGAGTTACTTAGTAAAATCACAAAACAATTGTCAAAGCTTTCAGAATGTTTATATGATGATCACTATGGATATTTTCTGTAAAATGACGCCTAAGGGGTAGTCACAATGTACTCATTATGGGAGTCTAGGGATGTACATTATACGGTATTGATGAAGGCAGATGAATTGCATTGTTAGAATATAATTACCATGTAAATAATATAAATGTGATGTTTTATAAAGAATTATTTCTCAACAAAACACTTAAAAAACGGTTTGTTTTTTTTACACAGTAACATATATGCAGGAAGATAAACTGCAATGGTTCTCTAAACACAAAGGACAACAGGCATCTTCTTTCTCGTGATGGAATGGAATTTAAAAAAATAGAAGGGAAGGTTGTATCTACATGTTACAAAAGCAATAGTGGATGCACACCTCTCTGCAAAGCTTGCTTTTACCCTTCATGTTGCAGCATACAATGCAGCAGTGTGGTACAAAACAAACATTGCCACAAGCGCTTAATTTCTGCACGCTTGCAGGGATTTTTTGATGCAATTCCCAGTGTCACCACCCACCCACGTCTGGTGTCTGGAACAGGTGCATCTTTTGAAAATTTTCTACACAATAAAAACAACAACATACTTTTAGTGTTTTGTTATTATTATTATTTTATTTTATTTTTTTACTGTTTTACTGAAAAGTGCAATGATTTTCAAGTATTAGCAGTTTGTCCAACATCAGAAAGGTGGCAATGACAAAAAAAAACTTACATTATAAAGGAGGGAAACCCATCCTCAATGTATGTGCTGAGTGTGTTTTATGTATGAAAAACAGCTAGATTATAGGGCCCTGTATTATTGCAAACAATCAATTAAAAGAATAGCTTGCAGGTGAAGTGCTGGGAATCCCTGAGAAGAACAACTCCTACTAAATCAGTGTTTACAGGCAGACTGGCCTGCAGAGGACCTCTTAGCACCGCCTGGTCAGCACCTTACCTTGCTTGAGGCACTTTACAATTCAGTCCGAGTAAAACCGCTCAATCCATCGGTGCTCTTATTTTGGAGAGTTTTCTGAAGAATGAATTTCAACATGTAGAGCTTTATTTACAAAAAAAAAAAAAAAAACTCCCAGAGGTGGAAAAAAAGCTGAAGAATAGAGGAAAAGTGGTCACATGTTTGGTTTGTGCGCAACCTAAAATCACATTAATCCAGGATTTCCGTGGGAACTTCCTCCACACTTTTCCTGCGTATTTAAAAAATATCCATCAATCCTAAAGCACGTTTGTCACCACATCAGCCCATTTCAACTTTCCACGCAGCGGCTGTGGATCTCCGCAGTTCTCTTGGTCCGAACTTGTTGGATTGTCTTTCATCCGGCGTGGGAACGGAGCGTGGATTTCTAAAGAACCGGGTCGACTTTCCACGGGGCGGGTTGAGCATCAGGCGCGCGGTGGGTCCAGCAGAAAGTCTGCCCTGCGCACGTTTAGTTGGATCAGTGCTGTTGATTCTCTCCCAGTGCTGTCCCTCCCCTCATTACCAAGAGCCCCTCCTACTACTACTACTACAGCCGCAGAGGGAAACGCGTTTTAAAGTCAGCGTCCATGTTCAAACGTCACTTCCTGCTACGCTTTTCAGAGTAAAACTCTGAAGGTATTTTAAAAAACAAACTTCAAAGCAGATGTAAGGACAGTTAATAACACTTTTTGAATAGAATAGAATAGAATAGAATAGAATAGAATAGAATAGAATAGAATAGAATAGAATTTTTTTATTGTCAACATACATAGATAAATATAAGAGTAATATATACTTACCCTGGCATCCCCATCTACAGTACAGTCTCATATAAATCCATATAAATCTTAAATCTTGTGAGGGATAAAGTCATTTTTTAAAATATTGTACATGTAGAGACTTCTATTTTGAAAAATAAAACAAAAAAGTTTTTGGTGCTAAAACTAATTGTGACGAGTTCGATCAATGATAAATACATACATAAATACAAATAAATACATTTTGAAAGGAATTGTGATTTTTATGATAAATATGTCAGATTCCTCAGAACAGCCATTTATGCCTGTTGTTTCAGTGCTGCATAGAAGTTTTTTTAGATCAATGTCAAACACTAGTTAATAACTGTACTGAGTTCAAAGTAGTATATTCAGGTTGCTTCACATCAATTAATGTTAAATAAAAAGGGGGGTAAAATGCTAAAGCAGTAGGCCTAATTTATTTACCATGTGTGACAATAGTTGCTGGGTTGTCATATCACCACTAGTAAGTTACATAAAAACACGTTTAAGTACTTTGAATCTGTATGTTTTGATTTATCAAATGAAAAAAGAAAAAAAGGCTTTTATGCTGAAGGTTACAATCCACTTCCGTTGATTTGCCATCACTCTCTGCTGAACTTGATGAAGATGCTTCTTGAGCGCCTCAGACAAAAGCCCGTTTCGGTGGGAACGAGCGGTGATTGAAACAAAAGGACAAACGCAGCAATTTCACACATTCCGCACAACATCTTAAGTATTTCCAACAAAAGGAAAGATATGCCCTCGCTCATTAACTATCCCTTTCCTGTGGACTATGTGCATAGAATTATCTTAATATATGAAAGATTCCAATGAACCATTTTAAAAAAATGTTTTTACCGACAGCCCCTCTTTACAAATAGAGATAACTCCAATACAATAATAATAATTATTCATTAATAATAATTAACGCGCTTGAAGATAGCTTAAGATAAGACAATGTTCAATTTAAAGAGTTTTTAATAAATCACAACTGAAGGACAAATATGAGTGAAACCCACAAATAATAAGTAAACTAATACTTTTTTACTACATCAATAGAAAATATTTATAGTTAGCAATAGAAATATTCATACAGATCTTTAGCTTACAGCTTAAGTTAAACAAACAACAACAGCTTTAAAAACAGCAAAATTAATATTGGCAAAAATATTTAATACTCTGTCTTTGAGCAAACTTAGAAGTCATACTTTTTTATTTACTCACCCTTTAAAAATCTAAATTAGCTCTCTGAGCTGATTCATTTTAATGAGTTGCCCTCCAATAATGAGAGCCACTCACAAAGCGTGTTTGAATTCAATAGTTAAACTAATTTTTTTATTTATTTTAACACTACCTTAAATTCTCTCCAGTGATAAACAGAGGCACATATTACTCAAAACCCATCCTGTTGGTGTTCAAATGTTCCAATTTAGTCTAAAGAATTATTTAGTCAAAATACTTCCTACACTTACATGGTCCAATATTATATTTGCCATACTTTTACCCACGTATACTTAATAAAATAAACTTCAAGTGCACTACTTTTTCATAAGAGATTCTTCAAAAATATTTACAATACTACTTCTTACAATTATTCTTATAACAGTACTCTTTTTTTAGAGAGTAAAAATGCATATACATAAATAGTACATTGAGTTCATAGGTGAACAATTAAAAAACAAACACAATTGGTTTTAGTGACTGAGCCGGTAATGTAAAACAAAAGGCAGTGTAGGGGGCCCTGAGCTGATTTAAAGCTCTGATCTGACTAATACCAGGTAGTTTGCGGTCGGTGCATCTTGGGTGGCCACATTTAATACTACGAAAGAGATGAAACGAGAACTCAAACAAGTATCCTTAGGATCCTTGAATTATCCCTTTGGAGAGCATCGGATTGCGAGGGATTATAGAAGTCCAACCTTTTGAAGCAATGCGTTTTACATAGGAAATACAGAACCTTTTGCAGGAAAACATTTAAATTGTCTTGGTACTAATGAGCTTATCAGAGTTGGGACATGTTAAAAAAAAGGAAAAAAGTAACAGTTGCTTGAATGCCGGAGACTGACAGAGACAGTTTTTTTTTTCTTTTTAGCTGTTTGACAATGTTCACTCTTACAGACTAGGTGCACCATATGGAGATCAAAGGATTGGAATTAATCACATGAAATCCTCCAAGAAAGGACAAATCTGCAGCGTAAGGAGGCATTAAGTTCTTGGTAAAGAAAACTGTGCTAAAACAACACCAATCACAAAGTGGCGTTAGGCCCCGTTTGAATTTCAATTATCTGCAGGACTTCATTTAATCCACTAAGTCTGTATGTATCAGAGGTTTGTATGGGCTCAGATATTTCTTCCAAAATCAAAAGATTAATACTCTAAAATATTTTTGGGTTTTATTTAGGTTAAATTGTAAAGTTTTTGATGTTGGATAGTTATAAAAATCCAATATTTTTTCACCCAGTCTAATGAATGAAATTGATATTGAAATTAATGAGTTCAGGAGAAAGGCTGATTTTGTTTTTTTAGAATTTCGCAACTATTTTTATTATTACATTATCAGCTAAAAATGACTGATGACCCTCAGTTGTAATACACTCACAAAGGAAGGATAACTTTAATTAAATAAAAGATTAAAATCATCAATCATGGTCAAGAATCTTGTTGCCACCTTGACTTTGTCCAAGGAGAGTTGATGACACAATGATGATAATACACAACAGCAACACATCAAAAATATAAAGAAATAGCAGTTTTATTCATTTATCAAGTGTTCACATCTTTTCGCAGGCTTGCAATAATTAACAAACAAGACAGTAATTAACAGTAACAAAAACGAAAAATTATGGCATCTTATTTTTTTCTTGAGCTACTTTTGATTCAAGGTAAGCAACAGGAATGAACATAAGTACAGCAGGACACAGGGCCCTGCTTTGCTGTGGTTCAGTCATCAAAGTCTGGGATGTCATCATAGGAGTAGCCTGGATATCCCTTTGATGCATAGTAGGCGATCCGTAGGTGGTAAATTCCCGGCAGGAAGACAAGGATCCCAATGATGAGGACAGGAACTGTTCGGTCTGAGTGCTGAAACGAGGGAGGTGGTTTGTTTCAATTGTGTTTGATGGTGTTTAAAACCAACAAAAACTAGAAGGAATTTTAAAGACTTACTGTAACTCCAAAGTACCCAGCGAGGAGAAGAGCACCGATGATGATTAAAAGAGACCCAATCAAGAATAAAACTGTGGCGAGAGCTATAGCTTTGTATGGTACTTTGGGTGGGCTCCTTTTAAACTGCAATGAAAGAGATTTACATTTTTTCATTACTTATTTAGAATACGTGCAAAAATACCAAAGTGGCATTAATAATGTAATGCATAATTGTATAACGCAGTTTTTGTGTCAAGCCAATACCTCTTTTCAAAATGTACATTTGATTTATTATGTCCATTGCTTTGCAGATACACTAGCTGGGGTTGTTGCGTTACTTATTTGTTCCTAAAAACTTGCAATAACCAGTTACAGGCAGTAAACGTAAGCCAAAGCTTTGTGATGAGGATATAACTTGTGACTGAATGTTCAAAATGTTATTCTCTTCACTAATGCAGTGAAAGAACATTGGGCAAAACTGCTACTAAAGCTGCTGTGATCTCCAGTAACGTGGCACACAACAAATATCAGGCTGTGACGCACAGTTTTACCTGAGCTCAGATTTAATGGAGATTTGAAGAAATGTGTCAATAACAACTCACTTTTAGAGATAGTTGTTGAAAGAAATATTTTTTGAGTTTTTTTATTTGAACCATAAAAGTGTGCATCTTAAACTGATATAAATAAGGAAAACTTACTATATGGATTATAGATCAGTATTAAAGAGACAGCAGAACACAATAGACCCTTCTCTCCACACATTTAAACTACTGACTTTAATACGGTAAAAAGAATAAAAATAAAAAATAAAGACGATCTGAAGAGCTGCTCAGCGGCCTCACAGTGAGAAGGCCCTGGTTAGAATCCTGCCTGGGATCTTTCTGTGGTGAGTTTGCATGTTTTCCATGTGCATGCATGAGCTTTCACTCCAGTTTCCTTCCACAGTCCAAAGACATATTTCATTAGTTAACTGGTGTCCCTAAATTCCCCTTAGGTCTGTATCTGAGTGGACGCCCCACTTTTGCCCAACAGTAGTTTCTTGGCTCCTGCAGCCTATGACCCTACAAGATAGATGGATGGACAATCTAGATTGAAACTCTTCTTTAAAGAATTGTCTCATGCCGTAGAAATTTTAAAAAATGTTTTAAATTAAATCCCAGATTTATGAACATAACTCACTAATCATAAAAAATACAAATAATTAAACAAGAGATAAACATTATTATTCCTCACGTTTCCCTGTAAAAACCATTGACTGTACATGAGAAGTGGACCAAGTGATTGTGACGCCACCCATAGAAAATTGTTTTCTGCCACTTCCAACAAAATTAAGTCAATTCTGTCACCGTTTCTTCACCATGTGGACGCTGCCATGTTGGAGCCAGAAGACATCAGTAAGCTGTGATTGGTTCGAGTCATCGTTTCTGTGGCAACCACTCTCACGAAATAGGAGCGAGCTTGTTGAAAGCGGGCTTGGGAAGACCCGTTGATGAAACACTTCAAACTTTCAATGCGAGACCACAGGTTTTTATCGAGATATCTGATTGGCCAGTTTATAACTTGAGTAACTTGCACTTCAGAAAAAAAATATGAAATAATATTTTTGTTTAAAGAAAAGGTAGCAGAGCAATAATGGTCGTTCTGACAAATATAATGACTGAGTAATAGCAGTTTATTTCTCAAAAGAAGTCTATGGGATTTTGGCCTCTTGGAGCCAGCAGGTACTTCCTGTTTGGGAGGGGGGTCACTCAGTCCAGTTCTCTTATACTGTCAATGGTCAAAAAATACGTAGGGACTCTACAGAGGACTGACAGTAGGTCTCTGAATCAGGTTTGTAGAAGCAGGGGGAAATATGGTAAGCTATGTAAGGCAGTGGGACACGAAGACCAAGACAGAGACACACCATTGTGAGGAATAAATTAAGTAATGCATGACAGGCACTAAATGGCGAAGGGCCATGGTTTCAAATAAATTCCGCGTATCGGGTTAGCCTTCTTACCTGTAAATCAATGTAGCCGTCATCGTCTGAAGCTAACCTGGAATACTTCACCTTGTTGCCTGGAAAATCGTTGGACAGAATGTTTCGAGCAGGCATATTGATGAGCTTCTGGAGAGCCAGCTAGCTAAGAGTTTGTCAACAGCCCGAAGCAGCACACCTACAGACGCCTCGACGACAATTCAGCCATCTAAAGACAACTCTAAAATATTTTACTTTAAAATTTAGCTTAGTTATAACTTTCGAAACAATTGAATGTAGTTCTAGCTTCGGATAAAATCAGTTACATGCGAAGACAGCCTTCCTTGTTGTTCTCTGCTGTACGCATGCGCAAACTCAAACACCCGCCACCCTTCAAGATATTCGTGTTATTGTTTTTTATTTATTGTATAAACACCGTGAAAATACTATAAAAATATTTAAGACATTTTTAAAAGATAGTAAAAGTTTTTAAAAATATTTGTGGTATATTTTTATATATTTTAGATTGTGGCTGGTGTCACTAAGCTACCCAATCCACTAGAGGGCGCAGTGGGGACTTGATCAAACAACAGACATGATGCTGAAAGACATGCTGATGTCAATATTCATCTTGTGTTATGGATGTTCATTCCCTAAAGGTGCATGGCCTGTGTTACCCTGAGACAGTTCTGTAGTTAGAGTCTTCTCAAAAAGATAAGGTTTCTTTGTAGCCTCCAGATTGTTGATATGAGAAATTGTTTCCTCTAAAGGTTGTTATTAGCCACACATCCAAGCCTCTACATCACTCACTGTTTCAAGTCAATAGCTACAATCCTAAACAGAAAACAGACTTGGTTTGATGGAGATTGCACTTTTTCTTATTTCTAATTTAATTTTTTTTTATTTAGAATAAAAATATTTGTTTGTTTCTTTTTTAATCTTTTCAAAATCATTAAGCAAGCTTTTTTTAATTCTGAGGGAAGAAGATGGAGGCTTTGTTATGTGCTAGTCCAAAGTGACCGCTGTCAGTTATTGTGATCTCACCTGTTTATGCCGAGCAGCAAGTAGATTCTGGGAACAACTGACCATGAAACAGGCAAAGAACACATAAAATGAAGCAGCTGAAGACAATTCTACTGACATGAATATTTAAAAGTGGGATGCTCATATGTAGAATAAGTGCTCTCCTTCAGGGTGAGTGAATCACAAGTGATTATTAGTCTGTAACTGGCCTTGGCTATGAGTTGAGTTGTACTTAAACACTCCGCAGATCTCAACTTGAATCCAAGCCCTGGAACCATTCTTTTTATGTTTTGTTGGTTTTTTTAAACATGAAATGTCATCTGAATTTTCTGAATAATTAAAATGCTTTTTTCCACCACATTTTTGAGTGTCAAGAGCTCAAGTACAATCTGTACAACTTATTTTAAACACAAACAAACAGCTAATTGGGACCACACTGTCAAGCTACAGTAAAAAGCAATTTTAAGCCACACATTTTTGGTTCTTCTTGAATAATCAATTGTGCAGATATGTTTGCATGATCATGTTGACACAGTCTCAAGCAGTATCAGGATACACTTTACCCTTTCTGTCACTGCAGTGCTGCTGCTCCCTTTTAAAACTGCATCCTGCTTTACGTGTCATAAAACTTTATTTTTTCCAAATTTCCGTCTACTCACTTAGATGTTCTGTACTCAGTTGCACTCAAGGTCATTGAGCGAGCCGCTTGCCTCCTCTCAGTCTGAATTTAGTAACATGACATTTAATTTGTCTGCTGCACAGTCTCGCAACAATCTGCAAGACCAGATAAATTTGCAATTATTTCACATTCATAAATTCAAAATGAATGGGCTTCGAATGGAACACCAGATGAAATAATCTATCTTTCCCTCTGCTATGGAGTTTGATTTTCAAAAATCAAACTTTCCAGTTAACCTGTTGAAAAACAGTCATAATTTCAGTTTGCTTTTCTTCCTCCATGTTCTACATCTTTATTTAACTAACAATTATGCCTCAGCAACATCTGCAGTTGTGATTAATTAATATGATGACAGGAACTAGTCAGTGGGGGGCAGAGTGTGTTGTCATGTAAGATAATCCCAACGTTAAGCTATCATACCTGCAGAAAATATGCAAAAGAGTTGAGCACTTCGAGGCCCCAGTATTAGTGATCAGTCTTGTTTTTGACAAACAACAGCCTCTGCCCCATTCAAACCCCTGATTATAGAACCATAAAGCAAGAGAGCAGCATTTACACCATAATTAGACTTATAGTGGAGTTAATTAGGTCTGTCGTCATTACGGCAAGTGCAGATTCAACCATGCCTGGAGCCTAATAAAAGCCTCAAACATTATAGCACTTGAACACCGTGTAGTCCCTACCCTCTTTGGCTTTGCTTTGCTACTTTTAGACCAACCAGGTTTCCAACGTGAACAACAGTGACGTGTTGTTGTTGCAGGTGCAGTTTTCAAACTCATAGAGTTATCTCAGAGAAAAAAATTACTTCATTACTATGCTGCTCGAGTCATGCATGTTTAGATTCAGATGACTTGGTTCATTTAAGTATTTTTAGCAAAAGTTTTAAAAAATGACACCAATGACACCATCTGGGAAGTGGTCCAAAGCATTAAATTTATTTTTTTAAACATTTTTCCACACAAAAATCTGTGTTTGGATAATGTCTTGACTTTTGTGCTTTTAAAAGATCATGGCTCCAATTAAATACATCAAATTTTTTTTCTTTTTTTTTAAAAAAGAGACAACACACATTCTCATTAATGTTGCTTTAGCCCCCGTGCCAGTACTTCAACATATATGGCTGACAATCAATACTGGCCTGATTAAAGTACTGCCGTGTTTGCGCACATAAACATAAAATTTAAGCGCTTATTGTGATGGATCATTCATTTATTGCCTCTCCTTTTTCTCTTTTTGCTGCCACAGACTCATTCAACATTCAGAACGCCTCTTGAAAATGTTAATCAATTGTGTGGTGTTAAACGCTTTGTCTGGATTCTTTCCTGTATCGTTTACGTCAAGAACCTGCTCTCCTGTCTGCTTCTGACACTTGTAAGTCTAACACGGCTGACATTTTGACTCTTCTCCTCCTCCTGCTGCAGGTGGACACACGTCATGTTGTATCACTTCCATATTTAAAATCACACCTTTAGAAGTAAAGACTCGTCTTCTTACAGGTGTTTTTCTTTATAAAATGCATGCTTTCCTCCAATTTTCAACCAGTTGTTGCTCAGTTGACATATTGATGCTTAAGAGCTACATTTAGATCCTGACAGCTTTATTAGCATACATTGGCATGACTTTAATTATTCCTTCTGCCCCCCTTTTTGTTCTGTAAAAGAATGAAAATATGTTTAAAACTGTGTAAAAATAGCTGAATCACCTGAGAGTTGAGAACATTAACCATTAAATCCCACGTTCTGGACTGGAACAAGTGACTCCAAAAAAAAAAAAAAAGAGTCTTCCGGCTTTTAGGGAATCAAAGATTTTTGCACTGAAAAACATCAATCTATGTTAGAAAGGATGACTCGGATTGTCGAATGAGGATGATACGGATATCACACTTTTACTTGTCACCACTACATGTCTTGAAATCCAGTCTGTCATCTGTTCTTAGCATGTGGGCGGACAGCTGACTTCTGCATCTCAACTTCTTAGGTGTGAGGATGAAATATACCAGCTTTATTCTACCATGCCAACTCTGTGTTTTTGTATTTTGCTCATTAAAAAAGTTAGCAAAACAATGACTTGAAAAATATAATGCCTGAGAAATGAGCGGCCATCTCTGCTTGAGCTCATGGACGGTGTAAGCTGTCTGCTGTTAAGCCTGGAATCTGTACAAGTTCTTCCTTTTTTATCCGATTTTGTCAAAGTCACCAAAGGGGAACTCTCTTGATATGCAATTAAGCTGAATGTCATAGTAAATGCCAACATGAGTGTGAATGCTCTGCTCAGGGTTGTTGCCTCCGTGATAGGAAGTGTGTATTCCAGTGCAGCGGTATTGATTTCAGCATGTTTCAAACCCAGCAGCCCGCCTCACTGCATGGGTGATTCAGACAGGTATAATTACTTTTCCTGCAGTCAGAACAACAGACGAGAACAAGGTCCAACGGAAATCAGGGAGCAAACATGCAAATCATTTCACCGGTTCATCTCTCCAGCCCCTCAAGAGTGAATTCTCTGTGACTTGCTTTCATTGCATTCAACACAATTAATGACACTTGTTTGTCTAAGAAGTGGTTTGTTTGTTTTGTCCCAGACTGCCATGCTTGCTCAATGATATGCTCTTTAATCCTTACGATGCCTTTAAGATGAAAGTCCCGTCACCGATCCAGCACTGGCTGTGCTCTAATTGTCAGCGGTTTCCTTCACAAATGCGCTTAAGCAGACTGCATCCCCAGGATGGAGTGCCACAAATGCTTGAAAAACAATGAACACTACTGTTGGCTGAACTGTTGACTGGACCACAGCAGGGGAGGAAAAAAAAAAGACCCTCTCAAAATAAAAAGAGAGGAGGGGGAAAAAAATCAATTTCGAGTGCTTATCCACGTGTGACTGCTTCAGCTTCCTCTTTCATCATAGCATGTTCGCAAAAAACATAATAAACTACATTAGTTGTGTAGTGACAGGAGCTCCTAATTAAATCACACAGCTGGATAATTTACACAATTACTGACACCCTAATAAATAAGTACAATTTAGAGTTGCATGTGGCATTATTTCCTAAGATATTCAATGTTACACATAAACGGCAAGCAAAAAAGCCCCAATGTTTCTCTCCATTTTTGTTGTGCGGGTTGTGAGGGGCTGAAAGATAGTGGAAGAGCATGTAAACTCCACATTAACAGCCCACATGAACTGCTACCGCTCTGCAGAAACTATGTCCTAGAAAATGACACAGGTTTTTTTGGGCTAAAAGCGGCATAATCATAGTTTAAAGACTTTTAGATCAATAGATAATTTGTGTGGTTTCAAAAGGACAACTTTACTGTTTTGAGTCAACTGTGTCATCAGAATTTCTCCTCAATTTACCAAGATTTAAATGAGATTACGTTTCCTCACTCTGCAGATAATGCCCCAAAGATCAAACTAACAACTGAAGACAAACTGCTTCTAATAAATCCTAATTTTATATATAAATGGAGACTGATCGAAACTTTGAAACGTTTCATTTAGATAAATCTTCTATTTTTAAGAATTGTCTTTGAAAGAAAAGAAAAACATAGTTCACAGCTTCAGGAAAAGAAAAGCTTCCATAAACAGGTCCATAGTGACACAAGCTTTGCAGTCTGTCCACTTTACATCATCCCAATGGATCGCAAATGGATCGGTTAAGATGCGAATAAAAAATAGAACATGAGCTCCAGCTGAAGGGGGTCGAAAGAAATTACATTTATCTTTAATAGACTGCTGCCAATTTTGCATTACAGCTTTAAAAGGAAATACACACGTAACAAATGAGCTGTTTTGATAAACCAATCCAGTTTTTCCACAACAGTTAGATGATTTTTTAAATGAGTTCTTTCCCTTAATTTAGTGAGGTCATCAACAATGAAAATCCTTATGAAAATGGATTATTGGATCCTAAGATTTTTCATAAAGAAACATTTCCTGTTGGAAATTGAAGAAGCAGATAAAGAATCATGTAACTGTCCATATGCATTTTGCTTTTGTTCTGCACACCTTTGCAACAGAACCCGACAATTGAACAGTAACGTACAGCGGAACATGAAAGCAACCCAAGTGGAGGAATGCAGTAAAACATGGCTAAATGGCTGAGTCGGTCATTTGATGTCATCCCATAAAAAAAGACCCACAGCAGCAGCAGCTGACAACAGTAAAGGATTGTCTGAATGAAGGGAACAGTTGGAGTTTTACCTGGATTGCAGCTTTTTGGGGCAAAAACAAAGGATACACAGCAGTTGCACATCCAGAAACAGATATCGGACCTTGTGAAGAGGTGGAAAAGATATCAATTCATCCATTTACATGAAAGAACTACATTTTCACAGTGCAGCAAAGGGAAATTCTGTGGAAATTGAATATTTTTTCCCAAATTGTATGTTCAATCCAACAAGTGTCGGTGAGACAGATGTGTTCCCTTCAAGAGAATTGATGGAGTTGAGGGAAGCTGCTTCTGATTCTAAAATAACACAGCTGGTTGTTCACATGCTGCATTTTTAAAGCTGTGATTAAATTTAAGCCCTTTGTATCAGAGAGTTAATGTTTTAAACCCACTGAGGCATCAGAAAAAAAGGCATAAACCAGGGCATGACCCTCTTAACCTTATCTTCAGAAAACACTCAATGAAATCAAGAGGAATAAAACAAAACCAAAAGATATAAAATAAGATATATTTTTAAAAGTGTTTATTGGATATTATTTTTTGCCAAGTTTGAAGGAAAATAGTGCTGCAGGTTGACACACGTGAAGGTGAGTGACGATTACTGGGCACGATGACGCACGGGGAGTGATGCTGAACCGGAGCGAGGTGATGTGGGGATGTTAGACTGCATGACGGTGCAATTGGTGGTGGTGGGGCTGGTGGTGAGGGGTGGGAAGATGATGGTGATGATGGGTATCATCATCATCTGAGAGGAAGCTCGGAGCACCTGAAGCTGAGGCGCGCGGCCGCAGACGCGAGCGCTCTGTCCGCGGCGAGCGCGCTTGGTTCCCCTCTGTCCGCCTCAGAGCGCAGCTCCGCCGCCACAGCTCCGCCAAATGTGCCGGGAAACGCGTTGGAACGCAGGGAGCAAAAGTTAGGTGAGTCCTGCGCATGATCAACGTGCATGAAGAGCTTTGCGCTTGCAGTTTTTTGGAGTGTTTTTTGATTTCCGACAAGGCGCCCATCTCTTTTGTTTTCCAGATCCATTATTATTTATTATTATTATTATTACAATCATCACACAGAACTTGTTAAAAACAGCGACTGGTTGCTTTAAACCTTTAGTAACAACCAAAGTTAACACCGTTTTCCCCCTAATTGGTTTGTTTTTTCTTTTTTTCAATTAGTGACATAAAGCTGAGTCCCATCCTCATTTTTTGGATTAATTCAGTTTTTATCCCCAATTATTTCCAGAATTCTTTTTTTTTCTGCTCCCTGAAAGACAGTGCAGTTCTGCAACAGTTTTAACAGGGCTGAAGTTTCCAGTGGGCGTACAGCAGGGAGGTCTGACTGTCAGCTCTCTTGGGACCTTATAAGCCTTGGCAGTCCCTGTCATTTTATTACAGTGAATGTCACTTTCTGTCACTTATAGTTCCGCACGCCCGCCATACCTTATAGAGCTGGGATTTAGGCCACACACCAGAGATGAGCTGGAGATTACATCTGAGCCACAACACTTTAATCAATTAAAATACCTGCAGACATACTGCTGTGTTGACTCTTGGGAAACAGACCTGCACGAAGCTCATATGCTGAGAATTTTTTGTAGGAAAAACCCAAAACACACACACAGTTCCCTGTGCTGTCCTTGTGATTTTTTTAATGGAAGTGGTATGAATTTAAACGACCTTTGTATAGATTTTTGCTGTATACTGGTTACAAAGGAAAAAAGATTTATTATTAGTAATCTCCTCAGTCTGTGTTCCACAGATATCACATTCATCTTTCCCGCCTGCGTTATATTCTATTTATTTTAGATGCTACAACAATAGCCTCAGACTCCTGAACTCCTGAGAGATACATCTGAAGTTTCCCTACAGTTAACGTGTTTGCGTTCTCCGTTCTTTTCCT
Source organism: Oryzias celebensis (assembly GCA_014656515.1). Classification (NCBI taxonomy): domain Eukaryota; kingdom Metazoa; phylum Chordata; class Actinopteri; order Beloniformes; family Adrianichthyidae; genus Oryzias; species Oryzias celebensis. The sequence goes on from BNCR01000009.1 coordinate 15,117,897, forward strand.
CGTGTTTAAAAATAAAGTATGTGTTTGTTTTTTTGTTTTGTTTCAAAAAAATGTACAAAAAATAAGAAGTAACCCTCCTAATCATCTCGAGGGCATCATTACCAGCCACTTTACTCCACATGAGTAGGTGGAAGGCGATGTGAGCGGCTGCATTACAACACCGCTGCAGGGTTTTTATGCGGGAACTACCTTGAAACATGAAAGCCAGTCAAAAATGCTGAACCCGGTAAGCTGAGGTTTGTGGGGCAGAGGGGAAGAGGTCCACCAGTGGTGAAGTCAAGCAGCACAAAGCTCAGGGAAACGCGTCCACGTGCACAGACACATTTATAGATTTGATAAAAGTCAACTCAGATGAACTTTTCATTTGGTCTCCGACAAAGCAGCTTAACAAAATCCAAACTTTGTCAACATGGCAACAGTACTGAACAGTCTCATCTAATCTACATTCATTTAATCTGGATGGGCAAGATTAATTTCACATCTGTCAAAGTCAAGGAGTTCGTTTGTCATGAGGACATAGTCCTGCCACTTCACGTGGAACAACCCAGCTGAGATGTGGCTTTAAACCAAAATAGTCCATTGTTACTGCTGACCTTGTCAAAGTCTGGTGGTGGGAACCAGAAAAGTAAACCTGAAGTTTTAAAATAGCTCTTGCTTCTACGGTGGATGTTCTTAATAATGGGTACACCATTATGGGTTAAAATAAAGTGGAATTTAGAACATTTTTCCAAGCATTTTGCAGATAACCTTAATTATTTTCTCATTTAATTAAATTTTCTTCAATTTATTTTCTATGATTTGCTGCACGATGTAATCCTCATCTGGGTGAGATATCAAAGAATATCCTCTCTTAGATGTCAGGGTGGGAAAATGCTTCTTTGTTGCTAAGAACATCCGCTATGAGTTTTCCCTCATGCCACGTCATCTTCCATTTTTTCCCCCCACTGCACAAAATAATGCCCTTTTTCACAGTGGGTATTTCAAGAAAGCGCATTGTGTGCCAGACGGCTGTGGAGACAACTTTAACAGAAAATAGGATAGACTGCAAGCTTTACATGCAGGCAGATGACAACTCGTTTAAGAGAAAACATAATGAGCCGACCTTGGGTTTTCTAATGCACTTGGAGCTCTTTTCAACAACACTTTAGGCTGAACCAACTCCTAACTTCATTTTCTGCATGTTTTCATCTCTCTAAAAATGCGAATGTGTGCATCCTGTTTGCTTCTTCTCCTAAAATTGCTGTTTTTTTCTAAGTCAGTAGACGCGAGGCTTTGGCAAGTTCCACGACTTTTGTCCCATAAATCAAGCTTCCTGTAAGCCCCCAGCATCTATCAGATGACGGTGTACATGCAGTTCATATGTCTGAGTCATGCGATATCATTTACATCTGCAATATGGGCATTATTTTGTTTGTGAGATGCACACTCAATTATAAATCTATTAATGTGAAATAATTTTCCAGTTTGTGCTCACCTAAATATAATAGCTGTAATCAGCAGAGATGGGTTTGTTGGAGCTGTGGCTTAAATACAAGATCCCACTTCTGTTTACCTGTCTTTTCTCAGACTCAAGGTCTGTCAAGCGCATCATTAGAAGAGTGTGAACATATGTCACATAAAGACTTTTAAAACACCACCTGTCATTGAGCCAACAGCTGGGGGAGGCGTGGCCTCACGTGGAGGCTCCATTGTCTCCTTCAAATGCTGCAACTTGTTGTGTTGGCGCCAAATCGCAATTTTCCTTCAAATTAATTCCTCTAAAAAGTCTTGTAGTGTTTCCTCTGTGCTTGGAAAAGGCTGACATTCCCTCTGGAGTTGATGCATTTTTGTGACAATATGGCTTCAAGCTTTTGCTTTTTATAAAGTGCTCAATTGCTTTTTGAAAAAGTTTAATTTTTGCTTTTAAGATTTTTGCTTTAGAGTTTAAACTTTTTCAAAATGTACCCGATTTTTATGATCTAAGCATCCCGATTAAAAGTGAAAAGAAGAAAGGTTAAGAAATGAGAATCTTCAGCACATCTCTAAGAAAAAAAGAATAAATGTGTCGCCTTTGAGAAAAATCCTAACCTTGTAACTTCTAACTTGCACATGAATTGTGTTAGCAGGACAAAAGAAGAATCAAACAAACCTTAGGTGTTGGGATCAACAAATGCTAATCTGGGTTAGCTTAAACTCATACACAGATATGCTTGGCATTTCCTAAACCAGAGAATAAAAAAAGAGCAAGTGAGCTCTGACACTGATGTCTTTTTTTTTTTTACACTGCATTGTGTTAAAGCAATAACCACGGTTGGTCTGTGGCCCAGTCGTCCTTTCATGTCCGCCGTCTCCATTACGCTGATAGAGATTCTGCAACGTGGAACAGATAAAATACAAATGAAACAAAAGGGAAAACAAAAACAAGCTCCATTTTTTTGGCATGTTGTCACTATTTCTCAAAGTATATTCTTCTCTTTCTTTTTCTTTTTTCAAGGGCACCAGATGCTGTCTCTGCCTGCTGAAGCTGAATACACCCCTGTGCTTCACAGGAGCAACCTAAAGGATGGATCCTGCTCAGAGTTTTACCCCAAAAGCTGGCCTCTTCTTTCAGCTTTTCGTGCAACAGACTTGATACCAAAGTTCACAAGCGCCTGCAAAGTGCCCCCATCAGTCTATCTTACGAGTTATTTTAACAGTATTTTTTTCATCAGCTGAATACTATCAGTGACGACGCCTCTAACATTTTCCAGATGGATTGCCTACTTACAGCACAGTAGGTTTCATTTGCATATTTTGTACTTTTCTCTCGCTGTGCTAATGCAAGCATCTTGATGCATTGCCAATGTAATAGAGCATTTGCTCGAGGACCCATCGCTCAAATTATGTTCTGACAGGACAGGCTTAATGCGATCATTTCTCTGATTGCTATTATGAGACTACCCTGATGTCCTTCCCCTGTCCAGAGCTTAACCAGGTGCATGTTTGAGCCCACCTCTCTTGCACAGGACAGTCAAGTATCGGGGCAGAACTGGTGCTGATGGTTCCCGTTCTGGACAACATGACCCCTTCTTCTGTAACACAGAACTGCTCCAACTGCAGCCATGTTCTGACCCCAGAGCTCAACACGGTCAAAGCGGTGGTTCTGGGCATGGTTCTCGGTGTCTTCATCCTGTTTGGTGTCATTGGGAACATCCTGGTGATCCTCTCCGTGGTTTGTCATCGACACCTGCGGACAGTCACATACTATTTTATTGTGAATCTGGCAGTGGCAGACTTGCTGCTGAGCTCCACTGTGCTACCTTTCTCTGCTATCTTTGAGATCCTGGATCGCTGGGTGTTCGGACGGGTTTTCTGTAACATCTGGGCAGCTGTGGATGTGCTCTGCTGCACAGCCTCCATCATGAGCCTCTGCGTGATCTCCGTGGACCGCTACATTGGAGTCAGTTACCCCTTGCGTTACCCGGCCATCGTGACTAAACGCAGGGCTCTGTTGGCCGTGATGCTGCTGTGGGTGCTTTCCATTATCATTTCCATTGGACCTTTGTTTGGCTGGAAAGAGCCTGCGCCAGAGGATGAAACCGTCTGCAAGATCACAGAGGAACCAGGATACGCCATCTTCTCAGCAGTGGGCTCCTTCTATCTCCCTCTAGCCATCATACTCGTCATGTACTGTCGGGTTTACGTGGTAGCTCACAAAGAGAGCCAGGGCCTAAAGGAAGGGCAAAAGACAGAAAAGTCGGACTCAGAGCAGGTGATATTGAGGATGCACCGCGGAAACACAACCGTCTCAGAGGACGAGGCACTTCGCAGCCGCACACATTTCGCCCTGCGACTGCTCAAGTTCTCACGTGAGAAGAAGGCGGCCAAGACTTTGGGGATTGTGGTTGGTTGCTTTGTGCTGTGCTGGCTGCCATTTTTCCTGGTGCTACCAATTGGTGAGTTTTTTCAGTTTTTTCTCAAGGTTTGTTTGTTTGTTTTCACCAAAAGATTATGCTGTTTGTCTGGAAATACTAGGAACAACAACAGAAAACAAATTAAAGCAACTGTCCTCTGTCATTTTAGTATTTCTCTCTGAGTTTTCAAAACTTATTTGATCAAAAATTAAGCTTTTGACAGTTTTTCCCAACAGGTGAGATTAAATCCAAGTGAAGATGAAGATGATAAACAATTGGAGAATAAAAAAGAGTGATTCAAATTAACAGATTAAGAGATAATGTTTCCAGAACACAGAATGGAAAGTAATCCTACATTTTGAATATCATTGCAATCACTAACATTTCACGTGTCTATTTTTACAATTGTGTATGTCATGATCCCTTATTATAGAACAACAAACTGCTGAGTTTTACAGTTCCAGGCTGTTTCACAGTAAATGTCATTTAATGTTTAAAAAATATTATTCTATTGAATTACCTGGAGTAAAAGTACGCTCTTGTTTTAAGATTTCCGTTTCGTTTTTGTTCTTAGCAACACTTTCAACATGAAGATGTGTTTCAGATGTTGTTAAGAAGCGTTCATTATGGCACTATTGTAGAAGTGAATGTGGAACTTAAACACTTTAGCACTTTAGTTCAGTGGTAAGTGCCGGCATTGATGAACCGGTCATCAGCGAACAAAACCATCTTCATCAAAGGTGAAGTTTTGAATTGTTTGTTAGTCTACAGCAGTTGTGTGTCTGTGACAAAAGCCACCAACAATGAACTCAGAGAAGCAGCTGTTGCTGAGCATCAATCTAAGTGCTGAGAGGCAATTTCCAAACAACTTAAAGCCCATCAATCTGCAGAGGAATTTTCCTTTCCAGATAAAAATGATTCAAGAGAGTTGCTAGTTTCTTTTTTTGTCTTGTTTTGAGTGAGTGTTCTAATCAAATACCACTCTACCAATCCTTAAAAAACCATCTCAGACTCTACAGACCTCAGTTAAGATGGTTAAGATGTCATGTCAATTGATTAAAATATTTTCATATCTATGAACTGGGAGAAATTGCATTAATTAATATGAACTTTGCCTGTTTAATGGATATAATTTATTTATATCGTTTGTTTCAAACATGTTAAAAATGAGAATACAATTTGTGTGGCACAAACGTACAAATAACAATTGTAATAATAACAAAAATCACAACAATAATAATAATGCAAAGTTTGTATATTTGAAAGTGAACATGCAGAAACAAATCTTGTTGCAGCCTGCCCCTTAAAGAAAACAATGATTTTACCATCAAGATTTCTTATGACGCCCAAATAATAAGTTGTTCACCTTCCGGCATATCCCGTCAGGGGCTGCCACAGGTGGATTAGCAGAGATTTGTAAGCCGGATGCCCTTCCCGACACCACCCTGTGCATTATCCGGGCTGGGGACCGGCGCAGTGAGACCCAGTCTTGGGCCCCTTGTGGCTACATAGGTAGGCGGTAGCGTGACATGTCTGGCCTAAGAACCCACACAGATTTTCAAATCATCGTGCCCGAGGAACGAACTCTGGTTTCCCATGCGCCAGTCCTGCAATTGAGCCATCCAGCCGCTTGACACCCAAATAATATAATAATTATGATTTCTCAATCATAACTGTGTTCATAATCATCATTATGCAATAATAACAATAATAGTAAGAATAGTATTTATTTTTGGTAATATATTGCAACTCATGTTACTATTAGAATCTTTGGTTGATACCAGTAGTGTCCAAATGATTATCTTTATATGTGCTAGCATTCATCTTTTACTGTATTCTTGTATTGTGCCCATGCCAAATCCTTATAACTATTTTTAAACTTTAGAATATTTTTTTGTTGTTTTTTTTCAAACCCAGATTTTAGTTGCGCAAACAAAGACACATTTTTGGTCAAATGTTACTATTTTTTTAATGAAGTTTTCAAAACTCGAGTTAATCGTGGTTCACTTTTTGTGATAACAAATTAACGGCTATATCCCTCCAATTTTAGGCTTCTCCATTCAAGGCCATGCCTTTCAAACGTTAATCTCTGAGGGGCAAGACACCGGAATTATTGAAATCACATAAAAATTCCAGATTTAGTCGAATTATAGCACGATCCTGCATCAACCACCAGCTGCTCGTGACCCTGGTCAGGGCCCAGCAGAGCTGTGCAGCTGCAGAGTCATTTGATGCAGGATTAAATGCCCATTAAGTACTCCAGCTGCAGGGAAAAAGCTGAACGTTAACAGGTGTTAACAGGTTTTTCCCCCTTGGAGTATAAATGACAACAGTTATTAGTTTTTTAATCCCCTTTAAAACTTTTTTTTTAAGGAAAAGTTATTTTGGCTACTTCTTTGCTTTTATGGATCAATTTATAGTCATTAGTGATGCTACGCAGATGTCCGAGGTCAATTTTGTTCCCTTGATGTTGATTTTCTGCAATTACAAATTCACAAACTGACTCTGTGTTAATGCACCACCCTCACAGATGAGTTTTTAAATGACTTCTGGATTAAAGCATATTACAGACAGACGCACACACTCTGGTCTTCAAGTGGTTGAATTATATTGATTAAATTATTCCTTTGTGGGATCCTACTATGAGAATTACCATTCAGAGAAGCTTTGTAGCTTCACAGGTGGGCTATAAATAGGCTATATGAATCTTTCATATCTCTGACATCTTCCTGTCCTTCCTCCTGCTCATAGAAGATTACATTTTTAAATCAAAATTTATTTAAAGCTCAGATTCTTGCGTGAAGCGTTATGCCATCTCTCCTGCTCCTGCCCTTTTTTCTCCCTTGTTTGTGACTCACCTCATCACAACGCCGCTCCATCAATGACAGATAAAGCCGCTGAGTCAGAGCTTACGTGGTGTTTTATTCCAAGAGCACGTATTCTGATGAAGACCAGCTTAAAGGGGAATAATCAAATTACTTACCAACTTGAAGTCGGGCACTGGGTGCTTTTGTCAACACTGTGAAAGAAAAGTAATTTGAACCATGTAGAGACATGTGTCAAAGCCTTCTCAACGCCTGCATGCTTGCTGCATGCTTTTATTTCTCCCTCGTGATCCCCTGATTGAGGACATTCAGTTCGGTCACTTCCGAGTGGGAAGTAGGTGAAAGCCTCAACCATTTAGACCGGAATGTGGTACAACCGCGTGTCACATCAGTTCCAGTTGAGAACTTTAGTGCTCGCTCGGTTTTTCAGTGGTTCAGGTTTGACATGTTAAGGTTGGCAGCTCATGGTGATGCGGTTTTGTCTGATAAACTTTCCTACTCTATCAGAGAACGTGAGTTTCAGAGGTCTTTCTTCAGGACAATAAAAGGGTATGGAGGAGGGATCCAATCCAATTTGAGAAGCACTGGCTGCAGAACGTACCGATCCTTACTCTGGTTCTCCAACTGTCATGGTTTTTGTTTTGAATATGTGTTTCAGTTGTGTACTGAAGAGTTGCTTGTCTGAACTTCTTCATGTACATTATTTCCATCTACCTAATATGTTTCATCCATTTCTCCTTGGTTTCCTCAAAGACCCACTCCAATAAAAAATGTGTTTTTGGTATTTTTAACATGTTCTTGCAGCCTTTTTATCATGTTAAAGGGCATATATAAAGAAAATTGAGGTTAAAATGGCCTTTCTAAATATTTCTTTATTCAAATTGTGGTGAAATAGGAGTAGAAATAGCTTGTATACAAACAGATCCATGTACGTCTTCATTTTCCTCGTGTGAGCTGGCATCTGGCTCTAAACTGTACGGCTGAATAGCTCTGATATTCCATTTTTGTAATGTTAGGTTGAAGGTCTGTGGGGCTGTAAGCTAGCCGTAGAGAGTGTCAACAAAGGAATGATGACAAATGATGAGAAAAGACTTACTCCACGCCAACGGTCCCACCTACAAGTCAGAGGTAAATTTCTAATGAAGTCCTGCCGCTCTGCAGAAACTATGTCCTAGAGAACGACACAGGCTTTTTGATTTGGACCAAAAACGGCAAAATCATAATTAAAAGAGCACTGGGATTACTTTACAATAGATCCATAGGGACTTTAAATATTCACCCGGAGTGTCTTTCTGGACGCTGAGTCATCCCTGTTTTCACCTCTAACCACGCGTCAGTTTCAGTCATCAATTTGTGCTGCTTAAGTTACCTCATCCTGAGTTTTTCCAAATATTTCCATTTTTCCAAAACACCATACATGGACTTGAGACACACGTCTACCCTAACTGCTCACCTTAATTTCTTTTTCCTTTAGGTCATTTAAAGCCTGCTTTTCATTTCTACTTGCAGGCACGGCTCCTGGTTTCATATATTTGGCCCTAACATCTAACCAAAACAGCTTGGATGTCAGATAAAAACCTTTTGCCTATAAATGGGCAAATATTTGCATTCAACTTCTACTTTGTGAGAATATTCAAACATTGTGTTCTGACTCAAAATATGTTGTTTTTATTCTCTACGTCTTGCTGAAATTCAATGATGTGCTTTTGAGATTGGCTGGATCCAGACATTTAAAACCATTCAATCAATAACATTGACTGATTTGTTTGCAGCTGCAACAAAAACAGTAAAAAAATATATTTATATATGTGTGGATGAGAAAAATGGAAAATTCAATCCATTCACTCAGATGGATCGGATTTTAAAATGCTCTTGAATTATTGCAGACATACTGGTGCTCTGATCATCCGGGAGAAACAAACACAAAAATTGACCAGAACCGCAGCACCAGCACTCTAAATCTGTAAACAGAGTGTATCAAGTTGACAATCTGCCTGATTTCATGCACAAACATGAGGCCAGCTGGGCCTGGAGATGGCCTGTCATTCATACATTCACAGACCTGCAGTCTGGCGCAGGAGCATTTATAAAAGAAACCATTCTTTTTTTTTTTTTACACAGCACATTGTTATAAAGAATAAACAAGCACGTCCTGTGTAGAGGTTTCACCAGGACTGCCTCATTAAATCTGAAAGTTGATAGTGTGACAAATGACCCTGTTGGTCTGAAGACGCTCAGCTGGAGACCATGTTAAGTAGGACGGAGGAGTTCTAATTAATAGCTTTATTTTTCATCGTTCTCTCGTCTGTATCCTGTTTGTGTTTGATGGAAGTCCTCCGTGTTCAAAGGTTGCAGCCTTGGGACTAACAGAGATGTTCTTAAAAAAGGGAAAATATTCAGCGATGCAAGTTTGAAGCAAAAATGTGAACTCCTTTGAGACGGCGGAAAAGCAAAACATTACGCTGTTAAGATGATTTCTGCTGCCACATTCAGACAGAACGTCATACCTAACTGTTAGAAGTAAGTCCATCTGTTTATGTGCTCTCCCTCAAGCTCATGGCCCCCCACGACCTAACATTAACAGGGCGAGCAATATCGGAGCTTTCCAGCCGTACAGTTGTGAGCCAGATGCCAGCTCAGACAAAGAGAACAGAGACGTATGTGGATCTGTTCGTCTGAGAGTGGATGCATCCGAATAGAGCGGAGCAGGAAGCTTGTGACCCACTCAGTGTGTTTTCTACATCACAAATACAATCTTCTTTCAAACTGCATTTTTTTCATCTGCTCCCGATTTATAACGATTTAATTAAAGAAACACTCAGAAATCTATTTATCATCTCAATTTTCTTTATATAAGTCCTTCATTTTTAGAAAAAACGCCAAAAGAGCATGTTTCCATTGGAGTGGGTCTTAAAGCAAAGCAATAACAAAATACAACATATGTAATGTCACACTGTAATGCAGTACACAAAGTGCGTTTAAGCAACTGAACCCTACACCTAACTGTTATATTTGTGTCTCTGCACAATGCTGCTTCACAAAAGTCTATTCATGCAACTTCAAGATGTTATTGATTGATGCAGGTTTAGGGATGTTATTATTTTTTTTAACTCCAAAACAGCTTTTTGTGTTGATGCCAGAATTCGTATTGAACCTCCACCAAGCTAGCGTTTCTTTTTCTCAGCATACACATTTTCAGGTATGACAAAAACAAGGTGAAATGCATGAATTACCCCTTTGGAATAATTAGGTATGGTGATTTGGTAAAGAAAAGAATCATGTCACACAGCAGGATGCTTAGGGTCAAGAGACATTATAGCTTGGTTAGAGCTGGTTAAAACTTGGTTAAAGCTACCAAATTAGACAAGCATGGATGCCACATTGATTTTGTGCAACTGCCGCTCCCTGACAGCCGCAATCCTCTTCTATTTTTAGGAGAAAAAAAATCTATTGTGGGGGTCTGGCAGTAATGGAATCTGCTTTTCTGGTACAACTGGGGATAAAGTGTATGAGCAGTGCAGATGGGCACAAAAAAAATGTTGGTGCAAAACTTCTTCCTTCCACCTCTGTCTACACGGCCGCTACATTCGTCCAACGCCCACATTTTACCGCCTTCAACAGCTCGCCAGATAAAGCGTTTCACACAACAGCTTCTCCTTTCCCTTCTGCCTCTAAAAATAGACCACCGATTGTAAGATGCAGCAAAAGAAGAAGTCATTGCATTGATTGATTGATTTTTTTTTTCCCCCTGTGTTTCGATGAATGTGCGAGGAGTCACGATGAGTGTTCAGGCCTTTATTTTAGATGGCTGTGATGCAGTTGCCGTTTTCTGTTTTTACAGCAGGTCCCACTCACGGTCACAGCTGCCTCCTCTGATCAGACGCAGCTTGTGGCTGCAGTCCTGCTAAACGCCCGTAAGTCTGATGACAAAAAGGCAACTTGAATACATTGGAAAGTGGATGAAACAAAACAAAAGGTGTCATGTGCAGATGGTGTGTGAACAAGTGCACTGATGCAGATCTGTGTGTTTTTACAGGGTTTCTACCTACTTCATTTATAACAACTGTTGAATAGATTATCTTTTTTGTGGGGAAGGATAGGTTCCATTAAATTGGTAATCTATGGATTTTTCCCAATGGAGTCCCTACTATGTCAGTCGATATTTTTAATTTACTCTAGATGACAGGATTCTCTCTGGGTGAACACAAAAACAAATGTTCAAACAGAAAAGAAAGCTGTTCAAAAAAAAGGCAGAATACTAAAAATGATCTTTTTTAAAGGATTAGCGGGAAGCCGCTGGCTCGTCTGCGGTGTTGTCCTCCGAAAAAATACAGTACTTGTCAGATTGTTCTTCCGTCTGCTGAAACATGTGTCCCCTCTCCCCACAGGCTCCATTTTTCCCGCTTACAGACCCTCAGAAACTGTCTTCAAGATCACTTTCTGGCTCGGTTACTTCAACAGCTGCATCAACCCCATCATCTACCCATGCTCCAACCAGGAGTTTAAAAAAGCTTTCCAGAGTTTACTTGGAGTTCACTGTTTGAGGATGACTCCCAGAGCACACCACCACCATCTGAGTGTGGGTCAAAGTCAAACCCAAGGGCACAGCCTCACTATTAGCCTGGACAGCAAAGGAGCTCCCTGCAGACTTAGCCCTTCCTCCTCTGTTGCTCTGTCCAGAACGCCTTCCTCCAGGGACAGCAGGGAATGGAAGGTTTTTTCTGGAGGCCCCATCAACAGCGGGCCTGGACCGGCCGAAGCTGGCCCAGCTAAAGTGGCCAAACTCTGCAATAAAAGCCTCCACAGAACCTGCTGCTGCATCCTTCGAGCTAGGACTCCCACACAGGAACCAACTCCTCTCGGAGACCTTCCTACTATTAAAATTCACCAGCTGTCCCTGTCGGAAAAAGGAGAACCTGTTTAACCACTTTGATCATTCAAGCATGAGTGGCTCTTCTGTGGAGGTCAAGGATGAGAATGTGTTTCATTTTTGCTCTGATGGATTCATGACTTTTTTTATATATATATTTGAGCTGTGCTACAATCTTGTGGAGCTAAATAAAGCTAAAAAATTATAGGTGTTCATGCAGTTTTTGTTCAGATTTTCTGAAGTGCAGCAACAAGTAAAAGTTCCCCTGTGTGGTGGACTCAACTCAGTCAAATTAAATCTAAATGTTTACATTTTTTACAATGGCTAAACTGATTTAAATGTATACAAGTGTGAGTAAGAATGTTTTTATTTAATGTATGATCTCACAAATTGCTGATTTGTTGACTAAAGATTGCCACAAGCTGTTCCTATTGTGTGAATGTAAAACCCAGGAGACCCTGCATACTTCTGTGTTGCTTACAATATATTTGTATGGCGTATTCTCAAGAAAAAAAACATTTGAAGGACATTTTTGGTAATGTGTGGTTCTTCCTTTGCATTATTCCTTTCAGTGGGAGGACTCACTGAGTGCTCTCCACATCAGGACTGGTCGTGCAGCTACCCACATTCCCACAATTTGATGTACCTCTGAGCAACGCCAGATGGATGTCCTAATATACTACTGTGGAATTTTAACTGACCTTGTGGTTGCTGGCCTCAATCCTCACCGACCCCAAGCCTCTTAAAAAATCTACCAGATTTAGAGACATCAAGATAAGTCTCACGCAGCCTCAGACATTCTTCTCTCAGCCTGGGCCTCTTTTTTCTGCTTTTTCTTTGGTCTTTCATCCATGTTGAGGTCTTCACCGAGCTTCGGCTTTTTTGAAAGAAAGATTTGAGTGAAATCTAAAGGCGAGAAACGGGGGTGTTTAGTGTGAGTTCAGGACCGCAAAGTGTCTCTGTTTATGCAGAAGCATCAAAGGGTGAGAAGACAACCGCTGCCAGCTTCATTGATTTATTTCCTCGTGGCTAGTCTCTCTGTAGCAGCAAGACGCTCCCTCTCCGAGTGTGGGTGGAACGAGATGCAGTTGTTAATGTTAAGTTCACTCATAGAAGTAGAGTCGACAGCTTTCCCACTGGGGATGGAGCCGGCACGGCAGCCAGAGTGCCTGTGAGTGTCCCTGTTGTCATTGACTGGCATGTCTGTGAAGCTGTAAATCATCTGCGCCCAGATGCCATTAGGAGAGGAGCAACCTGCTCTGGCAATATTTTACAGATGGTACTGATGACCTAATTGATCTCTTCCTGTATTATCTCTAATTTTAGAAAGTGCTGTGGTTATGAACAAAACCTCAGCTAAAAAAGACCTCTGTGCACAGCTTTGTGAAGATATTTAATCTTCAAAATGGAGCGACTGTAATGAATACCAGCTAGATGTGCAGCTTTCGTCACATTCACATGGAGAACGGAGAGCAGAGCAAGAGCATCCCTCCTGTGTCTCATCCGGCCCCTCCCTGCTCCTGTGCAGGGGCGGATTCTCATGTATCTAACATGGTCTTTATTTACTGATTATCTTTACGCTGCACTTGTTCTCTTCAGTGACTTAGATGTGAAGTCATTCTTAGAGGTAGATTTTTAAAGCTCGGTCTATTAACGTGAAGGACACTGTGTGTCATGACGGATCAATTATGGGAGGGAGTGTGATCCTATAATAGCAGTCTCTAGGTTCTAGTGGACTGAAAGCTTTGCAAGTGCTGCGGGTGACTCATGTTTGCACACTTACCCCAGGAGGCTTTAACCTTGCAAACCCCCTGAAATGCACTTTTTTCCCCTCCTCTACCTCATGGATTTAAATGTTCACATGACAAAATTCCTCTTTTTGGGTGCATCAGTGCACTCATCATGTCTGGTACTAATTGGTGACAGTTAGATAGAACTTTATTGGTGTGTTCTCTTTGTGTGGAACACTTGTTTTTTTTTTTCTTTTACTTTACAGGCAGCTTCCCTGTGGATGAAGCATTAAAGGAGCTAGAATATCAAAAAGTTGCTCTCGTGCAGAGACTCTGTCAAAGCTCTGCGTCTCCACCTAGTGTCTCACTTAATTTACTCCACCCACTGCGAAGAAGCAGACTCAAACGTGACAGGTTCTGGTGCACAGACGTGCACAGGGCCAGTCCATCTACTATAAATGGAATCCAATAGATTTTTTAAAAAAGTAAAGGAAAAACATTAAAAAAAATATTCAGTGTAAAAATACATTATAGAGGCGTAGAAACAAATGTAAAAACATGTGGAAAATGTCTCTTTAAAAAACCCCAGTAAAAACTAAAAATGTTACTAAATTCCTAAAATCCAGCTATGGAGCCAACCCAGCTACTGGTGAAAATGGCGAGATACACCCTGAAATTTAGATATACAAATTTACCTATGAAGCATGTTTTTAGATCGTGGGAGGAAGCTGGAATGCTCGGATAAAATCCACACATGTACAGGGAGAACATGCAAACTCTACACAAAAAGATCCCAGCCAGGATTAGAACCAGGGCCTCCTTGCTGTGAGGCAAGGGCACTAACCACTGAGCCCTAAAATTTAAGCATTTAAAGTTTTTACATTTTCAACGCAAGTAACCAAATATAAACCTCAGTTCAGCTGGAGTCTCTGCTTGAGGCTTTGTTTCACCTTTTTAATTTCGTTAAACATAATGAACAATAGTGAACTTATTGCATGAAAGAATCCCTTTAAAGACCCACTCCGATAAAAATGTTGTTTTGAACATGTCCTGGTGGCATTTTTTTGATGGAGGACATATATTTTAAAAGGAATTCTCAAAACTGCATTTCTGACAGCATAATCACAATTAAAAGATCACTGAGAATACTTTTACAAAAGATCAAGAAATGATTTACAGCATTTATTCTTTAAAGAATAAATGTTAAAGTTTTGGAGTTAAATTTCTTTTTCTTATGAAAAGGGTTGATTTCAAAAATAATAATAATAATAATAAATGCTTCAGGTTTGTTTTAAATTGCTTTAATCCATTTAAGTCAACACAGAACTCAAATGCTGACAAAGATCGATGACCCCGCCCCCTCCCGCAAAGTGGTGTCCAACTAAACATACATGAACAACGTCATCTCGTAAAGTGGAAGAGGGAAAACGACAGTGCTCGACATTACAACTTAATACCATTTCTGAGAATGTCCCTCAAATAGAAATCACTTCACATCATAGCTTTAAATACAAAATCTACACTTAACAAGGCAAAGAAGACAAAAATAAGCCAGTTTTGGTGCAAGGTAATGAAGTTCTTGCATGACTGGCAACTCTTTAACGGTTTCATTTCACAGTTACTACACAGAGTGAATCTTGTGTTTCTGATGCTGGCAACGGGGGTAAGGGAAAAATATCTGGGATACATCTGGGATTTCATTCACAAACACCAAGAACAGCAGACACATCAGCAGCACACTATGGAAGCTTTCATATACATACAGACGCACATTTCATCAGGTCTCAGATCCTCCATTTCCCTTTGTTAGAGCCTTCATAGATACAGTGTGCTGTCAATATCTTACAAAACAAGCTAGCAAGTGGTTACAAACCTATTAAAACATACAACCGATACAAAAAAGCTGCAAGCTCACATACATGTTTACTATTTGGATTGACAAAGGTGCAAAACAATTTCTGTAAAAAGAGGGCGAATGGTTTCTCCGCACTGATTGATTGATGCCTTTTATAAAGCCGACAGTACAGCTGCGTGGGTATGGACGGACATCATCTGTTCACATGCAGCAAAGCTCAAATAGCACCAGGAGCAGAAAAGGTCAACGGCAAAGCCTCTTTAAATTCTCTCACAAAGTTCAACTGTTGTTCAGAACGTCGGTTTACTGGAAGTGTGTTGCTCCGACAAGCTAACAATGCGGAAAACATTTGATAAAAAAAAAAAAAAACAGGGGGAAAGCAAGAAAAAAAACAAGTAAAAACTGTAAAAAAAAAAAGGTTAAAAATCAAGAAAAAAAAAGAGAAAACAGGTCAAAATAAAACCGAAAAAGCATGAAAAAAACAGGGGGAAAGTAGTAAAAACAAGGGGAAAGCAGGGAAAAAGCAGGGAAAACAGGTAAAAATAAACAGAAAAAATAAGGAAAGCAAGGGGAAAAAATAAACAAGCAGGAAACAGGGAAAAAGCTTGGAAAAAAAACCAGGGGGAAACCAGGAAAAAAAAAACAGGATTAAAAAAACAACAGGAAAAACAGGGTTTGTTTTTCCTAAACAGGATTTCACAACCATTCTCCCCTAACACTTTCAAGGAAACATCAAATTAGTGGTTAAACCTTTTAACACCTTTTTTTTCAGTGCAATAAGGGCTGTTTCAGGATAACTTCACAACACAAAACATCAATTAAAAAAGGTTTAAATAACCAGTAAGAAGCTCAAAAAAGAACACAAAAAAGAATAACATAGTAAAACTTTAAATCTAATTAAATCATATTCTACAATTTGATCTTCAATAAGCAGGATTTAGACTTATCAATGTTAAATTAAAATAAAATGCATCAACAAACTCAGATATAATTAGATTATCAACAAATGAGTTTCATCTGAAGAGACTCATTTTAAAACTGCAGAACATTTTTTTAAAAATGTAACACATAAGCAGAACTAAAAGGAAAACGCTCATAGAAGTTCCTCCTCTGGCAAGTTCCTAACAGAGTTTAGATGTTTATGCCAGAATTTACCAACAAGATCCATAAATCCATGTCCTTCTCTGTAGTCAAACTGAAGCTAAAAAAAAAAGTATGATTTAAAGTAGGAAACTGGAAATATTTCTTGCATCGGGTGACATGGAGGTGGGCTGTGAGTACAAATGGACGGGGTGGGGTACTCTGAGTGGAGGGTGATAAGTGATATGAAGTGGTAGTTGTGGGATCTGGTTCTGCATTGGCCTGGAAGACGCAACTTAACCAAGGCTGGTGATGTTTGCTTTGCCGCCAGGAGGAGCCACGATGCGTTGAGTGGTGCGACGGGGAACATTATCATCAATTTGAGCACCTAAAACAAAGAAATAAAGATGCTGTGAAATAAAACTGTCAGTGAAAGAGGTCAACTAATGAAAAGAGCATTTGATTTCACTCACCAGACAGACTGAAGCCAGACTGGTGAAGGTTGCGCACCGGCTGTTGGCTAACTTGCTGTTGCTGCTGCAGCTTAGCAGGAGAGGTCTTCACTGAGGTAACCGTGGAGATCACCTTCGGAGCGATGGCCACATCGCACACTGGTCCATCGTACTGACCTCTGGGGACTCCTCGCAGCTCCGTGAGCTGAACAAACAGATGAACATGAGTGGGACTCTTCACAAATATGTGGAAGAAGCTTCAGATCGAAGCACACCCTGCTGCGAGCTTTAATTCTCTTGTACACGTGGTCCGGGAAGGCTTTCCGGCTGATATAGCGACCGCAGCCCTCAGTGGTGTGAAGGTTGCCATCTTCCAACACTATCTTACCCTGGCTGATGACCACCAGGGGGCCTCCACGCACCTCTGTCCCCTCAAAGATGTTGTACTCAACAGCCTGAAAAAAAAATTGACAGAATTGGCATCGAAACCCATCACAAGCAAAATAAACATCACTTTATAAAAGAAATGTGAAATATGTTAATGAAGCTTCTGACCAGGTTGTGGCTCTTAGCTGAGATGATCTTAGTCATATCTGGGTCCCACAGCACAAGGTCAGCATCAGAACCAACGGCGATGCGGCCTTTACGCGGGAACAGGTTGAAAATTTTGGCTGCATTTGTACTAGTGACTGCCACAAACTGGTTTTCATCCATCTTTCCAGTCACCTTTAAAAACAGAAGAAAAATTAATAAACTGCAGAGACAGATCCTCGTTTTCAAAGTTTCAATTCAGGCTAGGGCTGGACGAATAATCAATTTAATCGATCAATTCCAATTTGTGGTTTTAGACTATTTCTTCTTGGGAAAATTGTATTTTCCCAGCTCTTTGCTTTTTTGGGCTTCTGCTGTTGGGAGTAAAGTCAGCCCAATCGTCTCTCAACGAGCAGACATGAAAGCAGAAGCAAGCAGAGGAGCTTCTTCTGCGAAGCCAAGAGAAAAAAAAACGCTTGTTGCGCAATATTTCCAAATGACACGTGAACAAGAAGTGTTCCTCCTTAGAAGATGCTTAAGCTAGCTAACAAAAACATCTGCTGCATTGATCTACAAACATTTTTACGGTTTGTATTTACTTAAACTTTGTGTTTGAGCATATTTCCAAAGGACATATTAAAATAAAACAGTCTTTGTTAAATATATTCTGTCATTTGTGATTTATTTTTAAAAGATTACTAAAATTAAATATGATGTGAGATTTCATTTTTTGGCCATATTTTTGCACCAGCTCTGGTGCAGGCTAGATGAAGTTTAACCTTTAAAACAGTTTCAACTAAAAAGGGATTAAATGAAGCTCACCACACATTTGTCCCAAACGAGAGACATCCTTTCCTCAGTGCCGTTGGTGCCTTCAGGAATCATAGTGAAGTTATCTTTGCCTACGGCACGCTGGGAAGTCTTAAAAGTGCAGTGAGCGCTGCCAGTCACCTGCAAATCCCCACTGGATCAGAAAAAAGTAAGAAAACCAAGTTTTACCTCCAATGAGATTCATTTATTATCAAAGAAAGCTTAGAAAAGTTTTTATTAAACCTCAATGTGTCGTGTTTTTACAGTTTTATAGCCAAATGATGTGAATTATGCTGCAGCTAGGCAGGTCTTTACCCACAGTGCTTACCATGACAGCAGAGAGTTGAGGTAGTCAGGAGTGGTGGGATCAGGACTGAGTGGGGGCGAGGTGACAAAGGTTGCTGCCTTGGCCCAGTTTTTACTCCAGTAATGAGTACCGTCTGTCCCCAAACTGGCAGATATGGGCTCTCCATAAACCACAGCTCCTACGTGAGCAGCATTGCTGACATAAGTGCAGGGCAGAAGCTTCCAGAACAGGACAGACAGAGATCGTCCTCTTACCCTTTTTTCTGGCAAGAGCGATGACGTCTGCAGCACTTTTGCTCATCACCTTGGTGATGTAGAGGGGACAATTGGTCTGGTTGGCTACAGTAACAGCGCGATTGACTGCTTCGGCCTCCACCTGCAGACAATGACGAGAGGTCAGACACAAAAAAAGGGCCTTTTAGCTTTTACAGAACATTCTGTATTTTTTAAAAATTGTCTCTTTTTTTGTAAACGAAAACTGGAGTTTTATAGAAGTCTTACCTCTTCAGGACGGCTGAGCACATGGCCTTCAGGTCCAGTGATCCCCAGCTCTAATATACGTTTCTGCTCCTAAAATACCCATACAAGAAGTTTAGAATTCACAAAAAAAAACAAGTGGTCACACAAGAGCTGCAGCTCTTTACCTCTGCGATTATGTCTCCATTTTCAGCATGGACCTGCGCAATGGCTCCAAGATCTCTGATGAAACTAAAAACCTCATACATCTAAAAAAGAAGGGCAGTTTTTAGAACACGGTCATCTCAAACCAGCAGCAGGCTACAAAGATTCCACCCAGCATACCTGAGAGTCAGAAAGTTGGAAAATATCCTTATAGGCCAAATAGACCAGGAAAGAGTTCACACCTGAAGATAGAAAACTTATGAGAGAAAGCAGCCAAGAACAGAACAGAGAGTAAAAGAGGAAAACCCCAGAACAAAGGACGAAAGTAAAGTATAAAACATAAAAAATTAAAACGCTGGAACATTCAGTTATTTTTCTTTTCCATGTCAAGTGTTAATTTGTACAAACTTAAGATTATTTTGACAGTGATCCTACATACCATGATCCTTCACTAGAGTTTCCATCTCTTCCTGGGTGCCACTGTTCCACTCAGTGATGTCCACATGCAGGGAATAGTCACAGCAGGACTTGCTGTCAGCCCACTCTCTCCACTGCTTGAAAGCAGAGACCAGGCTCATGCCAGGCTCCGGGACAGCATGATCAACTACAGAATGTGTACAAACACGCAGGGTTTTTAAACGCTCGACAGCACACACATCTGCAATGTCACATTTCACCACAACGAGCAGTGCGTACTGATCATAGTCGTGCCCCCAGCCAGAGCAGCGCGGGTGCCCTGGTAAAAGTCGTCTGCTGCCACCATGCCTCTGTCAGGCATTTGAAACCGGGTGTGCACGTCAATCCCCCCCGGGATCACCATTCTTCCATGAGCCTCAATAATCTTCACACCGCCTGGAACGATGAGGTTGTCCCCTATTTGTCTGGAGAAAACAAAAAAAGCCTGACGTAAGGAAACACATTCACAAAAACTATAGAGCCACTGTTAATCCTCAAGCAGAACTTACTTGATGACTCCATCCTCCATGTATATATCAGCCAAGAAAGACTGATCATCATTCACAATCTTCGCTCCTTTGATGAGGAGACGGTCGCTCTGAAAGGGGAATTTCTTCTAAATTTATTCCAGCATATATATATGTTTCTCATCAAGAAACAGTGGCTTTGTCAAAATTCCCTCCTTACTCCCTTGATATTGCGAAACTACCTAGTGCCCTGGATTTTAAAAGCAATTCGGACACCATGCTCACTATTTTTTTCAATAATCACCAATTTCCCGAAATAAAAACCTAATAAAATGTGAACAAAATTATAATCAATCCACTGGGTTATGATGATAAACTTGGATGTTTTTTTTTTTATTAATTAAAATATTTTTTTACATGAAAAATTGTTCAAATGCAATGAAATGTGATTTATATGTGCAAATCTAGTAACCATCAATGCACACTGGTTTTTCACAGAGACTTCTGGGAAATTTCTAAGACACTAAGAATTGGAATTGTAGATTCGGACAACTCTACAACATGGCAACCACCCTATATAATGATCTAAGTAGTGAAGGAATTCAGACACAATCAATCTTTTTAATCTTCAGCAAATGGTGACTACCAGTCCAGTTTACAATTTAACAGCATAGTCGGACAACATTTTTTTTACATATTTTTTTAACACTTTAACATATAACTTTAGCTCAGGAAATGTCCCAGTGCACTCAGAGATATCTGCATGACTCTATTCTTGTTTTATCCTGGGTGAAAATTAAAGAGATAACTTTGGATGCCAAGTTAAAATGTATAAGCTCCACCCAAAACATTTGAAAAGGGAGCATCTCACCCTGGCCTAGTTTCCTACAGGCTCTCCAAGGCCTCACACAACAGCAATAAGAATAATTTAAAAAAAGATTGTTTCCTGCAAAATCCGCAAAAAAATGTTTTTTATTTAACTCTAGTGTCTATGGACATCCATTAGATGGACCCTTATGTCAAAAGTGGGTCAAATAGGTAAGCACTTCAATAAGTAACTCAGAGGTTGGTAATGAGCCACAAAGAGCATACATTTTATCCCAATAACATGCTGCAGAGTTTTTACTCTTTCAGGGCCTTAAGAGACTGAACGTTAAAAGTCGTGCACACCAACAAAGAGAACCACTGTCCAAACAAACCAGTCTGATTAATTCAATGATGACAACTCCTTCAACTGAGCTGATTACTATGAGCTTGATGTACACAGTGCCAGGAGCAAAGCAACACTGTCTATACCAACAGCAAATCCTTAAGAGGATGTGATGTCCAGAGTACAAAATCAAATGTAGTGGATTAACAGTCTATAGATTTAAGCAGGAGAGGAGCTGCTCCACCACACAACAGGCTACCATCAGCATCAGTGGATGGACAGTTAAAATAATGCAAATTAATAGAACAACTATGAAACGAATAATTATGGAAAAACTGATTGCAATTTTTTAAAAATAAAATAAAAAGAACAAATGCTGTCATTTGTAAATTGTATGTATGTCAACCTCTTTGTTTACACCAAAAAGCTAGAGCTAGATTTATTATATATATATATATATATATATATATATATATATATATATATATATATATATATATATAAATATATATTACTTGAATAACATTGATATTTATGTAGAAAAAGCAATATTGATTCAAGTCATTTTCTCTGTATTTTGTTTGTTTTTAATGTAAATAATGCTGTAATTTTTATTAAAAGGTCTAGTTTTGTCAGAAATAAATCACTAGTTGTGATAACAATGTTTTCCTTCACAAAATCAAACAAATTCAGAATTTAGGGCAGTGACACTCAGCTCTAATCAACGCAATATCCTAAATTAAGGCTACGCGGATTAAGATTTATTTATGGCTCTCTCAGATTTGACACGTCGAAATGTAAACACAAATAAACAAACCCAAGAAATATCAGAGGACAGAAAGTGAAGGATGACAGCTGATGAGAATGACCTGATCCGTGCAGCCAGAGTGGAGGATGCTGATGAGACTAGAGGCAGGGAATAGTCGTCACTGCAGATGCAAGAGACACTCCTTGCTTAAAATTCAGAGAAATACAGCAATAACTCCCTCCGACGGAATGTAATTGTCCTTAAAACACAAAACCACTGGCTGGTCACCATCCATAGTCTTTTGTAATATGAAACAGCTAAAACGCTAGCATTTAATGTAATACTGAGGGACGCCGAACGTTTAAATTGACAGAAAGGGAGTGCGGGGATTTACATGAAAGCCCGATACTCACTGTAATTCGTGGGATGTTCTTTTTTCCTTGGTAACCGGACATTTTCAAGTTCCCTCAAGCGCGGCTCCCCGCTGCCTCTCAGATAACGACAGCTAGCTTGATTAGAAATGCTCACGCGCCAATGAAAGGCTGAATGGATGCTCTGCTGGATAGCCAGTCGACGCCCAGGCAGAGCAGTGTCTGCGTCTGCAAAAATCAGCCGATAATCTGCGAGTTTATAAATAACAGTTTATGTAAAATGAGACGTTATGCATTTGCCTAGTTGGGCTATCTTTTAATTTTGTACTACAGAAGGACTCTTAAACCCTGGCAACCAGAAACCAGACAACGGCCACAAAGACCTACGGCGCAGGCGCATTAGCCCCGCCCTGCTCGGCCTCAGACGTTTCTTTACTGATTGGACGCAGTTGCACACGCGCTCGAACAGCGCGAGGAGGAAAAGGGGGCTAAGTCTTTTGGGGGGTAAATTAAGTTTATTTTTAAAAAAAATTATATCTGTTTTACTGTAATAGACGACCCAATGAAGCACATTTTGCAACTCAAGAACATACAGGGTCCTGATCTAGAACCAAGAAAATATACAAAAAAATTGTTTCAATATAATATTTAAATTTTTATATCAAATGTTTTTTGGACCGTTTTCTCCCTGTAAATGTGCTACCAATTTGACACTACCAAAAGAATGCTGCTCTCAGTTCTCACTGGTTATAACAAACATTCATTTTTTAGTTGCCAGGGAAGCCCTTGAATCCTAATTTGAAAATCGAATCTGGTTTTGAGACTAATTCACAGGAGTGTAAGGATTAATCCACTTGTCCAACCAGATTGATCTGTCTGAGGCTAGATATTAATCGAGTTGAATCAAATCAAAACATACCATTAAAAATAACTAACAACAAGCATCTAATGAGAGCAAAAAATGATCTATCCATCATTACAGCCCATTGTGTGCTGCGAAGACATGTGACCAATGTGGTAGAGTGTTCTAATAACGTTTGTATTATTTTGACGTGAAAAACTGCAGTGGGCTGAACTTTATGAAACTAAAATGTGTATGGATTTGCCATTAATTCTTGTTTACTTATTTGTTTGTAAACATATTTTATTTACACTTGATTATGTTGCAAGAAAAACAAGGAATCTGGAGAACTTCCCCTGCCCTGTTCAGTAATCGGGTATCACACTGGTTGAATTTTTGGCTAAAAATGTCCTGGATCGATATTAGGTCAGGGAATCGGATAGTTCAAAATGAACCAAGATTGACTATAAATCGTATCAGCAACCACAAATTATGATATGAACTGATATGTGATATGTTCAAATGAATCGTTACACCCCTATTAATTCTGTTTATTTCAACTATATTAATGTTACGCCACAAATATTGTTTCCTTGTTTGACTAAAACCAGATTTCAGTCAATCAAGGCACCACGCATTTAAAATAAATCTGCAGCAGTGCCCTCTTGCTCCACCTCATCTAGCAGCTGTACTGTTACATCTGCGGGCCCGGATGGACTCTTACCCAAGGCCGTGAGGGAGTGTGCTTACAAGCTGGTTGAGCCTCTGTAGACTTTACTTAACCAGAGTCCGGTTCCTGTCAAGTGGAAGACCTGTCGACCCATGGAAACCTGCAGGGGTTGAGGACCACCAACCAGTGGCTCTGACCTCCGTGGTAATAAAGACTCATGAGAGGTTCATATTATGGTTGCTCAGGCCACAAGTACAGCAGGCTCTGAATCTGCTGCAGTTCGCTTACGAATAGAACATTGGGGTGGAAGACAGTTTTGTGCATGCTTCATACAGTTCAGTCATTCTTAGACTGTCCTGGTTGTTACATACAGATCATGTTCTTTGACAAGTGTATTTAACACAATTCAGCCAGTAATTCTGATACTGTACTGACTAACATTGGAGCTCCACTTGGAGTAGCACTTTCTTCATTCCTGTTCACTCTGTACACTGTTGATTTTGCACACAGGTCCACAGTATGTCATCTACAGAAGTTCTCTGATGACACCTGTTGTGGCATGTGTGAAGGACAGTGATGAGGGGGAATACAGAAGGATCATCTCTGATTTGATCAACTGGAGCAAATCCAACTGACCCTTTAAAATACAACTAAGACAAAGGAGATGATCCTGAATTTTAGCCTGAAGGAATGAACCCATCAGCCTGCAAAAATTGACAGCAGCACTATTGAGATTGTTCCCTCCTATAAATCCCTCTGAGTTCATCTGGACAACAAACTCGACTGGTCTGTACAGACAAATATCTCTCTTAAAAGTGTCCGAGCAGACTTTTTTGTTTAAGACGACTCAATTCATTCAGTCTGTAACAAGATGATCCAGGTTCAGAGGATCTGGATGTGTGGAAATGCAATTTTTCAACCAAATTTTATTTAAATATTTAGAACAACTTTTGATACATAATGCATAAATTATGAGGTTTAAAGCAATTATACCACCCCGCTTCATATTTAAATAAAAGCCCCTGTATACAGTACAAACTTTATTCAAATTCCAAAACGCTCTGTATTGCACACTTTTAAACTGTACATAAGCCTGCAAGGATCACATGTACATATTATGAGTTATCATTAGTTGCATTATGCATTAAAGCCTAGTGAAATGATTTCCAGCCAATAATGCCAATAATTTACACAACGGTTGGTTTTTTTTTCACATCAGCTAACAAACACTTTTAGAGGGACCATGGTGTCAAGATCTACACACAGAAATGCATGCACTTTCCTCAGGAAATGATTTTAATCCTCTTGCTGGATGTTTCATTGATACTATACATTATTCTGTCACACAAAGTGAATTTATTGTACAGTGAAATCTACACTTAAGTCAGATAACACTCTTCAAGGATGCCCCGCAAGTACCCCCTTCTGTGGTGTTGGTGTCCACTTTTTAAACTTTAGCAGTTGAGCAACAAGGAAATACACTTAACACTGCCACTATGTTTCAGATAAAACAAACATTAATATCTGCTAATACTGAAAATATACAATGTGGACAAGTGTCTGTTAATCGGGGCAGATCACAGCTTAGTTAATCACAACTACATTTTGAAATTTCTAAACATGTAAGAAAAAAAGCCTAAGACAAATCACCAATGTGCAAAGGTGAAAGATATAAATTTGGCACTTAGCTACGACTGTGTTAAAGATATGTAGGCAAAAAAAATACTTTAAAATAGCATATAGTCTGGTATATTGCCTTCCACTATCGTAAAATAGTCCACCTACTTCATAGTAAAATTGTTAAGCTACATGCCAGATGGTTCACTCTGCTTGTTGACCGTCAAGAAGACAAAGTTGCTGTCAACAGCAACAAGATCAGACTTCATTTGTCAAAAATATGCAAAATTTAAAAGCCAAACCCAGCGTGCAGCGCCATCCAACCTCCAAGTCACTGGGCAAAAGTGTTTAGCTCAAAACGTGAGTCTGTTCCCAGACCCAATTTGGTATAGTGCTAATAAATGGTTCATTCTGTCTGGCATTTAGAACAACAGAAGAAAAGAAGCGCTTTGGAGAAAACAAAACTCATACTTGACAATGTGATGTTTTACATCAAGAAAAGGGAACTTGAAACCATCAGACATTAAAGAGCTGTCCAATTTTTTATAACTGAATTCAAGTCAGTGTACAACGATATGGCCCCTAGTGTCAAAATCCGATGGAGTGCAACTACATAACAAGTATGAGTACATCTAATATGTGGCACCTGTTAATGCTGATTGGATAGGAAAGATAGCCTGACTACAGGAGGACAGGTTAAAGGACTTGAAGACATGAGGAGATGCTTCTGTTCAGTAAGAGCTGGTGGAAGCTGTGGCGATTCTCTTCCCAATGTAGACTCTGGAGATACAAACAAAAGATGTACAATGCATGAAATGTAAAAAGCTGAAACAAAGGGAGCTATTTTAATGAAAAATAGCAAATTCAAAGTAGTGTTGGTTAAACCAACACCAATTTTTCTTCCTAAAACTTTAGGAAGCCACATCAGCTCTATTGCTTTCTGTATTAGAATAAGACACTTTAAAGTTCTGAGTCTGAAGATGACTCTCAATCAAACATGCAAGTAAGCAGTAAACAGTTGCAAGCAAATTAAAAACAAACATGTATGCATGACGAAAACAAAAATCTAAAGCTACATACAAACTGAGCATTGCCCATAGTGTTCACACTGGACAAGTAGGGAGGGGCTTCTTCTTCTTCTTTTTTTGTTTACTAGCACATGTTCAACGTGTAATATTTGGAATAGGGTTGGAGCGAAATGTCGAAGCGTGCAAGTCTCGTGATTTGGGCATTAAACGTAAACGGTTTGGTTCAATGCTACTGTCCTTTCAACGACGGATATGGATTACAATCATGGCCTTGCTTTATCGTCATTTGAAAAACAAACGCAAAGGTCGTCAGGCTCTTCGCCGTGTCTGGGTTCACCAGATAAACCAAATCCATGTGTCACTACCACATCAGAGTCCCCGATTAGTCAAAGTTTGATCTGGTTTAACATGTTTTGTATGTAGACCCAGAAAACGGTTGTGGAAACTTGCCTAGTTACGAGAGTTTTGAACACTGAAGCTCAAAACGCGCATTTACATAGACTTTTCTTTGGAAGCGGCTGCATGAACACGTGGTCGGGGGCGGTGTGTACGTAGCATAACCTGATTCCTCAAGGAAAACTGCAACATTTCCGACTTACCCAATCCCAAGAGCCAAAATGTGGGAGATGAGCAAAGAAGGGATGAAGACTTTGAGGAATTCAGAGGAAAAGATGCCGCCTTTCTTCATGACTCCACTCTTTCTCATACTCAGGGATACTGAGCGCCGGGGGTGCCTGAAGTGAAACTCCCTGAGAAGAATAACCCCAAGCTGATTAACAGAAACACCAGAGAGTCAATTCTTCAGAAAGAAAAAAAAAAGACTTACTTTGGTGGAACATTTTCAGGTCTGCTGGACCAATCAGCGACCCAGTCTACATCTCTGTTCATCAAAATGTCGTCTTCTCTTTCCTTCTCTGCAATGTCTTCCTCTGACTAGAAAAATATAAATGCAAACACAGCTGAGAAAACAAAAATACAACGAAAAACTTCAAAAATTGACATTTGAATTCACAAGTACACAATTGGGTTTGATTTTAACATGATTTAAGCAAACATTGATTTATTTGTCCAATTTAAAAAAATTGCTTGGTTATGATAAACTAATTTGCTATTTAATGTAATAATGTTAGCATTTCTGAAGTTAAGATTGATTCCAATGGAATGCCTTTTAAATATTCAGCCCTATAAAAAGCAAGACGTGACGGTTGATGATAAATCTGCTGTATTTACCTGACTACCTCTTAGACTGGACATCTCCACATCAAATGTTATCTGTTCATCATCACGCTCTGGACTTGGAGGTCTGTGAGGACTGTGTCAACATGTTAGGACAACTTAATTATAATAAGTAATCCCCATTTTTTTGCTTTTTTATAAAAAGCACCTAGTGTCACTCCTTACCTATCACAGGACGAGCTACTTGGGCTGGACTCGTGCTGAGCATCCAAGAGAATTTTCTCCATGTCTCCATTATGTATGGATGAGGACGACGGCACGTGTTCTAGTCCTCCAATCAAGCTTTCAGCACTTTCAGCCACTTCCAAAGTCTGGAGAGTTTGGTTTATGCTTGAGTTTGCATTAATTTGATCTGCAGCAGGTGTTGGTGATAAGCTGGTTGCCTCACCCTGGGCCCCTGTATTACCATTCAGCTCCAACTCTACCCAGGAGCCTTAAAAACACAAAGTTAAACGAAATAAAATTGGGTTTGGTTGAATGGAAGCAAAACAACACATCAAGACCCCAAAACAGGTGACCTACATTGTCTCCAGTACTATGGCGAGCATTCATGCCCACCCCCACCTCCCGGGTCTGGTGCAACCATGATGGCATGCCTTTCTTTGTGCCACTGCCCCACAAACCACAATTATGCAATCTTTTTGGGGTCTGCGGGTGTGTGTGAGCCAAAACTATAGGTCAACTGAAGATCAGATGTATGTTACAGCTAGTTTAGAAGCAGGCAGTGCAAAATCGAGGCAAACATTAGGTTTAATATCATTGCCCTCGTTACATAACTGTGACGTACGGGTTGCCTCGACATGTCGCTGTTCCAGCTTTGTTATTGTTGAAGACACGACAATATTTACATTTCTATTATCAGCCCGATACACTGTAATATAATCATTTAAAAACAATTGAGTGCCTTAAATGCGTTTATGAATTCGCAATGCACCTTGGGACAACAGCCAAGCACAGACTTTTTTAAAAATATATTTTTACTTTAAATCAATAAAGTTAAATCCTCAACAGATTTTATCATTTTTTATTTCATTTTTATTGAGTGTCAGTAAAAAATAAAATAAAATAAAGACGAAAAACGTTTTGTTTCCTTTGTCTCAAACTTGTTTTCATGTTGCTCAAAGCCCACCTCTTTCAGACCGTTGAACCTGATAGGCTGGCCAAATGTCAATCAAACACGAAACAAAACATGATTGGTCACTATCTCACTGACGTAAAACATCATGCTCCGCCACGCCCAGAGAACGAGGAAATTCCATCCGCGGTGCAACTTCCACAATAACATCCCCAGCATCTTTAAACGCCCAGCACTCTGGAAAAATGTCGCACAGCTTTAGCGGGAAGCGTGCAGTATGAGGAGAAAAAACGTACCTTGAAGCCCCGGCTCCTCGTTATTATTTTCAGGAGCTGCAGCGGTGGACATGTTGACTACACTTCTAACGTTTAACATGACACGCAGACAGATTGTGATGTGCGCAAGCGCAGGGTCCAGTCGGGAACCTCACCCCTCCCCATACCCCTGTAAATAAACACTGCTGAAGTATTTTAAAAGTCCAAATACTTTAATAAGCTGTTCCCAATTTGCATGAATTGCTCAGCTGTAGTTTTAATGTATCAATCTTAAATCATTTAAAAGAAACGTTAACACAAGAATTTTGCTCTTAAAAACTTTTTAATCCAGCATGGTTTCATTTATAGAAATCTTAAAGTAAGTTATACAAGTTAAAAGTGTAAAAAGCAATCCTATTTTAGGATTTGTAGTTATTCGGTTATCCTTGTATCTCTGGCCACCCCCTCATGTGTAATCTACTGCATCTGCTTGACATCAGCCTCCAGGTCCATTCCACAGTTGTTCCTTAGTCTCTCATTTCCAGGTCAGGACCTGAAGGTTGATGCTGGTTGATCTTCTCATTTCTTCTCTAGCACATGGTTTGACAGTGGATCTTGATTTTTTTAAATAAAGCAATTTATACAAGTCTACAATTTCTTGATGGTGTTTTTTGCTCTCCGTGTTTCAGCTCAGTCCAGCACGACAGACTTGATGTTTGAGTTGGACGTGACTCTTGGTGTATATTGTGATGAGGTGCAATCTCCAGATGTTCTTGAACGTGATGTCTTTCTATCAGAAAAAATCGTATCCGTTCCTCCGTGTAGGTTCACCACACCGCAGAGATCCACAAAGGTCTCCAGTTCTTCCAAGTAGTTGTCGCCAAGCCTCACTAGCTCTGTGAGAGTTGATCTTCTAGGGGTGGATATGGAGGGTAACTTAGGAAGTAAAGGTAACTAAAACTTGATGTGTTTTCCTGCATAATATATTGGTTGAGCGACATCAAATGCAACATTTGTAGTAAATGTTGTATCTCAATTTCAGAATCAAACAACGAAAAAACCAAACAAACATGCAGTCATATAAAAAAGGGTATAACGATCACTTTTGTATAAAATAAAATACTGAGTGTATCAATGCTGTTGTGCAATAAGACAATGTAGTAGATTAAAACTCCATATTTGCTTCAAATACTTTCACAAAGTGACGAGGTTAAGTGAAAATGTATGCTTTAATATTTGATGAAAATGATTATCTCGTTTCTTTTTAACACTATTTTAAAAAAAGGATCAAGGCAATAAGGTTGTGATAAGAATCTTTGTAGTTTATGTGACAGATTTAAATCAATACACGAAGATTATGCAATGTGGTAAAACGCACAAGATTGTTAATCGTTAGCTTTGTTTTTGAAACAAACAAAAAACAAACAAACAAAAAAAACACAAGCAGCTGTGTTCATTGCACAGGTTTTGCGCTCTAGAATACCTGAAACGGCTCTATAAAAAAGAAGGATATATCCAAGATTTAGGGGGCGGGGCACTACTAAAACTTTAACCAGCTCTGTATGAACAGGAAGGTTACTCAAAAGTTGCAAAAACAGAAAGAGGGGTCACAAAAGTGTTTTATTAAATGTTATAATACAGAGCCCTGAGAGACCAACACTCAACAGGAGGTTAACATCTTTTTAGAAAACAGCTGATATTGTGAAGCGACACATTTACACACACATATATGATGTATAATTATACTCCCAGACATCTCATGTCTTGAATTTAAGACTTAAAAGATTATTACAAATGTATATAAGTTAGGTTCAGTTAAACCTGCATTTGTTCACAAGAGATTAAGCCATTTTTAATGACAGACATCATGAGATTCCTCTCATAAAATACGATCAGTTTATTTCCATTTACTTTTTTAGTAGGACTTGAAAATGAATAGACATTATCTGGATGTGGTTGACATCAAGTTTGTGACACTTGTGTGCTTCTTGTCATATTAATAACTACATTTTTGCTGAATGTTAGCGCTCAAAATATAGTGGTACCAAAATTTAAAGAAGTGTGGGGTTTTTGTGGCAAATGATACAAAAGCACAACAGTGCATTATCAGTTCATCAAAGCATTTCAATTACATAAAAACAACAAAAAAATACACACATACATACATTTGTGATCTTAGTCTTCCTAAAACCAGACCTTTAAAATGTAAACATCACAGTCTCACTGAAACTTGATAAAATGGCGCTTTCATGGTAGAGCTAACACGCAAGTAATGCAAGAAAGAGATAAGTTCCCCCTGAATGAATACTTTTCACTGGACCTATGAGTCCAAAACCTGTTTGCAAAAGCAGCATTCACAGGGACGCAGTGTGCCGACATTCAGTCATGGACAGGCCTTGCATTTGCAAAACAAACAAACAAACAAAAAACAAAACGACAATCACAGGATGTGATATGCAACCAGTCAATTACCCCTGGACTCACGTTTCACCTCTGTACTACGATGGAATTTTTTATCACCTTAAAAAAAATGCAGCAGCAAAATTTTAGTGCAGCAAAACACAATATTTTTTTCAGATTCAAAGTGTTCCAAGGTCAGCATTTCTTGTTACTGTGTGACAGTGGCATTGTTGGTAAGATCAGTGTGCTTCAGTACCAACAGGTCACAACTGCTGGTACTTCAGTGCTTAAAGGGGCAGAAGGAAAAGGGCAAGTTGATCTACATGCAGTAAAGGAGCAGATTTTCTCATCCATCTGATAAGATTAATGTTAGAGGACTTCCTTTAGCAAAAAGTAGTACGCTTGAAGTTTATTTCATTACGTGTAGTGGAGTATAAGTACAGCAAGTCTACTATAGACCTTGTACATGTAGTGAAGTATATTAACTGAATACTTCATGCTAAATTGGGACACTTTAAGTTTACAATATATAGATGGTATATAAAAAGTAAACTTCAAGTATACTGCCTCACTTTTAGCATAGAATGACTATACTTGTAGTACCCTTAAACAGGCAATTTTTTTTGCTAACATACAAAATAAAGATATAAATACTTTTTTTGGTGGAGTACTTAAAAGTATTTTGCAGCAAGTACAGTTGTTCCTTAATCCCTTCACGGCGTATGCCGCTGATTTGCAACCTACCATTTAATCCAGGACTCCACTTAATTTATCATCACCTTAAAAAACAAACAAAAAAAAAAACGCAAGAATATTTTTTAATAATTGGAAATACAGTAAAGTCATACATGAAGGGGTTACCACCCTGATAAGGTTATGTTCTCAGGGCTCTTGTGTTTTTTATGTTTAAATTACCAGCCTTTTGGTCAAACTTCTGGGTAAATACAGCTGATGAGCTAAAGTCGATGAAGTGGTGCAGGTAAACATTAAAAAATATTCAGCACAGGAACATCTGAGGATCAGAAGGGGCAAACAATGTCCTAGCCTCAGAATCCAGAGTCAAACTGTGAAATGTGACAAGTTTTATACTTTAGACTAGAGCCTAAACAAACACACCATCCACAACACTTCCAATGGATCACATTAGGTATTCGCACCTAAAGTACCGATTGAAAAGTTAATCAGCTTTGTTGTTTTGAGACTGTTCTCATATGATCTCTGTCTCAAAAAAATATAATCTTTATCCCCCCCCCCCCCAATTTTTTTATACTGATTAAAATGCTGCGTAAAAAGGGGAAACTTTCTGACTAGTTTTCCTGCAGTCAAACTGACAGAAGGTTGCAGAACAATCCAGAAATTAGACTATAAGAATATTGCTTTAATAGGTTAATCGTCAATATTTTTCGAGGTAAAGTAGCTTTTCATAAATCAACACAGTTCTCAGTTCTGGTACCACAAACTCCAGCAGAATCTGGCCACTGCAACTTCACGTGATCTGGTCCTGAGCTTAGTAAGGTTGTCAACACAAGTGCAAGGATACACAATTGGAGTTAGTTCTTAATAAACTACTTTAACTTCAGTCCACCACATACTTTGGCTTAACTAGCCGATCTATGTGCTTGTCAGAGAGATTCCTGATTCATAAAATGGATTTTTCAGTTGACACAATCAAAATAGACAAGAATCAAAGCATCACAGCCCTGAAAAAGGTCAAAATCGACTGGGATCTGGTACCGGTGAGACCAGGGGCCATTTCTTAAAGCACTTTCAATCAATTATAAAAAAATAAAACAAAAAGCTTAAACATTGTAGTTTTACCTTCATCAAGTAAATTACAAAAAAACGTTGACTTTTAACTCATTTTTACAGTCAGTTTTTTAAACTATTCCTTCTCACCATTCTTGTTATTTTAATTTGGCATGTTGTTGGCTTTTTAAAGGAATAAATCACAGAAAAATACTAAAAAAGGAACAAACAGCTATGTCCCTTTTTTGCTAAGTGTTTCTTTTTTCAATTTAAGTGAATTTTCACAGCACTTAAATAATAATAGTAGAAATAAAACACTGGTTACTCAATTACAGCTGAGAAGGGCTGCAGCTTCTGACCATACGTAAAAAGAGTCAGCCGGAGAGTTGAAGGATAACCTATAATCCAGCTCATTCTGGCGAAAGTGTAAAAGAGCAGCTAGTGCTGCACGGTCACACTTGAAGGTTCATCTGAATGAGGCCAAGAGGAATATTTAACCCAAAAGTGTTCAATGTCTCTGTGATGAAATAGATCTGTGAAAATGTCTAAAATTGTTTAATGCACTTTGTAATCTACTTATCAACACCCCAAATGATTAACACAAAAATCACTCCTGTATTTTTGTAAGATGAACAGCTGTTGAGTTCAAACTCTGATCAACTGTCAGCTTTACAGAAGTGTCCAAAAAACAATAAGACCCAACAGTTGTCTCCACAACAGGATGGAGGCGGTGAGAGAACCCGGCATCTCAATGGTTTCTGGGTGACGCTTAGTACCTGACAGTCTGCGCCAACAGTGTTTTGGACAGGTACAAAAATATATATAAAATGACAAAAAGACGCTGGAACTTGTAAAACATGGTAGCTAAACAAAAAAAAAACCAAAAAAACAAAATCCAAAACATGTGATATACGAGTGATAAAGTTGCCATGGCACAGCTGCACAAAGGAACATTTATTTCCCTTTAGTTGGGGATGTAGTGGTTCAGCAAACAGTAATTTAATAGTTGGCAATGGAAGCCACCTGTATGGACTAAGATCTAAAAACCTTCATAGCTATATATATGATCGGGATCAATGAAAGTAGTTTGCCACATACTAATCAAAATGTATGGAGAGTTTGAAGAAAACAAAAAAAGCTATCATCTGATCTGTGTATGCATTAAGCTCAAGTAGACACTAGGAACAGAGCACTTAAGTGGGTGCTAGTTCAGTTTATCCTGAAAAATGTACAGATTGTTGGTGGTGGCTACAGCGATGATGTTGTCCAGAGGATGCCAGGCTGTGTGGATAATCTTTTTGCTGAAGTCCAGACTGTCGACACTGATCTCATCCTTTTTGCGCTTCCCACCTGTGCTTATTTTCCGAGGCTTGAGGATGGATCGCGGCCGACTGTTTTCCCGCGACGCTTCATACGTCACATCCTGCTGATAGCCTCTGTCAAACATCCTGAAGAAGTTATTGTAAGAACCCGTCATCACAACGCTGCAGGAAGCACAAGAGGAGGAGGAATTAGTGTCTTTTAGGCAAGGAGATATTATTCACAGCAGCAAACTAGTAAAAAACTAGTAACAAAGAACTAACTAATGCAAACCTGGATATTTCCGTTTTTAGTTCTATCCTGTGACTTCCCAAAATGCACACACCACATTTTAAGGGTAAAGACCCACTCCAAAAATGTGTTTTTAACATGTTATTGTAGTATTTTTCTAATTATGGATGACAAATTTAAAGAAAATGAAGCATTTTTAGAGTATTTCTCTTTTCAAATTGTTGTGAATTAGGAACAGATGAAAAAAGACTGTTGAAAGAGCTTAAAAAGAGCGTAAAAAGTACACGTGGTAGGCCACAAACTGCCTGCTCTGCTCCATTCTGATGCATCCACTTTCAGACAAATAAATCCATGTACGTCTTCATTTTCCTCGTCCAAGCAGGTATCTGGCTCAAAACTGTACGACTGGATAGTTCCAATATTACTCGTCATTTTTTGCTGACAAGTGGAGGAAAATTCCTAATGAACTACTGCCACTCTGCAGAAACTAAGTCCTACAAAACAACAGTTTGTTTTTTTAATTTAGGCAAAAAATCATTAAAAGACCACTCAGAACACTTTGAAAATAGATTGGAGTGAGACTTTAGAGATACTAAATGCGTTTCTTTCAAATTCTTTTTTTTTTTTTTTTGGTTGTCCAATAATAGAAGCTGTCTATTCCAATAACAGACAAATAAATTAAACCACTCAAACAACAGGAGGTACTCACCTGTCATTCCCATTCCAACAGCATTCAAACTTGTCAAAAATGCAGTCGTTCTCATAAAGTGAACATAATTTACTCCTGAGATATTCATGCACCTGTCAAAGTAAAGAAACAAGAATGAAACTAACACTTCACAAGATTAGCTCCTGAAAAACACCTCAAACACGTGTTATATTAGACACAGACCTGATACGTTTCAACCGGTCGAGTCTCCATGCAAAGATCCCAGATTTTGATGGAGAGATAATCGCGAGTCATCATGTAGCGTCCGTTATTGCTGAACTTCACGTCAGAAATAGATGAGATGATTTCAGAAAAGAAGGAACGGTTGTTTGGGTCTTCAGGCTCCTCAAACACTAAACAAAAACAAAAAAATGTTTATTTGTAAGACGCAGGTTAAACTCTTAAACAAAAGTTAGTCTTGTTGCATCTTATTCTGGAAAAATTCAAAATTTGTACTTTATGATCAGTATTTATAATCAGTTATATGCATTCTTCCACATATTGTACGGTTCATCTTATGGACTGTATGTAAAGACACCTTGAAATGATTAAATATATTAGTCAAGCACTTTTTGGCCTTTTAGGAAGCATTATCGCTCTCTTTTAAACTATATTTCAAATGTATACATTTTAAAACATAGGTAAAGAAGCTGAAATACTTTTAGTGTGTTTGTCACACAGCGCTGACGCCCTCATGTCGCACATGCGGATCGTTCCCTTGCTGCTGCTGTAGACAAACGTGTTGCACTGGTTGGGGTGAAACTCGGCTGCTGTGATCACTTCTGTCAAATCTTCCATATTTGCCGGTTTTATGTCAACAATGTCTACAGAACTTGAGTTAAGTTGATGTTAATATGCATTTTCCATAAACTCAAATGATAAGGACACACAGCACAACAAAGTATTGAAGTCTAATATTGTATGTTTGCACTGTTGAACAACAACTGTAGATTTTATCGATTTCTTTACACCTGCGTTGTGGCTGAATTTACAAAAACAACACTGTCCTCCAAACAAACACATAACCTTTAAAGCTCACATATCCATTGAGGTACTTGGTAAAGGCAAAGACATTGAGCAGAATTGTCCTGGAATAGATATTTTTAATCCACATAAAAATTGGAGGGAATCGAGGAGACAAAATTATTTGTTTTGTCAACATCTTGTGGTCGTATCAGGTACAACACAAGAAGTGACAAAATCCTATTTGATGCTTTAAAATGGCAAAGCAACAACTTCATAGAATAAAATGTGGAATAGTATAAACATAACAGTTATTTTTGTTGTTATATCTTATCTTTCTAAATAAATAAACATATTTTTACCAGTGAACATAAATATGGTCAACAAAAGGATACTAAAGCTGCGATCCGTTATCTCCTGATGCCAGAGGTTAATGCGCAGGTCGTCTGCAGAAAGATAAGTCTCACAGTCACTGTTGACGGAGATTGAATTGATGTGGTAGGTGTGAGCGTTTGCAAACACTCGTCTGGGGCTGGCTTCCACCATCAAATCCATGGGCATTAATACTGGGACCTGAAAAGAAATGCGAGAGCAAAAAAGTGCTGTCAAGATTCATAAAGTACTCATTTTATCATTAAAAAAAAAAAAAGAAAAAGTAGCAACAACTTTCAGCGTGTTCATTGAATATATACAATAACCCCCAAAAACTATAAATTGATTCACTTGGCTAATAGCAATATTGTGTAGGAGCAATTTGAAACAGAAATGTCAGAAAAATATTGTGAAACTACTTTCCATAGCTGTATAAACAAAATGATTTGGTCACATCGATGTATTTAAAGTGATGAGCTCTGACAGAAGGTCAGAACACAAAACAAACCATAATAGTGTTTTTGGAAAAAGGGACTCCAATTTGACATGTCATGCCTGAAATTGTAACCCGGAGTACGGCTAAGATTATTTTGGCAGCTGAACAAAGTGTTAACAACAAACACAGTTTTCCCTTTTTTTCATCTATGTGCTACTTTGATTAGTTGTTTCTAGTAAGCGGAATTTGGTTTTCACTCAAGTTTCAGTAAGACTAGAGCAGGGCTGCTCAGACTTTTTCAGTAGGTGTGCTACTTCTGAAATGATTGTCTGACAGATCTATCACAGAACACAAAAATGTTCCATTCATTTGTAAACGTTTAATGAATTCTTGCATGGACAATGCATTTTGATTTATTTTGCATAGCTTCAATGATAATTACTTCTTTAATGATTTACACTGAAAAGAATCAGCCAGGGATGCGTGGTCTGGGCAGTAGCTGCTGACAGCCAGCCTCAAGCACATAACCAAATGGTCATCGGTCATAATAGAACAGTACTTGGACTTGATCTTCATGTGAGAAAAGGCTGACTCGCATATAAATAAGTGGAGCAGTCAAGTTGATATCACATTTCCTCATGTTGGGGTACTTTTCCTCTGTGAGTAGGCCCCAAAACGGTCAGTGAGCTCTGGACTTCAGCTGAACGTCTGTTTGTAAAGACAGCCTTTCTTCTTCTACGTTATCAGAGTTCAGGTGTAACAGTGTTTTCATTCATGATGCAACTGACTCAACCTCAGCATCTTCCTGAAATGGATAACGTGACTGTGGCAACTGGCTCCAGCAAAGAGAAGTCTTGAAAGTGTTTGTCAAACTCTGACAAACACTTTCAAGCTGCTATGTGTAGCGCGCACTGTTAAGTTGCACACAGGTCATCCCTTGGGTCTCCAGCTCTGATGCCAAGTTTTGGAAATTTGCCAATTTACTTCACGTTGAGGAGTAAAGTCGCATTTTTTGTTTGAAAGCATTTACCGAGCTAATCATGTCACTTACAGTTTAGTCTTTTCCTTGCAGCTTTAGATTAATCAGCATGATTGTCAGATCGGTTAAAAATGTCATCCATCACTTAGCATTCATTATGTCCAGCCTCACAGAAAAACTCCTTAATCTCCGCACAGAGCTCTCGAAATATTTGTAGGAATTTCCCTCGACAAAGCCATCTGACGTCAGTATGAAGCAACAGCTAGGAGTGGTCGCTGTCAGCCTTCTCCAGATGCAGAGCCCTCGAATAGAACAGGGAATTTTTGATGCCACATCCGTGATCTCTTCCATGTCTAGAACTTTAGCGCACCAAGTTTGTTGATGGATTATGCAGAAGTAATTCAGGAAGTCAGCGAAAACATCGTCCTGCCTGCACTTGCATATAAATCCATTCACTCACCCCATCATTGCAGGTGCTCTATGCATGGTGATAGACACCAGTTTGTACACTGGGAGCTGGATTTCTCAATAGTTTTTGAATGACTGAAATATGTCTTCTCATGTTTGTTCTTTCATGTGCAGCACTGTTAATAGCTCCTCTTTTGCAGTCATATTACCAAACGTCATGCCAATGAAAATACACATCTGGGCAGTGTCATTCAAGTCTGTGGACTTGTCCAATTGCAGTGAAAAATACTCACAATCAGCAATGTCTAACCACAGTTACTGGGTCAAGTCCTCTGCTGCGATAAGTGACTGTGCTTCTTGACAGCTGGAGAGCTTTGATTGAAGATACTATTTCATTTATATTTTTAAAGTCTCAGAACAACAGGTCAGAGCTTGAAGAAAAGCCTCTTTTACCATGTCACCATCTTGGAAAGACTTCTTGTGTTTAACGAGGAGGTGAA
The DNA here is from genome assembly GCA_014656515.1 of Oryzias celebensis. Classification (NCBI taxonomy): domain Eukaryota; kingdom Metazoa; phylum Chordata; class Actinopteri; order Beloniformes; family Adrianichthyidae; genus Oryzias; species Oryzias celebensis. Next base: position 15,156,826 of record BNCR01000009.1, read on the forward strand.
TTACTCGAAATGATGCTTCAGTGGCGGCTCTCGGTTGTGAGCTATGTTGTGTGAAAAGTGACTGCTGTCCAGACACTGACACTTCCGTTCTCTCATCTTTTTCAGTTCGCTTTTCATTGGGAAGTCGGTGTCACATTTCTTGCGAATAGTCCTAAAATGTCGTTCCACATTTCCCTTCTTTGGCACTGCAGAGGTACACTGACAGAAAATACACGTTTGAAAATGTCATGGTTAAAAACTCCTCCTCCTCCCAGTCTGTATGAAAGTAGTACGTTTCTGTCTTTTTACTTGGCCTGGCTCCCTCACTCATGTTTATGCCTTTTCTTAAATTGAAGATAAAACGCAGAGAGCTAATAAAACTTTAGGCTAACTTGCATGTTAATACATGTAATCTGAATCTGCATTCAGACCAACACGCACAAGTTCTCTAATGACCGCCGGTTGAAAAATGTGTACCTAGCCCCAGCTGCGTTTGGGAGGAACTAACAGATGTTTTCAGCTTCATCGCTATGTAACCCAAAAGATAATGTTTTGGGTTTTTTTTTTAATTCTAATCCTGATTTCTATGGTATAAAGAGATTTGTTTTATCACTCTTTTTTGCTTGCAATGGGGCATACTGTCCCCTTCTGGAGTCGTGCGAGGCTGGGACATGATTCACACCCTTATTGAACACGGAGGAACGAGTGAGGCGTTTACGGACCTGCCAAGTGCGGGAAACGCCCGCTACAGTTAAATGGAGCTGTGTGTGTCTATATTTCATTTACAATGTATACAAAACATAGATGATGTTAAGAGATCAAATCTATTTATTTTAAAGAGCTCATGGAATAATTTAAATTCTTTCGCAGTGCGGTAACCTTTAGTCCCGCTGCAGCAGCTGCAGCCGAAAGACGGTTTCCGTGTCTCAGTGACCCGGTTTTAAAAGATTTATTTTTCTTTAACTACAAATTCTTTAATATTTTATGTAATAACATGTGCTGCCTTTATGCGTTTATTTCCAAAACCCTTTAAAAAAAATAGGAGTACCTGTTTACTCATTTTTCTTACATTGTGAAGTCATGTATTTTGATCATTCTCCTTAAGGTTAACATCTACATCTGGGAACACTCACTCACTCTTGACATTTTTTACTCACAACTAATTTGAGAAACCCTAAACATTCACAAAGACTTTTGTTAAACCTTTAACACCAGAAATGTCGCCGGCGACAGTAAAATAACACACCCTCTTTAATGTAGCAAAACTCTCTGACCGTTTAAGGAATCAATGTGAATCAGCTGATTTGAAGAAAAGCAGCTTTTAATATTGGCTTTGCACAGATGTGCAACGCCAGTGGTAAGTTGCTTTTCTCTGCGACAGAATCAGCTGGTTTTTGTTGATTGTGTCAACACTTCACTACTATAAAGTGTTGCATATCAGAGCAGGGCTGCTGTTCTGCGCTTCAGAATCCACTGGAATTACGTTCATTTAAACCATTAAAGAGTTACCGTAGTCAGAATGTAAACACCTGAGCTAAAACTTCTGTGTTAAAGGGTTAAACATATGTTAAGGCGGTTCATACACACCCTTAATGTAGTGACAGTACTGGGATCTTTGTATCGCCCATCTTCCTCTTTCAGATTGTAGCCTTCTGGTCTTTTGTCACGTTCACTAATTTTCCACAGTTTGATAGTTTTGTCTGCCAGTGACAAAAAAAAGATCAATCAGCTGACTAATTAAAATGTCAAATTTAGTCCAGCTAGAAGATTATATCCTTGGCTAACCATTAGTAGACAGCAGAAAGTGCGCTGCATTCTTCTGGGGTAACCATCGAATCTTGTTGATCTTTTCCTCGATCTCAAGGCTTTTCAGGTAGTCGAACTCAGGTTCGTGGCTCTGGAAGGTGCTGTAAACGTTGTACTCCCCTCGGCGAAGAGGCTGATTCTTACTCTGAACAATGACACAAAGCATTTTAAACTGGATCTGGAATATAGCCTAAACTAGGTGACAGCCAAGATCAATGTCCCATGAGTCAAAAAATATCATTTTAACTTGTTTTTATCACTTTTTAAATTTTCTGTTCAGTTAAATTTTTAGTTAGTATAACTAAAGAAGTTGTGAGTGTAAAAAACATAAAAAGTACATGTTAACTGAATACACTTAAGACAGAGGCATTACTCAAACACACCTCTGGCTCCTGCTGGAAGATGACAACACGACCGCCCTTGTCTCCGGTGGCAAGCAGCTCTCCAGATTGGTTGAATTCAACTGTGGATATTATGTCAGCTGAAAATACAAAATCAACAGAGAGTAAAAAAATAAATAGTTAATTTTGAAAAACGAATTAAAGCTGCAAGAAATATTAATCTATATGAACAAAGTGTGAGTTTTTTTAGGTAGACAATTTAAATGTTAAACAAAATGTGTTTATATAATCTGTAATTTGATATTAAAATTAAATTTAAAGCAAATCGTTCTTATTTCTAAATATGGATTTTCTGTGTGTGGGTTGGGGGTGGGGTGCTCTGTTAACAGACTGGCACTTCTCTTAGCTGACAATGGTGTCGATCCCATCCTAACACTGTACACTTTCAGCCTGATACAACCGGACTCCTCACAATCTGTGGTATACTGTAAAACACAACACCTCGTCAGGGTGCTCGTGCTCATGTTATCGGAGTGATTCAATGCAGAACGTAATGCAGTGAGAAAAGCCTTTCCAATTAATGTACATTATTTCTCAGCCAAAGGCTTCTGCGGAAGACAAAATACAATGAAGGATGATCTTTTCTGAAGATTTTTTCCTTTCCAAGTTCTTCCAATAATGCAAAGGAAATGTGTATGTTTTCTATTCATATTTGTATGTATGTAAGAATTATTTTTGTACGTTTACATGGTTTTTAAGTTTGAAAGATATATTTATACTGTAAATCACTGTGTTACGAACGTATAAAAAGTTCTTTACAAATAAAGTTTGATTTGATATCCTTTGAACAACTTACAACTAGACTTCTTATAATGATGGTGTAATAATATTAATTACTAAATTAAAAAAAAATAGATTCTTTGTAGCATGACTCTTTAGCAAATATATATATATATATATATATATATATATATATATATATATATATATATATATCACTAACTGGCTTTAAAAAAAAATATATTTTTTTTTAGTGCAGCTTGGATCAAGTACTGCTTTTATTCCTGAGAATCATGGAAGTGTTCCTGACATGCTGGAAAGTGGATTATCAGGTATAGTAAACAGCTAGGTCAGATTACATATTGAAGGCAGGGATTGTGTTGTTTCCATTACTGTCTTAAATCTGAGTAACCATGACATGAAGAGTGAAAGGGGTTTAAAGATTCACTCCGATGAAAATTGTTTTTTTAACATGGTCTTGTGGCACTTTTCTCAGGATGGGGGACATGAATAAAGAAAACAAAGATTAAAATTGCATTTCTGAATTTTCTTTATTCAAATAATTGTGAATCAGCAATTTGAAAAGTTTGTAGTAGTGACGCACAAGCTATACGGCAGGCTACAATTCCATTTAATGCTTTCTAATCCATTCCCTTGCAGACAACTAGATTCATGTACGTCTTCCTTTTCTTTCTTCCCTTCTCTGGCGTCTGCCTCAAAAGTGCATACCTGAATAGCTGCAATGTTGCTCGCCATTTCTATTGCACCAGTAATGTTATATTGGGGTTGGTGTGAGAGGCTGTAAGCTAGCGGGTGAGAGAGTAAACAGATGAATGATGGGAAGATGGCGGGCTTACTCTGCATCAGCAGTCCCACAAACACCTCAGAGGCAAATTTCTAATGAACAACTGCCACTATGCAGAAACTATTTCCTAGAAAACTGTTCTTAGGCAAATCAAAAACCTGTATCATTATCTTGGACATAGTTTCTACAGAGTGGCAGTAGTTCATTAGAAATTCACCTCTGAGTTACAGGCAGCACCCCAGCCTCCCCATAACTGAGCACTCTGTTCATACACTCTCCTGCTAGCTTGCTCCCAACCTATCAATAATTTCTGAAAGAAAATATGTGAAGAAAATATATCAAGAAAAATAGGATTAGCAAGGACATGTTAAAAATGTATCGGAGCAAGAATGGTCATTCTGACAATTATAATGACTATGGGATTTTAGATTCTTGGAGCCTGCAAGTACTTCCCATTATAACGCAAAGGGGGAGGGATAGCTAGTCCAGTTCTCATATACAGTCAATGATTGGAATGGAGCAGCACTTGTGGCCCACACACTGTATTTGTTACGTCACAACTACAATCAATTTTCCAACTGCATTTTTTTTTGTTTGCTCCTAATTTACAAGGATTTGAATAAAATACTCAGAAATACTATTTTGAGCTTCATCTTCTTTACATATGTCCTCCATTATAAAATAAACGCCACAAAAACATGTTTAAAACAACTAAAAGACAATTATCATTGAAGTGGGTCTTAAAACCTTTTAACGCTATGAACACGTGACAGTGGTTTCTGAGTGTTTAAAACTCTGTCGCCTTTGGGCAACAAAAGGTGATGTGCAACCAAAGCTGCCTTGCGTTTTACGTCATTGTTACCTGACGGTTCCAGCAAAAAGCAGGTGCAGAGGATGTAACATGGTTGGTGTGCACTGTTAACAGCAGCACGCACGCATGCTCAGGAGGAGTCGGCCAGAAAGAGTAATCGAATTAGACATAGAACAGGGACTTACCTTCGGCGACATCATCATCCATCGCTCCCTTGACTTGGGAAAAGCACCACTGCACATCGCTGCTCCCTCCGCCGGGCCCTGCACACACAACACGAGCCAAGTTTTGGCACACAGCACCACCAGACACAACTTCTCACGCGTTAGCCGGGGTGCTAACTTCATTTCAGACAATTACGAGGCCGGAAAAACACGTGACTCCATACAAACTTTTCCAGAAAACTCAGTGAAATGAAGAGTTGGGACAGATCTGCCTACTCTCACTGTTGACATTTCCATCTTGTCGTATTTTAGCTGGCTAGCTAGCCTCGGGTGGTTCGTCATATTTAAAGGACACAGCCTACAATGTATGGCAAACATATTAATATCAGTGAATGGGTAAAATATCAGTACGCAGTCTTTAATCTGTGGTTTTACCTGCCATCATGAGGAGCTGTCTGTAGCGGGCTGGGGCCCTGAACCGAAACAGAGCTGACCCGGGTGAGATGAGAGGTTCCGACGAAGCGACAGCGAAGGAATGAAGATGGAGTTCCGTTAGTAACTTCCACGGTCCACAGCCCCGGTATTGCAAATGACACTAGCCGGTTTTCAGTCAAATAAAACGTTAATCAAGTCTCCTGACCGGTTTTCAGACTTTGCGTTCTACTTTGAGATTTCCCTCGCTCCTGCCTCTTCCAATACATTCATTTTCAAAATGGCGCAGCGCGGGCGGAGTGCATCAAAGATCAGAAAGAGAGGACGGTGTTCCCCCCAGAAAATAATAACAAACCACTTTTAAGAAGGCCTTGCTGTTGACCAGAAGCGAATTAATTCAAACAATGTATTATTTGCTTAAGATTTCAGTCTGAAGCAAAGAATGTATTCTTTAGAAAGCGTTGTAATGAATGCAAACCGCCCTCGTGTATTGTTTTAGTGACAGAAATCAAACTAACCCCTCACAAAAGGGGCACGTTTAGAAAAAAGAAGATAGTAATGGGAGAAATGGAAATATAATTAATTTTTTTGTCTTGTTCAAATGTTTAAAATTAATGTTAGTTATGTTTCTATTTTCAACAGTGGCTAAGAATAATTGTGTCTTAAATATAATTTTGAGTTATGCTGTGTTCTTTATTGTACTTCATTAAATGTTTGTCAAGCTTCAACATAAACGAATGAATGAATGACTTTCACTGGAGTTTTTTTTGTCGACATAAATGCTCAAAAATGACACATAAATCATAGTATAAGCAGACTATTTACAATGCCTGAAAATTAGACATTTGCTTATTAAAACCAGCTTTTTTACACCATAAATAATGGTGTTTTAAAATTGTTTTAAAAGATAAAAACAATTTATAGCTACTTTTTTATGTAATATTTGTGCTACGAAGGATTTATATTTAAAAATCTGTTGGAATTAATATCCTATCTCTTAACCAATCAAACTAATGTTTGCAAGGCAAATTTAAACAGAATGTACTCATCATTACAGGGAAATCACATCCACTTTTTTATTTTATTTTTTAACGATATTTCAGTTTAAAACGTTTATTTTTAAATTGTCTCCTATAAATTTACTTTCAAATGTACTAGGATACAATAAAGTATTTGTATATCCTTCCAAATTGCATAATTACATGTTGCCTGAAGGGACAAATTTCATTTTCATAGCACGCTGCATCCAGCTGAGTCACTCAATGGTCTCATCTTTTTCAAATGACTCTAAACTATTTGTGGTATTCTGTTCAAGTTCATGAGACAAGTAAGATCCACTCAGACTGTATGGTTTAAAATATTTGTCTATGTAGACAAAATGTGGGTAAACATTTTATTTTCTAGGCATTTACTGCCCATTATACAACCATACAGACAGGCTTAATGTGCTTCTCTTTTTAAGTTATGTCACAAAGCACAGATATGGAATTGCACGTATAAACAAAATGCTGACAATCACATGGAATGCAAGCTGGCTTGACAAAAATCTGTTTCTTCAAAATTCCTGTGAAGGCCTTTTGTAGACTCTTTAATAGAAAGTACTGAGCCTTGCCACAATCAAAGAAGAAAACTAGCATCATAAATGGATGGTGGCCACTGTTGTTTTGCAGGAACTGCAGAAGCCTTAAACCCCAACGAGACCGTGTTTGATCAGATTGAGCCTCATGGCTCAAAACTCCCCCTAACCAGCTTTATTTGCCCACCATGAAATAAGTGGTCCACCTGGCGAGGAGCAAACCACCGAACAGTACTGTGTAGCTGAAGAGAACAAATTTAAGGACTTCTTTGAATGTTCGGAGGAAGCGGATGATCAAAGGATCCACGTCCACAGGCACCTCCAGCACCTTCTGCCTCTGACCAGGCTGAATCAGGTGTCCCATGTTCTCCCCTCGGCCCATTTCACACACACCTGTCAGATTGCAAAAGCAAACATTTTTTTGATGCACATGCCTACAATCAAAAGAATAATAATGCAACTTTAGCCAAAATCAGTTGAGGAAAAAGCCCAGAAAGATAGGAAGTTAACAGATAAAATATTTTCTGTGAAGTGTTTGTTTGGCATAAAGTGCCAAATAAGATTTTTTTTTAGTCTCTCAGAAGCCAAAGGATGTTTACAGTAAAAGGACCCTGATTAATAATTGATACTTAAATTGCACTAAGTGTATTGATTAGCTTTATTCGCTTCTTAAAATGTAAGCTTCCAGACAGAAATAAAAAAAACACAGCATTTATATAAAACTAAAACATTTTCAGAAAAATGCAAACAAATATTCTATTTGGGTTCCACTGTGGACGTCATCAGAATGATTATATAAATACATACAAATCAATTCGTTTTTGTGTTATTTTAAATAAATTATAAATACGTTTATCAGTGCAGGTGACCTGTGCTGTTCTAAAAAAAAAGTGCATTTTTTTTCCTCAAGTAAGATTTTTAAAAGAAGGAAACTTTCCATACCTTGATATTATTGAAGCGGGACAGCCTGGGGGGTGGACTCTTGTGCTTCAGCCGTCTGGTCCAAGTCTGTGTGTGCAGAATCGAGCAGCTCAAGTTCTTCTTGCAGAGGAGGGAGCAAAAGTAAAACTGACCACATGGATCTCAAGGCACCTGCTGCCCATTTATCCCCAATTTAAATCTTCAGCATATTCTCAAAGAAAGCAGTTTAAAAAAAGAAAACAAGCGTTTCACAAAATCATGTAAAATTTTAGGAAACCACCATGAAGGACATTTACATTGACTGGAAAACACCAAAAATATCTGTCAGCAGGTTTTCCTGTATATACAGTGTCAGGCATGGAGACGCTATTGACTGACACAGAGATCAAACACCCTCCCAGAGCACAGCTATCCTCTACCGGAACATGGAGCAAATGGCTTCCTAATTAAATCAGTGTCCTGCGCTGTCAAATCACAGGCTGCTGGAGGCTGAGCTCTCCCGGCAGCACAGGGCTATTATCGGCTGATCAGGAGGCCTGTTACTGTGCTAATTGCTTCTTCAGTGAGCTGGACCACAGCTGATAGATACACTGCCATTTCTGCTTTTCCCCAAAAATGACCCACCGAGCAGCAAGCAAAACACGCTTGTGACATGACCAATCCAGGATAAAGTTGCTTTTTATTTTGGACTCCCAACAAATGATTAAAATATGTTAATAAGTAAGACACATCTTTATATAACATCATCTGAAACCTTTATGAGCATCTTGAAGGTTTTATTCATGCAGATTTATTTACAGCATTAGGACTTTATAGCATTTTTTATATTGTGTATTGACTTGAAAGGTGGGAAAAAACACATCAACAAATGCCCTTCATTCCAAAACAAATGACATTTATTAATATGAAAACTCCTCACTGTAACGCTTGAGGATTACACAGCTGAAGGGTTGAGTTACATGAGTTGTGTGATTCATAACGTAGCTGCTCGCAGACAACTCATGGCGTGTGGGATTCAGGCCGGTCCATGAGGGTTTTAATCCATGTTGTGCCATTGATGAGTTTCGTAGTTGCGATAATGTACTCCATCCCGCTGTCTTCCATTTGAGAGAGGAATCGGAGAGCAGCTATTTCTGCGTATGTCACGCCACCGAGGAAGAAGACCAGCGTTGTTCGGTTTTCCCCCTGCTGGCCTGTGAGGGGGAAAAACAGTAAGGAGAAGAAATGACCAAACATCTTCACTGTTGAAACCCTAAAATAGCTGCATCTCCTTGCCTGAAAATTGCTAATTATCACCTTCATAAACCCATACATGGCAGGCCTGTAGTGACAAGTCAAACTGCCCAAACTAGCAGATCTTTTGTTTACCTCTAATGAAGTGTTTAATGATTTCTCACTTGTGTTGTTGCCAAATTCATGACCAAAAAAAAAAAAAAAAAAAAACGTACCAGATGCAAATCAAGCAGAGCACATTTTTATTTTTGTCAGCTTTTCAATAGAACATGGACCAAACGCACTCACACACACCAGCCCTAGCGCTGATGGACAGTCAGCCCTCAACCCATCAATCTGCCGTTGTTTAGCGTTTGCTTCCAGAGAGACAAAGCCTGGGTCTTATCTGCGAGTGGCAGACGGGCAACTGCTTTTCTTCTGCAGTTGTAAGAACAGCAGTTCCTGGGCTTGGACTCCAAAGAAAGATTAATGTTTCAGTCCAGGGACTTCCAGCTTGACTTTAGCTTTTTATTGTTTGCTTGGTTCTTATAACCCTAGATTTTAAGCAAAAAGCAAAAAGAGGCAAAAACAAATGTAGAGGAGCTGCTTTCAAATTAATTTGTTCTCTGAAGAAGTGAAAAGATGTTTTTTTTAAAGAGTTAAACAATAGAAACTGGCTTTCAACAAATTTGTTTATCTTAAGGCATCTTAGTGAACCTCCGATTCTCGCACCAAAAGTTTAGCTTTTACTTTTCATAATAAAACCCTTTACTTTAGCTTAACTTTAGAGTTTTCAAATTCAGTCGTGCAACTCAATACCAATATTTGGTTTTTTTATGTCGAAACGCCGCATTAAAAAATATCAAACACCACCTAACATCTAAACTGTTGGGAATTCATAAACTATTTAACCATCAGACTGCCTCAATGTGCTCCAAGTTTGAGCTGAACTTTACGTTTTTTATGTAGTCCAGATGGAAGCTGCTGCCTCTCCTCAAAGTGTGGGCCTGGAAGCATCTTCAGCACCTCCTCTATGCTCCGCCACCCCGGCCTTGCCAACACTTGTGTCAGCCGGATGCTCAGTGGGGCGTAACCGCTATACACGTATGAGATGTCGTTGGGATTCTGGATAAAATGAAAATAGTAAGACGATCAGCCTTCAAAAGTGCTAAAGTTTAACCCTGCAGATTTGTCATGAATCTCATACTTGCTCATTGGCGTCCTCCATCCAGAGTTTCAGAGTTTTTCTAATAGTGGGGTAGTTGTTCCGTGAGCTTGTTTGTGGCTTTAAGAGACCTGCCTTTTCTAGGTTGTGCAATGTTAGTATGTGCTCGTAGCCATAAGTCTTCATAAAGACAAAAAAAAGAAAATCAATGTTAAAAACAGGAAAATAAAATGAAAGATTCGCCAATGAAAACTGAAGAATGTGCTTCACCACTTTCACTCATACCTGCAGAATCTCTCTCTTGTAATAATCCAACACTTTCTGCTTGAGGCCGTTGTTGCACACAGACTGCATACACACCAAACGCAGGATCTTGATCAGCGGATCCTTCTGAGCTATGCAGTCCTCTATGTATGTGTTCACCTGCATCATTAAGTAGGCAGATACGTCTCAAAGTTTAGAACACAATTATGTTTAAAAAAAAACACACACTCTTTTGAAATAAAAATAAAACATCACAATCACTAAAAAAATTACAAATCTCACAAAAATAACAATTAAAGAGAACAATGGGATTTCAACAAATGTATGGATAATTTGATGAGAACAAAGGGACAGCTGTGAGATTAAGACAATTTAGTAAACAAAGTTAACCTTGTCTGTGTCGACTCCAGTCATGAACTCCTGCTCCACGGTAAGACTATCAAAGAAAGCTTCTGATGCTGAAACAAGACACACCATGTTACTGCTCCACCGCTTTCACATGGACATTGAAATTGCTTTGTTCTCTTTACAAAAACACATCCCACTTTATTCCTATTAGAATCCTATTGAGCAGTGATTACCAAAGTTAAAATCAGGATAGTTTTTTTTGTCATTTTATAGAAAAATCATCTAAAAACTAGTTTGACTGTTTTTCACATGGTATATAGGATATTATTTATCTGCGCCTCGCATTACATTTCTTAATGCGAACAATGCACTTAAGACATTAAAATAACAGATTAGTGTTCACTTAGTGCGTTTCTGCTTTCAATTTATTTTTGCATTTGAACTTATTCTGTTTATTTTGTGTTTTTTTTTTAATTTACTACATTTATTACTTTTATTTCTTGTTCATTGGTTTTTTAACATCGGCAAACGACAAAGTAACAATTTCACTGCACTAAGAAATTGGCTTCTGTGTTGCATACGATAAACACTTTGGATCTTGCGGATTGTTTTACTTTTAGGTTTTTATTCCATTGTTGCTTTAATTTATCTGTTTTTACTTTATGTATTTTTTTACTTTTAGTTTACTAATGTTTTTTATTAAAATGACTGCCAGTATATTAGTCTCACTGTACAGCCCTCTGAGCAACAGAGAGTAGCTTTTAAAATGTGCAGGAGAAATTAAATTAACATTGACGTTAGAGGTAGCAATCAATTATCCTCCGAGATTAAGACTGCGGACTTCCCTCCTGTCAACTGAGATTACACACACCAAGAAAAACACTTTTATTCAGTGAATAAATTTGGTTAGAACAGCAATCGCTAGCTGCTTCTATATTTATGTTGCTGCACAGCTACAGGAAACCAAATTTAGGATCACATTTTTTTATTTTCATTTTTTCACACATTAAACACCAAAGCAAGAAATGGGTGAACATAATTCCAACCCTTCTCTGTTTGAGGTGTACATACCTGCGCTTTTTATTCTTGTTATTTTTTTTATTTAATTTCACTAAAGAATGTTTAAGTCTTGTATATATTTTGTCTTTTCTTTTTTCTTCTACACTTCATCAATTTATTGTTTATTTCTTGTTTTAACAAGGCAATTTCTCCATTGAAGGACAAATAAATAATTATTCTCTGGGAATTATTCTCTTTCTTAACAGTTACAATAGATTTAAAGATAAAACTCTCCACATATGTGACTTTCACTTTCTTTAAAAAAAATTTTGATAGAGAAAAAAAAAGACAATTCACTTGCGTGAAACACTGATGGGGATGTGTACATACTGGTTATGTCTTTGACCAGCTCGGCAATAGAAGTGTGGTTAGCCAGTGAGCTTCGTGCTGCCTGCATGTGAGGCAGCTGAGACACAAACTGCTTTATTTCTCCCACTGTTTTAGCATTATGACGTTCCTGAAAGAGAAAAAATAAGAAAAAGGTTAGTTGGAAAATAAAAACCTTTAAACTGGGTTTGAGAAAAACAGCAAATGATGGAAATAAGTCTCTCAGAAATTAAATAACAGAACATGGCATCTAAAAAGCTCTAAACTCTTAAGTAATGAACACAGACTAATCTAATTTCTTGTTTTTATGCTAAACAACAATAAACTAGAAAATAGTTTGAAATATTTCTACATTAGTGAACATTTTCTTTTGTTGGCCAATCCAGTTCAATGTTAAATACCTAAAATTTCAGTATATCTGCTAATGGTAAGTGCTTTTTTATTCTTAAAGGGTTTATAATGTTATGAGCACATCTGTATGTGATAATATAAAATCTTATCGCCATCAGTGTTATCAACGAGTTAACCTCATGGATTTTCATTTGTGACCTTTTCTTTTAAATGCGTCAGAGATTTGAATCACATCAGATCAGATGGGATGTCTGAAAGTGATCCATTAGGACGCACTTAGTAACCCAATTTCAAACTCTTACCAAATTGCAGGGAATTGTGTGTAATAGTATCCAAGCAAAGACCTACATTAGGATGGGCAGATCCAACACATGACATACCTCAAAGGCAGCGGATATAATTTTAGCTTTTTTGCTGAGAGCTGCACCAACAGCATTAAAGTTCTTGTCCCGGATCTCCGCGTACAGCTCCTCTGCTGAGTTTAGCTGGAGCTTCTTAGGCTCTGTGGGTAGATCTTTACTAGCTTCACCTTGTTTCTTCTGTGCAAACTTCTCAGGAGGCAGTTTGACATAACCTGTGCAGAAGATGGGACAACAAAAATATTACTGTTATAGTATGTTGATACAAAAAAAATCTAAAGCATGTTGAAATAAAAAATAAATATTTTTTTTCAAAATCTTTAAGCACAGAACAAGCAAAACTAAATCTTTACCTGAAATAACAGCAGGAAAACTTTGCTAAGACACAGGGTGCTGAAGAGCTTTGGAAAAAACTTAATTGAGCTATAGAGATAGGATTTGATTGATATATCTGATAATGAAATTATCCGTTATCTGACAACTCATGGACGAAACAAAAATGGTCAGATTTGGACCAAAAACAGAATCAATTAGATTGACAAGTTGAAAACTTGGTTTTACAATTCAATACAACAATTTTCTTAATTTGTGCTTAAAACAGAGTTTTAGACAGCCTTAGTTTGAAATATTGATTAATAGTTTATAAATGAATCGTTACTTAAAGAGCCAACATCTTTTCAAATGACCAATTAAACTGTTTTTTTTAAAGTAGTTATTGCACCTATTATGGAAATAGAAGAATTCATCACTTTATTAGGAATAGTTAAGCCTTTGATGAGTTTCTTTTGCATGCTTTTCAAAGCCAAATAAAAATAATTTTGACTAAAGTTTTCACAAATTTAAGGAATCGATACCAAAAGATTCTGAACAAAAGATTCAATAAAAGTTATAGATTCTTACAAAAAACAACTAAAAAACAAAAAGATACAGATTTCACTTTAAAGATAAATTTATAAAAAGATGAATCAATAGAATTTTTAAGAAAAAAATCTATTTGAAATTTATTTTTAACCTCAGCTATTTATGCAACATCTTCTTGATTATAAATACAGATAAGAAGAAAACAAACTCTAACCCTAAGCCCTAACCCATACCAGATAAAATAATAACGAAAGTCATTTTTCCTGACCGTTATTTATTCCATAGATTTCATCAATGAGCCCCTCATAGGTGAGCTGTGTAGCCAAAGGTGTAAGCAGGTCAACATTGCGGTCCAAAAGCAGAAGAGTGTCGAACACGGGCAGAATCTGATTCTGAATGCCAGCAAACTCTCTCTTCATCCTCAGCATCATGTTGGCAACATGCTGCAAATTGACAGAGTATTCATCGCTTAGATAAACTAAGGACCTTCGATCCCAAAAGCCAAAGAAGTTTCATTAAAATACATAGAGTGAATAAAATAACTCACTCTTGCACAGTCTCCTTTTCCATATATCTGAGGAATGGTTCCATAAAGGGCTTGTAGAGTCATAAGGCCTTTGGCAGTGTGGTACAGGCTTGTTTGGTCATTTTCCAAGTAGCACTCCTGAATAAGATTTAAAATAAAAAAAAAAACTTTTTCTTAAAGCAAAAACCCTTTTTAGCTTAAACATGAGTTTTGGCATTGCATATGTCTTTGAAAAATATAATAAAAAAAGCTAAAAGTTGTGCATTAATGCTTCACCATAACAGCGCTATTACAATGACATAACTGAATCTAAGCAACAATAAAGGAGACGTTTCCACTTTTGTGATTCTGTATGATGTTGTGTAATGCTTGATCTCACCCTGAAAGCACTTTCATACTCCATGGACAGCAAATCCCCATCATAGGGAATCAGGTCCAGGATATATTCATCCATGTTGATAAAAGAGCCCAACACGCCCTGATCCTTCAGTCTCTGCTCACAGAGCATGCTCCTCCGAGGTACAAACAAAATGTGAAAGTCTCTAGATGAATGCAGCTTGTCCTCACTGAAAAGTGCACAATCCAGAACAATCCTCAGAACATACAGGCGTCGCGTTTGGTTACTTTGTGGAGCATAACGATGACACACATAACATACCTCTGTACATTATCTGCGATTATGTCCATCAACTCCAGCCTGGGACGGACAAAGAAGATTATATTCTTCACATCAGCACTGGGGAGTCTCCCACTCTTGAGGGTAAACATCTTCTCCACCTCATGTTCCTAGAAAAATATAGCAGAAAGAATCAAGTTGTTGTTAGAAACATCATAATTCATCAAATCAAAAAAACTTGCTTAGACTGTCCTTACCTTCAGAAGAGAGTACTGAGCTATGAGTCCAAAAGGTCCAGTAAGATACTCATCCCAAACTATGGCCTAAAGAGCATAAAATTACGAATCCACACATGACACACGATTCAATTGCACAATATTCGACACATGAGATAGGTGTATGAAATATGTGCATTTTTTTATTGTGTTGGCTAAACTGATACATTAGCATGTTTAAAAAAGCGTTAAGGGTGTGAAAGAAAACATTTCGATAAAGTATTTTAGTAATTAAGGTCATTTGATGCACATTTATGTCGACTTGTCACCTTGCTCCCCGCACACTTGTCCAAAAATTCCCGCAGGTCTTTCCTCGCAGCTTCTCTCAAAATGTTTAAATTCACTTTTCCGTAAGACAGATGAGCAGCCATCTTTTTTCAACAGACGCAAGTCAGGTGACAAGTCCCGGAAGGAAGTTCGGATCACGTGATAAAAGAGGTTACGAAAACAAGATAACTCTCGCTTGCCTCATAAAATCGAAAACAAAGTAAACGTACAAAAATAAGTCACACAATTTAAAAGAAAATATGAAAAATATTTTAACTTAACAAAAATTACATTTTAATGGAATAATAACATATATGCGCATTGCTACAACGACGTTCCTAATATGTTTAAGTAGACGAAACAGGAAATGGGTTAGCCCAGGTTGTTAGCCATCTTTTATGACATTGTAGGCGGGGCAACTGCGCGTCGAAAACGATAAAACTGTGAATTCGAGAGACTTAAACGCCACTTTTTAACACGTTAAGTTTATTTGTATTTTTTGTCATTTTTTAAATCCTAATGTAATGAAATTTATGTTGGGAGCAAGCATTTTATGGTAGATTAAAGCGTTTTTGTGCTCAAATGAACATGATGGCCATTAGATGGCGCTGTGTCTCCGACATTGCAAAGCAACCAAATGCTGCCTCAACCCCAACCGAGCGCAGCCCGCTATTATGAGAGAATTTGTCTCGAGTATATTTATCTTTTTATAAATGACAAAACAACGATATTCAACGTATTTCGTTTGCGCAGAGAGCAATCATCCAACATATTTCTATCATTGGGAACATGGTAATGTTTGTGTTTTGTGTATAAGAGAAAGAGCCTTTAGCGATGAAAACACATTTAATATGCAATATCATACAAAAAGTAGACAAAAACGTCAATTCGTTTATTTTATTTAAATGGCAGAAAAAACGACCACAAAAACAAACCATTGGGGCTTTGCCATCATAAGGCTGCCTGGGTGGAGATAAATTTAGGTTCCATAGACAACTGGATCAGGTGATAACAGCCCACTTGAGTATCACTGTTATCACTTCAGATCGAGGGGTTTCCTTCCCACGGCACCAAGGGCTTTCCATCCTTCACGCAGGATGGAAGAGCAGTTTCCACGCACCGTGGAGTGATCCGCTGTGCTCTGTGTTCTGACAGCCACCCCAGACAAAAAAAAAAGAGGCGTTTTAGTGACAGGCACCATGCGCAATGACTTACTCTGATGAAATTCAGCAGGCGCTGCACACCAATCTAGTCCGCATCTTTTTCTAACAGCATCCAGACAGAGAAGGAGGGACTGGATCATCTGGTAGGCTTTGCGATCTTCTTTTTTCCCCCTTTAAACACCTTGTAATTGTTTTAAGGTTAATGCGTTTGCCTGGTGAGTCAGTGCTTAATAATATCTTTATCCTCCACATTCAAGTTGAATGAATGCAGCCCTTCATTCAGAAGAGAAGCTCTTTGGAGGGAACATACCCCATAGCCAATATTAATTTGGAGGAGCACATTTTTATTGTCTTCATCAGCCGGTTTGACTGAGAAGGGAAGATTAGTCTGCAAATGCACAGAAGCTGGTCATCTACTACTGCATTTAAGTATTGTAAGAGCACTACTAAAAACAATTGCTCAGTGGTGGTGATTCATGCATTTTGGAAATGTTGCACGATTTTCCGATCACCGTTCAAGTTTATTCTCGAATGATCAATTATTTTAACCCCTAATGGTGTGGCGAATCTTTAAATCCCCTTCAAGGCTTGTTGGAGATCTGGCGTAAGGAAGCAGACCTGGTCAATTGAGAGATTATGTGGCTGCAACCCCATGGCATTGCTGCAGGGGAACATGATGGAGCTTGATGCTCATACAGATTATGATGTAAAGACATTAGTGATGCCTAAAGATTCTGGTGTGGGAAGGGCAACCCTCTCGCCCAGCTCTGCAATTGCACAAGCAATTCAGTGGCCAACTTGTTGTGGTCTTATCAAGTGCTTTTACACTAAAGGGTATTAGTGGGCCAAATCAGTTTACTACTTATGTACATGCATATAAAATTTTGTTGAATGGTAGCAAAAAGAAAAACCAAAGGTTTCACAAATCCCTCTGCAGGCTTGAGAGATGGGGATTGAACTGAGACTGAATGAAGTGTAATATCTGGAGCTGCCGCCTCTCAGAAAGGCAACCATGATAAAGTGACTGGACGACACCCTCATTCTGCCACCCCCTTTTTTTTCTCTGGATTTCTTTGTGCAGCATTTCATCGATTTAAACAAAGAAATAGAAAGCAACGAACAAAAGGGTTGTCAGGTCTGGTCATATGAAGCTTTGAAGAGACATGATTACCTACAGAAAACGTGAATAAAAAACATGGAGGAATGGAGTAAGGGCTTTTCACACTGACTGCATTATTTAAAGCTGGGGGATGCTAGGCAACCGTACCCATAATTCCAGGTTTTCCGCTATTCTCCCTCTCAAAGGGTACTGGCTTTTCAACTCTATGAGCAGCAACGCTGACCTGTTCTGCATGTGCTCGCACAGAGCGTTTGATCACTTCAATTCTTAGCTTTTGATTGTTCTGTTTCCATGGCCACAGATGCCAAAGGTGCACGGCTCTGTGTTCATTTTTGCTCTTCACAATCTGGGCATGGAGGTTTAAACCTGAGCTCTGTAATATTTGTAGGTGTTTCTGAGAAAATTCTCCTCAGATTGTGTTTGCTGTGACAGAGCTTTAACGGAAGGGAGTGGCTTTTATCAATTATTATCAATTATTATCAAAGAGGAGAATTGATAAGGCTCTCTGAAAACTGTGATTAGGGCTGCCTAAGCAGTGTGGCATATTGGAAAAAACAAAGGTAATTAATGCAGCCTTTTAACAAAGTTCCCATTTAAGGGAAAACAGCTAAAATTCAAAAACAGAACCTTGCTGTATTTAAAATATCCCTCTCCAAGATTAGTTTACACATCTCTGATTTCTTGCATGTCTATAATAATGACCTCTATGCATTTGTTTTACCTAAAACTTTGGACTATAATAACCCAAAACTCACAGCATCTGAAATCTTCACGATGAGCCTTCAAACTGATTTTTTTTTACAAGCTAAGCCTTTTTTCAGCGTGTTACACTTTGTGGAGCAGACACGTCTGCCAACTGCAGTGTCTTAATAACACCCAAGGGTGTTGTACATACCGGTTTATCAGAATCACAAAAGAGTCAGATATCAAATAGCAAATAAGCACCACAGATGGACAGATTCCATGTTGTCTCTCCTGCAGATAGAGTTTTGGCTCACCGTAGAAGTTGTAAGGCATGCAATGTATATCAATAGATTTGAAGCTGCAGCTTACTCAAAAATACTGAGATTTTTCAGTAAATCTTGTGCTTTTGGTAGTATTTCCTTTAGCCAGGGGCGGAGCTACATGGGGCAAGGTGGGGCAACCCCCCTAAGCAAAAAGCTTTGCCCCGCACTTACGCCCCCCCTCAACTTTTGAGTCAATATTAGTCTCATTATTGACAAAGATTAAGAAATAATCAATACAAGCAAAAAATAATGAAATCAATGTCTTTAAATCAATTAAAAAGAAAAATAAAACAGTTAGAAATACATGTTTGTCATTCTTCCATTTGTAATTGCCTTCCACTCTGCTGTTCTCATTTGCCACCCTTCCAAAGTCTTCTGCCCCCACATATAAAATGATCAAGATCCACCCCTGCCTGGAGCCAAAACAGGAAGACATATACGGGGAACTTCTGATCAGTGCATCAACAGCCAGTTTTTAGACCCACCTCTTTCCTCCGGGCCTTACAAGGATGAATCAGCCTGGCAAATCTGAGACTTGATGCAGACTGTTGCTGGAGTGCATTTAGCTGAGTGCTCCTACAGCCTGCTCCAGACACACTGTGGTTATAAATGTAAGCTCAGATAAAAGTGGGGGTTCTGAACTCCACCCAAATCGGCCTAAAAAAGTCTGAGCGTGTGGATTTTTTTCCCTTGTAAAATCAATGTTTAGTACATCATGGTAAATCAGCATGAATTGAGTTGATTTTAGAATGAAAAACCACAAGAGCCAACACTAATGGTGAGATAACAGCATGGGAGCTTGTTGGTCAGTGGATGGTGTTTCCTGTTTGTTGCCCAGCGAGGCAGGACCTGGAGCCATGCCTGGATGGAGGATGTAGCTGTGTGGATCTCGAATGCTGCAACATCCTCTGATAAGAGAGGTGAAGAGTCCTCGCAGATGGTTCAACAGATGGTTCCCCTTAGCACCATTGTCTAAATAAAAACACAGAAAGTCATTTGTCAGTGCCAAACTAAATCAACCTAAAAGGCTAATGTTCAAGCTGTAGTCTCAGTCAGAATGTTGCAATCTGTGTGTATTCGCCTAGCATCATAAAATCAGTTTCATAAAATAATGCCCCACATGAAAACCTTACATGGAGTGAAAGGAAATGTGGCAAAGAGTTGTAAATAATTAAAAAATGCTGAGTGATGTATTCGTCCTGCAGCAGAGGCCTTCATGTGGTGCAGTGCCTCACAGCCTCACTCAAGTCCAGGATTGGCTGTATACTGCCACACTGGCTTCCCAGTTTTTCCTGAAGGATATATTAAAATACGCAATATGTCTAGGCTTGGATAAACTCCTCATGCTTCCTACATCCTCCCCTAATAAACAACGTGTATTTTGCTTCCTCAAAAGACCATCGCCAACTGTAAAAACAAGCAGAGATAGTTTATAATTTAAAACAGGCTAAATGTTTAGTTTTTGTTTCTGATTTTATTAATACAATCATTTCATCCAATTGATATGACAACATTTTTTTTCTTTTTTGCATTTGACTAAAACTAATTGTGCTTTGTAACTGCTCATTTTGGTACAATTTGAAAGATATATGTCAATCAAAAATGACTGAATTTACTTTAGATCAATAGACATCAAATTACAAATAAGTTTTCACTATTAAATAATTTCTGATGTTACTGTATTCCATTCTTAAACATTGCAAACCTTAGATTTGACAGAAAACACATTTTATTTGTTTCAAACTTTTCTTTGAAATTACAAAGATCCAAAGATACTTTGTTTAAAAAAATAAAACGTGCTTGCCAGAATTTCACACTTTCTACTGCATGAATTGTGTTGCAAAATGATAGAATTGCAGCAAATTATGTTAGTCCAGTCTGCTGGAGTTGCTGCTATAATGCTGGACTGCAGTACTCAGTTTTTCTTTTATGAAAAAGCCTTTTTTAATTAGCTTTTTTTTTAATGTAAACTAAATATTAAGTAGTCTTGGCTGATCTTTTGTGTAGAATGAATTATTATAGTTCAAAGGACCAATGACTCAGTGTGGAAGAAAAGCTGCATTTTCAGGAATCTCCTTCTATCCAATGCATTTTATTGGTGTATTTAATAACTTATGGTTCTAATAAGAAAAAAAGTCACCTTTAGACTGGTCAAGCAAAGTCTGGTAAATAAAAAATAACAAAACCATAACTGTATAAAACTTAAATTGAAAAAATGAAGCATTTCCTTTACTGTTTTGATCAACTTTCAGTTTTTACAGTCTTAAAGTTTCACTTTGATCATCATTTGAGCTATTTTGCAAGCGTTCTCAGTGTTCTTCAAATCAAGATTTTTAGCCCAAACCAAAAAAACTGTGTTTTCTAGGACATTGCTTCTGCAGAGCAGCGGAAGTTTTGTTAACTCAGAAACTCAGAAATTCAATTTTAAGATTAATTTTCTTAATATATGTCCAACAAGAACATGTTAAAAACACAATTTTCATTGGGTCATTTGAAAAGATGGGGTGTTCAAGAAGAGGTTCAGATGACCCGAGAAAAAGCGTACTTCTGCTCCAAGGTGTTTGTAAGCGTGAAGACGCTGCATTGACATTAATATTAACTCTGCCATCTTCTTAGCATCGCATTAGAAAATGCTGAGATAAATCTGCAGGGACTTGGGGGAGTGACTGGGTAGGACAGAGCTTTGTGAAAACTTAACAGCATTTCATTTGAGCAAAGTGACTGGAATACTAATGCAGGCCTGATGAAAGATACATCCAAGTGAAACTCAATCGATTTCAAATCATCATTAACCCATTTTGGAAATGTCCTTATTGTGCTGATGGCATGGGAATTGTTGCCCTGGAATTCACTATCGTTATATCTCATACAGGTCCAATTAAAGACCCACTCCAATGAAAATCGTGTTTTTGGTGTTTTTAACATGTTCTTGAGGCTTTTTTCTCTTAAAAAATCAGGAGCAGAAAAAAAAATGAAGTTGGACAAAGCTTGTAGCAGTGACGTACCAGCTACACTCAGCAGGCCACAAGTTTCCTGCTCCGCTCCAATCTATCTTCGTTTTCCTTGTCTGAGCTGGCATCTGGCTCAAAACTCTATGGCTGGATAGCTCTTATATTGCTCACCCTTTTTATTACACCGCTTATGTTGGGTTGGGGTTGTGGGGCTGTAAGCTAGCAGGACAGTGTGTAAACAGGTGGACAATGGGAAATGGAGAGAGGCTTACTCCACACCAACAGTTCTGCTCACAATTCATAGGCAACTTTCTAATGAATTCCTGCTGCTCTGCAGAAACTATGTCCTAGAAAACGACACAAGTTTTGTAATTTTAGATGAAAACAGCATAAGCAGACTTAAAAGACTACTGGGAACACATTTACAATTTTTTAAAAATACCTTTATGTAACCAGGATATTCCCATTGATATTACAAACCTCTTTTGTTGTAATGGAGTTCTGGCAGCCCCAGCTGGTTACAAAACATTGAAACATTGAGACAATAAAACATTGAAAACATTGAAACATTGAAACATTTAAACAATACATTAAAACCTAAATAGCCCCTGCAGCAGACTGGCGACCAGTCCAGGGGTGTCCCCTGCCTTCGCCCATGAGTAGCCGGGTTAGGCTCCGGCAGCCCCGTGACCCCAAAAGGGATAAAGCGGTTCAGAAAATGAATGACTGAATGAATTAAAACCTAAATACTGAGTCATAAAACAGTGGAGGATTAAAATAAGAAATCAATGATTAAAATAAAGAATTACAATATTTTGTAGAGTTTTGTTTTTCTTTGAGCAATAGATTAAAAGATTAGCACAATGGGGGGGTTAAATATCAAACAACTAACACAACTTAGAGCTAGTTGTGCATTTTAAACAAAAGTTCATCTTGTTTTAATTTATTTTGAGATCAAATCTATCTATACAAAGGCAGACATAGCCTGCTGTAGTCTGCTGTTCTTGGGAGGGACAGTTCACTCTCCCTGCCTCTAGTGTGGCTCCACTGGTGTAAATGCATACGAATATCCTGGTGATGGTCACATGGTCCATAGGCACGTACTGGAAGCCACACCTCTGTCAATCTGCCCCAGGGCAGCTGTGGCTACATCAGTAGCTAACCATCACCAAATATGAATGAGGAGTGAATGACTAATGGATATATATTGTAAACACTTTGAGAAAAAGCACAGAAAAATCCAATCTATTATTAATTGAAATACCTTTGGATTAATCACATTTGTCGTGGACATCTTGGCTAGGTGTGACTTCCCGGAATCCCGGCCTCTCCTACAATGGATAAGTGGATTTGCAGAAGAGTAATGGAAGTAGCTCCAGAGCTGAGGATTTGAACCTCATTCGCTAATCAAAAAGTCATTCCTACTTTTTTTACGTTTGCTCCTCATTACAAAATAATCTAGTTTAAAAAAAGTTGACTTCAAATACAATTGTGATTGGTGTTTTTCCGGTGTTTTCCGGTGTTTTATGGGGTTTTCCCTTCCGAAAGCCGGATTTGACCTGCTTCTGTAAGAACGTGCCACATGTAGTCTTCTCCACTTTAGTTTTCAAACCACAAACAGGAAGTGAAAGAGTTGCCCCTCAGCTGTGAGGCTCATTATCCTCATCGGGTCATCATTTCCTGTCAACATGGCGATGACCACAGAGGTACAAAACTAGCCTTTTTGCAACACAAATGGTTAGATAATATGAAATTAACTGAAAGCAACCTTTCCACTGTAGACACGTGAGAGCGGGGGCTTACTTCGATCCACACTTCTCTTCTAAACTGGTTGTTCTTTTTCCATAATGATCCATGATGGATCACGCCATCAACAGCTCACTGCTTTGCTGTCACACTGCCTGCTTTCCTTAGTTCTCATATCCACAAGCAACTTCCAGAAGTTCGAAAAACGTTCAACTATCACGATTAAAATGATCTTTCTGTCATGAATATCCCATTAGACATTACAACTAAATTAAACTGTGTTAAATCCTGAACATTATGCAGCCTAAGGATTCTGTTTCAGCAAAGGATTCTGGTAGATTTAGCTCATTAAAGTTGATTAAAAATGTTTACTGTGCTTATAATATCTGCCAGCAACCTTGAATATGTACAGGTGCAGGATTGATATCGATTGTTTCCCTTCAGAGGAGACACTGGTTTCTAATTTGTTTTTCTTTTCTTCCGTGTGAGGGTTCCTACAAAGACAAATCCTGCAGATCGATGTTGATGCTCTCCCTCTGGTCTTTCCTGTTGTCATCCAACACATGGTCCGTTACTCGTAGAATCTGCTGTGTGTTGCTCGACCAGCTCTCTTTTCAGACTGCCACGTCTGTAAGCATTACCACCCTGGCTTTGTGACATTTCAGAAATAAACACAGGAGACTGTTGAGCTGCTCCCCAGAGAAGAATCCACCGACCGACTGAGTCATCTTTTCCAGGCAGAAAACTCATCCGAGATGACTGTAAGATGAAGTCAGAGTCTCAGATGACGCAGATTTGTCACATTTATAATCTCATTGACACAATCTGGGGGTTACATTGATGTCATCTCTGTCTAATGCCATGGTTCAATATGACATTATGTGAAAGTGACTCCTTTATAATGGGTCTCTCCAACGCAGATAAGCCCACACTGTACCTTTCAACTGTCTGAGGCATTAAACTCAATTTATTTGTGTTCCTTAGCCCCTCATAAAGAACGTGGCTTCAGACTGTGATAATTCAGTCTGTTCTCAGAGTGCTAATTGCTCCATCGCAATAGAAAAAAGTCCACTTGTCTGACGCAGAAAATTCAATTCTTTTTCTAGGGAGCCCGGACAAGCCAGCGCTCAACTTTTAATACTGCCTCCTGTACGTCTCTCTTTCTCTTCAGGATGACAACATTAAGGGGAGGGGGCATGGTTGACAGCATAGTTGTATCCTATATGCTGTATTGTACAGTCGGTACGTCAAACTACTGGTGAAAAAGGGAGAAAAAGGCTGCTCCCTGATGGCTGTGCTTCTGCTGTTGGCTGTATGCGGCATGGGGGATTGCGCCGGGGGTGGGGTGGGGGAGTGAAGCCCCCATTCAGGGTGGCTAAAGATAGTACAGCAAATTTGTTGCTCATCTGTGGATCCCATAGGCACACAGACAACAGGTTGCAAATTTCAAAAAGGTATTCTGCCTGGTGTTGCACAGCACAATGCAGGCAGGATAAAAAAGAGGGATGCTGCAGGCTCTCCTTCAAGCTCCCCCCCTTTTTACCCTGACAAAGCTTCAATAGTGACGGATTTTGCTCCTATGAAAAGCTGAAGTAAAACGTATTGATTTTTCTTTTCTTTTCTCATCGTCAGACATTTCTCACTGTTGCCTTCCTGCTCTTGTTCATACAGTTCTGCATGGGCACTCACCTCGTCCTACATCATCACAATTCCTGATATTTGAAGCCCAAGAGAAGCTTTTAGTTTCTTAGGATGGACTCTACTGGTATCCTTTGAGTACTAGTAGTCCCTCAGGACATGCAGCGGCTGCAGCTTTTGTCTGAGACATGAAAACGGCTCAAAGTCATTTTCATTCCATGCACATTTGCAGGAAAACCTGCAAAATGTCCTGAGTTTCTGTTAATGTCTTTGCATCATCCAAATCACCTGACACCGAACAGCAGCGCTGTTGTATCATGTGCATTTACTCTTGTCACGCGGCCGGTCGGCATTAGCAGTCTGCTCAGCTCATTTTTGCTCTCAAACCACTGCACCATGTCTCCCTTCAGCCATTTATTTTAAACACTTTAAGTGAGCTGAGAACTGTCTTTAGACTTCTCCTTGTCTGGTTGAGTCAACGTTTTACTATACAAGCGTGACAAACGGGGTCAACTCCTGCTATTAACAACAGCCTCCTCCACCACTAAAACCAACACTGGCCTCCACAGAAAAACCCTTCGACTCACTACAATTGCTGAGTTGTCGTTGCTGTATTCCAGTACAATTGAGCCATTCCTACTGTATATGCCGTTTCAAAAACTAGCAGCTTTTTTAAATGATAAGCTTGGTCTGATCTGCTTTGTCCTCTATCTAAAAGACACCTACAAAATCAAATGATCTAAACCACCATCTGCAATTTCCTCCCATGGTCGCTGTTGGAGGGAATTTTATGTCTTACATTGTAAAAAGCTGTGTTCCCTTTGCTTTTTACACCAATGTAACGCTACCCCTGTGATGATGACTGTAGCTAAACATGTTTTGGGGCTGTAATAAAAAAAAAACTTGTCTTTGCACCATTGCAAAGCTCAAATACATTATGTTCATGGAATGGATTTCCTCCAACAAGCTTGGCAGGCTGAGATGGTGCTGATTAAACTGTAGATTTGGCAGAAGTATTGTGTTTATTCTCCAACAGAACAGTGTGGTATTTTTCAGGCTTGGTATGCAAATTAACAGACCATTAGCAGATGAAGGGGAGAAAATACTTACAATTCTGGACATTTTCTTATTGGTTTCACAGATTTAAATGAAATTAGATTTTGATTAGCCAAGAACAGCAACTAAAAGGTGCTGCAAAGGATTGAGAGATGGGAAGAGAAAAATAAATGTTGTGGGCAGATTTTTTTTACTTTTGCTCGAAATACAAGGATGATACTTTTTAATAACACTGAAGAGTTTATAGAGGGACTCATTCCTGCCTCCTATTTTTATTAACAGCACAGCATGACGGACACAGTGATGAGTGGTGGGTCGGGTCGCTGGGTCTCAAACGACAGGCAGGGAAGCATGCATGCAAAGTAAGTATCTCCTTCAGAGCAGTTTTGTCTTGGCACCAGTGTCATAAACAGCAGCCTTAATCGTATTATCCTTTACTCTGCTGCCTGATCTGTGACACAGAGATAAAGAGCAGTAAGTGAAGAAAATCCACCGCAATTTATATTGTCTGAATGCATGGATAGTCATTGATTGTGTTCAACTTTGTGAGTTTGTGTGTGAGTCAATAAAATGAGTAAAAATGAACTTATGCACACTCAAATGGACCCCATATTTGCAAAACAGGGGTAACTGGACCATGCAGCCAGGTCCCGGTCCCGGTCCAGATCTGACAGATGAAGAAAAAGAGATAATAAATAATGTGATTGCCCGTGCAGAGAAAATGGAGGCAATGGAGCAAGAGAGAATCGGGTGAGAGCTGGTTTCTGTAAAGAGTGGAAATGAAAATAAAAGTACAATCATGTCATAGACAATTTTGGACATGTTGCCGCTGCAGCCGCCTGATAAACCGTCTGGACGACATGAAGAAGACGGTGTGTGGAGATGGAGTGTCCCGCTGTTTGCTGTGTGGGGAGCAGCTTGGATCACCAGGGGTCAGCTCAGTAGTGTGTGAAGACTGCAAAAAGGTAGTGAGTTCTGCTAAAACAACCCTCTTCTTCATTCGTTTTTCTACTGTGGATAATTATTTTTTTAAGTACAAAGTAGCTACTTTCTTTATGTGTCTTGATTTGCAGCACATGTGTACTAAGTGTGGTACACAGTGTGGCAGTCACCCGCGGGCTGTTTGGCTCTGCAAGATCTGCAGAGAACAGCGAGAGGT
The DNA here is from genome assembly GCA_014656515.1 of Oryzias celebensis. Taxonomy (NCBI): domain Eukaryota; kingdom Metazoa; phylum Chordata; class Actinopteri; order Beloniformes; family Adrianichthyidae; genus Oryzias; species Oryzias celebensis. The sequence continues at coordinate 15,183,911 of BNCR01000009.1, forward strand.
GAGCCACACTTTCCAGTGGAAAAATTAAAAAAAACAAAGCCACGTTCAAGAAGTTGTCATTCATACATCTTTTTTGTGTTCTCAGGTGTGGAAGAGGTCTGGTGCCTGGTTTTTCAAAGGTTTTCCAAAGCATTTTTTGCCTTCACCCATGCCATTATCTAAACCAAAGGAGGCAGCTGCCCAGAAGACAACGGGGTCTCAGAGGACAGTAGGCTCTGAGCAGAGGGACAAAGTCACCCAACCACAACCAGGTATGAACAAGCATTGCTGCCGTTTTCCACTCTTCTTCAAACATACACATGTTTACACCAGTAAACTTACAACTTTTCTTTTTTTTTTTTTTAATTGGCTATCTATCCTCTCTAGGTCCTAGTAAGAGTCAGCCTCCAGTTGCAGAGCGACAAGTTTCAAGCAAGGCTTCAGGCAAGTTTTTCCATAACAAGCTAATAACATAAGCTCGCGGAAGCTTCCCTTTTTTCCAAGAAATGCTTAAAAATCTCTAAAATCTACATGGGCACTGTCCCAAGGTGCACCGTCCTGTGCTAATTTATGGAGGGATTTTTTTACCACCATATTGCAAGCAAAAGTCACAGTTTTGAGATCTAAATTTTCTAAATTGCAAACAAAATGTAACGTTTTAAGTATAAAATTTCATAATTTGCCAATTAAAATATTTTATATTTATTTTCAAAAACTTTTTTTTTTTTTGCTTTCTGGTGCGCGCCAGTTAATAACAGTTTTTTTTAAACTTAGATTTTTTTATTTCTTCAATGTCCCTTTAGGAGCGCCGTACAAAAGTATTCCATCAAAGAATGAAAAAATAGTTAGGAGAAATTATGAAAGCACAAAGAACATTGAGACACAAACCTTAGAGAGAGAGGATCACATTTTATAACATTTGAAAAGAATTTGTTGTCAGAAGTCAAAATACGATGGAAAAAGTCCCTGAAAAAAGGAAAAAAACACTATATTTAGCCAGGTACAGATGCAACGTACAATGGAAAAATGAATCATCGATTTTCTTTTTATTGCTAGACAACAAACAAACCTCTAAAATATTTGTTTATTTTGTCATTGTAAAAAAAAGTATGAGTTAAAAATGGGGAAACCTAGGGCTAAACCTTCACACCATTAAACATTTTACTGTTTGACTGTTGGAGTCCAAGTGAAGCAAATTTAGGTAATTTCTGTGCTAGTTGGTAACATTTTCCTTTTTATCCCATAAAGTTATCTACTTTAATAGTACTTTGTTGTCACAAGCTATTGAAATGATCAGACAAAACCTATTACTGTAATATCAATACAATCAATATTAAATTATAGATGATCACCAAACAGTAAAGTCACTAAATTAATATACAAATAAATCCTTTTCACCTCTGTTAAAGTATTTTAACATTTTCAGTTAAAAGAAACACCTGACATTAACCTTCTTGTTCAAAAAGCCTTCTACGTCTTCTCCATCTTTTGGCATCTGTTTGATAAGAGTGACTCAGCTGCCGCAGCTGAGTCAGTGCAGAAATGTGCAGAGTCTCACAAGAGCTGTGAAAGTCAATTAATATTTATACGCATATTCTAATTACAATCAAACATTTCACATGTGGTCAATTACCATTTTATTGCAGATTAAAGTGGAATGTACCACTTGTGTGTATGTCATCGGGCTTAATATTTTCAATCCAAGCAGAGCTGGAGTTTGCAAGATGCAAGAGTTCACACACTTGCATCATCATTTTATACTAAATGTCTGGAGGATGAAAACACACAGCTTTTTGGAATAAAGAAACTGGACGTCTTTGAAGATTTTGAAAGCTTTTTAATGGATGCATGACTTTATTTTCTACTGTAAATTTGCTAGCAATTTAAAGATCCACTCAGATTATAATCAGGTTTTGGTGGTTTTAACATGTTCTTGGGGCATTTTTCTCATGATGAAGGACAGCTATAAAGATAATTAAGCTTAAAATGCATTTCTGAGTATTTCTTTATTCATAACATTGTAAACCAGGAGCAGACGAAACAATGCCATTTGAAAAAGCTTGTTGTTGTTGGAACATCACATTGCAGACGACGCTGGAATCTAGTTAAAAACTGAACGGCTGGATAGCTTCAGTATTGCTAGCCATTTTTTTTGCACCACTAATGTAATGTGCGGGTGTGAGGGACTCACTAAGCTAGCAGGAAAGATGACAGGAAGTAGGGGCAGGCTTACTCCGCTCCAACGGTCTCGCCCACAACTCAGAGGTGAATTTCTAATTAACTTCTGCTGCTCTGCAGAATCTAAGTCCTAAAAAAACAACTCCGTTTTTTTTTTTTTTTTTTTTTTACTTAGGCTAAAATGGCATAATCAGGATTAAAAGATCCCTGGGAACACTTGTAAAATAGTGATTTGAGTGGGTCTTTAAATGCTCTTCATAATTACATTCCTCACACATATTGACATTCACACATATGTAATTGTTTGATTTGGGTCATGACTGCAATTTGATGAAAAATTCTTGAAATGTGTTTGTCAATCAGTTAAGTCATAAACAATATGAAAGCAGATATTATGTCGCTATGAAAGTGACTTTACTGTAATGCAGTCGTTTTCATACGCAGCTAAAGACAAATAAAGGTATGCTTTGGCCCCAAACTGAATTCTGTCACTCAGTACTCTCTATATTCACTCAGAGAAGGCTTTGGTCACTTCCTTCATCTAACTTGAACATGCTCTTGATAAGACTATCCTGCCACAAGTAAAACACCCAAAGTGCAAGCTTTTTGCCCTTTTGTTTTACATCTTGTTTTATCTTTTCACTTTAATCCAGTGTACCATATTTGATCACATCTGCTATTTGTTCTCTATTCATTTCCTATCGTTTTGCTCTTTAGCTCGCTAAGTAAAAAGGCCTACACTCTTCCCCGGCGCTGTAATTAAAACATATTCTTTCCCTTCAGCCCTTTAGACTGCCCTGCTCCAATGAGACACATTAATCATTTTGGGGTTTTCATTATTATAATTATGTATTTAGGGCACATATAATTATGTGATAAGAAATGACTTCTCTTGACTGCTATGTAACAAAAAGAAATGTGCTTCATCAGCCATATTTGTCAAAGACTTGCTAAATTTTTCACAAATTCTGTTGGGGCTTCTAAACTCGTATGGACTTCTGAATTAGACAAGAGCACATTTTATTTTGTCAGGGATTGTGGAGCGCTGCTTCTTCCTCTCTGTCACTAAACTTCATCTATGTAACAGCAGCAAATTGTGACAAAATGTAATTTCTGTGTAAGTCAGATTTTGATCGGATAACATAAAAAAACAGTACGGACTCATGCAAGAATTGCGTTTCTTTTGTGAAAAACTGAACTGAAACTTGGTTCTATGACTGCTGGAGTTGTGGGGATTCTGCATTCTGGTTTGCTTTTTTATTAAGCAATGTTTCTTGATTTTTGTCATGTTCTGCTTTATATTATCCCTCTGTGACAATCACTAAAGGTTAAATTTCAAATACTGTTTTCATTTCTGTTAATTGTTCTCAGCTTGTATAAGTGTATAAATGGGAAGACTGCTTGTTCCACTTGCAGCAGGTTTATTAGTTCAGACAGAAACCAAGCGCAGCTAAAAGTCCACAAAGCAAAATCAGAGAGGTCAATCACAAGCATGGGATCATTCAAGAAGAGACTAGAGATGTGGAGTCCAGGCGAGGTTTCAGGGCAGGCAGTCAGAGAATAAACCAGGTCAGAAATAGGAGATCATGTTCAGGAAGAACCAGTACTGCAGACAGGGTGATACAAAGCAATCCTTCGCACTGAGTGAGGCTCTGTGCAGTGCTTAAGTATCATGTGGGTGAATGTCAATGAGCATCAGCTGAGTGGCATCCTGGGAGTGTGTGCTGGCGTTGCTGGGAGATGTAGTGTGTCTAGTACTCTGGAGATGGCTCTGTGGGAGTCCAGAGGAGGAGACAGAGCTCTGACTCCTGACAATAAGTGTCTGGTTTTTAGTTAATCATTGACAGGTTATTTGTTAGGGTTATTGGGGATCAAATAACCCTCAAATAAAGCTGAGTGGTTGTAATCCAATTCTGTGGTTAAAAAGGGACAAACTTTTTGCTGAGTTGTTTAAACTCAGAAATATAAACTCAAGAAAAAAAATCATAAATTGGGTTAAAATGAAACCACTATAACCTAAAAATTACTGTTGCTCTAAAATGCAATCCCAAAATATAATACGAAAAACCAAAGAATTGAGTTGAAGAAATTCCCCAAATGTTTTAGAGTTTATGAAATGTTTTAAGTTTCTTTCACGAGCTTGTTGTCTTAAATTTGGGTCCAATACCACCGCTTCCTGACAGGGGGGGGCATTTCCAAACCTTTAGTCAGTTGTGACTAATACTGATGGTGACTCTCATTCCAAAGTTTTTTTTTTTCCTGCGTCTGAAATTTGGGAGTGCACCCTGCTGTTAAAACCAAAGAGGGAGGAGAGTCTCAATTAAACAGTCAGAGGGTGCATGCTGTGATGTAGAATGAGTCTCCAGGTGGTGCTGGCATGACAGCCTAATTTCATATTTCTTGCATGATTACCTTTGCATTGTGATGCCCCATAAAAGGGAGGTTTCCCTGGCAGGCGGACTACATACCGCTGCATGTAGAGGTGTCAGCTGCCACAGCTTGTATGTAGGTCAACGCCTTTTACAACATAAAAGCTGCATCATCGAGAGACTGTGCTATATTGCAAAGTGTACTGCAGAGAAGGCCTTGAGCCAAGTCATTATGCATCTCTTGTGTGAGTTTGTGGTTTTAATTCATTCATGCCTAATTTTAGCTGCAGAGTCACAAGGCCGGGCTGGTTACCCACCTGTGGCCCCTAAACCATCTGTGCGCATGGCCACGGGCGGGGCTGGCCCTGAGGAGCTTGGTCAGGGAAGTCCAGTGGTGATGAAGAAGATGGTACCTGTCCAGAGCTCAAGACAGCAGCCTTCTGTTTCTGCCGCCGTGGCTCAGCAAGGTGAAACGAGCTTGGAAACAGTTCTGAGCTCATGCTGTAAAAAAGTTGCAGCCTTTAACGTTAACGTGTGGTTGAACGTCCTCTGGCAGGAGACGCAGGCACTTACTCCTCTGGTGCTCCTCCAGAGCAGAGATCATCTCTTGACAGGAGGCAGCCCAGTGGCTACGGCTCTCATACCCCCCGTCAACAACCCCCCCCTGCTGAGGAGGAGGAAGAGGTGAACGACTATGACTCTGATGAAGCCAGTGAGTACACCATCTTCTCCTCCTTTCCAAAAGTAAGATGGATGATTGACATTTACTTTTTTTGTTTCATTTTATGCAGAACTTGACATTTTTCTCATTTGTCATCATTAAAAATTAAAGTTGAGCTTTTTATTTGAAAACAGTCTCACTTAACATAAGTGTGCGGTCTGTATGCAAATCTAAAAAGGATTCCTGATGAAAATATAACTGAGGAGTATAGCATTATGCAAATGATCTGGGATATAAAAGCTTTTCAAATTCTATTATGTTATTTTCTCCTTTCTTTCATAAATCCACTTTCATCATGGAGAAAAGGATCTAACACATCTGTGCTCTTGACATTCAGCCTCACCCGAATGGGATTCATCCTTTCTCAGGAAAATCAAATTCCTATTTCATTTTAATAAAGTCTTAATATCTAAGTTATTAAAATGAAATAGGAATAAGAAGTTAGATACTTCCAGAGAAAGAAGTGTTTTCTGGTGTGAAAAGATACAAATCGTAAAAACTAATGCATCTATTAAGCTTGTTCTCTGTTAAGAAATGACAATGAAGTCATCTATGTGCAATTTGATTAATAATTATACAATAGAATTAAAACACATTTAATAGTTGGCCAATATTAAAGGTATCTAGGTAAGGTTTGTAGCATTTTGATTGCGTTACATGTTTCCATGCTTTAAATCATAAATATGTAGTCTTTATTCCTTTTTACTATTACATGGAAATAGTGAATGATCACAATTATGTAAAAGGAAACTTGTGTTTATTTAGAACACTTTTTTCCCCAAAATATTAGATTGCTTTAAATAAAAAAAGAATGAATCTTACAATCTGTATTTGAAATTACAGGAGGAAAATAAAGTTTGTAAAGACATATATATATATATATATATATATATATATATATATATATATGCAGTTTATATTATGAAAAATTAAAAGCTAGTATTTTTATTTTCTAAAAGATGATATGTGCAGCCATTGTATTTCTAACAAAAATCTACATGGGCAGCTCATTGGCTTTCAGTCTTTCATGTTTTTTATTGAAGACAAATAGAGGCCAGTGACTGTTTTATGAGTCAAGACTTTGACTCTGTTATTTAGTCTTTATTTCATTATAAAGTTTTTTTATCACAAGAGGATAATTCATAGTTTTCAAACTCTTAATTATTCAGAAGCAGGCTTGTAGTCTCATGTAATGAGCGGTCTGGGTCTCTTTTAGCCACCTTGGGTTCCCTCGAGTTCAGCCTGCTCTACGAACAGGAAAGCAACAGTCTCCACTGCAGCATCCTCAAAGCAAAGGTACCACTGCTTCCCTCACACAAAGGGATTGTTTCAGCCGATTGGTTCCATATTCCAAAACCTATAAACTGCATGTCGTCTGATTATTGCTCTCTACTGCTTTTTATCTAATTAGGATTTTCTCCACAGGGACTAAAGCCCATGGACTCAAATGGACTGGCAGACCCTTATGTGAAGCTTCATCTGCTGCCAGGGGCTAGTAAGGTATGTGTCACAAAGGAAATATTCATAACTTTTAACAAAAATGAATGATTTTAATTCCCCATTTTGAATGAAGAATATATCAAATGTGGTCAGAGTCTTTTGGTTTGATGAGTAATCTCTCTGCCTGCTCATGGCTGACATCTAGTGGTGGGTTGACATCTCCAAAAGACACAAAATCTTCATGAAATCCTAATAGTATAATTTTATTTTTTTAAATTTGTTTGGCCTTTAATAGTCTACCAAATTGCGCACAAAGACCTTGAGGAACACTCGGAACCCAGTGTGGAATGAAACTCTCACCTATCACGGCCTGACGGAGGATGACATGCAGCGCAAGACCCTCAGGTAGTCCAGATAGTTGCTTCTGAACCACCTACTTAGAACCAAATGCATGGCTGTCATACCTTAGACGTCATCTAGTTGCAGCAGATTTGTCAAAACATGTCATTATATCTTTTTTATGTTGTTTTTACAGGGTCTCTGTCTGCGATGAAGACAAGTTTGGGCACAACGAGTTTATCGGGGAAACTCGAGTGGCACTAAAGAAACTGAAGATGAACACAAAGAAAAACTTCAATGTGTGTCTTGAGAGAGTTGTACCTGTGAGTCAGACACTCAAAAGTCACTGCATTCTCTTACGCTGTGACTTTCTTCTCAATTCCTCCTAACCTTGATGCTTTTTGCAGACAAAGAAAACTGCAACAGCTGGAACAGCAAGAGGGATCTCACTCTATGAAGATGAGGCAATGCTTTTATATCCAAGCATGCCTATGCGTGACAGATTCCTCTAAAAGGTTCAAGCAGATGTTTTTATAACCCCTGCTGAACTGTTTGTCTCCTCCGGTCTGCTTTAGGCAGGGAAAGATGGCACAGAGGTGGAGGAACGTGGTCGCGTTCTGATCTCCCTCATGTACAGCTCGCAGCAGAACCGCCTCATCGTCGGCGTTGTGCGATGTGTCCACCTGGCTGCCATGGATGCTAATGGCTACTCCGACCCATATGTTAAAATGTAGGTAGAGCTTCCTGGACTGTATCTGGAATGGGCCAAAGATTGTATACGTTTCTCTGCGTGTTTCTTGCAGATGTTTGAAGCCTGACATGGGGAAGAAGGGCAAGTGCAAAACACAAATCAAGAAGAGGACTTTAAACCCAGAATTTAATGAGGTTTGCAAGAAAGTTTAACCATGAAAAAAATAAGAAAACTTTGTGTTTTATTGAAACTATTATTTTCCTCTAAACTTCAGGAATTCGGCTTTGACATCAAACACAGTGAATTGGCCAAGAAGACGTTAGATATCTCTGTGTGGGATTACGACATAGGGAAGTCCAATGATTACATCGGTAAATACCGAGTCCGTCACAGTGATTTCCTTTATTAAAAAACGAAAAAGAATGTTTTGCCCCCTCCACCTGTTCTTCACCTTTCCCCTTCTCCCGTTCAGGTGGGTGTCAGCTGGGAATCACTGCCAAAGGGGAGAGGCTGAAGCACTGGTATGAGTGTTTGAAGAACAAGGACAAGAAGATCGAGCGCTGGCACACCTTGATAAATGAGAATCACGTTGCTAGTGATTAACCATACAGCATGGGCTTATCAACGTGTTTGTCTTCAGTCCATGTGGCACTTTTCCCTCTCCGCAGTTATTTTTGATTTATTTCATTAGAGCGCTGCATTTGCTCTCTTTCAGTTTGCTTATTCTCTTCTCCTTTTACTTTACCAGAGCTGATCCTGAATCAATCTCAGACCCTCATGTGAGTGAATACGAATCTGCTGCGAGGGGGCCACCTTACACCGATCACCGGTGTTAGAAAGAGCTAAGAACTTCTTTATTAAAGACAAAAGAAGTTGCACTGAAGAAGAAAAGCAATATGTTTTGGCAAATACTTTCAAAATCCTTGTTCAAACTTTTTAGAGCCCCTATGTTTGAAGTTCATTAGATCATCAAGCTTTTATTTTTCTGACTTTTTAATGAGATTACATAATATTATATCAGCATGCCAGGCTGCACATTTACTAAATACTTCACCAAATGAACACTGTATAATTTCATGAAGAAATGTTTACATATTGATACATTGCTCAGGTTAGGGTAGAGATCCAATGTAAGTGGGATGTGAAATAGACGAATCAGTTGCTGTTATGTTGTTATTTCAAAATATTATAGCACACTTGTATGGTCTCAAAGGAGTTTTTTTTTTTATGTAATGTGACTCAAACTGTGAATTTTAGGTTGGTGGGAAAATATCAACTGTACGTTTAGGACAACTGAAAAGTGAACTGTGCTGCGTTTTTTTATTTATTTATTTATTTTTGCAGTTATGATTAAAAAAACAAAAGAAAGAGACTTGAACCTGCTGCCGACACAGCCTGCAGTTCACATCGAATAGGTTTTGTACTTCAGAGTTTACAATGAATGCACACAGTCAAGTTTGCTGCAGGTAAACCAGTTATGTCTAAAGTATGTGCAGCTTTTACCTGCATGCACCGTGCTCGTGAATTTTGTGTGCCTGCGGCCGTAATGGCCCGCTTTTCCCCTGACTTACCCTTTGCACAAAGCAGAGCCCGTTTTTTCGTCTGCCACACCTTTACTGATTTGAGTGTGCTTGTTCACTAATCACTGCAGACCAAGGAAAGCACACCTTAAAAAGTGGAATGACCTCAAATTTATACAACCGTGTGCAACTTTTTCCAATGTCAGAACAGACAAAAACACAAAGAATCCTATGCATGAAATGTCTTGTGGTTCAAGATATATATATACTTTGTAAGAAATACATGCTATTGTAATTCCATTAATATTTACACTACTTCCCAATTAACATTCCTACTGATACTTTATATTCTGTACGAAAAGTCATATTCTGCACGACTATGATAACTATGATATGAATAGACTGGTTTGTTAGCATCAACAGAAATGACTAAAACTCAGCCAAGCACGTGGACACAGGAGCTTGCACCTGAGGGTAGCAGATCAAGTGAAATCTTGACAGGTTCTGTGCTTGAACATTCATATTTTTACAGTATGAATTCTTTATTAAGCCTCTCTGCCTCCCTATAGCAGTAAAGTAGGCACTTTAACAGTAGACTGCATACATTACAATGGCATCATGATCATCAGTTGTTGTTTAAAAGAACATGCTTCTCTCTGAGATAAAGTCATATCTGTCTTCTACTCGGTTCTGCCAGTTCAGTGGAATGTTCCTTAATCTCTGTATTTGTACATAGTGCATGCAGTTGAAGTACGTATGATTGCAAATTCCTTTGCATGTAAAGATTTTGCAGAGAGTTTACACAGACCAATAAAACCTGAAGAAAAAATCTCAAACTTTTTGTTGGTAGCTTTTGTGAGACATATAATAGTGCTGATTATAGCACTAATGAGGCCAAGAAAAATCCATCCATTTTTCAAAACTTGCTGCAACCCTTTTGGGGTCACAGGGGGTGCTGAAACCAACCCAGCTAGTGTTGGGCAAAGGTGGCGTACACCCTGACAGATCACCACCAGCCTGCTGCAGGGCCGTTAACATGCAGAGTTGAATTTAGAGTCACCATTTTCATCTATGAACCATGTAAGCCAGAGTGCCATGGGGCACATAACATAACATAGAGAGGCTCAGCAAGGATTTGAACCAGGATCTTTTCACTGTGAGGTGAGAATGCTAACTGCTACACCCCCATGTAGCCATATAGCCTAAGAAAAAAGAAAAAACATTAGAATAGTTTTATTTCACACGTGGACAAAATTGTTGGTACCCCTCGGTTAAAGAAGGAAAAACCCACAATTCTCACTGAAATCACTTGAAACTTACAAAAGTAACAATAAATAAAAATTTATTGAAAATTAAATAATCAAAATCAGCCATCACTTTTGAATTGCTGATTAACATAATTATTAAAAAAAAAAAAACTAATGAAACAGGCCTGGACAGAAATGATGGTACCTTTATAAAAGATTGAAAACTATTTGACCAGACGGACATGATTAACTCAGGTGTGTCCTTTAATTGACATCACAGGTGTTACCAAACTCATAATCAGTCAGTCTGCCTATTTAAAGGGAGACAAGTAGTCACTCTGCTGTTTGGTGAAAAGGTGTGTACCACACTGAACATGGACAACAGAAAGCGAAGGAGAGAATTGTCCCAGGACATCCGAAAAACAATTATAGATAAACATCTTAAAGGTAAAGGCTATAAGACCATCTCTAAACAGCTTGAACTTCCTGTGACAACAGTGGCTCATATTATTCAGAAGTTCAAGACCCACGGGACAGTAGCCAACCTCTCTGGACGTGGCCGCAAGAGGAAAATTGATGACAAATTGAAGAGACGGATCGTTCAAATTGTATCCAAAGAGCCCAGAACAACCTCCAAAGAAATTAAAGGTGAACTCCAAGGCCAAGGTACATCAGTGTCAGATCGCACCATTCGTCGTTGTTTGAGCCAAAGTGGACTTCATGGGAGACGACCAAGGAGGACACCACTGCTGAAAACAATCATAAAAGGGCGAGACTGGAATTTGCAAAAATGCATGTTGACAAGCCCCAAAGCTTCTGGGAGAATGTCCTTTGGACAGATGAGACCAAACTGGAGCTTTTTGGTAAGGCACATCAACTCTATGTTCATAGACTCAAAAACCAAGCATACGAAGAAAAGAACACTGTCCCTACGGTGAAACATGGAGGAGGCTCAGTCACGTTTTGGGGCTGCTTTGCTGCATCTGGCACAGGGTGTCTTGAATGTGTGCAAGGTAGAATGAAATCTATAGACTATCAAGGCATTCTGGTGAGAAATGTGCTGCCTTGTGTCAGAAAGCTTGGTCTCAGTCGCAGGTCATGGGTCTTCCAACAGGACAACTATCCAAAACACACAGCCAAAAACACCCAAGAATGGCTGAGAGAAAAGCGTTGGACTATTCTAAAGTGGCCTTCCATGAGCCCAGATCTGAATCCCATTGAACATCTGTGGAAGGAGCTGAAACATGCCATTTGGAGAAGACACCCATCAAACCTGAGACAACTGGAGCAGTTTGCTCATGAGGAGTGGGTCAAAATACCTGTTGACAGCTGCAGAACGCTCATTGACAAATACAGAAATCGCTTCATTGCAGTGATTGCCTCAAAAGGTTGTGCAACAAAATATTAAGTTATGGGTCCATCATTTTTGTCCAGGCCTGTTTCATTAGTTTTTTTTTTTTTTATAATTATGTTAATCAGCTATTCAAAAGTGATGGCTGATTTTGATTATTCAATTTTCAAGAAAATTGTATTTATCGTTACTTTCAGTAACAATTTCACTTTAAGTTTCAAGTGATTTCAGTGAGAATTGTGGGTTTTTCCTTCTTTAACTGAGGGGTACCAACAATTTTGTCCACATGTGTAAATACTTGGATTTTATATTGTGTCTACACAAAGTTTTTACTTTTAACTGAGTATATCTTAAATGTACAACAAATAGTATACATTAAGTGATTCTGCAGTGATTGATAGTTCAAATTGCTTCAAAGCCTTGTTTTCTGACTTACAAAAAAACATTTATTGTTGCAAACTCAGATGGACCTCTGCCCTTCAGACGCACTCATCCATCCACATTTGCTTTTCACAAAAACGTTCTAAACAAGTGCAAAAAATTATTTATTTAGCAAAAAAAGAAAAACCCTCTCCAAGGTGAACCTACTTAATTTCTTTCTGAGGTCATGCCTTTTTCATTAGATTATTCTATTATTATTATCATTATTCCATTATTCTATTAATATTAATATTATCTACTATTATTATTCTATCTGACCATATCACACTGCTACATTACTAAACTTCACAGCTGAATTGGTGTGCCACAAGCAGATCAGAAGTATTTAGTTCTAACCAACATGTAGAAACAAGCAGCACCACTTTAAAATCGATTTATTTAACAACAGGTGGTCAGTGGGGAACAGAATTGTTACACTCATCTCTCCTATTTCTGCAATAACTTTTTTAAAGCTTTTTGGAAGACCAGACTAAAGTACAGTTGTCCAGCTTGCAGACAATGAAGTCTTAAATTAGCATCCTCAAATCTTATTTTGTCTTGTTACTTTCAAAGTGCTGAGACCATTTTTTTAACTTGATGGCCAAGTGTCTAGATAAGATCAGTTTGCAGCCATAATTGTATGTTTTAGCACTGCAGGAACTGTTCACATTTTGATGACATTGTGCATTTGTGTTTGCAGCTGCATTATCAGACCACTGTTTTACTTGGAAAAAGAATGCAGACTTACTTAAAAAAAAACTGGTGTTGTCTTATCTGAGTGGAATCTTTCAACATCTTTTAGCAAATCTGAATTTTGCTTTACTTTCACAGATTCATGAGATTTCCAGGAGTATTAAACCTTTTGTATTGTTCTTAGAGACATGTTGTACCTCAAAGGATCAAGGATATTTCAAAGGATCTCTACGAAATATTAATACGAATTTTTAAAAACATCCAATAGATCAAAGTTTTAAAAACTGTTGAATGAAATGAAGTAGGAATGCGGAAGGCCTGAAATGATATCTTCAACTCAGAACAAAGATTCCTCAAAGAGACAAACTTTTCCTGGAAGGAACCATGTTTCAGATAAAAACTAACATTATTAGCAAGGAAATGCCATTAATCTAAAAGGACTTTTTGCAAAGAGAACAAAGCGTCAATGATAATCATGTACTGTAATTTCCAAGGGAGAGCTTTAAAAACAATGTGGAAAAGTAGAAGAGTTCAGATAGTGGTTGTCTGGCTATCTTTGGCCTGAACATTAAAAGAAGTTGAGATGCTGTTTATGTTTGCAGACAGCCTGTGCTGCGATTTCTGATGTTTTGTGTCTTGTGTCTTGTGCATGGAGGAGCAGATGAATGGTGATAGAGGACATAGGACAGAGGTTCAAAACAAACATCTACTCCTGATTGCTGCAACACCTAAACAACGATAACAAAAAATCCAAATGAACATTTTATGGTTTTGTTTTAAAATCAGAGACAAAGAGCGTTTTCACTGACAGTGTTTACATTTTAACACAACTTGTTCCTGTCGCTGCATTACTTTACACCTGCAGGTTGGCTGTACACTGATAGGAAACAAAATGTTGTTTATTTGCTTTTTAACTGGCTAAAAGTCAGTGTTTTTCACTGTTTGAGATTATTATTTGTTGCTTATTTTTTAATTAACCTTTTCTGCAGACGTCTTACAAGCAGAGCATTTTTCTGGTGAAAGCCAACAGGAATGCATTGACATTCTTTAGAAACCAAGGTTGCTTAAGTTACTAAATAGTTCAAAGTGGTTCAAACCCAGGTTTAACTTTAAAGTGTAACATTTTCTTGTCAGGGGTCAAGAGTTCACTCCAGACATGTCACTATTGAAAATATAGTCAAAGGGAAAATGCTTCTGAAATAAATGCCTGCTAAAAACAGAACTGATCTGTGATTTTAACCAATTTGTCAAAGAAAAACATCCAACTAAAGACGCTAGTATAGGAACTAAATCCCAACTGTGTTTTAATAGCATGTAACAGGTGCTTTAATGATCTTCTCAGCTATCTTCATTCTACTGGAAATCATTTAATAAACGAAACTTTCAGTTTCAGGATGATCAGATTTCATTTTCTCTAGCAGCAAAACCCAGTGTCAAATTTCTCCACCCCGTGGACCAATGAGAACATTTCCCAGCCCCACGTTTTCCAAAAGATTGTGTGAACCTAGTGCGCACAATCAAACCGGCCGGTGCAAAGATGCGCAGCTGAGTCGGGTACAAAGGAGGATCTCTTCCATTTCCATCTGACACTCCAGCTGCTCTCAAGCAGGATGGTGGAAAGCAGATGTCTACTTCGCGCAACTTTTTTCTTTTCGTGTTTTATTTTGTCCAAAACCCAAGACGCGAGCGACGCTGGATTGTTCTGCGTCAGGTCAGCTGCGGCCAATGGACAGACGAGCGTCACCTTCATGCGCCAAAAGAGCTCCGGCGCGCACTCAGTCTACCTCACCAGGTGGTCCCAACACTCCACATTGCTAGGGTGTGAAATGCACTCCGATCCGAGCGTGGTGGAGAGTTACCGCGCTCTGTGTGAAACACAACAAGCTCTGGATCAAGAGGCTTTCACGAGGTTTAACATTCACACAGTGCTGGCTCCAAATGCACCGTGCGTAATGGTCCCCCAAAAGTCTTCTGCGCCGGCAAGAGGAGAAGAGACGGTGGGGAAAATTCGGAGGAAGCGCTTCTGGCTGTTTCCTGGCACAATGTGGTGTGGCAGTGGTAACAGAGCGCATGGATACGATCATTTAGGTGAGGGAGTTTAATTTATGAATGTTCTGAGGCATTCAGACACTCTTGATCCGGGTTGTTTGGAGGATGCATTCGCAGATCCAAAGGAAAAATGGTTCATGGAGCTATGTCATTTCAAAGGAATGCACTATTAGCTGAAGGCCAGAAGCGCAGCAGATAAAATAAGTGACATTTTCAAGAGTCTATGATTTTAACGCTAACTTTACCTTCCTTTATACTGACAGATTTCAGTTGTTTCAGATGCAAAAAGAAAGAAAAGAAACTCTTAAATGAATCAGAAATTAATAAAGATGAATTATTACAATGAAAAGGACACTAATGTAATCTTCTGATTAAGAGTCACCAAAAAAGTGAAGTATTTATCTGCTTGGTTGCATTAGAATTTTCAAGGTTTTTTACCAACTTCTAAAGAAAAAAATTAAAGGGAACCACAAGAGGGCGCAATCCAGTGCTTTGTTGTGCTGGTCCCAAGTCCGGGTAAATCTATTGTTAAATGGCAGAGTTGTAAATGAAGTAAATTACTCAACTAAACATAATGAGTAAATTGTGAGTCTCCATTCAAATGTAGTGGAGTTAAGAGCACAAATCTTCAACCAAAACATGTAGTCGAGTAGAAAGTAAATGTTGCTTTTATTTTTGATACTCAGTACTAGTACAAAGTAGCCTAAAAACATACTTAAGTAAAGTAACAAAGTCCATTTACTCAAGTACTTTATAACTCTGTTAAATCGACAGTGTTGTGACAGGGACATTGACTGTATGTGAGAACTAGACTCAGTGACCCCTCTCTTTTTGTGTTCCAGATAGGAAGTGCCTGCTGGTTCCAAGAAGCCAAAATCCCATAGACTTCTACAAAGAAAGAAAATAGCCATAACTAAGTTATTATGTTTGTCAGGATAACCTTTCTTGCTCTGGTACCTTTTAAAACATTTTTTTCCTAATATAACATTTTAATAATATATTTTTTTTTTCCCCAAGTTATTTAAGTAAAAAACTGGCCAGTCTGATGCCTCAGTAAAAGCATGTGGTGTCTGCTGGTCCCCACCTCAAACGGTAGATTGACTGATTCACCCAAGCCGCTTTCAGTGGAAGGGGTGTGGTCTTGTTACAAGCCTACTCATGATTGGCGACTGTTGTTGCCATAGAAACGTTGATTCAGACCGACTGGGATCAATCACTGTCATCTGGATCCAACATGGCAATGTCCATATTGTGGAAAAATGCCAACTAAATTGGCTTCATTTCACTGGAGCCGGAAAGGCTTTTTCTACACTTGCTCAGTCCAAGTCTCTTATACAGTCAACAGTCAGAAAGGGCTTCTTACTGAAAACCAAATCCTAATAAATAATTGGTTGTTAAAACATTTTTTGGAGAGTGAGAGGATGCCTTAAGAATAGAGGGGAAGTTCTTGTGCCTATTTTGAAGAACAAGGGGAGATGTGCAGGAGGACGTTTTGGGAAATAGAAGTGAAAGCTTTTTTTTGGGAAAACAGTATTAGTTAATTCCAAAGAAGAGGAACCACAGATGCAAACTTTGCTGTGAGAATACTTCTAAAGAAGAACAAAAAAGCTCAGAAGGAGATGGATTGTGGCTTTGTAGAGCTAGAGAAAGTGTGAAAGGGTACAAAGAGAGGAGCTGTGGTTTGTATGAGGGAGTCTGAAGAGGCAGAGTTGGAGTTTTGAGAACTGTAGACAGATATGCTGTAGGTGTGACAGAGGAGTTCAAGGTGGAGATGGGACTGCACCAAGGATCAGCTTTGAACCCTTTCTTGTTTGCTGTGGTGATGGACAGATGAGGACAGACAGATGATGTTCTGAAAGGACATTTTCATCTGCAGTGAGAGCAGGAAGTGGCTGTAGGAATATCCAGAAAGGTGGCGGTTTTCTCTGGAAAGAAGAGGAATGAGTGTAATCTAGAGGAAAACAGAGTATCTGGAGTACCATACTGTTACAGGGAGCAGAGGGAAGAAGTTGAAGTTCTATTTGCGAGTGACAAGGATAGAGAGATTCAAAAATGAATCCATCAGAGGAGCAGCTCATGTTAGAGAGAATCCGATTAAGATGATTTGAACACATTCAGAGGAGAAAAAGTCATTATGTTGATAAAAGGATGTTGAGGTTGGAGATACCAGGAAAGAGGCCTAGAGGAAGGCAAAGAGAAGGTTCTTGGATGTAGTTAACGAGGAAATGAAGGTGGCTGGTGTGAGCGAGGAGGATGCAGAGAATAGAAATAAAACGAGTTGGAGGATTCACTGTGACAACCCTCTAAAAGAACAGACAAAAAGACCAGGAAGAAAAACAAGATATTCTTAATGATTGTTGGCTCCGAAGTCTTTTATAATGATCCAGCAAATGAATAGGTCTGTTCTTCTAAACTAAAAATATAGTTTGAATACTGCAGGCACAGGAAATACAATAAGTACATTATCAATTTTTACTAACTACTCTCTCAGCCTTTAAATATGTATGGAGTTACTTGTTTGGTTACTTCAATTGGAGCACCTCTTTTCATGGGACCACAGGGTTACATTTCTGTTTACTTGACACTTTTACCTTAAAACATCATTCTTGTCTTAAAACATGTCCTTTTAAAACACTTTGTGTTAACAGCATATAAGTTTGTGACTTTTTTTTGTACCTTTGTTTGACATGCCACCAAATACCTGTACAGTTGGCTTTACATTTCTGTGTTCAGACTTCAATCTAAGATTGAATGCTGCGTTTTAATGCTGCCAAAGCTATTTTTGTGCAAAGCACTTGATTTGGTCTTTTTGAATAACTTGTGCTCAAGAATAAAGCTGCCCTCAAAAGGATTATGCTGAAAGTTAACACGTCTAGTGCTCCTTTCATGAAGATTTGATACAGTTTGTGCTGTATATCTAACATTTCTGACATCACAGACATTTTGTTTTCTTTTTTTTAAAAGAGCCACCTTTTAAGTCTGGTGCCTGGAGCTGGTCATTTGAGCTTTAAGAGGGATTCACATCTCATATACCAACACATCCATGTTTTGCAGGCATGTTTGAGCGTGCAGATGTATGTTGCCGTGAGCATGACCACTGTCAGCACAGCATCCCGGCTCTGACTATGAGTTATGGAGTCTTCAACCACCATTTGTTCAGTATTTCACACTGCGACTGTGACCAGAGGTGAGCCTCAGAATGCACCCGGAGAAAGGATCTGAGGTATTCATTCTCCTTCAGGCAAACTCCAGCAAAGACAACTCAGGCTGACATGGACAGATCTGACTGCAGGGTTTTAAGTTTTACTGATTTAAAATTGCACACAGCAAAAAAAAAAAATCACTATGGAATGGTGTTGTAAGCTTCAGTCTTTATGCCAACAATTTTAGGTAGATAAAAGAAGAGAAAGCTTAAGGTCATGCAGTAAATCTATGCATTTATGAATGATAAATGGTTGACACATTTGAAGTCACTCCAAACACACCCATGCCATCAGAATTATTGGTTTATTTATTTTGTATGTGCTTGGATCCTGTCTTCCTCTTGCCAGGTTTAAGCAGTGCCTTAAGCGTATGAATGACAGCGTCTCCGGCACAATTGGCTACACTTTCTTCAACGTCCTGCAGGTTCCCTGCTTTGAGCTCCAGTATGTGAAGAGGTGCACACAGATGTACTGGTGGGGAATGTAAGTAGAGAAAAGTGGAGATACAGTAAAGCTGCAGTAAAGTTTGGAAGAAAAGAACATCTGCAGCTGAACTGACCTGCTTTAAAAAACTTTAAAAGTTTTTACTGTTAACTGAGAATAGGCTGCTTTGGGTAAAACTTCACCCGAGTTAAGTAGCTTTGCTGCTCATGTTATTTGGTTATAATAAACAAAATCATTAAAAAATATATATTTTTAGATTTTGATGGTAAATGTACATACTAAAGTTGTATCTAGGTAATCGGCTCCTTTTTATCTACAATAACGGTTACATTGTGCTTTCTTTTTGAGATGATTAATCTTAAAAACCCACCTTAATCATCTTTTTGAGCTTTTTAAATTTTTATTTGAGCTATAATAATACAAAGGTTTAGAAACTCAATCTGACAGAAACACTGCAATTGTAGGGATCTATTTCTATGTACATTTTATTGATCTACTTAATATCTAAGTAGTTCTGACAAGAAAAACCATATATGTATATATATAAGCCATTTCCTTTTTTTGTGTGTAAACCATAGTTTTTTTTTTTCAAAATTGTGTTGTGAATTTAAACTTTTTTTTAAACTAACTAACATGAATAACATGTTTTGTATGTTTGCTAATAGTAGCTTTGACTTCATTTAAATGCTTGGAAAATACCACAAAATGTTATCCTTCATGTAAATAAAGACGTAGCTTTTTCTTATATGACTGTTTAAAATACAAAAAATGTACAATACCCGTGAAATTGAATATAATTTTCTCCTGTGGTGCTTGATTATAACATGCATCTTCCTTTATTAGGTGCAAAAGAGCCGAAGAAGGGCCATACGCAGTCTTTAGGAAACCCCGTCCTTTTGACAGCCCTGGAAGTCGACTCAAACACGTACATGCTGGCATTACAAGCAGCGAGAAGCAGCGTTTGACTAATATAAGGGTTAAGTCTCAGAGGAAGTCATCTAAGTTAAACCCTAGATGTAAGTCTCAAGACCCCCCAAGAGGAGATACCTTCCAACGCCGAAAGAAAACAGGGAAAGGATGCAAGAGGCAGAAGAATCTCAAAGAAATATCATCTTTACAAGTCTTCACAGAGAATCCCTCCAGATCAATGCCAATAAAAACTGGCCCATCTGAAAGTAAAGCACAGATGGTAAAGAAAGAAAAAAGCGCAAAGAAAAAGAGTCGGAGAAAAGATTTGAGTGGCCACACATTAAACTCCCACCCAAATGCATCCTTTATAACACCTTCAACTGTTCCTCCTTCAACCCAGCTACTGAAGTTTAATGAAGACTCAACAACCACAGTCAAAAGCAGAACCGAGTCACTCAAAAGTCCGAAAAAAAATCTGAAGCCATGTCAGTGTGAACCAAAACAAACTGTTACTTTTCAGCAACAATGTAAAATATGTTCAAAGCAGGAGAACAAATCTAAAACAACTGTTGTACCAGCAGAATGGAACAAAAATGTTTCTACAATTGAGGAGAAAGCACATAAAACCAGGTTTCTGAAACACACAACAGAGTCTCCCTCTCAGAAGACTTCATCCTCTCACTGGACTCCTGTTACTCATGAACTGCCGGTCTCTGCAAAACTTAGAACAACTCCTTCTACTCATGAAAATGACACACGACAAGAGCAGCTCAATCCCCATGTGAAGTGGAGAAACTCAAGCCAAGGCCTGTTGGAAAGATTTAAACACACTGAGAAAAGTGTGGAAGAAAACAGTGTTCTTCTAAAAGGTGGGTCAATGTTCTTGGTTCCTGGTTTTAATCTGATTCCTCAAAAAAAGGTGGCAGTAACTCAGGTGGTTGTGCAAGTCAGCCAATGATCAAAGGACTGGCGGTTCAATTCCCGTTCCTTCCAACTGTCGTTGTGTCCCTGGCAAGACACTCAACACTCCTTGCCTCTAGGTCACCTCTTGTGAAAGAGATCCTGATCTCAACAGGCTCTTCCTGGTTAAATAAAGGTTAAGAAAAGGCATAAACAAGGATGATGTCCAAAGTATACATTTACACTTTATTTCTGCTAATGTTATGCAAAATTGTTAATCTAATAAGGCCATTAAGAATAGGTCACTTTTTATTTGTGTACTTCTGATCTAGACTCAGAAAAGTACTTCCTGTTTTTTAACAATGTATAGATGTAGGTTTTGTAAAGGACAAAGTCAACTAACTTTAGTACATTGGTTGACAAAATAATTTAAAGATAAAATAAATATTTACAAACACTTACTTAAATTCACAGTTAAATGCACAAATTGAGCAACAACATGAATATTTAAAATGTATGTTTTATTTAATTCAAAAATAATAGGTTTGCTATAACTGTTTAGTTAAATGTGAATAAAACTAAAGGTTGATCTTACTCCTGATATATTTTTCTCTACTGGAGTTTTGACTTTATTCTTTATTGGGGCGGCCGTGGTGCACAGGTCCCCACAAGAACATGTAAAAACACCAAAAATCCTATTTTCATCAGAGTGGGTCTGAAAGTTGAGATCCATCAGCCACTTATAGACTATAAGCAACATACTCTCCTTTGGTTAAAGCTTCTGGCATTAAGATCCTTTAGTTCATGGTTTGAAAAAGGAACCCACCGTGAAAAAGTGATTAACAGATTCTTCAGAGTATAAAAATAGGCATACTTTCAGATTTCTAAGACCTGCATTTCTCTTACTTATGATTACAAGTTGGTATTAAATATTCAAGATTACATTCCACTTTCCACTTAGCAGTTATTTATGTTTCTACCTGCACTGAAGAAAAAAGACCTTCATGTCTCAGGGAAGAAAATCTAATAGAAGAAAGTTAATAACCTTTTTCATAAACTGTAATGGATCAAAGGTAATTCTAATTGTTACCAAAAGGCCTGCAAAGTTTTCTAAACAGTCAAGAGTTTTCCTTTTTATTAAAAAAATAATAATTCAGCTGGGTGCTTAGTATTTCTATATGTGCTGCTTGAAGGACTAAGTAAGTTGAGGTTTGTCAAACAAATTAAGAAACCTTCCTTCAATAGCTTAGCAGTTATGTCTTTGCCTTTTATGATCTAATAAAAAAAAAAAAGAATGAAAAGATTCTGCTACCTTTTTTTAAGAAGTTTGCTCTCTCTTAATTACTAAGGCTGAGTTGGTGTATGAAAAGAGCTGCGTATTGCAAAAGGATAAGTAAGAAAACTGACTAGAGAACTTTAAAGCTGGCTATATTCCAGTCTATAATAATTTTCCTTAATTTCATTTGCATACATTTGAAATACAAATCTAAATATTTGAAACCCAACGTGATCGGCACTTCATGGAAAAGGCAGAAACTTTAAAGCAGCTCACCAGTATTCTGTCTCCGAAAGTGTCCAAGGGCATTTTTCGATTATGGAATTCATATGACAACGTACTGCCAGGTTACAACTACTCAAATAAGAGAAATATTCAAACTAAGAGAAAAAGACCAACAACAAAAAAAAAAAAAAAACACTTTTTTTTGCTTTTCCAGAAAATCACCTCACGTGCCAAAGCCTCAAGCATCTGGATGATTGTAAATTTAAAATTTCCCCTCTTCAGAGGAAATACAACCTGCATAACACAGACTTCAAGACTGTGTATCACTGCAACTGCACAAGCCGGTAAGATTACATCACTTTGACCTGCTTCAAGTTGCAGTTTCCCTCTGTAAACATATTTATGCAAAGTGCAGACAAGTATATACCGCAAAGACATTTTGCGCTAGTGAATAAGTCATATAAACAATCATTTTTCACCTATTTGTAACATGTAGAGCTATTCTTGTCATGACGTGTCAAAATTTCCAGTCAATCAAATGGCTTCTCTTGATATATTTGACTTTTTATTTTCTCTCCTAAAATTAAAACATTATCATTTATTGCAAGACTACAGATATTCTTATCTCTGCTTTTTTTTCTTTAAATTTTACAGTTTGGCTGCACAGATCAAAAGCTCAGATCAACAGTCCAGTTATCGGTCATGTCTCCTGGTGGATTTTGTTTCTCCTCGATGCTTTACTCTGCCAAAGGAGAACGAGTGTGCTCATGAAGAAAGGTATTCTGGTCTGACACACTTTTATAGAAAATCTGTTCAGGAATTGTTGCAGCATTAACCTCTTAGGACCTGAGCTAATATTTCAGCTAAACAAGTAGTCACAGGGATCCTGTTAAGCAGAATTAACTGCTGTGGAAATGTACCCCCAAAATATGATGTCCACGTATGTAGATGCCAGGTTTTAAGAGGTTAAAAAGTTCTTTGTTTGGTCTGTTTAACTCCACAGCAGCTTATATATTTTTGCTTTTTCATTCTGATTGTTTTGCATCTTGTTTTCAGATGTTCTGAAGGCTTCATAAAAGCTCCTGACTTACTTGAAGTTCTTAAGAAGGCAGAGGCAAAAGGCAAAGCTGACATGGGATTTCCAGCCAGAGGAAGAAAAAGAAAGATTCCTGTTCGCCTTTACAAGCGATGCTTGAGACTACAAAAAGAAATTGATGAAATGTCAAAGCTCAGATGATTTATGACTCCACTACTGTGCACTGCTGTTATGAATTTAGAAGTAAACTGGATTTGAGATTTGGGTGAAAGAAATTGCATCAAATAGTTCAAGATTTTTTTTTTCTTTCATTATTTTTGGCATTTCCCTTCAGGAGTCGCTACAGCGAATCTGCATCCTCTACTCTAACACCAGATACCTTTGTGTTTTCTTTCACTGCATCCATAAACCTCCTCTTTGGTCTTCCTCTAGACCTCTTGCCTTGCAGCTTTAGACTCAGCATCCTTCCACCATTATATTCACCGTCTCTCCTCTGGACATGACCAAACCACCTCTCTGCCTTTTTCTCCAATACCTCTAACATGTGCTTTCCCGTATGAACCAATCCATCCTGGTCACTTTCAATCCTCTCCTTCCCAGGGCAAACCTCCACCTCTCTAGCTTCTCTCTGTTCCCTACCTATGCTACAAATCATGATATCATCTGCAAACATCATCCAATAATTAAAATACAACAATTCAATATTTTATATCAATAATCACGAAAACTTATGCGTTGAATTACTAAAGAATCACTAAAGATTCATACCTTTTAGGACTTAGCCAGATGCCAGCTCGGACAAGGAAAACGAACATGTACGTGGATCTATTTGTCTGCAAGTGGATGCATCAGAATGGAGCAGAGCAAGAGAGCTTGTGACCTGCCAGTTGTAGAACACGTCACTGATACTGGCTTTTTCCAACTGCCTTTTTTGTCTGCGCTGGATTCACAGAAATTGAAATAAAGTGTTATTTAGAACTGCAATATTAAGATTGTTTTTCTCTCTCTCTCTATATGTCCTACATTGTGAGAAAAAAGAACATGTAAAAACACTAAATGCACAATCTTCATTGGAGTGGGTCTTTAAAAACTAGGTATGTGACAGATTTTTATAAGTGTATATTACTTTATTTGAAAATGTACAAATTGATAAAAGCAAAAATGCATTTTGGGTTGAATAAAATCACAAAATCAAGGAAATTCTGCAATAAAAAAAGCTGGGACGCACTGGGTTTCTTAAACAAAGAAATTGCACAATGTACTAAAATATTTTTACTTGCAGATGTTTTTGGTTGATTTTTATCCTCAACAACTTAAACAAATATTTACTTTTATTTTAAAAAATAGTTTTGTGTTCAGGTTTTTATTATTAAGCTATTAACTCATTTTTGACAGCTTAGGCGCGCGGTGCATGCTGGGAGCAGTCAGTTGGCCTTGGAAACATGGCGTCGCACTGACAGCCTGGCGACTCCGGTTCTTGTATCCAGGCATTGACTCAGCGCCTCGGCTGGCAGCGAGGCTAATTACGACTTTATCTTTAAACCGGCGTTATGAGATTTCAGGAATTGCAGTTTTCCCCCTTAAAGGCCAGCGCGACGCAGTGACGGATTTTAAACAAGTGTCACGCCCACTCTGTTCGGTAACGTTAAAAACGGTTTCGTTAGCCCCGCTACTGCTAACCAAGCCAGCCATCTAGCTAGCATCCGCTGTTCGCGCTAGAATAATGCATTATAAAGAGGACCTGCCACTCCTATTCGTTCTCTGCCTGACTGTCTCCTGTTAGCTTGCAAACTGACACTGCGGTCTGTCTTGTCAGAACCCTTGTCAGATAA
Organism: Oryzias celebensis; assembly: GCA_014656515.1. Classification (NCBI taxonomy): domain Eukaryota; kingdom Metazoa; phylum Chordata; class Actinopteri; order Beloniformes; family Adrianichthyidae; genus Oryzias; species Oryzias celebensis. The sequence goes on from BNCR01000009.1 coordinate 15,208,733, forward strand.
GACCGCGGCGGCAACAACAGTTATGTTCCGGAGCACGAGCTGGCTGATTAGGGCGTTTCTGTCATTCTGTCACTGAATTTTTTAATGATCGACCCTTTCGGCATCATTGTTGGAGGAGAGAGCGATGGGCTCCGGGGCTGTGGATTCATCCCAGTGGCTTTCGGTGAAAGAGGAGACCATTTTTCTTCACGACGGACTCATTCGGGTCACCGATCTGGCCGAGCTCCCCAGTGAAATTGGAGTGTCAGAGCAGGGGGACACCGAGCAAGAGGTGGGCTAAAGTCATTTACTCCACGCAGAGCCTGGGACTGACTTAGGACAAACCATAAGTTGTGTTTCATGTTTGTTTTTAACGTGAAGGCGCGTTTGTGCAACCCATTGCCCCACAGGCTCAGTATTAACGGCAACACAGATGTATTCAACTTTTTTGATCCGCTTGTTATTGATTTAGCGTCAAGCTCGTCATTTTTACCATCCTACTTCCTCTGAGATTCTTCAAAATAGAAGCCTTCTAAACCTGACTGTTTGCTTGATCATCAATATAATTAATTCTCAGTCTGTAAAGAGAGAATTGCTCTTGAAATTATTTTTTAAAAAAGCTAAATCATTTTTTTAGCTCCTATAATTTTAATATATAACTATTTTAATTTTGTATTAGTGCAATATCGGTCCTCTTTTTGCCTAAGTACATGTATACATAACTAAAAATAATAGATTTCCCCATCGTGGGATCGATTAAAGTTATATCTACAGTTCAGATTTATCAAGATTTATTAGTTGAAAAATCACTTTTTACTGTCATTACATTTGAAACACCGTGTTCTTTGCGTAGTTTAGCTATTATAAAGCTCATATAAAAGAATTTATATAGTGGTAATGCTATGTATCAGCTTTTTTGGTCACCAAATTGTAGTTGTCCCCAAACCGATTATGTTATTTGTATTTTCTGAACATAAAAGAGTTTTTATATGATTTTACATGTTTAGTTGTGACATAAATTAGTAAAATGCATAGTTTTAAGGTCCAGTGTGTTTAATCACTTACTTTCTTTTTCTGTTATAAATTAGTGTTGGTTAAGCATTCTGATGTTCAGGAATTCATCGAATGCAATAGGACTTGTCATAGTCTTTTATTTTGAAGGCAAAATGAAAAACCGGAAGTGCCTCTGATAGACATCCCGCCTTTGTGATTGTGCAGACAAAAAACACATGTAGGTCAATTTCTTTACAGTTTCTGTCGTTGGCATCGCAGTATTAACCAGCTTTCAGAAGAAATATTTTTTATGCATTTTGAATAGTTATTTAATGTCTGGTTTGTGTACATATTTGCATCTTCTGAATTTTCATTGTGTTTTTTTAGTTATAAATAAATATAAAGCCATTTTGAACTAAATTCAGCTCAATTTAATATATTTTTTCCATTGACGGTCACATTTCTGAATAATGATTCAGCAAACATAACTTAAGCATATAGCTTCAGCATTTACTTTCTGTAGTGTGTTTAGAAAATACATTTTTAATAATCTAAAGTGAACATTTTAAGACATAATATACATTGAGCTTCTTAGTTATAAAATCTGGATTGTGCTGCATGCAACCATGCAAACTTTATAATATGCCCTAATTCAATGACAAGAACACTCATAACTTGAAATTTGTACATCATGTTCAAACACTGTACTTCGTGGTTGTATCTAAGACTGCAATTTGTTTTGGTCTTGGTAGTCGTTAGTGCTTTTGCTAAAACAATAACAGTTAATTATTTCAGGGTCGTGGGTCATGCTTTTAACTGAGTAAATGCAGACGTGAAGAAAATACATAAATGATTGTTTTTGCAGCATGTATAGCGGTGAGGGAATTTATTGATCTGGTCACTGAAGACAGCATTATTAGATAATGTTGTATTGCCTGCTCTGGTGCACTACTTTAGTGTTTAATGATATCAAAATATGCATAATTGAATCATTTTTATTCTGTCAAATATATTAATTTGAATCTGCTTAAAGAGAACAGTCATCAGAAAAATATATGTCAACAAAAAAATTGCTTGGCTAGTATAAAACCCCTTGTTAAAAGCTAAGGCTTTAGTTTATAAAGATAAAAAGTCAAGTCAATGTTAAAAAAATAGGAGTTTACAATGTTTTAACAAAGAAAACAACAAAAAAGTTTCAACTAATAAACCGTTTTTAGCAGTATGTTCTTACTTTTAATGATGTTTGGATGTTAATCCGTTTTCCAGAAAAACAACTATAAATAAGTACAACTTAAAAAAAAAAAATGTTGACATTTTTTTTTAGACCCGTCACGTTCTTGTTTTTTTTTGTGCCCAGCTTCCACACTGACAGGGCAAAATTTAGCGCTCTTTTTGTAGGTGTTTGGACACAGACTACTTTTGTCCTGTGACACAGTGCTTTTCAGAGCAAAGGCGGAGACGGCCCAGCATCCAGCTAAGGCGTGTTACTGTAACATAAGCAGCATTTCTGAAATTGAATCAATACAAATTGTGCCTGCTAAATGGTATAATGGATTTTTTTTTCTTGTCTATGATTCATGGGCCATGGAGTGCAATCAATATTTGAAATGCTTCCTAAGTGCACGTGTGGCACATTTAGTTTTTTATTTGTTAAGACCTAGGCTAATTGTTTGTGGATTATTTTTATTTTGTTTTTCACAATTGCTCTAAAAATCCCAATGCAATAATTCATTTTGAGGAAATAGTTAACATTTTTAACCAGTGCGGTGATATCAACTTTATAAAGAAAAAAATGATTTCCAGTGCTTTTTTTTTTGGCCTTAATTTTACAAACAATTTTTTATAAGTTTCAAAGTAACAATATTACTTGTAGCATAACTTAAGAAAAGCATATTCTAGTGAGACTTTTTTTCTAGAAAAAAGTTTATATATATATATATATATAAGATACTTATTCTCTAACTGAAATCTTACTCGTCCAAGTGCTTATTGTTATTGAAGATTAGCAATGAACTATATCCATTTTTTAATTAAATGTTGTTACAAACCGTACAGAGGTTAATGTAAAATAGATTTTTTTCTGTTCCATAGATTCTCACATTTGAAACCAAGAACCCAGTAGAACTTGCGGAGCGTCTACGTGCAGTCTGTGGTAATCAGAGCAATGCTTACGCTCGTCTGCTGGAGTACCGCCTCAATGCTCTGCGTGGCCTGTGGGGGGCGCAACGGCAGCTGGCCCTGGAAGAGCAGCAGGAACGGGAGGGAACCGGAGGGGCTGATGAGGAGACCTTAGCCTTGCTCAAAAGACAAGGTCTACTCCAGCAACCCGAGCAGGCTCCCTTCACTTCCCGTGTTGGCCTGCTGTTAGTCTTCCCCCTTCTTCAGTCCCAAACTCGCAGCGACCCGGCGCTCTGTGGGGTCACTGCTGAAGTCCTCCTGTCCTGCCTGCGGGATTGCCAGCCTCTCAGCCTAAGCAAAGAACCCTCCGACTGTCTGAATGGGCTGGAGGCACTGCTGTGCTCCTGGCTGGAAGATGGCGCTCAGGAGTCAGGCCAGTCTCAGGGTCAGACGTGTTCACAGGTTCTCCACACACAGAGACAGAGGGAAAATGCTGCGGCTGCTCTAGTGGCTCTCGCGTGTGCCAGGTGAGATTCCATCTTAGTGTCGTACTTCACATCGCATTTATTAATTACTTACAAGACAATTTGTTGATATTTTTTGACAACTGAGAAAAGAAAAATGGTTTGTTCTATTTTCTTCCTTTTCATTTTGCTAACTTCAACATCAGTGTAAACTAAGCCTGCACTAACTGAGCACCGTGGGAAAATGTTGTGTCAAGGTGTTTAGCAGTAAATTGTTTTAAAAATACGTTTTTAATGTTAGTAGTATGTTTGAGGTTCTTCTTCTAAACACCTAGATGGTGGGTGCGTCCTTCTTTAAAGTTTCACTCCAATAATCTTTTGTAAAAGTGTTCTCAGTCGTAATTTAATTATCATTATGCAATTTTTAGTCAAAATTTAAAAAAACCCCTGTGTCTTGGATTAATTGGATGTAATGCGCGGTCGTAGTTGATCTGATATGAATTTGTGGGCGGGACCGTTGGCGCAGAGCAACCCCGTCCCCCTTTCCCCTCTCTGTTCCAGAGCGGAACGGGGAGCTTGTGACCCACCCAGCACATTATCTACATCACAGATGAGCTCTTTTTCAAACAGCATTTTTTGTCTGATTCTGATTCACAACAATCTAAATAAATAAATACTCAGAAGTGCAGTTTTAAGTTTAATTTTATTTATAAACTTCCTCCATCATTAGAAAAGGCCTTAAGAAGATGTAAAAAAACAGAAACAACACAATTTTCATTAGAGTGGGTCTTTCCTCATTTATCTCATCCAGACAGTCTTCTGCTGTGTTTGTGTAGCTGCTGTGATTGTATTAAAATGATAAAGAACTTTCAGATAAGGTCTTCTTTCACTGAGGTTTTACTTTTTCCACTTGTGGCTTTAAGCAGACCTTTTTGCTCTGTGCAATGTTTTGCTGTCAAATAAACCAGTGGCTCTGATTGATAAATTGCTAAAAAGCAAAACTATATTTGTATCTTACAGAAAATAGCCTGTTTTCCCCTTTATACAGAGGACTAGAGTACATTTGATTCTTCTTCTATTGGTGCCTGAACGTTTGCGTTTACTAGTGACCTCTGACCTTGACTTGTCACAACCAGAACTCTCTCTGCTCTTTGTTGTACCTCATTCGATTTGCTCTTTGTTGTTGTCCTGCTTTGGTGCAGTTTCACGCACACTGCAGCTCATTTAAAAGCAATGAACTTTACACCCAGTGAGCTCTCATGGTGGTGTAGTCTAGAAAACCTAAAGATGAGTGGGTTTGTTATGTTGTACTGATGTTCTTCAATTTTTGCTGTTGTTTTCCCCCTGTCTGTTGTTGTTTATAACTTGCGAGTCACATAAAAACTACAAAGAAAAACATTGAGCCATTATGCTATTACACAAGTCAAAACCCTGCAATTTACTCCCCTCCCCCCAATTGATTGACTTAAAAATTAAAGCTGTAGGCAATAGGAGCTGTCATACTTTATCAGTCTTTTTTATTTTATTTTTGTTTTTTTCGTTAAAAACCACATCGGTCGGATTTGTTGTTTTGCACCAGACTAGGATAATGGTTACATTAACATTCATTTTTTTTCAAAATGTTTTTTTTATTTCTTTTTTTTTGTGAAAAGCAGCAATTATACATATTAAATGAATTTGTTCAGGTCACAGTTTGCTTTGAAGCCTAATGTTTTATTCGCTAAACAATATTTTTCAGGGGTTCACTGAAGACCTTCATTCACACAGTTCACCTGCTGCAGAAACAAACAGATTTGGGCCAACTTCCTGTTGCAGATGTCCTTTACAGGTGAAAAACCCACTTTTAGTTTTCCTGAAAGTCAAATGTTTCTGTTTTTTTTTCTTTGCTATGTTAGTAATGAACCCTCTTTAAATGTCTTGTGAAAGACTTTTGCTCCTTGAAGGAGGTCCTGGCTCCCCCTCCTGTCTTTTAGGCGGCAAGCATAGTGTATCGTGGGGGTTTGAAGACATGCTACCCACCCCTGATAATTCTGCTGGAGGAGCAGAAGCAAAAGGTAACAGGATGAGACCGCACAATGACCAACAGCAATGGCGATCAGCTGACCTCGTAGAAAGAAGCTAGACTCTATCTGCTTGAATATTTTCTGCATTTGTTGGGTTGATTATTTTGTATAGTGTTTGTAATTGTTGATTACCTTGTTTTTAAAAAATGAAAAATCAAAAATGAACAAACCTCTTCTGAAATTTTGATCTGTTCTAAGCTTTTTAGGACAAAAAATAAATCCGAAAAAGTCACAATTTTGAAAGAATGACAGTTGTGGTGCAACTTATGAAACAAAACATATTATTGCTGCCCAGTCTTATCATGCAATCTCTCCATTCTTATTCCTGTATTTCCATGTATGTACCATCTGAAAAATGTTGGTGCTGTGTTTTTTTTTTGTCTTATTGTTCTGGAATTGTCTTACAGATACAGACCTTGGGCGCTGTCTTGCCACAGATGGGCTATATCTATACACCACCAATTCCTCCGGGAGAGGACTCAGCAAGCTTGGCTCTGGTTTACATGGGACATTGAGGTAAGGTTTCAATCCTTCCACTTTGAATATCTTCATTTGCAGTATTCTGTGGATTCCACAGAGAAAGACAGACAGAGCAGTATAGCATTCAAGTTTTTCTTCTGAAACTCCAAAGACAGGAGGAGTTGCCTTATGCTTTCAATTGTACTATCGTGCCTTATTCTGGTAAAAATTCCCTCTCAGTACCAGTTCCATTGACACCATTGTCCATAAAGTAAAATATATTCACTTAAATAGTAATTTTGTATATTTATGTTCAAAAATAACCCTACTTGAAGAAAGCACTGCTTTAAAAAAAATACACATGAGGATAATGCATGTTTTGTTGCAGTTTCACCGCAGAAGTTCTCTGCAGTAAACGTAATTGCTGTTGCCTTGTAATAGGACCAGCCGTTGCCCCTCCACACTGATCATTGTAGTCAGTGTGGCTTTCACAGCCATGGCAAGAGCTTGCTGACCCGCTCTTTTTGAGCACTTGATGCCACTGAGTCGAGACAACCTGTTGTCACTGGACTACTTCATAATTCTGTTAGGTTAATCCAACTGGCTGCATTGGAATAAAAAAAAAAGATCAAAATATTTATTTTGGTAGTCTAAGAAAAAACTTTTTCAAAAGTGAGTGAGTGGGCAGACTGGAAACTGAATCTGTTTCTCAGGTGTGAAGACAACTGAAAAAAACAGAGCAGTGACAGGAAGGAGGAGAAACTGGCATTTGGGGAACCACGGCATGTTATCGTCAGCACAGACCAATCAAAGACCTTTTTCTCTTTTACCAAGTTTTATCTTAAGAGACAGACAAGTTTAAAAAATATTTTAGCTTTGTAAAATTGCAAAGTAATGCAAACTATTATAATTTCTAATTATTAAATAGTTATTATTACTATTTATAATTATAATCTCTAGTAAATGTAGTAACTGGAAATCTCTAAAGATTTGTGTTTTTTCAGGGGATTTGTTTATTGTCGGAATGAAGAACTGGAGCCTGGCTGGGTAGTCTTCAGCAGTGGACGCCTCCTCCATCGCCCCTCTTCCTTTGATGCCAAGCCTCATCAGCTCTGTCAGGTTGTTGATCCTTTCACCCTTCAGGTAATGTCTCTTCTTCAACTTCTACTTTATTGGAATTTTAAGGTCAAAAGTTTCATATTCAAAGTTGAGATTATTCATTTAGTTAAAAGCTCTTTGAACGTTGTTCCCTAAGCCTTAATATATTGTAGAATTGTATTTCTTAATGATTTCTTACCAAAAAAAATGCTTTGAAGGGTAGAAAGAAAAATGCAATTTTTTTTTCAATGTGTTTTTTTATGTGTAGGTGTGTCAGATTGTAGCCATGCCAGCACATCACTTCCCTGTGGGCAGCAGCATGACCACGCTGCACCTCTGCTCAGACGGAACTTACCTGTACTGGGTCTGGTCTCCAGCGAGTCTGAACGAGAAGACGCAGAGAGGGCACTCAGTCTTCATGGATGTCTTTCACCTTTCCGTGAGCTTTATATTCTTATTACAAATGTGAAACTGAATTTGGATTGCCTGCATAACTGTTCATTTTTGCTTTTTCTTTCTGGCACAGATGCAGACAGGGTTGTGTGTTGCAGACATCTTACAGGAAAGAGTTATTCTTACTCGCAAAGAGGGCGAGTCTTCCAAGTGCTTGAATGAACTCCTCCTGAGTCGAATGTCGCGCTTCCGGGCCTCCCATTCTGCCACATTGGCTGCTCTTACAGGCTCTGCAATCACAAACACAGTCAAAGAGGAACAGTCTGGTAATGGTAGATAGATTTTAATCGTGAACGCAGTAAAGCTTTTTTTTTTAAATTACTTTTACTGTATTTCATAGATAATTTTTCTTTTTGTGTGTGTGTTTTAATAGCTGTCAATACTAGCTGTGGACTTCCTCTGAAGACTCTGAGAAAAACCCCAATGTATGTGTGTGGAACCTATGTAGTAATGCTGGTCTCACCTCCTGGTGTCTCTGGGAGTTCTGCCACCCGCTCCCTGTTTGGAGGTACCAGCAGTCTGTCCTCACTGAAAAGTAAGCTCACTCACAGATTCCTGCTCCTCACTCCAATAAAATAGAGTGTTTTGGATAAATTAAGTCCAAAAGGACCACAGCTTTGTAATATTGTGTCATTTGTGTTTAACTGTTGTCTTTTCTTAAGTTTTGGCTTCCAGCCTGGTCTTTAACCTGGCCGATGGTCAGTTCAGCAGCCGTGCAGACCTCATCGATGCTCCTGGCAGTTCTCTGGGCAGAGGAGCCCAGGTGACAGGACTTGGTGCGATCTGATTTGTCTTAATTAACAAGAATCCATATCTGAAAATTGCTATTGCAACTAAATCATGTTTTTTTTTTTCATTCATATTTAAAGGAGCCTGCTATGATGCCCTGAACAACTTGATCTGGACCTGCTCCAGTGATTACATTGATCAGTGGTGCAATCCTGGAAACCAAGCATTTCATCATGTGTGCCATAGGCTCGGTGTAAGCCATCTCATCAAAGAACCCAAAGGTAGAGGAAAACCGCGTTCATCCTGTTATTCTGTGAAGCCAGACGTCTCATTATTTATGCAATGTGTCTTTTCACAGAGGAAACTGTGGCTACTGGCGATGTGGTCAATCAGCTGCTTCATCATGTAGGTGCTATGTGTATCCACCAACTCAACCTGCTGGCAGCTAGCAGCAACAGTTTGCCTCTGGGAGCCCTGCTGGGCAAACAGCACCCCATCGAGGCCTGTCACTTCAGCAGCATCTGTGACATTATGGAGAGGGCCATGGTGAATGGAGACACCTGCATCATCCGGTGCATCCTGGTGGTTTTCCAGGTTAATTTCAGACAAAGGAATTGCACTTGGCATTTTAATGAAATGATTAGTAATCCTTGTTATGACTGCTTTTTTCCCCATGTTTTTCAGGTGGTGTTTCGATTTTTTAACCCTCAGTCGGAGCAGAATAAAGACAGCGTGCGCCGGTCTGGCCTGCTCCTGTGGCAGCTTCTCATGGCTCCAGTGGATCAGATAGGAGCGGAGATTCAGAGAGAGGTGTGCCTGGCCATCAGGTAGGTCAAATTCCAAATGAAAGACTGCCTTTCAGCATTGTGCCCAACTTTATTTCATGGTTGTTCTGTATCTATAAACCTGCATATGTTTTTTATTTGTATAGCACTTTGAATTGTCTTTGTACATGAAATGTGCTATACAAATAAACTTGCCTTGTCTTGCCTATTTTTGTAGCTCAGGCCTCAATATTTTGTACCAAGGGGAGGCTGAACTCAATAAACTGCTGAAGCTTGTTGTGACAGAAGGTAAAAAATAAGAAATGCGTTTATTTCAACAAACCAGATTTGGTTGAAGTGAAGTCTCATCAGATATATTTTGTTTGAAATAATCAGGTGAGAGGAACGGTGGTCTGTCTCAGCTTCGGGATGTTATCCTTACCAACCTGTCAGGGCAGCTGCAAAAGAACCGGTTTGGGAGTGAAGAGGATGACCACTACATGTAAACAGTTGCTTATCCTTAAATGACGTATCAAAAAGAAGTGTGTACAAGGATTTTTAATGTCATTATTTTCACAGACTAAATGATGAGCTGCTGCACTGTATCCTCAAAACTGTAGTACGAGAATCTTGCCTCCTCATCACCAAATGTCAGACTGTTGCCAGAGATGACTTCCAAAAGCTGCTCTCCACTGTACCAGTATGGGTTTCTGTTCAGCAGTCTTCTAAAGATAACATGCTCTGTTATAATGCAGTTATAACCAAGTTTTAATGGGGTTCCCTCTTTTAAGGTGGTCTCTCCTAGTCTGCGATACCTCATGGCTGTTCAAAACCATCTCCTCAGTAACTCTATTCTTATCCGTCCGGATGATAACGACGACAGTGACAGCTCCCTACAAGGGGAAACAATGAAGGTACAGGTAAACATCCCCTTTAAATACCCCTACCTCGCTGCATGTGTTTGTCTCTGAAGTTTCCCAGATTTTTACTGCTTGGAAATCTTGGAGGCAGTGTTACGCAAGTTTGGGCCTTTTCCAAATGTGTGATTTTCAGGAACTGCAAAGCAGCATCCTCTCCCTAGCCACCAAAGTCCTGGTGGGATGTGATGAAGTCCTAGAGACCCTGCAGCAAGTGACCACAACTCTGATCAACAGTGAAATACATGACAGAGAGACCAGGTGAACCTGTTAATGTCATCTTTTTGTCACACTTTCAGTTATTTAATTACGTTGACAAAATGGTGAAAACATTGATATTCTGTGTTTTGTAATATAAATGCAATATTTACTTAATAATCAGATTATCTAACATATCTCAAATATTTTCCTGTTCTTTGGCACATTTAGACAGCATTAATATTACCTTGATTAACTCTATAAAAAAAGTTATGAACAATTCTAATTTAACATATATTTTATTTTTGTTTCTTGTAGTCACTATTTCTAAAGCCATATTGTCTCATTTTATAGGTTGAAAGGCTTGGAACAAGTCACCAAAGCCACCATGCTTGGACATTTGTTACCTGTGTTGCTCACATCTTTGATGCACCCAAACTTGCAGACCCTAACACTTGCTGATGCCCTCATGCCCCAGCTGGTGCAGCTGGTGCTCTACACCAGCCAGGTTGGTTTGGTTCCAACATATCTTGGATTTTTGGAGTAGGAAAATAAGATTGGAAAAGTGTTGATTTTGTCTCTGTTTTGCAGACTGCTCTGTTGCTTAAGACTCAGTCTCCACTTTTCACTGATGAGGCTCAACCTGCGGGTGGTTGTTTAGGGCAGGGCGCCAAAACATGTACTGCTGATGACAAGTAGGTAGTTTTTTTTTCCCAGAAACAACTAATAATTCCACCAAATCAAGAAAAGCTAATACATTTTGATATTCATATTAGCTATTTAGTATTATGAGAACTTTGACAGTGGGACAGTTTGTAAAATTTAAACTGCTGGTGTCTGTCATGAGCTAATTTAGCCAAATGACAACATTCATTTCATATCTTTACATGTGCGTCATCAAACCAAGAATTCTCGACGAACGCGAGGAGCCAGGCTTCCTGACCGGACTGAAGATCCCTGCTCCGTGGGCTGCTGGAAAAACCGTAGAGACTGTCCATCCTGTCAGGGATAATTACAAGTTCAAGGAGACGGTGCACATCCCCGGAGCCCGCTGCCTGTACCTTCGCTTTGATTCTCGGTGCTCCTCGCAGTACGACTATGACAAGGTAAAGTAACTTTCAATTTATCCATGGTGACCTCAAGTGTTCCACCTTTTTTTATAACTTTTTGTGTAGTTGCTCAAGTGTAACACTCAATAAGCTTGTCATCTCATATTTTAGCTGGTCATCTATGCTGGACCCAACACCAATAGTCGTAAAGTAGCAGAATATGGAGGAAACACTCTAGGCTATGGCAGTCGTAGTGTGTTAGGGACAGGATGGCCAAAAGATCTTGTAAAGGTAATGATGGCTCATAAATATGGAAAACATAATACCGTCCTACTAAGAGTCTCATAAGACCTCATTTTGTTTTATATTTTGGAAAGGTTGAGGGAGACACTGTTACATTTTCTTTTGAGATGAGGAGTGGTCGAGAGCACAACACCCCTGATAAAGCCATGTGGGGGTTCTCCTGCACTGTCAGAGCACAGGTAGACACCTTATTTTTTACTTCAGTCACAGCTGACATCTGCAGAAGGATTTAATATCTTTCTAATCTCTGATTTTTGCCGTCAGGAGTCCTCTGAGGATGTCTCTGGAGGCCTCCCTTTCCTCGCTGACCTCGCACTCGGTCTGTCAGTTCTGGCTTGCTCGATGCTCCGCATTCTGTACAACGGCCCAGAGGTGACAAGAGAGGAGGAGGCTTGCCACGATTTGCTTTGCTCGAAGCTGCTGCAAAGGTGAGGAACGAGAAAAAGCACATGTATCCCTATCCCTGTTATGTCGCAGTAAGTTTTAGTTTGGTCAAACAATGAATTTAAAAGATAAAACCAATTTTTTCTGTTTTTCTCTCTCAGGTGTCAGTGGCAGGTTGAAGCAAATGGTGCTATTTCTCCTGCTCTCACACCCAGCCCTTCACCCCTACCACTCACAATTGAAGAGGACAGAGAGTTCACCTACCCATCTGATGTGCTCATCCCACCTCCAGGCCTTATGCCTGGAACATACTTTGACCTACCTCGCATCCGCCTTCCACCTGGCATCATGAGTAGGCTGAGAGAAGTGTCTGGAAGGGCTCGACCACAGTTCCGCCCGAGCATCAAGTAAGACGCTGTGTCTGGAACACCATAAGAATCCACGAAAGTGTTATGCTGCATCTGCGTCAATTCGTAATGTCATTTACATTCCTCTGTTTTTGTCATTCAAAATTCTTCAGTGGGGCATTGGGGTAATTAATTATAAATTTATAGCAGAAATAAAACATTTGTGAGAAAGGAATGTCAAAAATAACCCTTTCTTCCTCATCTGTGGATTTGAAAAGTTAACTGTCCACATGATTCCTTGTATGTTATTTCAAGTATATTTAATCAGTTTTTTGTCCTACTTTTCTTAAGGGAGGTGATTCGGCCGGATGTAATGGAGGAGGTTATTGTATCCTGCGTCATAAAACATCTAAGCCTGGTGGATGCTCTTCAGTCACTCGTCAACTATCAGTACCGTGAAGATCATGCAGAGGAGTATGACCTTGTCTGTAAGATCATGGCTGAGACCTTCAAAAAAATCAATGCCATGGAGCGTCAGCTGCAGGTAAGCTTACGCTGCAAAAAATCTGAATTTCATTTTGTCAAAATTTGCTTCCACTGATATTAAATACATTGTGTACATTAGATTTTACTTACATTATTTACATCTTACTTTTTTAAGTAAAGTATATGAGTATTTTGCTGGGTAAACAGAGCTCTTGATTTTAGGAGATGTTTTGGATGACTAAACCTGGTTCCAACTGTCTCCTCCATTTCTCAGAGTGTCGCAGAGTTGGAACAGAAGTGGCAGAATGAAGTGGACGAGGCGCAGCAAGGAAAGCTGGAGAACAACACCCCCTTTTTTCATGACTACCACTTCTTCGAGGTGTTCTATCTCCCCTACACCAACAGTTTTTCTAGTTTTGTTTATTTAAGACCTCTCATCTTTTTTTTTTCCTTCAGAACAAAATGAAGGAGCTGGAGTTACTTTGTTCCCTGAAGGAGGTTCCCTTTGATTTCAATGACTTAGAAAATGTTGTTCTGGGACTGAGGTAAGTAATTAAATGAGATCTAAGGCCAAGCTCTCTGATCCACTCTGTGCTTTTAATATATTGCGCCTCCGTTCACAGGGAGAAGTTCTTCCAGGAGGTGAATACGGCTCACATCAAAGAGAGCACCCCACTTGCCAAAACTAAAACACTGGTTAGGAGTCTGATGAACCGTTCTGAGCTGCTTCTCCATGTTACCATTGCTCCACACAGCAGAAGCCTAACCAGCACATCTGCTGGAACATCAAGTACAAGTGAGCACTTTGTCATTTGATGTTCGACATTGTTTTAAATCAGATCTATACATTTTTCAAAATTTGTTAGGGGCTTAAAAATGTTAGTTTCACAAATGAAGCGTCCCCTCCACCTGTCTTCATTTTTGTTTCAGCGTCTAAGTCAGTGTCAGATGCCAAAACGGTGATTCCTATGGTCAAGCAGCCTGTCTTCTTGCGCAGCATGTCTGCTCCTTCTGATTTGGAGATGATTGCTAGCCAAGACTTAGAGTTTACACATGCACCTCAAAGGTATTTTTGTTTATTTCTGTTTCAAAGACAGGATGTTAGGGGTTACAACATAAACTGTGCTCTGAATGTTTTTTGATCACTTTTTAACCGTCTATAATCAGAAGGCGACACCACCCGACCAGCCATCGCAGTAGCTCCTTCACCCTGCTGCAGTCTCTAGCCGTGGAGGACAGCAGAGACAAGCCAACGTATAGTGTGCTGCTTGGACAGCTCTTTGCATTTATTGGGACTTCACCTGACCAAGCTGTATGTATCTCTGCTTTTTTTGTTTCTGCTGAAAATGAGCTTTAGACGTCTGGTTTTAAGGTTTTTATGGTGCCTTCTTTCCCATTTTTGTATTTCTGTCTGTAGGTGTCAAGCAGCAGCTTTCTGTCAGCTGCACAGACACGCTGGAGACGAGGAAGTACCCGCAAACAAGCCCTCGTTCACATGAGGGAATTGCTCACTGCTGCTGTAAAAGTGGGTGGGGTCACGCATCTTGTGGGACCTGTCACTATGGTGCTGCAGGGTGGCCCAAGGTTTGAAAAGCCACTCAAATCTAGTGAAGTTATGTTTATTTTCGTACGGCCTACAAGTTACTTTAAGGGTTTGTTGTTGTGCCATTGTTACAGAACGGAGGAGCTGACCTGTGGAGGAATGGTAGAGCAGGTGCAGGAGGCCTTTGGAGAGACCATGACATCTGTGGTGTCATTGTGTGCTCGCTACCCTATTGCTTGTGCCAACAGTATTGGCTTGCTTTGCACAATTCCTTATACCAGGTAAGCACCTTAAAATAGCTGTACTGTCACATGACCATACTGCTTCAGATTAGAATACTTCAATTCTTTTTGTGTTTGTTGTAGGTGTGAGGAACAGTGCCTTGTTCGAAGTGGTCTCGTTCAACTGTTGGACAGCTTGTGTAGTTTAAGTGGCCAAAGAGAGTGCAGTTCAAACGAGAAACAAACCAAGAAGCAGAAGGTGGCTACCATGGCTTGGGCTGCCTTTCAGGTGCTAGCCAACAGATGCATCGAGTGGGAGAAGGTGGAAGGTATGAAATGTCTGTTATGTTTTCTGCATAATTTATGGATAATTTTTGAAAGAATCCATTATTAATGTGTCTTTTTCTTTTGAAAGGTGGTTCCACAGATGCAGTTCATTCTGGCTTGGCAAGGCAGGTGTCCAGTCTGCTAACCAATCACCTGGCCAGAGCAACAGAGTGCTGTGGCAATCAGGCAGCTGGAAATGATGCTTTACAGGATGTGCTGAGTCTCCTTAATGATCTTTCAAGGTAAAGTCAGCTTGTATTTAAATATTTGACGCATATCTGGCTTTATATCAAATGTCTACACTAATGTGTATTTATGTTTACTATTTAAGTGTTTTTTTGCTTTTTCTTTCCAGGAGCCACATAGGGAAAGCCATCCTAAGCCAGCCCGCTTGTGTTTCAAAGCTTCTGTCTCTTCTGCTCGACCAGAGACCATCTCCAAAGCTTGTCCTCATTATCCTGCAGCTCTGTCGTGCTGCCTTGCCACTAATGAGTGTAGAGGACTGTGGTAATGTAGCGCTACCATCATGGAGCTACTCGATAAACACCCTCGATTCCGAGCAGCCAGATGCCAACGACCCAGCATCACGGATAGCTGCCTTGCTGCTGGCAAAGCTGGCAGATTATGTTGTACCTGGTATGTGTTGCTCATAAGGAAGTACTAAACTGTTTTTTTTAATTAACTACAAATATCAGTTTAAAAAAATATGCAATCTGTTTGTTATGTTTCCCAGTAATAGATAATAATACATAGGGGACTTATTTCTTACCAGGTTGTCAGACCCTTCTCTCCCCGAGCTTCTCTGAGCCAGACACCAGCCTGTCTCGAGCCACTTCCAAAGGGGCCATTAAGTCTGAGGATGCTGGGGAAGAAGCAGAGGCAGTGGATGGTAAACTGTCAATTTTTATCCACAAGCGAGAAGATCAGTCATCTCATGAGGTTCTGCAGCCACTACTGAGGTACAAATTCCCCTGATAAACTTGCTTGAAATATATATTTCCAAGAATACCCTGTTTTTTATATTCATATTTTCCTTCACTCTTTAAAATGCAGCAGCTCAGAGGGGCGTCCCTTTAGACTTGGCACAGGGGCAAACATGGAAAAGGTGGTGAAGATGGACAGAGATATGACAAAGGTGTGAGTCTACAAAAATGGGTTAAATAGCAGGAGTATTTCAGACTAGATGTTTACACTCTTTAAATGAAACCAAACATTTCCTTAGCTCAGTGTCCAATTTCAAACTTCTTCTAGAATGGATGCTGTGAGGTGGTCACAGAAGAAGCATCTGCTGCCCTGAGGAAGGCTAACAAGTGGGCTCAGTCTGGACTGATAGTTAGCGTTGGTCCACCTGTAGAGGCTTTGGCTCAAGAGACTGCAGGAGGCATAACCGCCGGAGACAAGAAGAAAACCACACAGACTGTTGTTTGTAGAGACAGGAATGCTGAGTTAGCCAGGTAAAAATTAAAAAGAAACAGGTTTTACGTAGAGAAAAAGCCTTTGATTGAAAATCTCTTTGATTGTGGTTGTAACATTTCCTCCTTTGATCCTCCTTGAATAGGTCAGATCCTGTGCGACCATTTATAAGTGGCCATGTTGCTAACAGCATGGCTGCTGAGGTTATTGCACTCCTGCACAGTTTGCTGACTGCTCCAGAGTCCAACACTGCACAAATATGGACAAGCACTGTAGAAAAAGTAAGCCTTTGTCTCACTCACATCACACTTTAGAAGCTGATGTGTCTTGCTGTTTCCATAAATTACTTGAAACTTTTTTTTTTTTAGATTGTTGGACCTCTTTTACAGATGTGGTTGAAAATTCATTTCTCCTTTGTTAGGTGCTGTCACGTGCACTGATGTTTATCCCTCAGCTAGGGAAGTACGCAGAGAGCATTTTAGAGAATGGCAGCAGCAGTGGCAGAAGACTTGCCAAACTGCAGGCTATTGGCAGACAAGCTGTTGCAGCTCTCTGTGCACTAGGAGGCTTCAAAGAAACCATTAAGATCGGCTCTGAGGTCCAGGTAAGTAAGGGGAAATACAATGTGGATTTGTTCTTAGATAATGGATTAATTATCTCTGTGATCTGATGGTTGATTATCATTGATTATCATTGATTATCATTGTACAGGTTGTAGGTAAAGGTGTTCTTGGCAGTGTGGGCATTGTCATGTCCATAAACGAACAAGAGGGAATTGCAACCGTCAAATTACCTTCTTGTGAGTACAGGAGATCTTGCAAAGCCTCAGATATCCTGACAGTTCCGGTGTCGCGCCTCTGCACTCCCAGATCCGAGGTAAGCATTCTAACAATAGCATGTTCATTATTCTTCTGAAAAGTGGGACCCTGCATCTCATTTGTCTCTTTCTTGTATTTCTGGCCTTCTCCCCAAAGGCGCTTCCTCTCTACAAGCTCTCAATCACAGAAAAAGTAGTTCAAGCCGTGCAGTCCATGCTTCTGCCTCAAGAGGGCAGTCTGTCCATTCACACGTCTCTTCCAGCCACAGGGGATGGCTCCAGTCCAGTGATGGCTGCTGTGCGGCTGTTAGCAGAAATTAGAACTAGGTTTGTTGATGAAACGGAACAAGGTTTTTTATTTTTTGATAGGTTTGTTTGAAACTCCAAAAATATATGGAGTTTCTCCTTATGTTATGATCTAGTAATGATGTTGTTTTCAACTATTGGTGCACTTGTTTGTTTTTTTACAGAGCATGCCTGGTGATGGCACAGCTCTTGGAAGACAGTTCCTTCTGTGAAGAGTTTATTCAGCAGTGTCCGGCTGCTGTTGAGGTTCTTAACTTGGTTGCACAGGAGTGCAGTCCTGGTGAGTATTTGACCTCATGTAACTTGAGTGCAATAATGCCAGGTTTACCTGACAGATTTCTGTCTTGTGCAGGGGAACGTCTGAGTGTGGTAGAGGCTCAGTGTGAAAGAGTGAGAATGCTTTATCGAGACTGCGCTCGTCCACCGCCTCCACCTCTGCAGACCGACAGGCGGCAGGTAACAGTTTCTGTCATGTTAAGTTTTCTTTCATTCTTTACCTTTTTATACACTCTTCATTTGAACTTTCACATATGTTTTTTGTGTCATATCCTTTTTATGTGTTTGCTTTGCCAGCCCAAGGAGATCACTTGGTGTCCATCCAGAGTGTTCCCACCAGTCCGTGCTTGCATGTTCTCCGCCCGGCTCACTTCTGTCACTTTTTTGGCTGACCCAAGTGCAGGAGGAGGGCTGCCTCGAGGAACTTTTATCTATGCCACCTCTCCTATACCAATTCAGGTAAACACACTGCTTTACTGAACTTTTTTTTCCATGTTAGTATTTAAGAACAAATGAAAAGATAATATATAGATTGTAATGTAGTTATAGGGAAAAGTGTTCAAGAATAACTTTTATTTTCATCTTTAGGCACCATCCTTTTACTGGGAGATAGAAGTTGTCTCCTATGGAGACTCTGAGGAGGACAGCGGTCCCATTGTGTCCTTTGGTTTTGCCACAGAGGCAGAAAAGCGAGACGGGGCTTGGACCAACCCGGTTGGCACATGTCTGTTTCATAAGTATGTACACCTGGGTATCAAATAAGAGAGAGAGATTTTTTTTCCACCTGTTTTCCTGACTGCTTTGCTCTTCTGTGTTCCTAATTGCGTCTTCTGGACTGTGTGTGTGTTTGTGTGCAGTAATGGCAGAGCGGTACATTATAATGGCTCCAGTTTGCTTCAGTGGAAGAGTGTCAGGCTGGATGTGGCTCTACTTCCTGGTGAGATGGGATGAATATTGCTTATTTTATTCAGTCTAATATCGTTCTTGTTTCTTTTATTCAGCACAAAGATCCATAATGCTGTTATGATGATATTTTAAGGGTTTGGAATAAACTCTTCCTACGCCTTGTACTTCATACTTTTTTCTTCATATTTAAATACATAAATACTAATAGTTTGCACGCAGTCTTTGCTGATATGAAGACTTCTTTTGCAAATGCAGGTGACGTGGCTGGAATCGGCTGGGAGCGCTCAGAAGGCACCCCTCCACCCCCAGGTCAGGCCCCTAAAGGCAGGGTCTACTTCACCTACTGTGGCCAACGGCTCAGCCCCTTTCTCGATGATGTAGCAGGTGGAATGTGGCCTCTGGTGCATATCCAAAAGAAGGTATTATGTTTGTGTTCATTCATTCAAATCTGAAATTTTGTTAAGCCTTCAGTCAACATGGAACCCTTAGATGTTGATGGTTGTGCCACTTTGATTGCAGAACTCAAAGATTCGAGCCAACTTTGGAAGTCGTCCTTTCGCATATGCAGAAGGCCAAGCTCACAGGAATGCAGCTGATTTGTGTGTAGACCTCGCAGAAGAAATAAGCGCAAATTTTGAAGCACTACCCTTTGCCATGGCCTCAGACAGCGACAATGATGCAGGTGCAAGTGTTACCTCAGACTCTGGCTCTCATGGGCCACCTTGTCGGATTGCAGCTGTTGCAGCAGCTCAACAACGTAGGTTTCTCAATTTATGTTCATAGATTTTTTTAGTGTTTGTGTCATGAATCAGTAAACTTCAGTTATTCTTACTTCAGATTTGTTTTTGCTGTTTTTTTTTATTGTAACAGAGTACAACAGTGACCTCTCATGCCACTACAAGGTTGAACTAAGCTATGAGAACCTGGTTACCTCTGGACCTGACCCCCATCCCCCACCCATTGCAGATGATGAGAGTGATGATGAGGATGATGACGATGTCCCAAGAGTAAGTGACATTTTCCAAACTTCAATGTCCAACTTGGTGTATGAGTTTTGACATTTTCTTGTCTAATTGGGATTTGATTTGGATATTAGGAGGATCATTATGCTCTTCTGGTGAAGGCTTGGGAGACTAAAGTGTTTCCTACAATTCGGAGGCGGTTCCGTAACGAGGCAGAGAGGAAATCTGGCCTTGACCAAATCAAGGGAGCCCTGCAGTTGGGTAAAGAGTGTAAAATTATTATTATAAGATAACTAATCTGTAATATAACCTATTGACATAGCAAAAAACTAGCTACATTTTTAACTGTGGCTTCATTTATGTGCCAAAAACTTGTTTCTTAACCAGAACTGATGTGGGTTGGAGGTAAAGCAGCTGTTCTCTCAGCTACAGGGTTAGTGGTTCAATTTCCAATAGTTGACAGACACCTGGGTGTTTGACCCATTTCTTGAGGGAGTGGTTAAGCGATGTCACAGGGGTTACCCTTAAATCTTAATGCCCTGGAAGGAAGCTATGGGTCCAGCATTTTTGAAGAGTCTTTGGTATGACCTAATTGTGGATTGTAAACTCCTAATCTACCAGTCTCAGTGTGGTCACTCCTTGCTGCTGAGCTGGAAGTGTCTTTGGCAAGGCACTGATGCCCTTCCATGCCTAGGTGGATTATTTTAATTGGCATGTTGTGTGAAGCACTTTGACACAAATCAACACAAAGTATTAGTATTTATTCCATTCATCCATCTCCTCTTTCTGCTTCGCCCTGTGCAGTGTCATGGGGGTTTCTGGAGTCTTTAGGGCATTGGGGGGATACACCCTGCACTGTTCTACATTCCATTACAGGGCCACACGCACCTACGGGAGAATTTAGTCATCATTTGATTGATAAAACGTGCTTTTTGGACAGTCGGAAGAAGCTGGAGTGTCTGGAGAAAACCCACGCATGAGCAGTGAGAACATATTAAGGCCATTCAAAAAAAATCCAGTCAGGATTTGAACCAGGGCCTCCTTTCTGTGAGGAGACAGTGCAAACCTCCAAACCACTGTGCAGCCTTCAGTATTTATTTGTGATTATAAAGGAGCCTGGAGGTGTGCTTCATCAGTGTTCAGCGTCTTGTTTCTTTTACATCATCTGTAAAAGTTTCACTGTGTGATTGGCTGGTAACAGGCATGGTGGATATTGCAAGACAGACCGTGGAGTTTCTTTATGAAGAGAATGGCGGCATCCCTCGCGATCTCTACCTTCCTACAATTGAGGATATTAAAGATGAAGCCAACAAGTTCACTATTGACAAAGTTCGCAAAGGTAATAAAGACACCAACTTAAAATGCAAAATGGTACTTTTCTTCTTATCTCTTAAATTGGTCGTAAATGTTACTTTAAGTCATCTTGATTATGTATGTATACACAGGGTTAACCGTGGTCATCCGCTGTCCTGACATCAACAACACCACCAGTTCAACAGGGGGAACAGCATTGCCTAAATTTGCTATCCGAGGCATGCTGAAGACCTTTGGTTTACATGGAGTGGTGCTGGATGTGGACTGCGTAAGAAAGACAATTTGTGCTTTATGGTTTCGTTTTCTATGTCTGGATCAAACTAAATTGGATATTTTGTTTTTCTGAAGGCAAATGAACTGGTACAGGTGGAAACTTACCTGCGCAGTGAAGGTGTTCTAGTCCGATACTGGTACCCCATCGAAATGCTCGAGCGCCCGCCTGCTGGTTCTCGTCGCACTGCAGCGAATGGTCTAGTCTCACTAGACAGTAGCAACATCCAGATTCATAGGTAAAATTAAATCATAGGGTACAAGAATTTGTATTTAACCGAGTACCCTGAGACTGAATGTTTTCCTCCGCTTTGCTTCAGGGAACTTCTACGCTGTGAGAGCGCTCTGGCTCGACTATACTGCCGCATGGCCTTGCTCAACATCTTCGCTCCCAAGAATCCCCACACGTTCACTCGCCTCTTCCACATACCTGCCATTCGTGACATCACTTTGGAACACCTGCAGCTTCTTTCTAATCAGCTGCTGGCTCCTCCCCTCCCTGGTAAGTGTAAAGGTCTGCTCAAATTTTGCTTTTTGCTATGGGGGGATTCTGTGTGCATGAAACGGTAAATGTGGTATGCTTTAATAGCACTTTTCTACCTTCCTTGAAGTGTTTTACATTCACAGTCCCATTCACCCACGTTCACACACATTCACACACTAATGGTTAAAAGCATCTGAATGGAGGCTATATTGCAGATACTCCAATCTACCATTTAGGTTCCTTGTTTTCCCAATAAAAGAACACACAAACTCATTGTTTATGAAAGGAGGGGCAATAATTCTATCCCAGATTTCTTTGTTGATCATAACAAAGAGGAATTAAAGTGGAACAAATTTTTACCAGTCGCAATTTTCTTTTTGAAACATTAAGGTTGCACGCTTTTGAGCTTAGATGTGTTAAGTTTGGTCCTTGTGACACATATGTGCACTGCTATTAATGAAACAATGCAGAAACAGTTAAAAATCCTGGTAAACCAAATTCCTTCTGAGTGCAGTTTTATAAATGTTACAAGCATTTTTGTACCATTTTAGATTCTTACAGCTTGGTGTTTTCTGATAACTTTTTATTAAATTAACAATAAAGCACAATCTTTGAAGTGGGGCCGCTAGTAGTTCCACCAAGAAAAATTTGCATCATTCTAGTCTCCTGTAGAATCATTTGTTTATTAATACAATTGTTGGTCTCAATTCTTTTTCCTTCCTGCAGATGGCACTATTAGTTCTAGTTGCATTCTTTTGGCTCAGTCTGTGCTTCACAACCTCGAAGGCCAGAGCTGCTCTCCCACAGACCTGTTTTATCAGGGTAACGCTCAGCCCATTCGGGAATGGCTGACAGTGGCCATCACTCGTGCCTTGCATCAAGGAGAGGAAAGTCTGCTGGAGCTCACAAAGCAGATCTGCTGTTTTCTTCAGGTCAGCTTCAGCGTGATGTAGTGCAGTTGTCTCCAGTTGCAAAGTAGTGACCATCACTGTTGTTGATTTCAACAGAATGCACCTGAACAGTTCACATCTGAGGAGTTCCCTGTTTCAGAGTCGAAGGTTAGCATGGATGTCAGTTTTCCAGGTGCTGCATTTGTGATTGTGTCCTGCAAAGAAAGCCAGCTTGGTTGTCGCAAGGAGTAAGTTGTTTCTAACTTTGACAATCAAGAATTACTGCTTCACTGCAGATGTTGAAAAGTCATTTGGTTTCCTCTAGCTCAAGCCTCTACAAGGCTCCCTGGGCTCGTGTAATGGTGTATTGCCTGGGTCATAAAGTGCGTAAAAATGGTCAGTTAAACCTGATGGAGGCTGTGTGTTACCCTCTGGATGCCTCACCAACCAACACGGGCCTTACCCCTCCTCCCACCACGAACCAGTACCCCTCTGTCATCATACCGACTGATAAAGTGCACATTAAACTGGGTGAGTACTTTACTTAAAAGTACTTTACATCTAAGGTCTTCAAGAACTTTTTAGAATTAATATAAAAAATTTAAAACAAAACAACACACAAATTGAGTTTTCTTACGTTTTGTTTGCAGGAGTGTCGCCTCCTCCTGGTGCTGTACTGGTGTTGCATTCCTTGCCGCTTGAGTTCCCTCTGGCCATGGCATTTGCTGAACAACTACTGACATGGAAGCTTGGAGAAAGTAGTGAGCGATCAGAGGATGAGTTGGACACGGTGCCCTCTTCAGTCCTGCTGCAAGTGGTGGAGCTTCTAGGTATGGTAAACTTCCTTAAACTCTCCAAACAATTTTCTGATCTGTTAAGATAAAATTCAGAAGAATGAAAACGTTTTATCCTGTTTATAGGTGGCTTGCTTTGGACTACTGACTTGGCTCCCTCCATCAAAGAACTCATCTTTCACTTACTGGCAGAACTTTTGAGAAAAATTCACCACTTAGAGCAACGAAAGAGTCCCACTGGTCTGTCCAGCTCCATTGCTCTACTACTTAACCCCTGCCTTGCAGTTCTTATGGCACTGCAAACAGAGCTCCGCAAGCTTTATGACCGGGAAACTCAAGGGTGGACCGCTGGAGTGGCCGGCACTGGGGGGTCTTCATTTGGAGGTATGACTCTGGCTCTGGGGGCTGAGCAGAGCCGGTTCTCGACTTACTTCCACGCCCTAATGGAGGTGTGTCTGGCTGTGGCAGAGGTCACTCTTCCCTTGAATGTTGGCAGTTCTTCAGTAGGAACACTGTCCTCTAACAGCGCCCCCAACCTTAGCGATTCCTCCTCGTCCTCCTCATCCTCACCAGGCCAGACCCCCCAGAGCCCCAGTTTGCTATCCAAACGGAAAAAGGTCAAGATTAAGCGGGAGAGAGCTGCAGCTGCGGTGGCAGCTGTAGTTTGTGGAAAACGTGGAAGCGGAGGTGCAAGACTGTCAGAGAGCGACAGCGCCCTGCTCAACATGGCGGGCAGTAAGCCAGAGGACATGCTCTGGTTCCACCGCTGCCTCACTCTCCTCATGATCTTGCGGCACCTTGCCAGCAAGGACCCGCAGGGTCTGAGTGTCACCTGCGATGCAGTGACGGATGCCTGCCAGGCTCTGGTAGGTCCCACTGCCCACAGCCGGCTCCTCGTGCTCTCAGGAATCCCCACACACCTGGAGGAGGCCGTGGTCCGAAATGCCATTCGCAGGGCATGCAATTCGCATGGAGGGCTCTTCAAAGACGAAATCTTCATCCCCCTGCAGGAGGACGATCCCAAGAAGAAAACAGGAGATGCAGTGGCAAGCCCTCAGGATGGCAAGGGCAGTTCTGAACCCGAACGGCCATTTAATACCAGTGGAGGACCTGAGAGTCCTGATAGCTCCAGCAGTGTCACGCCAGCTATGAGTGTGAGCGCGTCGGCTTCCACCAGCCAGACTTCCATCTGCAGCTCCTCTCAGGGAGTTTCCCGAACTGCCAGTGAACTTTCTGTTGATCAGGAGCTGTTAGCGGTTCCTCCTCTTTCTCAAGCTGCCGCTGCAGCTGTGGCATACACCCAGCAAGGCACGCAGGACCCTCTGACGGTGTCTAGTCAGGAGAGCCTTGATACTTCCCTGTGTAGCACAGGAAGCCTCGGAAGTTTGGGCAGTTTGGGAGAGCCTCTGGAGAACGCGGAGGCAACCTCTGTGGATGGCGGCTCTCTGCAAACAGTCGCTTCCACGGATAACAGCGCAGTCACAGCCAGATCCATCAAGGGCTATGCAGTAATCGAAGTGGGTTGATGTAACAAATTATTGATCTTTTATTAGTTTGATTGTGAT
The DNA here is from genome assembly GCA_014656515.1 of Oryzias celebensis. Lineage (NCBI taxonomy): Eukaryota > Metazoa > Chordata > Actinopteri > Beloniformes > Adrianichthyidae > Oryzias > Oryzias celebensis. The sequence goes on from BNCR01000009.1 coordinate 15,233,625, forward strand.
TACTAAATGAAGCAAACTTATCCTCTCCTAAAACAGGTTCGCTCTCGGGCCAAAGTGGAAAAGATCCGTGCCAGCCTTTTCAACAGCAGTGACCTGATTGGCTTGTCCAGCTTGGAAGGAGAGGATGAGCTAATGGAGTTGACCAACGAAGAGATCCTCACCGCTTCCAGCGTTAACCAAAGTTTGTTCGACACCCAGGGGAGCTCTGCTCTTGAGGACTACTTCCTGGATAAATCCATCAAGGGTTTGTGTTTGACTCTGATCAAATGCACTGGGCCATTATTTTTACTATACAGGAATCTAAACTCTTTTATTTGTTTGTTTTAAGGGGACAAACTCGTACCCGGAGCTCGAGACGTTCTCACAGATATCTTTAAGAGCTGTGTGCAGTCAGAACAGATGCTCAGCCTCACGCCAACCAAGCCTGTGAAAGTGTCTGACATTTACCTCAGCAAAGAGCAGATTAACTCTCAGACTCCAGGAAACCTGCTTCATACTTTTTTCACCAATATCCGGCCTCCCAAGAAAATGCTTGAAGATCAACTTACTCAGGTATGTAACAAGTGATTTGCAGTAAAAGTCTTGTTAAATAACACTATTGCTAAGTCAGTCCCTGAATCATATTCTATGTTGTCGAACAATTTTCCGCTCAGATTTTAAGAAAGTATGGAACAACCAAGCCGAACAAGAACAAGTACAGCAAGGCAGGAAAAGAACAGCATCAAGGGAAGGTAGTGAGCACCAAGAGACCCATTACCAAACCTCCCACGAAAGAAAAGTCTGTACTCAACAGCGTCAGGTGAGTCACTTCTCTCATAATTAAATTCAACATTTCCAAATAATATAGAACTGTAGTCACTACAGTTAAAATATTTGTTTGTTTTTTTTTTTTGCTCTTTCTCTGCAGGACTGCACTGAGTGAGAAGAAGACAGTTTTGAAGCCCAAATCCCCAGAAAAATCCAGACCCGATGAGAAAGATCTAGAAAAGTCACCTGCCAAAAAACCTGAGGGTTTGTAAAAATGAAACATGTGCTCTGATAAGATTGATTCTGTCGCATAGCAACAATATTGAGCCTCAGTATGGGGAATGGCATCGTGTTTGACCTTATCAGACATACACTAATCCCTCAGTGGCTCCCATGAGTGACAAATTCACCTACTTTGTGATTGCTAGTTGGGATAAACTGTCCATCAAGCGAAGAGCACAATTTAGTCTCGCTCGCAGTTGTTTTCTAGGCGCAAGATGTCTGCTTCTTTTCTTGAAGTAGTATTGTTGTTCCAGATTTACTACATTTACAACTAGTTTCCACTTCTAAAAATAGCTATACACTCTCCATCAGGGTAGCAGTTCCTCTTCAAAAGCAGCACTACTTTTACACCAAAGCTTTTGCAGCAATATTGATGCTTGCTTACTTTATGCTGTTAAGCAGCTGAACAGACCTTTGTATCCATTTTTCTTCTCAAACTGCTTCACCTCCTGCACTACAAAAGCTGGAGTGCAAAGATATGAAGAACAATTCAGTTATTATAAGTAACTTCTACTTTATCTAAAAGATTTTATTTGTAAATTAGCATTTATGAGCCTGGTCACACTTGTCCTGTATTTTTGTTGTTTTTAGTTCCAGAGGAAAAATTCTTGACCCTGGAAGGATTCCATAGGTTTTCAGTTGATCGTGCCAAGCAGGACGTCCGCAGCGTCTGGAGGGCCATTCTGGCCTGTGGTTATGACCTTCACTTTGAAAGGTGAGTCGGGAAGAGTTTCACCACAGAGATGCTCTGTCACAGCCCAAACACTGTCACATAAACTCACCGGGCGCTTTATGAGGGACACCTTTCTAGTATCGAGTTGGACCCCCTTCTTCTTTCAGAACTGCCTTAATCCTTGGTGGCATAGATTCGACAAAGTACTGGAAACATTCCTCAGAGTTTGGTTCATATCGACATGACAGCATCACACAGTTGCTGCAGATTTGTCAGCTGCACATCCAGAGAATCTCCCGTTCCACCACATCCCCAAAGGTTCTCTATTGAGTTGAGATCTGGTGACTGTGGAAGTCATTTGAGTCCAGTGAACTCATTGTCATGTTCTAGAAACCAGTCTGAGATTATTTCAGATTTATCAAATGGCTATGCAGCTGAAAGTATCATCAGAAGATGGTACACTGTAGTCATAGAGGGATGGACATGGTCAGCAACAGTACTCAGGTATGCTGTGGCATTATATCCATGCTCAATTAGTACTAAGAGGCCCAAAGTGTGCCAAGAAAATATCCCCCTCACCATTATACCACCGCCACCAGCCTGAACCCTTGAAACAAGGCAGGATGGATACATGTTTTCATGTTGTTGATGCCAAATACTGACCCTACCATCCAAAGGTTGCTGCAGAAACTGAGACTCATCAAACCAAGCAATGTTTTTCCTATCTTCTATTGTTCAATTTTGATGAGTCTGTGTGAATTGTAGCCTCAGTTTCCTGTTCTTAGCTGACAGGAGTGGTACCCTGTGGTCTTCTGCTGCTGTAGACCATCTGTCTCAAGGTTGAAGATGTGCATTCAGAGATGCTCTTCTGCAGACCTCGGTTGTAACCAGTGGTTATTTGAGTTTCTGTTACCTTTCTATCAGTTTGAACCGGTCTGGCCATTCTCCTCTGACTTCTGGCATCAACAAGGCATTTCCACCCACAGAACTGCAGCTCTCTGGATATTTTCTCTTTTTTTGAACCATTTTCATTAAATCCTAGAGATGGTTGTGCGTGAAAATTCCAGTAGATCAGCAAATACTCAGACCAGCCGTCTTGCACCAACAACCATGACACATTAAAAGTCACCTTTCTTCCCTTTTTTCTGATGCTCAGTTTGAACTGCATCAGATCATATTGACCATGTCTACATGCCTAAATACATAGAGTTGCTGCCATGTGATTTGCTGATTAGAAATTTGCATTAATGAGCAATTGGACAGGTGTGCCTAATAAAGTGACCAGTAAGTGTATACTGGCATACAAGCTTTATCAAACTTAATTGCAAACCATTTCTAAAAGATTTGAGAATTTCAACTGCATTATTGGAAGACATTTGTCTTTTTCCTGTTTCCTTTTAAATTCATTTTAGTTAGTGATGGGATGTTTAAATGCAACGTTTAATTATAAGAAAATATGACACTAAATCTTATACACACCAACCATTTATAGACACTTTTTAAAATATTTTGTATAATCTTAAATCAATTTTTCCTTTTTCATTTTACTGCCATCATGAGGCTGTTTAAGGCCTTAGCTGAAAAGTCACGGCTCTTTCTTTAAAAGTATCCCTCTCTATTTTTAGATGCACTTGTATTGATACTCGTCACGCCCAGAAGGCCTCTCGGAAGTGGAGCTTAGTGATGGATGTGGCATTGGTGCAGTATATCAACAGGCTGTGCCGACACCTGGCTATCACGCCGGCCAGACTGCACCCCCATGAAGTGTACCTGGACCCCAGTGATGCTGCTGATTCCCGTGTGGCCTGTCTGCTCAGTAAGTTCAGTGAATCGTGACAAAAGAAAAAGAGGCAGAAGGTGTAGAAACTGGAGAAAAACTCTTAAAATATTCTTATGTGTTTAGTCTCTTTATGTTTAAGTGTTTTGTTTGTTTACAGATGTACCTGTGGAGAGCTTACGCCTGCGCTTTGCTTTGCTGCAGTCACTCAACAACACCCTGGAGAGTTTCTTTCTCCCACTGGTAGAGCTAAGGCAGACTCACACGTATCAGAACAGCATTGCCTCTCTGCTGTGTGAGGCGAAAGGTGAGCGAAATATCTGAACATATGTGAAAGGATTTCACTCGTACCTGGAGTTTATTAAATTCTCTTCTTCCATTTTCCCTGAAAACAGGTTTGACCTTTTACGATACTAAAGTCACTGTGATGAACAGAGTATTAAATGCTACAGTGCAGCGAACGGCTGACCATGCTGCTCCAGAAATTACTCTGGACCCTCTTGAGATTGTTGGAGGTACATGCTCTTCTCACGTCTTTGTTTTACTAGAATGCCAGTTGAAACAGACTTACATTAACACAGTTTTAATGTATCCTGGCTTTGTACCCACAGGTGAGATCAGATCATCAGAAAATACCTATTTCTGCCAGGCGGCACGTCAGTTATCTTGCGTGTCATCATCCCAGCTCTGTGTAAAACTGGCCAGTGGAGGGGACCCAACCTACGCCTTCAATATTCGCTTCACTGGAGAAGAAGTTCATGGCACAAGTTAGAATTCCTTATTTCTGTCTCCTAAAACCCAATTTCCTCTTTTGCCTATGCATTAAAACCCTTTTTCCCCCAAATCTGTGGTTGATGTGTGTGCACAGGTGGCTCCTTCAGGCACTTCCTGTGGCAGGTGTGCAAGGAGTTGCAGAGCTCTGCGCTCTCCCTGCTGCTCCCCTGTCCCAGTGCTTCAGCTAACCGTAACAAGGTGAGACACAATGTTCTCCTCTGAACCATATGGTTTTTATTACTGAGACATGACCTCTTTGTGGTCTGCTGCTAGTGTCTGCAAGGATTTTTTTCTCACCACTTTGCGTTTTTTCCAAGCATTGTTCAAAAAAGTAGAAGTGATCACTTGTTGCTGAATGATAACAGTTCCCTGATAAAACTAGCTTACCACACTTGAACAGCTGAGTAATCAGAATATATATTTTTTGCTGCTTTCAGGGAAAGTACATCTTGACTCCTTGCCCTATCAGCTATGCAGAGGAACAGCTGTTGCACTTCTTTGGTCAGCTGCTTGGCATTGCCATCCGTGCAGATGTGCCACTTCCCTTGGACTTGCTGGGTTCCTTCTGGAAGGGCCTGGTGGGCGAGCCTCTCAATCCAGAGCAGGATTTGCAGGAAGCTGATGTGCTCACTTACAACTATGTCAAGAAGTTTGAAAATGTTAGTTTGAGTCACAGCATTTAACTTTTATGGAACCAGTCTGGCGCTAGTGAACTTTGTTGAAAATTGTTCTCCTTATGTTGTAGGTGGCAGATGAAAGTGAGCTGGAAGCTCTCTGTGCTGAAATCTCCTCCCAGCACCATTCAGGAGAAAGCCCAGAGTCCCCAAGCAGACCCTGTTGCACGTTTACCTACTACACTATGACAGGCGAAGAGGTAGAGCTTTGTCAGGGAGGGCGGAGCTTCACTGTCAGGTAGATGAATAACAGAATTTTTCTGCTGACGACATCCAAATACAGAATGCATTTTACAGAAATGGGAGGTAAAGGATCTCAAGTGTCCCTGTTTGATTTAGCAATTTTTTTTGTACTTGTTAAGCTGGGAGAACAAGGATGTGTATGCACGGGCGGTGCGGAGTCTCCGCCTCAGAGAGCTGCAGAACGTGGAGTGTATGACAGCGGTGCGGGCAGGACTTGGTTCCATCATCCCCCTGCAGCTGCTCACTATGCTCAGCCCCCTGGAGATAGAGCTACGCACCTGCGGCTTGCCTTACATCAACCTGGAGTTCCTCAAGGTGAAGTATTGATAAGTGCAGAAGTAGCACCTAACATTGAGTTTAATTTGACAAAATAGTCAATATCACGAGTCTCTTATCAGCAAAGCAAGTGAGATTGCTATAAAGTCGACTTTATTTTGTCAAAGCTTGACTATTTGTTGCCGCCATCATCAGGCTCACACCATGTATCAAGTGGGTCTGATGGAGACCGACCAGCACATAGAGTTTTTCTGGACCGCCTTGGAGATGTTCACTCAGGAAGAGCTCTGCAAGTTCATCAAGTTTGCATGCAACCAGGAGCGAATCCCATTCACCTGCCCCTGCAAGGACGGTGGCCCAGACACAGCCCATGTCCCCCCCTACCCCATGAAGATTGCTCCTCCTGATGGGGCTGCAGGTAACGTTTTCATTTTCTTACAGCTTTCCTGTGTGGTAAAACCACATATTTAGCTCCTAACTTTTTAAAACTCCTATTGATTATTAAATGAATCAAAATGATGAAGGAAGTGGAGAAAGCAGCTTTAGGCACACACAACAAAAAATGAAAATGTATTCTTCCTTTGTTTGTTCATTCGTTTCAGATTTTGACCCTAAAATGTTCATTTAAAACTTCCAGAATGAGTTGTGACTTGTGAAAAATGCCAGCATTGATAATAATTGCTGTCCTTGCACTGCTGGGCGGCTGTAATAATTAAAGAGAGATTAAGTATTTAAAAATGTTCTAACTTTCTGGCACAGTATCAACAGCTTTGGCTTTTGTTTGAATAAATGGGGCTTGTTTGTACTCGTCATTAGTGCAGAAAACTGGAACATCCAGCATGGAGACTTGTTTTTATGAATGGAGGCTGCAAGTGTTCCTCTTGTTTTTTTTTCTTTATCTTGTCTTTAGATTGGTTATTGCTTTCTGTTTTTGTTTTCCTTGTAGAAAACCCCAAATGCACACAAAAAAAGATTTCCTAATGATCAATTCTGAGAAGTTCTTGCTTTTCATCAGCACATTTATTTAGTCTAGGTCAATGGTCACTAAAAGAGCCATATGGTTCTGTTTTCTGCTGATTGAAACCCAACGAGAGCCACCGTCGCACCACTATGTTTAGCAAAATACATCTTATTTATGTTTTTGTGGCCATTGAATCATTCATATTTTTGACAGCAGCACATACAATTTCTTTTAAAATAAAATACACCCAATGTCAAACAAGAGCTTCCGTAAAAATGCAAGAAAGTCAAACATGGCCTTTTCTATGATTATGACTTTACTGGGCTTTTGTCATGTTTTTCTTTATAATCAAGTTATATGAATATAAAATAAACAACAAAACTTATTATCCACAACAAATTAAGCAAAACTACAAACCCATTAGTTATTTAAATCATTATCATTTTTCTTTAAAGTCAAAGAGCAGAGGTTCAGGAATTTAGGCATGACTGTCTTAAAATATTTCATATCCAAGAATGACAGAATAACTTGTCTTACACATGAACCTGTAGTGTTTCATCCTGTAGCTCTAAGTGTTCGGAACTAAAATGGCATTGAACTTTGTGACACTGTCACACTTATGTAGAAGTGGATAGTGTGACTCTATACTCTTCTTTTCACATGTTTTGTGCAATTTGATTATGTTTGCAGCTGCTAATCTTAATGCAGAGACACAGAGTGTAGAAACTGTTAGATCTGTGTGTGATCTTAGCTGCTTCTGCAGAAATGGATTCTGAGCTTTCGGTTAATAATCTTTTTACTGCAGATAAGATTAGTGTGGTCGCAGAGATTTGTAACAGTTTTCTTGGCCCTCCGCTGATTCACGCAGTTTGCTGTGGTAAACATTCATGTATTGGGCTTCTTTCTCATCATGATTCCTCACCTCTTCAGGTCAGCCAGACTCGCGCTACATTCGAGTAGAGACCTGCATGTTCATGGTTAAACTGCCCCAGTACACCTCTCTGGATGTCATGCTGGAGAAGCTACGCTATGCTATCCACTACCGCGAGGACCCTCTGAGTGGTTAAGAAGAGCTGATGACCCATCATTCCGGCGTGCATCTTACTTTTGACTCCTCCCCTCGCGCCTAAAACCTCTGGCTCTGCTGCTCCACCAATCCTGAGTTTAAAAATATTGTTGTCTGTCTATAAGTTTGGTTTTTTTCCACATATTTTTATTGCATCAAATCCAAATTTAGAAATTCATGAATAGGGAATTCAGGGAAGATGAACTAGATCAGCACTGACTGTACCGCAAAGTTTGATGCCGGTTTGCACTGAATGTGAAGACTGAAGTGAAAGCAACTGTGACAGTATTTTTTTTTTTCTTTGCCTTCTTTCTTTTCTTTATCCATGCCTTTGCTGTAAGGGTCTCTACTGAGAGTGTTATCCTGGCTGTATGTGAAATGAATAAGCAAAATGATTGTCATCACATAACCTGACGTTGGCGGGTGAGGTACGATTTCTTCCAGAAAAGAGGAAACTCGTTGCTGCACCAGTTTTTGAGCAGCTTAGAACAAATGAAACCGCTGTACAGGACAATTTGTCGTTTTACAGGGTGTTTAAAAACACACATCCTGCTAATGGACTAGTAACTTATGCCTATATAAACTACATTTTATTAGGGTTGCTGAAGAGAGGGTATTTAAGTCATGTTAAAAAAACTCATATTAATCTGTTACTTTTATTGAATTTTTTGTAAGATCTGAGTTGCTGTGACCGCATAGGAGGATTTTTCAACATAATCAAACTGGTTTTGTTTTGAAGGAGATCTCATCATCTGCTCTTACATTTTTTTTGTGCTACTGAATGTGCAACAAGCCTGACTGCCCCCTTACCATGAAATACATCACAATGCACTGGGGAGAGGAGGCAGGTTATCCTAACTTCTGCCTTCTCTGACTTTTCTATCATAAAATATTTTTTTTCATGCTATCCATCATTAGTTCTATAGCATATAAATAGACTGACGTTATTTATGATAGTAGGTTTTTTTCATGTTTTATTTGGGTTTTCGTTTGTTCTACTCTTCCATCAAAAAAGAGCAAACGAGGTGATATCTACAGGATATTTGGTTTGCTCAAGTGTTCATTTTTATGAATTTTGGAGATACAAGTAATCTTATCACCTTTGTCTTGTACTCAGATGGGTTTGATTTATTCTGCTCATTGTTCACAAAAAAAGACAAAAAAAACATGTTTTCTTATGTGAGTGGCATCAGCATTTTACTTGAATTGACAGCTGAATCAACATTCTGCACACTGGATTGTAGAATTAGCTTGCGAGTTTTGCTTTTTGGTTTCCGATTTTTTTTTTTTTTTTGTTTTTCAAGAGTGATAAGCCGCTGCTAACATGGATGCTCTCTCTTTGAGTCCCCCCTTCACCTCCACAGGAGGGGAACGGTATGTTATAAAATGGACATTCATACAAAAGAGGTGTTGCGATAAAAATGTGCTGTATATTTACTTGATATTTATTACAGTTATTTATGGTTGCATTAACTTAACTTTTATTGTCTTACCTCTGCACACCAGAAGCGTAACATATCTAAAATGGATTATACAGATGTAAAAAAAAAAAAAAAAAAAAAGAGAGAAAGAGAGAGAATGGCATTCAAGATTTGTGTCATAATAAAGAAATGTCTTCATGTACAAACATAGTTTGGATGGCTGTGTCTGTTCTGTCTGTTTTCCCTCCTAAAACTGGAACTTGGATCAAAGTTCTTGCTGTTCTTATTAACCACTCTTTTGGCTTTGATTTCCAAGTTCATGCATCATGATGAGCGCCTCATGCCTTTTTACGCCATACCCTGTTTTGATTGCGACATCGCTGACTTGTTAACCCAACTGCCTGTGAGAGCAACAAATGCTGGGATAGACCGGTTCTGGCTGGATCCATTGTGCTCCTCAGTTCCTTGACTAATCAGTGGAATGCAATGTACAGAGGACATACATCAACGTCAGTTTATGAGGTAAACAGAGATTTGTAGTTAAGAAATGATGTCCAACATTTTAACCTAGAATCTGAAGGCTAACTCATCCGTTTTGGAAGAACCACCTCAGAACCAGTAAACATGTCCTCTGTTTCTGCCATCAGGATCTTTTTTTTTGGCTCTCTTAAAACAATTCCCTCCTACTCCCAAGTAGAAGCAGGATTGTACTGCTGAGAAACGACGTGGCTCATCAGAACCTCAAATCTCAAAGGACTCTGGTCACGGTGCTAACCTGAGCTACTTGGAACATTCTGTTATTAATTACTGACACTTTCAAATTATGGTCAACTGACCTCTGCCCAATTATTTTGCAACACAAAGAATGAGCCCAATCAAGGGCGTTAAGCAATTTCTGTTCTTGGATTATTGTTTTGTCATTTCAAAATAAGAGTCTCATTTCAATCTTTTTATATATAAATATAATTTCTTCTATATTTTTTTTCTGGTTGTGGGCTGAGATATAGTTTTAACCTGGCAAATTTGTCACTAACCTAACGGGACTATTCACATACTGTGTGATGTACCTCCTTCATAAACATTGTGTAGTCAGACGAATGAAGACGGTTAAACTAAAGGCAGACAAATGCAATTTTATTAATATTTTGTGTTTTATGAACAATAAAAACTAGAAACCACAGATGTGGGGTTTTTACAAAGTATAAAAACAAAATGCAAAATCAGTTGGTTTAACATAAGTTTTTTCAAATTGAGACCAACTACATCCACGGTCATTCTTCACAGACATTTTATTAAAAACATTATTCTATCAGCGTTCCACCATCTCAGTGCATATAAGGGGTTTGTTTCAGAGGGATCTTTGAAGCACATGAAGAAATTAAGCGAAAAGGTTGGGAAGATCCAATTACATCATTCCAAGTTGTTTCTTTAGCCTCCTCAACTCTTCCATGCTGATGTTGTTCCCACCGCACACCACAACCACTACAGGACCCAGCTCCTTCGCCAGCTTGCCCTCGCTTTGCAGCTTTCCAATGATGTGACTGTACACGGCTGACAGGGCAGCACCGCAGGCCGGCTCCACCAAGATCTTTTCATCATCTACAGAAAGAAGTTCACCTTCAAGGATCAATGCTGTCATTTCAGCTTTGTTACTGATGTGTAACGGGGAGGAGCTGTACCCATTTACCTACAAAGTGATCCACGGCTTTTACAGCCTCTTGGTCTGAGATGACCTCAGAGAAGACCGTGTGCTCAGCCACCAGCTTCATAGTCTGTGCAGACACCCTGACGAGACCCAGCGTGGTGGCAACACTGCAGAACAAAGCAGTTGTCCTCTCTAAGTGAACAAACTCAGGTTTTCTCGAGGTCGTGTTTAGTACCTTGTAATTGCAGGTAAGGTCACAAGTTTTCCAGCCTTCATGGCGGCGTTGAGGCAGTGTGCTCCATCTGTTTCTATGGCTACAATGGGGACGTCAGCCCATTTGACACGACGCAGCCCCTCCACCACTCCATTCAGTAGGCCTCCGCCTCCCACTGACAGGACGATTGCCCCAGGCTTCTCTTTGAGGTCACGCGCCAATTCCTTCACAAGAGACGTGTGCCCTTCCCTGCACACAAAACAATCCAAATTCACTCCAAAGGGGTCGTCGTCATTCGTAAGGAGTTCTCCCAAGATCCTTTGCACAGTAGGGATTTCATGCATTTATGTCTGACACTTTGCCACCTCTGTTAATTTGCTGATAACTTATCTGCCATATCACCTCTACAAACATCTATATATAGATCCAAACTGGATCACAAAAGAGGTTACTATCAGTCATGGACAGGTTATCTTCTCCTGATTGATTAGGCTTCTCTGAGGATTGTTGCTCAGTTGTGTCAGCAGATGGTCTTACCAGATGAGAGGGTCATCAAAGGGGGAGATAAAGATCCAGCCTGGGTTGTTTGCTACAAGTTGCTGTCCATACTCGATACTTTCATTCAGAGCCTGAAAAAGAAAAGCTGTCATTTTTTGTTGTTGAACATAATTGTAACTTTCAAAGCCCTTCAAGCTAAGACAATTTAATTGACTTTTTTCTTTGCACAGAAGGGGTGGCAACATTTTTTTCTTTTTAAATATTACCTTTTGCATTTTAAGTTTTTGATATAAAGAGTTATTAACCTTTCCACGAATAAGTACAGTAGCGCCCTCGTCCTTCAGCCTCTCCACTGTTGAGTTTGGTGTGACACTTGGAACTACAATGGTGGCGGGAACCCCAAGTTGGCGTGCAGAGTAAGCAGCTGCCATCCCTGCATTTCCTCCTGTTGACAACAAGTATTACATGTATGCATAAACCAGCATGACCAAGCAACCCTGTTTGGTTTTTTTTCTTTATATTACCTGAACAGCAGACAAAGCGTTCACATCCTCGCTCTGCCCACTGCAAGAACCGACGTGTGAAAGAGTCAGCGCAGGTTCCACCCACCATGATTTTTCAAAAACAGCCCCACTCACAGTTTTGCAGAAGTGACCAATGCCCCTGATCTTGAAGGATCCTGTTGGCTGGGATGAATCCAGCTTGAGATACACAGGAGTCCCAGCCAGCTTGGTCAGAGCGAGACTCTGCCTCACTGGAGTGGCCACGTGAAGAGGCTGTTGGGACTTCATTTCACTGATAGAACAGACATTGATTACAGACATCAGTATAAAGTGCCAGAGGACATTATTTGATGAGGTTCTTCTTAATGCTCATCCTGACATCTCTCCATACATCAACTTACCAGCAGGTGCAACAAGAAGAATCTGGTAGATTTTGATGCTTTTGATGCCCCACTACTGCTGTATATATGCTTTGGTGTGGGCTTTCCACAGGAAGCACAAGCCTCCAGACCAATCAGCTTCAAGCTTTCTGTCAGCTGACTCCCACTGAGTGTTTGGATGGGGGAGTCCGAAGATCAGTTTTTTTTTTTTTATTCCATTTCATCAGACTTTAAACTACGGATGCTCCATCTGGTCTTAGCTAATGCTTTAACTTTGAACTGTCAACAAAAATGAGGTTTACAAACTGTGACTCAGCATATGTAAGAGATACTTTGAATGAAACATGAAAACCAGTTAAAACATACAAGCCCAACTTTGACTATTCTTATCTGTGTCAATCTTCCCGACATATTACTCCATAACTGATTTGTGTCAAAACACGTCTTTTTTCTATGTATGTATATTAAAAAGGACTAAAACATTTCCACATACCTTAAAACTCAAAGAAGTTTGTAATTAGGGGTTCCCTAAAATAATTTATAACCACAACAGTTATGTAATAATGAAAAAAAAGAAAATATAGAAACTAATAATTGGGTGGTTCTGTAACAGCATAAAACAAACCATATTTAAATCCTGAATAATTTAGCTTTCTTTCTTTTTATTTTACATCACAAAGATTTCCAAAAATGTACTCTGAATCACATGTTTTTTCCAATTTAGACAATAGGACATCTTTAAAGCGGCATTGGCTTTTTTAGAACTTTGTTACCTTTACAGTATTTGTGATGAATATAAACATCGTCCTTTGATCAGCTTAAATAAGGTATTATCACAAAAGTTAGTCTGAGTATTTTTTCAAAGCATTGTTTGATACAAAAGTCTAATGAAGTGGAGAGCTTTAAAAAGATTCCTTACACCATCTACTGGTGAGGATTTACATGTGCAATTTGTTGCAAATTTATAGCTATGTTTGCATTTGTTTACCTTTTACTTGGAGTTTGCATGTTCTCCTCATGCATGTGTGGGTTTTTTCCGGGCACTCCAGTTTCCTCCTGTAGACTAAAAACATCCTTTATGGGCTAATTGATTATCCTAAATTGTTGCCAGTGTGAATGTGTGTGGTTGTGTAGTCCTGTGACGGACTGGCAACCTGTCCAGGCTGTCAATCATGTCAGTCTTCGCCCATTAGTTGCTGGGACAGGCTCCAGCAACACTGTTACCCCAAAAGGGATTCAGACAGTCGAGGCAAAAAGAGAGTATAAACATTAGTGCAACTAGTGTGCATTTAAACCATAAGTTCACCAGTGTCCCCCCAAAAAAACCCTCATGCTTGAAAGGAAACAATTCAATGCTATTTATTAAGCATTACCGTAATTAGCTTAACTTAATTTACAGATGCTGCAAAAACAAGAACCTTAGTTCTTTTTCGTATAATTTCTTTAAACTAGTTGCAGCTAACAATCAACGGTAAACCATAAAAAGTATAACATATTTGATAACTAAACCCAATGATGAACCACAAAAATGAGCTGAACAGAACTAAATACAGCAACAACAAATTCTTGATGCTAAACAAAAGTGACTTTTCAGATGTTTTTAGGAACTACTCTGCAGGATTTTATTCTCCGCTACTTACTCAAATGACAGAAAAAAGAAAGAAATCAAATGTAGGTCTTTAAAAGATAAATATTTTAAACTGCTTTGAATTACTTGGAGGACATTAGTGTCTTGCTAAGGTACCTCATATCAAGTGAAGGGAGGCTAATTTACTTGCAGAATGCTAATGCGCATAAAGCTTTGGATCTGATGTAAAAGTTTTCCCAGTGGTCTTTTACTTATGAATATTTGTATATACATTTTTAGCAACCTCCCTAAAAAAGTGCAGTTTTCTAGGACATAGTTTCTGCAGACCGGCAGTAGTTAATCAGAAATGTACCTTTGAGTTGTGGGTGAGACTGTTGGTGCAGAGCAACCCCACTTCCCATCATCCATCTGTTTACACTCTCCGTTGCTAGCTTGCAGCTTCTTAAAACCACAACCTAACATTACAGGTGCAACAAAAAGTCTGTTTATTCTACATTTACATTTTCTTCGTGCTACAAATAGCTGAAACACTATAGAATTGTTTTATTTTAATATTTTAGTCCACCTACACTATAATACGTTTTTTACTGGATATTTCTGCTAACTTTCTGTAGATAAACCATCAAACAAAAACAAGTCCCTTTGTTCAAAAGTGAGAAGAAAAGGTGCCCCCCTTTTTATATCCTTACTTTTGCCCTTGAAAAATCTTTGAACACCTCTTGACCTAAGTAATCCAATCTTTCCTTTTTCTTCTTTTACCAAAATTGTTATCTTAAACCCACAATTTAAATTATGAATGATAAATGTCCTCACTATAATAAATTATTAAAGCCCTGCATAACTGGGAGCTGAGCGCTTACAAATCCACTGTGGCAACAGGGGAAAAAGGCAAGAAAAAAAAAAAGGAAGAAAGAAAAAAAAAAACATTTGACAACATGGCGCACTTTCCTTGAGCAAAGTTTCTTCTGAAGGGCAAACAGCTGCATCTTTTTTATTTCTTATGCTTAGGGGATTTCCGCCGCAGTTATCGACACTTTCGCCACGAAGTGAACTTATTTGAAGGTCGGATTTGGAAAACGTCTCGCGCCCTCAAAGCCCGATCGGAGTGTGATGGGATGAAAGCGAGAAGCCGCGGCGCAAACCAACGCAGTCAGACGGGATGGAGAAACAACCGACTCTGAAAGAAAAGGTAAAAAGTCGACACATTAACAGCGTTTACTTTTTAGTTTATTTTTTCCATCTTCTAGGATTTTTTGTTTTGTTCTTGCCGTCCTATAAGCGACCATCGAGCGAGTATTTCTCCTAAAATATTTCTACCTTCCCTTTATCGATTTTCCAGTCATGCATTGCGAGCTGCACAGTCGATGTGTGGGTTTTCCCGGTGCACACAATACTTTAAAGTGAATTTATTTTTAATAATATTGTTGTTATGTCACTGGAAGATGAAAGAATCCATGAAAAAAAAACCTCTGCTCGCTTTTAGCTGCATGAAAGACAGGCTTTGGTCTGCCAATGGAGCATGTCGCAGAAAGTTTCAACTTCAACGAGAAAATCCACTAAAAAAAAGGAAAGAAAATCCCCAATAGGGCTGTTCGTGCATGCAGTCCAAGCTAAATTTGTCTGAGAGAATCTCTGTGTCCTTTATGATGTTTGGTACAGAGTCCTCGTCTTTCCTGCAGGCTCTCATTATCTCTCCACCCTTCCTGACCAGTGCAGCCCACATGCAGAAGGCAGGCCCCCAGTTAGTTACAGCAGATTCCCTGCAAAAAAAACCCAGCAACAACTAAAAAAGCTGCAGGCTTGTGAACCCTAGAAGCACTAGTCTAAAAGTACAAATCATATTATAAATGGGTGAATTACTGCAGATTTAATTGTGCAGTCTAAAGTTTAAAGTTATCTTCTTTTTTTTTTTTTTTAAAGTAAAGGTGGAGAGGTGTGAAAATGCATGATTGATACTGCATTGCAAACTTGATGTTAAATCTGCCTGATACCCAAGGCACCTCGCTTTGGCTGCTTCTCCTTCAAGAGCCTCTGGAAGTGATTACACAGCCACACCACCCCTGGGTTCAGCTGAAGGAGGTGGTGTGGGAAAAGAGTTTAGTCCAAGCTGGCCCAAGAAACATGCAACCCTGCATGAATTTTATCATTTCACAACCCTAAAAAAAAGCTGTTTCTGCTATTACTGTTTGTGGCTATGATCCACCTTCTGTAGAAAGAAGGCCTGTAAAACTAAATATCTTGCCTGTAAAGGGGAGCGGTGGCCTAAACGGCACATGGTGAGAGGAATCAGACTAAAAAACAGTATAACTTTGTTTTGATCAGACTTTTGCTTTGGATTTGAAATATGCATCAAGTCTAGAATTACTGAATAACTGAAGACTTAGGTTAAATGGAGATGCAGTGACACTTTATGGGAATTAGTGAGGTAAGACCTTGATGGAGTATTTATAGTTGCCTGAAAAGATTTATCGAGATAAGACTGGATTGAAATAAAAGAAAAACTGAAATATTTAGGAACTTCACATTTGTCTTTTATCAAAGCCATGAAGAACAGTTCATTTAGAAAAATCAAAGATCATTTAATATAAATTAGAATTTGTGACTGGATAAAGGATCCCCAAAATGTTGCACTTTCATGTTGTTTAGTTCACTTTCACACTGCACTTTAGAGAGTGGAACAAATCACCTAGAAAAGTAACACAACTGCCTTGATTATGCTATGTTTACAATGGCATACCCAATGCAGGTTTAAGTGACCACTTCAATGAAAAGTCTGCGTAAACGCGCTTTTATATGTATTTTCGGCTTCCGCGTTCAAAACTTTCGCCTTTAAGTGCCGCTACACAAGTTTTTAAGTCTGTTTTCAGACTCTGTGTACTCTGTGTTCAAGAACATGTGACACATGCCCGGTGTGTACTTAGCATAACTTTCACAGTTGCTTCTTAAGCCTTTGTCCCAATTGCCCTTACTGGTGGGTTAACGGACTGTCTGCGGGCAAAAAACCGGCAAACTTGTATGGAGCACGCAGGTGGCGTGCAGGGAAAGGCAAAGTCGTAGACCGCTCAGTGAATCAAAATGTTCATGCTGATTATTTCTATGGGTATGCTGCGGGCGACGGGTCGTAGTGACAGAGCATGCAAGATTAAAGTAAGAGTAAAGTAGGTGACGTACAGGCACGAAGTAAAGATTTTTCTTTTTTTTTTTAACCCCCTCAAATCCTGCTGATTGTATAAGGAGCCTGTTATTGCTGTTCATGTGGTTCATGTGTGTGCTCCTGACCGTTAGAAATTAGGAATATAAGCAATCAGAGCATAGTTTGGGTGGGTATCTTACGGACATTTTAGGGGCATTTATGTATCATGTGCACACCCCATGCATTAAGCATTTGCAAGCAGTGAGTAAGCCCATACACACGCCTTACTAGCGACTAGTGACTGTATTTATGGGTGACAGAATCACTCATACATTATAAGGGCAAGCAACTTTCATTACAGAGACTTCACAATTAACTTAACACACAGGAATTGCAAGAAACTCCTGCGAATGTGGCTGCTTCTCTCTATGACTCTCCATGGGCCAGGACAACCCAAAAACCAGCATCACACGTATGGGTCAACCACCCTATTTGAGTGCATGTGACTAAG
Organism: Oryzias celebensis; assembly: GCA_014656515.1. Lineage (NCBI taxonomy): Eukaryota > Metazoa > Chordata > Actinopteri > Beloniformes > Adrianichthyidae > Oryzias > Oryzias celebensis. The sequence goes on from BNCR01000009.1 coordinate 15,250,991, forward strand.
GCTTAAACCTCTTTAATAGTCCACTAGCCTTCACACTGAACTGAACCACACTGGAGTTCATTTGCAGATAAATTAAGACATTTTGGCACAGGAGGACCAGAGTTCCCTTGTTTGGTTCAGATGAGGTTTCCAAACAAAATGGACTTTAATAGGAGAGTTTGAGCCATACTTCAGTAGCAGTCATTCATATACCCAAAACAACTTGGGTGTCAGTGGTTTAAAACCTGGCCACTTAAATCCATCTCAGCGTATCTTTGGCCAGAACACGACATTGTTTCAAATTCATGAACGATTAGTAGAAAAAAACCCAAACGTCTTTGTGGATGAAAGTGTGCTGCGTAAATATGACTTGACATGGAAAAACTACCTACCAATAAAACCAGAATTGCGGTCGTCTTAATGTTTAACAGTAAGATCAAATGTGGCTCATTTTGAGGATTACCTCAGTGATCCAGCTTTTTTATGGCTTTTTTACCTAAGCCTTCGCTTTGCCATCTATGACATGCTGTGAAGAGGTATTTTTTTTTGCTGTGAAGGACTGCAGAGTCTGCAGTTTCAGCTGTGTGTGGGTTAGGATGAGTAAAACCTTTACCGTAAACGCTTTCAAAACACCTTGTGTCTGCTTTTTTTCTTCTTCCAACATTAACTCACATTTCAGCTGCAGTTTCCAGCAGCTGCTGTGTTGCCAGGGGACAACAGACACTATGGGTTGTCAAAGCGGCCAAAGCACAGCTCATAAATATCTCAAGCAGAGCTTCTAAGGTTTTCTTTTTTTTTTTTGCACGTATTGGCTCACTATTATGACTTACCATGGGAAAGTGCTCTTATTAACTGAATTAGTTTCACCTGTTGCTGCTGAGAAAGCCCTTTTGAGCTTTTTTCTAGCACAGCTTTCAGTCAAACCCACAGCTGCTCTGCTTTCTGTCCGTTTCTGCAGCTTTCTATCTTCAGCTCTCGGACTGCAGGCAGGCCCGCAAGGTGTCTGGCTGCGGACAGCATGGCCGCCGGAAGCCTCAGCAAGGCTGAGTTCATGGAGAAGGTGCAGCAGAGCAACGAGGCGTGCCAGCGCGGGGACTTTCAGGTCGCCATCCACTTGTACAACGAGGCTCTTCAGGCCGACCCGCAAAACTGCATCCTGTTCAGCAATCGGTCGGCTGCTTTTCTCAAACTTGGGGAACACCAAGCGGCTCTTGATGATGCTGAAAGAGCTTGTGAACTCAATCCCAAGTGGCCTAAAGTAAGTCTGCATCTAAAGCTAACATTTGCTGTACTTGTGCTGCTTGGAGTTGTGTGAGATAAAAAACGATTCCCTTTTATGCTAAATTGCTGCACTTACAGAGCGTCACTGCCAAGAATGATAAATCTTCGGGATAGATCTGACTTTGAGGCTTTGATGTTTCTTTCAGTGCAACTTTGAACTTCACTAATACTGGGATGGATAGACTGAAATGAACACAAGCTAGAGAAATCTAGCTATTTTTTTTTTGTTTTCTTTGAAGGGTCTTACCTTTTTTTGTCAAACAAATGAAAGGATAAAGACAGTCTCACCTCAACACGTTTCGACCGCCGGCTGCAGGCCTCCTCAGAGGTTTCACACGTTTCATGGCGTGCCACCATTGAGTGTGATGGGAGTCACTGAAATCAAGCTACATTTTTACATTTGTCTGGAGACAAGCTATTTGTCTGTATTTCTGTACAAGAGGATTTTGTTTTTTCTAGAAGTCACAGGTCCAATCCTTGATTTAGTAGGTTTTAAAGACCCGCTCAGATGAAAACATTATTTTTTGTTTTCAACATGCTCTTGTGGCATTTTTCTGTTGATGGAGGACACATTAAGAAAATATAGCTTAAGATTGCATTTATGAGTATTTCTTTTTTCAAATCGTTTTAAAACGGGAGCAGACAAAAAATGTAGTTTGATTGAATTTTTTTTTATATCAAAAAACACTGGGCGGGCTACATGCTCTGTTCCACTTTGATGTTTACATGTATATCTTTGTTTCCTCATCTGAGCTGGCATCTGGCTCAATATTGCACAGCTGGGTAGCTGTCATATCGCTCGCCATTTTTGTTGCAGTCGTAATGTTGGGTTGGGAGTGTGACGGCCTGTAAGCTAGCAGGAGAGAGTGGAAACAGAGTTTTCAGTAACGGGAAGGGGAAGAGGGGTGTGGTTGCTCTGCCCACAACTCTGAGGCAAATTTCTAATGAACTCCTGCCGATCTGCAGAAACTATGTCCTGAAATCAACAGGTTTTTTATTTTGGCTACAATCACTTTTAAAAGACCACTGGGAATGCTTTTACGATAGCTCAAAATGGGATCGAAGTGGAACTTTAAATGCTCATAAGGTAGCAACACAGCTATATTCATATAACTTAGTTTTTGTGGGTGTTTTTTCTGTTTTTACGCTCCCAGAAAAAGGATACTTTATCATCACTTCAGTATTCCAATCACATTTTCACTCCTCCGGTTGCTAATCAATACAAACTTTTCTGGAGTCTTGTCTTTGATCTTGTGAGCACTAACCTGCAATGGATTTCACATTAGTCCACCACAGAGATCACTAGCAGAGCGATTTCTCTCTCAGTGGTAGAAATGCATTGATTTTCTGATTTAGAACGGAGGGATACTTTTGTCTTTGGAAAGAGAGAGATTGATGATAATGTGAGTGGGACTGTTGATGATTTGTGGCTAAAAGGGTGCTTCTGTATACTTCAGAAGCACCAACACTATTAAAGATGTGTTTTTGCGAGAGGGGTGGAACGCTGTCTCTCTGTTTGAAAATGTTTGTCATTTGCTGTTAATGGCAGATCTTCACAATTTCTTAGCATGTCTACATGTCACTTGTGTGTTAATTTCCAATGGATGAGATTTCACGAGTTTCCAATGTGCCGAGAACAAAGCAAAAGTGAAAGTCTCAACTGAAGTCATCCCCCATTTTTTTAAATTTATATGCTATCCAAGTACAATGAACTCTTTGTGGTCTGCCTGGGGGATGGTTAGCCTAATCTAGGTTGAGTAGCTCTGCTTATTCCTGGATTTATGATCTGACTGCTTTGACTCTCATGCTCAGATTTAAGTTATCAGCCATGGATTCAATGTATATCTTGACCCTTTTTGTTTGAATTTGCTACTAGAATCTTAGGGATTAATACATCTGGGTTTACTGACATTCGGACATGAACGTTGTGTTCCAAATGCATCTTGTTGCACCACCACTAGGGGTCAGTCTTGCCAAGCAGTAGTCTTGGTACCAACTAGTGTGAACATTTTACTTGTAGAGTAGTCAACAGAAGTTAAATTGTCATAATGTCCTTGTATTGATATGAAATAACAAAGCATACACAGTTAAAATGGGTTTTTGTAAATATAAAATGTCATAAGAGTTGTGAGTTCTTCTTGATTCTTTTCTCATTTTCTCCTTTTACTTTGTGAGGTGGATATGAGTATTATTACTTGCATCTCTTGTTTTCAATAATCCTAAAAAATCATTTAGCAATGGCGGTCTGGCTTCGGCCTTGGGGAAAGGGAGACTCTGTGTTGTGCAGTCCATCTGCTACGTCTGGATTTTTGATGAAGGGACAGGGATTAAATCACAGGAGTGTGCTGGCATTCATGTCCTGGGAGAGTACCTAGTATCATCAATCATACCTCCCTATGACTACATTTCTGCATTGGCCCATCAAGCATTGACAGGCCATGGTGTTGCTGCCCCAAGCACCAGCGAGCAGCCCACCCTTCTGAAGCCGACAGCCAGCCTGTGAAGGAATTCCCTGTCTAATCTGTCAGCATACTTCGCTTTAACTGCCAGAAAACACATTCTGAGAGCAGAAATAAAATGTGTGGTTAAATGACCCTAGACAGCTTTAGGCCCTTTGTGTGTAGTCTTCTCACTGAATATAAAAAGCTTAAATGAGAACAAAATAGAGTGCTGCTTCATAGAAGAGGGGCGCGCACCTCTGTGTCATTCCACATCTTGAGGGGCGGAAAAGTAAAAAATAATAATAAAAAGCTGCGTCTTCCTGCGCTTTTATTCCTTTTGATTATAGGAGAAACGTATGAGACGCACATCTGAACGGATGGTCTTTGATTGAAAACATTGCAGGAGCAAGTTCTTTGAAAGTCTTTAGTGAGCCTCAGGTGCCCTTTTGGGCTCCTGTGAGTGACTGAGATGACGCCAACTGACTCCACGCGGTCTATTCTGCCGCTCCATCTGGTTCCTCCCTCACAGCGGTGCTTCCATTCCAGTGACATTGCAAAGAAGCAGCCCTCTCTGCCATCACTTTCACTCCCCTGCTTCAGCGATGACAGGAAAGTTGCTAAGGGAACTGCGGAAAAGCTGGCATCGCAGTGTCAGGGGAAACAAAGCTATCATTTGCATGCCTTCTTATTATGGGTTATGATGGTACTTATCAAGGGTAAGTCTGTCAAATGTGTGTTGCTAAAGATATAGATGACACGTGCTGACGATGGTTAAGCACCACTGTGCCTCGGTTGTCATATGAGATTTAAACACATTCCTTTCATTGTATGCATTTTTTTTTAAATTCAACATACAGAATATCCATTTGCCTCCCAGTGGTAGGGCTCTGGGTTTAACTGAGAAAATGAGTGTTTGCGTTGGAAAAGGTCACTGTGTCTGGAGTGCTTGAAGCTCAGCAGTTCCATATCCAGAGATCGTGCTGGGATTGAATGCTGACACTGTGGATGCGCCAGGAAGTCCACATGTAACCAGAGGTTTCACTATTTGAAGCTTGACTGGCAATGTGAGCAGATCCACAGAAATATAGATTTTTCGATTGTGCAATGCTTGTAGTTAGTAAGCCATACAGGTTTGGCCAACAAAGCCTCTTTTCACAGCAGAGGTTTTTTATTTTAGAAAAATCTGAAGCTGGATGTTCAAACCATCTATAGTTCCTAAAATAATGTTATTGCAGGCTTAATGTTTGAGACTATAAAAGTATTATTTGGATCTCATTAACAAGAAAATGGCCTGCATGTGAGAAAATGGCAGACTGTCATTTTAGCTAGTGTAAAAATGATTTGTTATGACAAAAATGATACAAAGGCTAACTGTATCAACCAATTAAATGATCCATAGAAATTGATAATTGTTTGAGGATAATTACAGCTAGTTCCTGAGAGAAAAAATTACACTAATGTGCCTAAAAATACAACAACCAGTCCAGTTTCATGTGACTTTGTTCTTGTGATGATGTCGTAAGAACCAACTTTAAACTTCTGGGTCTGGTCAAATGGGATTTCATGCATTACGGCATCATTATATTTCTCTATAAAATAGCTATAGGCTTCTTTCTAGAAAAAAAAAATACTACATGATGATATTTGAAGAAGGAACCAACTTGGGGATTCTGTTAAATTTTGCAGCAAGTAACCTGCTTTAAAGCAATAAATATTTATGATCACTTAAAACTTTTTGACAGTTTCTATGATGAAAAGGAGTTTCTTAGAGTAAACAGACTAAACTTTCTTTATTTTTGTTAAAACACTATATTTAGCAAACTGTTTCAAACTTATGTTTTATAACTCTTGAATTAGTATTTAGTCAGGGGTCTTAAAATGATAAAAAGGTGATGTTTTTTTAGAGGTTCTATTCAACATTAAGAGACCAGTTGTCAGCGACAGAGGTCAGACGTTTCTTGTAGGTCTTCACCAGGTTTCCAGACACTGTAGCTGCTATTTTGGTCCATTCTTCCATGCAGATCCTCTTAGGAGCTGTGATGTTTTGGGGTTGTTACTGGGCAACACAGACAACAACTCCTTCTATCGAACTGGCTGGACCACTCTAGGACCTAGAGAGGTTTTTTTTGGTAGCTACTGCTTTGTTGCTCTGGTGGCGTGTTTGGGATCACTCTCATACTGGAAGATACAGCCATATTTCATCCTAACTGGTCCCAGCTCTCTTTAGGTCGTTGACAAGCTTCCCTGTGTAGTTCGGGGCTGTTTTCTCATCATCTTAAGATCATTTGTACCTCAGCACGTTAGATCTTGCATGGAGCTCCAGTTGGAGGGAAATTGTCTGGGATCTGGCATTTATTCTCACCAAGATGTTTGCTTATTGCAGATTGGATTAGTCTTGTTCAGGTGTTCAATCTTGTCCCTGGTGTTCTTCGACAGCCGTTTGGTCTTGGTAGAGAGGCTGCAGTCTGTTTAAGGGTGTTGACAGGTGTCATTTATATAGATGACCTGTTAATACAAGTGACATTATTATAGGTAACAAGTGGAAGATTGAAGAGTTTTTTAAAGGAGGAACAGGTCTTTGAGGGACAGATTCCCGCTTGTTTGTAGAAACTAAATACTTATTTTCTTTACCATTTCACATATGAATTGTTTGAAAATCCCACAATGTGATTTCCTGGATTCTTTTTACATTTCGTTTTAATGTATCAATGATAAACATGAGAGATTTCTCTCATCTTTTAAGTAGGACAACTTGAATAATCAGTGACGGCTAAACACTTTGTGACTCCATTGCATATATGGATATGCATAAAAAAATAAATACCCTTTCAAATGATTATATCTCACTTTGTAGTTGAATTTTAGTTTTAAAACTCTTTGAGCATAAAGTCTTTGAGCATAAAGGTCAGAGCTTGTAGGGGGAAAAAAGAAAAAATAAGCATAAATGCTCACTAACCCTTCTGATGGTGGAAAAAGTACCTGCAGCATTGGGTGATGACACAGGATTTTACTGTTAGTTTTCATGAAACTGAAAGAAGAAAAATCAGTTATAAGGAGCTCTTACCTCTCCAGCGTTTAGCACTCCGCTTTTATGTGGATGGAAACCACTGGGGTATAGTGCTTCTCCATTGGTTTGAGAGTCCGTTAAATCTGATCTCACTGTGTGTGAAGAAGAGAATGCTTGATGTGTGATAGAACTGAAGTTGTAAAGCTGAACTTGTCTTATTCAGTGCATGGCTCAGTAGTTTTGTTTTTTTCTCAGTAACATTCCCTTTCAGCTGCTGGGTGACACGCCGTAAAGTCTAGTGCCATTACTCAAAAGCGTTCACTCAAACACATGTTACTGCTGTTTTTATCACACATGCCTTTTTGTCTTCTGCTTTTCACATGTGCAGAGTTAATGTGGGAACACTTTAACATATGGAGCAGCAGGGAATCACATTATCAGTTTCCCCAGCAGTGGATGATTTCTTACTCTTCAGAACTAGTTAGGTTGACATCAGTTTAAAATAATAATTGTCATTATTTTATTCCATTAGGTTTAATTTAGAGAATCTACATTTTTTTGTTTGTGTAACTTTTGTTTTGACACAATCTTTTTGTCCCTCTAAAGTATTTTCTGCCTTCTACAATAATGACTGAAGGTCAAAAGGAGAGGAAAAGGTGTTTCCTGTTTCCCTGCTGTGCAGCTGCCAGTACAACTTGCACTTTAAGACTTTGGACAACTTGTTTTGCATTTGTCCTAAAATATTTCTGCTCAAAACAATAGTGTTTGGACAGTTTCCAACTGTAGGAAAAGATCATCTAAATTTGAGGATTCATTTTGAATAAATGTTAATTATAACGAAGGTCCCTCTTAAAATTTTATTTAATTTTTTTCTGAACAATTTTTTTTTCGCTTTGTGAAGCTTTCATTCTGAGTTTAGTTTTTTTCACATAATCTTACTTTGTGCTTTCATTTAGTTTTGATTTTCTAACTTGGTTTGTTACTGTCGGATTGCGGTGGGTTTGAATGCTACGGATACACTGGATATTTGACACGGGTTCAAGAGCGCGCTGAACGCAGTTCTTGAACGCGTTTTTAGCATATGCTGTTCACACTGGATTGTCTTTACCCGCTACTGGCACATGTACTCATAGCTGGAAGAGGCTTGGTGCAAAATGTCCAAGTGGTGCAAATCTTGTAAACCTTCCTCCAGGCTTTTGCTTTCACAGCTCTATTCCGATACTTGGTGAAAGACTTGGTGTCACATAATTCTAGCCAGGGAAAAAACAGCAAATATTCATTTCTCATCTGTGATCAATTTTTAAACAGTTAGCACTTCCGTGGATGAAAAAGGATGCCATCTGTATGGTACTTCCAAATGGGAGTCCCTGATTAGTCAAAGTTCATAGGGTTTAACTTCCGATGTGCTCAATGACCACACATTTCGTGCATAACGTCTAAAAACTGACTTTAAAACTTGCGTAGTGACCCATGAACACAAGAGTTTTGAACGTGGAAGCCTGACTTTTACACAGACTTTTCATTGAAAGTGGTTGCTTGAACGCACGTTGCGGACTCCGGTGTAAACGTAACTTTGTCACAGTTCAGAAAGGACTGGAGACATAAAAATTAAATGTATTCTGTGGCAACCCTAAAGTTAGGAAATGTTATATGATTACATCCTTTGGTCAAAAAAAAATAGCAGTTTATTATTTATTGATGAACTGCAGAGCTTTTGTTTTGTTTTGGGGTATAAAAAAGGTTTTAGTAATAAAGGTAAGGTAGATAGATTTTCTGCAATGCTGCTTTTTAAATCAGATCGTTTTAAAAAGCCAGGATTCTGCTGGAAAAATGTTTCAAGTCTACCTTTTTGTTTGTATTAAATTGTGCTCGTGTGCTTGTACTGTTGCTGTAAATGTTAATGTTGCTGTTAAAAATGCAAAAACCAAGAGCAACAGCATAAATAGAGCAGTAAGAGAAAAAAACATAAAATTTTAAAAAGTGTGGTTGGATTTAAAACTGGTCAGGTCATACATCACACGAGTCTAGAGGTGATTTATCTACAGTTGGGGGCTGGCAACAAAAAACGCTTGGTCATCCCGCTGTTCACATTGAGACCTGGACACATCCAGCAGAACTTGTTTGGAGACCCTAAAACTTTGAGACGGCTGCAAACAATCACAATCTGGGGCGAGACCCTTAAGAACTTTAAAAACAAACAATAGTAGTTTAAAATCCCATTCATCTGTCATTCAATCGACAAAAATTGGGGCAAAATATTCAAGTGCAGTAAGATAATGATCCGACTGTAATCTGAGCTGAAGGTAAAAAAAAATGTTTTCCATAAAGGAATTGCATCATCCCATTTCAGTTGATGTAATTCTGTAATTTCTTTTTTTTTTTTTTTTTTTTATTCTGTGTAGCACATTTGACAACTTTTCCATTCCCTTTTTAGATGCTTGAAGGTGCCAATCAGAGGACAGGGGAGATGAAACCCAAAACCTTTGTTTACGTCAACCCTTTTTACAACCAACCCCTAACAAGCCCTGTAGAACCCAAGAACAATTTTCGTCCTTGCTTTTAAAGTTAATTTGACTTTTTTGTTCATTTTTGGTAGCAGCAATTACCACCTTCCAAAATAAAATAAAATAAAAAAGACAAAGGTGAAATTTGACCTTGTGGGTTCTCTAGGGCTAGAGTCTCCTTTTACTTTTAATTTTGAGATTATACTTGATAGAGAAAATATACAAAGAATTGTGTTGTTTAAAAGGGGAAAGCTTTGGCTTTTTCTCATCTTGACTACACAGCTTTAAAACTATAGCTTACTGTAGCTGTTTGTTTTTTAGTTTTTTTATTTTTATTTTTAAAATGTTTTTTAAACGCTTAAACATTTCTAGACAATCATTTTTTAAAATCTCAAAGTTTCCTTTCTTCAAAGTGTAATATGGACATTAATGAAGATTTATCAAACAGTGGGCTATGATAAATAGATTATGCTGTTGATTTTTTTCTTCTCCAAAATAAAACTGCATTTTTAGGTTTTGCTTGTTTGAGCACTCCAAACTAACGTGATGATCGTAGACTAAATCCAGCAGGAACGCAAGCTGTAAATGGTTCTAGATATGTCCTTGTTGTGCTCGATCATCTGTATATTCCTGAAATCACTGCTGATGTTCTAATTTCTTTCTTTGAACAGTCTTATTGTTTTTTATTTGGAATGTCAATGATTTGATTTTTAAAATAGTGACTCATTTTGTCGTGACAAGATTCAAGTATTTTGTATTTATTTAGTCTTTCTTGCCTGACAGTCCCAACCTTTTCAGAGCTGTTCTGTTGTTTTCCACTAAGGCTCTGGTGCTCAGTGAGGAGAGCGCAGAGTCATGAACCACTAATGAGAGGGTTCCGTTTGCTTCAACCGAGCCGGGGCTTGACCTAATGAACAAATCAAATGAATAGCTTTTAAATATAGGCCAGAGAGACGGCACGTACAGAGGGTTGGCGCTAGTGGGCACAAACCTGAAATTATTCGTCTGGAAAATCTGTGAAAAGAGCTGGAGCAGTCACATTCTGACTTTTTTTTTCCTTTGGAAAGCCTCTGTGGTGGAGCAGCAGCAGCACACACGTGCAGCGGCCATGATCGAGGGAAAATGACCACACACATCCATGTACACACGCAAGTCTGGTAATTTGATTTCAACACCACTTCCCTGGCAGCTCTGTTGATATTTACGCAGATGAGATGGAACTAATCCTGAGTTGTAGTTGTCTGTTTGCTTAGCAGTGCTGACTCTCATCTCCATAACACAGCTTGGAGACTGTGCAGTGGCAGGCATTCTTCCCCAGTTATCCTCTTGCACAAAGACGTCATTTTTTTCCCAAAAACGTCTTGAAAGTTCAACAATCCAATAGTTGAAATTTAATGCATTCACAACAGCAGCATGAACGGAAAAAAAAGAGATTTGACACCACTGAGAAAGCAGAACTCATTTAATCAAAGATTTATAAACTTTTATACATTCTCTGTGACATGAAGTCATGCCAAACAATGAAAGACTAGCATTCCTAAAGTCAGCAATTATCTACATTCACATGTATCCAAATAAAGCTTAAACTATTGTTTAAAAAAGAAAAAAAATGAAATGAACTGTGAAAAACGTATCAACACAAACAGTTCAGTGGTGGCGAGTTTTGCTAACTTTAAACAGCTGCTTTATCACATGACATCCATCATCACTTTGAGAATTAATGAACTGTATGCAATTTTATGAAACCCATGGATTGGTTTTCTTTGAAGCAGATTATTATTATTTTTTTGCACAGAAAACTTCTTTTCTGTCTTTTTAAAATTCACCATTTTATTAATAAAAGTTGTTTAATTGAATTTAATTATGAACTTGGGATTTGAATTTAGATCTATCCTGTTGATGGTAAATACCCAGCCATAGTGAAAAAATACTGGTTCATAAAAAAAAAATAAACCATTAAACTTGAATGTAGAAAAAATACCATCAAAAGGCCATTCGTTTCAGTTTTCTATATATGTATACTCCTGTTCAGGATAAGGGATGTCAGAGCCTACCTAGTGTCGAGTAAAGGATTGTACACCCTGGATTGGTCACCAGACACACAACCACTCACTTACAATCACACCAAAGCAGAGTTCATAAAGCCCTTGGTAAAGTGCCGTCAAGCGACCACTTCCAATGAAAAGTCTATTGAAACGTGCATCTCAATCTATGGAAACTCGCGTTTCAGTCTGTGTAAACGTGTACATGTGCCTTCCAGGCATTTACGTTCAAAACTCTTGCATTCAAGCGCTGCTACGCAAGTTTCTAGAACAGTTTTTGGTTTCTATGTACAAACTTCATGTCCATTGCGCGTTGACAGTCAAACCAGGTCGAACTTTGACCAATCAGGGACTGGGATTAGGAACTGACGTATGGATGGCGTCCCTTTTTGAATTCACTGAAGTGCAAACAAGTTGAATTTTGATCATGGAGGAGAAATCAATAATTGCGGTTTGTCCCTGGCTTGGATTATATGACACCAAGTCTTTTATGCAACGGAAAAACTAAAGCAAGATTCATGAGATTTGCACTGAAATGTGACCTTTTGCACCAAGCCTCTTCAACTGTAAGTGGTAGATATTTGCTAACAAACTGTATAAAAGAAGAAAAAGCCCCTTCCTGCTTGTTCTGCGTAAACACCAAAAATGCGTCTTCAAGAACCTACGTTTAGGATGTTATTGAACCTGTGTCACATGTCTGGTAAATCTGTAGCTTCAGTGACAAATTAGAATAACCATTAAAACCTATGAAGCATGTCTTTGGACTGAGGGAGGAAGCCTGTGAAAAAACCCACACATGCACAAGAAGAACATGCAAAGTCTACACAGAAAGAACCTAACTGGGATTTGAACCTAGCAACAGTGCAAACTACTTTTTTTAATAAAAAAAACTTATTTCAGAACAGGGAAAGCTTTTTCCTTATCGGATAGTAATATTGTTCCAGAGTTTGCAGCAATTGACACATTTTCTTGACATTTTGAAGAAGTAGAGTCATTGTGTGTCTCAGGTGTTTGACGCAGAGGAGCTGCTTTAACCTGTGCTGTCTCATAAAGATAATTTGATCTCAAGACACAAAAATAACACATTGACATAAAACCAAAAAGAAAACAAACCTGTACTTTCTTTCTCATGACATACCATGCACTTTGCATGCAAGTGTTCAGTTTCATGCTCTATTTTAAGTGTGGCTTTCCAGGATGATGTAATTTGGTCTGATGTGTGGCTGATGACCTCCTCCTCACCTCGCAGCTGTGTGTCTGCGGACTGTTCAGGCATCGGGGATAAATCAGAGTTCGGAGCTGATGTCATCCCGATGATAATGTGTCAAGTTTATCATCACGCCAGCAACACCTACAGGCAACCAAACAGACGGGAGTTTGGGGAAAAAGCAGTTCACCATGTTCTCCACATGTGAGGATCTTACAGTTAAAGCTGAATATTTTTTTTGTAAATGTTGTTTTAGAAATTTTTTTATTGGACAATAGTTGGGATTCACCCTCTGTGCCAAAGGGAGAAACTGGCGTTTGCATTTGAAAAAAGAAATCTCCAAGCACTTTAAAGAAAGTGCTGTTTCCCTGTGAATAGACAAATTGATTACCAGGCTAATAGCTTTTTTGCTTGCCATTACGCAGGACGAAATGTCAAAAGACCGAGAGAAGGCAGGCTCATTGTCATGCTTGTGGCATAACATGCTGTTTCTGATAGCAGATCAGCCTTACAAGCCCGAGGAAATGAGGAAAACAATTGCACTCTGCTCTGAGCACACAAACTCTTGGGCTACACACATGCTGCAGGGGTTCATTTTGCTGTCAGCCTCATGTTGTTCTGGCCTCTTCCACCCAGGAGCTAAGCAGGACTCTGAGCTGAGATACCTGACTGTTTCCAGATTTAGCTGTGTGGCTCAGCTGCAAGGATGAAGAACTCCTAAAGAGGAGTGAGGGAAGAGCAGAGTGCCCAGAAGTAAAGCGTGCATGAGCATGAGAATCAAAAGCTTTACTCATTTTCCTTTTCTTTTTGGGGGGAGTTGCTCCCTCTTCCTGTTGTCTTTACTTCTGAGGCTCAGGTGATTAACACACTCATTTCTTTAGAGTCAGAAACACTGTGAAGTTACAAATCAGAAAAACAGATTGTACTGTTGTGTTAAACCTCTTTAAAGAAGTGCAAGATTTGGGATGTGTTTAAGCCTCAGTGGAAAGAACTTCTTCCTTAGCTTGTGGTCTGTTACACTCTGCACCTTTTTCATGACGTAACCTCCTACAATACATGAGTCATATGCCTTGTTCTTCCCAAGAAAATAAAAAGGCAAAGATAAAAGTGCCACTAATTTCTTTCCCAGACAGTCTACTTTCATGACACAAGGTATCTTAGCTACACAACCAATAAAAACCTGCAGTGACTCGTTGGGTTTTTAAAAATTGTAGTCTGTGTGGTAATATGCGGGATTTTGGTGTAAAAAAATTCCGTCTATGATCCGACTTCTTCCGTTTTGAATATGCATCTCTCTCTGGGCCACATGCTGAATGCCTGCGGTTTGGCTGCACACATTAAAGCGTGAAGCAGGGGATGGCTGAAGGTGTTACACCCATTAGTTACAGCAAAACTGTCCAGCACACGTTTGTGCAGTCATTTCACCTTTTTGCCTGCAAGCATTTCCTCACCTTTTTGCTGCTCTCTTACACAGATGGTTGGAGATGGAATTGAGGAGCAGTTGGGCTTCACTGTGACCGGACAGGCTCTAGTGTGGCTGTGACTTAACCAACAATGCAGAAAATGGACTGATGGGTGGATGACAGTGTTTACATTTCAAGAATTTAGCAGGTTTTATGATTAAAAAATTATTAATTTGGGATTAAAAAAAGGAAAAATAAAAGGGCTCTGCTTGTTTTGAGTTAAAATAATTACATTATTTTAATTTGTTTTTTTTTAAACAGTATTCTGGATTAAAAAAAATTGCTGCTATGAAAAGAACTATAAGTCGTTAAAATGTATGGTGGCCCTGAAGTCCAAATCACAACAACAAATCAAAAAAACATATGAAAGACAATTAAAAAGTAAAAAAAAAATACATATTAGAAATCAAAACAAAATTCCAGAAACTAAAACACAATTACAAAAAAATTTAAAAATGTTTCATAAAATAATTTCCAGAAAATAATAAAAATGTTAAAAACACAATAAGAAACTGGAAAAAGTGGTAACTGTGGGACATCATTGATTGGATGATGACGTTTGATTTTTGACGTTTCAGTTCATTTAAATGCGTCTTTAATGTCTGCTAACTTATAATTTAATAATTAGTACAAAGAAATGATGGACAAACGTCAGCAGCTAATCAGTGATGTTTGATGGTACTGACCTTTTCCGGTTTCCATAAAAAAGAAAACCTGTGAAACATGGTTGTGTTTGTTAATATCATTTTAATGAAATTGAGATATGAAAACCTAATCAGGCTTTTTTTTTTTTTTTTAGAATGACCTTGTTTGTCCAGCTCTTCAGTACTGCATGACCCCAATTTTAGTCTGCAATTACAGACTAAACTGCCATGATTAAAGATAAGCAATTGCTTATAAATAACAAACATTTGAAAGGCAGTCAGGAACAAAAAAGCAAAGCATATTATTACGTTTGCTCGCCTCTGATAATCTCACGTTTGGTTATGAAAGCGTATGGAGGATCGTTTTAGATTCAAATCCACAGTTTATATAATAGAAGCAAATGATAAATTGTGTTTTTCTGCATGGGTTTCTTGGTGTGTAATGGCCTTCCGCCTGAATCATTTCAGCTAAAGTGCCACCATCTAGTTCTCAGAGTTCCCTCTTACCAAACCAAATTACTCATTTGTGCCAGGTTATAGCAATTACATGTTTGAATGCTTGCACTGTCATGTCTTACCTAGATACTTGCCTCTAATTCTTCCTCTCCATAATGAGTTTGACAGCGAAACAACAGCAGCAGCACCAAAATGGAAACGCCCTGGGAGACATATTAGCTCAGAAACCATGGAATGCAGGTGGTGTATTTATGTGTGCAAAGCTGACAAATGACTTATGTGGTTGCGGATACAATCAGAGGCTTAGCTGCTCCAGTCAGGTGTTAAAACTGTCATTCCACACACACACAGTCAAGTTACCCTTTTAATGACACGGACAATTAAATGCATTGTTGACTTGAACAGGTATGAGCTATTTAAAGATTTCTGCCTAAATATGGATAAAACTTTATTAGGTTTTTGTCTGATATGTGGTTCTGGAAGCCAAAGCCCCTTTATTGTGTCTTAGGATGTTCACAGAAATGGGGCATTATTGTGATTTGTTTGCTTTTCTATGAACCTGATGGAGTACTTCTATTTGACTGTTTACTCAAAAACTTTGAAACACAAAGCGTTTCATTAAAAAGGCTTTTCATTTAAAGAGAAAACTGCACAACTTCATCTTTTTACATATTAACACATACCCATACACACTTACTGGACACTATTAGGCAAACCTGTTCAACTGCTTGATAACACAAATCTCAAAGCAGCCAATCACATGGCAGCAACTCAGTCATTTAGGCATGTAGGTCAAGACAATCTAATGCAGTATACCCGAGCTCCAGAAAAAGGGGAAGAAAGGTGACTTTTAATGTGGCATTGTTTGTGCAAGACGGGCTGGTTTGAGTATTTCAGAAACTGTTGATCTACTGGGATTTTCACCCACAACCACCTCCAGGGTTTACAGAGAATGGTCTGAAAAAAGAGAAAATATCCAGAGAGCTGCAGTTCTGTGGGTGGAAATGCCTTGTTGATGTCAGAGGAGAATGGTCAGACCGGTTCAAACTGATAGAAAGGTAACAGAAACTCAAATAACCACTGGTTACAACCGAGGTCTGCAGAAGAGCATCTCTGAATGCACATGTCCAACTTTGAGGCAGATGGTCTACAGCAGCAGACCGGTGATACTCCTGTCAGCGAAGAACAGGACACTGAGGCTTCAGTTACAAAGCCTCACCAAGAGAAGATTGAAAAAACATTGCCTGATCTGATGAATCTCCATTTCTGCTGTGACATTTGGATGGTAAGGTCAGAATTTTGCGTCAACAACATTAAAATCCTGATCCATCCTGTCTTGTATCAAGGGTTTGGGCTGGTGGTGGTATAATGGTGTGGGGGATTTTGTCTTGGCACACTTTGGGCCTCTTAGTATTATTTGAGCATGATTAAAACGCCACAGCCTATTTGAGTATTGTTGCTGACCATGTCCATCCTTTTATGACCACAGTGTAGCATCTTCTGATGATACTTCCAGCTGGGTAACACACCATGTCATAAAGCTGGAATCATCTCAGACTGGTTTCTAGAACATGACAATGAGTTCACTGGACTCAAATGACCTCCACAGTCACCACATCTCACCCCAAAAGAACACCTTTGGGATGTGGTGGAACGGGAGATTCTCATCATGGATGTGCAGCCAAAAAAAACTATGAAGTATGAGAATGAGGGGTCTAAATAAGTTGGAAAAGGTCAGAATACTGCTGCCAAACTGATTCAGGCTTTTCTTTCCTATAATACAAGGCACTTTGACACTTGGGGAACTAATTAATTTATCTTTCTACCTTTAAAACCTTAACACAGACCTAAAAATGTATACCCAAGATGGGTTTGTGAGACTAAACTGACATAAAAACGTTTCTTTTCAAAATTTCTCTGCAGTTTTTCATTATTCATCTCCCTGAGTACCAAGTGGTGCAAAGCATCGTGTTGAACTGTTTTGATGTTGACAATGCTTGCAGTACAAACAGCATGATCTCTGCTGAGCTCATCTTTCAGAACTTGTGCCCCACAAAAAAATGTTTCAAAGCGATGGGGATCCTTTCTTTTTGCTGCATATTGTTGCCTTTGTAATGAGCAGCACACATTATGATTGTCAGGGTTGGAACCACGCCATCATAAAATCCACCATCTTGCTTTTTTTTTTTAAGTCATTTAGATCATGACTGAAGCCCTTTCTTTCAAGCCATTCAAATGTAAAGCATGTTGGATTTTCTGCTGTTTTCACGTATTTATGTGGTGATAGAGATGCAAATAGTAAGCACCACTTATGCTGAAGGAGCAGAATTTTTTCTTGATTTCTTCCGTTTGAAGGTTTTTTTTTTTTTTTTTTTTACTCCCAACAGAAAACCTAAGAAGGAAAAGCCTTCTATTAAGGTTATTTTATTTTTGTATTTGGAGAGATTTTTCAAATGTTTATTATTTTACTGTTTTTAAGATGCCTCTCATCCGCCAAGAAAAGATTGCGCCCTCTTTTCTCACTCAAGTGTATAATGTAAGAATATGATGTCGTGTTCTTATTTCTTGTTTAAGGAGGCAGATTTAACAAATCTAGATGTCAGCTCAACAGGGGATTCCTTTTACATGCAAATTATGTAAAGATTTTTGAAAAAGTAAGATCAACTTTCATTTCTCTATTGCGTTGGAGGGTTTGTTTTTTAAATACACCTAAGTGGATTGCAATATTTCCAAACTGCATCAACTATGAACCAAAGTCTGTCCTCTTGATGATTTCATTTAAAATCATTAATAAATTCAATTCCTTTAAAGTAAACTTATTTATCCCAGTGCAAACGACGCTAAATAGAAAGTCCATACAACACATGTTTTGTTTCTTTTTTCCTTCTAAATGTTTCTCAAATGAAGAGCAAATAATTTTTTTTTATTAATCAATAGCGTTTTTAAGACAAATTGAGTAACTTAATTTCAAACAAGAGCATCGTAACCTTAACTAAAACCATCTGTTCTGAGCGAGATGGCAGCTCAGGCAAGGGAAACGAAGACGTTAATGGATTTATTTGTGCATGTATCAGAATGGAGCAGAGCAGGGAGTCTTTGACCCGCCCATTTCAGACTCTTCGTAACAACTGAGAACTTTATCAAAGGGAATTTTTTATCTACTCCTGATCCATCATGATTTTAATAAAGAAACACATTTTTACTCTTACATCATTTTATCTTTGTCCTCCATCATAAAAAAGGCAAGAACATGTTAAAAAAACTACATTTTTACTGGAGTGGGTCTTTAAAGGTTACAAGTGATTATCGTTACGTTTTTGTCTTCTCTCATTGGCCACATATACAGAGGAAGTAACAGATAAAAGGGTGAAGGATTACTGTCAAGGGAGTCAGTCACTAACTTCATTAAATTTACCATAAAACTGCTTTTCCATCGAATGTTTTGCACAGGTGTTGAGACCCTACTTAACAGTGCATTAGCAATCACCAAACATCATGCTGCATTGAGCTTAATTTACTTAGAGGAAGTAATGGCATTACTGTGAAAGCTGAAACTGTGAAAGTAGAGTGAGGGTCATGATTGAGTATTTGCTAAACAGTGTCTGGTCAGTCTGAGGCTTTTCTGCAAAAAACGTAGCTTTCATTTGAGACTCAATTAAGAAAAATTAAACAAACTATTTGATATTTCTGGAATACATTTTACTATAGATTTTCCATACAGAATTGTAGCATCCTGCTAATATTTTTTTCCTAAAAATTTTACACTAGCAAATGTCGTTAGAAGATGCTCAACAGGAAGTTTACTACTAAATTATATAAAATAAGCCAACAAAAACAAAAAAAAAAAATAAAACAAATGCGTGGCGTTTCACTGAAAGCAAAATTGTAAATGATGACATTATTCTATTTTAATTATTTAATTATTTAATCTATTTTAAATAAAAAAGGTCCTTAATTTGTCAAGCCAAATGACCAACAATGTGTATATCTGATAAAAATGATACTCATAGCAATCTCATTAGGGTGTGACTGAAGCACTGAGTCTTTTACTTTTATTTTAAACATTTAAAAAAAAAAAAAAAAATTTTTTTCCACAATCAAAACTGTTTCACACGTCATCTAATGTCAACCATCTGTCTGTCGACTGATGGAGATTTGCATGTGGACTTTATATCCAATTGGACTGTATATGAGAACTGGACTGAATGACCCCTCATTACTCGCGGTCCAAACAAGGAGTACCTGCTGGTGCCAAGAAGTCAAAATCCCAAAGACTTGTATTGAGAATTAAGCAGCAATTACTACAAATTGCTACTGGCTTGAGACAAGTAATAAGAGGGTTGTTTCTCATATGTTTCTCATATTCTGCCACTGTATCCAAATGAGAATTTAAACCCTTAAGTTAAAATTATTTCATTATTTGCTCAAAGACAACTTTTTCCATAAGTTTCTTAGCAACAGAACCAACTTTTCCGTTTGTAACAATTAGACATTCCTTTCACACCATTTTTATCTTTTTAGAAAGAGCGTTGATAGACATTACTTTGAACCTTCACCACTGGTACAACAGCTGTCTTTGTCGTCGTTTTATTGCAAAAGAAATAAAAGTTAGAAAAAAACTGCTGCCTTACTGGAGCAGCCTTGAAACCAATAGTGTTTGAGTCTGAATAGATATTTCCTAAAAACCTTTGCCAAAGTGAAAACTTGAAATAGAATAATCAATTAATTAGTCCACAGCGTTTCGAGTTCAGGTCTGATAGGTCAAAAAGCCTGCATACATTACATCAGACGATAACTGTATCAAATTGCTCACTTATGTCATTCTTGCGAGCTTATCTTTGAAGAACAAAAGCAGGACTGCATCAGGATCTGCTGGCATCTTTGTTTTGTGAAAGCCGTTGAGTCTTTAAGGAACTTGAAGAGCTGTAACGGGAAATGTGTCGGAGCTTTGTTTCATCTGAACTCCCGAACAGCTGAAGTGCAACAGCTCTGTTTGTTATTGATTTATGGTACCTAATTAACTGCTGGCTCGAAACACTGCTGGGTAACTGATGCAAGTTTGTGAAAGCCAATCTGCATCTTGTGATGGGGAAATTATTTATAAAATTATGATTTTCAGTTGCTAAAGACGGTGGCGCTGTAAAGATCTTGGCACAGATGTAATAAAAACATTATGCCGTCTTAAATGTGTTCTCCACTTGCTTAAATGGTCGGATCAATCAGATGCTTGGTGATAAGTAACCAAAACAGCTTTTAATTAAATATTAACTGTATATTATTTTCACAAGGGGAAAGCTGCTAAAGCAATAATTTAAACTGCTTTTGTGTGAGTATTCTCTTTCAAAGATAATTAGAAGTGAAGTGAGGAGTTGTGCATGTGCAGAACCACAACGCTTTTGCATCTTAGCATTAGCTTTGAAGTTTTTATTCAAGTTTATTTTTTTTAAATTGAGGTTTTTTTAAGCGTAGCTGTGCAAATTTGTACACTTTTTGTGAAAGAAAAATATTACAAATATTTTTTTAAAGATCTAAAATGTAAGGTGGGTGCAGTCTTTAAAAAAATAAATAACAAAGAGCTGAAAATGGATTTTTATTTCTGTCAGCAAGTTTGGAAGTGAATTGAGCTCATATCGTAGCTTTTGCTGCAAAAATATCTAAAGCATTTAGTGATATTTTTTTAACTGTACATTTATATAAAAAATGGCAAAATATGCAGACGTTTTTGTAGATCTAGACATGCCCAATCTGGACTGATTTCCAAATCTCAGTAGAATCAGTCCTGGTTCATCCTGTGATGGGAGAGCACATGGGACCATCAGGTGGGTAAAAGTACATAGGGGCCATTTTCAGTGTTTCATGTGCCCGTCTCAAGTCGGACTAAATGGAGATGGTTGGGTCAAGAATGCTGTAAAACTGAAGCCAAATCACATGGCTGTATCATGGTATGATTTGCCATTGCAACCAAGTTAGTTGCTAAAAGAAAAAAAATAAACATGCAAGATAAATATTTTGCAGAAATGCAATCATAGCTTATGTTCAATTATTTAAAAGTGATGTAAAGCTGAGCTTTTCAGATTAACGTGTTCCAGTTTTTTAAGAGTTTACAGATGAACAAACATATAATGAAATACACATCTATTAAAGATCACAATGTTTTCTAATTAGTTCCATACTTTCCACTTGGTTATAAATAGAATAAATTACACATCCTGACTCTGGCATGTTTATTTATGATGCAATTTTCTTTCATTGTCATCTACATACTTCATGTAATTGCACATTTGCATCTGTAGCAGCACCACAAGTCTTTCCTCAAGCAACAGTCATGGTGCAATACATTTATTCATGCCGCATGGGATTCACTCAGCTCACCAACGGTTTAACGCTTTACTATGCTTGGGATTGTATGTGGAGAGGTTTGACTTCCAATTCAGGCAAAACAGACCATTGTGGATTTACAATATGTGATGTCAAAATATTTCCATGTAATTATCTCAAAAACACGGATACACTTTTTGCCGTTTAGGGATTCTTTGTGTAATAATGCCCATTTATTCTGAAATAATCCCTTTTTTCTGCCCGATCAGGTGGTTTGATGTTTCCCCTCTAGCTCTCAGTAGTCAGGCTGTTCCATCTAATTTCTGACATCAGATCAAGTAAACAATAAGTGTGTGTGTGGGTATTAAATTGCAGAGAATTAAATAAATTAAAACGTATTTTTGCTGACATGGTTCTTACCCAAAACAAAATTGCAATGTCAATTTAAATACAACATGTTCCTCATTTAATCTATATTTTAGTTTTTAATTGATGAATGATTTTTTTTACTTGTGGTTAAGCATAATGACAAATATTGAAATAGCTTTTCATAGATTTATTGCATTGTAAAATCTTTGTGAAAATAATTGTCAGTTCATAAACTTTAGTAAATAAGTCTCATGAATATCAATGCATGCCAGAAGGTATTACATCATGTCACTTTTAGTTAAACCTCAGCTAAAGACTAAATCCAAGAAGCTCTTTACGCAAGAGCTAAGCACATTGTTAATGCTTTCATATGAATTATGATGGTAAGTGGCTGCTAATCAAGTGCTGCTAATTAAATGCATTTAATTGGGTGACAATTTATAAACCGAGCTGAGTTCATACAGGCTGTACAATTTTTGTGTCTGTTTGCTGATGTGGAAAATCCAGATATGAGCCAACACAATGAGGGAAAAAAATCTGTCACATTGTAGAGAACCAAACATCTCATGCTGATGGGTAAGCGTGGTGGTGAACGTATTATGATGTGGGCTTGTTTTACAGCCTGAAGACATGAACATCTTACAGTGCCTGAAAAGTTAAGCTGGAAGAGTGGACTGTCACAGGACAGATCCACCTCTAGTGGGAAAGCTCTTAACTTGATGTGCTTTGACATGACTTTATAGCCTGACGCTATTGTAAGTGTCAATAGAAAAACTTGTTTTTATTTCATTGCTTTTCTCTTTAACACAGATTATTGGGAAAAATTATAGTGAAAGAAAATATGGAAAAGTCTGAGACATCTTTGCAGTCTACTATAGTCCCGCTCTGATCATCTTTTGATCCATTGTAAAAGCATTCATGTCTTTTTAGCCAAAATATAAAACACTTGCATCATTTTTTAAGACAGTTGCTGCAGAGCTGCGCTTGTTCAGTAGAAATTTGCCTCCGAGTTGTGGTTGGGACCACAAGAGCAAAGTAACCCCGCCCCATCTTCCCAGTACCCATAACGAAATTCTTGGATCTAGTTGTCTATAAATGGATCTATCAGCATAAAGTGGAGCTTGTGAGCTGCTGATTGTAACTTTTACTACTTCTAACTACTACTACAAACTTTTTTAAAAACAGCATGTTTTAATCTGCTCTGGTTTCACAGCATACACATGCATGACTTTAATTTTCTTTATGTGTCCTCCATCATCAGAAAAATTGTGGTTTTGGTGATAAAAAACACCAATAACAAAATTTTCATCAGAGTGGGTTCTCAAATCAGATCAGAGTTTAAAATTGTTTATAAGATATCTCTGCTCATGATCAAATTAGATTAAGGAGGATTTTCATAAAATCTCATTGGAGTAGAACTTTGTGATAGTCTGTGTAATACTTTCATAGATTGATATCCCTAACATGTTTAATATTCTACAATTACTGTCAAAAACAAGGCTGAAGGGTGTTTGTAAAATCCCATTTGTTTGAAGCACTGCTGATCTGCAGTTTTGTTGAAGCAAAAATCATAGTTGTAATTGTTCTATCACATCTTGTTTTATGTTTCTGTTATTGTCACTTTGATGACATCTAAGAAAATACATTTTGACATGAATTCAGTTTTTCTACATTTGTGCTACAAAAACCTAAAAAAAGATGCAATGCTTTAAACTGAGGTTGCCAATTATTCAAAATTCTTACATCACAAGTAGTTGTGTCACATGTGAAAATATGCAAATAATCACACATTTTAGCTATTTACTGCTTTAAGTATAAAAGGCTATTTTTAAGAAATTCATTTTTACGCTATAGAAAAAATGATAAAACGCAATGTCTTATTCAAAACATACTTACTCTGTAGCACATATCTGAATTGAATTGGCTGCAAAACGAGTTAAGCTGTGATCATAATACATAAAAAGCTGAATTGAATCCATGTTGAATGAAGGGAAATTGTTCTCTATATACCTTGAAAAAACAAAACAGTAAATCAACGTTTTTTTGAAAATAATATATATATATTTATTAAAAAGGAGCCAGGACCACATTAATCAGCTAGGCTGTTTTTACACCTTTCATTGAGCTGTTGTAGGACATGGTGGAATTAAACCCTGTGTTGGCTTCTTCTCTGGATAATGTGATGCCTGTTTGGGAGCGTAAATGCTTCGCCCCATCTTACCCCCTCTCTGGTGTCCACTTGCAGGACCGAAAGAATGGAGAAACAATTGACTATATTCATGGTTAATGTTTGCTTAGTGCCACAGACGTCCTTTTTTTACCTGCTCTGGGATTATGCTCTTCTTGTTTCCCTAACAACATGCTGGTGCAAGCATAGACATTGAAGAGATGGACAAACTCTAAAAATACTGTCTCAAGGTCTTCACAGTGGAGGAGTGGGCAACACATACAATGGGAAAGGAGATTAAAATAATTCCTGACCAAAGCTCCATAGGCATCTCTCCCTAGAATGACTTTTGACATCAGATTGTTTGAAAATGTTTACAGCTTTGAAATTTTCTCCACATGACCTTCACCAGTGAGCAGATTAGGCTTGACAGATCAGCTAACTTTAGCATCGAAATAGCACCTACCATTTTCACTAGTCCTTGAGGGACAGTTCTCTTAGCAACTAAAGCTGATGAAAATGACGACAAAACACTGTGACAACATTCCTGAAAGAAGTCGGTCACCAAGAAGGACATTTACACATATCTTCACTGATCTGATTTAGATTTTTTTGTAGAATGTGCACCATGCAGACTTTTGACTGAAAAGTTCTACATAGATAGAAATGGCTGCACACTGTCTTCCAGCTTCTCTTGTTTTTCCAGTCTCATCACTATTTCAGCACAAGGCATTTCAGAAACAACTGACATGTTCTTGACAGGCTGAATCAACATCAAACATTTGGACACATCAGATTCAGTGACACTTGTTTTCATGTCATTTATGACCCAAGAAACCTGACCATAAACATTGCAAACCGACAGAGTGTTCATTTTAACAGAAATACATCACATTAGTTAATTAACAATAATGTTCCTTTCAGTGGCTTATCTTATTTTTCCCTGCAGCAAGATTCCACTTTCAATAACAATGATAAAATGTTTGAATTTTAGTCTATTTGCTTTTCATTCATTAAACTTTGACTAATTATTTGTCTTTTTTATACAAAATTATGCTCTGATGTCAGAAAGATAAGTAAGTATTTCATTAAAACAATTGCTGAGCTGAAGAATTTGTTACACATTGCATTTTCTGGATGTTTAAGTGATTCCATTGGGGTATCTTGATAAGAAATGTCTGACACGGCTGTCTCAACCTCTGCTTTGATCCCTCCACAGGAAGAAGGAAGGGCAGGTTTCATTGTCTAATACAAAGCAGCTTTTATTGGATGCGGCAGACTAATAAAGAGCCTGACTTTAGAGTTGAGGTGAGGGGTCAAAGCTGGTGATAAAGGTATAGATGGGGAAGGATGGTATTTTTTTTTATGGGTGTGTGTGTGTGTCACAGGCAGTAAGGGTGTGGAAGCTTTCCTATAAGCCACAAATCCTCAGGGAGACTGCAGGAGAGCAGTGATGTGTTCCTGTCACTCTCTGCGACACACATCCAGTGGCGCAAGAGTCTCAAACGGAGACGCACGGGTACCTGTGGAAAATACAATCCACTGTTATCTGTGTTAAGAAGGAACGTTATTTTCAGATGACATGCTATCAGAAAAATCAAACGCAGAGACATCAATCTTTGAAGACACGAGAGAAATGGAAGCAAAATCAAACTGTCTTAAAGATTTAATATCATTTTCTTCTTGTTTTAGTTGAAGACCCACTCCAATGAAAATTGGGTTCTTGGTGTATTTTTTAACATGTTCTTGTAGCATTTTTCTGATGGAGGACATGTATAGGAAGATTAAAACTATGTATTTTAGTTTTTCTCTATTCAAATTTTAGCCAATCAGGAGTTTAGTTGTGACATAAAATCTACACTTGACAAGCCACAAGCTCCCTTCTCCCTACTTATCCACTTCTAGGCGTCTAAATCCATGTATATCTTTGTTTTCCAGATACTGAGAGAGATACTGATATCAAAATAAAGGTGTTCTTTGGAAGCTGAAACTGAATCTCCCATTGCGTTCACAAATAGAGATTTAACAACAAATACAGGATGTTATGTTTGCCTCATTGTAATCACCTTGGTGCGGTCTAGTGGCGTTACAAAATATTTATCTTTTTAACAAGCTGCATGAAGAGATGGCCACAGAGGTAATATGGCCAATAATAAAACGTTTAATTAATCTCTGTGTTGCAGTTATGTGTGATAAGCTATTTTCTCTCCATGGTTTAATGAGCCTCAGGCTCCTCTGTGCAAATTTATAAACAATCATTCAGGTTTTTAATATTCCAAATGCACTATTCCTATTAGCCCCTTTGAAATGAAAAATATTGTTTATATGATGCAAAGAGCACACTGGCCCACACTTAAATGGTATGAAACCTTCATACTTTGTGTCGGTCTCCGGTGGAATGAAGGCTGTTGCCAGCTCGGTGGCTGCAGGCATGTCGGGGGTTGCACTAATTAGGACCCCTCTCCAGCTTTTGTGGCATTTTCGTTCTGGTATTTCCCACGGTGGCCTTTTTATTTCAAGAAATTGCTTTTACATTGTCATGCATTATTCACAGCACAGGTGTCAGTCTGACCTTTGGCGACATCAGCTTAGAGGAAGGCGGGCTCTACCACAAACCCCACGCTACATGTGTGGGTCCACATGAAGGTAGCTGTGCAAACAGATGCTTTGGGATTAGGAGCTTTATGATATTTATGCTTGTTGGGAGCTAATATCTCTCTTGTCTGCTTTCTGGTTTGCCAAATTATATTCAATTCCGACCATATTTATCCAGTTAAGCATCTTAAATAATCACGTTCTTCATGGATTTTTGATGTATTTTTAGAGAACTGTGTTGCCGTGATTGGCACTGCTGCCGCCCTGTTTGCAATTTTTGTTGTGCAGCAATAAATTCTAAATATATAAATAAGCTAGAAATGCCATAATGATGAGGTTTTCTTTCTGTTTACTTCCTCATTGCAACCTATTTTCCTTGCTTGCCACTTAACTCTGATGGGATTCTTGTGGAACATGTTTTCCTTAATAAACATCTGTCTGTATTTTCCGTCCTCTCTGCATTCATGAAGATGTGTTTGGTGCAAAACCATCTGGATGGGGAGCACGAGAAGGCACTGATTTTCTCTGAAAAGGCTTCCCTGTTTGAGGATACGGCACCAGATGAGTGGATCATTAATATTTCATAATCTAATCATGCTTCTGGCTCCTGTTTGCCCTTAAGGTGCTATTAACAGTATGTTGTTTTGTTTGCATTTCTGTAACTCTATAAAAGGAAGGTGATGCTGTTCGAGTCAGTGATGCGATAAAAGACAAATACCAGTGTTTGTTTGGTTTTATAGATAATTTATCATTTATATCTGAGCAAGGAAGTCCCCTCCCTCTTCCCTGAGTGACACTGAATTTGTACTTGCGAGCCATCCATCACCTCCATGTTGCAGCTCGGTCAACAGGGGTCGCCTCCAAGAAGTTACCTGTTACCGGGGGTAATGGGGGTTCATATTTGCATGGGTCAGAGTAAAGGGAATCTGGAGCTAGAGAGCATACAAGCTGGGCGGGGCCTCTCTCATCAAGCAAATGAGACCATTCATCACAGCTTTGTTTAGCTGTATGCTCCTTCTCATGAACAATTAATGTGCTGCAGACATTTTAGCGCTTCTCTGCTTCCACGTGCATTTGTCTCTTTGTCTTACTCTCAAGGACTGTCACTGCAGTGTTAACCTCTCCTGCTGACTGTTAACAATGGAGCCATTTATTAATGTTGGCTTTCCCAGAGGACATTGTTTGCCTTTTCATTCAAAAGGATTCAGCACATAAAGTTGAATTTTTATTGCTTTGTATCTTACCTATTCTAGTTCTAGTTTTAAAATCATCAGAGTGAACTTTTTCTTTTTACCCCTATTCTCTGCATCCACCTTACTCACACCAACCAAACTCGTGTCCTCCTTCACTAGATCCATGGACCTTCTCTTGGGTATTTCCTGGCAACTCCAACCTCAGCATCCTTTAACCAAAGGAATCATTGTCTCTCCGCTCTGCTACTTCCAGAACTTTTTCAGAGCCCGCTGTCTCAAAACCAACAATATGTATGTTCTCACCAGTCTTCTACACCTTTCCTTTTTGTTGACACTCTTTTGTCACTGATTACACATGAGACTTTCTACTTAAAGCTTTAGTCACATGCACCTGCTTGTGTGGTTGACCCGTGCCGGGTGCTGTGGGTTTTTGGGTTTTCTGGGCCATGATGAGTTGTAGAGAGGGACAGCACATCTTCTGGGGAGTTTAGGTAGGTCTTGCAGTTCCCTTGAGGCTTATACGGTCACCTCAAGGGACTTCGTGAGGCTGAATCATACAATTGTTGTTCATGTGGTAAGTGTATTTTGAAGTATTTGTAAGACTAATGCAAGTTGTACGCACTTAAAATGTATGGGTGATGCTGTACTGTGCGCTTATGCCAAATGTTAGTTCAGAGGAGCGGAACTCCAGGCTTTGAGGGCCACTGTCCTACATGTTTACCTACCACCCTGCCATTGAAGCTTCTTATTGGCTAAACGTACCTGATCCAGGTAATCAGCATCAGAAAAGATGGGATTTCTGGAAACCTGGCAGGAGGTGCGTGTTAGTGAGATGGCTCCCCACTGACCTCGCTTGAATGCCACAGGCACCAGGTTTGCACGTGATATGCAAGTGCCGTAGGAGGTCCTTAGGATGCTCGCGCAAATTACTCTCTGATTATTTAATTTCCTCATTTCTAACAGTCAGGCTCCACCCCAAGGAGTACACGCTTATCATGCGAACAGCACTAACGTGAACCTTGTGCAGTCTGCAGGATTTGAGGGAGTTGAAAACATGAAAAAAACGACTTCATCCTTACTTTGCCTTTACATTTTGTATGTGTTTTCTACAATCTGTTGCTTGCAGCATCCCCATCCCCCAACATACCTCTCTGCCCCTCCATATACAAACCACACCTCCTCTTTCTGTATCCTCTCATAGACTTTCTTTAGATCTACAAAGACACTAATCATCTCCTTCTGATCTTCTCTGAACTTCTACAGAAGCATCCTCAAAGAAAGTATAGTATCTGTGGTTCACAAATGCTCACTTATGTCTTTCCTAAAAATAACTTCATTATGGGACTCAACAGCTTTATTCCTTTGTATTTTCCACAGCTCCCTTGTTCTAAAAATGAAAACCAGAATGTTTCCATTCAATAGGATTTTTAAAAAAACGAACGTATTTGCTCTCAACCAAATTTAACTATTCAGTCGATGCTGCAAGAAAATGTAAACAGTTTTATGAAGTACTCGAGCAAAAATGGTGCTTTCTTTTGAGCCATCTTGATGTTCTTTTTATTATTTTCTTGCAAAACTGAAACAGAAATAAGTAAAGCACTCAGGTGCAAATGAAGTCTCAGTATGAAGCCCGACAGATTCATTTAATTCAAATAGAAGCTTACATACATTTGGCATTGGTAACAAATTTCGTGCAAAGAAGGTAAAAAGTTCAGTTTCGTCAAAAAGGCACTTAGTACATAACAGAAATGGCTTTTAGATTGAATTTACAGGTTAGGCCTTATCAAGGGCAACAGAAACAAGAACACACACAGATCTGGCAAGTCCTACTTGACATGCTGATGCAAAATGACTGCTGCCATTTTTCTTTTCTCAACTTACTTGATCCTTTTAATCTGAGGCCGCTGGACTTCAGTGTTTTTCACAAAACGGACAAAACCTTATGTCCAACACATGTTTATTTTCTTATTTTGGGAACATTCATCAATCTTCAGAACCCCCTGTTTTGCCCACCCAGCTCTCGATGGGCGAAGGCGGGGTTCACTCTGAACCGGTTATCCGTCTGTTGCAGGACTACACACTCACTTTCCCATGCACACCTAGGGGCAGTTTTAGAGATACTAAATGACATATAAGTATGTTTATAGGTTTTAGTGCCCAGAGAAAACCCATACACGGTGAGAAAACATGCAAACTCCACACAGAAAGGTCCCGCCTGGGAGTCCAATCAGGGTCTTCTCGTTGTGAAGTGAAAGCACAATCACTACGCCACTGTGCAGCCCTATTATAGGAACACTTTACAATTATTTATCAGACAACTTAAACTTCTTTTTCTCATTCTCTAAAACGTTTGTTTGAATGTGTGCTCAAATAGAGTGGGGTCTTTTGATTGGCAGGTGACTTCTAAATCCACAACCTTGCAACCTTGAAAGGCTCATTCCCAATGACAAATGAGTTTTTTTTCATTCAGGAGCTAGAAGGAGATAAAATATTTTATTGTTTATGGACATTTTCAGTCAAATAAAAAAAAAAAAAAAAAGATGAAGAGGCAGATACATAAGCAAACTACCACACATGACTTTCATCAAAATAAACAATTTATTCACTTATGTCATCAAATTATGGGATTTCCTGCTAATTCAGATTTAGATTTTGCTTTTTCCCGTTTGATTTATCTTGATAATTGCTACGGTGCTCTTTGTTTCATACAGATTATAAACCCTTTTTTTGAGAAATCTGGTTTTGGTTAGAATGATCAATATGTAGAGGTTGAACATTTACCAAAGTAATTTAGTCTAAGTGTTCGATGTCCTTAGGGTTTATAGAGACAGAGAACCACCTGGGGATACATGTCAATAGATAGATGCCAGCATAAATCAACTGACACTTAACCATTAACAAAACACATCCAGTAGAACATTTACATTATTTTGTTTGAACAGAACATTTAATATTGTGTGTGTTGGTTTATACTCAGGAGGCCTTTTAGTTGCTGCCTCTTTAAATATTAATGCACAGATATGAGTTGTGTCTGTGAACAGCTTTGCCATGTTTTGTTCAACATCTTGAGTAACGGCATCATAAAAAGAGAAGGGGGTATAAATAATGAATTGTAGTGGTAATAAACTCTGGTTTCCAGTGATGCTCATTCACTGTGATTTACTCTGTGAAACCTGTCCATTAACCTTATTTCAATAGGAGATGATAGCTGGACATATTTGCATGGATTTCTGCTGCCTCTATTTGATGCAAGACAAACTGTGAGTCAAATCAGTCAGTGGAAAAGTTAAGCCCTTATCCTCTGCATTAAATCGAATAAAGGTAGAGATTCTTACTTTTAAATACATGTTTCTTTTAAGTGAAGATGCTTCCTTTTGCAGTGCAGTGCACCAGCTCATACACAAACATGGATTCAGAGTGATCCTGCATGTGTTCAGAGACTTTGGGAATTCACACACATCTGTGCATCTTTGCACCCTTCGTTAAACACACCATGTTGGAAGAGAAATACAGGGACACACAGCCTGCTAAAGCTTTTATTTTATCACAGGGAACGCTGCTCTATTAACCTTTATTGACATTTATACCTTTTATTCTTTATTTGGAGTTCATTCTTATCATTTTAGAAACACAAATGTTGTGTCAGGTATCACAGTGGAGATGGAGGACGGTGATGGTCGGTTATAAAAACCATATGGAGCATAAAGGAAAGCGACTGATTTAAATGTCAAGGTGAACACACATACACACACACACTAACATACACCACACATCCTCCCCTTTGGTTTATTGGACATTGTCACTAGGATTGTGTGCAGTGAGTGTTCCTAGGAGACTCAGTCAAGCTTGGAGATCCTTGCACAGAGCTGGTGTGTAAGGGACCGTGGGAGGAAGGGAGGCATGTTGCTAACATCAATAATTCACTGTGCTATTGCTGGAGAAACACAGAGATGTGTAAGAGTCAGATGAATGCTTATAGCACAGTTTTTTGCAACACCATGCAAATGAATCCCAGACAAATCCCACCGTGTGTTTTCCTTGCATCTTACAGCTGTATAAATGTATTGAGCCCATATAAAAAGCCTAATGATTGCATTGATTTCAAAGGAGCTGTTATCTCGGCTTCTGCCCCACCAGCAGAGAGTTTAATTTACTGTTGGTGAGACATTGGTTTTCTAAAGCTTGGAGTTGGGAGAGAAGAGAAAAAGGTAAGGGAAGCCAGAAAGAACACAGGGCTATTTCCCAGGCCTGCTTATTAGATTTCCAATCATGGCCTGCGGTGCAACGGCATTACCACCATAAAACACCTCTTTGCTATGTAACCGTCTGGGAAAAAAATTGCTATTACTTGGAAGCTTGAACGTTTCTTTAACATTGATTTCTGTTGAGATGGAAGCGAGGGAAATTGAGTTTAGACTATCATTAAAATAGAAACACAGAGGAATTCATATGAATTGCTCATGCTAACTGCAGCTTTGGTTGCCTCCATGTGCTGAGTGTGGTGCTTTCAGATTGTCACTTCTAGGACCAGGGTTCCTGTTATGAAAAGAGCCTTAATTCATTACCATGCTGATTGCCAATAAGGATTCTGTGACACCTTTCTCCAAGCTTGGGTCAATTACAGATCAGACTGTAAATACATCATTTATTCATGGGGAGTTTGTGATCAATGAAGAGTAATAAGTCAGATGATTACCATTTTGATAACCACTAAACTCAATTATGCCTTAATTCAATGTTGTGGCCATGAAAGTGAGATTCAATTCTTAATTCATCGTCCCAACATTAGACCACCTTTATTACACACCCAGTGCAGAAGTGCGTTTTCATCTTAACTCCGTCTCCCCGATGGAGGCCCCTCCCTCTAACCCTTGCACAATTTTCTCATTAGTGATTAGATCAGAGTTTCCATTTCCAGGCTATTGACTGTGCTGTTGGAAGCTGAGAGCCCATTACATACGTTGCTTCCACTAATTGTTTCCAGTCATAATGAAGTCCCTTACAGTGGAGAATTGGTAGTTAAAGCACATTAGGTCATGGACACGTACAATGCGTTGCTGTGAATACATGTCTGCCTTTTTCTTCATCTTTCACTTCATTACTGTGCAGTAATTCAGCGTTCTGAGGAAAGATTTTCAGGAGCCATTCATGGGTGCAGTGTTTAAAATGTACTTTTATTTTTTTTAGTGAAGCCACATCTGATTAGTTTCTTCTAGTGTGTGTGTATTTTCTTTGGAGGAGAGATCCAGCAGAGAGGTGCCAGTGCAGGTTGTTGGCAGCACAGACCTTCTGAGTTGAGGATTAGATCAGAGCTGTGCTGCATGACAGAAGTCCCATTTTCTGCCAGTTCCATTAAAGGGAGTTAAAGTCTTACCAGTCAATTGGGGCTGTTTGTTGGTGTGGAAGACTTCTATCTGGCAGAAAAAAACACAGTACAGGCTTAAATTTGATTAATGGAAAAGTATTGGCTCAATATGGCAAATAGAGAAATCAGAAAAGTCTCAAGATTTTTTGAAGTGAATTACTTTGTAGTGAAAAATAAATGTAGCAGTTCTAGTGACAGACTCGAACAGATCCTCCACATTTGATGAAATACCAAAAACTCAAACCAAAACTCTGAAGGCCAAAAACAAAACAAAAAAGAAAAAACACAACCTTAAGTTTAGTTACTCCTCCTTATGTACGTTTCTATGCAGTTTAACAGAGCTTTAGTTTAGCATTTTTTTTTTTTTTTTGGCTGCGGTTTTCTTGGGCTGTCCGGAACCATGTAGGGTCATAGACAGGTGTGGTCGCATCTTATAGAGAGCTTGTGCGGTCACCTTCATGGACGTCATGAAAGTGGAATGTAGGAATGTTTGCAGGTGGTAACTGCATTGTAAAGTATCTGTAAGGATTATGTAAGTTACATGCACGTACAGGGGATGCCGTTGTATTGTGGCCTTTTCTGCACTCTAGTTGTTGGTAAGGTGCGCGTACTGACTTCTTACTGAGCACGCACAAATGCTGCACGCACGAGGTTTACCCACATAAACTATGGTCCGATTGTCTAGTTTCCTCATTTCTAACAGCTAGACTTGCGCTGTGCACAGGGTCTAGGGGGTTGAAAAAATGAAAAATCCGTACGACGGCGCCTGCGTCTCCCCTACTTCACCATTACTTCTCCTTACGTGTTGTATAATGTATGTGTTCGCTCTGACCTGTCACCCGCAGCATGCATAGAAAAAGATGTACATCAACATTTTTGCTCCAGGGGCTCACCAAGGGGTCTACAATGTTAAAATTTTGTGCAGGCCTTCTATGTGCCCTTTACAGGCTCGCCTATTTATTGTAAACAGACAGTTCGTACCAATCCGTTATGCAGTTATGACTAAGGCATTGACAGCTGTCCCAAAATTATTTTAGAAGTTACGTAAGCTGGACACTGCAAATAATGAAAAGTTCTTTAAGATTTGTTCAAACCTCGATTTTTGGGTCATTTTTGGGTCTCCCCTTTCAATTTCTTTCATACTAAACCTACAGTTTGTTGATTTGATTTTAATAGGGATGTAACAATTAGTTTTACCAATAATTTGATTCATATTATTATTTGTGGTTGACGATACAATTCATAGTCACTATTGGTTCATTTTGAACGATCTGATTCAATCTGATTCACTGGCCTAAAATGGATCCAGTACATCTTTGGCCAAAAATTCAACCAGTATGATGCAGATGAATACCTGGTACTGAACTGTGCAGGTGAAGTTTTCCAGATTTCTTGTATTTCTTACAAGATAATCAAGTGTTAATTCAATATGTTTACAAACAAACGAGTAAACAATAATTAATTGTAAATCAACTCACATTTTAGTTTGATAAAGTTCAGCCCACTGTTGTTTTTCCACGTTAAAATAATACAAACGGAATGTGATCAGAACGTTCTACCACACTGTACGGTCACGTCTTTAAAAAAGACATATTGGACTGTAATGATGGATTGATCGTTCTTTGCTTTCATGTGTGTTGTTTGCTGTGATTCCCTTTGTCATTTTTACATTATGGTAAAATAAACCTTCTGTGTTTCAATCCAACTGTTTTTTTCCTATAGCAAGTAATGATTTATCTTTCCTTAAACAGATTGATCTGGTTGGATCATAGGAATTTAAATCGATTCATTGATTACGTTGATTAATCATTACAGCCCTAGAATGTAGCCATTCCTACTTGTTTGTCACTCCTTACACAAATACCTTTGTAAAAGTTAAGACTTTGACTCTGAGTTCTAATGAATGTTTGAATCTATTGCGTTAGGAGACCTGGGTATGAAGTAACGACGCAGAACAGTTTTCTAACGATATCAAAATTTGTATTCTCATGCTCGAAATCCTCTTGCAGGCTTTCCAAGGAAATCAAATATTTTTCAGCCTTTAAAACAAAAGATTTTGGACGAATTAAAAAGTAGTAAACGCATTATAAAAAAATGCCAAGACAGTATTTACAATCTAACAACAATCTGAGAATTTATAATTGACCTTTTTTTTTCTTCACTAACTTAAAGCATTTATGTTTTTGGGAAAATGGAAGCTTGATCAACATGATTTGACAAAAACCTAAAATTTTAATGAATAACCTTAAAGCTTGACAAACCCGTGAAGCAAAAGGGAATAAACAAATAGGGCAATGCAGATGATTTGACAGGATAAACTAAAACCCAGACATTCAAATACACTGGTGTGACTGCGGCGGGGGAAACTCAAAGCCTGAAAACACGACAAAAACAAAGCAAACTAAAGGGCACAATCCTTACACGATTAGTTAAATGTCAAGAATTTGGAGCAGTAAAAATAAACATGATTACCTTGCTTTCATTTAATTACAGGTAAATAAAACAGCAAAAATCCCTTTTTTATCTTTGATCACTCATAACCCCACGTTAAAGAACTTGTTTAAACTACAAACCTTGAATACGTTTGTGTTTAAAAAAAAAAAACAAAATTAGTGATATGACCTACTGAGTGTGGTGTTCTCTGCAAATTAGCTGAGTATATTTTGAGTAACTCACAACTGTGCCGTCACGCGCCCAGCTTTCTGACTTGGTGTGTGTTTGCTGGTGCGTGGGAGCATCGTGTTCATGCACTCGGATCACAAGGCTCTGTGTTGTTCAAACACAGGCGCAGCGTGAGACAATGATGGGCCGCGTGAAATGGAGAGCGATGACACCAGAACAAAGCAGGGGCCTGGTGAAGATGACCTTTAAACATGGCAGAAACACACTCTGCTCCAGTCAAGTGTTGGGGGGTGGAAAAGTTGTTTTTTTTTCCATGCTGTCTCAGTCTGCTGAGAAGTGACTCACCCCCAGCTGCTACTCAGTGTCCCACCTGATTCATCAATAAAGTGTCATGGGTTGACTTCATGTCACATCTCTCTTTTGCTGCTGTGCTCTGGAGTCATAAATATTAGATGACTGTTGCGACATTATACATCATGTTATGATGTAAGGACCTCATCATATTCTAGTAAATTTATCAGCATGCCATATAAAAGTGTGGCCTGGCCCAAGGGTGGTAGCAGGCAGGGAGCTGCAGTATGCTTAGATGACTCAATGCTTCACTGGTCCTCTGCGGTGATACAGCATAGTACTTTGTCTTGGAAGGGCTTTGCTTCTTATTTTTATTCATCCTGCACATCCCCCAATGGTTCTGTCTTCTCACTTCACCCACAGTTCCAGACTTTTCTACAGGAATGAAGAACTGGAGTTTGCACCCATGTACAAGTAAATAACCAAGCCAATGAATTATTGATAAGATGCAGGACTTTTCCCTCCTTGGAAACCCATCTTTAGTCTCTCATTTAAAATCTTTTTTTTTTTGCAGTTTGTGCATCTGAATGATTCTCATCTGCATGTGCAATTTGGTTTGCTCTCCTCTGAATGATGCCGATTTATCCAAGCTACATTAAGTTTTAGGTTGAGCAGCATTTCTTTCACTAAACCTTGCATGAGTAAACTTGAATACATTAGAGACAAAAATATTCAGGTATAAATGTACATGATTACCTTTTTAAATTGGTGATGTAGAATTGGAAAAATTCAAAAATCTCCAATTAATCTACTTGACTTGTTGATGGTAATGTAGAAGGAAACTGAAGCTTTTGGAGGAATACCTCACACGCACAGACATACATCCCAGTCAGCATTTCAGCCAGGCCCCCCTTTACTGTAAGGTTGACCCCCACACCAACAGTTATCAGTTTTTTAATTACAATTGTTATTGTTATACAATTTATTTGAAAAGTTTCATTTGTAAGACGCGTTTACAGCAAAGGGTGGAATTGGGCTTAAGATCCCACTATGGTCCTTTTTTGATCTTTTGTAAAAGCATTTCGAATGGTTTTTAATTATAATTATGCAGTTTTCCGCCAAAGTAAAATTGTTGTTTTCCTGCACATAGTTTCTGCAGAGTGTCAGTAGTTCATAAGTAAATTCACCTCTGAGGTGTGGGCAGGACCGTTTTCACAGAGTTAGCCTGCACTACTTCCCATTATCTACCTTACTGGTTCAACAAAAATGGCGAGCAACATTAGAGCTATCCAGACATACAGTTTTGAACCAGATTCCATCTCAGACAAGGAAAACAGACTTGCATGGAGCTAGTCGTCTAAAAGCAAATGAATCGGAATGGAGCGGAGCAGGGAACTTATGACCCGCCAATTGTAGCCTCTACATCATTAACTACACAATTGGAAAACAATTGGAACCTGCTTGGTCACTCCCTGCTTTCTTTCTCTTTCCCAATGCGGCAAGAAATATTAATGCAACTTTTTAAAAGTTCATTCTCAGCTCACTAATAAAGATGCTAACTTGAAATTTTTCAAACTAACATAAAAAAAAGTTTTAAAAACAAATGTAGTCTTAAGTTAAACGTCTTCTCAACCAGGATTACTAGAGGTTTGCTGCTTCTACACATTTACCATTAAAACTCCATTAGCCTCTAAAGCTACTTTGTGAATATTTCTGCTGCTTTCTCAAATCAGGCTTCAGGTTTGTTTGACGTTTCATTTCTAAAAAATTAAAACACATCAATGCTCATTTAAAAAAGGCAGTGGTTAATAATAGTTAATGGAAAGTCCCAGTCAATTTTCCTTGATAGCTAAAGCTAAAGCTCTTTGGCTTCTGTATGTTTGCTGCTGTGTGTGTTGCATTGTTAAACTATCAATGATTATACCATTAAAAGAGAGTAAACAGTTTAGTAGAGGTTACACTAACGTACGTTTGTATCTTTTAATAATCTCCCGCTGGATTTTTGGGCAAGCAATCTTTCTTTTCCTATCTTAGTATCAATCTGTGCCGTCTGCACCATCTGACTGACAAATGAGGGAGAAAATCTGGCAGTCTTCTGTGCTTGAACGAGTCAAGCCTTTGGAGATTGTTTAAAATGCATGATATTTTCACACTGGGGTGTTCTAAGAACGAAGCAGCTTATTACTCACCTTAATGTCGGCTTAATGAAGCTGCGGCATCATTAGTGCCGGGGGCTGCAAGGTCTTTGTTTTTGTCAGATGCCCATTACGTTTTGCTCCATAGGAAGTGTATGCAGGAACTCTTTTTTATTTTTTTTTGTAATACGACATACTTTTAACAACCAAATTTATATCTGAGCAACTCTGATCATTAGAGAGATATTTTTTTTATATAGCCCAATATCACAACCAAAGCCGTCTCTATGGGAAGAACATAAAGTCCGTCTTTAAAAATATAAACAATAACTGGTAGCTAAACTAAACTAAACAGACTAAACTAAACTGGCATCCCTGCCCTTAGACCCTTCTTCACGGTGAGGAAAAACCATAGACATAAAACAATGGATGAATCATCTCTGACGTCACCCATTGACTTCTACAGTCCCCTACTTGAAGCCTAAGTTCTCAGATCACGGGTGCAGCCATATTGACGAGAGTTAACTCCGCCAAATATGGAGAAAAGAGGCGGGACTGGATGGAGTCATTTTTTCCTCTTTTGTTTTTGTCCACTGTTTATGCCGATCGGATGTCTGCAGACCCTTCAAACTAACGCGAACTGCTTTAGCGAAAGTTTCCAGGTCAGCAACGCAACGGTGGAGTAATATTCACATCATACATCATTGTTGGTAAGTACTTGGTGTTTTATACATAATATAGGTAAAGCGGTGAAAGTGACATTTCGACAAGAATAAGAAACATATTTTCCTGCATTACGTGTTTAGTACAAACTGAACGGCCCCTTCATAACACATTTAAACATCTTATTTCTGTTATCCTAATCTATATTCTTGTAGCCTTTAATTTACACATTTAAATAAAAAAACATGATAACAGGAATAGATGAACTCTCATGTTAAATAAAATTGTTGAATTATGATCACATATAATGTTTGTGACTGTAATGTTAAATCAACATGATTTATGAGGAATTAAGTTTTTTCCGTTTTCCTCTTAGTTAAGAAGATCGTACAGTCAGTAAGCTCTGAGGCCCGAGCTAATATTTAAGTTAACCCTCACAGTCACTGGCCCCAGTTAAGCAAAATGATCTACTGTGGTAATATAACCCAAAATGTGAGGTCCATTTATGTGGACGGAGGACTGAAGAGGTTAAACATGACCTTCTGCTGACAATCCAAAGAAGAGTAAATACTGTTATGTTATTTCTAAGACAAACTAATTTTCTTAGAAGATTTTGTCAAAAGATATTTGTATGACTGCATGTATCTTGAGTATAAACAGTATTAAATATTTTTTGTTGTGTATTTTAACACATCTTTGCAAAACTAGCACGTGTACAAATATTTATTGATTAAAATATATTTTCTATTCCTTACAATTACAGTTTGGATTACAGTGATGGTCATGTCTATGTGGCATCAGAAAGGACAGTTCAACAAATCCATCACAGTGACTTGAGCCCGGCAGACATTCACGTCTCCTGGTTCAGCTGAGGTGCATGGCGGTGGAGTGGTCTTTTACCTTTTTTATTTTCAAGCCTACAAGGAAGAGCAGTTTCTGATTTTATCATTACTGTGGAGGAAGTGAATCAGCGAAGTCAGGAGTCTGGAACTGGTCATCGGGACGAGAGAGAGCATCCGGCGGCTGTGCTCACCCTGGCACATGAATTCAGAAATACAGGAAATGCAGGCAGACTCATTCTGCTGATAAAGCTCATTATGCAATAAGTCATTCTAAAAAACACCCATGTGAAATAAAAAAAACACTACTTTCAAAAATACAGATTTTCAACTAAGAGTTTCTAAAAAAGCCATAAAATTATATTAATATTCAGCATGATTTAAAAAGATTTTTTTTAAAATGCTGTTATGAAATAATGAGCAAGTTTTAGAGCTGAAATAAATATATTTAATAATATTATGGCTAATTTAATATATATCTGCAGGTTTTTCTCAGTTGAATGATCTTTAAATATATTTATGAGATATTTATTGGTTGAGTGTCTGATTGCATAATATCATATTTATTTACTTAATTATGAACAGTTTGGGGCTCCATATGACCCACATTTCCTTTTGTCTTACTGGAATAACATCAATGTGAATAAACAGAAGAGACTGGTCACTCAAATATGTTAAACTTTCTTTTTTATTGAATGACACACTTCACCAGGAGTGAAAATGACAATTTTAACATGGGAGTCGATGGGGAAAATGCTCAGTCTAAGCATCTTCTACTATAAGCCATATTTCTTGACCAGAGCCAGTTGCGTTCAGTTGCTGTACTGCAACATTTTGTTCCTGGTCAGTTTCACCTCCAGCCTACTAGAGTTGCCAGTTGGGAAAAACTCTTAAAAAAAAAAAACCTTTCTTGGGGAGAAAAAAAAGGAACCTCAGGAATGCCCACATGAAGGAAGGAATCCTCTCCTAGAATGGACCGGTGATGTGCTATAACTGTAAAAGAAGAATGATCTTATCTGACTCGACAACTACGAGTTTCAATAACAGCTACATGTTTGAATAGTGTAGCAGATCAAACTATGGGACAGTGGGGTTGATAAGAGCAAGAGGAGCCAGAGGTGAGGTCCAAAGCCAGAGACAGGAGCACAGCCGATCCATGTGGAATCTCTCCCGCTCAATCGAACAACACCAAACAGAGGCATGATGAATTAAACAAAATATAGTACTAGGTAAATGATAAAGAATAGAGGAGAGAAGTAATAGAGGACAGGACTCCACTGCACCATACTTTCCCCAGCTTCTAATTTCTAGTAGCCTGCTAGCAACTAATCATTATTGAAATTTAATTCAATCATGTTAATGGTAAGTTTCATGAATATGGTACCAATAGTGGACGGTAATAAAAATAGCAGTAATTGAGAATCTGCCATTTTAGCATATCAATAGAATATGTGTGCCACATATATATACAATATGTGTATGCCACAGGAAGGACGATTGAAGAGCGGATGTGCAGTTACTGTGGAAAGCCGTTCATCTGAGGAAATGACATTTTGCAGCATTGAGTTGTCTCTGAATGATTTTTATTTCCAAAAGATGATCTCTGTGATCCAAAACTTTCAGAGCAGAGTGTGCACGCGCCGTTTCACTCAGTCTTGCATAAGCACTTGGAAACAGCACAGTAGACCCGTGCACATTCCCATAAAATAGATGGAGCTTGAAGTTTGCAGTCATTTGACAGCTTACAGTGTTGTGCCACACAACTCAGTTAGAAAACGTGTGCGGTTTTGCTCAGACTGCAAAGATCCCAATTGCCACAAAACCCAAATTACTGCTCCGTTTTGACTCAAGTGACTGAGCCAGTAGGTTGTGTCTATTCTTCATAAATGCACCTGCCCAGAATGGGAGGTGATTTTCACCTGTAGTGATGGTTGATTTTGCGAGAGCTAATGTTTATGAAGACTTTTGGCGTCTTTGTTGGCTTTAAAGATGCAGTTTGTATGTTTTGGCAGAAAGATCTTGTGGTTTCCTTAATTGTTTTCTTGTATGTGTCAAAAGTGGGCTCGCTCTGTTGCTGGAGGCAGAACTATGCAAAAAGAGTACAGCAGCACGCTGGGAAAGAAGATCACAAAGCAGACACAACATGAAGTGTAATTTCGAGTCCCCGAAGAGAAAATCTCATTCTTTCGTCCATTTCTGCTCTGTTTGTGGTGCATCTGGAACGTACGTGGTTTAAGTGATAACTGCATGCTCCTGCATAGAAAATCATGCGACGCTCAGTGTGAGCATAACCGTCTGCATTGTGGTCCGTGGCATAGTGTCACGCCTTATCTTATAATGACAAAGCACAATAGATCCCGGTGGTGGAAATGTCACAGCAAATGAATGGAATTACTCACCTTTGTGTTCAACAAGAGGAAATGCACCTCAAAATGAAGGAAAAGGAACTGAGGGAAATAAATGTTAGCTGTCCTTCAGCTTCATGTTTGATGGAGTGTGTGCATGGAGACACTAAGTGCTGGGGTTATATATGTGTGTGTTTGTCTGTGTTCATGGCCACTTTTCTTGAACTATTTTGCCACTGGGTTACTAACAAAACTCTACCAGAGATCTAGTGTGACTGGATTTTTCAATGGTGCGCCTAAAAAAAAAAAAAAAAATCCATGGTCACAGTGGTGCGCCCTGCCATCTCTGTGACCCTGAAATCTCACTCCTGTTTGTGTGTGCAGATGTAACACACCCCAAATAAGAATTATTTTTATTCATTTATGTATTTATTTTTATTAGTATGCATATCTGAGTCGTTCAGTTTGGGTCCGGGTGCGCACAGTCTGTGCACATGATGCCGGCAACAGTTAGAGCGAATGAAAAAAAAAAATCTGTTAAAATCCTTTAACACCGGAGCTTTAGCTCCAGCATTTACATTCTTTCATCTATCGTAACTTTCCAACCGTTTACGCAATTAACGTAATTCAAGTGGAGTAAACAAGCTTTGCAGCACTGTGCAGTTGTGTAGTGTAATCCATGTTTATCAGCGGATTACACCGCCGCGAAAAGCAGCATTGCGCCCCAGCACTCCACGTTAGTAATAAATATGCTGCATATCGGTGTGAAGCCAGAAAGAAAAGCAGCTTTTCTCCACGTCAAAATCAAGACTCCAGCTCAGATGAGGAAAACAAAGACGTACATGGATGTATTTGTCTACAAGTGGATGAATCAGAATGTGGTTGAGCAGGAAGACTTGGGTCCACCCATTACACTTGTTGTCACAAATGTAAGCTTTCTCAAACTCTGCGTTTTTATCTGGATAAAAAAAATACTCGGAAATGCAGTTTTAATCTTTTATATATGTTCTATATCATGAGAAAATCTACAAGAACATATTAAAAAATACCAAAAACACAAATTTATTTTGAGTGGGTCTTTAAGTACCAACTTTATCATGTAATTTTTCATTTTTGTGTTTCAAATAAAGGGAATTACCAGTTTGTAAGTAAATCATTTTCAAGTCCTTATTGCTGATATTAACAGCAATTAAAAAGGAAAATGACCACATAAAACTGCTGAATTGAATGCAATGTGGCTGAAAAGGTAGGTGCACAAACCTTTCTTGGTGGTGCACCTTTGAAAAAAAGGCCCACTGCTGCAACCAGTGCAAAAATGTATTCTAGAGCCCTGTCTGCATCATTTGTACTCAATTATTCCTTCTTTTTCATTTTTTGAGAAGCTATCCCACAACATGTTTGTGACATTGCTTTTATTTACACAAATCATCTGCCAACATGGCAAACGATCATATGTTGTCATTTGCTTAGTTCGGTAAAATTTGAAAGATATTCACAAATGGAATCGTATATGTTGGCATCTTCTGCAGTAATTATCAAGCCGGGCATATGAAAAATGTCATCCAAATGACTCCAACTAACATCTGCTGACAGATTGTCTCTATTTGATCAGTTACCATCAGCAAACCTGCACAGATGCTGCAGAATCATGTCATCTTTCTGACTGGCACACAGCAGAGCGGGTGTCTAGGAATATGAGTCGATTACAAAGGATCAGCCAATGGGCGTTTAGATCCCACCCACTTTCACTGATTGACAGACAGACTCATTCTGCTGAAAAACCTCATTTATGACATAAATAAGTCATTCTGAAAAACAGCATTGTTAAATAAAAAAAATCTTTGAAAAATAAGGAATTTGTAATCAGACTTTCTGAAAATTAAAAAAAAACATATATATATATTTGTACATATATATATATATATATATATATATATATATGTACATATATATATATATATATATATGTACATATATATATATATATATATATATATATATATATTTGTACATATATATATATATATATATATATATATGATTGCACAAGATCATATTTATTTGTTTAATCATGAACAGTTTGGGGTTCCATACCATTGGTGGTAAAGCTTTGTTTAAATTTTGAGATTTGTTTCGTTTTTGTATCCGTGTGGTTTGAGCATGTAAACAATCTCAGAAATATAATGTTAACTTCCTAATCCTCACTTCTTGTTTTCCTAAAAATATTGGAAACATTTGACAAATGTTTTGCTTTAAAGGAATTATTTTACAGAGGTTTTATTATTTTAATATCTAAAGTGCAATGTCTATACATTTAAAGTGCAGCATTGTCATTTTTCTTCCTAAGTAGAATTTTTATTGTTGAAATCTCTGCTTATAATTTACTCCTTTGAACGCACAACATATAAGGTATTATTTAATGTAGCTTAAATAAATAAAAGTAGATGATTAACAAAAAAAATAATTTTAATAATAATAATATAATATTCAACCGTCATTCAGTGTTATCCTAAAATCCTGAATATTATAAAGCAGGATTCCATTAAACGCAACAAAACAATGAAATCACTTGTCATTAAACTGTTTGAAGTTTTATTTTCATTTAGATTTCTCTTGATCATCAACGCCCAAAGGGAAAATGTTCATTCTAATGTGGAAATATATTCATGAGTTAATGATACAAAAAAATACTTCTTCCCTTTTGGCTTTAGTTTATTTTTGTTTTTCTTTGCATCCCTCACAGATGCATTTCACAGTAATGTGATGTGATGGCATCTGAACTTCATTACCTGCATGATAAACCCAATTTTTTGTTTGCATACATATTAAACTCCAGCATTCTGCCTACCCGCAGTCCTTTGAGCTTTTCTATCATTTGCATGTGCCTTGTATTTGTTTTATCCTGCAAGAGTGTTGACACGGACTTAATGCAATGCACACGAAGGCAGACACTCTCCAGCGCCTGCCAGTGC
Organism: Oryzias celebensis; assembly: GCA_014656515.1. Classification (NCBI taxonomy): domain Eukaryota; kingdom Metazoa; phylum Chordata; class Actinopteri; order Beloniformes; family Adrianichthyidae; genus Oryzias; species Oryzias celebensis. Next base: position 15,295,889 of record BNCR01000009.1, read on the forward strand.
CTCCATAGCCATCCTTCTGTCATGTTAACAACTTTAAATGTGGCCGCTTTGCATCTCTTTCAGGGGGGTAAGGAGCTGTGCTCTGCTGCTCTGCTGCCTGCAAGCAACATAGAACCAGGAGAACTGTTTAAATATTAAAAAATATTGATGAATTAAATAATAACTCTACTATGGAATTTTTTTTATTATGCATAACGTTGATTGGTTGGAGATGTAATGGATTGGCCTCTTTGCTCCACAGACTGTCTACAGCTATACAACATTTTGATTAGTCATTAAATTATATCACGCTGATAAATTATTCAAATCTGCTCTGCCTACTCACTGTATATTGTTCTCAACACACACCCCAAGGCTCTTTTTGGTGCTTTTCCGCTTCTTTTATCTGCTTTCACAATGCAGCAAATTGTTTTTTTTTTTTTGTTTTTTTTTTTGCTGTAACTGGATGGAGGGATCTCCGGGTTTGTTTGCCACCAGCTCAACCCTCTTTTTCTGTCTTTCACTTGTTCCTTTCACACTAATTCTCTTCTTCCTCTCTTTTTCCGCTTATTGTTCACCCCATGAATGGCTTGGCCACCTTATCCAGCCTCCGGTTCCTTCACCAGCTGGTGTAAAAATAAACAGGGTTGTGGTTTGGCAGCGCTGCTGTGTTCTAGTGGCTTGTAGACGGCAGCGAGTCCTGCCTGCTGCTCCAGATGCTCAAAATCACGCTGTCCACACTCCAGCCTCCCCCTCCTCGCTTGTTCAGACTGCTTGCAGCTGCCACTGAAAGGCTGGGATTTCACAGACGCTCAGTCTGCATTTCTTCACGGGCTGCACGCTGAAAATTATGCTGCATTACTGCAGTTTCAGCACAGTCCTTTCAAAAACTGCTCCTCGCACTCTCCGCCACGGTAATGAATGAACCAAATGTGGGAGCGCAGATGGGGTTTTTAATGTTTCAGTGCTTTGCAAACACCACTCAGTCACAAAAACAGAGACTTGTAAAGGCTCTGCCACTTTTTTCTATTGCTTAAGCCTTTTTTATTATTTTTTTTTTGGTCAGCCATATGGTCCTTCCTTTTGGTCCAGTGAGAGCTTCTCTGATGGGGTCAGCAGAGCTTAGCACTCCAATTAATCCTGCCACTTACCGGGAACTTACTGGAGAACAGTGGGTTTTTGCAGGAATTATGCACCCTGCTAATGAGTTGTTAGCAGTGGCAGTGTCAAGGAGAAACCAGGAAGAAGAGCGTTACTATGGGAAAGCGTGGATGGGAAGGGGGATAGTGTGCCATCTTTCCATCAGTAGAAGAGACACACCATCAATATCATTTCAGCAGATCTATTCATTCACACTTGTGTCTTTATAATTTCTTCTTTCCTGTATGCCCATCTCCATCCTTTTCTCCTCCACCCTTTCTCATATTGTCACCCAGCCAGCCCTCTGGCTGTGTGTGCCTCACAGTTGCCATGGTAATGATATAGTTTCTCGTCTCTGTAATGTGATGTCTTATTAGCTTTCATTGGGGCGTGTGTCACTATTTTATTTCACGCACCATTTGGTGAGCTTGGGTTGAAAAATGTTGTGCTTCAGAAATGAGCAGCGAGCGGTCTGACAGCGCGGTGGAAAAGCCAGCGTGCACGTTCCAGGTTCCTGATGGAGGGGAAGAGGACGAGATTGAGTGAAGCAGAGCGACAGGCGTGAGAACGGGCACCTGCTGCAGTCGCTGCATCACAGCTCGCTCCCGGTTGCAGAAAAGATGAGTTTGACTGTCCCAGGGAGGCTGCCGTCTTTTCCAGAGTGCTCTCGAGGACTGCCACATCAGAGAGGGATTTTCAGCTTTTACCCAGCAGGAGGCACTGTGTGTGTTTTCAGCCACCCCCGGAGAGAGTTCTTCAGTCCAGTGCAGTCCCTCCTCTACCTCCTTCTATCTAAAAAGGGTTTTTGTCCATGACTTAGTGGATGTGGAGAGCAGAGGATGAGGATTCAGAGGTGCAGTTTTTATCAGGGTTGCACATCTGTTATAGAAGTTTAATGCAAAAAAAGTGTAGCAGACAATGCTTTAAAAGCCTGTCACAAAAAGAAACAAAAAAAAGTCAATATTTAATCAATAATAACCCAGATGCCACTATCAAACACATCAATAGAGTTTCTGGAAGGGCGTTCTTTTATTCCCCAGTGGGTTTTATCAGCCTTATGTCAGCCCACAGGGCTTTTACAATGACTCCTTTTTCTGCAGATGTGGCCCCCCCCTCTAAACCTAATTTCTTTTGAGAAGTGACAGTTGGGCAGTGACTCGTGAACAGCCTACCAGGGTGATAATTGCACCGAAGCAATTGTCTTATTTTGCTCCAAACTGCTGTAGTTGAATGAATATGTTTTGTTCCTCGGTATTTACAATTTGAAAGTGCTCCCTACTTCAGTGGGAGGTGAGTGTTAAATGATTTTCAGGGGTTGGGGCGACGCCTGGGGTTTTGTGCTTGAAAACTGCCTGTGTTTTCTTGGAGTCACTAAAGATGCCATCCCATAATGGCGCTTTTTGTCGAAAGACAATTTTCAGCATTTTGAATTGAGTCATTCTGAAGAGCCGTTTGATTAAGCGCGCAGAATAATAATGGAAGCAGTGAATAACCCTTTCTGAAGAGCTGTTGAAATTCTGCAGCCTCTTTTGATTTGTTGCTTTTCTTATCAAATGCATGAACAGATTGAGAAATATGAAGAAAAAAAAGTATACATATATATATATATATATATATATATATATATATATATATATATATATATATATATATATATATATATATAAGTCAATAAGCAATGTCACCTCTCCAAAATAAGGTTTCCCTACTTTAAAGTCACAGTTGGCATTTTCCTTTTCCATGTTTTCCTAATATCTGTGAGGATTTCTTCCACAAACTGCTGTGAGCTGTCAGAGTTGCGCCCTTGTTTTTTGCCCTGTAACCGCTGGCAACCACTCCAACCCCCTGAAGCCTTGAACATACTGAAGAAAGTATGTTTTTTTTTTCTTTTACCCTTTAAATTATGTACACAGGCCCAACAACAAGAACATGAGATGCAATTTGCACAGTCTCCGCCCATCATACTGTGCTGAAATCCTGCTTTGAAGTTCCATTACAGACTCTCCTAATAAGGCTCTTAGAAACCTTCCTTTGGCTCTGTTCGCACAGGCAGGTGACAGAAGCATTGAATCTTTTTGTGTGTGGGTCTCAAGACACTGTGTGCGGTAATCATTTGGGCTTGTGTACATAGAGGTAGGTGAAGAAGAGGAAGGTCTGCATTTTTCCTCCTGAGCTGCACTCTTTTTTGATGTATCCTCCACAGACTTACTGTAGAGGGATGATGCGCTTTGGACAGCATCTGTTCTGTTTCAGACTCTTCTGGGCTGCAGGCCAGGCGTGTGTTTGTCAGATGGCAGCGCTGCTAAGATGAAGGTTTTCAGTGTGTCTTGACTGTTTGGCTCCTCACTCGCCCTGACTGGACCATTTGTAGTAGTTTGAGAACTTGTCACACTGTATTCATCACAACTCAAAATAATGTGACTCCTCCAAAGCACAAATCTAATCCCACAATTCATTCTGTTCACCTACAGAAGTCATTAGCTCTACATTCCTATCTGTCAATAGTTATCTGTTGGGAAGGCTTACATTTGATAAATATAAAGGTTTAACTGGGGTCTATCTTTTGAGTTGATTTTTTTTTTTAATTTTGAATCCGAATGTAACTTCCTAATAAGACAAAAATATGACCTTGTTGAAGAAGTCCAAAGTCTAATATTCAAAAGCTGACAGTTTCTACATTTATTCTAAACTGGGGCTAAAAACTAATGCCTAAAACTCTTCTTAAAAATATGTTGAAGTTAAATCCAAAAGTTAAAAGTTTTTCCTACAATTAATTAAAGAAAGTCAAATAGAGTGAATTTTTGTTTCTGGACGTAGCCCACTTTTACCAAAAAGTGGCTGGGATGGGCTTCAGCAACTCTCTGACCCCGAAAGAGATTATGCTGGTTTGAAAAATTGGATGGATGGCAGACATAAAAAAGGATCAATAACACCATCCTATAGAAACTAATTTATAGTTTCCTATAAAAACTCAGCTTCGACTATCAGAAACCAGTGAGTCTGCAGCAAACATGAACATATTGAACATGTGGGGTTGCAGTTGTCCACTCCTCAGGTCCTCTTTGCTTGGTTTAAACATATTTAGGTCACGCAGATTTGAGGGCGGCAGAACAGCTGGTGAGTTTGTTCAGGACTGTCAAAACTTCCTGTGTACCAGCTGGACGGGCTTATAGTGCTGCATAGCCAGTGGATCGACACTCTTAGACAGTTTAAACTCATCTTTTGTGCTTCTGAATCTGACTTTTAGGAACTGCATCACTGCCGCCCTCACATGGGATTATATTTAGCATGTCATATTTTTAAACTGTTCAAACTGACATATCACACAAGTGTGGTAGTCCTACATTTGAGAACCATCTTTCATTTTTACATCCAAAAATATTTGTTTTTGTAACAGCTACAAAGGGTCTCTTTTCAAGGTGTAATTAATCATTTTAACAACAATTCAATTCAGATCATAATTCGTTGTTGACAAAACGATTGATAGTTGATACTGGTTCATTTTGAACGATCTAATTCACTGATGTAAATTCGATCCAGGAAATCTTTAGTCAAAACATTTGACCAGTGTGACTCAGAGAGAAATACCTGCTACTGAGCAGTGCAGGTGAAGTTTTCCAATTAAAAACAAGTAAACAAAAATGAATGACAACTCTATTCACATTGTAGTTTAATCAAGTTCAGCCCACTGTTGCTTTTACACATCAACGTAATACAAACTGAACTCTTTTAGAATTTTTTTTAAGATTAACACCAACTTTATTATTACTTAATATACAGGGATGAAAACACACATAGCAGCAGACAAATGAGCATAAAGTAAAGCAAAACTAAATAAAATACCCAGTTAATGTACCTGAATTATAATGTGATTTATTGTAACATTCTACCACACTGTATGGTCACATGTTTTTGCAAAATCTAAAGGGTTTCCACACATTGGACTGTACGATGACTCGACTATTTTTTGCTGCCATCACGTGTGTGTTGTCCGCTGTGATGGAACTTTACGGTGAATTAAACGTTAAAGTAAAGTAAACCCACCGTGCTTCAATCCAAATGGTATTTTCCAAGATCAATAATTAATTAATTTCAATTTGAAATGATTTCATAATGTTTTAGGTCAAATAAATTAACAGTTTGGCTCAGACAGGTTTATTTGGATGGATCGTAGGACTAGAAATCGATTCATCGATTACCGTAATCATTACACCCCTAGTCTCCCTGGTTCTATGTCCAACATGACAGTCACACCTCTCATGCTCAGAAGAAGGATCTTCAGACCTCTGTAGGAGCTGATCTACTCAGACAGGTCTGAACATTTAACTCTCCCACCTGAGATTCCCTTGTCAAAAGCGAATCAAATTGGCTTCATAAGACAGTGATATGAGACAGTGTGCCCAAGTGTTTCTGGGAAAGTACCGACTTCCTCCTCCTTTTTTTTCCTTCTCCATTCTCTTTCACATTTCACATTTGTCTTGTGTTCAAAGGGATTTTGGTGGAAACGGCTTCGCTAAAATGCCTGAATTGCCAATGCAATTGATGAGAAAATCCACGCTTTTATTTCTAAACTCTCCCGTCACCACCACCACTATTGAGATGCCATCTCCTGCAATAATCAGGCCTCGAGTAGCTCCTCTGCACAGCCCATTATGCGCCACTCTTCCTAAACGGAAGGTGAAAACGAGCATCACACCTCTTGGTTAAAGCTGTGGTGCTGGTTGGTACCTTTGATTTTATTGCAGTGCTAATAAATTTTGTGTCAGTGATAATGAGAACATAATCCATACTTAATGCAGTCTGCCCCGCGGATGATGCTTACTGTGGATTATGAGGTCCAGACAGTGATTTACACACCGCTGCAGAGGTGATGCTTATATCTAGATAGTGTAACTGATGAAAGATGCTCAAATCCAGATAAGTAACTCACCTTTCTGAGTTTTTGTCAGACGAATATTGGCAAAAAAGGATGTAGAATTTTAAAATTTATTTTTTTTTTCCTTATTACTGTTCATATTGGCCTAAATGCTTCATTTTTTCCCTAGATTTGACCTAGCATTCATGTTGCTCACAAAACTCTTACGCGCTGCATGTTTTTGCTTATATCCACACAGACCACACACTGTGTGTTGTGTGTGATTAAAGACAATGGATGATTGATGCACACAGAATGGCTCGACATCTGTTGTGTTCTTCAGGGGAAGTTTTGAGGGATACTCAGCCCTGGCGAGAGGTGCTGGGGTGTGGGAAGCTGCAGCTGGGATTCAGTGTGGAAACTGCAGCTCTCAAACACCACTTTACCCTGTGTTACATCATCTTTTGGCCTTTTCTTGTCCAACCACATCAAACAGCGAGAGGAGAGAGGTCTGGGCACAGAAGGGGTTAGTCGTCTTCTGGGTTCACGTTTGCCCTGAATCATTTGAACCGTAAATGTGACCCAAGTGGGCATTGCGATTCTCCCCCCTTAAGATTTAAAAACTTTCTCACAGTTATTTAAAAGTCAGCGGCTGACTCACTGCATGAAAACACTCACATGGGAAAGTTTGACATTGTGCGTTGTTGACATCAGGATGACTTGCTGGTTTTGTGTTATTGACTGCCGTGTTTGTGTTTTAAACTGAGGCTTTTTTGTGTTTTTCAATTTTTTTTAATTCACATGGCATCAAACGTGGACAAAAAGACTAAGCCATTGCATGGCCAACGGCCTATTGAAACTTACTTTATTCACAAGGCAGCTGTGGTGCAGAGGAAGAGCGGTCGACCTCTAATTAAAATGTAGCAGGTTCGGTTCCCACCTTGCACAGCCATGTGTTTAGGTGTCCTTGGGCAAGATACTGAACCCCACGTAGCACCTAGTGATTGAAGTTGGTGTCATGTTAGGAAGAAAAGAACTGTGACTGTAAATTGTCTTAAACCTTAAAGCAAGGTAGAACTGCGCTATACATGGTTCCCTCATTTTTCGCGGGACTTACGTTCGCCATAGGGGAAATCTGCAAAGGAGTCAACTTTATGTCTTACAATAATTTTACATCTTTTAAGGCTGTAAGACTCCTTAATGCTCATTTTACACAGTTTTCTCAAACAGACATGAACATTTTCACACTTTTGTCTTTATTAAACCTCTCAAAGTTCAAACTTTAATAGAAGAATGAGTCCAGTATTATAGAATAAAAACAAAGTTCTGCTTGCAACTGACGATTTATGTAGATTTGGCAATGCTGAACGTATTCTGTAGCTTTAAGGGACATGGTATGGAGGGGATGGACACAGTCTAAATAAGCAAAAATATAAAACTGCATTTAAAAAATCAGTGAAACAGCGAGATCGTGAAAAGTGATCTGCGTAATAGCGAGGGACCACTGAATATGTATATGCCATATTACGTTTGATGAGTTTATGGTGAAACGCCCAACTTTACAGCAGATCGCAACTTGAAAATGAACACAGAGACAGTGAGATGATGCGGCCAGCTATCTAAATACCTCTAAATAGCTACAGCAAACGGTTGCCTTGACATTTTCTTTTATAGTGTTCAACATTCTGAAGTAGATCAACAAATGCATAGGAAAAGTGTTAATATCATGTTCATTGGGGAGGATTTGTTTGACTTGAAGTTTCGTTGCAAACCAGTTCCTAGTTAAACTGATCTTTCCTTTGTGTTTACTCACCTGACCTGCCTGAGTTTGTGTGCACAGAGATACAAAGATACTTTGCATCTTTAAACGTTTCATATCATTTTGTCAAATTATTCATGCTGTGTTCGATTTTAGATGTGGCCAGGTGAATTGTCTTCTAATCACTTTGCTATAATCAGACTTAACACATAAACACCATGTTACAAATGTGTGTGTTAGTGTTTCCTTTCCTGTATCTTTTAACGTGCATTACGGTACTTCACCCTTGATCCTTTTTAATGATCGAATGCTTTTAATTTAGCTTGTAATTAATTCAGCATATCAGCAATTGTGTCATAAAGAAGGCATGTTTTAATTCAGTTTCTTTGAGTCATAACAGACATTTCTCATTAAGTGATCTGACATGGGGGCATGTCTGTGTTTTCCTCAGACAGATGCTGATGAAGATGTTGTGATGTGATGAATGCTAAATCAGGTCAAATAAAGAGCTGAGTCACACAGCATCGTGTCAACCAACAGTCTGCTTCTGACTGCCACGTACTGAAGAACAGAGGGGTGGTGCAGTGGGTCTGTGGGAAGTGCAGGCTTGTGATGGATGAGGAGCAAGCAAGAGAAGGACAAGGCATGAAATAGAATGAGGATGAAGGACAGAGAAATTCTGGCTGGGTCGGGAAAGGGGAAGGACAGAGTCAGACAGAGATGAAGAGAATGAGAATCTGGAAAGAATAGAGGTCACTGAGAGACTAACCTACTCTCAAAATTGCTGATGTCTGCTCTGTTGGCCCACGCTCCTACTCTGTGCTTATATTTGCATTTATGCCAACAATATGATACGAGATACACTTCTTGGGTGAGTTTTTTCTTCCGTTGGTCAACTGTAGAATTACACAGTATAAATGTAATTGCTTAAAGCAAACGTGGAAAAAAATATTCGCAAATATGTTTTATTTTGGCAAAACATAAAACATAAAATAGGCCAATCATTCCATGTAGTTCATTAAACAATACAATTATTTAAAAATGCCGTATATGTGGAAATAACATCTAAAAATCAATGTACTGTATCACCCTATCAAAAAGGAGTTCTCTGGAGTTATGCTACAAATTCAAACTAATAAAGAGAATCAGTGACATTTTTTAAAATATTTTGTGTCAAATGCAGTTTGGGAAGTTTTTGCTTTGGAAGATGTAGTAAATATATACTGTGTAAGTGGTGCTTTTATGAAAGAAATACAAATCAAATCATTTCCATGATATTTTGTGGTACTTCATGTTTCTGAAGGACATTTGACATTTGACAGACCTTGGGTGCACTCATTAATTGCAGATAAAAAATAAAATAAAAACAACTATAGTGGCGTGTTATTGTTCCTCTTTTTGAAGCCTTCCTGCAAATGATCAGGCGAAATAGGAATGCAAAGAAAATGTAATATATCTAAAAAAGGACTTTCTGACATCTACCATGTCAGTGTTTTGTTTGGATCTTGGTCTCATGTGCAGTTAGGAGGAGCAGAATTGAAACCGAGTGCAGAAGATTGATGTCAGTCACCCTGAGGGAGAAAAACCTAAAACGTAATCATATATATATATTTTTTTTACAGTATTTCAGACTTATTTCTTTTCTTTATTAGAATGTATACATAAGTTCCCCTTCTACCTTCCAAATGGTCATCTGTACTGGAAGTCATGCTGCGGCTCTACGATTCACTGCTGGATTGTGGGTAAATGAAGCTTTCATTCCGGCTGTGAGCTGTCACGATCTGTTTGTGGAATTCATGCATGCACACATAACGTGCAGCAAGCCCGTGTCTGTCACACACACATACTGTTTAAGCGAAAGACAGACGAATCTGTCATTGAGTCACGCCGAGGGTGGCAGCCTAAAGGAAACTGTGTTCTTTCTGCCTCTTACAGTCCGTCTGTTACTTTCCCTCTCATCCACTGCTTTATCCGTCACTTTTACCCTCCTCGGCTGTATATCCACTTCCATCTCTCCCTGATCATTCAAGTGAAGCCTGACCTTCGTTGGGTCGCCTTCCTGTCTTCAGCGAGCCAGACGGGTAGAGAGGCTGGATGTTAGCAGGCTAGCCAGATGGCATAGTCTAGTCTGGGACCGGTAGAATAACCCCCCCATCCACCCAAGCCAAATCGGTAGCAGACAGGAACACTGTGGGGAGCAGTTGCACTACTCCTTTACTCAAAACACACTGATTATCCATCCTGAAACAGGTGACTGAACAATCCTCAGTTCTGTGTAACAGCTTCACTGAAACAGAGGTGTCACATGTGATGCATTTTCCAATCCTCCTTTCGTATTCTCTAATAATCTTTTGTTATGGGCCCTTTGCTGATGGGAGTCTGAAGAGAGATGAAGATGATTTGAGTAGAAAAGTCAAATCAATGGCAAAGAGGGCTGACAGCAGGGGAGGAAGCTGGTGGGGCCGGGAGGCAGCATGTGTGAAGAGTTTGATTGGAAATGACTGGTGTGTTCCTATACTTGGAGTGGAGTCAAACCCCCTATGACTTCTCGCTTCTGCTATATCAGCTGCTCAGCCTCGGCTTGATGCATGTTATCGGCTCAGACCAGCTTTATTTATTTATTTTATATATATATATATATATATATATATATATTTGATATGCCCTTAGCAACACAATCATATACCATTTCAAAAAACAAATTGCTCTTTATGTAACCCTCGGTTCAGATGAGATTGAGAGCGGCAGTTTCACATCCACTTTCAAAGTGCTGCCTGCATGCAGATGAGCCCATTTTGCCGGTAAATTATGGCAGGGTCGGTTATCTCACTGGTCATGTTGACGAAGGACAACTAACCCTTCTAACTAAGCGCTTCTTATTGCTGCTCATTAGTCAGGTGTTGGGATGAAAGGGAGGCCTCCTTGTGCTACATGGCTAATTTGAGGGATTATCACCTGTTCTACCAAGGCACATTAATCCTAATCCTGCTTTAACCTCTTTGATCTAAAGTCAGAGTGATTCAAAAAGTGGACTGGCCTGATTCCTTCACAACACCCAACAGAAACCACAGTTCAGCGGCCTGATAGTGTTGTTGTCTACAGTGTTCCCCATATTTAGATGAGAGTTGTTGTATCTGTTCAATTTATCTTCACAAAGATTGAGTTTTTTTTAATCAAATCCTTTTACTTGTCCTTCTTTCTTTGTCACTTCTGGGGACTACATTTTTTGTTGATGTGCCCTCATAGGATTAGAGTTGCAGGGGCAGGAAGAGCTGTCATGTGCACCGTAAGCTCTTCGAATTATACTGTGATCATTGATGGGGGAAAAAATGGCTGAAGCTAATCCAGATAGTACAAAAGCCCGTCTTCAAAACAGCCTTATTTCTTTAACAAATCTGTACTCTAACTACCGATGTTATCGAAAGCAAACGCATTACTTTTAATATTTAGTGCGTTCAAGGGATCGTCTGTCATAAATGGCACGTGTCTTTGACGTGCTGAATAGAAGACAGACTGTGAGCGCGCTTGAACACATGAGCACTTTTGATATGAGAGGGAAAGGAAACAGAGACTGTGGGAGAATTTAGATTCGGTGTGGTATCGGTGGTGGGAAGGAAAAGGTAATTGGAAAAGAGAAGCATGAGTTTGGTTTGGGGAATTTCTAAATGAGGGACTAAAGATGGGTGGGTCTGACCATAGCATGGCTTAGTGTGTGTGTGTGTGTGTGTGTGTGTGTGTGTGTGTGTGTGCTTTCATGCGTCTGTATGCGTGGAAGCAGATAGACACAACCACATGTGAATACATTGTCCTGTTCCATCTCTGTGTGGACTGAGATGGACCACACAGGATTTCAGCCCTTTTCATTGCAGTATGTGGCAACGCTGTTATTATTGATCCCGCCACAGACGTCAAACCCTAGCGCCTATGTAGCTGCTGGTCTGATTGAAACAATATGTTGGAGCACGTTTCATCCGCGTCCAAAACCACTAAATTATGAAACAACTTTAAAGCAAAAGGTCCCTGGCTTTGCTTAATATCGTAGCACAAATCAAGCGATAAGTGCCTCCCAGTGACAAACAAGCCTTTCTTCATTTAGGGTGATTGCAAAAAGGAAACGAAAGACAAGAAAAATTAGACGTCTGTAGAAAATGAAATGATTATAATCCCATGTCTTAATCACACATAAAGATGTGAAGAATCACTGATTAAGCTAAGAAAAGGGGCTTTTAACGGATGTTTTTCATAATGGTACCCTTTCATGTGTAACATAGACGAAGTGTTTATGACTTCTCTGTGAAGCTAAAGTGGGTACATCAGGATGCAATGAAAACTGTGTCTCTCCGGAGGCCTCTGTGAAATTGTCTCGGAATGGATGCATGGATGTTCTGCAGAGCTGATGTCAGCGCTCAATGACCACAATTCACAGAGAAGCACAGACTCGCACAACAAAATGCCTTGCACACAGTGACTCACAAACAGTTGCGTCTTTGCACTCTTCTGAATGACTCATTTTTTCCTGTTGATATGAGATTTAAAGATCGGTGCTGTAATTCAAATGCACTGGGACAGTATAATTGCTATAAATGGACGTGTCTGGTTTTTGCTTTCATTTTACTCTTAATCTTTGTTTAGGAACTCAATAAAAACCAAGTTAGTTTTCCAAACTCCAACATAAATGCAATTGTTTCTCCAAGAAAAAAAATATAACACTGTGAAAGTGTATTGGTTAGCATGCATAGAGATGAAAAATGCATTTGTAGAGATTTTTTGCAGATATGTAAGAAAAATGACTAAAGGAATCACAGGCATAACAAAAAAATCAGCTCACAGTTGCTTTATTGAATATCTGTGCAGACAGATTAGTACATTTGTGATTTTTTTTATTCCTTTCATTCAGGGATGCTTTATTTACTTATTAACTGAAGATGCCACACCATAACTTGTAGCCTAGACTACTTCAATTAAAAAATAAACATATATCAACACAGATTGTCATTGCTGTAATTATTATTGCTATAATTAGTATCCCCTATTATTGATTTTGTTGCTTTCTCACATCAAACACCACTGTTTCCCAATGGATTATAATGTCTACTAGTCACATTCAAACTTACAAAACACTAAAATTTGAAACATATCTTTTGTGAAATTTGTCTCAAAGTTTTACAGCCCAAGCAACAGACAGGAGCAAAATTTGCTTCTCAAAGGAGAAGGGAGGAAAAATAGTCAAATGTGCCATAAAGCAAGTTAGTGTTCATATACCATCAGCTTCAGCAACAATAAAACAATTCATTTTGGCCTTTATTGCTTCTTTTAAAACAAGGGAGCGACGGATAATACAAAGACGCAATGCTCCACAGGCAAAAGTAAAGATAAAGCTTCGTTTTTCTGAAGCCCTGTCTTTCCCCTTTGCTTTCCATTCAAACGTCTGCCTTTTGAATAGAAGTATTAGCTTATTATTTGATGTTCTCAATATGGTTTATGATAAGTTGTAGTTTTTGTTGTTGCCTGTTGCACATTACAGTCAGAGTATGTAGACAGCTTTGTTGTCGTGGTTACAGTAATACTCAGTGGGTTATGACTGGGAACAGCCTTGCAGTGGCCAATGTTGTCATGATTCATCTCAGCTGAAATATCTCTTTTGCTGTGTGACAGCATCACACAATTTCCTCTTTTGAACTCAAAAGATGAAACCTGAAATTACTGCAGCTGCTGGAAGACCTCAGCCGCTTAAGGTAAATAAATACAGTTCTCCACTTAACTGGAAAAAACCTGGTTCTTTTCTGTAATTACGAAGACCACTCTGTTTTTCTTCATTCATTCGTGTTTGAACACTTCTTTGGGGAGAAAGAAGTGACCAATCAGAACGATTGCTGTTGCAGCACGCTCCCACCAAGAAACCAGCAAAGGGTATTTACAGGAATCATGTGGTTGCAGCCACAAGAGTCAAATTCAGGCTTTGGAGATGAAGACCAAATGTTTAGCGCTGATCCACCTGTTTTCCTCAAAGTAATGAGATTTCATGAGAACGGGGGCTTCCTCTCAATCTCATTGTTACCAAATGTGAGTTAGGTGAACTGCTTGAAACACATAATGCTGAGTGTATACTATGCTGAAGTCTGAGCAATTAGAATTTTGGGAAATAAATATGTAAGTACTTTTTCTCCCTGATGGTTAAAATAGTTCCCAGATGACCACTTTGTTACCCTAACCTTTTTCTTTCTTGTGCTTTACCAATAAAACCTAGAGCATTTAGTTCCTCTTCCACTAATTCTTTCACAATGCATTCATGCTATTAAAGAGCCATAACCATGTTTCTTACTTTCACCTTCATATATGATGCAGTGATTTAATCATTCACAGTACTGACAGATAAACTGGCAGTTATTCCTCGTAGTTGCAGTTTTTTCAACTAATGGAGATGTTGTAAGCTATAAATCTGTAGTGTGTTTGCACACACACTTTTTTCTGTGAACAACAAATTGCTCTAATGACTCTAATAGAGCCTAATATATATAATTATGTATAATATGATTAGGAATATGTGCAGCCGGCTGATTTTCGTGTGTCCCGGCCAACAATCTAGTTTGCTTTGGCGCATATCCAGAGCTCATCAGAGTCTCAAAACAACAATAGGCTGTGAGCCTCACTTTTTTATTTACTATCCCAATAATTCAGGTGACTGCAGAATTTATAGGAAATATAGGAAAAATGTATTGCATCACTTCTTTCACAGGAAGTATGTGTGACGAAGAGGCAGAGACATTGGGATCCATGTGCAACTGGTTCACTAGAATATATATATATATACATATATATATATATATATATATAAAGAATAATCAGACATGGGCAAGGTAGAACGAAGTGAAAAACAAGGCAGGAGTCAAAATACACAGAGAGAGGCAGGACATGGTCAAGATAAATGGAGAGACACCAGTAGAAAAGCTCAGACTGTATGTGAAAACAAAACAAGACTTCGCACCGGCAGAGCTCGGTGCCAGACTAAATACTGTTTGTGGTGACTGCTGATGTGGAACAGCTGGTGAGACCTGAGAGCAGGGGGCAATGACTTATGGGAGATGTAGTGAGGAAGGTGCTCAGGAGAAAGTCAATACTAAAGAAAATGGCTCTCTCTGGTGGTCGGAGGGGGAGATGGAGGCTCAAGCTCTGACAGTATGGATGGATTTTCTGAACAAATACTTGCTGTTTACTGGCCTTGTCGACGTTGTCCTTATCGTAGCTACTTTGCTGTTTTTGTTTGACACCCCTTTCCTATAATCTAAATGTGCCATTTCACAGAAGTCATCTTACCTCTGTCGTAACACTGTTATTACCCCTGGAGATGGTGCAAAAGTGTCTAAAAGGCGGTACAGTATGCCACAACCTGAAGTGATGCATGAAATGTACACACTATAGACTATTGACCCATAGACTGTACATATAAGATTAACTAGAACCTAAACTGTGGCTTGTATTAAGCCCAATGGACTCTAGTTTTTCTATCTCCATATGTGTTTTACACAGTATGATGTTATTGGACACATATCCCTCTGAAAATGTAAAAATTAGCTGCTGAAATTGGACTGACATTTGTTGCAACAATGGCAGATTCAGAGTGCATGGTTGGGCAGTCACTTGTGTCTTAGTCACATGCATCGTTAATGCAGCTGACCCATGTGGACGCTGCAGGTATTTGGGTTGTCCGGGTCCGTAGAGAGTCATCGACAGGAGGGGTTGCATCTTAAAAGGAACGCGGGTCTCTTAAGGCTTAAGGGATTCCATGAAAATTGAACAATGTCGTGCGTCTGTTAAATGTGTCATGAGCTATTTGCAAGGATAATGTAAATTACAAGCACTTATGACATAAGAGTGATGCTGTCGTACGGTGCCTTTTACAACGCACTCAAGTCATTAGTAGTGTGCGTACTGGCTCTTTACTTAGGAGGGGTGTGCAGATGACAATGTAAATGCCCCTTAAGGCGCTTGCAGTGTAATGGTTGCCTACAGTGCAGTTACAACCATGACCAAGAAAAAAGAACTTGTAACTTGTAATGTGTTTAACAGGTGGAATTTGCAGGTTCTAATGGTCATGTGATTATTTGTCATTACCCTATTGGGCCAACGGGTCCTGCCAGGTCAGGTGACTGTGACACACCTTGTTTTCTTTTTTTTTAAATCAAGAATCAGGTGCGCGGGGAGGCTGGTTTTTTTTTGGTTTTGAATGAATGGACAGCTGTCTGCCGACCAGGAGCGTGGCGGAGCGGGATTTCGCGCATTGGGGATTACTTTTCCTGTGCTGTTTGGGATTACCCTCCACACTGCATTCTACGTTTTTTCTTTTTGGATGGAGTAACTTTCGAGCGCCTGGGACATCCCGTATGAGGAACAGCCGCAGTCTTGACAGCCGGTGGGACGCGTTTCTGCAGCCTGACGGAGCGGCCTCCCACCGGACGCGTGAACTGGTCGGATCTTTTTTTTTTTTTCCCCTTCTATTTTCGCCTCAGGAGTATTGTTCGTTTATGTATATTTGTTTACCAGACCGGGGTCAGTGTTGATCTGTGTTTTTTTCGTGTATTATAAACGTTGGGGATTGCGAGTTGATTTGTTTATGTTTCAAGTGTCTTGGGTGGGGCTTTCTAAGTTGTATCGGACCAACAATACACGGGTTGTCCAAAGAAAGAGTTTATGCGCATTTATTATCACTATTATGATTATGATTATTGTTGTTATTAGCACACAGAGTAATTCAACATTTGATGCGCCTATGCCTTAAAAAAGGGTGTTGTGACGATCTCCTGCCAGTGTGCGGGGCGGATTGTTACAGAGTGGTGGCCAGTATGGGGACGCATTGAATGTTTGTAATTATAAAATCTGTTTTCATTCCCATATATATAGGTATATTGTTGTTTTCTGAGCCTTCTGATTTGTGATTTATGGTGGAGGGGTATATATATTCCTTAAGGGAATTATCGTTGCTCTTCAAACGTGGGGTTTCACAGCCATTTATTATTATTGGGGTTTTTGTGATGTTTCCTGTTACAGCACCTCTTATGGGAACATGTTTTAGAATCTATATTCATTGTTTAATTTCAGCTTGCACCGCTATACATACATTTATATAGCTCAATTTTCACAATTAACTTACGCTCAAACTACCATAACTATGTCCAGGAGTGACCAGCAGGGTCCACCCAGTGAGGACGGGGCTGATGAAGCAGGACCATCTCCCCTCGTCGACCTAACACCAGATTCCGGTCCAGTGGCTGGTCCCGGTTTACAACGTTGTGTCACCATCAGAGTCCCACGCATTGAGGTGGCAGAGTTGACCAGTCGGCTGGAATCCATGTACCTTGAAGATGAGGAGGATGAGGATGATGTTGATAAAGAACCCCAGGAGGCAGAGGAAGTGGGTGAAAGCGTCGCAGATCTCCTCCGGGAGATTCATGTGAAAATGGATGCCCTAGAAATCCGCTTAAAGGAGACAGTGGACAGTACGTTGAACAGAGAGGACGGACTGAGAGCCGCGATTGACACAGTGGGCCAGCGAGCAAAGGAGTACATCGACAGCAAGCTCCAGAAACTGGATGAGACCGTGGTAGCATGTTTGGAACGGAGAGATAAACTGTGGGAAGAAAAATTGAAAAAGGCTGTCAGGCCACCGCGTTCCTTCTGGGGGCCCGCTGGTTTTTCCACACCCGCTCATACATTGTTGAATCCTCGTTTACCTGATGGGGAGGTTACCATTACGGCTTTTCCAGCCGCCACACCCAGACCACCCATCAGGATGGAATTCCCGCAGTTCGGTGAGTCTCGTAATTCCACTGATGTTACGGAGTTCATCGAACAATGAGAAAATTTCCTCACCCTCCGCCCGTTAAGTACCACCGAGTTCATAGGCACCCTAAACACTGTCCTGAAGGGGCCGGCTCGGAGCTGGTGGATGGCTGCCCGTGGAAAAATCCATAATTGGAATGATTTCAAGACAGCCTTCCTGGACGCCTTTCTGCCTTCTGATTATTCATCTGAAATCGAAGACCAGCTACGCCAGAGTGTTCAAACTCCAACCCAAGTCCTAAGAGACTTTGCATACGATCACCAAGCACTCTGCCTAAGATGGCGGCCGGACATGCCAGAAGCAGAAATAGTACGTCGCATCCTGGATGCATGCAACCCAAGGCTAGCCAGTGGGCTGCGGGGCATAGTCTCCACCGTTGAGCAGTTAGTCAGAGTGGGCTCTTTGATAGAGAAAGACTGGAGTCACACACGAGACTACTGGAGTCGTGTTCAGCAGGCCAACCCGGCGGAACGATCATCAAGGAGGACACCTCAGAGGCCACCCCAGGGGACTGGCCATGGACAGGGAGCAGACGTGGCTTCAGTACAAGGGACCCCAACTCTCTTGGTGGTGCCAGTGGAAGTACGGGGACACAGAGGTGATGCTGTGCTGGATACAGGATGCACGTATTCTTTAATGAGCATATCTCTCTGGAATGACATCAAGAAGGCAGGTGAATCCTTGGGTGTGAATAACAATCTCAAGTTTGTCATGGCCAATGGACAGGAGAATAAAGCCCTGGGGAGAGCTAACCTTCTCCTCACCCTGAACGACATCCACTACCATGTCTGTGTCTACATTCTTGAAGAAACCCAGTTATGTATGCCTCTGCTTCTTGGCCTGGACTTTCTGTGCACAAGTCAGCTTACTTTAAAACCGCATCTTGGAAAATATATAATGACTGGCGGCAAAGAGTATACATTTCTGCGGAAAACCAGAGAGACTCTTGAGTGGGACCATGTCGAGCCATCAGCGTATTTTTATTTAGCTGTCGAAGACTCGAGTGACAACCAACCTTTTTCTCTGCTCTTGGAGGCTCAACCTGAGGTGGTCTGGCCACTGCTGCAGAAGTGGCCTACAGTCTGGACTGCCACCACCGGGAATACCAACATCATCAAACATCATATCCCGACGACAGATGAGCTTCCTGTGCGGAAAAGAGCCTACAGAGTGTCTCCCCAGAAACAAGCAGTCATTGATGAACATCTCGACAAGATGCTATCTAACGGCATCATTGAACCATCGTCATCAGCATGGGCTTCTCCAGTGGTCTTAGTCCCAAAGAAATGCGGGTCACTCCGGTTCTGCGTGGACTACAGGGGGCTCAATGCCAAGACGCACCATGACGCCTACCCAATGCCACTGGTGCATGAAATACTTGAATCTATGCAGGGGGCAAAGTACTTCAGTTCGCTCGACCTGCAAAGTGGTTATTGGCAGGTTGCCATGGGAGAAGATAGCAAGTACAAGACAGCCATGATAACCCACCGAGGACTTTTCCAGTTCAGAGTCATGCCTTTTGGTTTGCGCAATGCTGGGGCCACTTTCCAACGACTGATGGAGCGGGTATTGGGGAACCTGAAAGGAAACATCTGTTTCGTATATATAGACGACATCGTTGTTTTTTCGAAAACCCAAGAACAACATCTCAGAGACCTTAATGCAGTATTCCAAAAACTCCACCACGCTCGTCTGACCCTCAATGTCAAGAAGTGCCACTTTTTCAAGACCAAGCTCACATTCCTGGGTCATGTAGTGTCTGCACGGGGTGTGGAGGTGGACCAAGACAAAGTCCATGCCATCACAACCTATCCAGTTCCCACTGACCTTAAGGGTCTCCAGAGGTTTTTGGGGCTGGTAGGTTGGTACCATAAATTTATACCTCGGTTGGCCGACATTGCAGCACCCCTCAATCACCTTAAGAAGAAAGATGTCCCATGGGTGTGGTCCACGGAATGTCAGACAGCTTTTGAACATCTTAAGGACCTGCTACGTTCACCACCTGTTCTCGCACAACCTCAACTACACCTAGGCTTCCAGATCAGCTGTGACGCAAGTGATGTCGGCTTGGGTGCTGTCCTGACACAGTCCGTGGAGGGTACGGAGGGCGTCATCGCCTACGCTTCAAGGGCTCTCCGGGGACCAGAACTCCGCTATTCCACATCTGAAAAAGAGTGCCTGGCAGTGGTGTGGGCTGTGGAGAAATGGAGACACTATCTGGAGGGAGACACCTTCGACGTCTACACTGATCACAGCGCTCTAGCTTGGGCCTTCAATTGCCCAAAGACATCATCTCGGCTGACCAGGTGGACACTGCGGCTTCAGGCTTTTTCCTTTAGAGTACACTACAGAAAGGGATGCTCCAACATTGTCCCAGATGCACTTTCTCGCGCTACCGTCCAGGAAAACCAGTCATCATCGGAAGCTTACGTGGCCGTCACCTCTGCAAAAGCCTACTGGGCGGACCTGCCAACCTCATTGCAGGAGGTAGAGAAAACTCAAGAAAAGGATCCTGTGTGCCAACAACTCCTCCTCACTATCAATGAACCTACTCACGGTCGTATTCATTATAAACTCCAACAGGGTGTGCTCTACCGGGGTGTGCCATCCAAATATAGTGGATACAATTATCAGATGGTCGTTCCAGCAGTTCTCATTCCAGAGTTTCTGTCCTACTATCATGACAGTCCATTTGGAGGACATTTGGGTCGCATGAAAACCCTCCTCAAAATATTGGATGTGGCCTGGTGGCCAGATATAAGGAAGGACGTCTGGACTCATGTGCGTTGTTGTCAAAAATGTCAACAGTATAAATCACCAAACGAAAAGCCTACTGGACTGCTTCAAACAACTGATGTCAAGACACCTGGGGAGATGATTGGGGTGGATTTTATGGGACCGTTTCCGTCCAGTAAATCCCAGAACTCCATACTCATGGTAGTCGTTGATTACTACAGTAAATGGGTCGAACTGTTTGCGCTCAGAGACGCTAAAACACCGAAAGTATGCCGCATCCTTAAGGATGAAATCTTCACACGCTGGGGTGTACCAGCTTACCTGGTTTCTGACCGTGGCCCTCAATTCACTAGTCAACTCTTAAACCAGTTATGCACCTCTTGGGGCGTAACCCAGAAACTCACTACCGCGTATCACCCACAGACAAATCTAACAGAACGGGTGAACAGGACTCTCAAGACTATGCTGGCGTCTTACGTGGAGGACCACCATCAGGACTGGGACCGGTGGCTGCCTGAATTCCGTCTCGCCATCAACACAGCTGTTCACGAAACCACTGGTGTGACCCCTGCTGTGTTGGCTCTTGGACGTGGTATCGCAGGACCCTTAGAACGCCTCATTCATAAGACACCTACTCCTGACACACCTCCATACAGCACACTACTCACTCATACACAATTCATGAAAGAGGTGGAAAGGCATGTTGGTGTGGCCAAAGCTAGACAAGCCAGGTACTACAATGCCCGCCGCAAAGATGTACAGTTTGTGGTTGGCGACCTGGTCTGGGTGCGGTCACACCCACTGTCCAAAGCCTCCACTAGGTTCTCTGCCAAATTAGCGCCCAAATGGGAAGGGCCTGCAAGGATAGAGAAGAAACTGGGACCCGTCAATTACCAGGTGCGGTGGTTGACTGACAAAATAAAGACAGATACTGTGAATGTAGTGAACATGAAACCCTTCTATGGTCCCGATAAGCCGCTGGCTGGGGGGGGTATGTAATGGTTGCCTTTGCTTGTATTAAGCCCAATGGACTCTAGTTTTTCTATCTCCATATGTGTTTTACACAGTATGATGTTATTGGACACATATCCCTCTGAAAATGTAAAAATTAGCTGCTGAAATTGGACTGACATTTGTTGCAACAATGGCAGATTCAGAGTGCATGGTTGGGCAGTCACTTGTGTCTTAGTCACATGCATCGTTAATGCAGCTGACCCATGTGGACGCTGCAGGTATTTGGGTTGTCCGGGTCCGTAGAGAGTCATCGACAGGAGGGGTTGCATCTTAAAAGGAACGCGGGTCTCTTAAGGCTTAAGGGATTCCATGAAAATTGAACAATGTCGTGCGTCTGTTAAATGTGTCATGAGCTATTTGCAAGGATAATGTAAATTACAAGCACTTATGACATAAGAGTGATGCTGTCGTACGGTGCCTTTTACAACGCACTCAAGTCATTAGTAGTGTGCGTACTGGCTCTTTACTTAGGAGGGGTGTGCAGATGACAATGTAAATGCCCCTTAAGGCGCTTGCAGTGTAATGGTTGCCTACAGTGCAGTTACAACCATGACCAAGAAAAAAGAACTTGTAACTTGTAATGTGTTTAACAGGTGGAATTTGCAGGTTCTAATGGTCATGTGATTATTTGTCATTACCCTATTGGGCCAACGGGTCCTGCCAGGTCAGGTGACTGTGACACACCTTGTTTTCTTTTTTTTTAAATCAAGAATCAGGTGCGCGGGGAGGCTGGTTTTTTTTTGGTTTTGAATGAATGGACAGCTGTCTGCCGACCAGGAGCGTGGCGGAGCGGGATTTCGCGCATTGGGGATTACTTTTCCTGTGCTGTTTGGGATTACCCTCCACACTGCATTCTACGTTTTTTCTTTTTGGATGGAGTAACTTTCGAGCGCCTGGGACATCCCGTATGAGGAACAGCCGCAGTCTTGACAGCCGGTGGGACGCGTTTCTGCAGCCTGACGGAGCGGCCTCCCACCGGACGCGTGAACTGGTCGGATCTTTTTTTTTTTTTCCCCTTCTATTTTCGCCTCAGGAGTATTGTTCGTTTATGTATATTTGTTTACCAGACCGGGGTCAGTGTTGATCTGTGTTTTTTTCGTGTATTATAAACGTTGGGGATTGCGAGTTGATTTGTTTATGTTTCAAGTGTCTTGGGTGGGGCTTTCTAAGTTGTATCGGACCAACAATACACGGGTTGTCCAAAGAAAGAGTTTATGCGCATTTATTATCACTATTATGATTATGATTATTGTTGTTATTAGCACACAGAGTAATTCAACATTTGATGCGCCTATGCCTTAAAAAAGGGTGTTGTGACGATCTCCTGCCAGTGTGCGGGGCGGATTGTTACAGCAGAAACTACGGTCTGATTGTCCAATTTCTTCATTTCCAACAGCCAGGCTGCCTGCAAGGAGTGCACAAGGAGCACGCATTTATCACTTGAACAGCACTAACGGGCTCCCTGCGCAGATAGCGCAGTTTGGAGGGGTTGAAACAATAAAAAAAATCCATATGACACGCCTACACCTACTTCACCCTTATGTACTCTTATTTACCCTTACATGTTGTTTAAGTGTTTTCTATGACCTGCTGCTCACTGCATGCCCGGAAAAAAATGTGCATGATCATTTTTGCCCTATGGGCTTACCAAGCAATCTTCAACTTTTACTTCAACTAATATTGCGTGCGGGCCACTTGTGTGCCTTGTACAGATTTGCCCTTTTTTCATCCGTAGGTAGTCTGTATCCACCTGCAAGAGCTGTTGTGATTAAGGCATCACCAATCAATTAGTCTTGCCTCAGTTTTTGTACAAATCTAAAGTAATAAGAGCAATTTTAAGTTTTGTTATCATAGATAGCGAAATCCCTGGTAGAAATATATATTTTATTTAGTGTAAAACTATATATTTGCTGGAAATTTCGGCTATTTTACATTGAATTGAATGGGTACAAGATTGCCTCAGGGATGAGGTGAAGTGTTGCACCTTGGTGCAAACAGAGACCTTAATGGGGCTAATGTTTGTCTTGTGCGTCATGTCTTCTTTGTTTTGTGTTTTTCTCTGAATGTACAATCAATCAAGGTGCCTTCTTGTCTGTGTGGTTACAACATCCCAGACTGCATTCAGTTGCATGGAGACAAGTCAACTGAACCGACTCACGCAGGTGACAAATCTCAACTAGTCTCACCTCTATAATCTTTCTACCAGCACAAAACATTTTACTTCTCACAGATAAATAGATATTTCAGAATGGTTTTTAGAGCCTGTGGGATCAGGTCATCCTTGGGGCATTCCGGGTGGTCAGTGCATGTGACCTTCCCATAGCTGAAACCTATAACCCCCATTCATACTTATTAGAAGACACTTACCAGGGACAGCAGCCAGAGTGACACACTCCCAGCTGGGCTTCCCTGGAGAAAAAACTGGAGTGCAGGCAAGAGTCCTCACAGTGCACAAGAGTGATGGTGTGTGTGTTTGTGTGTGCATGCATGTCTTTTTTTCTCTGCAGATTGGACTCTGTGACTCTGAGATATACGCAGGCTCATTAATTAGAAGCTCTCATTATCCCCCTTCAGGCTCCAGACATTTAATCAACACCAACCTCCAACCGACACACACGCATACATGCACAGACACGCACACCCACAAACAGTCACTCACGCTCAGCCATCACCCATATTTCACAACAGGATACGTTTTGACACATCGTCTTCTACCAATTGGGCTCTATAGAAAGAGGTGAATGAACGAATGCCGATGAGGGTTATTTGTTTTTGGTGATGTACGGCACAGCAGAGGGCTGGGTGTCATTGCTGTTTAACACTTTCATTGTTATAATGTTGTTAAGCATTTCCAAACAAATTAATCCAGCTGCTCTGTCTTTTCATGGAAGCATTCTGTCTCAGTCTGCAAATAATCTTTCTTGTGTTGTAAATGTTAACACTAGAAATAAAAGCAATCTGTTTTCAAGGCCCAGTCCTTCATAAGTGATAAGTCTCCGGCACAGATTTTGTCATACCTGCCATGTACGGTCCGCATTGTGCTAAATTATTTATTGAAGCCTCTTTTTTTTCAGGCAGTGAGTAGAGCTGGGCGACACGGCAAAAAAATAAAATCTCTGATTTTTTTCACACCAAATTTGATTTTAAATTTACATTTTTTTTCTCCCTCCTTTTACTTTCTTTAAAAAAAAATACAAATGACAGAATATATTCAACAAATACTATTTTATTTTAATATCTCCGTTGGAAATATGTTCAAACACAAAGTTGAACTAGCAGAGCTAAAAAGTGCCCCTGTGACTCCTATGAGGAGAGGTGGATTTTAGTCACCTTTAGTCTGAACCATTGACGTATGTAGAAAATAAACATTATTTTCTTATTTTTTAAGAAAATGAAAGTGGATACAAATAATTAATAAATGAACACATCTTTAATGTCATCTAACTGGGTACTCAAATAAAAAACATGCTGAGAAAACAAGGACAGCTTTAATTTGAGGACTGCAGATTGACAGAAAATGTCCTTTTTTTCTAGTTCTGCCTCTAAGTGATTCATTTTCATATGAAATCCTAACAAAAACAGTCTAAAAACATTATGTTTTAGATTCTTGTGTCATGGAAAGTAAAGAGGCAGAACTCAGCTGCTTTTTCAGCTCAACACTGCCCCTGTAATGTTAGATACTGCTGAAACGGTTTCATTCAAAGTGGATTACTCTCTGTTATAATAATTAGATAATACATTTTTTATAAATTCCATATGAATCAAGAGTGTGGTTTTTATCCTCCATGTCTTAAAGTCCACTCTGCCGAAATATTCCTCTACTTTAAACCAGTTTCTGGTCGCAATATGGCTGTAAGCGGCACAGCTCGCTTGCACAGCATTGGTTGTAGCATGATGGCATCAATGTGTCACAACACCGCTGTCACCACATCAACACTTTTTATTAAAGTCTTTTGCTGCTGGGAGTCCAGCCGGTTTATCCTCCATTTCTGTTCGAATCCTGTTAAAAACCACCACAGCCTGCTGCTCCATCAGCCTAAGCTAAACTTTACACAGAGAAGTGTGTGGAAGCTACGGGAGTGAGAGGGTGCATTATGAATCACACGCACTTGTAAATATTGCGACACAATCTTAGTTTTTTTCTCGGCCTTGCGGAAGAAGCTCCTCTGCTTGCTGCTGCCTTTCTGTCTGCTCGTTGCGAGAGATGGGTGAGCTGACGTTACTCTGAACAACAGAACCAACAACAGTTGGTTACTGGAGCCAACCTGATGTTGGGTAAAGCCAGGATACAGGTCGCTAGTCTGTTGCAGGGCCTGAGTATTTCAGAATGTAAAAATGAAATAACTTTTATGATCTATTTGAAGCCATTCAGCATGTTTAGCTCATGACTGAGTATTGCTTCATCAAACAACTCATTCGGGGTGGTTATAGTACTGGTAGAAAACTATTTCAAATGGCAAATGAAAACCCCACCTACAAAGTGAGATGAGATTTTATCAATCCGCATGAGGACCCACTGATTTGTCATTCGCTGGCAAATCAACTATTTCTAATCTGCTGCTGGAGCAGCTCACTTCAGCTGAAATAGCAAGTCTGCTGGAAAAATTCAAGAATCCGAGGACGTTTTTTCTTTTTTTTTTTTTTTACTGGAAGCGTTTTATGATAAAGTGAAGCAATGGTAGTGGCATTCCTAAAGCGGTGCTTAAAAACAGATTTCCTTCCACATTAGTGAGACAGTTGCTGTTTTTAGCCCATTGGATTGTGCCACAGTGGTGTAAACTGTAAAAAAAAATAACACATACTGGATGAAGCTTTGATGAACTTCTTTGCCTTCCATGAGCCCACCCTGATCCAGCTGCATATACCTCCTATGGACACACAACAGGTTCCATGCCTCAGCACAACTTTGCTTGAACACCCTCAATCAAGAAAAAGAACTTCTGATCAGAATTTACCAACGGGACATTTTTGAGGGTGACATTGGCAAGAACAAGAAAAGGAAGCCCAAACTTTTAAACAGCTCCAAGTTGTGGAAAATGAAAGAGAGGGTTTTTGTTTCCCTCTGAAGGCTGGAGTCTGATTTCCTGTGCGGCTATGATTAGGAAAGCAGAGGCATGTGCAAGGGAGCCCGCTTCTGTATGGAAATGCCAGATGACAGGCCTCAACTGTGAAAAAAACAGTTGCTGAAATGCACACCAAAGAAGCTGCAGACTGATCATCAAAAAGCATTTGAACAAGACAGACGTCTGTGTAAACCGGCTCTCAGTGCGGTGGAGCCAGCTTGAGGTTTTTGAGAGGTGGCCATGAATGAAAGCACATAATGCCATCTGTTATCAAATGATTAAATATATAGATACAGTAGCATGTAAATATGCAAAGCCTTCCCCCACACACCCACTGCAAGCTTTGATGGCGCTGCCAGCTGTAAAAGCGAAGGTATTGGCAAACATTTTGTTCGTGTTCATCCATGCAGATCACCAATCGGACTCGCCGCACACAGCAGGAGTTTGTCCGTAAGGCCATATGTCAGATTGTCCCCTCCTCCTATTTGTCTTTTGTCATCCAATTGACCCCAGGGTGCACTGCGGACCACGCTGACCCCTGAGAGAGTCCAGCTTATTGACCAGCTCACATCTCCATAGAGTCCATCACCTAAACCAATTTAAATCACAAGCCTATTGTTCAAGCTTTCCTATCGACCATTTCCTTAATTCACTTTTCTTTTACTTTGAGGTAATTTCTCATGAATAAGAAGCTGCTGTGACTCTACCAATGCCTATCCATGATGGTACCTCTTCTTTCTTTTCTTTTCTTTTTTTGCTTCTAGAGACCATTAGATCTATTTTAACTGATGGTGGCCGTTCTGCTTCAAAGCTAGTTTGATTCTGTGGCCGCCACAGTGATTGCGAGCAGCTTCTTACTAGTTCGACCACGTCTCCTGCTTTCAAGCAGCTCACAAAAGGTCTTAGAGATGAAGGCTGTTATTATTTTTCAGGATACTGAAAATTTTAAATAAAATAGACAAAGGTCGAACATTTAGTGACATCTTGAGCAACTCCGCAACAAAACATTGAAAATGAACATGCAACAAGGCTCCATCGGTGTCTCCAGCATCCAAGGTCCTCCATCCTCTGTGAGTTGTGTTTTATTTTTCATGGATGATTCAATCACTCTTGTATTTCTGTGAAAAATAACCAAGGACAGTAGCTTCTATTGATAGAGATCAAGGCAGCTTGGCAGTGCAGCATGGAGCATGGTGCTCTATGAATCGCTTTGGCTCATTAAAATCATGCTTAACGGGGAGAAGGTTGTGCTGTAATTACAGGATTTACATACCTGCTGTGCAGATGCAGTGGCACCTTTCTCTTTGTTTTCCACACATTTCTCTATTTTTAATCAAACTGAGAAAGAAATCCCCTGAGACGTGATCTCCTAATGACCCAAAAAGACACAATCACTGAGTGCACAATAAATTCAGTAGACTAAAGAAGTAAATTGCTGGAAGTAAATATAGTTGGTGTGGTGCTTCTTGTTTTAAAATGTGGATTGAAGTTGAAAGTGACCACTAAAGTATTTCCTAATGAGTGGAATTTGTCATTTTTGCGCTCAGAACAGTAAAAAGGTACATCACTCATAGTTTCGGAACCTGGAATGTGTCCCTGAGCGGTTCGCGGAGCCACAGCCCTCCTCCTGGCTGGGCGGCGGCGGCAGCGCAGAGCGTGAGCGCACGGCGCGCCTCCCGGTAGAGTGTGCGCCGGCGGCGCTATGACCCTGCTGCCTTCGCAGCTCCTCAAGTCTCTTAACAGTGAGGCTGTGGAGGCGGGAGGGGAGCGCAGGGGGAGGAAGTCACTGGAGAGCTCTGGTCCAGTTAGTTGCTGTTGCAGGAATCAGGGTTTCCTTCCAGCTTCTCCCAGAAATTCCAGGGATTTTTTTTTCCGGAGCGTGTTCAGTTGTACTCCCTGCTTCTCCTGCGTGTGATCTCAGCGCTTGTCGTGCCGTCCCCGGGCTCTGCGTTACTGTTTCTGCACTGATACTTCTAAAAGTGTCTATTGGCTCCTGGGAAACGGAATTTGATCACTGTGATGATCAAGGTTTTTGGTTTTTGCATCTCGGCGCACACTTTCGTCTCCGCGTCGCGCCTTTTGGATCGGAGCGGACACTTAGTTTCTGAACTCACGGCATCTTCTCCTCTGACGGATGACCTCTTTTTAAAAAAGAAAAGTTAGAATTTGGAGTTCTCCTGGATTGGATCTGGTGGCTCCGACCCTGCCTGCGAGCGAGGAGGGAGTGGGGCTTTTCTGGACTCTTTAATCTGGATTTTACGCACAAGGACATTTTAGCCAAACGTTGCCAATCGACTGTGTCCGTGATTTGTGCTCCGAGTTTAACGGTGGATTTAACCGCAGTGTGATTTGTGTTGACTGTGCTGTCGCCTCGTTAAATTGCCGCAAAGCTGAGAGTCACACACACACACCAGCATGCATCGCTTCTTGGAGCAAATCTGCTGCAAAACCGAGGAAGTGGAGAAGCAGCATGACTCTGGATTTCTTTGAATCTACAGTCCATTCCCATCTAATATCTTAATGCTGTTCAATTTTGGTTTACAAATATGATGAAATGGCAGCCCCGGAAGAAGGTGAGTTCACTCACAACTGGCATCTATTTCTGTTTAGAAATAGAAAAATACACGTTATTTTTTCTCTTCTGGTTCGTTACAAGTTGAAGGTTAGCTCAGCTGCTTTTCCAGTCCATCCTTATCAAATGGTATCTTAATGACAGTTACACACTTTGGCTTTTTCCAAGTCCACATTTTTTTCTCTTTCCTATTTGAAGATGTTCTGTTTCTAGATTTGCAGGAAGTATGTCCTTTTTCTGGATCCATTCATCCCTCACACATCTTAAAGTGGTGTCAAATCTGTTGCTCACATGTTCAGTCGTCTTATGAGTATGTTCCATCCATCTCTGTTACCATAAGGAGAGTGCATCCTACATGCAGCTGTGTGGGGGGCCCCTGTGAAGCCACAGTTAGATTGTGGAATCAAGTGACAAGCCCAACTTTGCTCGATTCGGAGACCTAAACAAACGCTTTTTATGTTTATTTTAAAAACTTTCCAAATGGATTGATACATTTTCTGCAAAGCGCCCCTTTTTCCACCCCACAAGATATCTCAAAATGAGATTGGTTTACAAATCCTCGAGGTTGTGTTGTTTTAGCTGCCTCCGATTTCTCAATTTTCGGCACCCTGGGGTATTACAGCATGGAAAATATCTGAGAATCATCTGGGCTCTATAAAAAATGTCTAGCACAAGAATGCTTATGGTTCAGATTTTTACCAGCAGGGGGCACTTTTCAGATAAGAAACAGCCAGCATTTGCAGAAAGAGTCACAGGAGGAAAAATGAAAGGATGAGAAACTCCTTTTTTGTTATCAGCAGTTTTCAGTTTTCTTTAATCTGTTCTTGTCACAGGTTTAGCAACATCATAAAGATATGTAGTTTTTTCTCCTTCTTCTTCTTTTTTTCCCCCAAAAAGATCCTTTTCAAAGCTGCACAGAGGAAACATGACAACAATCATTTTTGGATCTTCTTACCCATCCAGCACATTAAAACCCATGCAACGCTGCAGCAGCTGCTGGTGCCGTTAGCTCTTAAATGTACAGTTTTTTGTGCCCTAAATGAAGTGTATTTCTCTGCATCAAGTACAATTACAGTGCATGATCTCACCCGGAATGAACAGATGAATGTCAATGATCAAAAGCCAGCCTTTTAATGTCAAATTATTAACCGAGTAAATAACGCTTTGACCCCTTCTTAATGACTCCTGCAGCTGTGCAGTTTATGTGCCAGAGTCCTCCATGTTGTGACGAGCATCCCCCTTTTTGTGGACTTTAAAACCCCTACGTCATGACCAAAACCTATTCTCAGAGTCCAGAATTTGATAATATATCTCGAAAATGATCATTTTTGTTGTTTAGTTTTCAGACTTTACTCAATCACTCATTTGGGTGTCTTCTCAAAAAAAAAAAAAAAAGAAAAGAAAAAGGAAAAGGCTTTTTTTGTCTGAGACTGATTAATTCAACTGTTGGTTATCTTGCAGGCCAGATGCATATGCATGAGCGCTGGTACTTTGTGCACAAAGCACAAGCTCTCAGGGCGTTACTCAATATGAATTGCTTTTATTGTACATAGTGTTTGTATGATTTTTTTGTTTTTGTTTTTAGTTATCGCTTTTTTAATTCTGAAATATCATTAACAGTCATAGATGTCCTGTGATTAGCAGTATGAAGAGTACTGGAATGAAAACACATTTGTATGGTGCCACTTTATTAAAAAAACATTTTTTTTCTAAGGTTAGGAAACAAACAGTAATAAACAAAATATAGCAGATTTTCTTTTTTTTCTTCCTGGTTACCAGAATTTAATCTGTCTCAATACTCCATTTGATGAGCATCAGCAATCAATGAGAGGTGTAAGAGAATCACATTGATTCGGTGTCCAGTCCACCTCCCCATAATGGATTACACAAATGAGTTGAAATGCCCAATGTCTGATGTTGAACGGAGCAGAGCAATTCTCCTAATGATGCTGGCAGAAACTTTGTGTGCTCTGGACAGAGAATGAGAGTGAACGGGGTTATGTGATTAACTCTCTCTTCCTGTGATTTGATGGAGTCGTTCTGAGTGACTGAGCTGATAAAGGAAGACAGATTTGAAGTATAAATATGGCAGCAGTATGATTTACTGCTGCCATAAAACGGGCTGTAAGGAACAGATGTATCGGAAGATGTTGTCTGTCTTATAAAAATCAGACTTCTTGCTTTGTCGGGAGACACAAGTTTGTTTTTATGCAGTGGTGTGCAACTCCAGGTCTCGATGGCTGCCGTTCTGCTTTTTTCCCTTCAGCTTCTCATCATTGGATCACACCTGATCCAGGTAATCAGCAGCAGGTAGTAGAGGGAAATTTGGAAAACTAGCAGGAAAGCAGCCCAGAATGCCCGGAGTTGGACACCGCAGGTTTAAAGAGACGGATCTTTGTACAGCAGTACTGCAGTCCCTGTTAGAGAAAGGGAAACTAAATTGGGAATACATATGTGCACATGGCTAACGAGTTGCGTTCCGTAGGCTTTAGTATGCATTTGTACTTCTTTTCACTTTTGTGTCTGCTCTCTGTAGCTTAGTGTTTTTCAAAGTTCCAATCAGCTGTTATTCCAAACTCTCCGGCCTCTAATATCTCACCTTACCAAAGCCCTTCTCTACGTTTAAACTCACTTTATTCCTCATGGCAGCAGCTGCATTCCAATCAAAAAGGCTTTTTGGTTTGTTTTTGTGGTCCTATCAGGGGGTTCTGGGTATGCCACGCTTTTGACTTAAGGTTTGTCACCTAAGAGCGACGAGCTGGGACTTACTTAAAGCTCAGACTTGTTGTTGTCAGCAGGCACAGCCTTTCATATCAGCCCATGCTTATTGACTTTTTACCCGCCGGGATATTTTGTTTTCATGCTGCTTTTCCTCTTTGATTTCTTTTTTATTATTTATGAGCTCACTGATGGAGGAAAAAGGGCTTCCCCCTCCCCTGGTGCTCCATCCGGGCCCGTGACGTCTCATGGCTCGCAGCGGCACAACAGGTTTAGGAATGCATTTATACTGCAGGGGGAAAAAAGCAGTCAGGCTACATGTACAGAGAGAAGAGAGCTTGTAAATCTGCCAGTCAGAGGAAAGATAACTCTGAAGAAGCAAAAGGTGCTGGATGAAGATTGAAATATGTTAATTAAAAACAGTCAGGCACAAGGCTGAGGAGTAAGGACACAGTTAGGTTTATATTGGGGGTGTTATGATTGATCAACTTCATTTATCAATTGATTTATATTCCTACCATCCTACCAGATCGATCCGTCTGAGGCAAGTTGGTAATCGAATCGTCCCATACCTTATTAAAACAGTTTTTAAGAGAAAATAAATCAATTATTTCAGTATTGAAAAATACCATTTGGATGAATGGATTGAGGCATGGTAGGTTTATTTGACCATTTGTGACCATACAGTTTGGTTTCATGTTGTAATAATGTTCCGTTTGTAATATTTTGATGAGGAAGACAACAGTGGGCTGAACTTTGTTAAAGAAGCAAGAAATACAAGGAATCTGGAAAGACTGCGTTGTTTAGTGCCCAGGTATTTATCTCAAAGTCACACTGATTGCATTTTTGGCTAAAGATGTGCTGGTTCTGGATCGACTTTCGGTCAGTGGATCAACTCGAATCGGATCTGAAAATGAACCAATTTTGACTATGAAAGTCGCTGTTAAAATGAATTGTTACACTTCCAGTTAATATTGTTGGGTGAAGATAGAATGTTGGAGACATTGATACAACTTGTAAAAAGACAATATTTATAGATTAAAGGAAAGAGAGCGGAAAGAGATAAAAGATTTGGCTTTAAGGGGTGAAAGCGTATAAGGTTGTAGCTGGGTAGGACGTAAAAGTTACTCTGTTCTTGATGCTGTTTTGTATTTATGGCCTAGCTTGTCAAGTTGAATGGGATATGGTTCATGCACCAACTTCCTGATTCACCCTGCTGTAGCGTGAAAAGATAACGTAGAAGTTGGGGATTTGGTCAAAAGATAGTAGTGCTGATACCTCAGAAGTACAGGTGAGACCTGTGAGCTGCACTTGCTCTGTTAATCCCTGACCAGCGGCTTCCTTTGGGAGAGCTGGACCAGATGGAGAGAAGGAGCGGCTTCTCTTTCTCTGTATGCAGCAGACTGCAGGTATATACCAGCAAATCTCTTGGGAAGTCCATTGTCAAAACACAGCAGGAGAGACAAAAGTGACTTAGCCATTCTGCTCTCATTAATCCTCATTTTTGAAAGCTCTGAAGGCTGAGATGGATTTTTGGAAAGCAAGTGGTAAATACGAAAATTGATTTATGTGTAGAACAGTCTATCTGTAATGGTTTCCCTAAGCCTCAGAGCTCTTATTTCTGATTTGCTACAGCTTTTCTTCTCCCCTCAGTGCTTCTGTTGGAGTAAATGGACTCATGTTCAGGTTTATTGAGGTCATTGTTCCAGAGGTGTGGTCAGCAGCTCAGTAGATGTCCGCTCCTGGGGGGGGCCCACTGTGAAGAAAGCGGACTTGACTTGATGGAGCACATCAATTGGAATACATTTCCGAGTTCTATGAAGTGGAACAGTCCTCAGTTGGGCTCTTTTTATTCTGTTCATTGGTTAAGCTTCTGTAGTATAGACCCAGTTTTACACACACGGAAGAGAACCAGAGTCCCAGACATTAGACAGATAAAACATGTTTTGGATTACGGCTGTCGTTGGCTTTAGAGCTACATCCCTTCAAGCATATGGCTTGAACAACATGCATACTTTTCCGTGTTTCACAAGATTTGTCTGAGTACAGCTGCCAAAACCACAGTTCCTGCATTCTTCTGTAACTCCACTCTGGAGTGTGTCCAGTGGGACGGGCATTATATCAGCTCTAGGGGCTGCAGCTGTCTGTAGCCAGTGGAGCCTGGTTCTTTTTTGTGACAGACAACTTGAAGTGTTTTCAAGAGCCATGCCCCCGAGCGTCATCCTGATGCTCCGAAATCCTACGAATTCTATCTCGCCTTTAATCAGAGATGGTGTTCATGAGCTCTTCTTTCAAGGCTTAATTTTTCAAAGAGCTGTCCACAATTCAACAATTGGCTCCATGCAGCTGAGACCAATATTCCTATTTCTTCGATTAATGGTCTGGCTGGGCACCCAAGTGGTCATTGCCCTGTCCTGGAGGACATTATTGATGGTTATTGAGTGTGTAAAACTATGACTTAACCAGAGTACTTCTCCAAAGGGTCACAGAACTGACCAGGACCAGAGCAGATTGATTAAGTTTCCTTCCTGGCACTGCTGGCCCTACTTTTCATCCATTTTCTATCCATCCTGGGCATACTGAGGGTAGCCAAGAAAATCTTTTACTGCTAGCTGTAAAATCTAGCAGTCAGGAATTAGCCGTGGGACCGAGCGTTACCCACTGAGCCTTTTCCACCTCCCTCCTCACTTGTAACTTTGGGTATATTTATATGAGGCTTATACAGTGATATTTATGTCAGCCATATGTTTATAGTTGCTTAGATATACGGGCCAGGAGCCTTGCCTTGTCTTTAGTGGGCTCGTCTCCTAAGGGAAACTCATGATTTCAGCTCCCTTAACAAGGCAGATAGACAGCTGGTGACTGACAGGCACACTAAGATATAGGCTGTAATGAGGAGTGCAGAACAAACCTCTGTGGTTCTTCCCCCTCATGTGTCTCCATCTCAAACAATCTCATGCCTCATAGATTTTATATATTTAACCGAGATTCCTGTGGCAGACTAATAGATACTTCCAGTGTTACTGCGGCTCTGTTTGCTCCAATGTTTAGCTCCTCGTGCCTCCTAACTGACCCCTAATTATAGCTAATTATCCTC
Source organism: Oryzias celebensis (assembly GCA_014656515.1). Classification (NCBI taxonomy): domain Eukaryota; kingdom Metazoa; phylum Chordata; class Actinopteri; order Beloniformes; family Adrianichthyidae; genus Oryzias; species Oryzias celebensis. Next base: position 15,330,660 of record BNCR01000009.1, read on the forward strand.
TATAGGTAGGATTTGAGTCTGGACCCTTGGGTTGTTGGACATATTGGATGCTGCATGTCAAAATGCCTTATATTGTTGTCTTGGTTTTGCTTGAAGTCACTAAGAAAGTATTTATCCTGACAAGTGAGTGATCTCCTTGTGTCAGCTATAGGTCACAATTGATTGCAAATGAAAAATGTTGTCATCCATCAAATGACAGCAGTGCACCCTCCTCTGTGTTCCATCCTTCCTGTACTCCTTCCTCTCTGTTCCTCAAGGTTGCACTACACTGTTGTGAGGGTGGAAAGGGTGGTGGTGGGGGGTCAAAGGCCACACTGGAGAAAGCATTGTTCAGCAGTCAGAAGAGGGCTCCAGTTACCACTGGTTTATGTGAAGTGTCAGCAGTCTTTGCCCTTTCAAAATACTGCATGAACACTGTCATGGACCACACTAAAAGTTCATTTTTAAGTGCAAAAAGACACGTCAATCTAAGTTTAAAACTTTTTTTGCTGTTATTATTATTATTATTTTTTTTTATTTTTGAATCTCAACGCAAAACCTGCGAGCTGGCAGAATTTTCACATTTTGCATTTTAATTGGCATTCCAGTAACATCATTGTCAATATGAAACTGTGATGGAGTGGCAGCCTGCTTAGGGTAAGTCCTGCCTTTTCCCTGGGGCAAATTCTTGGACAGGTTCCAGTGACCACTATGGCCTTACTCAAGATAAAATGAGTGTAGATAATGCATAGATTTATAGATGCACCAAAAAATAAAAGATAAAACCTTAATAGTAAGTGTAATTAAATCAAAAAAAAATCTTGTTATTCCTTGAATAAAAATCTCAAAATATAAAAAATGTTTGTCTTAGGATAAAAGTAACATCAACTATCAGTGCTATCACTGAATGTTTCCTCTGTTAAGCAACAGGCTGTCAAATATTTACTGAATAATTGAACTAAACTGTTCCAAATGAAACTATATGGTATATTCATAATTGTAAATTGTTATGTAATAAAATTAGAAATAAAAGGAAAAATTATGTTGAGAAAAAAAGGGGGGAGAGGCAATAATTAGACATGTCAAAAATGAAGAACAAAAGCAGACTTGTCCAGTAATTAGTCATTAAAACCATTTATTGCGTGTGTTTTTGTGTATTTCACTCTCTTTGAAAAACTGTGCTTTAAGTTGAGTACTTTTGCATGCAGGGACCAGATCTGCGGATTCTTAAATCTTCATTCATTGAGAATAGAAGAACAGTAATACCACAGAATGTACACATATACATTTAAGAAATAAAGAAGAGATTTTTGGGGAGTAGTAATTTGTAAAAGTGGAATTATTTCTTTTTGAAAAATTCCTTCCGTAAAATAAAGCAAATCAAAGGATTAGTTATGTCTGAAATAATGTCATAATAAATCAAATACATCATGTAAAGAGAAAAAAATGAAACTGCCTTCATTGGTTTTATTTTTAGCAAATCAATGACTTTCTAACAGCGTTTTAATTGGGGATTATTGAATTTTATTGAAGGCTTAAAGACATTGTCATCCTCGCCAAAGAGTGACAAAAGAATTTGCCATCTTGTTGATCGTAATTTCCTTACTCTGTTCACATCAGCATTGTCCCTTCTATCCGCATATCTGCATTGGTCTTTATGTAACTATGGTAATGCTGAGATCCTGAAGTACAGATTGAATGAATAAACATTGAACACAAAAGCATCTTATTTGTCAATCCTGTTTGGGATTATTATTGTAGCAGACATTTGGGGATATCTTTGCTTTTTTCCGTCAATGACCATGACTCCACGTGTCCACCAGGCTCCGAACAGTTGTGCTGGTCCTTAGCTGAGCAATCGTGTCTGCTTTCAGCCGGTCTGTATAAGGACTGCAACCAAACACAAACTCCTTCTCTTAAAGTATTGGGTTTCATTTCCTCCCAGTCAACTGGGACATTGTATTATTTATAGCATAGCCGAGCACAATAGCTGAACAGCTACCATCTTGAATTCCTATGAGCTCCTCGGATGCTTTGCAGCTTAAGTAGGGTTGGTTAGGGCTAAGCTGTTGACACTTTGCACCAACAGATCCATTTCCCCAGTTTTCTGATGCTTCATTTTTCTATCTCTGGAGTCTGAGTAGGTCTTTTTCTGATGGTGCCACATTATGGCTGGCCTTGTGCGAGTCTTGTGGCTGAAATAGCGAGCAGGTGTTTAGAAGTGAAACAGACGTCCACGTGTCAACAAATGAATTTCTAAGCAAGCAAATGTTCATCTGGGAACTATTTATTTACTAAGGAGTTGTTGTCTTGAAGACTATTTTTAGCTCTTTGACACAGGATTCCAATGCAAAAAATTAGGTAAGAGAGGTTTACTCTTTTTTTTTTTTCATCAGGAATTTCTCTAAAACAGTCATCAAAAGCCACACATGAAACCTTTTAAAACAGGAATTGAAAAAAAGTTTTTGTTTGGTGAAGTTGGCTGTGTTTTCTACTCAAGCGTGGGGAAATACAGAGCTAAACTGAGTTAGATTCTTCTGATTCTAAAAGAATGGGCGAACGTTGATTGAAAAGAACAACTTGTCAGCACAAATCAGAAGTTCATAACCTCAAGGCGCAAATATGTAATCCCCTGATGTAGTTGTTCCCCAGTTTCACCACAAGTGTTGCAAGAAATCTAAAACTTAAACATTGTCAGACATTCATATTTTATTTATTTATTTAAATTTCTCTTTTACTACGTACACAAAGGGGCATGTGTTGAAGAACGCACAAATGAAAAAGGACGCTACCCACATGTCACATGATCAAACCTCAACTGCTTTAACTTTCAACACACTTGCAGTGTATATATAGTATGTATAGATCCCGAAACAGAACGTAAAAACTTGTGTAGCGTTTGCAAGAGTGTTGCCAGCCGAAAACACGCATTTATGCGCCTTTTATAGAGACTTTTCAGTGGAAGTGGTGACTTGACCGTTTGCTGTTAATGCTGGTGTGAACGCAGCATTACTGCTAGAGCAGAAATGAAGGTTTCTTTTTTCCACACATTGCGACCAGATCAACTGTTGCTGAAAAATATAATCATAATTTTAAAAAATGTGTTCCACAAGGTGCACCTAAATCATTAGGTTTTAACAAGTGGGAGCAGAGAAGAAATCTCCTGTTTAAGTTGTCAGTCCTTTTATCTTTTCTTTCATGTTTTGCTTTGTTCAGGAAAATGAGAAGTGACTTGAAATATGAAATGTATTTTTAATCACACGGAGAGAGGAATGTTATGGCTGGGTGATGGAGCCGTCACTGTCTACAAGACTGCCTCAATAAAATGGAATTTCTCATTCCCACAACAGAAGTAATCATTAGAATCTGATGAAAAATGTCGGAACAATCGGGAAGCTGCAGATGAAGTGTGCAACACTTAGGCTGCTGCTTTCGCAGATTGCACAGTGAACAGGTTTCTGTAGTAAATGAGGTTTGTCAGTCTGGTGGCAGTGTGAAGCAAACAGACAGATGGACTGGCAGGTTGACAGATAATGGAGCTGTGAATGTGACAGGCGGCACTTCTTCTGTGACACCCCTTTGACTGTTATCACAGTCACTTGTTCCTGTTCTCCAAAAAAGACCCATTTAGTTCCCTGTCCTCGTTTCCAGCGGAGATGGAAACTGTCGCTCTGTCACCGGAACTGTTCATCTCCAGAGACTTCCTCAAAACAACAAGAAACAAAGTCCTGCTCTTGCACTCTCTGCAACTTCAGATTCGCATTAGCTATTAATGTGCTTGCTTTGCAGTCACAATCATGCATCATCTGTGAAGGCTTTCTTGTTTAAGAAATTAGTGTCAAATGATCTTGTTTGAGGGTCTGTCTCATCTCGGCTTGTGTGAAGTCCAGCGGGATTTGGGATAGGATTCCATATCAGAGGTGGTTGAAAGTAAGGGGGAGTCCTAAAACCTGATTAGAATATGGCTTGAGTTAATTAACTAAGGCTTTTTTTTCTCATTCCATTTATCTGTCTGTAATCTAATTACAGATGGTGATTTTCCAGCTCCTATCAAAATGAAATGTAACTGGTCCCATGAGTGGTTTCCTCCACTTGCCACTCACCCACTTCCTTTTTCATCTTCTAGATGCCTCGAAAGAGTCATCATTCTTTCACTTTGGAACAAAAACCCAGTTTTTACCTGTGAAATCCTCAAAGGGTTGCTCGGCTTTTGTTAAAAAGCGAGGAATGAGGCCAGTGTGACTCAATAACGTAGCTGAGCCACAGCATTACCCTTGAAAATGGTGGGATCGAGACCATTTCAGTGTCAGCAAGGACTTCAAACATAATCATGAACAGATGGAGAACCTCTCATATTCTTTAATGCCGTCCTGCTTCCCACTGTCTTTGTTCTGCTTGCTTTTTTCCCCCAACTTATTTCGTTGAAAGTTATCTGAGTGGAGCAAACTTCCTCATGCTGACACGCTCTTTTGTTTCTGCTCGTTGAAAATCGGAGTGACGCTTCATGGTAGCTGATTGCGAAGATCAAGCGCCGCTCTTCAACTCTCTTTGTATTAACCAAGTTGAAGGCCAAAAATGCAGTTTAAGCACCTTTGTCTTCCGTCAGAGATGACACCCAGTGCTGCTTACATCTTGCTTGACTGTCTTGGCTTGTTTTTTTTCTTCTCCCTGTCTTAACGCAAACCCTTCATGTCTCCACATTTACCTCTGTACTCCGTCTTTATGTCTGTGTCTCTTTGGAGGAAACGACTGTTTCTTGAAAATTGCCCTGTTTCTCACATTTCATTTCCCAAAGTTGCGGCAGGTGGAAACATGAGTGAAGGGGAAAACCTGCTAGCCCGGCACATTGGCAGAAGTGTGAATTCATTAGTCTCGCTGGCTCCTTGAAACAGGAGAATAAGAGTTTTTTTTTTTCCTTTCAAATCAGCCGGAAACAGGGCGCATTCTCCAATGCATTTCCCTGTCAGCCCATCAGAATGTGTGTACTGGCATCTCACATGCGTCCCATGGAATTTAACAGGAGCTGGCGTCTAACACTGAAGCACTTCAGACTTACCTAAGCGAAGAAAAATATCCAGACATTTCCATTATTCTGCAAATGTGTAAGTCTGCAAAAGCAGAAAATTAGATATCTGTGGAGCATAAAATTAATTCGGAGACCTCTACAAAAGGTCAAAGGATATTTTCAAACTAAACCCACGATTAGCTTCTTGTTTGACATACAGCGCTAATGCTCTGTAAGAAGTCAGCCAGTGTGGAATTGGTATGTCCAGTCACGCATAATCCACCTTTGAAGTCTATTAATTTGGTTGTGACCTACTAAGGATTGCCGATAAATTTAGCATATTGTTCTGATTCATGTGCATAACATTTGAGATATTAGTGGCCACGACAATTTCCGTGTGTACTCTCCAGTTTAATCATAGTCCCAGACTAAAATATGAGGGGTGTGTGTCAGCCAATTACAGTTATATCTTTGTCTGTCGCAGACTCCCCTATGGTCTGTCTGCATCCCCCGCACGCCAAAAAAAGCCCCTAATTTTAGTGATTCTCTGGCTCTCATCCGTTTATTTTTCGGAACTCCTTCTTTAAAATGAACTTTAAAACTTTAAAATGTTCAGCAAAGATCGAGCAATTTAGTATTTGGCTTTTTAAAACACCTTATGGTTTTTATGCAAATAGAGTTCAAGTTTTATGCAAATTTTAGGACATTTTTTTTAAATTTCAATGTAACTCAGTGGATGGAATGTTCAGGATCTATGATGTCACAGCTAGAGGGGAGCAGTTTGATTTTTCCAGATGAACTTTTTTCCAGAAAAACTGCCATTATATTCAAACGCCATTTGTCACAGAGTCACAATTTTTTTTTCAGCAAAACGTAGAAAAATGGCTCTGGATTCCGAAAACCTCAGTTCGCTTATTTCCGGCCATATTAAATCTTCTTGCTGGTTTTTTAACCAAATCATTTTAACTTGCGATTGTGAGAACATACTTGAACTTAGAGGTATGAAACTAAATTGTAGCGCGAAAGCTTGTGAGTCAACGTTAGAGCAGAAATTAAGGTTTGGTCGACACAAAGTCCGTCCATCACAGAGTGCAGTGTGTATGGTTAAGTTGAAGACATTCTTCAAATTCTTTGTGCACTTTTAACATCTATACAATACTGGTATCAAAACGTTCAGCGCACTCAGGACATTCATGCTTATACTTTTGGTATTTATACATTTTACACATTTTAAAATGTTATGCAATTAATGCAGATTTTCAAAAAATTCTTAAAATTCTTTGAGCACTTTCTGCAACTTTTAAGTTCTTTAGCAACTTTAGCATAATGCAAATAGCTTTAGCATTTTCAGTAAATCCCTTCAACAATTACAGTAAATTTCTTCAGCAGCTTCAGCAAACAGCTTGAGCATCTTCAGCTACTGAAAGCATTCACGGTTGCATTATTGAAGGTAATGCAACTTTTCTAGTTTCTATTGCTGCCCAATTTTTCCAGGTAATTTACTCTGATTGCTGTTGTTTTAAGTGAGGCGGTCACAGGTGATTATGCTGAAGGTAAAATGCAGATGATCCCTAATCTCTTTTTGATGAGTCGTACCTTCTCGAGCCATTCCTAACCTCTTTATCTCATCATCCCATATTCTTTTTGTCCAAGGCCTTTCCTGTGCTTTACTGACCTCCCATTTTCCCCTGTGATTTCCTCCCTTCTGATATCCCTTTCCATACTTATCACTGTTCTTTCTGATTCCTCCTTTCCTTTCTGCTGTTCTTCCATCTTTTTTGGACCCATTTGGCATCCGACTCCTTTTTCTGTATGGACGACACAATCCAACCCTGTGTAAATATGTGGGCTAATCCAGGCTTTTAATAGTTTGTGTACATAAATATTGCATGATTAGCTTCCTGCACAGGCTCAGATTAGTTCTTAGTTTTTCGCCTTGGTTATTTGAAAACCATCTGACTAACTAGAGTGGATGCTCGTCCTGCAGAGATCTTTTCCTTCAGGCATTGCTGAGGCAGCTCTGATCTTCCCTTGTCTACCTGCCCCTTAAGCCAAAAGCCCTCCTTTTTAAATGGACTGCAATCAAAAGGATCTCTTGGAAGAGGCAAAGTACTGTGTTGGGAAATGAGGTTAAGTGTGCAGACTGACCGACCTTGAGTAGAGCTGTGCCTAACACCCCCCACCCCCCATATCAGAATCTGACAGCCCAGGAGAGTGTGGAAACGGAAGGCTTGAAGGGACGAGTTGTAATTGGACTTGGATACCAGCGAGTAGATGAAGCATTTAAGGCTCTAACCTGTCTATTTTTTAGTGCATGAAGGGCGCCAGATGACAGACTCACCTCTGCGGTTTCCTGACAACTGCTTCCTTTTCGACCACAATAAACAACATGCATTCATTATTGCAGATCCACGTTTAATCCCCCCGTTTGGTGTCTCTAAGACAGACTCTGAGAGCAAAACATGTCAGCGAGTTCATCATTTTTTTGGCTTCCCTTTTTTGTGCTAATCAAAAATTCAGTCTGTGGGGTGCTATTTTAAAGAAGCCTCCCCTTCTCTATCTAATCTCGCCTTGTTACTTGGGGAAATGGGGTAGACTCTTTGGAAACAAGGTCCTCTGTGTTGCCCCTGGTCACAGATTCCCTTTCAAGCAGCTAATTTTATGCAGCACTCATCATGCCTTTGGTGCAAAGAGAGAGACAGAGAGATATTATCTTAAGGTGCCAAAATAGGAGAAGGAAATTGACTGGAAACTTCTTCCACTCATAAAAGCAAGCGTCACATCACCATGGGAGAATGTTTTTTCTACCTCTGTCTGCCCTCGTTTATTATTTTTAACAAATCTTCTTTTTCCAGTTTGCCCTTCTGTTTCACGTTTTAATGTGCTGGGGTTTGAGGAGGTGGGGGGGACCTGCGTTACACTACCCATACAGATACACTCTTTACTACTTCCAGCTCACCTGCTATAGATTTGTATGTGTTGTTTGTTTCCTCGTCTTGATGGATGGTTCAGTGTCATGCAGGGTTTAGTGGCATTATATTTTCCTGATTGATTCAATGACATGGAGAGTGGCTGCATAACAAGTGCATCTCACACACATTCCAGCATGATATGCAATCCCACTTTGGTTTTGTATGTCCATAACACTGGATTTAAGTTGTTCTTTAGGTAAATCCAAACCTAAACCTTTTTTTTAAGAGAAAAAGTTTTGTCTTCTTTTCCCTCTTTCAAATAGTGACAATTGTGTTTTTCATTATTTATCAAACTAATTCAAGGCAATGCAGTTAGTTTGTATCTTAAAGGCCCTCCAACTCTTCTTAGTCCAAAATCATGTTTTTGGGGTTTTTAACATGTTCTTGTGACATTTTCCTGATGCTGGAAGACAAAATAAAGCTCAAAATGTTTTTTTTTATTATTTATATTTTAGAATTGTTGTATATCAGGAGCAGACAAAAAAAAAAGAATGTATTGGTAACGTACAGTTGGGGTGGGCCACAATCTCTCTCCTCCGCTCCATTCTGATGCGTCCACATGCAGACTAATAGATCCAATAACTCAGGGGTGTTTGGAATCCAGGCCTCGAGGGCTGGTGTCCTACATGATTTCCAACCAACCTGGCATTGAAGCTCCGTATTGTCCAAATACACCTGATCCAGGTAATCAGCAGCAAATCAGACACGATTTCTGGAAACTATCTGTGGATAAAAGTAGGTTTTATTTTGATTTTAGATCATAATGCACATCTTAATATCAAATGTATAATGCCTTATTTGATTGGGTTTTGTTTTCAAATACCGGTATATATGTACTTACTAGAATGCTTTATTAACACTTTTTTAAAGGCTGAATATTCATGCAGTTTTATTGCACCAAAAACAAAAGTGTGCCACTCTGCTCCCCTTCTCTTTGCCTCACATCCTTCCTTTTCTCTGTTTTTGCAACATGACATGGCAAGCTGTGAGTTTGTGTTGAGGCCTTGGGAATGGAAATGAGATGCACGGTGGCACCGTGTCAAAGAGCAGCAGATTGAGCATTAGCCTGAATCATGCAGGAAATGTTTTCAGATGTGTTTTTTTTCCATTCAAATTAGCCCAGAATATTGGCTTGAGAGCCAAGGGTACAAAGAGAGGTCTGCTGTGGACACCTGCTCTACTAACCCCACATGATGTATTTGGGTGTGAATGCATGAATTATCTCAAGTGCTACATGACATTCAACGTGCGCTAGTTATTTTTTTCTTTGTGCATGCGGCCCAGGAGAGAATGAAAATGGAGAACAGAAAGCTAGATTTAGCTGCCTTTAGCTACTGATTAGTCGCTAAATGAGGTATGTTTTCTCCCTGTTTGTTTTCCCGAAAGCAAAGTTTTTCTCTTTCATCCGTTGTTAAACAGTGAATGTAAACTTGAGCAGAGGGAGGGCTGGATTCAGACGGGATTATTTATGGGGTATGAGCTTGTCGTGGGTGTTTGACTTATTGCAGGGTCATGGGATGTGGGTGGATTTAGGCTTTACTTGATCACTCTTACTTTGCCATTCTTAACCAAGTCACGTCGCGGCCCATCAGTGAGCTGGGTCACCTCCAGTATCTGCGTCTGTGTCTGCCTGCACCTTTCTTTACAGCCTACATTGGATACTATGGATCGAGACCACACACACAGATAATTAACTGCAGCTGCTCACATTTCAAACAGATTAACAATTTTAGATAACCTCACAGTTTTTCTGATCTGTTGTTCTGTGTTCTAGAATGTAAACAAAAACTCCTTAATGATTTCCATTCAAACGGTAGGATTTTAATTGAAATTGTGCAGCTTTCTAACAAGATTATTTATAAAAGCAGCAGTTTTACAGCTGGATACAAGCGTCTGATGAAAGTCTAAATCTTCTTTCATGAAAAGCTTTGACCAAAGGGATTGTCAATGGATGTTAGTTTCAAAAACACAAGCCACAAATTCACTTTACTACTTAGTACCTTGAAGGAGGACATACTGTAAAGTTCTGGTGCCGATATTTTTGGGAGAGGCCTCCTGGAAATTTCAAAGACACATTTTTTTTTTAATTATTCTTATGATTATGCAGTTTTTAGCCAAAATTATAAAACTGGACATAGTTTCTGCAGTTGTTCAATAGAAATTTACATCTAAGTTGTGGAACTTAGAGGTTGGAATGGAGCAACTCTGCCTCCTTCCCATCATCCATCTGTTTAAAAGCTCTACCTAATTTTAGGCTAAATTTTGTTGAAATACGTCCTTCATCATGAATAGAATACCACAAGAACATGTTAAAAACACCCAAAACACACTGTTTGATTGAGGTGAGTCTTTCACAGAGCTGTTCTCTGCTCTATTATATATAGCAGTTTCAGTCTTTCAGGCTGGATAGATGTCATTTTGAAGTTTTAGTTGTGTTTTGATTTGCAATAATAAAGTCACCTGTGTCAAAAATGACCTGTCCAAGCAAACAAGTGTGTTTGGTTAGTCTTCTTCAGCTTACACTGTCGTGAAGAATCCACAGCTTCAGAGAAACCGCAAGGTGGGGAATGTAGTTTAAGTTTTGTTTCTACATTTCTCTGAGCATCGCCTGACCTTTAAGTAAATATGTTAAGATGTTCAATGTGCAATCTTTTTTTCTGAACTTAACTCTCCAAGTTGACTCTTTGTGCATCATTCTTGTTTCCTTCTAGCAATAAAACTTTTATTTTATTACATTTTTTATTTTGTGTTGTCCTTTTGGTGAAAATCAGATAAAAACACACTGAATGTGGTGTGTCATGTCCATATTTACTCTAATTCTGTATTTGTACAGTATACTCCCTACTGACCTCAGACACCCCCCCTTCTGTCCTTGGCTGGTGTGCATGTGTGTCTGTGTTGTATGTGTGTTGTATGTGTGTGTCTGTGTGTGCATGTTGGCTCCCCTGTTCTGCTTTTAACCTCAATCTAAAGCCATGACTGATGGGACTCGCACGCCTCCCCCTGCTTCACCTCTCTGAGATGATATATGTTTGCAGAGAAATTTATCTTCTTCCACTTGGTGTGTGTGAGGGATTTTTTTAGCCTGGGTGTTTGTTTTTGCTCTTTTGATCTGCTCTGATCAGAGTAGTTTTTAAATTTTTTTTTTTTTGGTTGCACAATTTAACCAGGTAAAAAGTGTCTGCTGCCCCCATTGGCTGCAGCTCTTGACCAAGTCTTGGATGACTAGTAGATATCATGTGACGTGTATTAAATCTTTAATGCTTGTGGATGTAGAAGATTGCCTTCTTCTTGTCTTGATTAAATATTTAGGTGTCTGAATAGAGCGTTTGACATTGCGAGCTGGTAAAGAACCCTAATGGCGACGTAAAATGTCAGAGCATATCTGAGTGCCAGCTGTCTGTTTGGGTGGAGCTGTGGTGCCATTGGGACCTTGGCTGACGGAAACTGGTTGCAGACAGCGAATGCAAGGTGAGAGGGGAAACTATATTTATCTGTGTCCTACCTTCTTGCAGAGTCTTTTTTTCTTCGCTGCACGGCGCACACCTGGCTCTGATTGAGAAACCTACTTTGTCTTTTTGAAAATAGAGGACAGTGTACAAGGATAAAGTCACGATGGCACATATAACTAATGTTGATGTTATTTCTCAAATCAACTTGGAAACCACCAACGCCATCTGTAAAACAGTTCCAAAGTTGAGGTTCACTGAAAAAAACAGTTTGCAAATGTTACAAAGAAAATAGATGGAGAATTAGTGGAATATCCACCATGGCTAAAGTGCAAAGACAGACAGACATGGTTTAATTGCTAAAAATCAAAAAGCTTCTGGTGCAGCAAATGGCCTGATCCATTTACCTGACATCCTTGTTTACTCACATTGGCACCATAGAAGATTTTTTCCCTGTTTGTGGTAGTGCCTTGAAGTCAAGTCTGACAGAAGCAGTTTGTAGTGGTTATAAGTTAATGCTGCATTTATTGAAAACCACTTGAAATTCTCTTTGCTCTTTGGTAGATCGATGATGGTTTTTTTTCTCTCTGCAGATTAGATTTCTTGTTGCACTTTTAGGCTTTTGAGCATCAGCAAAAAAAAAGTAGAATATAAATGAGGAGCATTGATGCAATGAACTGCAATTAAAATGAGAGAATGTTTGTGACAAATTTATATTTATTGTGTGCATAATAAAATGTAAACAAGAGACAAGTTATTTTCAAATATTTTGTGTTTTTGTTATTTTTGTCTTCGTTTGGTTATGTTGGAGGATCTCTGGATCTCTAACCTATGGGAGGTGATGGAGATAAGATTTCCACTTGACATCAGAGCCCATAGGAACTTCTAACTCTTGTCCTCCATGGCTGATGTCCATTTATATCCCCAATGTATCAGCTGTAGATGATTTCGATTAGGTATGTCCTTCACATAAAAACTGTAAAGATTCGATGGAAAGCAATCAGAACTTTGAGGACTGCACTTTGACCAAGTCTCCTCCTTTTGCCCCCAAATTTAAAACAAAATAGAAATATTCAAAATTGCAGTTCCTCGAAAGACCACTAGAGGCAGGGATCAGAATGAAGCGATTCCTTTTTTACTTTCATGTAAAAAAAGTCTGATTTTACACCAAACCTTATATTTATTTACAGAGTGCTGTCATAACTGGTGGCAATGGTCCCCACCCTCTCCACTATGTTTTTTTGTGTGTGTGTTTACAGGGGGTTCTATAGATAATTGGTTCATGAATACTCGTGATCATCAAGAACACTTACCTATACTGAACGCCATTCAACAATACACTCTTGCAGCGTTCTGGAAAACTCACAAAGGAGACATGCACTCTGTAAATGGCCTTAACTCAGACCAGAGTATGCACAAACATACTGAACTACTTGGTACTTTTCCAATCCACACAGCAAAGACAATCCAGTTGTGTGCCACTCATAACAACTACCCTCTGCAGCTGGGAAGATAAAAAGAGGGGAGGAAAGTTTAGTCCAGCTGGAGAACATTCCCTTTGCTCAAAAGAAGAAAACAAAAGTACAAGAAAACCATGTCAGGCTTTGCTGGCTTGTTGGACAGCCCACAAAGAGACGTGGGGGAGAAGAGCAGGACCTCTACAAGAACAGCCCAGAGGCAGGAGCACGCTTCTGCTCCACAGTCGGATCTAGTTTTGAGGAGCATGAAAGCAGACTCTACTTCTGTGATAGCTGTGAGAGCTCAGTAATACCCCATGATGTATGGACTAGATGCTTGGATCACAGTTTGGCATATACAGTCTGCTTAGTTGCCAGGTTGTGCATTTTTCTGGCCTCCCCTGCAAAGTATGTCTGTAGTTTATGGAGCAAAATGTAATTAACTAATTCACAGTCACTTTGTGTTATTATAGAGCAGGAAAGACTTAGATGGGTTTTTGAGGAAAGAACTTGAAAGCTTTAAATAATGATTTAGAGTGTGACTTGTTTTGGTCTTGCACAAATTCTTACAAGCGTCAGTACTCATTGTTTGTTCTTTACAAGGCTCCAGTGGCTGGCGGTTGGGCCGTAATGCTATTTTCATTATGTGGCTCTTGTGTTTTCTTCGAGATCTGTTTGTTTGCTTTTCTCTTCTTCTCAGGAATGTTGTTGGGTCTGTGCTTTTCATTAGCCGGGATGCTTTAGAGAGCCCTCTTTAAGGAGTAAAGTCGTGTAAGCAGCTGTAGCCGTGTTGCGGATCTTTAATTACAATGTCCTGGATCACAGTTCATTAGTGATCCTGAGGCACCAACTCCAGCATTTTGAACTGAGGTCAGCAGCACACAGCTTTGCTTGACTGGCGAGTGCTTTCTAAAGACTTCCTTGCTGTAATCATGTGTTCACATGGTCAATTGGTTTGAATTTACTGAGATAAGCTCTAATATTGTTTATTTAATGCCTGAAATGATGCAAAAAGGAGTATTTTTCAAGTGGAGATGCTTATAGTTTCCTTCCAAACGGCGGACTTGCAGCACACTGAGGCATTGTTCCCAGAGTCAAAAGAATTGTGCTGGGTGGATCAAGGCAGGATAAGTGCTTAAGGTATGAAGGAGCTCCTATAGGCCCTGCTATGGCTAAATGACTTAGCTGTAATCCGATTGAGCCAACTGGAGGGGGTGGTATCAGGACCCTTCCAGCCGGACAGCCACCATACACACACCTGCCACTCCGCACTATCTCACTGTAATAGCTGATTACTGGCAGTAATTACAATTTCTCATCATATTGAATTCAGTGGGTTTTTAGAAATAAAGATTATTAGCTGCTTTTGTCCTGACTCAATTATCCACTTGCTTCTCCTGAGAGCTGTTGCCAGTAAACTGGATTTGGGCCAGCTCTTTATCTCCAACAGTTTAGAGTGGCTCTTTGCCTTTAGCATCTGCAAACATTTACCACACCTCTGCCTTTTGGCCAGTTATGCAGAATGGGCAAATTAAATGACTTACTCATTTGACAAAATAGCAAGAAATTAAAAACTCTGTGTTTGATTTTTTGGGGATTAGCAAATCTGGAAGGAAATGAGCAAGTAATAGAACCGCAGGCAGGCTGTGTGGTTGATTGAGGATTAGCCGGTAGTATAAAATTGTGACTATAAAGTGGTGAAAATATTGGGAAAAAACTTCAGATTAAAAGGAAGAAACTGCTGGTTTAAGACATGAGTGGCAGAAACAATCCTCTAAAGTAATCTACAGCAGCTCATTCGAGCTTGAAGGAGCGCACAAAAGCCTTTCCTCAGCATTAGCAGTCTTGTGTGGAATGCTGCATAATCTACCTGACAGATTAAGATGACATGGTCATTGTCTAGAAGAGAGAATTGAATTATGGTGTGTGAAGGGGGTTTAAATGAAATTATGCAGGAGGAACTCTACTAGCATGTGTGATACATTCAAAGTCAGACACTTGGCACCCAGACTACACTTACTCCTCAAGCACTCAGCCTCAATGCAAATAACAAAAGTCACACTGACATGCACACTCATTCACACTTGACCTATATTCAAAATCCAAATTGCAGTGGAGATCCTGTTGTACAGTGCATGTTTGTTTGATGATTTCTTCTTATTTTAGTGAGACTTCTTCTTCAAACTGCGACTCTTTCCCGTGTTTACAACATTGGTTTGCACGGCTTGCGCTGACTAAGTATATGGGCTAATCCTTCATTGTGAGTGCGATTAGCTTAACCACTCTGCAGCACATTTTCTACATGTATCTGCTGTGTTTAACCCGGCTAATCTCCACGCACCCTCAAACCACTGAATTCTCATGATCCTTCCTCTCCATGTTTACACGCCGATCATATCTCCTTTTATGTTCTTCCTCAGGGCTCTGAGTTTGTTGGCGTTCCTGCACAGTTTCATGTCCTCGAGTGTGATGGTTACAGGTTTAAGATGCTTGCCCGCGTGTTTTGAGTGTGTTTTCAGATTTCTCATCGAGTTGATGTTTTTTTAACTCGGGAGATATTGCTGTGCGTGCGCTTACGCTGCAGGACAAGTCTATCTGCAGCAGCCTGGCATTTATCTTCATTGATCATCAGGGGATAGGACGCACAAAGGCTTTAAAACAGCAGTGATGGTATCAATTAATCACATTTACAGGATGTGAGCGCATGCTTCTGAGCTGCCACATATATCAGCATGCATGTGTGACTTTTTTTTCTGTGTATCAATAGAGACTGGGTGGATTAGAATTAGCAGATGGACTGTATTTACATTAGCCACCAGGGTGCTTGCACAGACATAGTCAAGCTGTTGTGCAGTGCTGAGACCAGGTTGTTTCTCACCAGGGCAGAGCCAAGCTAGGACACCCCGTCTAGGACTCAGCAGGGGATCTGTTTGGAGCTCCTTAATCTACAGGAAACAGTATGAAGAAGGTGGAACACTAGAGACATTAGAATCAACTGATGTTGCCAAAAATATTAGCTTATCTGCTTTTGCATATAAACTTGAGGGAAATCCCATTAATAATCCATTGGGTTTCATGTGATACCAGCCTGCTTTGGCAGCTATCACAGTTTCAACTTTTTTTTTTGGAAGGTTTATGTGCTTGTGTGTGGAAGTGTTCCATCCAGAAAGGTTTTCTAACCAAATCGACTCATCTGTGTCGTTATGGACCTTGTTTTTCCACTGGTGTGCAATCATGTCAGGTTATTCCCAAACTATTCCCATTTCATTAAAAGCTATCCAAAATATCTTCACATACTGAAGTATTTAGAGTTCCAGTCACTAGAGCTAAAAAGCCAAACCCAGTTCTTGGAAAAAAAATGTCACATCAAAATATCCCCTCCACCAAACCTCTCGTTCGAATAACAAACAAATACCATTATCTTTGGACCACCAAGCTCAAACCAACCTTTTTCTGTTGCACTTGGTGAAGTATAGCATAAATGTAGCTGTTTGGCAATAGAAACCCATTCTACAAGACTCAGTGTGCACTGTTCTTGAGTAAAAAATGCAAGTTAAAGATCTACAATGTTTTCACCTTTTCCTTTGTTTACCTTAATGTTGCAATGCGTTTCACACATACTGTTCCAGCTCCTGCTACAGACATCAATGTCTAGAACCAAAAGTCCCCCCATATTACTCAAAAAAGAAGTTATTTTGACTGGTGACTCTAGCAGTTACAGTTACAACATACTGTTTCAAGCTTTAATAAACATTTTTTTTATAAAACCCTCAACACTTTGGGTGTTGAATCAGTGCACACTCCATACCGCCCCCCTAGGAGCAGGGCTTCAGGCCCACCCATCACAGGTAAGTTAAATTTAGGATCTTCCAAGGAGGAAGTGTTTAACAAAGAAAGCTAATAAGTGAGGGAAAGGCTGGTTAGGGTTAGGTCCCTTCCCTTGGGTTAGATTTAGGGCTTAAATTCAGGGTTAATAGTCGGGGCCCATGGTGTTATGTTAGTATGGTCTACCAAGGGGCAAGTGTTTGCTTCTTCGCCTATGGCAGATGTTGTCAGAGGCCATCTTGTCTGCAGGCAGGTTCTTCTTCTCGTTTTAAGTAGAAACCTTTTGACAGCACTGTAACGTAATGGGATATATAGCGTACAACTGACACAGTAAACATGGGAATTTTCAAAACATGGATGTGATGCTCACCATCACCTTGTGAATCAATCATTTTGTGCTACAGGAAGTGTTTGTGGCAGTCACAAACCTTTTTATTTCATCTATACAATCTTTTTCTATGAACATTAATAGATTCATCTGGAACAAGTTGATTTGTGACTTAGATAAATGCTGCAGCATATTTGTTTGTAACCAAATCTTTGCAGTTGCTCACATTCAATCTTTGTCTGATTTCCTTAGATATTAGATTCTTAGGGTGACCATGCTGAAAGATTAATCTGGTATTCTTTATCCAGTAACAGATGTAGATGCTTTACCAAAAAGGCTAAATTTGCAGGTATGTGTGCACATTTATCCAATTTATTTTGTGGTGTAACATCTGCGTATTTGTAAACAAAATGCAGAAATCAGAAGTCGCATAATCAATACATGAGTTTCATGTTAGCCTGGCGTATCCAGGGAAACTGCATTTTTCTTTCTGGAGGACTACAAACAGAAGACAGCAAGAGTGTGTGATATTTTCTGAAGATTTATTAGTTCCCACAACTACTCAACCATCAACAATACACTGCTACAACCGTCAGTGCCGTGTTTTCCAAGAACAGACCCTGTGGAAGGTTTTTCATGCACGTTTTCCAAAATAAATGAGATTATAAAGAGGTGGCTGTGGTGCAGAGGTAACCTCTGATCAGCAGATTAAGTGTCCTTGGGAAAGACACTGTACCCCACATTGCTCCTGGTGGTTACAGGTTGGTGCCATCAGTTGATGCATGTGTGAATGGGACTGGGAAGCGCTTTGGGGCTTCGAGAAAGGAAGGACAGCACTTTAAAAGTATATGCCATACACTAAGACACGTAGACCAAAATCTTCTAATGATCACGCTTCCAAAGTTTTTTTGCCAATATCTGATTGTTCCCAGTTATAAGATTGTTGGAGGCTTAAAAACTGGCTATATTAGACGTGTAATTTCTCTAATCGTTTTATCGCCAGTTGTATAACAATTCATTAAATACAGAGGAATAGAAATTAGAAGCAAAAACAAGTGTGGTCATTGCCTGTCAGTGGCCACAAAAACCAAGCTCATCTGTAGGAATCCTTGCTCCCAAATATTGGATTTGGAGTTTTTACAAGAAAAAAGTTCCACCACCAGGAACCCCCCAAAAAACCATTCCTTTTGTGGCTTTAGAGTACATGGGAAGAAATGCCTGTTTTGCTGGGAAAGTGAAGGTGAAAGATGGCTGCTTTCTGTTTTTTGTTAAGGTCAATGAGTATATAATTTTTTTAAGCCCTTAGACTAGAGAAAAAAAACAAAAGATTTTAAGGATGGAGGGCAAGAAAAAAAAAGAATTCTTACTTTTACTGCATCTGTTACATGTCATCACTCGAAACTAATCATGTCCTGGAAATTGAGCCCAAGGTAGAGTGCTGAGCTTGGATTTCACTGTGCCTCCTTTTTTTCTTTGGTCTTTTCACTCCCCCATTTACTATCTCCCATTCTTACACTGCTTCACCTCTTTATCTCTGTCCAATCTGTAATTCCCTCTTACTCCATCCATATCTGTGGCTGTTTTTAACATACTCCTCCTCCTATTCCTCCTGCCCCATATCTATTTCTTTTTTTTGCTTTTCTCAGTTAGCCACTGAGCCAGGGAATAGTGCTTCAGGTTCTTTGCCCTGGATTGTTTGCTCTCAAATATTGATGTGGATTTTCAATTAAACTAGTTGCCATTAGAAGGATTGCAACACTTCACCTCCTCTGTGTCTCCAGCAAAATGGGAAGCCTTTAGTCATGCGATGATTTCCTCAGAGTTCTTCTCCGTTCTACCTCGCCTTGTTTGAGGCACTCGAGGCTGATGTCCATTTTTATTTGCCAAAAACATAAAACAGCACCGTTAGCAACAGCTAGGTCAGAGCAGATCTGCTAGCATTTGTCTCCACAGTTACATGGCTTTGCTTTGCTTTGCTTGAAGATGCTGACCGAACTGGAGACCCCGTGGTCTTGTAATTGCATTGGCTTCATAGTACCAAGAATGCTATCTCCTCATGACAGGTGGTCACAAGATGTGGCGGGATAAATCGCTGCATAAATTACCCGTGGTGGTGGAATGACGATTTACTGAAATGGGGAGGCAATTCGAGAGCACAAGTGATAAGCCAAGAAAACGTTCTGAGGAGAGGTAAGGAGGACTTAACCGTGACACAGAGGAAGCAGGGCTGGGAGTGTTTAAGCCCTGAATGCATTGTGCACTGTTGTTATCTTTCAATATGAAAACACTAATAATTCCGGTCTGTTTGAATGAGTCTGAAGAGCAGGAACCCGGTGTCAGGGACACGGAGCGAACAGATAACCGACATGGTCTTCCTTCTGGGTGGGAAGAACACTCTTCCCTGTAGCGTCGCATTTTCATGCCTATTTGGCTGTGATCTTGCTGTGATTATTTGCATCTCTCTCTCTTTCTGTCTACTTTTGCGCCTGTGTGTGTCTTGAGGTGGCTTTGTGTGTGCATATATTCACACTATGTGTTAGGAGTGGGGGGGCAACTACATTAGATTTGGCAGAAGCACCACTATTTGTCTGACATGTTGAGGGAGAAGATTAGAAAGGGAAACACAGAATGTATTCACTATTATGCTCTCATCTCACTGCTCTAGCAATTGATTTTTTTTCTAAGTACAGGAGTGACTGGGCTGCAAAGAGCTGGGAAAGGAGAGTGTGGAGAGCGTCCATTATCAGGCCAAAGACTCCAGCACAAACGTAAAAATTCAGAAAGAAAAGAGGATAAACAGCAATAATCGGTTTCTGCGCAACGAAGCGTGTCTAAAGTCATTTGGGGGAAGCCGCTGTGTATGAGTTTCTGCGCTGCTCTGGCTCATTGTCCTTTACAGCTCTGCTCGGCCGAAGCCTGGCCTCTGGGTCAGATTACTCACAAAATGCCTCATAACCTTCCCCAGGATTCCGCTGGTCTGAGCTTATCGTTCTCACACACACATTCAGCCACTCTGGCGGAGAGCAAGGGCCCTGTCTTAGTGTTGGAAAGTCCACGTCATGCCAGCCGGCCAAACCAGGAAAAATATGCGGCTAAATGCATTCATTTGCAGCGAGCTGCTAATATGGTCTCTAAAAGTGTTCACGCTAAGCCGTGGCAAAGACACTACTCTGAAATATAAAGAAGGAAAGTATTTCAGGATTCCTCTGACATATGGGCAGTGGATTGGCTGATGATGAGGGTGAACTTTAAATGAAAAAAAACAGTCAATGTCAGCCAGTTAATTTTTGTCAGCTGGCAATAAACGATTTCTTAATGGTTAGTCGATTTTCACACTTTTGCTTGTAGTCATGTATGAAATGATTAGTGACGCACGGCTGTGTTGAGAGGGGGAATATCAATCAAGCCTGAGACAAAGAGTGCTTAATGATAAGGGCGTCTGAGATGAAAGCCCAAAGGATTGTGGGAGGTGGAACTGCATCCTAAACTCAGAAATGTTTTTTTTTTCCATTCTTTTGCTAATATTCTTTTTTAAATCATTAACAATAAGTATTTTTTATGCAAAAAACTGCAACTCACTTCTCTAGTAGGTAGTTTGACTTGTCTAACAGATCAAAGGGATACTTTATTACAGCAGTACCATCCACCAAGCAGAACGCACCTTTGTTTTCCAATATTACAGCCACACAGATAGCTAAACATGTATGCCCTAGAGCGTGTGCCTGTTCTGTAGCTGTTGATGTAATACTGGTGTTGTTTTTCTAAGTCCCCTGCCGTCCAGGCTGCGCCTCTCCGACATCTGGTTGTGCTGCGCCGTGAACCGTGCAGCCTCACGTATTATGTGTGGGTAGAAACTGAAGAAACTCCTCTCAACTGTCTTTGATCAGTCTGGTAAACTCAAACCAGCTCCTGTCATCCCGTGCCTGTGTGTGTGTGTGCGTGACTTTCACACAACGTTTACCACGATATGGAATTAAAACTGACGCTGTGGAGGAATTGTGACCTCCTGGGGTTTAACAACAAAGTACTTGTGTTGGTAAATAGATGCAGATATTGCATTCTTTTGAGCTGTGGGTAATAGATCACACACATTCTCTACCAGCAAGTGTGGACGTTTGATTTCAGCTTCATACAAAGCTTTATTTAAACATTACAAAAAATACCATCATTTCCATCCATCTTTGAGGATCAAACCAAACTGCAGCTCCCAACATGATCTGTAGCAATACTTTAATAGACATGATTGTTCACTAAGTTCATCAGGTGGCTCATTTTTCTTGCCTTTGTTAAATCTGTGTGTCTATAAGGATCAGGGCAATGACTACGACGCTTTAACAAGACTAAGCCTCGTTTTCTGTTGTCAAATTTGAAGCAGTCAAAGCAGTTCCTCAAAAAAACCAAACACTGGAGGCAGGTTCCAGACCTTATAAAATCCACTTTTACATCTAAAACAAAACTATTTACATCCTGTTTTATAAGTATTTTGATCCCTAGTGTTTTATTGACTTTACTGACAACTTTCAGCCTTTTATTTTATGAAGATGTGTGAACCCAGCTTTACTTTGAACCACCTACCCATCATTTTTGGCATTTTGAGGTGGGCAGAGAATCCTATAATTGATGTACCCGTCCTGCTCCAGATTTCATTTTTTTTTTATTGGTCTGAACTTTTTGGCAGATATAGATATAGATATATGATTTCTACTCCGTTCTGCTCCAGTGTCGGCTGCACAATGGACTAAACTCTATAATTGCATCCTTTATTCAAAATTTTGGCTCATGTTAAAGTTCGACAAACATTTGGCTTCCATTTGTTTGTTATAACGTAATTTTTTTTTGCGAGCCTTTTTAAGAAGTTTAATCAAACCTCCTACTTTTCAGACGCAGCAAATGCAGCACCGTTTTAGGTGGTGTGAAATTAAAAGAATGCGAGCTTCAGCTACTTCTGTTTTATGACTTTGTGCTAAAAACATTCAAGAGATGCATTTTTTTTTAGCCTGAGGCTTTCCCTTCCAAACAAAAGTTTTTCATTTTCGGTAGATAAATGTATTTCTCAGATGCAGAAAAACGGATAAATGTTCATTTCCGCTGTGGTTACATGCTTTACACTCTGCTGTTTAGTTAACAGCTTCTCCTATGTGTTAATGTCTGCTTACAGCTGTGGATTATGTCTTGTGAATTCTTACCTCTTCTCAGCTACAGGCTAAACTGATCTGGGGCAGAAACAGATGTACGACAGGTCTAGCACTCACATAGCCCGACCTTTGCTTTTGGCATTAGATGTGTTTTTTTTTAATAATTCTTCCTTTCAAAGATGACATTTTGGTATATACCTGTCTTGGTTTACTTTTATCTCTGCTGTTGTTATTATACACATGAGGGTATTCGGGGAAAACAGTATTTTTGTGGAAACTCCAGAAAGTTGCAGATGTCATGCTCCTTAATTCATCTCCTTTAAAGGTCAGAATTCATAGAAATATATGAAATGATGAGGACTGTTGTTTCTTCTAAAGACACAAAGACAACTTTCACAACTTTGTCTTAGAGGTTATCATCTAGAGTCGTATACTAAAGAATTTTTTTAACATTCTGTAAAATATGTCGACGTCTTTCAAGTTTCAAATGTGGTTCGTTTATTAATTATCAACGTCAGGAATCATCAAAAGGAAAGATGTAAATTTTTGATATTGCTGGGGATGCTTAAATCATGAATTCTTGCATAGCAAGTCCTATCACACCATGCACAAAAACACACACATACTGATGGAAATTTGCTGCTATACAAGGCGCCAACCTGTAACCGCCAGGAGCAATATTCTATTCATTTCAGCGTCTTGCTTAGGGACACTGACAGATGAGGAGGCAATGGGGAAACCAAGCCTGCAACCTTCAGATCAGAGGAAGATTGCACCACAGCTGTCCTAATAGTCACAAAAGAACTGGAAAAATCAACATTAGAAAAAAACCAACCATCATGAGTAAAAATGGATGAATTCATCTATTTAAAGTAATTTTTAAATTACATTCAGAGTGTGAGTTTGGCCAGTGTTTCAAACATTAAATTTTGGCCTCTGTGTGGAGGTAGTTTAGTTACTTAAAATCCACCAAAAAGCAGAGTTTGGTGCACTGCAAGTTGTGTAGAAGGCGTGTTCCTCCTAAAACTGGACATATCACCATCCTTTTTATCACCTGAAATAAAGTCTGAAATAAAGAATAGTTCTCCAGCAAAAACAAGAAGGTAAGACCTTCACAGCAGCAACAGTCTAAACCAGAAGAAATTCAGAGAATTTGATTTGAGTTTCTACTGTATTCACAGGATGTTACAAAAATGTTTATACATTTTATGTTTTTTCTGTCAAACGTGAAAACATTAGAATTTATTTGTAGAATTTAGGTTTTGTTTTTAAACGGAAATGATCAAGCAGTTTAGTGTTCTGTTTTATTGATGTTCTCTTTTGAAACTAATGTTCACTTTAGTTTGTAATATTTATACCTTTTTTTTTTGTTTTCTGGGGGAAAAAACTGGTCCTTTAGTGCATCTGTTAGGTTTAAAGTATGATAAGAAATAAACATTGAAATCTAAACAATTTGCTGGTGATTACACATTTCTCTAATGAGCCGCAGAGCGTTCAAATTTGACAGATATAGTTATTTGTTTTATATCGTGATATATATCGTTATCGCCTAATATGAAAAAAAAAAAAAAAATCAGTATCATGATATTAAAAAATCACTATCGCCCAGCCCTAAATGAGAGGCTGAAATGGAAAGAAGCAGTCATTTCACACAAGAACCATGTGAACCTCTTGTATGTGTGAGAAACCATGGCCAGCAGTCGTGTCCTCAAGTTACACGCCACACTTTATGTACCTTAGAAGAAATCATTGCATGGCATTAATCTAATGCTAACTCAATTAAGCTCCTTCCTTCGCCTGAGCCTCAAGCTTAACCTTATCTTATATTGCTATGAACCATAACTGATATAATCACAGCAGTCCCTGTGGGCATGTGTTACCACCACATTATCAGATGTGCTAAATCAGTTTATGGATTAATGAAATTTAGCCCCCTCATCTTTAAATACCTCCTTCGTCCTCGGTGTCCCTCTTTGCAGGGGAATCAGCTGGGCGCTCTGCCCATTTCCAAATCACTCAGGTGTGGCTCCACCCCCGCACTCTGTTAATCAGGATGTGTAATGGCTTGATAACTGCTTCAGGGCCAAATGAGCTGAATGTAGTGTGATTAGGAACGTTGAGCTGGTTGCCTTGGTGTTGTGTGCGAGGGTGCAGCCATGCTCTAGCTTTGGATGAGCGGTTCAAGTTTTGGGAGCCCTGAGGAGAGATGTTCACTTGATGTTTGAAGCACCTGCTGTAACAGACAAAACATATTATTACAGAGGCTCAACAAGAACCGACTGCTCCGAGTACGCTGTGATTTGAAACAAATTACTGTTGCTATTCTTTCATTTCTATACGAAAAGTGAACAAGTGATTATACTTTCCAGATACTGGGTAATTATGCCGGCACTGCCCTTTGAGGTAATTTATAATATAAAGCATGTTTCTTTTATACTGAAAGACATAAAAGGAATTCAGGATTAAAAGCAGGAGACTTTCTCATCTTTTTGTGTTATGATGAAACATCGATAGACACTAAGAACAATGGAGGCCGACAGCCATGGAGCACAAGCAGCCGGCTTATTAAGTATTTCTGTATCCGGCACCACAGATAATGAAGGAAGCAGTGGTTGGTGGTAATTGTTTTGACACTGTTTTTTTCTTCTGTTTTTCCTTTTCACAAATTCATCCTTTTGGTCTAAAAACCATTCAGATTAGTCAGACAAAGTAAATGATGGTAATTGTCTTTTTTCAATTACATTTCTAACCTTTACACCTTGTTTCCTTCTTCACTCACTTCGATTATATTAAGCACTGCACTGAAAAAGCAAGGTCTGTGCATTGAAGTAATTTTTTGTTTGATTGGTTGTCATATAAGTTACTACCACTTATGGAAAAGTCACCACCCACTGAAAAGCAAAGTAAAGGAAACTGGTGACCAGCAGTCACAGATTTGCAAAAAGTTCAATGCAAAGTTGCTTTCTCCCACAGAAGAGCGAGGCTGCAGTGATGCTCATGAAGGCAAAGCAAAGGGTTAGATACAATAACGTTGAGAGATGTTGGTGTGCGGCTGAAAAGATAAGGAAGAGTGAGGGTCTGGAGCGACCGAGAAACGAATAACAGTTTGACAAGTGAAATGAAAAAGCTGCAGAGGGCATTTGGAACCGTGTGTTAGGCGTGTGTGCAGTGCGGTGTGGTGCGGCACAGCGTTTGGGTCATACATCACGCTAATACAGCAGGAGGACACAGCCTAGCGCAGCGCTATGCAGAGCAGGGGAGAATAATGTTGCTGCGCTTGCACCTGCTCAATCTGATTGAAACACGCAGCACAGGAG
This sequence comes from Oryzias celebensis, assembly GCA_014656515.1. Lineage (NCBI taxonomy): Eukaryota > Metazoa > Chordata > Actinopteri > Beloniformes > Adrianichthyidae > Oryzias > Oryzias celebensis. The sequence goes on from BNCR01000009.1 coordinate 15,356,127, forward strand.
GCTCCATTTACTCACCCCCCACATGCACACTTTATAAATCTATTCTTAGCCTATATATTTCTCTAAATAATTCCAGAAACAGAAAATAGACATGAGTTGTCCATCACTGAGAGACAGAGACGACTGTGCCACACTGCATTTCCTGCTGTGGCCTGTGTGCAGTAGAAAAATACAACATAGCTGCTAAGCTCTCTATGAAGCACTGATGATTGTTTATATGAACGGTAATGCTAGATCTGCACAATCTGAGGGAAACTCGCAATGTACGATGTTAGTTATCAATATTGCGATGACTTGTATGTAAACAAATAGCAAAACACAAATCAACTAATACGTCATTTCCTTTTGACGTTAGTTTTATTTAAATAAACGTCAACGTAGCTGAAATATACTCCAAAAGTCCACATCGGAGGTGGACATTTAACATCACATAGCTCCATTTGTTTGGTCAAATGTGTAAAGAACTTTAATTGATTTGTTAAAAGCTGCTATGAGATTGTTTTAGCATGTATGCAAAACTTTAAGGTAACCATTTATCCCACTTTACACCGTCTTTTGCCATATGCGTATTGCGCAGACTCGATGTTGCGATGATGAATAATTTTCAGTTTTGTTGAACGGGACTACCAAATATGATAAATTAGACAAATAATAATGTGGTACAGTTTTCTCAGTCTCACACATTCATAATAAGTGGTGTGCTAATTATTTTTTGTAGTGTTAATCTCCCTTCATTTTGTTTCTATGTGAGCCTTGACATAAAGATATAGGAGGTATTAATTAAAGGTGAGAAGCCATAATAGCTGTTGATAAGGAACTAAAAGTCAATACTGTGGATGACTTTGATGCTTCTCATTTTTTTGCTTTAAAAAACTTCAAGTATTTACATTATTATAACTACTTCATACTTTTTTGCTCTTCTCACTGTCTGCCTTTGATCACCAAAGCGAGACTCAAAGCAGTTGTGAGGAGTTCCGAGTCCCTTCCTTCTGCTGCTGACACCTACATTATTCACTCTGCTCTCATCAACCTTCATAATTAGCGCCAATCCTGCAGCGCTTCAAAGGCAAGTAGGATGATGCTGCTCTGCAAAATATGCATGTTATCAGGTAGGATTGTCACACTAACTCATAAGTAAGGTATTTGAAGATCCATGAATTCAACTTCAGTGTTGGCAAAGGGAATGTGACATTCAAATGGCATTTCAGCACCATTTGCGTCTTTATGTAAATGATCAAAGCCTCAGATTTAGTACCTTAGCATCAGTAACTGAAAGTGGAAACAAGTTGTAGTTGATTTGAATGGAGTTGATAGTGTCTTAGCTGAGTGTCATTATATACATGGCTACATATGTCTCAGTCTGAAAACGGGAGAATACGTGAGTTAAAGAAGTCTGACAGCTGTTAGCAAAAGTTCCAAGTAGACCACGCCCAAGGTTGGGTGCATTTTTGAGGTCGAGTACAAAATCAAACATTTGAAACAAAGCAAAATCAGACTTCAAATATTGTGTGATCAGCATAAAATCTAATCAACCTTTTTTGAGTCCAGTCTGTAAATAAATCTATTTTTCTTGCATCACCCAAAGTTGGGGTGAATTTTGCTAAAGATGCTTCAGTTAATTTAATTTTTAATTGAGCGCCAAACATTTCTTCTCGTATGCTATCCACATAAACTGTCACTGTGAGGTTAATTGTATGACTCTGACTTTAGAAGCAGATAAATTAAATCTTAGCAGTAGGTACTTCATCTAAAAATAACGCCAATAAATCAAAAAAAACAGAAAGTGGTGATAAGTTCTCTGCTGCTTCCAGTGCCCTCTGACCTCCTTGCATGAAACTCAATGCCACCACTAATGTTATCAAACTTCAGATCTTAGTGAGCTCCTGGGGGCGTATAGGTCTATCTCTAGTAGATAGTAGATCCCAAGGCAGGCAGAATAAAAAAGTTATTATTTTAAAGTTTTTGTGGGTTGAAGCATTCGAGGTTGAGGTTAACAAGCTGAGAGACAAAGGTGGGGACCCACTGTTCACTAGAAGACTATTTTCCTTGTTTATTTTGGTCACTTCTGGGCTCTGTTTATTTGGATTGAAAAGGTTGGGTGTGCATCAACTTTGAAACTAGGGTTTCAAGAGATCTAAGAAGGTCCCTCGGGTAGTGAGCGTGGCCTTTGGAGCACCAAAGTATTTGACAGAGCAGCTGTAATTGTTCCTCAGAGACCAAGAGGAGTTGGCATCAAAATAAGTCTGTTTGAAATGGATTTACTCCCATTATAAATGGAAGGCTGCACAGAGCCAAAGAGACAAAGACAGGAAAAAATACTTCTTCATTTTGTGGTAATAACTTTTATGTCTATGTGGAAATTACCTCAGATGTCTTTGCAGGTCCTTGGAGTGCATAGAAATCTTTCGCCCGTTTATCGCTTTGGCCATTTCCCCCCAGCGGTCTTTTACTTGTTTTTTTTTTTTTTTGGTTCAAATTTCTTTTCATTCATGTCAGTGGTTTTGTATTGAAAAACATGAGCAAGAAGGCTAAGTTTTGGACCCCTCGGGGTCAGTACTGAAGCACTCTTCTAGCATGTAGTGTGATGTTTAAACGCTCCTCGATTTCTCAGCTCAGTTGAAGGCGAAGTGTTTCTGAGGATTCACTGTCATCAGTTGTCTAGGGCCATGGGAGCGGCTTGGGTCATGGGCATAGGGAGGATTTTGATCCGCACCGCTTCAGAAAAACTAGTCAACGATAACTATATCCACAGCTGCTCAGAGACCCTGTAGCCCTTTGATCGAGCCTTTCTGAGTGAGGTTTGTTTGAAGTTCTTTCGTACATGTTTGCTGCTTTCTGACTGGGGTGTTAGAAACGACTTATTTTTTGTTTGTCAAGATTGACTGAATGTTGGCTATGACTGGCAGGCGGCTAACAGAGATAAAAAAAGGGTGTGACAGCATCTGTTGTTTAGAAACTGTCTGTGTGCATTCATATGCATCAGTTTTGGTCAGATAGGTCAATATATTGGAGTGATCAGTGGTTGTGTTTAATCTACTTTCATCTTGTTAATAGAAAAAATATGTATAAATACAAAAAACAGGAATACTCTATAAGAAAATAGTAATCATATCATTTGCAATTGACCCGCACCTTTCTGTGTATTGCAGATATATGTGCATTAATAAGGCCAGCCCTTCACGGGTGAGTGCCTACAAAAGAAAGATCCCTTCTCCATAAACAAAGATGGCCTCCCCTTGGGAGGAACCCAGTTGTTGATCCATGATGAACTCCTGACCGGAGCTGCCACATCCTCTTGACTTGGTTCAGTGGTGTTTGGGGTTGGGAAAGACAGACAGCAGGTGTGAAAGACAGACTGACAATGTGACCCAGACACACTGGAATGCAAAACGGGGGCTCTGGTCAAAGTGAAGTCGATTTTTCCCCTTTTTACGTATGTTCACCAGAATGGATTTTTTTAACAAGAAAATAACTTTTATGCACAATAGCATCATTTGAACTTTAATTCCTTAAAAGAGGGCGTAAATACATTTAAAAGGGGGTATCAGGCTTGGCTGCTTTGTCATTTCCAGAGTTTGTTTTTGTGCACAGTCCTCTTTGTTTTTGAAAAAATGAAAGCTGATAAATCTAATCAATTCAATTGAAATCAGTTTAGTTTAAATAAGATTATTTCAGTTGATTATTTCAGTTCAAACATAGTTTAGATGAGTGGGAGAAGTAGCAAGGCTAGGCAATTTTCTTCTTTATGCGTTTTCTTTATGGTTCGTGTTTACTTCAGGCATCACTGTCCCCAGAAGACCAAATGCTGTTTTCTGCAATCTGTTTGGGTTGGGTTGGGTCTTTTTCTTTCCTATCCCACCCCATTAAAATTTTAATGAAAAGGACAGAGGTGTAGAGCCGAATCAAAGCAGGTGGTCGTTTAAAAATCTGAGAAGCTTTTATTTATTTTTTTTCATTTTTTGCAAATGCAGTAAAAGGTCTGCCTTCTAACCACAATGAAGTGATGATTAAGCTACAAAAAAGTGCTTCAATTTTTAGATGTGCCTTTTTAAGATGATGTGAAATGATTTTAATTTAGCAAAATACTTTTCTGTTACAAACTGACTGTTGGGGGAAAACATATAGACAATTGATGGCTATTCCTGGGTTCGGGTGAGTATCCACTCTGTGACCCACAGTACTAGTATTATCTCTAAACAGTGAAAATAATCGTAAAAAAAAATTGCTGAACATCCATTGAATCAAATTGGTCCTGACTTTGGACTGGAAGCTGTCTGGAGTATTTTATAATTTGTAAATGTAATTTTAATATTTGCAGTTCTTCTGTAATTTGGGGCATCACGATTTTTAGTTTGACATGTGTATATAAGTATAAGTAGGAATGTGTTGCACAAAGAACTAATACAAAATGTTCCAAAATAAATATTTTTTCTCTTTGCATACTGAGCTACATGTTATAGTCTAGTATTGTCTTGAATGCGTCAGAGCTACAGCAACGTTGGAGCTTTTCCTTGAACTGAATGATACCAGTCAAAAGTTTGGACACATCTTCTTTCAAAGTGAACAGACGTGTGTTGTCAGGGTTGTAGAATATGAAAGACCAATCCTTCCTCTTTTATCCTCTTCTTGGTAGATGTGCTGCAAACTGTTGTTGTTGTGTCACCCCTCGACAATCTTCTGACAGCTAAGATGGCAGGAGGTTTCACCTGCCTTTCCCTCTCACTAAGCTCTTTTGTTTGTACTGGTCTCTGCAGATGAGCAGCTCCCTCTTCTCATCTCAAGTGAAGCTAAATGCTGCCTCTTCTCTCAACCTGCCAGCTCCAAATTGGCAGCCTGACCTTCTTTTTGTTCTTCAGGGCGTTTGTACAAAGCCTTACCTATACCATGGGGGAAAAATGCAATTAAGAGGTGACACAAACACTGAGCACCCGTTGTAGCCGTGCCCTGTAAGGAGAGAGTAAGGCAGCTGCCACTGTGACACTCATGCATAAAACCAGCCTGTTAATTGGTCTTTATGTATTGCACTGTGACACTGGGGTGAGCTGGCTTGATAAAGGCTGGATGTGACACGGCGGATGAGCCAATTGAAAAGGGAATGGTGTCGCACTTTGGGTGCGCTCTCTGACCTTTTGTTTTGACAAGTTGTAGGCAATTGGTAGTTAATGTTTCCATACAGTTGTCGAGCTGAACATGTGAAGCAGGAATCTGGAGTTAAAGAGCTGCCATTTAGTCTTTGCTCTCCTCTGTAATTGTGAAATTAAGGGGAGCCGTAACTGGTGTTAAGTCATTTTCAGTTTTGAAAAGTAAAATTCTTTTTTAAATGTCACTTTTTCTGATAGAAATATGAATGTTTTTAGTGGAGACCTAAAGTGTGCAACACAAAAACACAAAATCACAGTATATACTGCACTTTTAATAGCCGTACTTAGGGTTTTGGCTGCACACACCTTCTTGTTTTCATTATCACAGACAGAATTCATCAGACATCATTTCCATGCTATAATTGACCCTAAGAACTTGGGAAAGCCTGCAAAGAATAAATGAATAATGCTGTCAGATTTATAATCATGTCCTCTTTTTTTTATTTTGGTAATGTGTAATGAGAACGTCTTGCAGCGTTTATTTTTAGCAGAAGAAGCCCATTAAAACAGCATCTGAGGGAGAGGGCCGTTTAATTGCCAGCCGAGGTGTGTGACATTTGGAGCAGCTTTACTGAATTTGGCCCAAAAGTACAAAAGGTGTGGTGAGAAACTCGGTAATTACTCTGGTTTTCCGGGCAACCATTTTAATAAGACGAGGCGTGTTGGAGGGCCATGCAGCAGACCTCACATACATTGAAGAGACTTCCACACAAGTGTTTTGTGACTTTCAGATGTAATTTTTTTTTATTTTTAATAATCTAAATTAAGATTTTTTTTTTAAATCAGTTTTGAATTGCAATTGATGTCAAAGGCTGACATCATTTGTGTCCCTCAGCAATTCGTCATCTTTCTCAGCCTTGCAAACAGCCTGCCTCTCCATCCTGTCCGTGTTTACCATGTTTGTACAGTAGATGAGAGGCTCCCTGGCCTTCTCCTATGAGTTGTTTATGCCTCAGACCCCTGACAGAGGAGCGGAAACTCCTCTGGGAGAAACAGGAGGCACTTCAGGTTGAATGAAATTCTCTTGGAACACTCCAAAGGTCTGTTCATCTCTGCATGCTCTGGGGAAAAAAAAGCTGCTTTTTCTTTCTGTTTCTTGAAGTGGATGCTTAATCTAGCGGCACTGAAAGAAAAGGAAAAAAAAAAAAGCACAGTAATGCACTTTTTTTTTCCCGTTTCTTTTTTAACCCAAGAGAGAAAACACTTAAAAGACGCTTCTGCATGATGGGTCGACATAATGAGCCTTCACTGCCTGATATTAGGAAGTTTATCCATAGAATAGCACCGGGAGATGGCTTAGTGCAGGATGTTATCTTAATGCCACAACATGAGAAATGATGCGGCAAATAGTGTCGGAAAACAGGAAATATGTCGCATTTCCAGGGGAAAAGATCGCAGAAACCTATGGTTTTTTTTAAAAAGGGAAACAACTTGCTTTCGTTTGCAGTTACTAAGTAACCGTGGGTGCTTTCAAACTGATCAATATGTGGATTTTTTCTAAAGATAGCTCATTGGCTGTGTGACCTATGAAGTTGAATAACGTACACATACGCAGTGGAGGTCCAGGGGGTGTTTATGTGTTTTTGAGTTATGGCCCTGGTCTGAAGCAGGGTCTCTTAGCTCAGTTAATGATGGTTGCAGGGTTGACTATACAGCTTGAACCATCACTCCCAGGGCACCCTGGGATGTAATTCATGCACTTTAGCATCTGAAAAGGGACCTGTGTCTTTTCGCCATTTATCACCAACCTTAATTGCTTTGAATGCATCAAACTTGTATATTAACACGTAGAAACAAGCAATGCAGTGTGAAGTTTTGCGGTTTTCGCTAAATTGAGTCTTCTGAGGCTTGCACCCACTGAGCTGTGAGCTCAGATCAGCAGGTAGAGAGACACTGTACTGATTTGAATTTCCTCTTCTCCGGATCTTTATTTGCGAATAGGTGTCTCCTCCCTGCACCTTACTTGGGTTAATCATTAGCACAAGAGTAAGATTTGGTATTCTCCTCACCCAACAGCTGACAAAAGGCTCCCTGCTTTCTGTTTCTATTACAGTCCAGGCCTTAGGCTGCCCAGCCAACTCCTCAATGAGTACTCCTCCAACTCCAGCTTATGGATAAAAATATGCCTCTGGAGAACCCTTGTGTTTTTTCTCACACCCTATCCCTCTGTCTTTTTCTATTCCTCTGCTCCTCTTACAGTTTCACATCCAATTTTCGCATCGTGCAGTGACACCCATTCCCTTAAGACCCCCAGCTAGAGCAAGATCACTAGCCCCCTCTGTGCGTTTGTGTATGTGCTGTTATTGATCAGGGTTGTGTCTTTGTGGCTGGGGGCCCCCGCCGCTGTTATCTCTGCAGTGTGGAGGGTTGGGGCTGTACTTTACAGCACTCAGAGCTTCAGGGCAATGCGTGTTATCTACAGGGATTAAAAGTGTGCATGCAGCACTTTGAAAGCAAGTTTTTCTTATGTTTACTTCATATACAAACATGTGCAGTTGAATGGTACATAATAACAGCTGGTTGAGGTCTGTCTAGCAGGTGGAATAAATTGGGTGCTTCATTTGTTAACACCAAGACTGCTGATGGATTCATCTTTTTAAGAAAAAAAGATGCAATTTGCACTCTTGAAGCACTGCAGAGTTGTTTTTAAAGCAAGAACCAAAAAAAATAGACAGTTGCTCAGTATGGGTGTGAATCGGATTCTTATGATGGATTGCTTTATTGCTAGAAACAGCTTGTGCTTGTTCATCAGACTCTTTCACTCCTAAATCTTCTTTTTTCCTTTTACTTTAGATACAACCAGTTCCGTCCCTTTTTGACTTCTTTGTCCGAGCTCTCAGAAATGCATGCAGGGACACGCAGGTCCTCTCACTGTCACATAAGGATCCACGTTGGTACCCGCTCAGCAGAATTTCTGCGCCACCTATTGCAGCTCTGCTCTGTGGCCGCTGTGATTAATTGCTTTTAACAAAGCAAACAGACTTTCTTGTCTGAATCAATGTATTCTGTGTTTTTGCACAAACTCTTGTCAATTACAATTGTCAAAGTTTTCTGTTTTAAACGACGGGTTTAAATCCACGCCTTCCTCTGCTGTTGTTTCTCCTTTTTCTCCATCTTTTTCCTTCAGAAAGTATACGTCTTTTTACCTGATAACACGCAGCTCCTTTAGAGCTGTGACGCTTTTATGTGCCTGTGCAATAGGCTGAAATACGATCTCATTTTAACCCCAGTCATTTATGGGATGTGCGTTTACAGAAGCACATGAAGTAAAAGATTCTGCATCCTTCCATCCATGCATACTAAGCGGCATACTGCCACCAAGCTGATCAAACACCGTTAATCTATTTGTAGTATATGTTTGTTTCTTAAATGAGAAAATTAATATATTCCCTTTCTACGGCCAGCTTGGTGCAGCAAAGCTCATTGATTGTTGGCATCCTCTTTTTGTCCTCAAGTGTTTTTTATGTGGCTCCCTCTTGTCCAGTGTGTTTCAAGCATCAGATTGCTTTTAGCTCGAGATAGAGTTCCAATGGCATCTTCTGATTCTTCTATTTTTTATTTTTTTACATTAGAAGGTTATGCAGCTTCATCTGATGCCTGGACAGGCTCTCAGGCCTCACTGCATTCAGGCATGGAGACGTATAACCAAGGCAGGAAAATGCGAGTTGCGTAAATAGCGGGCGGACTCAGTTAATGATGCACGGGGACGGCCAATGAACTTTGTTTTTAATGAACTATCACAAAGACTGCAGATGTGTAGAAAGACTAGTCAGATTAATCAGAGGCAAAAACCTCCTTTTGGTTGCGCAGTGCCAATTAGTCCTCCTATGGAAGTTGGTTGTCAGGATTGCAGACTAAAATAGTGAGTACTTGTTGCCAAATTGTACATTAGCAGCACTGAGAAGCCCTCCACATTTTTTATTCCTACTGCAGGAGCGACATGTCTCTTGTGAAAATGGTGCTACCGCTCAGCTTAACTGCATTTAAAATTGAGCAATAATTCTCCACAGGAAACGTGTCCAAGATCTGTGCTTTTCATTAATCATTAATAAACCCAAACTGATCGACTCATAACCTCACTTTCATCAGCTTCTGGCAGCTTTTTTCCGTTCCAGAAATGAGCCTGTTCGTGTCATATATTTGACAATTGCAGGATAGTGTCCGCATGGGACTCATCATGCTCTGAAATTGGTGCGGCGTGGAGTTTATATTGCAGTGTGACCGAGGGCAAATTAGCAGGTCTATATATAAGCCTGCACTGCATGTGTTGTGAGCTACAGTGCATTTATCTGATAATCGCATGGGAGATCTTTGTGTGCACTAGCATGGCAGAGTTGTGAGGCTGCTGTAATAACAACGACACACAGATGCTGCCGCTGCACCAGCAGATGGGAAGGAGAAATAGGTCACTCACAATGAAGAGCTCTTATAGCTCTGATGGCAGAAGACGTGTACAGTAGACGAGGAAAGAATAACAAGAGGCATCTCTTGCTCCTTCATGTGCTAACCTTTATCTTCCTCGCACGTTCCCTCATTCTGCTTGTCCACCTCCTCGCTGTGTTCGACTAACCCTTTGGGCTGCATTACAACTGTCGTTTGGCGCCCCCGCTCTCCTCTGCGCCCCGTCCTCTCAACTCCCGAGTGCCGTATCAAGGATTCTCTTCGCCTTTACTCAATCATGTATGACTCCTTACCAGCAGAGTCAAAAGCAGTGGGGCCTTTTGCCTGCTTTCATTAGAGCCCCCCATAATGGCTGACTATGAATCTTTTGAAGTGTTTGCAGGACAGCTCCAGAGAAGCCCCACTGTCAGGCAGCATGTGCTGCTGACTCTGACTTGATGAAGCAACTTTGCATTAAGGCCACTGCACTCTAATGAACCCCAGCATAAGTGCTGACACTGGCAGAGAGCAGAGCCTGCTGTGTGTCACACCGTTAGTAGGTACCCAGTTGAATCTTTGGGCTCTTCAATGACACCAAGTCCAATGCCCACTTTCAAGCTGAGCAAGCTTCAATTTTTTTGAGACAAATTAAAATGAACGTCAATTTGGCACTTCGTTTTTTTTTACTTGTCTTCCACTGAAAAATCAATGCTCGGATGTCGTGCTTGAAGAGATGCGGGGAAGGGGTCAGCCGGAAACAAGCCCCTGTCTTGGTGATTAATGAAGATGCCCGGATTCTCATGTAGACTACATGTCTTTCAGCCAGTGTTTACTAATAGAAGAGCATTTTTCTGTCATGCTTGAGCTCACAGTCAAAGCTAATCAAGGGAGTGCAAATTAAAATAGAGGACGTGGTGCTAGAGGCCGGGAGAGCACAGAACCAGAGCCAGGTATCCTTCTTTGTCAACAGTGCAGAGCTAAACACGTCAGGACCATTAATGGTCTGGTTATTCAGTTCGTAGGAGAGAAGAAAGGCCAAATGCACTTACTGGCCATTTCGTTTTTTGGCACACCTGTCCAACAGCTCATTAACAAACATTTCTAATCAGCCAATCACATTGCAGCAACTCAATGCATTCAGGCACGCAGACATGGTCAAGACGATCTGCTGCAGTTCAAAGTGAGCATCTGAATGGGGAAGAAATGTGATTGAAGTGACTTTGAACGTGACATGGTTGTTGATGCCAGACTGTCTTGTCTGAGTAATTTCCGAAAAAAATTCATAGCCATAGATTGCTGATCTACTGGAATTTTCACGCACGACCATCTTTAGAGTTTACAGAGAATTGTCTGAAAAAAGAGAAAATATTCAGTGAGCTGCAATTATGTGAGCGAAAATGCCTTGTTGATGTCAGAAGATAATGTCCAGACTGGTTTCAGGTGATAGAAAAGCAACAGTAACTCAAATAACCACTGGTTACAACCGAGGTCTGCAGAAGAGCATCTCTGAGCGCACAACACGTCCAACAGGAAGCTGAGGCTACATTTCACACAAGCTCAACAAAATTGAACAATAGAAGTTTGGAAAGATTAGCCTGGTCTAGTGAGTCTTGATTTTTGCTGTGACATTCGGATGGTAGAGTCAGAATTTGACATCAACAACATGAAAACACGGATCCCATCCTGCCTTGTATCACCGGTTCAGACCGGTGGTGGTGGTGTAATGGTGAGGACGTGGACCAAACTCTCAGAGGAATGTTTCCATTATCTTGTTGAATCTATCCCACCAAGGATTAAGGCAGTTCTGAAAGTAAAAGGGGGTCTAACCCAGTACTAGCAAGTGACCAGTGAGTGTATGTGCTAAGTCAATTGTGAATGAGAAGATCCAGAAGTAATCCTGTTTCTTTTTATGAGTTTTTATTGATTAAAAAAATCCACTTGAAGAGTGGATTTTAGATTAGAAATCTATATGTTGGGACCCTTGAGGGTATTACTTAAGTCCATCTTGGCCACCTGTGGTACGGTCACGTTGGAAGGCTTTTTGTAGCCTGGAGATTTGCCATCTGGCCTTGATTGATTAAAGCTCCTTTAAGCAATTAATGCCAACTTTAATTGAGAGTCAGTTCCTGTGGCCGAGGGGATGGTGCGTCGCTGAAGCAGAGCCACAGATTTGGCTGAGAGGGGCAGGAGAATCTGTTTAGCGCCTCGACCCTCTCGAACGCACACAGGAGTGCTCTTAAGATGCTAATGCAAGTGCGGGTATGCTAGCTGCGTCTGTGGGGCAAATGGAGCTATAAATCATAGCTGGGAGAGTTTGACACGGCTTCTCTAACATTGGAATTAACATGTTGGGGATGAGCTCAAAGAACTTATTGCGATTTTATCTGCTGGTTTATCACTTTCAATTGCTGGCTTTCCTCTGTGAAAAAGCTCTGTTGCGGTGAATGTAGCAGAAAGAAAATTGAATTCCTCCTGCCAAACGGTGCACTGTGACAGCATGTAACTGCATGACCCCCCCCCCCAACCCTCCAACTTGGCACTTATTGTGCCATTTCATGTGTTTGTGATAAATGAACAATATCAGTTTTGTTTCCCCTCCTGTTTCACTTGGACCGCCACAATAGATGCACGCCACAAGCCATGACCTTCTTTTCTTGAAGGTTCTCTTTGTCTTTGAGTAATTGTTTTTTTTTTTTTGTTTTTTTTTGAGTAAGCATTAAACCCACCCCCAGTCAGATAATATGAGACACAGTGAATACAGAGTGGTCAGCATTGATTTCACATACATGACTATGACCTTTTCCATTCTAAGGTCCTGCGCTGCCTGGCAGTTTGATACGAGTCGGCTCATTGATTTCATCAAACTGTGAGAGACTCGCACTAAAAACTCTTCCCTGCAAACTGGAGTTTACCTGGATTTTATTATCGGCACTCGCTGAATAATTTAAAATGGAACCTTTAATTGCCTGCTCCACAAAGAATGATCAGTTTAATTTGCTCTCATTAAAGCCATCTAATCTAACGGGCTCATTTAGAGCTTTGGAAAGAACAGCAATCGCTGGTGTAAATCACCCTTTAGGTGGGGATACTTCAATGGATCATAAATATTTTACTATGTGTAGCTGTCTGCAGATTGTAAGGTGCCTCGACTTGACTTGCACAAGTGCTTAACATGCACCTTTGATGTGACTCACGCTGCTAACAAAGAAATCACTGCCCCATTATACAGAGCTGTTGCAACAAAGCTCTCAGTAAGCGCAGTCAAAAAAAAAACCTGAAAAAGCAACATTTTTCATTGATTGGCCAGATTAATAAAGAAGCGCTCAACTCGATGTGAGGAAATATTGCTGTCTTCTTCGAACTGACACAGCAAATGTGCACAGACACACACACTTGATCGATGCGGGTCAGAGCCGTTTGCTGGTTTAGGGTTTGGTCTTATTAGATTGAGGAGATGGTAATAGACAGGCAGCTGTAACATGATTCTCTCTACCTGACCCTGAGGCCAAAGGTTTATGTCTGACCCGGCACCACAAATGTAATGCGCCCAGTGCCCCAACACCCCACAACACTTTCATTAAAGACCCACTCCAATGGAAATTGGGTTTTTAACATGTTCTTGTGGTATTTTTGTCTTGATGGAAGACATGTATAAAGAAAATTTAGATTAAAACTGCATTTCTGAGTATTTCTGTAATATTAGATCGGAGTGTTATGGTCTGTAAGCTTGTAAGAAAATGTAAACGGATGGATGACAGGAAGAGGGGACGAGGTTGCACTGCAACAGTCCCACCCACAAGTCATAGGCAAATTTCTAATGAACTCCTGCAGCTCTGCAGAAACTATGTCCTAGAAAACAATGAACAAAGATGTTTGTTCAGCTTAGTCTGTTTAACAACCAGCTATTGTTTACTTTTACGTGATTGATTTTTTTGGTTGTTTCTTACAATATTCTAATATCGGTCCAATGAGACGGCTGTGGCTGTGATATTGGCCTATATAAATAAAATTGAATTGAATTGAATTGAATTGAAAACGACACTTTTTTTAAATTTAAAAGATCACTGATAGCTTTTAAAAAGGAGTTTAAAAAAGGATTGGATTGGGACTATAAAGATTGGCTTTAAGGGATCGTCAGCACTTCCATTTTGATAGTTTTTTAATGGTGGACAGTTGTCACTGAATATTAAATTAAGCAGATGACATTTTGTGTACATTAACAATGTCTTTCTAAAGTGAGAGGATGACACGTGTTAAACCTAGGTTGACACCTGACAATTCGGGTCCACAAAGGAGCCCAGGTAACAGCAGCAACAGTTAAAGGGCAAGTAAACAGGGAGAAAGAAGGCCTCCATTTTTTTCTGTGATGCTATTAGTGTTAATGTAATCCCAGGGTGCTCATCTGAGTGGAAAGCTGATTTCAAGTAATATGTGTTTGTTGGAGACAGATGGATGGTTTTCTGCAGTAGATATTGATTTATTTTCCTGTGGTTTATATATGTGTGTGTGTGTGTGTGTGTGTGTGTTTGGAGTGTATCTGCAGCCTGCTGTTCCTATTTGATGCACTGATTGGCTTCTTTTTTTGTCACCAGTGGGGACTCTGCTCAGAATCAGTGTTTTGGCACTGCTCGCCCAGTGGGTGATCAGAAACCTTCTCTAGCAGGCGGATCGTGATCGCACCACAGCAGTAGAGGGCGTGGCGGCTGCTGAACTGGTGCCTGTGCAGCTTCTATTGATTGTCATATTTGAGCGTCTCTCTATTATTGCTGATCACCAATCAGGGTGTGGCAGACGAAGCAAAGCTTTGGGAGCCCAGTGACACGTTGCCTGTATCGTGCACAAGGAGTTATGTCTTTACCAGGAAAAATACGTTTTCAGCTCCTCTGACTTTGATACAAAACACTCGAAAACTTGGGTGCCGCAAAAAAAACAAAAAAACAGATCCGTTTGTTCGTTGTAGGAATCACATTTCAGAATTAGCGCTTACAACTCACAGTTTAATCTGGAAAAACAAATTCCTAGTTAAGCCCTTTGAAATTGGCAGGGATTTAGACTTTGTTCTCTCTTAACAGGTGTACGAGAAACATCGCATCCTCAGTTTTAACTGAATCCTGAATGCCTGCACGTACTGTTACATGCCAAATCATTCTCCTGTTGCTCATTGTTCACAGCCATTTTGTGTAACAGCACAGCTTGTCGAAATATTGAATTTCTCTTTTAAGCTTGTTAGGGCTGCATCTTGAGGATAGACGAGTGCAAACACAGTCATCTTCTCCAGGGCTCAGGACACCCCGAGGTTATGATGTGCAGAAGAGGAGACCTAAGAGGAGGACAAGGACATAAGCTGAGACAATAATCTGATAATAGGAAAAGGCCCCCAAACAGCTGGTGTTGTACCAAACATACAATCTTAATCTTGTCAACTTTCTGTTGAGCTCCTCTGACTGTGAGCCTTGTTGTGGACAACAGAGCTGCCAGCTGAGGAAACTGTCCATGTTTCACTGTAAGTGCCTTGTTAGCGTGAAACAGCCCGAGCAGTTGTTGTGCATGAGCCCATTTGTGTATACCAGTGAAAGCACTGGTTCCCCCCCACAGTGTGCAGTGTAGTGTGTTAAGAAGATTTTTTCGGCATCATTTCCCCTCTTCCTCCCAAGCATAAAAAACATGAATATTTAAAAGTACATCAAACAAGCATTCATAAAATATTTAAAAAATGAGAGAAAGAAGAAAAGCTTTTGCCCTCTCTCCAATTCTCAGTATTTTGTAGCCTCTCTCACCCAGTCTCTCTTTACACACACACACACACGATAACACACACTTGCTGACATCCAGTCTAGCCATGAGTGAGAATGACAAACCGTCCCGCCCAATCCACTCTTCCGCGGTATCAGCACAATTCTGCTTTAAATATAAGAAGCAGGAATGTTCAGAAATTCAGGAACATAAAAAGCTTTGGTTTGTGGATGTCAGAAGATGCTGAACAGATTGCACTTTGAGAGTGCTGAGGGTGATCTCTGTTGTGCTTCCTATTTAGGAAGATGTTTTTCATGTGAAAGGAGTCGGTTTAACTGTCGAGGCAAAGTTAATCTGTGGAAGACAGTATTCTCTTCCACTTCTTCTGCCTCTACTCTCAATGTCTTTGCTGGATTTTATTATGGGTTGTCTCAGAGACAAAGGCTCACCAATGTAATGTTTAGTACACACTGGTGATCTCAGATTCTTGAATGCACTTTTAGCATACAGAGTTCACATTGGACCGTAGCTACCCAATATAACGCACGTACTCTCAGTTGGAAGAGGCTTGGTGTGAACATATCTCAAATCTCGCACATTTTTTTCTTTTCACCGTTCCATTCCAATATTTGAAAGATTTTGTGTCATATTGTTTTGGCTGGGCACAAATCGCAAGCAATAATTTCTCCTCCGTGAGAAATGTTCAAACGGTTTGCCATTCTGTGTATTAAAAAGGGCGCTACCTTTGAACCCCGCTGGTTTTGAACCCAAAACTCTGAAAAGCACAAATACACACATTTACATAGACTTTTCATTGTAAGTTGTCGCTTGTGCGTTTCCGAGCCAGGTGTAATTGTAGCACCAAGTGGGATGTTCAAATCTATGTAGGGGTGCAATATTTTCTTAATCAATAAATAGCCTACTTGCTGGTAACATAATCAACATACTGCTTTTACTTTCTCATGTTGGCTTTCCGTTCAGTATCATCAATGTAGTCCTTAACTTTACTCCCACCACTAATATATTAAACCTCTCAGTCTTACAAAAGCTTGGTTGACTTCTTGCATTCTATAAAAGCTGAGATTATGTGCATTTATCTTTGAGCAACAACAGGATGAAATATGAAGGCTGAAAGAGGTAAATGAAAGAGAGATTTCTTTAAGACTATCGATTCTGTCATTTTCTACTGTCTCTTTTAATGTATGCGTTTATACTTGTCTTTGAGCAATATTAAAGCATCCTCGCCAAATCCTCAACCCAATGTGGGGCAGGATGAAATAATTAAAGGTGACAGCAGTTTTTTGTTTGAACTTAGCTGTATTTCCTCCATCTTTTCCTCTCTTCCCTTCCATCCCTTTCAAAAAAGCCGAGGCGCTTGAAGAAACGGAACGGGGAGCGGACTCATATTGTGATCGAAAATCTAATCAAAAGGAGAAAGTGCTTTTAAATGTCTTTTGTTCCCTTGGGCAAAACATTTTGTGGGTCTCTCCGTTCTAAGCATGGCATCCTACCCAAACCTCCAACTCCATGGGATGCAATTAATATTGAACGGGTTCACTAGCCTGCTCTCCCTTCAAATAATAACAGCGTTAGAACGAAGGTTAATGCTCTGAATTAAATCTTCGTCCTCGTCATTTTCAATGGAGTGCACCAGAAGAGGTGGAACTGTTTAGGGGGGGTGCCAGGTCTGAAAAGAGATTGGTAGTCGGTGGGGGGGCTCAGATGGAAGAATAATTAATTACTGGTCTCTATAAATTCAATGTCATGTCTCATTTTCTCTAATCCTTCCCGCCTTCCTCACTTACTGGTGGCGCTAACAGAGAGGCTTGGGAAGACTAATGAAAAGGCCTCTTAGATTCTAATAGCAAATTAGCCTTCGTGTCAACTTTGGAGGTTGTGAGTGGAGTGACTTCCTACTTGCTAAAGAAGTGATCTGACCTTACCCTCTACAATAACAAATGCACATGCAAAAGGTTTTCTCTGCCAACCACATCTCTGGCCCACGTTTTGTCCCTGTAACTGTGTGTTTCCACAATGCAAGCCCACATTCTGCGAGGAGAGGCTGCCTGCCTTCTCTTTGGGGGATTTAGAGGTTTGGATTATGAATAATGAGCTGATTCCAGTTCCATCTCTCTTCTTGGCTGTTGCTTGACTTGACTAGAGTTGGTTTAACAAGTCGATTGGATTACTGTCTGATTGGGCCTTCTACTGAATCATACCCTTGGATGAAAGATGCCTTTTCCCTTTAGTGAGCCAAAACAGACATCTTGAAAAGGAAAAATAAAGCGTACTGAATCTTAGAAACAACTTCTGTTTTAAGTTGCAGCTTGAACAATGCTTCAGACATTTAATATCCAAACAGTACCTTCTTTTTCAGTGTATATACTTCTTTGATAATGTCCTAAATTTACCATAAGGTACAAAAGATAGAAAAATGTAGGTTTCTTTTGGCCAGTTGTACTTCAACACTTCACCCTGCAAAATTTCATACGTTTATGTGTGTTCTTTGAGTTGCAGAAAGACATACTGGTACATACTGTCCAGACATACTGTCTCATCCCTGGTTTTCTTATTCAAACACAGCCAAAGAGAAATCCCCACGCTGTTCTTGTACACTTTCTTCAAACAGAGGAAAGAAAATATTAAATATAAAGAAAAGGGTTGCTCCTGAGAAGGCAGCCATCCAGTATAACATGCGCATTTATGTAAAGCTTATAATCCAATTAACAAGTACAGAAAAGCAGCTGATCGCTCTGTAATGGGAATACAAAGCAGAGAAGTGCCATGTTTGAAAATGCACTCATGTGGAAAAAATGCAAATGGTGTGAAGTGAGTGTTTGGTAATGTGTCTGAATACAGCCTCATTCTGTCGCCAGAGACTTGAGCCCTGATAACTGTCCCTGCTTTCTGTTTCCAGGCATACTTCCGACAGGGTGTTGCCCTTCAGTACCTTGGTCGCCATGCCGACGCTCTTGCCGCCTTTGCCTCCGGGCTGGCCCAAGACCCAAAGAGCCTGCAACTACTGGTGGGCATGGTGGAAGCCGCCATGAAGTCACCATTACGAGGTGAGGAATTTTAAACCTGCATATTCTTTTCTAGAAAAGTAATTGCCCCCTAACAATTGGTGTGTCAAGTTTATCAGCAAAAAATGCAAACAAGGATCCAATATTTCATTACAAGTCTTTTACTACTGTTATTAACTGCTTTTTAAAGGTCATCTCAATTACATTAAGGTCAGAACTTTGACTCTAAATTTAAAGCCATTTATAGATGGTTGTGTGTTTGGTATGTTGGTATTATGCCATTTTTCAGAAATTCCTGTTATATCAGATGTAATGGGACACAAACCTTTTGAATGAAGAGTATTTTCCTTCACCTTAGATATCATTGAGAGGTTTTTTGGAAAGTTTTTTTGCTTTTTTCTTTGAAACTTTGCCTTGAAGGCTATTTTTGCTCCACCTCTTTCGGACGGTGGAGCTATCATCTCTGGTATTAACTAAGAGAAATTTAAACTGCAGCTTGGATGTTGTTTGTAAGACTTTGAGATCTTAAGTGTTTTCCCTTGCTCTTGGGATTTGCTCTGCCAACCACGAATTTCTTGATTAGGAACAGAGAATGGCAGTAATCAGGTCAGGGTGTGTCTTTCTAAATTTCACTTTCCGAGGATAATTTGTCTAATTTAGGCTTTTTAATTGAATCCCTTTTTGCACCACTATGTATCCCATTTTATGAGATGCTCTGGAATTTTGGTGTTTTTTTTCTGGAGCAGCTTAAAAACTTGGCTTAGAAAAAGTCTCATGTCTGTCAGTCTGTCGGTGTGTTGGGGTGACTTCTATTTGTCAGGATTTTAGCATGTACGGAAGGCAGGACGCCTCTTTTTCTGTCACTCTTCTTTCTTTTTTTATAACTGTTGGTGTCAAGTACTTATCTCCTGACTCGAAGGCATAATGCCTGTAGCTTCAGCATATCGTATTGTCAGTCAGACTGATCTCGCACACAGATAGCCTCTTATCTTAATGAGCATCCAATGTTAATGCCATTGTGTGTGCCTGCTCCTGTGTAAGCCTTTACCCTCCAGCTGAGTGGATTTATAAGCAGCACGGTAAGGCCAAGGTTGCCATTATAATGCATTCCCTTCTGCTCATTTATATTATTCGTATTAAGCACCTGCCTTGTCCGGCTTGCCTGTGAGGACCAAGTTAGGACCCTTGTGACAAACCAACGTCTTTACATCTGTTGACCATGCAAAGGACTTGTGATTCCCAAAACAGATTGTTACCTTGTGGTGTTTCCACATGTGCGCTTTCACAAGCTGAGCTGTAGCTGTGTTTCTATTTCAATAAAATATTGTTTCACGACTAGAAACATGCTGAATATTTTAACATGATCCATAGCTGTAGGACTCTCTTAAGAGTGTTTTCTTTAAATGAATTCAAGGCTCCCCTAAATATTTGATTGCAGAGGCAAAGATCAAGATATTGCATTGATGAATTAAAAAAAACTATTTTAGCCACAAGGAGCCAATAATCCTGCCAATGGAACGAATACAAGAAAGAGCTTTGGTTGAGAGCCCAATTCACTGCATTGTTTACCAAAATGGGTCCTCTCTGTGGGTTATGGCCAACATTTTGCCCAACCCACATAATCTCCTAATTGTTTACCCCATTTCCCAGAGTGCCAGGCAACCACTAGAGGACCTAATCCAAGGTGTGTTGAGGAGAGGTAGCTAGGTCAGAGGATTAAGAACAATGATCCTCTCAGAGGGGCACTTTGGCACATGGGGGCAATAATCAATGTAACGCCAGCAAACAGGGAGGATAATCAGCGTCACTCAGCCAAATTCCCTTGATAAGTGAAAAGGTAGACCAGGATTGCTTTCACTCCATCAAAGCGGCACTCTCTTCTCAAAGTTCAGGTTGTTGATTGCCTTTTTTTCAGTGCACCTGGAACAAATCAACGATAACTACACTAAGAAGAAGTGATTTCACTTTTAATCAAATAAATGGCTTGTTGACTCAAGAAAAAGTTATTATAAGAAACAATATTGCTAAACTGAGACCAATCAACCTTCTATTAAGTAAATCTGCACCTGCCTGTGTTTTATCAAGGCTGAAATTGATTTATCATAAGCTTATCAAAAACCTTTTTTTAATTTACTTTCTTTTTTTCCCTCCCTTTTATCCATCCATCCATTTACTAGACCCGTTTTGTCCCTTTCGCGGTCACAGGGCTGCTGGAACCTAATCTGGTCACTGTTGGGTGAAGGCAGGGTACACCCTGGACAGGTCGCCAGTCTGTCGGAACGCCTTCTTCCCTTTATTTCTCATTATTTTGTATTATGTAGTGTCATTCTCAGTAAAGGGCCAGACCGCTAAATGTGATTGCACAAGTCTCATTTCTTCTATAGTTAAAGCCCCAGGCGGCCGCTTTTTCATCTATCAAAACATTTATTTTTTATCTTTGAGGGGGTGTATGCAAAATTTGTTTCTTAGACACACGTCTGTGCAAGTTTTTTTATTCACACAGATAGAATTCCTGCCAGCTTTGGACAAACGAGTTATAAGGATCCATTAGCAGTTTTTCTTTTACACAATCTCACTTTAGATGCTTTTACTTTTATAGGGCCTTCCCTTATATCCAACAGAGGCAGGTTTTTCATGGGATGGCAGCTGTTAACCCAGGCAGGATCAGTTGCTATTAAAGCACTGCCCTTGAACCACAGACTCATTAACATCTGTCCTACTGCAGTGCCTTTAAGCAAAAGGCCTTTAATTTTAAAAACACTGCTGCCACAGTGTTGTAATTGAATGGATGTGTTTTTTTTTCTGGAGCAATGTCAACAATAAAGTCATGCACTGTAAGTTTTGCTTTAATACATCTTTAAGTGTCAAACAAAACAGACTCTCTAGTTTCTTGGAATTCATGGGAATTATCTCCGTCACAAAAAATGTGGCTACCGTAGTTCATCTGCAGTCACCGACCACATAAAACGACCTCTAACAGTTCATTTTAACACAGATCAGCCAATCAGATGGCAGCAACTTGTTGCACAAGATTACGGCAAATATTTAGCAAACTTTTATCCTGATTACAGCAAATGTTCGTTGATGTCTTTTGTGATGTTAATAAAGCGAGAATGAATGGGATTGAGTTGTCTGTTACTGTGCAGCAGCTTTAACTGAGGCATACTATTAGCTGTAATGGAAATATGATTGAGATGACCAAAAATATGAAAGGAAAATTACCATAAATATGGAAAATTGGATCTTTTTCCAACACCAGAAATCGTTTCCGTAAATCCTGGTACTAATTTTTTTATGAGGTTGAAATTATTATAAAGTTTAAGAGATATGGAAACCTGCAGACTTGAAATAGGACTTCTACACGGAAGCACAGTATGTACTTTGGGTAATATGTTTTATTATTTTGCTTCACGTGGGCTTTATTCAATTTATTTTGCTGAAATAAAAAATAATGGAAAACATTACCTACTGTCAAGAAAAGTCATAAATCACCAGTTGTTAAATCATGTTGTCACAGCCTGCTTACCTTTGCTGTTCACGCTCTTGTTCTTGTATTATATTTTACATAAATTCACATTAAGCTTTGCTCACAGAATATAACAAACAATCAAGTCTGTTCTTTAAGTTTTGGAGCGAAAGGGGGAGGTTGTGCTCGGCTTTTTCCCTGCCTGTCAAAATGACTGACAGGTTCATCAAAATGTAATTAGCCCTGATTACTGCTGGTCATGTAATATTGTGTTTTAATGCTGGAGGGGCAACATATTTCATAAATCATTACAATGAACTAACAGGGGAAAAAAACCTCACTAAAGGCTATCAAATCAAAAATGAAAAGACTGAGTCCTTGCAAAAGTTTCAAAATAGACAAAAAAGCAGGAAAAGAGCCTTTTCAAAAAGCTTGACTAAAACAGGGGAAACAAGGAATTCAAGTAAAAACTAAGAAAACAAACTAGACCTCAGTGACATTTTAGACTGGACTTGTTGGGACTTTTTTCTGACACTGTTTTCTGCACCAGAGACTCCATTTAGTGCCACTTTAGCTTGTGTTTTCAGGGAAGTAATCAAGAGTTGGCGAGATCTTAACGTGAGATTTTTAATTTCCTGATTCTGCAAGCCTTTGCATCACCACAGCGTGAAATCTCACAGCAGTGCCTTTTGAAAAAACCTTGACAGCTGCTGCACCCTCCTGTGTCCAACAGGTGCTATAACCAGCCGTCACGCCGATGTAGCTTAAGAAATGCTCCAACTGCAACTGGTTTCAGGAGAGGTTATTAAGATGATTGTGAAGCCTGCTTACATAAAAATATTATGTTAACTTGGCTCCATGTGGCAGCTTTACTGAGTGTGTTTTTCATTAGGCTATTACCAGAGCAACTGTGTAAAACAGACTGTGTTTTAATATAACAATATATTAGTGCACGGAATGGAGCTCAGTTGGTACAACGTTTGCTTAATTTACTTTCCATTTATACTTCCTAGTCCTGCGTAGTGTCTGTGGGGGATGCTGGAGCCTATCCCACCTACTGTATGTTGAAGGTGGACATCAACACTTGCTTTTAAGGAACAATTTAGAGTCGCCAAATCAACCCATGAAGTGTTTTTTTTTTTTAGCTGTAGAAGGAAGCAGAAGTGCACAAGAAAACCCACACATGCAGGGGGAGAACATACACAGAAAGTTCAAAGCCGGGATTCAAACCAGGGACTTCTCAATGTGAGGCAGGAGTGCTAACTACTGCACCCCATGTAGCCACTATTTAATCTCCACTTGAAAATCTGAATATTTTCAAGAAATGTTAAATGGTCTCTATTTAAACATACAATCAAATGTAGATTTGAGATAAATAGAACTTGATCTAAAAAGAAATTCAGCCTGAAATCAGAGGCTCAAAAACCATTTAACCATTGACTTCTACAGTTAATAGTTAGGCTTTTTTTTACAAGGCAAATTAATAGCAAACATTAACATACAGATGATCGTTATCAGTAGCAAAGTTCTGCATATTTTTGCTACATAAACAGGTCTAATAGTGTAACTTCATCCTAAATTAAGTTAAAAAGTATAAACAATATATGAATTGACTTCTTTCATGTTAATGCCCTTCTGTTCCCAATTTTCTGCTAATCTGTGTTTCAGACAGAAAGTTGGTGCATATGTTTGTGTTTTTTGCCTGTTAATCTCAAAATAAAAACGAATTACATGGTTTAATCCTAGATGACTTGAATAAGGTAATTTAGGGTAATTTATATTCACAATTTAAGGTATTTTATATTCGATAATGAGGTAATTTCCCCCTTGTGGCAACAATAGTTTCTATTCTATTCTATTCTATTCTATTCTATTCTATTCTATTCTATTCTATTCTATTCTATTCTATTCTATTCTATTCTATTCTATTCTTACATGTAGCCAAATAGGAGCGGGTTAGAATATTTCCAAACATTTTCAGTCCTTTCAGAGCAGAGATGGTTTACAGTTGGCAAATGAAAGTCAGGTTTTATCAAAACAATGTGACTTTGAGATACATTTCTCTGCTGTGTGCATACCAATGAGGCGAGGATGCGGGTTAAATGTGTCTCAAGGCTCCAGAAGACTATCCTTGCCTTTGCATGAAACAATGCTTTCCTGTGCTGTCATAACTACCTGTTTATGAAATCAGCAGCCGTGACACCTCTTTAAAAAAGCATTTTCTCAATGTTTGATTTATGGCTCAGCTGTCTTTGTCACTTTAAAGGCAATTACAAGGTATGAATGGATATTATATGCACGCATTGTCTTCATAAGCACATTGCACTGCCAAGCGCTGGAACAGAAGTGATGCTGTTGAAGGAGCATCATCAGTTATGCTTTTGTGTGCCTGTACGGAGATGCTTTCCATACCTTCTGTGTGTGTAAGTGAAAATGCAAGTTGGTTTTTTTAACTATTCTTTTGATGTTTGCACAAAGACAATTTAAACTTTTATGGTGAGGTATACTGTGGCGCGTGTTAAGATTACACAGTCTCCTCTGGAATTGCTGAGCCTTTTTAGTGGCTAAAGTTTCCTGCATGAAGCCATGCATTTTCCCTTTAGGTCCATATGCATTTTAAACATGCACAGAGGTGCACGTGTGTGTCATTAGACTCAAAGGCAAACACACACGTCTCCTTTACTTTCCCTTTGCAAGGTTTGATGTTGGTGACTGCCAAAAGGCTTTACAATCTGGAGGGGCTGTGGACCCTCAATCTCAGTGGCCCCACATTGATTTATGTCATGGTGTGCATTTTCAGCGTCTTCAGAGGTCACCTTGTTTGCCTCCTTTGCTCTGCAATCCCATGCTGCATCCACTTTTGTGAGAAAAGCGGCAATCATTTTCCCACAACTCTCTGGATTCCTCTCCAAACCCTCTGGTTGCTCTCTCAGACAGCATCATCGCCAGAAAAGAACAAAAAAAAAAGCCAGATATTTGCTCTAATTTTGTGCTGTGGTGTGTTTAAACAATAGTCCACAACTGGAAGTCTTTGCCAATGTTTTTGCAGCACTACTGGGAACTGTCAGAGATTAGTCCATTCATAGAGGAAGGATGGAAAAAATAACTCGTACAGCGTTTTGAGTTATTGTTAAATTGTGGGTGAAAGCCGTCACTCAGTTAAGCTACAGGCTATGCTTATCGAGCCAGACAAAACACAACCATTATAGGATGAAAGCGTAATCTGAGTGCAGAAAGCACTCACCTTTGTCAGTTAGCAAGCATGCAAACACATTTACCACGGCCTGTCATCTCCTGCTGTCAGTCAGCCTGTCGGCGGAGGGATTTCTTCCCTAATTTTTTTCTAATCTCTGTCTCACTCCTGTCTTTCCTACACAGGTTCTCTGGAGCCCACCTATCAGCAGCTGCAAAAGATGAAGCTGGACAAAAGTCCGTTTGTGGTGGTCTCGGTGATTGGCCAAGAGCTGCTGACAGCAAGTCACCACACAGCGTCTGTCGTGGTGCTGGAGGCCGCTTTAAAGATCGGCACATGCAGCCTCAAGTTACGCGGTTCTGTCTTCTCGGCGCTCAGCAGCGCCCACTGGTCCCTGGGCAACACGGAGAAGAGCACAGGATACATGCAACAAGACTTGGAGGTGGCCAAGACTTTAGGTATGGGAGGAAATGATGTAATTCAGTCTTTTTTTTAGCTTCTAATTCTTTGATTTTTCTGTTTTTTGAAGAAAAAACTCAATTATGAACTCCCTCAGCATGACACCACCATTTAAGAAAATATTTTTTGGGGGAAAACAGTTTTACCAGACTTCTTTCTCTTAAAGTCCCTCAAAAGCATCATGTTGTTTCAAGGTAACGTCCTTGACGAAGTCCTAGTATAAACTTTTTTCCCCTTTAGAAACTCTTTAGTGATTTTGGCTTCCTGCCTTTGCTTCTTGCTGTTTTTTTTCTTTTAACATCCAAGCTTCCAAGACAGGGAGTCGTTTTGTTGGCCCGGATTCACTGGCGTCATCCACCGATGTTCAAAGTACCATCGATAAGAACTCTGTCCACAACACTTTTGCACTTAAGACACACAACTATCACTGCGCTCTGCTTATCTTCCTGTCAGGATTAAGCATCAGCTAATGCCTGCTGAATGTGCTCTCCAAAGAAGAAGAAATTCAAGTTTTACTCAATAATACTCACAGCATAGTTAGTACTCACAGTATAGTTTCAACTGTGGAGGGTTTTTTCTCAAATGTTAAATCTTAAACAGAAACTCTGATTTTTTTTATGCACATTTTTTTGATCCAGATTGTGTGGAGAAATCTTAAGACACTTTTGTTCTGTTTGGTGCTTAGTCTGTCCTGATGACCCCTGTGGCTCTGATTTAAAGTTAACCTTCTGCTGTTATACTGTAGACCAACAATTTGTCTTAGAAATTTGTAAATGATTCTGAGGTTTCTTTCTCTTTTGAACGATTAGTTTAACAGACAATTTTAGAAGATCTTTCAGGTCAGAAGTCAGTTTTATCTTAAAGCCTACAGACCGATTAAAAACAGAAATGAATGTTTAATATTGTAAAATATTCTATGATGAGAGGTACTAAAATACTTCTCAATACTCAAATAAAGTTCCACTCCAATCATCTTTTGGTCTATTTTAAAACGGACTGTTGGCTGAGACCTTTCATCCCAGTTTAAAAGTTGTCATACACTATTTTTAATGCAGCTTTGTGTACTATGAGAGAAGACGATGGCCTAGGAAAAAATGCCCAGCGTCTTTAAAAAATGTATTTTTCTTCATCTGTCAACTATTGTGTGATTGGTCCATGATTTTGCTTTTGTGTAGTTTGCATAAAGAGAGACCAAACAGCACAATTTGATTGATAATTACGTTCCTGTGCATTTTTTGCATCTATAATTTGATTTGTATTAATCAAATCAATCAACTAGAGGTACAGAACTTGTAAGTGGAAGGAAAGATGTTAGAAATGTTTGAAAAACAAGGAGAACAGAGAGCAGCACGGACCGGCTCCACTCTTCTCACACCCACACATTTGAAACATGACTGGGCAGCGCAGCAGGAGATAAGGAGCTGTGGCTCTCAGGTGGAGCACTGAGACGCGTGTTTTGCTTTTGGTTCTTTCTGGGAGGCCTCTCTGTCAGGGCAGAAATAATAAGGCTTTCCCCTCAGATTAACACCAACAGCTGTCAGAGAAGACACTCTGCTGCAGACAACTTAGAACAGACACTTTCACTTTGGTTGGAGATCTCTGGCTCGGATGTGGTTCATCACATCCCTGCTGAACTGTGGCACTGCAGTGCAGTCAACCAAACGGAACATTTTCATGAACATCCCACAGGTTGCAGCTCCGTACTTACAGGTGTTTCGTCTTTTTTAAGGTGACCAAACAGGGGAATGCCGTGCTCATGGGAATTTGGGCTCGGCATTCTTCTCCAAGGGCAACTATCGTGAAGCTCTGACCAACCACCGCAACCAGCTGGTTCTGGCCATGAAGTTAAAAGACAGAGAGGTAAGAAGCAGCGAAGAGCCATCTGTCTTTACACAGGATGACAAACGAAAGCCACCCATGTTTTCCAGAAATATCACAAGTTTTGTTCCAATGTTTTTTTGGAAAGGAAAAATGTTCAGACAAGGAGAAAAGAAACTTGTAATATAAGAAATTTAGCAGCAAGCTTGCCTCATCGATGCAGAATATTCTTGCAGATTCTTATCTGCGATTTCGTAGCATACGGCAGCATGAGACAAAAAGAAGAAGAGATTGTGTAGCTCATTCTGTCTCTCCTTTCCCGTCTTCTCTGTGTCTCTGCCAAACCTCTGTGGTCATTGTGGGGGGGTGGGGGGTGAGACAGGTGCTTGTTCCAATACAATTCCCGTCACACGGGGAGAAGAATGCCCCCCGTTTTTTCCCTTCTTCCCTTATCCTCCCCAGCAGGCTGGCTTGTTTGTGCTCTTGATATCAGGAGGCGGTTAAACAGCCCCATCAAATTCGGCACAATGCACCAGGATGAAAGTAACTGTTGAAGAATGAGGCCAGAGATGACCTTGACAGCTCGACTCACAGGCTGGGATGAAGTCAGTGTTAAGAATGGGTGGATGGTCCTTAAGCTTGGCTTTAGCTGCAAATTCATTTCAGTATTTCATAGAAACAAACTTATTTATGTATTCTTTTCTCCTACAAGAGAAAAAAAAGTCCAAAGATGTGAAATGATAAAAGAGGAACCTTAAGTTTCCGTCAAAATGTCTTCTTACTATAGTGTAGAAAAAAATCTTAAATTACTGATTTGTAGGCCAAAACAGAAGTGCGTATTTTATGATTAATGGTTGAGTTCTGTACCAACACATATTTTAAGCATTAAAAGGGAGACATGATCGAAAAGGCTCCATGTTGCAACAAAAGCAGCTGATAAAGAAGAAGCATCCAGTCACGCTAAAACCTGATTGGCTCAGAGTGTTTGGAGATGATTCCCAGCTGTGGCTCGAGACTGACTGGATCTTATCAAAACAGAGAGAAAAGTGAAGACAAAACAGGGGGGAAAAACCCCAAACTAGCAAGATATTGTGAATTATTTATGCTTTAACTCCATATTTTCATATTGTTTCCGTTCGTATTATAAATATGTTTGTCTTTTTTTCCTCGGACTTCATCTCTATCCAAGATTAATATGACTGATCTATTTGTCTATTATATACTATTTCTATTGAGCACTCTTAAGTGCATCATATACTTCAGAATGACCCCCCCATGTTCATCTGACCCCCCCCGAATCAGAATATTATGTGTGTCACACCACCTGGTTTCCCTCAGAACACTCTGGAGCCTGGTGCATAGCTCATTATGGCCGGCCCCATGTTTTTGTTTCTGATGTGGACTTTTCAGCTGGCCCTTCTGAAGCTGAGGTCACTTCCTAGGGGCCCTGGGACAGGATGTTGTTTCTGACTGGATTTCCAGTCTGCAGCTTACAATCTACAAGAGGACGCTGGAATCAAAAATCCCCAGATCTGAGATCCATTTATGAACAAAAACTGGAATTAGACAGAAGTTTTTTATTTTACTAATCATTTTTAAAGCCCCTTTATTGAATTGCTAGTGTTGATAAGAGAACTGAGGCCTTAGGGCTGCAATATGAAGTAAAATTTTAGGTCAAATTCTTTTAAGCTTCAGCGTACAAATACAAGAAAATGTCAACAATTTAGCAATTTTTTAAAAATCATTGTCTGTCTGTCTGATCAAACCATTTCATTTTATGTATACCAGTTATCTGCAATCTGGAACAAGTATTAAAACAGGAGTCAACCTGGTCAAAGGATTAAATGATAATAATGATGTTTAAACAAATGTACAACAAAAATCTCTGAATATTCATTTGCACGTTTTCTGTAAATTATAAAAAGAATTGGTTCAAAGACCTTCAAGACAGATGCAGTGTGTATATATGAAGCCTCTTTTTCATTTCTAATAAGGCCAATCTGTGTTGTGTAATGCATTAAAGAAACAGGGCCCCTTTTCCATAGCAAACCAGTGGACTCTAACAGTGGGTCATTA
This sequence comes from Oryzias celebensis, assembly GCA_014656515.1. Lineage (NCBI taxonomy): Eukaryota > Metazoa > Chordata > Actinopteri > Beloniformes > Adrianichthyidae > Oryzias > Oryzias celebensis. The sequence continues at coordinate 15,385,416 of BNCR01000009.1, forward strand.
TGATCTAACCAGGACACTGTAAAGATAGAGAGCTAAGTAAGAGGAAAAGGAGAAATCCAAACAGAGTAAAGGAGGTGGGATTGAGAAAAAGCTCAGAGTGAGCGCTCTGTCATCTCTGACAGACTGGAAGCTGCAGTCCTCAACAGTGAGGTCATGTGCTGGTGTGAAGTGTTTTCTTTAACCCGTTGGCTTTTGGACATATTTTCTGATTTTCTTTTGTTACTTATGCATGTATTGCATAAATTCACCATAAAATCTCTCTTGGTTTTGTCCCAGTTTCAACACCTGGTTTTATCCAGGTCTGCCAGAACTCATAAATGTGCAGAAAACCATCTCAGCAATTGTAAAACAAAAGTGTTTGAGTAGATTTTTCCTCAGTGTTCACCCTTTTGATCCTGATAGTTTTTCTGTAATGTTTTCTTCTCAAATATTAGGTTGCAGGGAGGTAACCCCCGATTTGGTGTGTTTGTGTGTATTTAGGAAAAACTAAGGCTAACTGGCTGAGAGGTTCTCTGTAATTACGCCTTGTTTACTGTTCAGGAGATTCTCTACTCTTCACTCGCTGAAGTCCAAGTTTAAATGGAAAGTACAATTACATAAAAGTAAAAGGAATTCAGACGATTTACTTTTAGTCCACTGTTTCTATTCTTCAAATGCTGGCTGTTTCTTGATCTCTTTTTAAACGTGGCCTTAGTTCTGCAAAGGTTTTTTTTTTCCCATCATTCTAGGGAATGATAACTCTTAAGGTGCTTACACACCGAACACGATTCGCACGACAGTTTCAATGTTAAGTCAATGCTACAGGCGCTATCTGAGGTCTTGCGGCACGATTTGCAGCGCAAAGTTCTGGCAACAGGGCAATTAGAGCGGCGAAAATTAAGCGGCGGGCCAGAGTTAAAAAAACCTGAACTTTTGGGAAGTCACCACATCGCATCGATCAATCAGGGACTCAACTTTTGACTTGACGTTTTCAGTGACAGTGGGTAGAAAGCACATCTGATATGGTGGATCGGTTCTGCTGAACTTCCATTCATTTTCTTAACCCGCTGTGTCCCTTTCGGGGCAGCGTGGTTTCCTGAACTCGGCCCGACTTCTGTTGGAAGAAGGTGGGTACATTTTCAAGTGCTCAAATATATGCTGTTACAAGGAACACATGTTCCTGTTTAAAAGCTATGAAAAAATCCATGGAAGAACAAATCTTTTCATGATAACCCAAGCGAGCCCTACACTCAGCAGTTTGTGGGTGGCTGTGAAAGTGAAAAATACTTCCTTGAGTCAGCTGATCTGCTGGCAACCGTGGTTAGTCGCATGCATGCAATTTTTCCTAATTGAAAGACGCCGGTTTCAAATCCCACATTCAGTTTCGATAGTTCGTTAAATCTTTTTTCCTTTTTTTACGCATTACAATGAATATTAATCAAAGACATCAGGATAATTGTCTAGATTTTAAACGTCATCAGAATGTCATCATGAGTTTTTGTTTAGTAAGACATAGTTAACACAAATAAATGTAGTCTGTGAAACCCTTTGTTTTAATATTTGTTGTTGTTTTAAAAAAGATGTTCATAGGAATTAAACAATATGTATTCTCTATGCTTTATGAAATATGATGTATTTAAAACATATAAGACACAGCTATTGCGGGATTCAAACCGGATTACTTCCAATGTAGTTGGTTTACAAGCGTGTATGTAGTTTTCTAGGACATAGTTTCTACAGTTCATCAGAAATTCTTCTTTGAGTTGTGGGCAACCCCGCCCCCCTTCCCTCCCCATTGCTGACAGCTTTGAGCTGGCAGCTTTTGGCCTGCCCAGCAACAAATCTATTTCACAGATGAACTCTTTTTCTATTTTCAAACTGCATTTTTTTGTCTGCTCCTAATTGACAATCATTTGAATAAAGAAATATTGTAATTTTGAGCTTAATTTTCTTGATCCGTCGTCATCACAAAAATGCCACAATAACATGCTAAAAACACAATTTTCACCTGAGTGGGTCTTAAAGTTATTTCAATGTAAAATGAATCTTTTTAACATAACTCCAGCTTTCAGATGCCTTTAAAGAACTGCGTTCTCTATTTGGTTTGGCTTTGAATCTGGAAATGGTAGATGAGTGATGTTATTTTGCCATATAGGATTCCCTTCAAGTCCAGGGCAGAACTGGACACTTGCTGATTTAATCAGGCTAGGCGAGAGGATACTCTAAATAAGAGGTGAGGTGGAGGGCCAAGCGTGGGCGTTCCTCTTGTCAGGGTCAGGGTTTGTCAGTGTTTGTCAGCACACCAGCAGAGGAGGGGATCATTAAGGAGTCATTAGTGGATAAACGTGTGCCTTGAACTCATTTCTTTGGGACCATGCCAATAGTTGATGGTGTGGGAGGGGAAGGGGATTGGTCTTCTTACCCCACCCCCACCCCCCTTTTTTAGCCTTCGCTGCTTTGTTGATTAGAAAGGAGGATTTAGGAATGATTAGAGGAGCCAATTTAGTTGAAATGCTGGGTGGGGGCTAGGAAGCGATGGGTGTTCAGCTAAGTGCAATGTGACACATCTCTTGCTAGTGTGCACACGTCATAGGACAGACCAGGATGCAAGTGGACTCAGCTGTATGTTTGACAAATATAGGCAAGAAGAGCCTGATGTCTCACCTACTAGTGTGCAAGGCGGAGGCACCGAGCCAGCCATAGTGCAGCAGCTTCAGCAGCACATGCAGCCTGCTGTGCCTTAATGACACACCAGCTCTCCACAGCTCACTGGTTTAGAACTGCTTCACAGCAGCTTGCTTAGCCATGAATCATGAGAGATGGACGGCAGGCGTCAGCCAATGGGCCATGACCATAGCTGGGAACAGGGATTGTGTGTTTTTCTTGTGTGTGTGCATCACTGGCAGCACACATCTGTATCCCCGTATTCCAGTGTCGTGCCTACGTGTCATGTCCCATTCATGGGCACGTTTGTCTTGGAACATTTCAGCGCAAACAGATGTGAGGTTGTAGGCTTGTGAAGCAGGAGTAAAATGTGTTTGCTTTACGCTTTGGAGATTTCTGCCTGCTCCGTTCGCAGTCCAGGGACGTGCTGACGTGTCTCTGTGTGCACGCATGTGCAGCATCCCGCTTCATAAACGCACTCTTCCTCTGCATGGGCATGCAGGCGGACATGCTGGTGCTGTGCGTTTGCTGCATTTGGGGTGACGCAGCTTTGTGTTTCCCCTAGCAGAGCATTTGGACGGCTGTCAAGGAGATAAATGACTGCCGTTATATCGACTACTGCTCTCTGCCGCCTCCTTCCTCTCTCCTTCCCCAGCTCCATGCCTCCTCTCCTCCACACTTCCTGATAGTATTCACCTCCCATTTTTCCCCTTTTTTTTCTATATGTCACCACATTTTAAGGTAAAGTTCATTTAAAAAAGCAAAAACTCACCATTGTTTAGTGATTATATGCCACTATTGGATCTTCAAAGCAAAATAATATATGGAGTCTGTGCTCCACTGATGAAAGCATCAATATTCAAGCGTCACAAACCCATCTGCTAATGCGGCTTTAAAAAGACCCTCATCTTAACACTCCAGTGCACCGTGCAGAATAAATGACTTCCAGTTGGAAACTCTTGACTATCACACTTTGCTTTGTTTTGTTCCTTCATGAAGTGGCAGCATAGAGGGACAGATTAGTTAACAAATAGGTTGTGACATGGTCACCCGAGACTCCCGTTTGACGAACGCTGACGTGATGCAGTGTATGATTACAGATGACACCAACACAGTTTTAGATTATGCTCATCAGAAAGAAAGAAGGACCGTCGTGGTTTCACTACAGGCCACAGAGCACACCATGAAAATGTTAATCATTACAAAAAAAAAATCATTTTGGATTAAATTATCTCACCAGAAAAATAAATCATCAGATGGTAGAATTAATTGCATGTCTTGCATGCAACCTTATACCTCCACTCCAGAACATTTGGAGTTGTCCTCCTCCAGAGCTCACTTTCTGGAAAGCTTGCAATCATGGGAATTAAAGATCATCGGATCGCACCGCCATCATCCTTAATACAGGAAGGGGCAGCCATTTTCAATTTTGTTCTGCCAGTGGGGAATGCTTATTCACTGGTGACCAAGTTTCCTTCAGGGTCCAGGCAGGACCCCAGCCCCAGTTAAATCTGGCCCTCCCTGCTCCTCCTTCCCTCCAGCTTTAGGCCAGTCCACCTCTCATCGAGGCTGACCAGAGAGCCATTTGAAGCTGTGGAACTGCATCCCTTTCTTCAGCCCCGATCGATACTGGAGCTGTCAGCAAGATGAATGGAGGCTTTAGGAAGTCCATTTTAATGAAGGAGAAGAGGCAGAGGAAAGAGAGATGCTTGGAGAAAGCTGGGAGCAGCAGGAGAGAGGAAGCTCCTCCTGGTAAGTGAGGTGAGGAGCGAAAGAGGAATAAGAAAAAAAGAGGGCAGAGTTGTGTTCTGCTGTTTATTGTGTGTGAGCATGTCAAGAGTGACAAAGGTTGGGAAGGGGTAGATATGGTTGATTTAGTGGCAAAAAGACATATTTCTTGCTCAGCAGTGAGAAAATAGCTCCTTTGCTCCAGTAACTTGAAAAGCAACACAGAAACCTACATTAGTGGACTGGGGGGATTTCATCTGGCCTGCACAGCAGCACCACATCAGGTCCTCAGGCTCATGAATCATGTCAGCAGCTCTGTGATAAAAAGACATTGTTGTGAAAAGGGAGAGGAGTCCAATCCGAGGCAGGTCCCTGCATGGCTGCCCCGGGCCCGGCACAGCAGCCCGTGGACATTTGCATGGAAGACATATCCGCTGAAACACGAGTTTAGCTTCTGATTCAGTTGTTGTTGTAGTTTGTTGGTTTTCAGCCTCTTTGGTTTGCCTTCAGAGCTAATAGTGTTTGCTTTGTGTCAATATGCTGAGGAGACTGCATGTTAATTAGTGATTAGTACCTGAGGTTAGAGGTTGGTAGCAGGCAGAAATGTAGAGCAACAGTCCCTTGGAGATGGCCCAAAAGAACTGTTGGCCTCAATAATTTTTGCACAAGTACGGGAATTTTTATTGATGTGTGTATTGGCCAAATGTATGAATTTATTCAGTCAAAACTGGCAATAATCTAATAGCCCCTCACTGAAAATAACTATGTGAGGACCTAAAAAATAATAAGTTTAGTAGAAAAATAAGTATTTACTCATCTGTTTTCTGCCCCTTCGACTGTTCTCTCACTTCCTTTTGCTTTAACACCTCATTTACAGGTAAAACTTAGACAAAAATCCTTCATCACTGAGCTTCTGCATCTGATTTCTCACAGTAATATAGCAGTTATTAAAGGAACTCTTCTTTTAGAGTCCCGTATACTAATGTTAATACTACACAATTTTTTTTCAAAATGACAGTTTTAAATTTAAACCACTTTTTAACTCAAGACTTTCAAGACTTTCTCAAAAACCTGGGTTCCTTATGATTTCCTCAAATCTGAGAACATTGTGCTTCTTTTTGATTGTCAAGTACATTTTCAATGTCAGTGTTTCAGAATGAGTTTAATTTGTAGTATCACATGATCCATTGACTTTTGAACAACTTTTGCTTCCTTTTTTGTGTTTTTGGTGTGCCTCAAAGCTCAACTGTGGGCTCTCTCCATTTAATCTACTCTGCATTGATTTCTCTGACATTTTTCGCTTCCTTTATGCTAACAACATTCAGCTTCATATTTCATTTAAGCCCCTCGAAAGTACTAAACTGAGCTGCCTACAAAAATGTCCGCCTTCTTACTTAAAAGTCCTAGTCGCCATCCCTTTTTCTAAGTATGCATGGCCCACTCTCAGGGATCTTAGCAGGATATTTGAACAGACCACATTTTGACCAACTTATCCAATCAGTGATTCATTCTGGTTATTTTTTCATCTCTTTAACATTTCAACATGAATATCTGTAGTCTCATTCTCTAAAATGAAGATGATCATTCATGCCTTTATACCCTCCAGACTTGATTATTGTAATTCCCTCGTCTTCTGCCTTAATCAATCACTCTGTGCCCGCCTACAGCTGGTCCATAATTCAGCAGGCAGACCAGATCTTCTCTCTCCTCTTATGTTAAACCACTTCTAAAACATGCAGTTACCCACACAGGATTTTATTCAAAATATGTGCTTTAAACGTATCTAGTTCTTTGCAGGCCTCTCCTTTTGAATTATCTTTCCCATAGGTCATTGCTACAACGCCCAGATCATCTTTTCATTACAAAATGCCCACACACAACCAGAGGCCATTATAACTTTTAGGTTTTACCCCAAGAACATTGTGACTCCAATGTGATTCCAATGTTTTACAAATGCAAATGAAGACTGCTATAGCAATGGATATACAAATTTGTTAATTTTTCTTAAAAACAGTTTCTTAATAATCCGGTTAGTGTTGGTTGTGCTCACTGACCTTGAACCGATTTCTCATAGTACACATAGCGCTCAGAAATCTGTCAAGAAATGTCAGTACAACTTAAAGGGCTTATAATCATGCTATTGTTAAGCCTTTAAGAGTAAACTATTTCAATTTAAATGATAATGTATTACCTTTGGCTCACTAAAGAACACCCTTTTTATGAAATTTGAGTTATTTTGGCAGGCTCCTTTTCCTACCCAGAAGTAAGACGCCTCGATCTCTGAGGCTCCACCTTTCGCTCCTTGTGGGTACTGCCCATTTCACGATGTCACCCTAGAGCCGACCTCAGAAGCAAGCTGTTTTTGTCCCTGTAGATTAAGTGCAAGAGGAACCACTTCTTCTCCAAGTCAATGCTAAAATGAAAGCTTTTTGCCGATCACTGTTAGCTCTGCGGAGAAAGTGGGTGTGTGTTTTAGCTTTGGGGGTGGTGCTGGCACAGCAGACTCTTCCTTAAAGAGGCTGTTTCATACGTATGAACATGGGAACTGAAAGTTTCTCAGAGTTTTGTCTTGCAATATTCTGTTTTCAGGCTCGTTTTCCCCTCTGTCACCTGCGTTCATTTGCTAATTACCCGCAGCTGTTTTAATTTAGAGAATTACTCTCAGTGTTTTTAAATGTCTGGTTTTCAGTTCGTCCATGTCAGGCCATCTGGGTTTTATTCTTTTGGATCATGGTTTTCCCCTTCCATCAAGCCGGGTGTCCTGCATTTTGGATCCTTCAACACCAGTTCCTGACATTTACGGGCTGCATTTTAATAAAAAAAAAAACAGAATCCAGGCGTTTTAAAATAAACGAGAACTTTAATTCATTGAAAAGGTGACAGGCTGATATGCATATGATTTCTGAGACGGTATGGGACTTACAGTAAAAGCATGGAAAGAGTGTCTACATTCCTTGGTCTTTTACTTTTCCCCTTTCCTTTTCCAGCTGCCTCAAAAACAGGTTGCATGATGAATCAAGCCAATGGTCCCTTGTGTGCTTTGCCTTTTCTCTGATGTTTAAAGAGCAAAGCCATAGATAGGAACCAGATAAGCCCTCACCACTCAACCATCTGTAAAGTAGTGATGAGCTTGAGTTTTTGGACCCCTTCCATATGTGTTAGGAGAATGGGTTCTCTATAGCAGGGGAACATGGGATCTCCCATGAGGGGGAGAGGTCAGCTTAGCTCCAAGCGTTTGATGTTTGCATTGTATATTGCTGCTGCACTCTACGCTGTAGGAGACTGCATTTTTGCAGAATGAGGAAACGATCTTTTGTAAGACTCCTGCCAAAGATGGGGAATGTAGTTCCTTTTTTTGGCTCAGCTTAAGCTTGCTAACAACTCCAGTACACCAAGATTTTCTCTCCCTCTCATTCTGTCTCCGCCCTCGGTCTTAGCTTTTGTCCAGAGTTACAGCAGTGTCAGCATTCTTGTCCCTGTGGCACAGTATCCAGACCTTCCCAGTCTCTGGCCCAAAGCTCTGCATCTGAATGAGGAGCTGGAATGTCTCTTTGTGCAAAGCCCTAAGAAAAGCAATAAAATGGAGAGACAATACACGGCCCAAAGCGAGTGAAATGAAAGTAGTCTATCTTACGAAGGGACGGAGGCCTACGGGTTTTCTCATAGTTGACCTTGCAGATACACTTAGTATGGTCCTTAAATAATTATCAAGACTGTCTGGCTAGACATCAGCTCAGACAAAAGCTCCTAAATGTGCCTCACATTTCAAACTGGACCGAGTGAAATTCGGGTTTTAGAATATTTAAGAAGAGGCTAAAAGGTAAACTTTTTTTCCTCACATCCTGTCATTAAGCTTCTACTTCAGGAGCTGTCAGTTCTTTCCTATGTCAGAGCTTGTATACCTTCTACTTCTCCCAAAGTGTTCCTTTTGTGGATCCAATCAGTTTTTGTTTTTATCTACCTTTTTGAATGGGTTTCATTGCATAATTCTTTTCTAGCCCCTAACCCTAATTATTGAGAGAGAAAATAGATGAGACTATTTTCTCTCCATATACCCTGATCTCAATAGTCATAGATGACTGCTTTACCCCAACTCTAAAACCAAGTCTTACATCTGAACAAGGTTTTTAAATCTTTACAGGCCACTATGTTCACAAACATAAAGGTCCCTGCTATCATAAACAACCAGAAGGGGCCGTCCTTATGACTGTGTAAACGCACTCACATGTACAGACCAAAGAAGGGAGTGAAACAGCATGAAGCCTGCTCTAAAGAATGCTCCCTTTGATTAAAGCTTAATTATTGACATCCTTCAGCAGTTAATGCTTAGAAAAATATTGGACAAAGACGCATAACATTAATAATGTGTGTATGGAAGCAGCTGGACAGTAAAGCGGCACAGCTGACATAGTAAAAAGGATTGATTCGACAGAAAATCTAAAGCCACGTTGCAAAAATGGAACTGCAAAGGGAGCATATTGTTTCTGCAAATTGGCCGTAACTGCTTCATATTGTGTTTGGTGTTGGGCTTGCTTTTTCAGGCTGCTCACATCTGCTTGTAAGTGTTTGTGATTGCGGCGATGAGGCGAGTGTTTGCTGTCACGCGTGTTTGTGTGTGTGCTTTAGGTGTGTGTTTGCGTGTAATGAGTCGGGCATCTGTGAATAAGTGCACGGGCACGTTTTTGACTTCATCGCCATTCAGGGAGGCTTAGCGTTATTAGAGCAGCAGGATCCTCTGAAGAGTTAATGATGAGAGAAGCAGTAGCTCCACAGAGGCCAATCACACACCAGCCTCTGACAGCATGGAGAGCTTATCGTGCTTCGTGGGTTGTGTGCGTCTCAGCATGTGTGAGTGCAGTTGTGCGTGCACAACATGGATTTAACGTGTGGGAACATATATGATGGGATTTTTAACTATCATTTCCCACATGATAATGTTATCATTCACTGTAGTCTGTATGCCATTAGAATATGCACGATTCCTTTGTCCGTACGGTTGACATTTGGGGGATTTAGCAGAGACTCCGTAATCATATAGCTAAATTATGCCACTGTCAGACATAGATCCAGCACAGGAGGAGCATCGGGTTCCTCTGGGTCTCGTTCAGGGCTAAAAACCACACCGTAGAAGGCCGCTGGCGGTTTCCCCTTCCCCACTCTCCACAGGGCTGACTGACAGGCTTAATGACACTGTTGAGGTTGCAGCGTGTCTCCAACTCATTTTCCAATGTGATTGAAGTTCGCAGTGGGTAGCTTTTCATCAGTGTTGAGCAGACAAAGGGGACCTTCCCTTGTCTTTGTGTGTGTGCTCAGTTTGGGTGTTTGCAAAAGAGACACTCTGGAGAGGAATTGTTTTATGCTTGTTTTCCGGGCTGTGCAGAATCTCCTGGAGATGATGAGTTTTCTAAGAATCTGTCTCTCCAGTGTGTACTCTGTTATATGCTGTCTTTTTGTTTTGTAAGTCAGACAAGGTCAGTATGTCAATAAAGCTAGTGAAATACTAAAAATTAAAAGCTAAATTAAACATCACAGTGGGGTTTTATGCTAAAATCTTTATTTCAGCATACAAAGCTTGGATTTTGGAGGATTTTGCCAGCTCACTCCACTTAAGTTGAGCTTCCAAACCCCATTTATAGATCTGTTCTTACTCTGACAGGAGGGTATTTGAATTAACAAATACAAAAAGTTTGAAAGCAAAATGCATTCTTTCTCACAGATTTTCCTTTAAATGGGCAGAATTAGCGCTTTACCTATCATTTTGTTTTGAAGTCCAAGTACTCTTCTTCTCCTGTCCACAACACTCCTGGCTTTAATTTATCAAGAGTGTGCGAGTTAACCAGACCAAATGTTCCTCCTACGCTGGTAACCCCCCTGCTCCTTGTTCCATTGCGTGACTTGAGCACAACAATCATTCCTGAAAAATTATGCCCCCAAATTCCAACACAGCCCCCTCACAAAGTTTAGTAAACATATTCCTCTTTCTGTTAAGTCTCTTTTTAGCTCTCTCTTCTTCACCCACCACTCCATTTCCACTTCACTCCACTCAACGTATCTTTTTCCATTAGGTTGTTTGTCTGTTTTCTTTCTTTTTTTTTACTTCTGAAGTTTATGATGACAGATGCAAGTGTGTGTTGTTGTTATGTCGTCTGTGTGTGGTAAGCCATTGATGCAGAAACCAGCTTTTAACAAATGTGTATCACTGGTGGCTTGATTGAAATGCCAACTTAATTTGTGGCTGAAGGGCTGCAACAAAAGCCAATCACCAGCCCGCCTTGACTTTAAGTCAGCCTGAGGCAAGAGATACAATCAGCACCCCTGCTAGCAACTATTTACCCTCTCTGTCAGTCAAAGTCCCGTGGCGCGTGCTCACAGTTGGAGGCAACACTGGCAGGTGGCCTTGAATCTCCTTGAAAACATACCATAAAAGCAGCAATTTTTTCCATATCGTTCCTTCTGGTCTGATCAGCACCATACCCCATTCTTTAGTCTGACACACATTTGATGTTCCATCTGTCGTGTGTTTTCCCCTCATGTCTAGTTTTCTACGGGGCTTCAGCACCAGCTGCAAATGGACTTCATCAATGGAGCCAGACTATACAGTTCTGGGAAATTCTGAATTTAAGAGAAAAAAAAAAAGTTAAGTAAAGGCTTTAAAAAAAATAAAAATAAGCAGCTGCTGTCTAGGTGGTGTGCCTGACTTTGGATCTGAAAAGGAATGTCCGGAGATTTGTACTGCTGTTATGCTGTATTAAGAAAACCTACTTTTAATGTCATGTCACAGTGGGGGTTAGTGTGACCACACACAGTTTTTGTTCATATCAAGCCCCCACTATCCATTATTAGATTCAAAGCCAACCTGCAATTTTGCAGTTGCTCAAATGACCACTAGAGGCTGGTGGAAGAAGGGATAAACTTCTTCCACCAGCCTTTTCCCTTGAAGAGTTTTCTTTTATTCAGTCAGTTTAGTCATGATATCCTGACTCAAATTCTTCTATTTTAAAACGTTTCACCACTCATCCAAGAAGATTTTAAGTCCAATGTCATGACTCAACATTAAGACATTGACTCTTGCGTTATAAAGTCACTTTTTACATAAAAAATACACATGTACAATTATTTTTAAGATTTATTTTAAATGTTTTTTTAATTGTTGTTGAAGTTAGGAGAACAAAAACTCCAGTCAGCCTGCCCAGCTCCCTTCAAGCTTTATTTTCTGGCTCTCAGAACCCAACCTAAGACATTATACTGTACACTACTCACAATTAGTTATTTTGTCAGTTGTATGAGTGCTTCTCCTATTTTGCCTGAATTTTAATTAAATAAGTAACAGTTCCCTTTCATATTACTAAGGTTTATTGAGAAAAACCACCATTTTCATTTGTTTTAGATTTAATATCCTCAAAATTAAGACAATAAAAAAGATAGTCTTAAGAAAAATTGACCAGGTCAATAACGGGTATTTCCACCATTTTGTCACAATAACAGCTTGACAGCATCCAGTCTCTGCTTCAGCTGGTTCCAGACATGCTCGATGGGGTTCAGGTCAGGGGACATTGCTGGCCTTACCATATCAGGCACTCTAACTTCCTGAAGTCTAGCTGTGATGATTCTGGCACAATATGGTGGAACATTAACATCCAGGAAATTGGGGAATCCATTGGAATTGGGGAATGATGATGGTTCTATGATGTCTCTGAAGTAAGAACATGCAGAGACTGAGCCATCTCCAATACAACACATCTGCCGCTCAGTTTTATTTTATATTTTTTTAAACAAGCATACCAGGATGCTATTGGCAGGATCAATCAGGCATTCCGTTGCCCAGTTAGGCTTTCTAATTGGTGGTTGGCGTGGTGAGTGAGCAGTGATGGCAACACGGCGCACGCTGCACCACCCAGCCATTCCCTGGTTTGACGGCAGGAGAGGTGCATACTTCTGGACGAGACTGCTGCCTAATCAAGCGCGGATCCCTTGTGCGGGAACCACGGATCCAGCTGCAGGCGCCATGGAAGGACGGCTGGGTCAGACGAGGCATCTTGTCTTGCTTCCAATTGAGGCCTGCGGGCCGGCCTTGGCCTCAGTAAATGCTCCTGCGGGCCGGAGTGGTCCCCCCACAAGGGACCCGGCACGCAGTCAGGGCCAGCAGAGACTCTCCGATGGCAGACAGAATGTGCCGTTCTAGCGTTCAATGGCGTATAAATCACAGTCAGACATCTGACTGCCTACTTCCAATCCAAAGTGCGCCATAGCCAGATGGTGCTGCTTGTCCAATAAGTGATGTTGTATGTTCAAGAGTGTGTGTGAATGATAAACCTGGAATGACTTATTAGAAAAAAGGGCTTTTTATACCCACAGAATGTTGAAAATTATACCACATTGAAAAGGTTTGTCTTACTGTGAGTATTGTACATGTCTGCACAGTTGTGTTTATATGAGCATTTTATGTAAAGCAAGGTAGGAATCATCCTATTACGTCTTTATCAGACCATGCAGCTCTGTCCACCTACCGCTAAAGCTCTCTACAGCGCTCAGCAGTGGTGAACACATGGAGTTAGTCCTGTGTAGCTTGAAGAATCCACAGTCCATGAAGCAGTAAGGTGCAGAGATGCTTTGGAGAGATAGTTCAGCCGCTTGATCCCTGTGAGCGTTGATGTTGATGCTGTGTTCTGAAGGCAGCTCAGACCACAGCAGCCACTCGCACCAGGATTGTAATTACATTTTGGAGAATGGAACCAGAGAGGGAGGAGGGGATTTAAATGGCTGATGTGCTGGACTGGAGTTAGAGGAGGGTTCTTTCAGACTCCCAGCTGCATGTCATTGCTGATTTATTTGCCCACCACTGCAGAGCATGACGACCAAAGCTTTTTAAAGGTGTGATTGAGCAGGCTATTGAACTTACATATGAGACACATGAGGTTACTTTGTGGGTGGTTGCATTTTTTTTGCCCCTGTTTGCGTTCTTTCAAACCAAGGCCTAAACTATGAGCAAGAACGCATTGACAAATTATTTTACGGCACATTCTGATACTTGCTTTGAGATGGTGATCTCATCATCTAGATTTGTGATCAATCTTAATTTGTTTGAACATATGTACAACTGTACATGAGCAGAGTATGCTCATGATTGCTTGTAGCTTGTTTCCATTACTTGGTTCATTTTTCACTTCTTAGACTCCATGTATTAGTATCACGTGTTGTAAAGAGATTAGGAATGAAGAGACCGATGAGCCACAGACAAATGTAAAGCTTTGATTGTTGTGTTATCAAAGAGGAAATAACTGGTACAACTGTTAACTTGTTAGAATGTTTATTTTTATACCGCTGAAGTTCTGTGTGTTAACTTCTTACATGCTTTTCTGTGTCTCGCTGCGCAGCATGTGTTGCTGTAACGTCATCCTGAAAGCTACCTTAAAGTTTGAACCACCTTGCAGTTCAATGATGAGACACAGCAACTCATTGAAATGTGGTTTGATGAATGCAGGCTGGTTCCGACTTTTAACTTGATACACAATACTTTTCAGTGTTTCCCCAACATTCTATATGTCACAAACTTATTAGCGTACTTCATACCCGACGTCTTCTCAGTACTGCAGCTGCTAACATCCTCTGAGTTAAAGCACACATGGTACGTGTTCTTGCTAGTAACTGTCTTGCAGCATGCCTTTGCCATACGAAGGTAACAAGTAAAAACTCTTGTTCCTGTCGTTCAAAACTGATAATCAAAATATAAAGTTTTAATAAGTTAACCATCTCGACAAGGATTTTAAAGCTGCATCTCTGACTTTCTCCTGTAGTTTTGACCCGCCTCATAGTACCTGGTCAATGACTAAAGAATCTTTAGTCACATGGTTTTGTTTACAAGCTTTGGCCTGAAACAGAAATCTCTGGTAGAATCCAGTCTGAATACAGACCAAAAGCAATCTTTAGGTCTCGACCCAAAACAAATGATGCAAACCCGGTGAGGAACAAGAGATTTTTCCAGTCTGAATACACTCTCAGTCCGATTGAAATTTAACCGAGACCACCTCGAAAGATGGGTCAGAGAACAGTTCCTGAGTTCGCCTGAGTGTACTAAGACTGAAACTTTGTTCTGGATTATTGGGGGAATGGAACTCTGGTTCACTTTAAGCGGACCAAATATATCCAGTCTGAAAACACCCTGAAATACTGGCAGAAAAGCTTAATAATTCTGCTAAAATGAAGTGAGTAAGAAATCTTTTGAAAGGGTTATGTTTTTAATAAATATTGAAGTGTGCTATAATAAAAATGAGCCTTGAATGACAGTGAAAGGTTAGAAATAAAATAGTAATTTTTTTTTGTATTGTGCCTGTTAAAAGGCACAGTTTGACTTCAGAAAATGTAAACTTCAAAAGGTAAATTCTTATTAGGAATTTGTTTTTTGTATTTGACCCATCCCCTGGAGGAGCACTGACCTGCAGACTCAGGAAACCAATCCCAGTTCAACCCTTTAATCCCCTTAACCTTGAGTGTCAAGCAGGGAGACATTGGGTAGCCATATTTTTAAAATCTTTGATTTGAGCGAACTGTGGTTTCAAACCCACAATATTCTCAGGGCAGACACTCTACCATCAGTCCACTGAGCTGAAAAAGGGTTTTCCAATAGATGTGAATGTAATAAATGTGAAACCATACTTAAGGAATAATCTATTGTCCTCTGTTTCTCAGAATTTGAACTCATTTTTGTAAACGTCCTGTATAAACCATTGGAAGTGCCATGTTTTGGTGTGTTAGATTCCTTTCCTTCACAAAAAAAACAAAACATGTTTCTAAATGCATAAAGCCTTAATGATCCCAGCTAGTCAACTGAAGGTGTGAATGCATCATAGCACCAAATTCGTGACAAAGACAGCTTTGGATTCTGCACAGCATTTTAATTTTGTTACAGCATCTGCTATTTAAATAAATCTTGCACTCAGTCAAACATATTTACGAGGTTCTTTGGATATGAAGTTTTTTTTAAATTCCCATTTCATTCTAGTTATCTTTTAACCAGTTTTTTTTATTCTATCATCGCACTCTATTTTTCCTGACATGGTTCTTTTTGCCAGTTTGTTTGGGCTAAAACCAGAACGTTGGTTAACTTTGGTCACAGGAACACAGAATAGAGGGAATAATATTTACAATTTCTCCCAACCCAATCAGTAGCTTAACAGACTCACATTCTCATTAAATCCCTGTTCCCGATCAGCACTGCAGAGTTTGCATAAATGATGCTGTGAACAACTTTAGTTAATAGCTGGAAATGTTTCATTAGCGCGGTGGCCATTAGGAGAAGTGGTTCCAGTCTATGTGTGTCATAAATACCATAGTTAAAAAAAAAAGAAAAACATAAATGGCTGCAGTTTCTTTAAGAACCTTTGTTAGTATTTAGCATAAATGCAAGAGTGTTTAGGTTATCAGCAGCTTCTTGTTGCTGCCAGAAGTGAGAAGAATGAAGGCAACATTTACACACAAAAAAATCCAATAGACTTTCCCCTTAGTTCATTAGTTTGATTAGCTTCAAGTATTTTAATTAAAATAAATGTTAATTTTACTTTTTTAGCCCCAAAAACAGCCATAAATATATTTTAACACATTTTAATCATCTCATTTAAAATGATGTACTAATATTACAATTATGAACTCAACAAATAATAGAGTCATATGTTCTATTACAACAACTACACGACTTTGACATCAAAAAGGGCCCAACAAAGCAGTGCAACACTTTTTATGGTTTAAACAATGAGAGGAGCTGGAAGCAGACCATCCTGCTGACGTGCAGTTCTTGTTTAGTCTACCAAAAATGTCTGAAATAATAAATAATTTCAAAAAGGAAGATTAGCATACTGAAACAGACTGCGAGTTATGAAGCTTCAGATTTGTCATCAAACTCGTACCTTTATCCATCTAAAAAGACGTACTTTCTTTTTTCCAGTTTTCATGTTTGTGGACAACTTGGAAAGAAGTTAGCCACAGGTAAAAAAAAGAGCTGTCTGAAAAGCACAGATCTTTATTTTCACACTTTGGCTGTGGTCTAAACCCATTAGACACAGTTTAAGAGGGATTAGAGAGGAGCTGGACAAAGACTCTGTCTCTCATTCTCAAAGAGAAGGATCATAGCCTGGACATTAACTTGTCACTCTTTCTTTTTATTTCCTGTCTCAGGCTTCTCTATGAAGCATGTCTGGCCATCACCCATCGTGATTTGGGTCTTCTGATCCAATGGTGTATGTTGCTATTTGTTGCCTGTACTGTTCAGTCTGATGGATGTGGCTGAGAAAGGTCATGGGCTTATCTGTCATTTGCACTGTGGATAGTAAGACTTTAAATGTACCTTTGCAATTTTCTGGTGTTGAAAGTTATGTCATGCCTTATGATTTTCACTAATTGACTGCCTTTTATAGAGGTTTTGTGGTAGGATTGTACTTCATCCAGTAGAATCAAGTTTTTTTTTGGTTGATTGTTTTTTTTTTTGTTTTTTTTTTATCGGACAAATTAAAAGTTAAAATGTATTGTTCACCTTAACATCTTATGATTGTTGACCCTGCAGTTTTTTTCCCTAGGAGGTTTTGCACCTTTCATGATGCATCACAATAACATGTTTTTGATGGTGAATAATCACTTCAAGGACTGGTACAATGCAAAACTATGGAAAAGAAATAAAGGCTGAATTCAAATTGCTTCCCTACCCCTACAGCTTCGTCCTATCCCTACATTTATCCCTCCAAGCGCAGGGATATGGAAAAAATAGTGTCTTCAATGTCATCAATATTCGCTGGTCATTTACGTTAGCACGTAGCTGCCAGTGCTCGAATAATGCATAGCAACATCAGGTTTCTAACTTTAAAAAGTCATGCAAAAGCAAAGACCCAGTACTCACATTTAAATGTAAACTTCTGTGCTTCAGAGCACACCCACATGAAGAAATGCATTTCCACAAGTGTGATGTGGATCACCCTACCGGCAGAGGAATAACCAGCCCTAAAAAACCCATTCAGACAGACACCACTACATCTTCAAATGCCCCTACAATTGGAGCTAAAGAGAGGGGTCAGAGGAGTTGGGAACCAATTAGGATATAGCCTAACAAATTCATGTTAGACCAAAGAAGCAGATGTTGACCTTGGCGTTCATTCTACAGGTTCCATTGATAATCCTAATGCGACTTCAATCGGATCAGCCTTTTTTCTTCAGTCCTGCTCTCATGGACTCGTGTACCTCTGCCTGGGTTACACCAACGCCGTCACTACAGTTTAATTGGAAAAACTTGTGTGAATGAAGATGACTTGGTTTAACTTGTAGAGTTAATAGGGGTGTAACGACTTAATTTGTGGTTCATATTGAGCGATCTGATTTACTGACCTAAAATCGATGCAGGACATCTTTAGCCAAAAATTCCATCAGTGTGACTCAGAGACAAATACCTGGGTACTGATCAGTGCAGGTGAAGTTTTCCATGTTCATTATATTTTTTTGCTAGATAATCAAGTGTAAATTAAATATGTGTAAAAACAGACAAGTAAACAAGAATTAAACCACACTGTATGGTCACATACAGTGTGGTCAAAATGTATTTCAATTTGAAATAATTTTGTAATGCTATTTCCTCAGATCAGTTTAGTTGTATTAGCAAAGAAACCAATTAATCAATTAAGTTGATTCATTCCTACACCTCTAAGAGTTAGTAAAATACTCTTTGAAGACATCATGCTCACAGTCAATAAATTATTCTATTTCTGAAATATTTCAAAAAAGGACAGATTTTTCTACAAAACACTGCTGTTCATAGAAGAAAATGCCAATTTAGTGCAACATGTTGAAGTGAATATGAGTAAGGATATCATTTTTTTCTAGAAAAAATAAGTAAGGTACAATGAACTTGGTGACCTAAATAGCTTGCGTAGTCATGCAGCACACAGCGTTGTTTTGCCGCTGTTTGCTGTGTTTTTTTGCTCTCTCCTTCCTCTTTGACCTTGTTATTCACAGCATCAAGATTGGTCCTTTGAACATCAATGGTGGCAGAGAGACAGAAGGGAGTACTGATAAATAAAATCACAGCACAGAAAATATTTGATGTACAGGTTTTTCAAGAAGCTCCCAGTCCATTCACAGAAGGTTGAGAGTGTGGTTTAGGATGGGAGTGCGCAAACATGATTTAGACTTCGATGCTGGTAGGAGAGACAGATTGGTTTGTAGCAGAAATGTTGAAAGGCAGACTCATTTGTTTTATATTGAAAATAGATATTTCTGTGCTCTCCTTGGTTAATGTCTAGGTCATTGTTGGCAGAAAATATACCTCTGATTTCCTCAGCTCAGCCTGGAGAAGAAAAATACTCCTTACTGTAAACTCCTCTGGAGGACTGAACCAACCACACAGTTTTGTCAGTAACTGTCAGTATTGACTGTGTTTTTGAAATATCATTGGCTCTGAATATTGTTTCTACATGTTGTACCCTCTTGTCTGCATAAAAGACTGGACTAGCCCTTTCTTAAGAGCTATCAGTTGGTGCTTTTAGCCTGTAGTGACTTCACATTCCTTTCAGAAGTCTTGTCAAATGGGTTTTCAGAATTAAATTGACGATGCGTAAAGATGGGATTTAATGTGTCCTTGAAAGGACAAATGTGGAAAATGTTTTGATTCATGCTGATTTTTATTTTAACACATTTTAATGTTTCAATTTTATCTTCATGTTTCTTTATTAGGGGAAAGCCTATGACAGTGTTGGTCATTCTAACTGGTTACTGGCACTTAAAGCATTTAGAACAAGTCAAAAGATTTTCAATTTGACGACGTTTATTTTTAGTGAAGAAAATATGTGGAATAAGTGGAATTTTGCTGTACAATATTCATACAGTGAGGACAAAAAGCCAGGGCTGTCCTATCTCATGGCAGATGTAAAGATGCAGCAAAGATGTATTTTCTAGGCTTTGCAGAGGCATTGCTGCGACTCCTTATGCAGATGAATTCCTTTTTACTTACGAGTGTGATTAACAAAGAAACCCTAACAGTTTACAAACAAGCCTTATTTGCGAGAGGCCAACCAGGAAACATGCGACTTATTAGTGGTCTTCTTCCTAAAGCAATGAATGCACCAGAATGACTGAGCTTTCTTGAGGTCTGGAGTCTTTTTTTTTACCACTCCAGATTTTTTGTGATAACCCAATTTAAAATTTAGAAATGATCTCTTCTATTCTTTCATTTTTGCACAACTATTCTGCAAGGCTGATAGATAGTTTTATTGTCCTGTGTTGTGAGAGCTATAAAGGTTGCCATCTTGTAAGTTTCTTTTTGGCAGTTCTTAACTCTAATACCTGCCTCAGATAAACAGTGATACCCTTTGACTTCAGTGTTTTTCTAGACTCTCAGATGCAAATCACAGCTTAAAAGCTGCATTTTATTTGCGACTGTGTTCTCAGTCCCCATCGGAAATCATGATAACAGCTAATTAGCACTTAATTGACAGATTTAGAAAATGATACTGTATCAACAGATGTTCAATCCCCTTCAATCCCAACTTATTTACATTTTCCATTTCATACCGGTATTATCTTTGGATCTTTCTTATGCGACAGACATTTTGAAGCTTTTGAAGCGGAGCGATGGTTGCAGTCATTTCCAGTCTCATCCTACAGTGCCGCTGCTCCTCAACCCCCATTACCTTGGTGGAAGGAGATATCTGCTTTGCCCCTTGTTGAGGCTTTGCAAAGTGGAAAGTGTTTCTGTATATCCCACCACCCCTTCTCAAATGACTTTTAAACACCCCTGTGATTTCCCTTTCTGTCACCGAGAGGTCTCTCAGGAATTGATTCCCTACACCAGCAGGCATCACACAGCTACGCCTGGGGAGATTTGACTTTAGTACAGAAATAAACAGCAGCGTCGTGCATCCCTTCAAGGCTTTGCTCTGATTTAGAGTATATTAAGATTCATTCACATTGCCCCACTTCCCCAGTGTGCCACCTCTTCAATTTCCTTCTCAAGCAGGCTTTAGATTCATGTGTTTATATCAGAAGGCAGGAGGCCTGTTTGTGCATTTGAACAATGGTGACATCCTGTCACGAGGGACAGCCACTCTAATGTCGGGGCTGGGAAGCTCGGTTGCCGGTCCACCCTCGCCTTGTTTTCCTGCTTTACCACTAGGCGGTTTTCTGTAAACATTGTTTTGTCTAGCATATTGTCAAAAAGAAGGAGCTGGAAATATTAGACCCCCATGCCAACTAAGAGGAACAGTGACATTTTCCACCAACACTAGAGGAAAATGTCAGATTCAATTTTTCTCACTGCGTTTTTTTTCTTTTTTTCTAAAGGCTGCGTATTTACCCCCAACTTGGGAACTACATCCTCATTTTTTATTTTCAAAAATAGTATTTTGGTAAAACAGCACAGGCTTCCTGCTCCACTTAAAAACCAGCCCTTTTCACCTGAAATTGCAGTTCAATACTGTGCTATCATTGATTCCTCCCATATGATGCTGCACAGATTTTGGTTGGACAACATGTTAGTTTCTGAGAGCACCGTATCTGTTGTAAGCCAGTAGCTGTAATGAAGGTCCTCATCCATACTTTGACCTTTAGTGACAATAAATCCTTTGTGAAGGCTAAAGGAATTATCAAGCTCCAGAACCTGTGGCGTCATTTATCTACATGCTTCAGGTTACATGGGTCATACAGAAACAAGTAGCTCCACCAGTATCTCGTTGCTGATAATTGATCTGATTAGCAGTTTAATCTCATTACACATATTCGGGGGATTTTTTCTGAACAAATAAGTGCTTCTTCAAGAGCATTCCCAAAGAAAAACAGACATACTAGAAGATTCTGTGCATCTTGACTTACATTTTTGGTATCAGAAAAAGTGGATTTTTATTAAAGATCATAGTTTAATAATCTAAACTGATTCACGAAAACTCAAATAAAGAAATGATCAGAAATGCAATTTTGATCTTAATATTCTTAATATATGTCCTCCATCATGAAATCACTGCCACAGGAACATGTTAAAAACAACAAAAACTCAATTTTTATCAAAGTGGGTCTTTAATATTTTTATTAAATGTCAAAAGACAGGGTAGAAAACCCCGTCCCTGGAGTGTTAAGCTTTGCCAAATCCAGCGGATAACTGAGTGCAGCTTTTTTTTTGCTTTTTGTGCTGATGGAAACATAAAACTGACCTCACATCAGCTCTTGGTCTTGTAAGCATCAAAATCATTATAGCTTGCTGCTTTTATTGTGTCACACTTGTGTCTAAAGAAACTGACAAAATCGGTGTGTTTGCTTTGGTTCAGTTGCCACTTCCAGCGTTGCTGCTGTACTGAAGTTACTAATCTTCTCACACATGCACTACCAGCACATTTAAATAATTACTATGGCAATGTGTTCACATCAAGTCAATATATGAGAATAAAAGGGGAACAATTCTTTTAATTATTTTTCTTCCAGAGAAAATGTCTTACAACCCAGATGCATTTATGAAAGGCTATTTTTAAATACAAAGCTAAAATTATTAGTTACCAACTTTGCTTGTATTTTTTTATCTCACTTTCTTTCAACTGAAAACTTTAAAAACTTTAGTTTTAAGGTCAAAATTTGTGTTGTTCAAATTGTCCCACTTCCCAAAAATCTTAAGTCAATAGATTTTCACGTTAATTAAGACACAAATAAATATTTCGTTAAAAAATCTTTCCCGTCGGTCACTAAAGGTTGCTTTCGTAACTGAAACTATATCAAAAACTTTTTAAAACACAAATGTCTCTTTAAAAAAATGAAGCCATAAAATGTTTACATGTAATACCACTTATTACTTTTTTAACTACATGTAGTACTACCTATCGGACCCTTATGACACAGTTTTCATCCCTGTAATGATGGAATTTTGTCAAAAAACTTTTAATAATTGCCTTTTGTGCACACATTTTTGTTGTTTCTTTATTAGCAGCAAATGTTATGGTGCACATTTTTGTTATTTTTAATTTTGGTGAGAAGAGAGTTAAAAATGAATCTATACAAGTTATATTAATAATTTTTTTAATAACTTTAAAAAAATAATAATTGATTATGTTTTAGCAACAACATAGAGTTCAGGCAGTCTGATTGTTTGATTGTGTTTCTGGGTCATTTCAACTCAAGGTACGACCTATGTAAACAGTTTGAATAAACTAAAGTGTGGTTGTGTCACTCTCTCTGACAAGAACAATCTGCCAGTCAACATCATCTATTTAAAGCCATAGGAGCACAGTTGTGTTTACATGTGTGTTTCCATGTTTGCTTGCAATTGTGTGCAGCGGCGCACAATCAGACACAGCTGTACCTGCCCTCGCTTGGCAGAGCTGAACATTTCCCAGCTTAAAGCAACAGACGGCTTTGATATGGTGCACAGGCAGTCATATGGCTGATCTAATGGTGACTCCCATTGGATCTATATCTCTGTGCGAGTACAGAGACCTGGGCATGCACCTATAAAACCTCGCCTACCTATTTTATGAAACCCATTCCCACCCACCGCCTCCATGCAGACATCCTCAGCGTGTGTCTTGCAACATGCACCTTCACTTTGATATTTATACCAACATTGAGGTTGTGCAGCGTAAAAATTTGGCAACGCCTTTCAAGCTTCCTTTAGACAGGCTCTTCGTGGTTTCTCCTGCGCAAGCTGATTACACTTCAGATGTTAGTTTCTTTTGCCAAAATGGATTGCAGTGAGCAAATGCAAAAGTCACATTCACCTTTTTCTCTCATCTTTCAAAGGCAATTTCCCCTGCAGCCTTTTATGTCTTTTCCTCTCCCGTCCCCAATACGCCCTTATTTCTGCAAGCCCCTGTAGAGGCCTGAACTCAGCTTGTTAAGGGAGACTCTTGTTCATGGTCTTTCTGACCTTCTTTCCACAATACTTTTTAATTAGACAGCTGTCAGACTGGGCATTTTAGTAGCAACAGAATACATTGGTAAGTGTTTGTTTGCATGTGTAAAGGTTTGCCGTGTTTTTTTATTTTATGGTATAAAAAAGTTTTTTTTTTTCTGCAATGCATGCAAAAGGTTTCATTTTGTTCAAAAAACACTTGAAGTTATGCCTCCAGATAGATCCACTCCATTCAAAACTTTGTTTTTGGTGTTTTTAACATGCTCTTTTCTCATGATGGAGGATATATTTAAAATGATTTAAGATTTAAACTGCAATTTGGAGTATTTCTTTATTCAAGTTGTGATGGATCAGGAGCAGGTAAAACTCCCGGTTTAAAAACACTCGGGTTTGTGACGCAGCAACTGCCATGGGCGTACCAAAGTTTCCCTTCTGGGCTCTATTCTGATGCATCCATTTGCGGACAAATAGATCCATTAACGTCTTCATTTTTATCGTCTGAGCTGCCATCTGGCTCTAAACTGTACGACTGGGTGGCTCTGATATTGCTCTCCGTCTTTTTGCTTGGCTAATGTTAGCTTGAGCTTGTGAGGTGCTATATGCTTGCAGGAGAGAGTGTAAACAAACGAGTTGATGGAAAATTAGCAGAAAATGTGTCTTACAAATCAAAACACAGGCTTTTGATCTGATAAAACAACATAATTATAATTAAAAAAACTCTGTGAATGATTTTACAACGGAAAAAAATATATTTGGAGTGGGACTTTAGGCGACAAATATTGATTTTTTTTTTTTCCTCTTTCTATTGAAATAGATTCAATAATTTAATGTTGTGGATTATTTTTGTCAAATAAATGGACATTTTGAAATGAAAAATGTTGCTTTGGATTTTGGAAACCCTCCAGTCTGCATTTGTGAACTTCATTCCAAGCTCCACATGGCCAACTGGTCGAGGATAATGTGCCAGCAAGCGTCATGTCTGGCAACAGAAAGAAAAAACTGTAAATGTTTGTTGTTAAACACACTGAGAGTTATACATTATCCAGAATATGGTTTTGGATATGGTCGGATAACTGAATGAATCTCAATGACTGACCTTGTTTTTGGTTTTTTAGAGTTTGGTCCATGAGCCCGTGTTTTGTTTTGACATTTTGTTTTGGTTTTTATTTCAAACTGGTTTTTTTGCTGCATTTACATGAAGTTTCTCTGCTTCTGTTTTCTGTTAGATGTTTATTGCTCACACCTGGTTTAAATTTGTAATCATCACAGCTGTAATAAAGTTGCCTAATTAGTCCCTCAGTAAAAAAAAAAGAGAAAACCACCACACTTTTGTTGCTTTCTGCCTAAGGCCTTTGTCATTTCCAGTCAGTTTCAGTCATTATGTTTTGCGTTCTCCTTTCTTGTTGTAAGCTGTGTTATACTTCTATTTTGTGAATTAGTTGTGGTGGTGTCATTCTGCCTGCAGCTTCTGATGTCCTCTGCAAACCAAAGTTAATGTCATGCCACAACTTCTTAAAAAGTGATACAAATCACTTCACATTGTGATTAGAAAGCAAATACAGAGCTGTTTGGTTGTCTTTTTAAGGTCACCAGAAAAATGAGTGTTGACTTTGAATCTGTTAGAAACAACTTAAAAGTCTTGTCTGAAAAAGGAAAAAATGCCGAAACTGGGGTTTAAAGACTGTGTGCATTTTAAAGTTGCTTTAAGGTCAAATTTTTATTTCTCTGAAATATTCATGTTTTTTGCTTTCATAAGAGTACTAGCCAAACCTTTGACTTCGTACAATAAACAGCAAGGATTTTTCCACCTAGGTGGTAATGAAATCATTCTGCTCTCCATCTGCTCCTCCCAGGAGAAAGTGGCTCGCCTCATCTTACAAATAATCCCATTAACAGCACTTTACTGAAGTGAGGGGTCGCCCTGCTTTCCTGTGGCATGCTGGTTGGACAGAGGGCAAACTGGGAGCTTTTTAACACCTTAAATCGGAGACTTGCCGAACACATGCCTCTTCTAACCTGCTTTTATCAGATCTTCATTTTTTTACATGACCAGATTTCACATACTCGTGAATGACAAGCACTAAGCAAATTTAGAAATATTACCGTTAATTCATTTTCCAGACAAAGCCAGTTGACTCGTTTTCAGGAAAACAAATGTCATCGTCAGTAGAGTCTTCACCAACCAGTATCCTCTCTATGACAACCAGGCCTGTGATGATGGTTTAGCTTGTTTGGACTACATCTGACCTCAAAGGTACAGAATGAAATAGGGAGTATTTTCAAAGACATAGTCAGGGAGCTCCAGGGTAAGCCTAACCACACAAAACAACACAGCAGTGAAGTCTTAAGCAACAGAAAGAAAACACAAACCAGGAAGGGGGCCTGAATCACAGACTTTCACACTGAAACTAGACGCTTGAACATCAGCAAGAGCTCTGCTGGGTGACATGGAAGGCTCATTATGCTCAGGGTAATGTATTGCATCAAGCATATGCTGTTAAGACAGCAATTTCTCTAATGCACTTCGGAATAAAACCAGATTCATTTAAGGGAGACAGGGCAGAGCCACCAAAGAATCTTAATCCAGTGTCCTTGTCAAGGAAAAGTGACGCACTAATGTTGTCTAAGCCGAGCAATTCTGATAAACATGTCATGTCGACTGTCCTTTTCCGCCTTTCTCTCCCTCTAAGCCAAATCTACTTTCCCATTCATTAGGGAACCCTCAGTGCAGAATGTGCTCTCAGATAATGCCCAGTGGTTTATCAACGCTTTATGATAAACGGGGCTTGCATCAATCAAATAAAGCCAGATCCGGAGAGGAATTGGACTCTAAAGAAAATCAGATGTGACTTTGCAGTTAAATTGAGAAGCAGGTGGATAGAGGGAGGAAGAGGGGGGAGGACAGATAGGGGCGGTTAGAAAAATGAAATTAAAATGAAGCTAGTTTGGCAGAAATGATGTATTTCGGGGGAATGATTTCCCCCTCCTAAAGAGATCATGTGGTGGTTGTTGGTGGGGAGTCAAAGTGATCAGTGGTGGGGGTGGATTTCAGTCGGAATGGAGACGGGATTCATACGGTCCCAGTGTCCTCCTCACAGCCAAACAGTGCGGCTCTCCTGGAAAGGCTGCCTCCTCATTATCTGCCTGTCTTGGCTCCCATGTGAGGAGAAAACGCAGCGCTGCAGTCTCACTTTAGAGGGACACTGATCACTAGAGTTACTCATCTCAACTGGAGAGAACGCTGCACCTCCCCACCACCACCACTCGCCTGAAAACAGACAGTGCTGAGGAATTCTCTGTTTTCTGCTCAGAAAAGTGGAAGTCTGTGTCAGAGAGATGGAGCAGAGCTTCAAAAGGCACATGTAATTGAGCAGCTCTAGATAGGCTATCTAGAAACATGAAACAGCAACAGTTGTGACGAAGGGTAATTGCCTCCCAGGGCTCATATAATGCCTTGTCGAGTCTTTAAAACTTGAGAAAACTGCAAGAAGTCCTTATGTCAGCAGGTAATTGGTTCCAGGCATCAGCAGCTATGTGAAACAAAGGAAAGATAGGTTTTTGTGTGTTTGTAAAATTAAATAACAAAGAACAAATGTGTGAAGGATTAAAGAAAGAGGTTGTCTTCATAAGCTCTTTTAGTGTCTGGGAGAATTTTTGCTTTTGTAAAATTATTTTCTTTGGTTACTATTTTTTCAAAGGGTCTAACTCTTTTATTAGGTGTTGCAAGAGCTCTGTAAAAACACCACTCGCACCCTGCTGGCATATTTCACACTTTCATCTGGATGATTCTACTGAAATAATGTTTCAAAAATATGCAAAGTACTAGCACTTATTGTGTTCTTGCTTTACTCCAACGGTGCAAACTCTCAGATCACACGCCCTTTGAAAAGCGCTTTCCTAAACATCCACAGCTGCAAAAGTCCATCATTCACAGTTGCTGACTTTTGACTTTCTAGAACTGGACAGTGGCAGCGGTTACTGTGGCCTTCACTGTCAGAGTGTCTGTCCTCTTCGCTGGCCTGCATCCAAACCCCTTCCTGCAGAGTGAGACCTCAGGAAGGATGTGCTTGATTATCTGTCCCTGCATGATTAATTGAACATCTGTTCATGCAAAGACAACTGACCCCAACTCCCAATTGTTTATGTCCTGTATCTACGGTTGATAAGTCAGTGGTGTCACAGAAGAGGTCGGCGCTGAATTTGAAGGCCTTCCTATAAATTGCTGCACAACTTTCAGAAGTTTTGCTTTTTTAGTTTTCATTTTACTGTTTAGAAAGCTTAGTTGATCTTAGTCCAATGGTGGTTTTAACTTTTACCTTCACTTTTAGGCAGTCCTGTTATGGTGTGTTCACACCGGACATGCATGTTCAAGAACGTGCTAATCACGTTCTTGAACATGCATTCAGTCCATGTTGTTGGCTTGTTACAAAGTGTCGAAGCGTTGCAAATCTCTTGTTCCACAACTTAAAGACTAAGTGTCATATAATTCCAGCTGGGCACAAGCCTCAATTATTTATTTCTCCTTCATGATCAATTGTCAAATGGTTTGCACTTGTGTAAATTAAAGGAATCCTATCCATATGTCACTAAATAAAAGCGAGTCCCTATATTGATTAAGGTTCAACCTGGTCTAACTTTCAATGTCTGAAAGTCTGAAAGCGGTCGTAGAAACTTGCGTGCCAAATAAATAAATTGACTTACAGAGTAATACTGGTGGTGAAAATTCCTCTCAGCTGTTTGTGCTGTGTAATGCAAAGAATTATAACGTTCTTGATGAGAAAAGAAAAAATAAAAAAGTTTGATTACAATATACATAAATTAGGAGAAGTCAAGTGAGGTGACACGAATATCTGGAGAAGGCTCTGCCCTTCCAAAGCTCTGTCTAATTCCTATATTCACTTGGTTATTTGAGAATCTGTCATGCCGAGCCCAATAAAAAATGTTGATTTCCATGACTATTTGTTATTTCTGTACAACTCTTTATTTTTACTGTTGTGTTTTTCTGTCATACTGCAGGCTGCCTCCATGGCTTTGAGCAGCTTGGGCCATGTGTATACAGCCATAGGGGACTATCCAAACGCCCTAGCCAGCCACAAGCAGTGCGTTCTGCTGGCCAAGCAGTCCAAGGATCAGCTGTCGGAGGCCCGTGAGCTAGGAAACATGGGAGCAGTTTACATCGCAATGGGAGACTTTGAAAACGCTGTTCAGTGTCACGAGCAACATTTAGGCATCGCCAAGGCCCTGGAATATAAACGGGAGGAAGCCAGGGCCTATAGCAACCTGGGGAGCGCCTATCACTATCATCGCAACTTTGACAAGGCTATGTCCTACCACACACATGTTCTGGAGCTTGCTCAGGAGCTGGAGGAAAAGTCCATTGAGATGAGAGCCTACGCGGGGCTGGGTCATGCTGCCAGATGCATGCAAGACTTGGAGAGGGCCAAGCAGTATCACGAACAGCAGCTGTCTATTGCTGAGGGATTGAAAGACAGGGCTGCAGAGGGAAGGGCCTCATCCAACTTGGGTATGTATCCATCTATGGTCATTTTTCATTCTTTGTAAATGCTTCAAAAAAATAGAATTCTACTGTCTTTAAAACATGAGACAAAATGTTTGCTGCAAATTGATTGCAGGCTTTCCTTCTATAACCAAAGGGTCAGAAATCGGGTTTCCTCAGTTACTACAATCTTACCTCAGACCTTTTTTGTTTATAGAAATGTCTCATAAAATATGGTGAACAGTGTATATTTATAGCATTTTATTACCTGCTTAGAAGGCCCAAGGTTCTCTACAGTCACAGTCACATAATCACACACTGGTGCCAGCTCTGCTGCCAAATACTGGTGCTAACCTATAACTACCAGGAGCTTAGTGGGGTTCAGTGTCTTGCCCAAGGACACTGACACATGGTTGAGCACGGGCAGCAACTGAGCCTGCGATTCTACAATCAAAGGTTCAATGCTCTGCCTCTGCAACATGGCCGTAAAATTAAAATAATTAATTTCTTTGTGCGATTAATTGATCGTGACCTGTAATTAATTAATTTTAAAAAATTACACAAAAAAATATATAACAGGACTGAAGTTTTAATCATTTGTATAATATTTACATTTTGCTTAAGTGACCATGGTATGAGCGCGGTAACGCTCCCCAGATGTGCAATAACATGGAAGTAACCATTCAAAGCAAAAATGAGATTAACTCGGTTAAAAATAAAAGACTGTAAAGCATCTAACGTTAAATATAATACATTTAGTGTCTTATTTGTAAATGATATTCTGAAAAAGGTTTTTCGATACAGATCATAATTATCAAACCATCTTCAAATTAATCTTCATTGCTTGGTTTCTAAAGTGGCTGCAGTGAAATATTCATGTTTCTTTATTTCTTGCCTCAACATTTTCATATTTTGCATGGTATTGTATCATCGTGTCACATTTGGAATGTGTATCTCAGAGAAATATACTTTTTTTTTCATTGACTTTTTGGCAGGCAGATGTAACTATAATTCTAGTCTTTGTCACATCCAATCGTTAACAGGCTTTTAAAGCTATTATAGAGGTCACCTTTCAGTTTTATCTTGAGCCCTCTACTGTTACTCTGAACAAAGATTTATGGTGTGAGTTGATGCTAATGAGAGCTGGCCAGCTCCCAGGGACAGCGGACTAATTTTGGCATCAATGTTCTCCACACAATTGATTAGTGGGATTTGTCTTTGTGGGTGTTATCCCGTCACTACAAAGTGATGCTCACAGAAAACAGGTACAGTTGAGCGGATATCTGCCTTAAAGATCCCACTTTGACCTCTGCTGTTGAGGACAATGTCAACGTCCAGATAAGGAAGCACCTGGATCTCCCAAATTGAATGTTGGTGTTCAATTGTCCCATCTGTCCTTGTTTAACTGTTTGATTATTTGTTACCCATGGTCTTGGGTAAAGCTGTATTTTTTATTTTTTTTTGGAAGCAGTGACTTTAGCACATATAATACAGTTAAGTTATGATATAATCACACATTTGTTTTTTATTCATTATTTTGATCATTAAGTGAAACACATTTAATGCAAACTGTAACTCCAGTTGCAGTTTATTATAATGATTTATTGCATAAAGACTATTATGTTTTGAGTTTGTTTTTTGTTTTAATTGCAACATATACGTTTTTAGCTTGATGAAAAACTAAAGTTCGGTTTAATTGAAAGGACATTTTGGCTGCGTGTTAATTCTCTCACTACTCCCAAACCCTTAAAAGACTATATAGTGCAGGACTATGCTCACTACTTTTCTTTTTTTATCTATTTTATTTTGTTTTTTGGAACTAAGTATGCCATGACCCATTTGCAGAAGTAAAACCATATAAAAAAATGGACATTTTACAATAATGTTTTTTTTTTTAATTCCTTTTAAACATCATGCATTCTTAAACCTTAATATAATTAAAATGACTTATAGCTCATTTAAGGAAGACAATGACAGTAAATCTTGTAAAACTTAATTCCTGAGTTTAAGTACCTCACGAAATGTGTTATAATGGCAGTTCATCAATAATTAAATCACACAGGGGATAATAGCCAGACAACCAGACTCTAATGGACAACAAAAAGGCTGGATAGTCCCTTAAAAATGAATTACAGTTACATTAAATGTGTAAAAAACTCTGCAAGCAAAATGTAGGGTTAACTGTCTCAACATAAATTGAGGCTGGAGTTTGACCAGTCTGTGTGTGCCGGGCTTCGACACACACCTGACACACCTGCAGTAACTGGTTGTCATAAATTAAAGTCCCCGGTGAGCAGAGTTTACGATTCTTCAGTACATGTGGACTTTATTACAAGTGAGAGCTCAGACAGCCAATTTATCCCTGTGCTATATGTGGTATTATTGAACTGGGGGAACTGTTTTATTCATCATGAACCGCAATATTACAGCTCTTCCAGTGACAGACTGATACCACAGGTGATGGAGAACGCACTGGAGGAGTGGACAGTGGCGTGGATCCACTGTGAACACATTAACGCCTAACATCTGAAAGGAGCTTGTTGCTCCATCTCTGTATTGCTTAAAGCTCTCGTCTGTTTTGTCGCTCTTTACTTTTTTGATTCTTCTTCCTTCACTCTCCCTGTCTCCAACCTCCCCTACTGATTGTAATCTGCAGCTGTCAAGGTCCCAGTAATTGAAACTGACTTGATGAATCGCTTAATTACCTTTAATAGCTGATTTAAGAGGAGCTGAATAATGAAGATAACAAAGAAAGACGTGGAGGTTGGGAAGCATCAGTCCATAATTGCTCAACTGTTGTTGATTTTGTTTATTGCAGAGGGATGTTTTTCCTTTTGTCAATGCATTGCAAGACAACACGGGCTGAATATGACAGGAGGTTCTTTCATAAAAAAAACAAAAAAAAAAAGCTTCTTTGTCTGGCGAAGGGAAAAAAGTGCCAGAAGAGGATCAAATGAAGAGTAATGAGCATTCACAAAAGCAGAAAACAATATGCAGAAGAAGAAGAGCAAAAGTTGCAGAAACAAAAACTTTATTATGCCCTGGCAGCCTGCTGTTAATGTTGCGTGCAGCATGTATAAAGCAGCAGCTGACATGGCTCTTAGATACAGTTTTATGGAGATTGTTATGCTCTAATATCTAAACATGATGCCCAGCGGTCGTAGCAGTCCTTGCTCAGGACAATCTGACCTATAAAGAATATGAACATTGTGCATTCCAGCCCCATTCATTATTCATTACTGGCAAACTTGCCCCCTAGTCAGCAATATTTAATATCTGATAGGACTGATGCTGTGGGCTCCTGTGCAGCTCACTTTTCTGCTATTCACCAAACAGACACTAATTGGTATCATTTCCCTTGAATTTTTTACTTCAAAGAGACTTTAAATCCTTCGGTTTGAAATGACTGGTGTTGTTGCTTTACCTCTCTTGCCTCATACCTCCTCATCTGACCGGGTGTCTCAAAAAGGCACTTGAAAGGTTGACTTCATCAGCTGGAAGAGCTGGCAGCAGAAGTCCTAATTAAGCCCCCCCCCCCCCCCCCCCCCCCCCCCACACACAGTCTTCCTTTTATCCTGCATCCCAGGGGAATGTTTCTGCTGATGCTCACCAAAACAAAAGCAACACAAAGAGGGAAAACAACAGACAGGGGGTTCACAAATAAACAGAGAATCAGGCAAAGTGTGGTAAGAGGCTCTGTGTTTAGATCTTAAGGATCACAAATACAGAAAAAAAAAAAAAAAAACAATGAAAAGAACTTTAGCTACAGATTTACATTCATCTAGTTGCAACTAAACGCTTTCGGTGCCTTGTGTGAAATTCATCCGAGAGACATTTTTTGTACCACTTTGTTTCAGGAATCTTTCTATTTAGAACTTATTCTCCTTATTCCCATATAACTTAAATTGGGAACTGCAAGCACTGGATTGATTCTGATGTTCGTGAATAACACTAAGAACCATGAAGTATTGTAATAACTGTGGCCAAATGTTTGCGCAATTATCTTTCGTGTCTGGCAAATTTCAATTCCCAAAAATCCATGGGAAAAAAAAAAAAAAGAAACCGCTCTTGAGCTAAAAGTTCCCTCGGGATGCATTCATCCTCCATACCGTTGCAGTGATGTGGGCCTCATTAGTTTCCTTCAAATGCAAATATAGCACATACTGCATTTTTGCCTCAGCTGGTGCCGTCACACTCCTGGCTGAATGACGCCACGGTCAACATTAAAGGCAGAGCATGTTCCTTTGCTTGTTTATATGAAACAAAAGGCACAATTTGTGATTTTAACACTCATGAAGCCATCATTATGACAAAAAATGTAAAAAAAAAAACATAGATTTTGATTTTGTCTTTTAAATAAAAGCTTGTTGACCTTTTACATTAAGCTTTAAATGAGAGCTTTGGGAGTAAGAAAAGCCATATTTGCATGTTGTGATCCTAATTTCCTGATTTGGTAGCACAGAAAAAATTACATTTTTTTAATATTTACAGAAAGGTTTTTTCACTTCATAAAATAAAAAAAAAACTGTCAACCAAATCAATTGATTTATAAAAAATTCTTATACTTTGATTTCAAAGCACTTTACAACTAAAAACAAAGAGCACAGAATTCAAAGTATAACCAACCGACCCATTTGCCCTTCCCTCTATTGAATCATTCACCCCATGACCCCACCACACAAATGAATACTAGGATGAAAACATGACTGTAAATAAAACAACAACAGCTTATGAATGACAGAATCTTTACCTGAGATAGAGAACTTTTCAGTGTTTTATTATGAAAAGACTTTCAAATAAAGAATAGGTTTGGTTGATTTAATAATCAACATCACTGTGTAACACTTAGAGACAGGAGCCAGAACCGCCTATAGTGAGATTATTCTGTTTGTGAAAACACACAGCAGCCTGTTAGCCTGAGCAGGAAGAGGAGGGTTGAGTTTGTGGACTTCTAAAAGCTCAAAAAGGACTAAAAAGTTTTGTTTTTAAGGGTCTGAAAAAGATGACATCTTTAGCTCTCTATTAATGAGGAAGTCGATGCTTAACAGCTAACTTTGTAGTAGTTATGAAGGTAAGAGTCTGACAGCCATATGTTACTCGGTTTAAGATTTCTTTCAGTGCTGTCTGGCTTGGCCTCACATTTCTGTGCTGGAAAAGCCTCAGAAGCTCCTTGCCTCCCCTTTTGTGGCCCCCTCAACTCATGACTGGGGATGAAGCCAGAAGCTGGACTAGAGGCCCCGTCAAACACAGTCATAGTCCTCGTGTTGCTCACCATATGTGGCTGTTCTTCCACTCACTGCAGCGTTGTTAGATGAAACAAAAGCTGCTGCATTCCTCCGCACACTGCAACTGTGCCCTTTTTCAGCACATCTGCAAATTCAGCACGAAACAGAATCTGCAGCAAAACACACGGGAGGCGGTGCAATGTAACAAAAAGTTGAGAGCAAACTTTGTTGCTTAAGCAGAAAATGGAATCAGATTTCGTGCCTGTGGACGGTGCAGAGACGGCTGGTTTGGTGGGGGAAAAGGAGAGGTGAAGGTCAGTGGGATCGGAGAGGAAGGCAGATCAGCTGAAGGATTCTTTGTTGTTGTTGTTGGCAGACCACCTGTGAGCATTCATCCACTTATCCATGCCCTGTCCTTTTTTATCTCCCCTCTTCCTGTCTCTGTGTCAGTCAGACTGCAGGAGATGTCTGGGACTGAAAGTGAGGATTTGGAACCTTAAGTCCAGACCCCTCCAGCTCTGTTGATTCCTGCAGAACCTTAAAAGTTCAAATCTCCGCTTCTACAGCTCATCGCTTATCCAGCAAATAAAACAATGATGTATTTTTTACTTTAGATTATTTTTAAGACTTAAAATGATCTATGAATGTAGTTTTTTAGACTTTTTAGAATTTAGTCTTTAAAAAACATTTTACTTGAACAACTTAACTGAACCTTGAAGATAAACAGAAAAAATGTTAACATTTTTTCGCACTCAGCTTGTTTTTTTTAGGTAACAAAGTAGATTATTGTTTGAAAGACTTTTATTGAAAGAAATCCTAAATAAGAAACCAGTTTACCCATTGAATAGACAATTCTAGGTTTAAAACTAGATTCGAATTATTTACAGTTTAGATATGTGTCAGTGCTCAGAAAAAAAGACAAAAACTAGCAGCAAACACATTTTTTGCGTATCCGTTAGTAAATTTGATCTTGATCAGGCTGGTGAAGTGATTCGAATCCTGGTTGAGTCCTTTCTGTATGGAGTTTGATCTTCTCTCTCTTAGCCATTCAGTTGTTAGGTTGCATCCAGCAAACCGTGACCCCAAATGGGCACTTGATTGGGTTTAGAAGATGGATGGATGACCTTGATCTGAAGTATCCTGCCACCAAAAACGCCAATTGAAAGGCATGGATAGGTTTTGCTTAGTCGACCCCCTGATCCTAAAAGATATCACAAAAACAATGTCTGAGAAGGAGGAACCTTGGTGTCAGAGTTATTACTTTTCTGAACACTTTGAATAAAGAAAATAAAAATTAGTTTAATAGTTAAATTCTAAACAGTTCAGCAGCAACAACTACTGCTGCAAATTTTTACTGGTCATTGCAGAACATCATGTCTTCAACCCTTTTTAGCCCACTCCATCAAAGAACTGGCAGAAAATTCATGTTTTTTGGAGAACAGGATTGTTACTTAAACCTTTAATAAAACCACAAACAATTGCAACAGATTATCAGTTACAATCCATTTTGGTCAAAGCAATGCTAGTTATGATGCAAAAAAAGAGTGTTCAGGAAAAAAAGCATTTTATTTTATCCACTGTCTCGAATTTGATCCGCACATTTTTCACATGGTGTAACTGTCTTTTAAACAATTATTTATCAACAAATTTTGCATTTTTACAATTCAATGTTAAAAATTACTTCAATATTTTTCCCGCAAAAAGAGTTTTTCCGATTTAAACGGAAGCAGCAGGAAAAGTCCTTCCAGTGCTTTAAATAAAATATGGAACCCATAGTTTACAGGGTCAATATGTGCTCAAACTTCAGATGATCAGTTCAATCAATATATTTACTGTCAGCACCTTTTTGCAAAGGTTTTGACATATATGTGATGCACTTGTGTTCAACCAGGATTAGACACACAATCATAAACTATATCTTGTTATGTGAGTTATCCAGTTTTCTAGGTCACATGACTGTGAACTTATGTAGCTTGTGTTGGGAAAAAAAATGCCTCCGTTGGTTGTTCTTACCAGCTTCATCCTGTTAAATGTCAGGTGTGGATGCAGCTTTTTCACGGACAGGGCAAACCCTGCAACAGTCTAAGGTAAACCCTGTCTAGATATACTTGTAGTTTGCCCAGACAAATCATTCTGTTGTGTTATTTTTAACATTTAAAGAGAAATAAATCTGAAATAAAGACAATAAAAAAGGCTGTTAATTCATATTTGGCCATTTAGACATCTCTGCCACAATCCCTGCAATATCTCCATGCCCAACATCCACCCTCACTAATTCACAATTTTGTGTTGCGCTGGTGTTTACTGTCCTGCCTGGAATGTTTTTTCTTACTACTCTCCAGGATATAATTCCCTTATGGCTCCATAATCCTATTACCATATGGGGAGCATAGAAAGTATTTCTTGCTTCAAGTGTGGCTCCAGGCATAGCCTGAGGCTTATGGCAATGTTGGCTGCAGCTTCCAAGCTTCAACCTGAAACTTGGCCACGATCCCCCAGCCTCTCTCCAGCCCTTTACTCCTTTACTTCAGCGTCCATCACCAAGCCCCAGATCCATTTTCAGCCTGCAGCATGGAACATGCTTGCTGGTAATACATCAGTGGGCATTATATCCTCAGTGACATCAGCATCCACTGGGGAAAAGCATAACCTTGGGAGTGACTTTGTGGCTGTCGGTGCTCCTTAAAGCAGCCTGCTGTGAATCTTAACATGCCTTCAGACTCCAAGGCTCAGTAAAGCCGTGGAGTTTGTCCAAGGTGTGGAAAATGTCTGTACCAAATTGGATCCCATAACTCAAAAGATCTATTTTACATTTTCTGTGCTCTGCATAAGTTTGACATCATGACTGATTGTGAAAGTCATCACACTGTCACTTCACTTCTCTAATTTTTTCCATGTCTTTTTGTTCTAAGTGATCCTTCTGGCAAATGTATTCCTCGGGGGCTTTGACCCAATGATTACAGAAGCGCTTTCAGGTCGAAACTTTTAACCGAAGAGCACAAGCACATGAAAAAAGAAAATCAGCAAGCCAAGGAGTATTTGTCCACAGGTCAGCAGTACACAATCTCTATTACAGTAAACAGGCTAAAAGCTTTAAAAAAATAGTTTGGATTCAACATCTGCTTTATACTCAAGTGTAAGACATGTGACTAAAGCACTGCATACATGAATTTACAAGGTTTATTATGCAGCATTAACTGAACTCAAAAAGATTCTCCAGATCTGAGATTTCAGGAAAACAAAGCGGAGCCGGATATTAGGACTCCATATGGAAAAGATTACAGCCATTTTTGATGAAAATTATAAACCAAACAAGACTGAAAATAGCAGCACACGGTGTGCTTCATTGGTTTTAGGAGTAAGCGTACCTCCCTGTCACTCACCTGTGTTTCTAAATATAACCTGTTAAGTCACTGAAGATACTTGTTAGTTATTCTTGCTGTTGGTGCAGCCAGAGTTCTGGTCCATGATAAAACCCGATTTTTTATTAATATTCTCATCACATCAGTTGCTTTTTTATTCCACATCCTTCCAGCCAAATTGGGCCATGCTGACGCAGCAAATCACTGACAGTGAGTCCATTAAGAGGGGGGAGAAATGGCGTCTTTCGTTGCCTCACAGCTGGTTTCTGTTTTTTCCTTATAAACCCTCCACGCAACCGTGCTGTTTACTCTTCGTAAACGTTGATGTTACTCCTGCAATTAGTATTATTGACATTTCCAAAGAGCATTCTTGAAGATCAGCAATGAATCTCAGAAAGAAAAAAGGGACACAGGAGATATTCAGTGATGTTTTTAAATTCTGCTTTTCTCCTGCTGATATTTCTATCAGACTTCATTTATATACAGGTGTTAGACACACCTTGTCTTAGATGCTCAGAGATTTTATTCATGTATGTTCCAGACATCTGATAATGCAGTATATAGCAATCATTTTTCAGATTTCAGTTTTTCATGAGAGAAAAGACTCTCAACACAATGGGCTATACAATATTCATCGTTTTTTTTTCAAGTTTCAAGTTTTTTTTCTAAAGTTGTTTGCGTTCCATCTGCTATTCTCATTGTACTCACCCCATTTTTACTTTCTCTTCCTTTCAGCCCGGTTGCTTTACAGCGAATTCCTCCCATGTGGAGATGTTGTTGATTTTGGTGAAATCCCTGAGAGTTGTCACAGACAATTCAAGCAATCAAAAGATTCTTTTTTGGCTTTACAGCAACTCTTTGATTGCACTTTGTTAAAGCGACCAAAATACTGGGTGAGGGTTCTGTGTTGGCAGATCTTTCTTTAAAGTAGGGCAATGCAATTACAAATTTAGTTGAGTCAGACTTTTAACAGGCAACAACTTTTTTCCAGGCCAAACATTATTATTGGCTGATAAAACATGACTTGCTTTTATTTAGTTATTCTACATTTTCTTTCAAATGTAGGAAATAAACAGTCTATATTTGTTATTGAAGCAATGTTTTCAGATGTAAACAGCATTACTTGATAATATTATATTTGATAAAGAATAGATCCATCTGAATGTTCATAAATATGCAGGAAAATGTTGACTAATGTATCTTGAAGGTAGATCACTGTTATGCAGCTTTTTCCCTTGCAAATACTTTGTTTTGGGGGTTTTGCTGAACTGGATGTACTGTTCATGCAAACCAAGGTGTGTAGAACTCAGCAAAACATCTGCATTTTGTAAAAACGCTAGAAAAATGCTAGAAAAGCAGATTTATGGAGCAGCAAATGCTGTGCTTTTAAATTTACAGGTGTGCTTGTTTGTGACACCTTTATTTTGTAGGGTTCAAAGGGCAGTACATTCGCTGTAGTAATAGTTCAAGCAAAGTTGTGTGGGTTTATTTTTATGTTTTGTTTCTTTTTTTTCTTGTTTTTACTATAATAAAACTGTGTGATCGGGATACAAACCTTTATCTATTCTAGGTTACATGATGTGCTGCATTCAGGGATCAAACGTGGACAGTTTTGCATTGATTTTTACAGATGCATTTAATTTTTGTTATATTAAGTTTGTAAAAAGAGATTGTCCTCTGAGCAACTCAAGTTGTTTTTGCGTACCATAGGAATAGGTCTCTTTCATAGTACACACTTGTCCAACTGAATATACTGATTTCAATGCATAGACTTGGAGGCACTGTTTTTACTTGTAAATCGTAATCTTTTCATTTCTCTCTTTTCTACCCAGGCATCATCCACCAAATGAAGGGGGACTATGAAACTGCACTGAAACTCCACAAAACACATCTAGCCATTGCTCAAGAGCTAAATGACTATGCTGCTCAGGGCCGGGCTTATGGTAACATGGGCAATGCCTACAATGCCCTCGGAGCCTTCGACCAGGCTGTCCGCTACCATCGTCAGGAACTGCAGATCTCTATGGAAGTCAATGACCGAGCTTCCCAAGCTTCCACCCATGGAAACCTGGCAGTGGCTTACCAAGCCCTTGGCGCTCATGATCGTGCACTACAGCATTACCAGAACCATCTCAACATCGCTCGGGAGCTCAG
The DNA here is from genome assembly GCA_014656515.1 of Oryzias celebensis. Lineage (NCBI taxonomy): Eukaryota > Metazoa > Chordata > Actinopteri > Beloniformes > Adrianichthyidae > Oryzias > Oryzias celebensis. The sequence goes on from BNCR01000009.1 coordinate 15,424,884, forward strand.
AGATGTTCAAAGTGAGGCGCGAGCTCTGGGAAACCTAGGGAACTTCCACTGCTCTCGAGGGGAGTTTCCTCAGGCTGTGCCCTTCTATGAACAGTACCTCCAGCTGTCCCCTGAACTCCAAGACATGGAGAGTGAGGGCAAAGTTTGTCACAACCTGGGTTATGCCCATTACTGCCTGGGCAACTACCAGGATGCTGTAAAGTACTACGAACAAGACCTAGCTCTGGCAAAAGACCTTCATGACAAGTTGAGTCAGGCTAAGGCCTACTGTAACCTTGGTCTAGCTTTCAAAGCCTTGGGTGACTTTACTAAGGCAGAGGAGTGCCAGAAATACTTACTGTCTTTGGCTCAATCCTTGAACAATGCACAAGCTCGCTTTAGAGCTTTAGGCAACCTGGGAGACATATTTGTCTGTAAAAAGGATGTTGCTGGAGCCATTCAGTTCTATGAGCAGCAACTGTCGTTGGCTCACCAGGTAACACCTTTGATATGAAGCTAAAAATACTTTTTTTTTACACTTCATCACATCTTTTCCCCTTTATTTGACATTCTGCTCTTCTTTCAGGTAAAGGAGCGTAGGATGGAGGCATGTGCCTATGCTGCCCTTGGAGCCACATATAGACTTGTGCAGAAATATGACAAAGCCCTGGGTTATCACACCCAAGAGTTAGAAGTATACCAAGAACTCTGCGATGTGTCGGGAGAGTGCAAAGCTCATGGCCACCTGGCGGCTGTCTACATGGCCCTTGGGAAGTACGCCATGGCTTTCAAGAGCTACGAGGAGCAGTTAGAGCTCAGTCGGAGGTTGAAGGACCCTGTTGTGGAGGCCCAAGTCTATGGAAATATGGGTATTACGAAAATGAATGTAGGGGTGATGGAAGAAGCAATTGGATACCTAGAGCAGCAGCTGGCTACTTTGCAGCAGCTGAGTGGAAACGAAGCAGTAATGGACCGGGGCAGAGCCTATGGAAACCTGGGGGACTGCTATGAGGCCCTGGGAGACTTTGAGGAAGCCATCAAGTACTACGACCAGTATTTATCCGTGGCTCAGAGCCTAAATCGTCTGCAGGACCAGGAGAAAGCTTACAGAGGCTTAGGCAATGGACACAGGTGAGTCTGGAAATTAGTTTTAAAGGCACTATAAACATTTGCAAAAAGGCCTTTCTTTTTCCTCTTAGGGGTTGGTGTTGAAAATATTTTCTTTTCCCTCATTTAACTAAAAAGGACAACAGTTTGGATTACATTTTTCTCTTTTTGTGTCTGCTGTCTAGTTAGTAAGGTACATTTCTAGGGAGTTGTTCTTAATTATGGATCTGGCGCATGCTGTGCTGTGTCAGCAGCAGCCGAGTGGCCAAAGCCTTATCTGTATGTAAAGTAAGTTAGCTCACTGATGTCTGAAACTTAGAGAAGCACAATTCTTTCAAGACAGCTCTTATGGCTCATGTATATTTTCTCTTCTTTTTCCAAATACTTTAAAGAAATGATGGAAAAACCCAGGAGACTAGCCCCCCAATGAAAACTTTTGAAAATTAACACGTTGGAGATAATGCAGCATCAGCATGGCTCCACAACAATCACACACTGCTGTTTTTGTCGTGCACGAGCTCAGAAAGTAATACCAGACACTACACATGCCCTACTTATCTTCCTGCAGCTCTTAGTTTTAGAAATGCATTAACGTGCTACGTTAATTAAGCTGAAGGCATTTTTTTGTCTGAATATGGTCCAGCTGAATTAGAAAGCGTCAATTTGCATTCTTTCAGAAAACATCACTAAAGTCTGGTTAATGTTTGTGAATTCGAGCGGAATGTTCCAATGAACACAATCATCCGTGTATTATTTGAAGATGCCAAACAATGTTGCCCTTCAAAAGTAATTGTTCTTCAAATATATTACAGTACTTAAAATACTGTGCATACAAGAACATCATTCTATAAATGATGTAAGCATTAGGAAAACTTACCTTCATTGCCTCTACACTAAGTTATAGTATTTTTGTGTTTTTAACTTCTCATTATGTAGCAGCATATTTTGCTAAGTTAAGTTGTGTTTTCACACAAGATAATAGCTAATCTTTTGTGCATATTATTAGTTTTACAAAAACACATTTGACTTTTTTTGTGCATTTTCCTAAAATGTTTTTGAGCATGAAGAAACAATGATAAAGTGCTGTGATGTTTGCACTCACACCTGTCTTTTGGTTTCATCTGAAGGGCCATGGGGAACCTGCAGCAGTCATTGGTGTGCTTTGAAAAGCGACTGGTTGTGGCACATGAACTCGGCGAGTGTGGAGGCAAAGCTCAGGCCTACGGTGAGCTTGGCGCTCTCCACAGCCAACTGGGCAATTACGAGCAGGCCATTTCCTGTCTGGAGCGTCAGCTGGCCATTGCTCGTGAAACCCAGGACAGGTTACTCGAAGCCGATGCCAGCTGTGGGCTGGGTGCGGTTTACCAAGCGATGGGAGAATATGAGACTGCTTTGCGGTGCCACCAAAGTGACCTGGAGATTGCAGAAGAGGCAGGAAGCACCGTGCGCCAGGCTCGCGCCTACGGCAACTTGGGCCTCACCTATGAATCCCTCGGAAACTACGAGCGAGCGGTGGTGTTCCAAGAACAGCACCTAAGTGTAGCCGCTCAGACTAACGACCTAGCTGCCAAGACACTGGCCTACGGCAGCTTGGGAAGAACACACCATGCGCTGCAGAACTACTCACAAGCCGTCATGTACCTGCAAGAAGGTGAGTGAGTCAGTGGGAGCAGGGGAGAGCATCGCCTTTGTTGCCTGAGCTGATAGGCTTAGAGTTTGTGAATTCATGAATATGAAATTCAGAACCTATTTATTGCTAAGCTTTTGCCTCGATTTTATTAGACTTTCTAATGTGTGTGTGTGTGTGTTTTTGTTCTACGTGCACAGAGGGATTTTTCACAAGTATTATGCATCTACGTTGTCTTCTGAGCTGTATAGAGATCTCTGCATTTGTGTGTATTTGTCAGCGCAAACCTATCAAAATGCCATGGAGGTATTTCTCCTGTTTACTGCTGGCTGTGCCTCACACCCCTATATCTACTCCCTCAGAGGGGTCTGTGTAGAAAGCTGCCAAAAGAGTCTTTTTCACGCAGTGGCTGTCAAACTCCTGCCTCTCACGCTTCATTGTCCCCCACAGATTATGGTGGAATTAAAACCAGCAGCTCGGCCTCTCGAAAATTCATTATGTTTGTCACTGAGGGTGTGATAAGTAGAAGCATTCATGGATGTGTGATAAATGTTCTTACCGACAGCACTGCCTGTGTTCACTGGCAGACATCACGCTCGCTGCATAAGAACCCATATCGTGTTTGAATCCAAACACGCTGGAGCTTCTGTGAAATTTTCTTTTATTTTTATTATTATTCTACTCTCCTGGGGGTGAAGCAAAAGTACAAGAAGTCTCTTCCATCTCAGTTCCAGATGACGTACCCCGGTCAGTTGTGGTCCAAACTCTCGCTTTAGGCCTGTAAGCTGATTTTTAATGGAAACAAAAGGACAGAGCATTCTGTCTCCACCCTGCCCTCTAGATGTCCCTTGTTCTGCCCTCATATTGTTCCTTATTTTAGCTTTGAAAAAGAACAGTCCCTTCACTTTGCTTGACAGCCAATTATTTCTGGCCAACCTACCCAAACCAAAAACATTTTTTTTCCTTCTTCCAGTTTTCCTTTTTTTATTACCATGCTTCATGCTGTCCTGCTTGTTCCTATGTTTTTCTTTAAAAACCGTGGATTGGAGAAGACACTTTAATCAAGTGCAGATATTGCTGGGATTAATAGATTGAAGCATGTGTGTTTTATATACTAAATAATGCCCTAACGATGAACTACTTCAAAAGATCCCATATGTTTTTTTCTGTTTTTTTTTTAATAGCTGGAGATAAATTCAGGCGTCAAGGGGTTAACAACTTACACAAATTACTGGTCTTTATATTGTTTGCCATAGTTTGCATGAAATCAGTGACTAATATTTCACATCACATGCTGGTGTGATATACAATTTTATCCGTAACTTCAAGAGTTTTAGACTGCAATGGAAAGATGTGAGCACAATTCTTTTTAATTAAAAAAGTGAAAATAGATGTGACTAAGTGATACAAACAATAAATGTGTGCAGGTGAATTTTCTACCAACTGCCTGAAATCACACCAGATGATTTTGGCAACCCTGTTAATGCGTGTTAGGATATTTCTTTTTGATGTAAACCCAGTGGGGACTTTTCATTTTTTCATTTGTTTCCTAGGATTCTCATTGCACTTTTTGCAAGTAGACCAAAATATATAAACAGAAGCATGTGTGTGACGATCGCTGCATCAGTTGGACAGAAATCACAAGGTCAGGGCGGTGTAACTTTAGAGAAACAAGTAGAGCTCTTGCATTTTTGTTGTCGTGATAAATATTCTCATGCGCAGTTACAATTTCTGAATTTAATTTTGATTTTTCAAGTGAGGCTATTTCCAGGTTTGTCTCAGAAAAGCAGCTGGCCTCATTCTGTGCATCTCAGTTGTTCATCAAACTGTTTTTTTTTTAATTCAATAGGACTTCAACTCTTTCTTAACACATCTTGTACTATTACTTAACACAAGTTCATTGTTGCCCTGTGATAGGCCTTCTCCAGCATCCAGTGATCCTAAATGAGAATTAAGAAGGTTTAAAAAATTGGATGGATGGTTAGGAGAAACCTTCTTATTTGTTTATTTTGTTAACATGTTAAATTCCACCCCATGTTTGTGTTTTAGTACGTCTCTAAAAGACTTGTAGTGTGCAGCAGAAGCTCCAGAAATATCACTATTTAGAGATATTTGTCTGAAGCAAATTTACCCTCTGCCTTCTCTTTATGGTTCGGCAAAAATACAAAGTTAAATTAAAGCTTGTTTCTTAATTAGTTTTTGTCGGGGGGGCTAAATCTGCAAAACCTGTCAATTTTTACCACAAACAATTAGAGGCTGATGATACCACACAGTTGACTGGTGGTTAAGCATCTTTCCTTTGATTCTTTTACTTGCATCTCTTTTGAAACTATAAAAAAGCTTGAATGTTGAAGTCCTTCTTAAAATATTAAATATCTTTTACAATTTTTATTATTATTGGTAAAAAATTTATCAACTGCATTTTTGTTAGTGTAGGCAAGACTCAAAATAGTCATTGGTAAGACTGTATCATAAACGATAGAAACGTCTGACCATCTTATAATATTTACAGTCTCATATAAATCCCATTTAAAGTCCTATATAAATACATATTTAAGTCCTCCTTAATCCAACTCTTGGTCAGGGCTGTTTTGATAAAGAAGTCTTCGGATCTTAATGAGAATCGCTTTTTGAATAAAGGAGGAATGAAAAAATGAAACAAAAAAAAAAGGAAACGATGACGAATTTGTTTATTTAGGAGAACACACATTCAGAATATATTGACAGTACTTGTAGGTGCCAGAATTTTTTACATTTTTTTACTTGTTGTCATCTTGAATGTTATTACGGTACTTTTACATGTATACTCTGAGACTGCACGGTGGTGCAGCGGTTAGCGTTTTTGCCTCTGCGAGTAGCGCCCAGTTCAAACCCTGACTGGGACCTTTCTGTGTGGAGTTTGCATGTTCTCCCCGTGCATGAGTGGGTTTTCCGAGGGTCCTCCGGCTTTGTCATAAAAACGTAACATAGGTGAACTGATTACTCTAAATTGCCCCTTGGTGTGACTGCAAGTGTAAGTGGATGTATGATTGTGTGGCTCTGTGACAGGCCAGTCCTGTCCAGGGTGAACCCCGCCTTCGCCGTACTGTTTCCAGGTTAGGCTCTGGCAACCCTGTGTCCCTAAACTACCCCTAAACTACCCCATAAACTGGGTAAGAAAAAGGATAGATGCCTACCCCCTACATTCCCTTCTCAATTTTGAGGCTAACAATGAAGTACCAAATGTTGCAGTTCCTTAAATGACCACTTGAAGCTTCAACAGTGACTAATTTACTAATTTTATTGAGGTTCACTTTCATCCTTCCAGCCATTAGGGTTGCTGTAGACAACCCTGGACAGGTTTCCCATCTGTTGCAGGGCCACACACTCATACACACACTCATACACACACTCATACACACACACTTTAACACGCACACTCTAACATGCACACCTAGGGGTTAATTTAGAGATACATTTAACCTCTGAAGCAAGTTTTTGAAGTGTGGGAGGAAACCGGAGTGCCTGGAGAAAACCCACTCATGCCACTCTGAGAAAAGAAATGCTAAATCTGGTTTTTAAACCTTTTTTGTTGTTTATTATTTTATTTTCCATTAATGGCAATGATTAGAGGTTGTTTTTTTCAAAGCAGCTGCTTTGATTTTACTAGAGCTGTGGGCAGAGGTGGTCCAGCAAAACCTAATATACGTCTATAACAGTGTTGGGTGGAAGCTCCAGTCAATGTGGCTGCACCAGATCTGGCTTTATTCTTGTCATTTAGAATGCTGTAAGTGTCAGAAATGATCTGCCTGTTTCCAGGACTCAGACACACCTCCCTGCCCAACTTAAAGCTTTTTGTTTTTGTTCAGCTTCTTTTGATCATCTGCACAGAGGTGATAGAGCAGCGAGGCTTTACACTTCTCTTTCTAGTCGTTTCCAACCATCAGGTAGTCACACACTAACGCTGAAACTAAAAATGTGGTTTCGGTAACTTTTCAGATGCTGCTGCTGACTTCTCCACATGTGATCATGATCAGAAGGTGCTTCGTTGTTCGGTGTCTTGCAGCTTGTATGTGCCAGGTCATTCTTTATAGAGGCACATGGTGTGCTCTTGAGATGTGCACGGGGAGTCTGTAAGGCCTGTGACTGAAGGCCGAGAGGTGCGCAGGCCTCAGGGCTGCAGATGATCTCTCACCCAGCTGTCATGCAGCCTTTAAAGTGTTCTCTAGTTGCTCTTCAGGGTGCAGCCATCCACGGCCACATCCTCGTGTCAACTAGTGCTACGTGACTGTGCCTGCCGGGCACACCAAAGGCACACACAGTGACAGTGACAGACACTGAATGATACAGAGCAGGAGGAGAAAAAGAGAAATGAGAGAGTTAGCCAGAGGAAGAAAATGGAGAAGGAAAATAAGAGCAGCCGGATGGAAGGGGGAAGACAGAGATCAGTGTGAGTCATAATTCACATTTATTATTTCTCTGTCAGCTGGAGAATAAAGAAAACATAGAGTTGGTTGACATTCAGGCTTGATCATAAAGAACTATCACAGAGCAGCTCAGGGGAAGAAAAAAAAGGCCTTTATGCAAGTGTGTATGTGCATGTGTGTGCTTGTATATCTGCAGATGAAAGCCTCGGAACTGGAGATGGAATGAGTGAGGGGTGAGTCTGTCAGAGAATGAAAAGGATCATTTAGATCTGTTTCCTCTTTCCTGCTCCAGCACCTAATGAGCCCTAAGCAGTGCAGAGTCCCTGCAAGCACTGCCACCACAGCAAAGATGAAACAGGTAGAAAGTGTGTGTTTGGGTGGTGGGTGGGGGTGGACAGAAGCACAGGGATGAGAGGAGGAGGTACAGGAGCAGATACATGGGGGAAGAGGGCAGGCAGGCAGGCTCAGGGAGGGTGTGTGGAAAGATAAGGAAAGAGGGGAGGCTGTTACAGGCTGGGCTTCAAAGGCTGCCGAGTAGCGTGGCCATGGAGGAGCCATGAAGTCTATGGCTGCTTAGTGTGCTGGACTTGCAGAATAGGCTGCCTTTTTCAGGTCACACTCTGTTCTCAGCTTATCTGGACCAGCCACAGACTGTTTTCCAGGAAAGCGTAGAAAAGCAGACTCGGACTGGGCTGGCTTGGCCCATTTTTCTGCTGTCTTTGACCAAAAGCGTGTTTTGACCCCTCCATCTCACAGGCGGGTGGAAAAAAAGGCTTGCAAATACAGAGGCGGCGTTAAACAGGGCACGAGCAATGGCCCTTTGTAAACTGTCGAATACTTGCTGTGCATTTAGCCCTTTATGGGTAATGTGTGTCTCAGAAGCTGTCGTGTGTGTGTTTTTTTTCAATCATCCCTCTCTGCTGAGTGGCATTTCTTTTTTTTATTTCCGCACTTGGGCAGGAGCAAGTACTCAGCAGGTAGTGAGGACACATGCAAAGATGTGATGCACGCCTCAATGGTTGATGAATAGAAAGTGAAATAAACTGTGAGCCCACCAGGTGATGGGACCTAAGTGTCCTGACTGAACACACACACCTCCACCTACACACATGCTTTTCCTTGAAAGCCTCAATTTAAATAAAAAACTAATATAGATCTCAGCTGTGTGTTTGTATGTGCTCTATTAGTCTCTCATTAGTATGTTTGCAAATATTTGGCCTTGTCATTGCTTTATTGTGTTGCTGCCTTTATGCAAACAATCCCCACGCAGTTGTGTTTGCTCAGCCGGTCAACCGTTTTGCATTTGTTACAGTGCAGTCGGATGAGCGCTCTCACACTTTGCCCCATTTCTGAGGCCTTCCTTGCTTTCTAAACCCAGCGCACGAGCGGTTTCTTACCACTCAGGCCAAATTTCCAACCTCGCTCACTGTCAGAACATCAGTACCACGCTATGCTTACATCTGTTACTCGCAAAGATACATAAGAATCAGTCTGCTTGGAAATAATTCGTCCTCTCTCATCTGCTCCTCTTTCCTCCCCCTTTCTCACAGGCTTACGGCTGGCAGAGCAGCTGGCTCGACGTGAGGATGAAGCTAAGATCCGCCATCGTCTGGGGCTATCCCTCTGGGCAAGCGGGAACCTGGAGGAGGCCCAACATCAGGTAAAGCATCTCTCGCGCCTTCCTCTTTCTGCTTTGAATCACCTTGATTTCTCCTCAACTCTGTCTGAATTCCCTCCAAAGAATCCAACCTTTGGAGTTAGCTGACCTCCAATAAGACCGCATCTGCCGGCTTTACAGGTTTGGCAACGCTCTTATGTTAAGTGTTGGAGGCAACAAAGAAAACCGGTGGGAAACAAACTTTCAGTTTAAACCTTACGGTGGTGAAAACATCTCAAAGGAAAAAGGAAAAAAAGGGCGTTAAAAAGCAGTGATGGTTGTAGTGCTTAAAGATGGCTGCCGGCACTATGCTGGAGAGTTTGTTAGGCAGGTAAATGCTGTCATCTCTGCAGACAGGCGACAGATGAATCTGGATTTTTCTCTGTGAGTGCGGAAGATCTCTGGAGGCCCAAAGCTCTGCGTCACTCACACTTCTGCTCCTTTTCAGCCCACTGCCCACCTGGCAAGTGCGGAAGATCCCCGTCGCTTTGCAGTCTCTCCAATCACCTCACCGCAATGTTTGATTTTTTCCTTCTTCCTTTTTAACTGACTTGTGTAGCAGCAAACAACTCTGACAGTCAGCCAGCAGCAGTTGTTGTCACTAAAGTCTGTAGGGAGTTGTTTTTTTTTCTTCTGCTGTCTTCGTTTCTAAAATCAAGCCAAAAAAAATCTCTGTTGTGATACAAGCACACCACTTGCAACTGTGTGACCTAGAAACATTTCCTTTTGTTTGTTTGTCCTGCATCATACTTTTCAAAAAAGTAACTTTTGTCTGTTTGCAATTATCTGAAGCAAGAGCGAAGAAAAAAAGCAAAAAGAAGAATGACCAGAGCACAGTTGGGGTGCATATGAGTCATGTTGAGGAATTTGTGTTCAATTAAAGCAAAATATTATTCTAACAAACTCATGCAACATATTTTCCACTGCATGCTTCTAGTTTAAGCACGAAGCCCTCAACATTGCCTTGTCCTTGTTACAATCGCCAGTACATTTCCACACTCGCGTGCCTGCATCCACTGCGGATATTTAAAAGAACATGTTTGCCCTCTGGCTCACAGCCCTCAGGGTGAATTCATAGTGAGAAAGGACACTTTTGTCCTCAGATTAGGGATCAAATGGTTATTCATGAGCTTGCGTCCGTACAAATAACCTTGATATATTTGTCTTTATGCAGGGATCCTAACGGTTTGTGCTTAAATTCTATAGCTGCTATAGGTGTAGATAGGAGTACTTGACCTTATGTTTCTCCCTCTTTTCATATATTTAGGTCTAATTACAGTTTACCACCTTAGCTGTGATCTTGGTGTTCACTATGACTCCCTTGATTGACGTGTCCTGATTTTAATCGGCTTCTTCGTCTGCGGTGTCGCCTCCCGCTGGGACACTTTCATTCATATCACAGCAAGTGTGAATCAATACATTTGCACCTCCTTAAATATCGGTAGTCCATTTTAGATTATTGCGTCTGATTTGATCTGATTTGATCTTGCAGGTATTCCCCAGGGAGGTTATTTCATTTGAAAAGAATTGTTAGATGTAGGTATCAAACCCTGCTCACTTTACCATTCATGCACGGCATTGACAGTCACTCAACATGCAAGATAAAAACTGTTTTTTTTTTCTCTGACTGTAAAACAAGAATTGGTGACATGGCGGCTGCAAGGAGAGCCGCTGTGGGTGCAGCACAGTGGGGATTGCGACAGTTTCATTCAAGCAGCAGCTTGAGGAGAAATCAGCTTATTTGGCAAAATAATTCTTTAAATATGTGTAAAGTAGCGTTGCAGTAGTCATCCGAGAAGCCTGTTGGTAAAAGCAGCCTTAGAGCAGCTCTTTGCAAAAAAGTAGTCTATTTAAGTGTACTACAAGTATACTTACTGGTAGTCTATGCTAAAAGTGAGGCAGTACACTTGAAGTTTACTGTATAAGTATTTTAAACGTTTCAATTTAGACTAAAGAAGTGTTCAATTATAATAATCAATTATACTTCCTAAACTACACGTACATGACCTATAGTATACTTGCTATACTTATACTCAAGTATATTTATCGTATTTCCACTCTAAGAGGCACACTTAAATGCTTGACTTTTTTTTTTTTTAAATGACAGTGCACCATATAAGCAGGAGCGCCTGATATTTGGATTATTTCTGGCCTCTGCGTACTGATGTCAAAGTGATTTTGAAAGGTACTGGACGCTCTGGCAAAATGTCAGGTTTTTTTTACAACTTACAAACACAGTTGGGTAGGCTTTTATTGTAGACACGCTAACGTACACCGGTGCTGGACTGTGGTTTTTTACGTGTTAATGATGAAGTTGGGAGTTAGCATAGTCATATTAATATTTGTTTTAGTGGTATCAGTTTGTTTTTTTACATGTTTTAAGCAAAGTTAGGAGTTATAAGTGTTGTGAAAACGCTAACGTGACTAACATGGCCAACATGTAGCATGTTAGTTCTTCCTACTCCCTATACTAAAAAACTATATGGTGCAGGACTATCTAGTGCCCTGGATTTTAAAAGCAAGTTGGACATCATACTCACTACTTTTTTTTTTTTTTTAATAAAAACAGCCAATAAGACGTCACCGAATTCACAAAGTGAAAACTTAATCAATACAAGCATTTTATGAAGGCTATTTATCAGTCCACTGTGTTCTGATGATGAAAAATGTGATGGTTTGAAAATACATGTAAATACCTTTTTTCGCTGAAATTGTTAAAACACAATGAATTGTGGTCCATCTTCCCCAATCTAGAGAGAATCCATGGAGTGTGAGTGGTACACACTGGTTTTTCGCAGTGAATTCTGGGAAATTTCTAGGGCATTTAATTTTGGAATTGTAGTTTTGGACAGCGCTACACAATGGCGAACGCAATATCTACTGCACTATATAGAGAGTAGTGAAGGAATTCAGACACAGCTCTAGAGTTACCGTGAATGCAGCTAATTAAGTCTGACGGGCCAACAGCCTAATCTCTGACTCTTTTGTCTCGCTTAATGGGGGTTCCTTGTGTAGTTTAATATCATAGTTCAACAGTTCATTGCGTCTTGTATACCAGTATGACAAGCACTTTATTATCTATATATTTTAGAAAATACTGTTATATAAAAAAATCTTACATTGTAATACTTTTTGCTAAGGTAGTAGTTGTGCAGTGCAGTAAAATAGCAGAAGTCTGAGGGTTTTCTGGTGATCTCTCACCTACATACACCTTCTGACAAACTGACCTTGGCTCTGATCAGCATTAGTGTATACCAGCAGTCACTAGCAATCAGCACGTTCTGCATAGCACAAAAAAGTAGCCCTGATAACATCTAATTTGTAGCTTGAACTTTTTATCAGCCCTTTGTCTTTTTCAGATTGTGGTCAAGTAGTGCTGGTGTGTAGCCGTCTCTGCTGGACTCAAACCCCCAGAGTATGGCTCTGTAGCCGTCTCACTTCTCTCAGGCTTTCTAAAAGTAGCTGAAATAGGAAATCGATAACCTCTTACATGAATCAGCACTCCTGGTCAGCACTGCCTGGCCAGTGTGCAACATTGCCCGCTGCCCTGCTTCTCCGTTGTCTCCTGCCGTCCATCAATTGAAGGTCTGGATTTGACTCAGAAGCCCCAATCAGACAGACAGGTCCATTGAATTCTCATAGCATTCATTTCCTCGGACACTGTCGGTCCAGTTTACATAGGTAACTATTAGCCCTCTTACAGGATCAGGCGAGCAGGAGGTGTAGAGACGTTTATGTGTTTTTGATGGTCATTTACTAAACTAATACACTGCATTGCTTTTGTTGAGGGAGGTGTTTGGAAAGGATGCTTGCTAATGACCTGTGAGGTGGGATACTGCCATCTAGTGGTGGAAATGACCTGAAAGCCTGCACACAGACGCAGTTGGCCCATATTTCTACAGCATCCTTCAAGTAGAGTGATATGACTGAATACATGTGTAGCACTCAGTTAGAATCTCTCCACTGCAGTGTAGTACTGCTGGTATTCCCTCTCTCTTCAGGTACCTGAAGCTATCTCTGAGCCTGCATCATTCTAAAGATAGGATAATGTCACAGTACTAAAGTCTGAAACTGTTATTTTTTTCAGCTTTACCGCGCATCTGCACTGTTTGAAACCATCCGCCATGAAGCCCAGCACAGCACAGACTATAAACTCTCTCTGTTTGACCTGCAAACCTCCTGCTACCAGGCTCTCCAAAGGGTCCTTGTCAGTCTTGGTGAGACAACAATATATTTTTTTCTTGTTTGTGCGCTTTATCCTGTTTGATTTTAGACAGGTTTGGTTTTTTGTACATATGACAGATTGGGTTATAGTATTTGCTCATTCAGTAACACTGACTTCTGAACTGCGCAGGACACCACGACGAGGCCCTGGCAGTGGCCGAGCGTGGCCGCACGCGAGCCTTTGCTGACCTCCTAGTGGAGAGGCAGACAGGCCAGCAGGACTCAGACCCTTACACACCGGTAACAGTGGAGCACATCCTGGATACTGTCAGCAGTCAGAGGGCATTGGTGCTTTACTTCTCCATGGCTGCAGGCTATCTGTACAGCTGGCTGCTGGCTCCAGGAGCAGGTGAGCATGATGAAGCTACTTTTTACTAACGTACACGCTATTTCTGTGGAAACTTGTCCTCTTAGTCTTTCAGAACTTGTCATCTTTCTAAGGCATTATGTCATATAAATGAGAAAAAATTAGGCAACAGCTTATAGGGCTTCAAGCACAACAGCTCTGTGCATGAGGACACACACACACATCCATGCGTGTTTGTTCAAATCAAAGCAGAAAAAGGGTCTACAAGCTGGTGCCTTGTTTTTGGTTATCAGGGGGTCTGAAGGCCAGACTTGACACCAAGTGGCAAAGCCACCTGCCACTCCACAGCATGGATTTGCCTCCTGCATCTCATTTCAGCCCAGAATGCATGTGCCTGTGAACCATGCTAACTGAGAGTGACACAGTTGTGCTGCTGCCAAAGAACATCCTCCCACATGTCAACAGGAAAAACGCTTTGGTCTGACACCAAGTCAGAAATGTAAACTCCTCGTCTTTTCCTCTATATTCTACTACTTCTATATTCTTCTTTTTCTTCTATATTCTACTTCTATATTCTTCCTCTATATTATACCTCCCTCTTTCTTGCATCGCCTCAGTATTAAGCTACATTCACATCACCCTCACCTACGTACATACAAGTGACCACTTTCAATGAAAGGTCTAGATAAATGCATGTAATTGTGCGTTTCGGGCTTACAAGTTCAAAACTCTCACGTTTATGTGTAGCTACGCACATTTTTAAGATCGTTTTTGTGCTCTACGTAGAAAAGGTGTGGCCATTGAACTAGAGTTGAAAATTAAACCAGGTCAAACTTTGACCAATCAGGGACTCAGCGACTGGTAGTGACATGTATGGTGTCCCTTTTATTTCACCACTTGAAAATTGATCCCAGAGGAGAAAAACATTTTTACGGTTTGTGTCCGGCTGGGATCATACGTTACCAAGTATTTCATAGAGTACAAAAAGAACAAGAAGAAGAAGCCCTTTTCTGCTTGTCCGGTTTGAACACCATGGGCTGAACACGAGTTTAAGAATGACTTCAATGGTTTTCAGCTTTTGTCACAATGTTATAAAGAGTGGAAATGAGAGGCAGGGCTCCTGTCCTTTGCTTCAGGGGTTCACCGCCTCCCGTGCAACCAGATGATCTTAACCCCCCTTACCCAGCACCACTCCCACAAGTAGGACTATCACTGAGGGGACTGGCGTAGATCTTCAAAGCTTTGAATATTGCCCATGGCTAAGAGGGAGCACCTTGCTCACTAATCGCCTGCCTGCTACTTCCCAGCATTCCCTGGCATCCAGATGGCACACAAATATGGCCAACTCTGTGGACTGTAACAAATAAAAAGATCTACAGAAACACTGTGATTACTTTATTTGTAGCGCAAACAAATATATGCATTCAGTGGGAAACTGCACTGGCACAGCGTAGAAACGCACACTTACCCAGCTCCCACTCTATCCTCAAGTGAGCTCTTCCCCAGGCAGCAGATGGCACAGACAGCCTACTTTTATATTTTGTTGAATGTTGTTTGTTTTATTCATTCAACTCCACAGATGCACTGCTACAAATGGTCTGAATCACAGCTCTCAGTTAAAAAGATCCAAAATGTTCTTATCATGAACCACAACTAAAAACCTATTAGGAAAAAAAGCAGTGTTCAAAATTGAGATTTCATTTAGCGTAGAATGATAAACCTTATCATCTTTTTCTTACTTTAACCCTTATAGGCATCCTGAAGTTTCATGAAGTCTATCTAGGTGAAGGGGTCTCAGAAGGAGGATCAGATTTCCAGGAGGGAGGTGGGAGTGGAATGGTCGGTTGCTCCTCGCTGGAGCAGCACATTGCCAGCGCCCGGGAGGCTCTGGGTGTTGAGTCCTACTACAGCAGGTAAGACTTAGACAAATGTGTCTGTCAGCTTTTACTCAATCAAACACAAGCAAAAAAAAGAACCTTTGCTTCTCATTATACATGCAACATGTGTCATTGTTTATTTTATTTTTTATTTTTTGAAATCGTAAATAAATGTAATAATAGCAAAAGAACTTTTATAACCTTTGGATTTAAAAATTGACATTATTTTAAATTAAATAATTATGACTTACTTTGGTGAAAGTATCACAGAAAAACAGCAAAAAAATAAAAGAATTTTATCCCATTTCTGTACAACTGCCTTTAGAATAATCTATGTTAAAGGGGTGGAGTCTGTCTTTCTGCACTTCTTTACCCCCTTTTTTACAGTTTTTATTTCATGCTTTCTATTTTCAAAGAAAAATGTTTAGTGGTGTATACCTATAGAGCACTTCAATACCTTTTTAGAAGGCTCAAAGTGCTTTAGTGCTTTACAGTCACAGTCCCATTTACCTATTCACACACTGATGGCGGCTCTGCAGCTGCACACTGATACCAACCTATAACCACCAGAAGGAATGTGGAATTCAGAAAACTGAACCTGTAATCTTCTGATCAGAGGTCGACCGTTCTATATTTCCACCACAACCAATGTCATATAACCGTATAGTTCAAATTTAGATCATTTTAATTTATCTGGGTTTTTGATACCCTGCAAATGTGTAAAATAAACACATTTACAGACTTCAGCTGCCTCAAAGCATCGATTTTGTTTATCTCTGGATTATTTTCAGTAATTACTTAAAATAGACAGAAAAAAGACTAAAGAACATTTTTCCCCTCATATGCCTCTTTATAGTATATATATAAATTGGAATCATGTTTATATGGTTCACTAGAGGGGTTGATTCCACTCAATAAGCAGAGAGCATTGAAGAAAGAGACATGGAACAAAGAAAACAGTTCCTGCAGCGGAAAGGACAGAGACAGAGAGAAGAAAAATTCAAAGAGAATGGTTTATGAATGGTTCACTAAGATCTTGGAGGAAGTAGCCAGGAGGACTCTGCAGAGAGAGACAGGAGATGCAGCTTGATGTGTCAGAAGTATAAATCACCTGCTGACATTCCCAGTTCTGCACGGCATTTGGCGTTTCTCTTGTTGCTGTTTGATCCATGGTACCCAGCTGCTCTGCCCAGTCTCAGTTTGTGTCACCCCAACAGCCCAGCCCTCTTGCTCCATTATCAGCTCATTTACTACTCCAGTGGGAAGTTGCATACACACCACTGCGCCTGGATGGGCACAATATGGCACCACTTACCAGCCCATTCACTATCTGGAGAGCAGACAAAGGCAGGTGGCATCTAAAGTGAGCGGAAACAAAATGAACGGGATGGAGAAAAATGAGATGTTAAATACTCGAGTCTGACAAAAAAAATCTTTTATATTGATGTAAGTTTTAAAAAATAGTTTTTTTACATCGACTATATGTAAGGAACTGAGTAACTCCTCCCCCATTATTATTCGCTGATTCCAAAAAGCCAAATTCCAATAGACTTCTATAGAGAAATAAACAGCTAATCTGACTACTTTTTTAACCTGTTCTTTTGTCTCTAGTACAGGTTAAGTTATAAATTGACCAATCATATGCATCATTAAAAGCTTCAGGTTAATTGTTGGAAACACTTGATTGATAGATTCTCCCTTCACATCAAGTGGAAGGGACATGGACTTCCAGCAAGCTCACTCCTGATTGGCAAGAGTGGTTGCAATAGAAATGTTGACTCAGACTGATCTAGACCAGCCACTACTTACTGACGATTTCTGGTCCCAAAAATAGGGACATCTGTATTTCGAAAAAATGACAACTGAATTGACTTAATCTGGTTGGAACCGAAGCAAGTCACTTTCTATGGGTGACATCACACTTACTCAGTCCAGTTCTCTTATACAGTCAATATTTTTTATCCAATGTTTTCCGTCAACATCTATCCCCACGTCTTATATTCAGTGATCTTCATAGTGTTTGGGGTATAGGAGGTTGTATTGAAGGAAGCGATGATGACATATTCTGCACCGGTTTCACTTTTTTTACCCGTCTGCTGCCAGAGCAAGCAGCAAACTCTGCAGGAGTTAACTTGAAAGTGTTGCATGAGAGATAAGGTTGAAGCTCAAGTGCATGGGGAAGAGCAGTGGTGAGTGTGCGGGGTGAGAGTGGTTCACCCCCCCCCTGGACTAGATCAGCATTACCAGCATTTTAATGAAAGGATTTAACTGTGCTTATCATCCAAATGTGGGCCTGGGAAATTAGGCCAAGTGTGTGGGTAGAACTGTGTATTTATCCCCTCAGAAACAATGCAAAGTCTCTTGCATTGTGTTCTGTGATCAAGTGCCCTCTTTTTGCCAATGTTTTTGCGGCTGTGGATGTCTCTTACGCCATCTCTTTCTGTCCGCTCCCCCTTCACAGAGGATGTTCAAACAGCGAGACCGAGAGCGAGGCTGGGGATTTGTTGGACCAACAATTTGAGGAGCTCAACAACAAGCTTAACTCTGTCACCGATCCGACGGGCTTCCTGCGCATGGTGTCGAGAAACAACCTGTTCAACAGGTAGGAGATTGTTGCGAGGCACCTACTCCATCCTGCCATCACACCGGCAGGCTGTCCTAATTGCCAAATGCTACTTAGACCCTCTTCTGCACAGAAAAAAAGATTAAAAATATTTGCTTGAGTAAGGAGATTGGTGGGGTATTGTGGCTCATCCGTGAAAGGACTCTTTCCTGCATTGTTTCTCCAGCGCAGAGGCAGCAAGTGAATCCTCTTTATTAAATAGACTGAGCAAAGCCAAGCTGCTAAAGAAAGCCCTTATCAACTCTTCTCTGATGGAGCCTTGTGTGTGGATGTGTTGATGTGTGCATGCACACACTGAACTAGATCTACGTCTTTTCTGCAAACAGGCAGTGATGTTTGCTCTGTCTGTGTTTGCGGTGCAGATTTATGATATTTCAGCGAGTCTGTCAGAGGCTTCTTCTGACTTTTGTTTATTGACTTTTGTTAAGGATTTGTGCACATTGCTCCTGCTGGTACTGTGTGCCAGTGTGAACGGCTGGGGTCATATCTTCCCGCCCTTGTCCACAGTCGAGCTGCTCTTTGATGAGAGGGTAATTCCAGCTTTAATTGAGTCTCTGTGCTTATTAAGCCGTTTTAATGGGCTGCCGGTAATAATCCCCCCCCTTTTTTTTGTTCTCAAAAGGAAAAAAATCCTCTGAAATGTAAAGCTGCACATGCTTAGAAGCCTGTCATTCCCATCACATAGAAGGAGCCTGAGAAAACGTCATTTCTGCATGAACACATCATGGAGATTGATGACAAATATTTGAAGCATTTTGGAGGTCCGTCACCTCCAATAATTGCAGTTTTGGCGAAAAAAAAAATAACATTTAAGTTAGAATGGCTTCAAGAACAATAAACAAAGAATGAAAAGATCTGTTCTGGTTTAAGCACAAATCTCCCCGGAGTGGTTTGAAAGGATTAATATGTGGAGGTGATGATCAAAGTCTTAGTTCGCCTAATCCTATTAGAGTGCAGAAAATAAGTCTTGGTGTTCAATAAATCCATAAAGAATTGTAGATCTTGATTAAGATAGAAATAAAGACGCCTGTTAAACAGGAGTTCTGCACTGAAAGAGCCAAGGAGATTTTAAGTTAAATGAAGTCTTCCAGCCAGTTTTTCATCTTCACATCGTGCAAGACATCATGATTGATTTGCTTTCCTTTGTTTATCCTGCAGATCAAACTTGTGGACCTGTTTTCAGCTTCAGACTAATCTAAACGGCACAGCCGCCTCGCCAGGCTCTGTGTTTTCTGCTTGTTTCAATACTTGACTCTCACCTTGTCTTTTCCCTTCCCTCCTCTTCCATTTCTCCTGTCAAGCTAACAAACGATTGTTTTGCTTTCCCATTGAGGCTCATGCCAAGTCCTGTGAGAGAGGCAGTGTTGGGAGGCTGGAGGGAAGTCTGTAGCCTGGGGCTACCAGAAGGGCAAGAAAGATGTCTGTTGGCTGAGTTTTGGAGAAAAAAAAAAAACGCTGTCTGCACGAGCAGATGGAGAGCACTGACAAGTTCAGGGATAAAAATGGACCCCTCAGGGCCAGGCAAAATTCTTCTAACCCCAGGGCCGGCATTAGCACAGTTTTCAGTATGCTGAGGATCAGTCTCGTGTCGTTTCCCTCCCACATGCCAAAAAACTTACATTCAATTGTGATACAAAAAAACTGATCCTCTATTAATTGGAGCTGTTGGTTATAAAATGCTCCTGCTGTTAGGCCTTTGCTCTTTTTCACCTCCTTTTGCCCATCTGATCGTATTTTACTGCAATACTGCCATCTAGTGGTTCTGCATGATCCTACACCTTGGTTAAAACCAGTTAAGCATCAAAGTTGGTTATCTTCACATGACCGTTATTTAATTACTTAGACCTCAGAGGAAGCAATTTAATCTTTCTAGGGGTGTTTAATTTCTGACATTGAGAGCTTTATTTTAATAAAAACAATTTAAAGCATGTCAAACTGTAATTGCCTATTAACCTACATGTAAGTGCAATAAACTTAGACCAGAAATACCACAGAGACAGGGAACAACAGCTCTCTAATCAATTATTTCTTTAAAGCAGTTTTCCCTCATGCCTCCTTTTTTAAAGGTTGCATCTGTTTTGAGATTAAGATGCGATTGAGATGATTTGAAATGAATTGGAATTGTATTGTAGAAATAAAGTATTTAATCAAATTGTAATGATATATGTTATATAATGCAAGTAGAAACTTAAAAAACTTAGAAATGAACTGATAATTCAAAGGATCACATGGAGGCTTGATGAACTCTCTGACAGTGTTTAATGTTTTAAAAAAGATAAATACAATCTGTTGCTTCAACGACCAAGAGTTATTGTATTTAATTTTAAAAACCTTTAAAACAATACAAATAAAATAAAAAAAATTTAAAAGTTATGAAAACATCTCTAAAATATGGTTAATCATTTTCAAGTGCAAAAAGAAGGAGTCAGTTTTTCCCTCTTTTTGTTACGGGAGCGAAGGAGAACCCCGACGCAGAGTGTCAAAGATGGAAAAAACACATTTATTTTGCAGCGGCCAAAAATCAAAAATAGAGGCAGGGAATAATCCAACTGGGCAGGAAAAAACTGGGCTCTTAAAAACAGGGGTGTCCAAATCCAGCCCTCGAGGGCTGGTGTCCTACATGTTTTCCAGCCAACCAGCCATTGAAGCTCCTTATTGGCTAAACACACCTGATCTAGGTAATCAACAGCAGATTAAGGCAGGGTTTCTGGAAAACCAGCAGACGCCGGCCTTCGAGGCCTGGATTTGGGCACCCCTGCTCTAAAACAAAGCCTTTTTTTTCTGTCTGTTGAGTGATGAATGAAAGTGAGTGGGGTTTTTTTGTGTGTTTTGTCTGTGCAGGAGCTGCCAGAGTATGACCAGCCTGTTCAGTAACACCATGTCTCCAGCCAAAGATGGAAGCTCCTCGCTGCCTCGTCGCTCCAGCAACCTTGGAAAACCCCCGCTCCGGGCACTTTATGATCTGCTCATTGCACCTATGGAGGGGGTAAGGGCAACCCTCGAGCTAATTATTGTCTATCTGGCTGTAGAGTTGTTTTAAAGAGGAAATATGATATTTAACATGTGTATAAAAAATTATCTAAAGTATCATCTGCCCCTAATATTTTCATGATTGTGCTTGTGTTGGACAGGGCCTGATGCACTCAAGCGGGCCTGTTGGCAGGCATAGACAGCTGGTAATGGTGTTGGAGGGAGAACTTTACCTTATCCCCTTTGCCTTGCTCAAAGGAAGCTCCTCGAATGAATATCTGTACGAGCGTTTCAGCCTCATCGCTGTGCCCTCTATCCATGGCCTTGGATCCAGTGCAAAGGTTTGATTTCTTATTTGTGTTATACTAAGTAATAACATGCTCCAAATGAAGAGTCTGTGTTTTTAAATGCCAACTGTGTTGTTCTTAGGCGTACTCCCGGCGTCCTGGACCAGCTCCATGTGGTGGTATCTCAATGGCAGCAGTGGTGGGCAACCCAAAACTGCCCTCACCGGTGATGGACCGCTGGCTCTGGGGGCCTATGCCCTCGGCAGAGGAAGAAGCTCTGATGGTTGCAGAGCTGCTGGGATGCCAACCCCTGGCTGGTTCTTCTGCCACCAAGGAGAGAGTGATGAGTGCCCTGACACAGGCGGAATGTGCGCATTTTGCCACCCACATTTCCTGGAAGCTGGCAGCTCTGGTGCTCACCCCAAACTCTGAGGTGGTGCCTGGAGGAGCAAATGCCAGCGTGGGGACCATGGGTCGAGGTGCAGGCGGAAGGAGAGGCAGCAATAGTCGAAGCAGGAAGGGCTCCATAAGCAGCGGTTACACCATCCCAGAGTCCTTCCACATGCAGGACGACAGCAGTGATGTGGAGAGCATCTGTGACAGCCCGCCACTGCAGGAATTCCTGCTTACAGCCGCAGATATATTGGACCTCAGGTTGCCAGTCAAACTGGTGGTTCTGGGGTAGGTGGACAAATGAAAGTAGTTATTACATTTATTGTAATATTGTAGTTACAAATTGTGATTTTTTTTTTTTACCTAAGTAAAGCAGGAATTGAAATCCTGACTAATAGGACATTAGTAGCCTCTTGGTCTCACATGCACATCTCTGATGTGTGACCCGGTTTGCAGGTCGTACCAGGAGTCCAGCAGCAAGGTGACAGCCGACGGTGTGGTTGGACTGACCAGAGCCTTCCTGGCTGCTGGTGCTCAGTGCGTCCTGGTGTCTTTGTGGCCCGTCCCTGTGGCGGCCTCCAAAGTCTTTGTCCACGCTTTCTACTCTGCCCTGCTCAATGGAACCAAGGCTAGTGCTGCACTGGCAGATGCCATGAAAACTGTCCAGAGCAGCAAGCAGTACTCGCATCCTTCCAACTGGGCAGGTTGTAGATTTTTATATATTTTTTCAAATCCTTTGTCATCAGCACAGGAAAGGGGAGGATTTTGTAACCAAACTTCTTTTTCTTTGCAGGTTACATGCTGATTGGTAATGACGTAAAGCTCAATAGCCCATCCTCTCTGATTGGCCAAGCTTTGGCTGAAATTTTACAATATCCAGATCGAGCTCGGGATGCTTTGAGAGTTTTACTCCATCTGGTGAGGCAAAAACTACTACTCTAAAAGTTACAACAAAAAAAGAAAGCAGCTCACCCACTTTTGCTTTCCTTGCAGGTGGAAAAGTCTCTACAGCGGATCCAAAACGGCCAGCGAAATTCCATGTATACGTCGCAGCAGAGCGTGGAGAACAAAGTTGGGGGCGTCCCAGGGTGGCAGGCCCTGCTAACGGCTGTGGGCTTCCGGCTGGACTCTGTAGGCACTGGGATCCCAGCTGCTGTCTTTTTTCCTACTGCAGACCCAGGAGACAGACTCCAGCAGTGCAGCAACACTTTGCAGTCATTACTAGGTTTGTTTAGATGTCATTGGTGCAAAGTTGTATATATTTGATGGATTTTTTTTCTACATTGTTATCTGCAAGGGTTAAATTTTTTTTGTTTTATTGCTTTATTTTTTTGTTTACCTATTTGAAAGATATTTTTAGTTGCTTCATTATTATTTGTCAGTTCTGAGGGGAGATTTTGATGTTTTTTAGACCAAGTTGAGTCAAATAAAACTGGTATTTGAGTAATGGTTTTAGAAAAAGCACTGAATCTGTTCAGATTTCACTTGAAATCTGGACCTGTTCGTGCGGTTTGATTGCCACCGTAGACTTTGTCACCAATCCATCGCTCATTAGCAGATCTTGTCTTTCACACTTTGGGAGCTGTGAAGAGCCTAAGGCTCCTGCACGGTGCATCATTTCCTGTCACTTCACGTATCCCCTTTCTGACGCCTTTTATTTCTGAAGTATAAATAAAGTGTCGGGCACAAGTAACAAAGCCCCTCTTTTGATCTCATCCCTCAGGTCTGCCGCCGCCAGCTCTCCAGGCTTTGTGCAAACTCATCACAACTTCAGAGGCAGGAGAGCAGCTCATCAACCGGGTAGGCCCCTGCAGCTTTGAGCAAATGCTGTTGGATTTTTTTTTTTCTTGGCTAATGCAATGTAGAAGAAGTAGCTCTTTGGATCAAATGGTTTATACCCATTTTATAACAAAGTGCAAATAACCACAGAGGCAAGCTCTCTCCCTTTACCTAAAACTTTTGCTTGCCTTGAAGCATAGATTTCTGGAGGAGAAAATCAAGGACACATCATTAGCTAACCTCTTTGGCACATTGGGACTCCCAGTAGTGCAAAAGGAAATCACTGTGCATTTTAATCAGCAGGGTTAAAGGATAACTAGAGGTACTTTGAGAATTTGCCACAATAAAAGCTTTGTTCTCTTGCATCCACACTTGTGATGCCAGAGTAATGATCTTACTCTGCAGGGGTTTATTCCTGTTCAGGGGTAACATGGGGTAACTCAGCTGAGTCTAATATTTTGTATACAAACTCTTAAAAATATGAAAACTACTGTTACCTATTTCTATAATGCTTCTCGCTAATGTAAAATATTTGCATACAGCATGTGTGTATGCAGCTCAAAGCTTCTTTCTTTCTCTCCTGTGTTTGACATGCGGTCTGAAGGCGGTTAAAAACATGGTTGCGATGGTAAGTATGCGCCCACCAGCCAGCACTCTTTTTCACTCTGCTGTACTTTTGTGTTCCATTATTCAACTGTCACCTTTGTGACTATTTTGCTTAATCTGAATGTTGTCGAGTCTGTGTGCGTCCAAGTGTTGTTAAACCATTGATGCGTATTTCAGCATCTACTTGAAAGCAAAAGCATAAGTGGAATTATTTTTCATAGTTGGAAATAAATCCAGGCGTCAAGAGGTTAAGCATTTGTCTCGTTGTCTTCTTGTTCCATTTTCACTTAGAAGTTTCTTTGGTTCCTTTAATCTGAATTAGGGGGTTTCAAACCTAGAGAAACTGTAGAGATGAAAGCAAAGGTTTAAAGTGATGGGGAAATTGCTGTGCTGTAAAACCAGCTTCATCACACATGTGAGAGCAGTGTGACACGTTTCAGTCTTAAACAAAGGTGTCCCTGTTCCAAGCTTTATAATCCAGCTAAAATCCAGCTAAGTGTGCTCTTACGCCATATGTACATGCCCCCAAACACCCAACCCTGAGCTCTGACTTATGCAAATGTTACAGCAGCTTCACTTAAGAGGTCCTTCTTGTTAAAAATGAACATGACAGAAGTTCAAACAAATACATTGAATCTGGGGTGTCCAAACTTTATTAGAGAGCCAGATTTTGTGAAGTGAAATGTATGAGGGCCAACCAATCGACCTGCATTATTTGAAACCTTATAATGACATCAAATGAAAATGAACTAACGAAAGTTTTGCAAGAGGATATATTTTTATTTCTTCACATTGAACAGAAATAGATCTAAATATATTTTTACTCAAGTTACTGTGAAAGTTATATTAAAAGACCCACTCCATCTAAAATTGTGTTTTAGTCGTTTTTAATATGTTCTTGTTGCTTTTTCAGCTTCACCAGGTCCTTGTCCAACTCCAAACGGGAGAGAAAGAGCAGGACTTCTCTGTGCTGCCCATCCAGGTGTCCATTAGTGTGCAATTATGGAGACTACCGGGATGCCACGAATTCCTGGCTGCTCTTGGTTAGTCAAAAACCTCCAGAGCAATGGTCTCTCCAACTATTGATTAGCAGCAATAGAAAGTTTACAAGAAAAAAAAATCTTGAACACGGTTGTTTTTAAATAGCTGACAGTAGACTAGCATTCTTGCTTTATCCCATGAACACACTGAATCTCAGTATAAAGTCATGGGTTTTTCTGTGTGCAGGATTTG
Source organism: Oryzias celebensis (assembly GCA_014656515.1). NCBI lineage: Eukaryota > Metazoa > Chordata > Actinopteri > Beloniformes > Adrianichthyidae > Oryzias > Oryzias celebensis. The sequence goes on from BNCR01000009.1 coordinate 15,449,959, forward strand.
ACTTATGTGAGGTGGGCCAAGAAGAAGTGGTGCTGAAGACTGGCAAGATGGCCAACCGCCGCACCTTGCACTTTGCTCTTCAGTCCCTTTTGGCGCTGTTTGGTAAATATGTTTATAATTCCAAGATTATTGTCCTCGCTTCGTTTTGTAATGTTCATTTGACTTCATATTACATTTTCAATCTTTAAATGTATCTTATGTTTTCAGATTCCACAGAACTGCCTAAGCGTCTAAGCCTGGATAGCTCATCTTCCCTTGAATCCTTAGCTTCCGCTCAGTCTGTGTCCAACCCTTTGCCAATGGCATACTCAAGCCTGCCATTTTCTCCTCCTTGCCTGGACAATCAAGCATCAGATGCCATATCTGTCTATAGCCTCAGCTCTGTGGCCTCCTCCATGAGCTTTGCCTCCAAGTCAGATTGTGATTTCCTTAGTCATCGGCAGCGCGGCGGAGCCACAGCACACTACTCTCTCCACAAACACCCTCATGTTCCCCGCAGTCACTCATCCCCCCATGGTCCAGCTGCTGCTGCTGCGGCAGGAGCACGAGGGGATGAAGAGGAGTACGAGGGCTTTTCCATTATCAGCAGCGAGCCGCTGGGAACGCATTGTGACTCGCTGCCTTTGCCGCCAGGACACAGCCAGCGGCACCACCGAGGAGGAAGGGGGCTCGGCGGTTCCACCACAGGGGCCGGAAGAGGTTACTCTGTGTCTGTCTCATCAAGGGGCAGTGTCAGCACCCCTACTTCCCCCGTCAAGCCGGCATTGGTGCCGAGTCCAAACTCCCCATTTCAGAAGGTGGGTAAGGTGAGCAGCTCAGACACAGGTGAGTCGGACCAGTCCAGCACAGAGACAGACAGCACCGTCAAGTCTCAGGAAGAAAAGCCTGCCCCCCTCAATCCTCAGGAGCTGGCCCAGAAAATCCTGGAAGAGACTCACAGCCACTTGCGTGCTGTGGGTAGTCTTCAGAGGGTGGGCCCCGATGGCGGTACCGCTGCTGGAAACTCAACAAGGAGCAGCGCGTTTCGCTCTTCTGAAACAAGCGCATTTAGCCGTCCCAACAGCAGTGCTAGTGGCCGAGCCCAGTCTTCCCCAAGACCCAAGCCTCCTTCCCGTTCTTCCTCCTTGCAGAAGATAAGCTCTGGTTACAACAGCCCTGCCGTCTCTGAGTCATCCCAAAAGGACGGCAGTCATCTGTCACCAACTCTAGACAGCATTGCACAGTTCAAATTGAAGTACCCAAGCTCCCCATACAGTGGCCACATCTCTCGCTCGCCCAGTAATGTGTCTCCTAGTTCTGGTCACCAGTCTCCAGCTGGAAGTGCTCCTTCTCCTGCTCTGTCCTACTCCTCTACAGGCTCTTCCTGTTCTGCATCCGTTGACGCTCCGGATTTGGACCGATTAAGAAGAGGCGTCATTGATGAAAAGGTTCAAGCTATTCACAATCTTAAAACGTTTTGGGCAAATGCTGCAGCTCAACAACAGCATCTCGGACCTGTCAAAGCCGTTCACAGCACTCCTGGATCTCTGGCTTCTGCCGGTAAAGATGTTCTGAGCCTTCTGAACCTGTCACCTCGCCGCTGCTCTCCCAACGACTGCCAGGACAACCTGGAGCTGCGGGAGTTGGGACTGTCGTCACTGGATAGGGGTAGCAAGAACTCTTCCAATGGGAACCACTGCCCCAACTCCAGAAAGCTAACCCCGTCCCCCACTGTTTCCACAAGCAGCAGCCCCGGTGCTCGTTCCATCCGACTACCAGCAGGAAACGGATACAAATTCCTGTCACCTGGAAGATTTTTCCCCTCATCTAAATGCTGAAACATTTGAACAGTGCGGTAATTTGGCTGTGAATCCCTCTCTTGTGTGGTGGAGAGGGAAGTCATTTATTGAGGACTGCCATTGGTCCGCCCATTTCGGAATGACAGACTTTTTTGTTCTTTGGGGGGGTGTGTGCTCCTGAAGAGGCACATGAATGCATAACAGACTCGTCTTTGTGCCCATAACACTGTAAATGGCAATGAGGATTATTCAACGACCTGATACTGTGTTTGTGCGTAACTGTGTGTCAGGTAGATGTAAATGCAGTTTGTTTGTTTGTTTGTTTTTTTTCTCCCCCAGATTGTTGCTGTTTGTGAAGGCCAAAATACAAAAAGCCAAGACTGATTTCCTCCACTCTACATTTGTTTTCATTTTAAATTGTTATTGTTATTATTGCTTTTATTGTTGTTAATATTATAATTATTATGGTTTTGTAAATTAATTTGTGTTTCACACAGTATTAAGTGATTTTATATTATTATAGAGTGAACCAACCTGTACCATGTAAAGATGGATGGAGTGGGGGAAAAAAAAGATTTAATATTTTTTATTGAAATCAAAAAGGGCATTTTGCCTGATTTCTTTGTGAACTGAGTGTCTGCTCTGAAGCATGGATTCTCTTGCTATTCAGTGTTAAGTACCATGTATGACTTTTTAGCCCATGAATTTTGAGATTAAACACCAAACAGATTCACAACAACCATCTGTCATTTATCGGCAAACTGTTTAAATAAAAAAAATAATCATGTTTCCTGTCTTGTTTTACGTTTTGGAATCAATTGTTTTGTCAAAATGCAGTTCTTTAATTTTGTTGATTTTGAAAACCTTGTAAGCAGCACTAAAATGTGATGTTTTCAGATTTTGGTAATATTTCAGTGGGGAGGATGCTTTGCTTGGGTATTTTGGAAATGTTGCTAATGAGTTTGGGATGTTGTTATTCACAAACAGTAAGGGATTTTCCTATTTGGTCAGAATTTTATTGAAGCATGTAAAAGTTCCTTTTGATACTACTAATGATGAATGACATGAAACTCGATTTTTTAAAAGTTGGATATTTTATAGACCAGAATAACACGAATTGATGTCAATCGCAGGTATTTCCACCATTTGCCACAATAAGAGCTGATCGTGTTGTGTTTAGGCAATGTGTTCCACTATTCCTCCAGTGCTACATGCATTACTCCAGGTCACTTTGGGTGGGGTGGGGATCATCCAGTCTCTGATTCAGATCCAGACATGTCCCAGACATGCTTTATGGGTTCAGGTCGATTGACATTGCTGGCCATACCATATGAGGCTCTCTGACTTCCTGAAGTCCAGCTGTGACAATTCTGGCAAAATGTGGTGGAGTATGATCATCCAAGTTGGGGGATGTTTTAGAAGAAGGTTGGGGTGTGATAATGGAATTGGGGAATGATGACAGGTTCTGTGATGTCTCTGAGGTAAGAACATGCAGTGACTTGGCCAGCTCGCTGACTGGTGATGCCTTCCAAGACGGTTGCACCTCCTCCAACAAAGAAAACCCTGGGGACCATGTTGGCTTGCAATGCTGATGACCATCATTTCTATGCAAAGTGACCCAGTACTCATTAATGAACTGGACAGTCGATTATTGCTGCAATGTTCAAGTCCCATGGTCTTGCCCACTGCAAATATTCACGGCAGTGTCTTGGTGTCAGTGGACTCACCTGCAGCAGTCGTCTGGCATTCAGATCAAAGCAGTGGAGTCGATTACAGACGGTTTGTCTAGAAACTAGTATCTGGTGAGGGGTACTAGCCTGCAGCCTGCAGCTGTGTAGCATTTGCAAAACCATGTGGTACTGGTCATTGCTATGTTAATATTGGGTCTGTCACAAACTCTGCCAACTAAATCTGTGTCTTGATGCAAGTTCTGCTGATGACTATGAGACATATCAAGTTCCCCTGCAACATCTGACTGCCAACTACTAGTCCATGATGTGTTTGTGTGTTCATGGCTGTTTGAATGATGGACTTGGAATGACTTACTGGCAAAAAAATTAGCTTTTATACCCCAAAATATATTGACAAATATTTACAGTTTTTCTTTTAGAAGTGGGTTTGACCCCAAAAATACTTTAGACAGTGAGACCATGTGGAAAACACAAAGGCCAAAATACTGTATGCCATTCCCTCCCTATCCCAAAAATCTGTGAAGTGAAACTAACACTATACAACATCCAGTTTATAACCATGTCCCAAAATTATTGTCAGAAGCTTATGTTAAAATCTACTTTCATTAATAACCCTAAAAAAAATGATGTTGACTCATTTATGACGTTTGCCAATCAAACTACGCAACACATCTCTTAAAAATGAATGATATAGTTTCTTTAATATTTTTAATGAACACAAGCTCTTTCAAAACAGATAATAGGACAAGCTCAGTTTCTTCAAAACAAATATATAAATATAATTTTAAATATGTTATCTGATTTTTTTTCTCTTGAAGACTGACTCTGGCAAACCATCTTTGTTGAGTAAGATATTTGCATGCATTAGATTGTGAAACTGCAACGCGCGTTTGGTGGCAGTGCGCAAATTTGTAGGTTTTGCCACTAAAGAAAAGGGAGTTGATGATTGGTCAGTTTTCTTGAAGAAGGCGGGCTTACTTCTTTTTCCACGAATCAGGACTCAGGTGGGTGGGGCTGTAAGTGTAGTTTTAGTCAATGACGTCAGCAGCAATCAGCGCTCCCTGGGCAGGACAGGCAGTACTGAAAGGAACAAGCAGCGATGGTTCTCATCAAGGAGTAGTAAGTTTCCTGTTTTTTCCCCCCGAACTTTTAGATTTCGTAACATTTTAAGCTACTGCATTCTTGCCTAAGCGATCTTAGAAAACGAAATAAGAGTTACGGATAAAAAGAGTTTGGTCATTAGCGAAAACTTTGTGTTCTTCGATGTCCGTGTCAGACACGAGGAAAGGGTGGGATTGCCCAAGCCCTGCTGTGGCCTACCGGCTTTGACAGCAGAAAGTTGTCGTGTGACAGCTGCTAAATGCTACACTTCCTCTGTCTTCACGCTGGCTTTGTGTCAGCTAAGCACCCGCACTTTGCTAATTGTAAATGTGTGAATTCTGTTTTTATTGTTTTCCACGTCGTTACGGCTGAAGTTCGAGTTAGCTTACGCTAAAAGTTAGCCGGTTTTGAGCATCGGCTGGATGTGGAAATGATTTAAGGTTGTCTTAAGTAACGGTATTAGAGCAACCCTCGCCTGAAAGAATGCCAGCTAAGAGGATTAGCAGGAACAATGATCACTGCAGTAAAGGGCCAGTATTTGTTTTTAAACTCTTTAATCAATAGGATTTTGTTGACTTTCTAAAGTTACTTTTGTATTTGTGTTAGCCGAGTCATGACATTAGATGCTAATGAGATAGTTATCTCTCTTTTATTAAACATCCTTGTCAAATAATCTAGAAATAAATTTTTAAAACATTTATTAAATTTTGCTTTGGTAAAATATTTACTTTTTAAGATTGTTTTGGGCAGACTCGTGTGTTTCTCACATAAAAGTTTCGAATATCTTAATAACAAAGGTCTGGATACTAGCTAATCCAATTCTAACTATATTTCTCTGTTATCTTTAGTGTTTGGGACTGAATAATTATGAAAACAAAGCAACAAACATGGCAGTTTAACACAAAAGATATGAAACAAAGACTAATCATCTAAATAGGACTTAAATAACTTTGATTATCTCCTCTTGAACTATAATTCTAAGCGCTAAAACCTTAGATGTAGTGTCATACACAAATAAAACAAGGGAGGTGAGCAATAACCAATGGTTTCTGCCGCTCTGCAGAAACTATGGTCTAAACTATGATCTAAAAATGACACACGATTTTTGATTTTATATAACATTAATATCGGAGTGGGTATTAATAATATAAACATAAAAAATAGGTTAAATATGGTTTTGGCATTATAATTGCTTGCATTTTTAAGAGCAAAATTAGCTGGTGTAAATAGTACTATCACATGTATGTTCCACCTGGAAATCCTAAAAGAAAACTCCACCTATTACTTCAATATTAAGATGAGGTGTTGTTTTTAGCACCAGGACAATGATCTTAATCCTAAAGAGGCAACAGGGTCTTTCCTTTTTAGTATTTCAAGTTTCCTTTCAATAACAGAAACAAACAAATACAAATAGAAGGCAAGTTAGGATTTTTTATTTTTGTAGAATTAAAAAAAACATTTGCTAAAAGTCCAGATATATTTTTTAATCCTGTTGTATTTGCATTAGTTTATAAAAGTAGTCTCACGTTTTTATTTTTTTTGTTCTTAAAGATGTAAATAAAAACGTAACATTGACAAATTTTAGAAATCAATATATGTTCCCTGCCTGAAACCACATGTACTTGTTTGTTTGAATTGAGTTATTAATGTTATCATCTGTGAAATCATGACTGAGTGTTGTACCAAAGCCATTGCGATGATCCATTCAAACACTAAGGAGGAATGCTAAGAACTACATTACCTGAGCTGAGGTTGGTCCCCGTGGTTCTTAGTAAAATCTTCTGGTTTAGACAAATTAAGTAAATTCAGTTTTTTGTTTCCTGACAAACATAGTAAAACAGACTTTTTTTTTCTTTTAAATTGAAAATCAAATACTCAGATAATTTTCTTTTTTTTTTCAGTTTATTTATTACAAAGACACCTGAACTGCCAAAAAACTATACGGACCCAAGAAACAAATCTCAGCTTGGCACCATCTGCAACTCAAACACATCACACACAAAAACCCTCCGGTGCAGCTAAGTGAAACATTTTTGCAGTGAGAAATGAGCAGAAAATCCTTCACTGCTGTTGATCCTGCTATACAGGTGACACAGTAAAAGAAAAAAAAACTGGAAGCACTTTATCCATCAGTCTTATTTTAGAAATGTAACTTGTGCTTTCGTTTGCCTCTTCTCCCCATACGACATTCATTCCTCTTTCATGCAAATCCTTCACCTGTTTATATTTGGCAAGAATATATTATTCTATTTCTAATTATTATTATAGTTCAATTTTTTATTCACTTTTTTTTTTTTTTACATTTCTTTAGAAAATTCTATTGCACCTTTCCTTAAAATAGTTACTTCATATGTTTAGCACATTTCAAGCAGGATATTCTTTAAATGTAAAGCCAAAAGTGTTCAAAATTTTAAAAGAAAGTTTTGGTTTTAAACCTACTGTATAGGATGATAAATAAAATGACAGAATTGTGCAAAGTGATTTCTTCTTTCCTCGCCAGTCTCATTTGAGCTGCATAAACCAGAGCAAAGGTGATGCTTTTGTCGCTAAACAAACCAATGCATCTTCCTGTGGCTTTCACTTGCACAACTGTGCAAGTTAAGAAAAAAACTTTATAGTTATAGTTATATAACTGTTATAGTGTTCACTCTTATAGTGAAAAACCCATAGTACAACAAACTGTAAACAAATCTTGAAAGAAACCAAACGGAGACAAAATTACATTAGTCACTGCTTCCTTTTACAGGGACAATGTCATATTTCACAGTGGAGCTCTACTTTTCACAGCCTTCAGTCTAGATCTTAGCATCTGTCAACAAGCAGGATTATTTTTTAGTTTTTGTGCCCTGTTTTTATTTTTCCTCATAAAAGAAAATCGAATTTCTTAAGCAGTCCATTTAATGTAGTTTCAATTTTTATTTGCATTGTTTTATTTTTATATTATCTTTTTGTTCACTTTCTAAAAGGTTTAGTTAAAATAACAGTGTTGTAACCTTGTGATCCTGCACAGCACTACACGTTTAGAAGATGATAAAAAAAATAGCATTTTGTTATTTGCTTTAAGGAGCTTGTTATCAAAGCATTTCTAAGGCCTTAGTCACATGCATCCATAAAGGGCTTGACCCGTGCTGGTGTGTCGTGGGTTTTTTAGGTTGTCCGGGCCCGTGGATGCTCATAGAGAGAAGTAGCTGCATCTTAAACTGTGTCTTGCAGTTTCCTAGTAGTTCTTGCAGCCACCTTAAAGGATGTCGTGAAAACTGTGCATCCGGAAAGTATTCACAGCGCCTCACTTCTTCCATATTTTATTATGGCACAGCCTTATTTCAAAATGGATTAAATCAGTTTTCTTCCTGAACAGTTCTTTGAAAAACACCCTATAATGACAGTGTTGAAAAAGTTCTTTTGAAATGGTTGCAATTTTTTAAAAAATATAAAACCTAAAAAATTTGATGTACATAAGTATTCACAGCCTTTCTAAATCCTTAGTTGCTAACCTTTTGGCTGCAATTGCAGCCTGAATTCATTTTGAATATGACTCCACGAGGTTGGCACACCTTTCTTTGGACATTTTGGTCCATTTCTTTACAGTACCACTCAAGCTCCATCAGGTTGGATGGAAGCGTTGGTGCACGGCCACTTTCAGATCTCTCCATAGATGTTCAATTGGATTCAGGTCTGGGCTCTGGATGGGTCACTCAAGGACATTGACAGAGTTGTTCTGAAGCCACTCCTTCCATATCTTGTGCTTTGGATTATTGTCCTGTTGAAAGATGAACCGTCGCCCCAGTCTGAGGTCAAGAGAGCTCTGGAGAAGATTTTCATCCAGGATGTCTCTGTGCATTGTTGCAGTCAGATTTCCCTCTATCCTGACGAGTTATCCAGTTCCTGCTGCGGAAAAACATCCCCACAGCATGATGCTGCCACCAACGTGCTTCACTGTAGGGATGGTATTGGTCTGGTGATGAGCGGCGCCTGGTTTTCTTCAAGCATAACGCCTGCTATTCACTCCAAAAACTTCTATTTTGGTCTCATCAGACCACAGAATGTTGTTTCTCTTAGTCTGAGAGTCATTCAGGTGCCTTTAGGCAAACTTCAGACGGGCTTCCATGTGCTTTTTAGTAAAAAAGAGCTTCTGTCTGGCCACTCTACCATACAGGTCTGATTGGTGTAGTGCTGCAGAGATGGTTGTCCTTCTGGAAAGTTTTCCTCGTTCCACAGAGGAGCACTGGAGCTCTGACAGAGTGACCATTGGTTATTGCTCACCTCACTGACCAGCGCCCTTCTCCCCCGATCACTCAGCTTAGATGGCCGGCCAGATCTTGGAAGAGTCCTGGTGGTTCCAAACTTTTTCCACTTACGGATGATGGAGCCTGCTGTGCTCATTGGAACCTTAAAGGCAGCATAAATGTTTCTGGACCTTCCCCAGCCTTGTGTCTTAAGACATTCCTGTCTCAGAGGTTTGCAGACAATTCCTTTTCTTTCATGCTTGGTTTGTGCTTTGACATGCAATGTCAACCCTGGGACCTCATGTAGACAGGGTCATACCTTTCCAAACCATGTCCAATCCACTGGATTGACCACAGGTTGGCTTCAATGAAGCAGCTGAAACATCTCAAGGCTCTTCAGTGGAAACAGAAGAAAAACCTCAGCTCACTTTGGAGCTTCACAGCAAAGGCTGTGAATACTTATGTACATTTCACTTTTCAGGCTTTTCATTTTTAATAAATTTGCCAAAACTTCAAAATAACTTTTTCAATATTGTCATCATGGGGTGTTTTTCAAATAATTTTTCAGGAAGAAACTGATTTAATCCATTTTGAAATAAGGCTGTGACATAAAAAAATGTGGAAGAAGCGAGGTGCTGTGAATACTTTCAGGATGTGCTGTACAATTGTCATGCATGCAGTAAGTGTTTGTAAGGATAAAATCCGTTACATTCACTTATTACTTACGGATGAGGCTGCCGCACAGTGTCCTTACGCCACAATGTGAGGTGCATGTACTGGATCCTTCCTGACCGCACGCAATTGTAAAATTTTGTGCAGGTCACCGGCGTGCCTCATAAAGGCCTGCTCATTTTTTTGCTCGCATACATCCCGTATCTAACTGATACAGGGTGTATAAAAATTAGGAAGGGCATCCGGCGTAAAACTTTCTGCCAAATCAGGATAAGCTGAAAAGGGAGCAAAACCCTGTATCTAACTGTAAGGGAGGTTGTGCAACAGATTAGAACATTAGAACATGTTAGACGTGCATTATATTCGCTATACCATTAATAACTGTTTTAAATGATTTAGCATATTTTGTTTTTGCACAGTTTATATTTTTCTGTGTCGAGTGTTGACTCGGCTTCCTTTTGTACCTTAACAGAGCTTTACATGCTGCTTTTCTATCATTCATGTTATGGTCCTGTCTTGATTGTTTTTAACCGTTACTACCTTACCCCTGTTTAATCATGACTTTTTCTATTTTGCTGAATCATCAGTGTTTCAGATAAGTCAGAAAGCTAGAGTCTAAATAGAAAAATAGTTTTCCTTTGAAGCATTTTATTATTAAGGAAGAAAGAATTTACTGTACAGTTTATGCAAATATAGTTTTAAAATGCTGTATTTTAATGTAGGTTAAAGTTTGTGTGCGTTTATCTAATGAGACTATAACCTCACTCTTCTCTGTTTCAGCCGTGTCGTCTTGCCCTGTAGTGTGGAGGAGGTGAGTCATCATTTTAATCTGAAATTTTCTTCTTTTTTGATGATGATTATGATTTATTTAGTTGTGAGCTATTGTCGTTTTGCTCTTTCTAAATTATTTTTCAGACACTTACCGTTTAAACAATAGACATGTGCTATAGAAGCACAGAGTAGGTCATCCAGACGTCAGTTTGAAATTAAGGAGTAAAAGCATGACTTTTAGAAGCCTTTTTTCAGAGTCTATCAATGCTGTGTTTGTGTCATGACTCCATGATGGAACCTTAAATTACACTGTGTGGTGAGAAAGCTCTGGTTTTCATTGCCTAAGTGACAGGTGTCTGTATCAGACATTATTTTATATTATTTCTTTACTCTTTTCTTTTTCCCATTGACTGTTTATGAGAACTGGACCGACTAAGTGTGACGTTGCCCATGAAAAATTATTTATTTTTAGTTCAAATTAAATGAATTCAATTCAGTCACCATTTTTTGTGCGATACAAACATCGACATGTTGGAACCAGAAATCATCAGTGAGCAGTGATTGGTCCAAGTTGATCTGAGTCAACATTGTTAATGGCTGCTCTGTGTATGAAATATCTATATTTAGGGTAGTATTTAGAACAGAAGCTGGTTTAATGTAATACCATGAATACTTTTGCAAATCCAAGTTTTCTGAAGTTCACCTTTGCCTTACAGTATCAGGTTGGGCAGCTCTTCTCTGTGGCAGAAGCTAGTAAAAATGAGACGGGTGGAGGCGAGGGCATCGAGGTACTCAAAAATGAACCGTATGAAAAAGATGGAGAAAAAGGACAGTATACACACAAAATCTACCACATACAGAGGTATGTCTTTTCTCCATCTGCAGCTTCCTGAAGTCATTTGATGTATTAGCAAAATATTACCAAGAGGTGGCAGTATTGTCTCATTTGTGAATTGTTTAACTTTGTTATACTACTTCCTGTCAAGACTTTGCTTTTCAACAAGTGAAATATTCTCTCAGACTTGATCTTTTCTGTTCATGTTCATCTCTTCTCCTCCCTGCAGTAAAGTCCCAGCATTTGTTCGGCTCTTTGCCCCAGAAGGCTCCCTGGTATTTCATGAAAAAGCGTGGAATGCATACCCTTACTGCAGAACTAGTGAGTCCCCTCTTATCAGCTTTTTTTTACAAACCTAATCGTTGTCCTTCTAAAGAGACTTTGTTTTGCCCTCTTAATTACATGTAGTGCGATTACATTTGCTGATGTTTTAAAATGTTCGTTTTCTCTCCTCTGCCTCTTTTTTCACCTCATAAATGTTGATCCAGTTGTCACGGTATGTAACTCTAAATATACCCGTTCAGTTCCAAAAAGTGTAATTCTTTCAAATTATTAACATATATATATATATTTTTTTAAAGAATGAATACATGAAAGACAACTTCTTCATTAAAATTGAGACATGGCATAAACCAGACATGGGAACACAAGAAAATGTGAGGATTTCTGTTTTTAACAACAAAATCATGTCTACATTCTTGTCTTTTTTTTTTTTTTTTTTTCCTTCTCCTGATGCTTTTTTGTTTTTTCCAGGTTCACAACCTAGACGCTTCCACATGGAAAAGTGTATCAGTGGTGCCAATTGACATTGCAGATAGAAGTCAGGTGTCCAACGCTGTAAGTAGAAATTCACGAGTAGTTGCTTTCTGTAAAAGTTGTGATTTCTGGTTTGTCTTCAATAAAAATTATGAAGGAAAAAAAATATAATTTTTTTTTGTGCTAAAAAGAATTTTTAAAACACTATTGTGTTTTTTATTATAGATGTTAAAATTACAGCGAACATGTCCTATGTCCTGGGAAAAAAATAACATTCAAATGTTTCATTTTGATTGAGATTTTTGGTAACAACTGAGAATTTATTCTTTGATAATAATATTGAATATTTTACTAATGCACTAGTAGTTATTACACAACATGTGTGAGGGTTTCAACTTTACTTTTCAAATTTAGTTTACATTTGGTGTGCTTGTTGAAAATAAGGAAAGCTAAAAGGTTGTGCTCACTAAAAGGACAAATAAGAGAATGTAAATGCAATTGTAAAAATCTAGCTATTTTCTGTATATTTCAAATTTTTAGAATGGTTTCTTTAAACAAATCTGTTCTGTTTACAAAATACGTGCATAATGCATAAGTATAAAAATATTTCCATCTTTTCGGTTATTCGCTGCTTCAAATCTTCAGATGCTCAAATGGTGTGTATGATTTTTAAAATGTAAACGGATAAAACTTTTGCCATCTTTGAAATCTCATTTGAAGCTGTTGCACATCATTGCTGTTATTTGACTTCCAGTTGCCTCATTTCGCGTCACCTGTTTGCGTGCAGATAGATGTGTGGCTGTTTGACCAAGAAGCATCGGTTTCCGAGCGCGTACGTGTTTGTCTGTTGTGGGGAGTTAACAAGACGGACGTGTTCGCCTTGCCGGAGCAGTGTGTTGTGTCTCAGGGCCCTATCAGCGCTCAGCCTCAGGCATGACTGCAGGCCCTGAGGCGTACCGCCAGCACAGATGAGTTTGTTAGTGTAATTAGAGGAACTAGACAAATACACACACAGCGTACTTGTACTTTAACGCACATTCTTTTTACTTGAAGAGTAGCTCTGGTTTGACTACCGTGACATATCGATTCATAGACCTCATTAGTGCAGAGCAGTATATTGTTATAGCGATTGAGCACAGCATTAAAACGGACAAATTATAGTGACTGTGTGCACACTGGTGTTTGACGAGGCCTTTTCATTTCTTTCCATGTGTTTGGCTTCCCTCCGTTTGGCCAGCAGCTCCCAAAAAGATGCTTTTAGCTGCAGGCGCATCATGATTTATTTAAAATTACTGGGCCCTTGAGCTGTTGATAATTTAAAAGCTGTTTCATTTATTTGTATTAGTATTTCTCGTGCCTGTTTTATGATGTCAGTTTTGTCCTGTTGGGCATACTTATTTTTTTGCATGTGCTCTCAGTATCTCTGATTATGTGTACCTTTTAAAATGTTTTTCTATGGTGCTAAGATGGAATAAACTGGAAGTATGTAGTTTATTGAAGCAGGTTTGGCACAACATTGTAGTGTAAAGATTAATAAAGATGAGTGCTGCTGTTTTTTTAGTTTTTTAGCCTTTGACTTTACTTCTTGCCTGTATAGTGGTTGTGGTCCATTTCAGTGAAGAAGTTAGTTTTTTTTTATTGCTTTTTTCACCAATAATCAAATACTATTTGTTAAGGATATCGAAGCCTTTTGTGGCACATTTATTTTCATCTGCGCCACTGATGATGTAGAGCAGCTCTGATTAAAATCCACACAAACCTGAGCTCAGTGGAACAGAATGAAAGACGAGGACACTTGTTTGAGAGGTTTTTTTTTTTTTTTTTTTTTTTGAAGTGGCCATGACTGCGCGTTGCAGACCGTTTACAGAGTCATCCATCCTCTTGCACAAATGAAAAACAGGAATTAGACAAAAATTGCTGTATTACAGTGTACTCTTACTAATGATAACTTCCTTTACCAGCATTTGTTTTTTATTAAAAAATCATGTGAAACTAATCCTTTTTGCTCCCCTCAGGCCTCCATCTTTTAGTTTCAGATGATGCTCCACTCAGACCATGTGACCTTTGTACATGTAAAAGTGACTGTGATACCAAACAATGTTTGATGATCAAAAAAAAAAAAAAACACTGCTGTGTGGCTTTAATGATTATATCTCCATACGTTGCTGTAGTGACTATTAAAAGAAAATCTGTCACCAGGACTACAAACCAGACGAGGATCCTGCTAAATTCAAGTCGGCTAAAACTGGCAGAGGTCCTCTAGGACCTGATTGGAAGGTAAATATTTGTGGTATTTTTGGACACACATTAAACTGAACATAAGCCCCAGTTTTCTCTTTACGCTGGAGTGTTTGGGATGGAATGAACGAGGAGGAGGAAACTCTTCCCTAGTCACAAAGAAAAACACAAAGCTTTACTTTGAGTAATTCATGTTCTACCTGACATGCGTCTTTATTTCTCTGCCTTCTCTCCCACCCAAAATATCACCAAATGCACATCTATTCCTCACAGAGACGGGCAAATGTTCATTTATGACTTTTTTTTGTTTTGTTTTGAAATTTTGCATCTAATTTGACAAGTTGTAAATCAGACGTTTTTTTTTTTTTAAATGAAAATTCAGAAACCACAAAGCAAAGTTGGTAATTGGACTGAATGAAACGTCGACATGTTCTGTCTTTTTCCCTCCTAAAGCCTGCAGCCTAACAAACCGGTCCTGCTTGCTTTTGGAGCACTGAGAATTTCTATCTTGCAGTGGAGCCCCTGAAGCTACCATGGGAAACTTTGCTCTGTTGCAGGAATTTTTCAAGAACAAAGGCAGCCAAACTGCTTTAAAAAGTATGAATAAAAGAGGCACAACTTTTATTTTGAGTTTTTTTTTTTTTTTAATTAGATTGCTTTTCCATCCAGTGTGGACATGGAAAAAACTGTTTCCAGAAAAGATAGAAAAGAATTTTTTTTTTTTTTTAGAAAAAGGTAGTTATTTGACAACAGAGGCACAATTTCTGCCAGCTTCTCAGAGCAATAAAACTCTTGTCTATCTCTGCATGCACACATGCTTGCATATCAGTACCCTTTGTATTTCTGAAAACTTCAGCTTCTTTGAGTGGGGCACAGAGAGGGAGAGAAGAAAATGTCACCGTAAGTGTTTTGATGTAGAATCCGTTTCATGTGAAGTTCTCCTTTAGCGATGACAACTTTTCTAAACCCACTGCAAATTTAGAAATGTTTCTCATTTCCCTTCTGCTGCACTCCGCAATGATCGCAGCATCAAACGGCAGTGGGATGAGGGTGATTGAGACGGGTCTGTGGCATTTTCTCTTGGAATGCCGCGCCAGAATGAAGTGATTAATTAAACAGGGGTTCTCGGAGGGGCTGGGGTGTGTGTGTGTGTGTTCTGGGGGCAAGCAGGTCCTAGGTGTTAATAATGTAACCGGCTTTGCACTGCGACACCCTTATCGCTCGGTGAGCGCCGTTTTATCTGCCTTCTGTGACCACAAAGGCGTGCCTGTCGGGAGCGGTGTCGCTGTCAGGAAGGAGGCAGAGAAATGGTCCCTTCATCTGGAGTTTATCCACTTTGCTGTGCCCCTACCCCTTTCCTCTTCTTTCTCTGTTCTTCAGAGTGAGGCGGCAGGCAGGCAGCAGCAAATGAATTTGGAAAGCGTGTTTTAGATTAGGACACTTTTTTATCTGTGCACAGCACATCTTCATATTGATAATTATTTCAGCAACCGCCACAACCAAAGCATTATGTATTAATACATCCTAGCTTTGAAAGCTGGATGCTCTTAGCCTTGTGCTTTTTTTATCGATCAAAAGAAAAGTTAGTCAAGTTTTTTTTATTGCTTTTTGAAAAGTGATACTCTTCATGTTATTTTGCTGCTTCTTCCAACAGAAGGAGCTGGTGAGCAACACTGAATGTCCGAGGATGTGTGCCTACAAACTAGTTACGGTCAAGTTTAAGTGGTGGGGACTGCAAACCAAAGTGGAGAACTTCATCCATGAGGTTTGGGAAATGTTTACATAGTTAATGTCATGTGTTGAGTCACTGAAATCACTCAACTGTCTGCTTTTAGGATCTCTTCTTGAAGTGCCTTCTGCTTAAAAACCCAACTTAGATGAAGATCGTGTTTTTGGTGAATTAAGTTCAAAATTTCATTTCCGGGCACCTATTTCTTGGAGCATAAGTTTTGCTTCTTTTGCATAGTTTAGCCAGAGGTACAACTTGGTAACAACTGCAAGAAGAATTTTCTATTGACAGAAACGCAGAAGAAGTGCTCAGTCTTAAATTGGGCTGGAAACTGTCCCAAAGCGACACAGAATTCAATGAATTTAGTGATTTGGAGGTGATATAAAAATTAGGTGCAGACCCAAAAATTAAGCTAAAAGGGCACATCTGTGACAGACAAAGCGCTGGGCGGTCCACAAGCTCCCAGCTCTCAGCAACGAGAACGAGAAGGGGGAGCGGGGTTGCTCCACGTCAACAGTCCAGACCACAACTCAGAGAATTTCTATTGAACTCCTGCCACTGCCGAAACTGTCCTAGAAAACAAAACTTTATTAAAAGACCACCGGGAACATCAAATCTGATCTGAGTGGGTCTTTAAAAACGACATTTGCGACACAATTTTTTTTGTTTCATCAAATGTATATTTTCCTGAAATTATCCCATTTCTACATGACAGTCAAGACTGATTTTACTGCTGTCTTCTCCAGCAAGAGAAGAGGATCTTCAACAACTTCCATCGCCAGCTCTTCTGTTGGATCGATAAGTGGGTGGAGCTGAACATGGATGATATCCGGCGAATGGAGGCTGAGACACAGAAAGAGCTGGAAGAGGTAAAAGTTCCGTTTGTGTGTTCTGGTAACTGTTGTCCAAAATTTAGTCAAATCGTTGAGCATTTTATGCAAATATTGTGTAGCAGTTGTGTTAATTTGGTGAAAATCATTTTAGTGCACACTAGCAGGTCATGCAACCTCATGCTCATTTAATGTTTTTTTTTGTCATTGTTTCTGCACTGTGCGAAATGCAGATGCAGCAAACCATCTTCTGCGTCTGCTTACAGTGTTTCTGGGGTTGATTTCCTGTGACAGTTATGATCCAGTTATCATGCATGTTGATTCTGCTGTAAAGATACATTTGAACTTATTGTGCAACATCGGTTTCACAAGATTCAAACCTATTAAAGCATGACATATCGTGTAACTCTTCTCTCTTTACAGTGCACTGAATAGGTCTAAAATGCATGTCATTTTCTCTTATGGAGTTCTTGACTTTTTTGTATTGATTCCGATTTTTGTTTTTCTTTGTTAATATTCAGAAAAATGTCAAATATCAATTTTTTTTTAACATTTATATAAGGTGGATGGCAGTAAAATGTAATTGAAGCATAGCTCCTATTTTTAGTGAGGTGACCTCAAAGGAACAGTTTTGAGGTCTTTTTTTTTTTTTTTTTACATTTTTTTTTACCGTCCCTTGTAATCATTTGGCTATCAAATAAGAAACTACATAATTTGGCATCTTAGGTTACTTAATTCCAATGTTTCTCATTGGTTGTTCTTGTCCTCAGCTTTTATTTTTGTCTAGATGCGTACAAAGGCTGCAGAGGATTATCCAGGTTTAGGTTTGTTGCTCATATCCTGCACTTGTTCCACTGGTCTAGCAACCCTTTATGACTTGTGTTTTTCACCAAAGGTCCTGGTTTTTCTAGAGTGATCTACAGGATGTGTGTTAAGTTTCAGCTCATCTAAAGCAAGAAACTTCACAATAAGAGCTTTCTGCTTATCCAGGAATGCTTGTAATAAGAGTTGGAAAATAGTTGCTATTTCAACCCAACTTACTGTTCAGGTTCACCAATTGAAGCGATGATGTGCTGTGGGAAAATCACAACAGCATACCAGTGCGGTTTGACTGGTTGAGGCCATTTGTGTGGTGGGAGAGCTAAACGAAGCCCCAGTACAAAAACCAGTGTACATCCTTTCCTGTTGGTTTGAAGTTTCTTCTTTCTCTCTGCTCTTGGAGGTGAGGTGTTTCCGATCTCTACATCCCACTTTAAATGAATTCATGTCACAGAATGAGATTTATGTCATGGGTTGCAAGGTGTTTTAGTTGATGTAATGAAAACGTCTCATCACAAAGTGCTCAGTTTTTAGGCTTCTGGACCCACAAAGATCCGCATTACTCTGGAAGAATCTAGTTCTGAGAAGAGAAAGATTTTGCTCACAGAGACCGTCTGTGATTCCTGGGACTGGCAGTCTTCATAGCGTTTTTACCACTCCTTTGGGCTTGGAGCGGATTCAAATATCAGTCTGGGAACTTTTGGCCGTACAAGGAGAACACAGGAGGAATCTGAACCAGACTGGACAGAGAGGGCCAAACATTTCTGGCTTTCTGCCACCGCTTAGCATTTTCTGCTCTGCTTCCCCCTATCCCACCTCTCAGAACATCTCGCCCAATTCTGCATGTGTTTCCCATTTTCCCTTGGAGTAAGTAAACAGGAGAGTGCCTTCAAAGAGTGCAGTGGTGCGGAGGCTGTTGGAGGCCTGAAGCTCTGAGCTCAGGGGTTAGCGGGGTTGGGTGACGCCTCAAACTCCTCACCTTCTCCAGTCTGCAGTGAGAAACCTTTACGTTACAGTTCTGTCTGTATTCTGCACGTATAGGGGAAGTGGTAAGCGAAGGGAAAGCTGCAGGTTTGGGCTGTAGGTTTCTGCAAGATGGCTCGTCTGTTTTCCTCCATCTCATTAACATACAAATGGAATTCTGCTGTTGAGGAGTCTGATTGAGGGAGAAGAGAGGGAGAAGGAGGAAAAACGGATGGAGAAGTTGGAAGGTAAATCCTCATGCCGTTTCATCAGATCTGTCTATTACTCTGTTTAGAGCCACTGTTGATTCGAACCGTTTCATTTAAGGTGTTGGGCTATCAGATTCCTACACTAATTGACTTTCCAAGCCAGCGGTGCCTGGGTGGGAGGGTTTGAAAGTGATGCTTTTATCTTCTTAGAAGACAAACAGAAGGCTTGATAAGGACTGTTGGAACAGATTTTGTTTTTTAAGGATTTAGATTTCACTTTGCAAAAAGCAATTTCACATGTGTTGATGATTTGCACAGAAATTAGTAAAAACTCCAAGTAAACTTCCGATGAACGAGAAGATAAGACATTACAATCTATGCGGGAGCTGCTCCCTTCCTGAAGCGAACCCGTCTAAATCGGTTATTATGTACAAAAATAACTTTCGTTTTTCCTCCCAGCTTCGCAGGCGGGGAGAAGTCCGGGGAACCAGTGCTGCAGACCAATGAGAAGGCTCAACGTTTGAGACGCCCACCATGACAGGAGTCTGCTAAGAGGCCTCCGCTGATGCCACTTTTAACCTTAAATGATGCCGGCTGCGGGGACGCGAGTTCATCTACCTGCACTCAATAGAGCAGATCCCTGACCAGACCCTAAACAGGAATTGATTTAGGGTTTTTTTTTTTTTGTTTTTGTTTTTGGGAGAGGGGAGCAATCCAACGCGATCCTAGTTTATAAGACTTGGGTTAATTTTAATCACCATGCAGAGAAAGCCATCATCATGAAACCTCAACTTTCCTGGAGATCCAGGAAAGAGCTGCTTCCAAGAAAGATGAAAACTAAAGCAGATCGACTTAGCTTTGATATTAGACCAAATATTTCTTTTGTATTTAATCTGAAGTTTTCTTCTTGATGGTTTTACAAACATTCCTTACTGAGAAGTGTCCTTACAGCCTCACTTTGTCTCCTCTGTCTTACAGTAAACACCCATGGCTCAGTGGTTTACATTCCCTGACAAGAGACTGTTTGTCATACTCATGTTCATTCCTGCCACAGCCTCCATTAAGTGATTACTAACACCCTTGGCGCCCAGGCCCATTATATTCCTCCTGCCATCATCCCACCTCAACCCAAAGCACCGCATCTCATTATCACTGACAATCATGCCTGTGCAAGTAGTCACTCTTAACTGTCGTTCAAACTTGGTACAAAAAAAGAGAAAAATACCAGTGCATAGGCTGTATACACTCCAGACGAGGACAAACGTGTAAATTCCTCCTTACGCACACACCTGCTCACAGGTGTGGATACCTTCTGAGCTGACTGATCTGCTAAAAGCTCAATCTGGGCAGATCCATGCAGGTTTCTTCACCTTCTCAACAGCCCCCACCTTCACTTTTCTGAAGACGGTGGTGCAAAACACTCAGCACTCACCTCTTTTAACAGATGTCTCGAGGGGGGGGTAAAAAGTGCTCTGAAAAACAGCCACAGATGGTGCTGCACCCCTCCAGCCTCTGCCACAAGCCAAACCGTGCCACGCGCTGCCTGCCCACCGTGGATGCCTGTCCCACTCATCTGCTTTTTGGAGGCAGGTGACTCCCCAAAGACCCACCTGTCTTCTTTCTTCGCGGATGTTTACAGATCTGCTCCATCAGTGTCCAGTCAACACCAGCACCGAACTGCACGCTTCAATCTGTGAGGCTCCTTTGCCAGTCGCTCCTCTGATCACGCTGCTCCCTCTCTGAGTTCAACAGCAGTTCTTCTGGTGGCTAAGCCTTAGCTTTAGCCCTTAGCTGATGTTTGTTGTTGGGTCTGATTCTTTCCTCTGCATGATTGAATTTTCGGCACCTGAATAAGTGCAATTTCTCTTCACAGAAAGCTGTAACGATGAGGGCAGAGCTGCAGATTTCCATTTCTGTCATTGGTCACATGTTGGAAAGATTTCGAATTAGATTTTAACACAGAAGTGCATTTTCCCACTTTGAGAGCTATTTGCAAAAAAGTAATTACATTTTTATCCAGAAAGATCTTGGAGATGCTCAACTTTCAGAATGTCAGATGTGTCCATTTCATGCCTAATGAAGGATGTTATTTCTTTAGAGGGCAGTTGGTCCATAAAAGTCTCTACGTCATGCTAACGTGCTCAGAAAACAAAATAGGAATCTAGTAGTCTTAGGAACATCCTCTAAACAATGAACTTCACTCAGGTGGCCAATATTCACACAGCACACTTTTCACGTGTAAATATGAAAACCATTTCCACACCTAGAGATAGTCGAATGAGTATTTTATTGCCTCTTGCACTCGGTTACTGTTATGGACTATTGTGCGTTTCAGGGGGTCGGAAATGTTAAAAACCAATGATCTGCCTTGTAATCAGTATGTCCATGTGCTGTCTTATTCTAATTTATAAAAGGAGTAATTGTTCTTAAAAGCTTGTATTTTTTTAAGGCTCTTAAAAAAAAAGATCTTTAAGGATCAGCGGAACATGGTGGTGAATGTATGACATTGTGCCTTTTCTTTCTAGAAATCTTGTCTGCATATTGTATCAATAAATTTCAACATTTTCTTACATTTGCATTGTTTTGTGGAGGTTTGTACAAGACGTGTTGCTTCAAAATAACTCCTTTCCATAAAATGGAATTCATTTTAATGGTAGATTTATTTGAAGAGTGATAGAAAATCACAATGAAAACCAAGAAACCAACTTTAAATCATTTATGCAACATAATTTGCTTTTAATTGTCAGAAAGACAAGAACCCTTATTATCAAGCACAGAGATCAGACATTTCTTGTAGTTGGTGAGCAGGTTTCTACTCTTATCAGGAGGAATTTAAGCCCACTATTCTTTACAAATTTCTTCTAAATCATCACAATTTCATGGCTGTCACTTGGCAACTCTGAACTTCAGCTCTCCATAGGTTTTCTAGAGGACTGAGGTCCAGAGACTGGCTGAGTCACTCCATGACCTCGGTCTGCCTTGATTGATTGTTTTGGATCATTATCCTGTTGGAAGACCAATCCACAACCCATTTTAAGCCTCCTGGTGGAGGCAAGGAGGAGCTCCGTCCATCCATACGGTGAAGAACCCCTGTGTAGAAAAACACCCCCAAAGCATAATGTTTCCACCTCCATGCTTGACAGTGTGGATGGTGCGTCATAGACAGTATTTCTCTCCCTTCTGACACCACAGGTTGAGTTGATGCTAAAGAGCTCAGTTTTAGTCTCATTTGACCACACCCGCTTCTCCCAATCACTCTCTAAATCATGAAGGTGGCAAGCTTCGGGGGGGCACGTGTCTTCTTAAGCAGCAGTACTATCCGAGCACTGCAATGTGTTCAACCACTGCAGTGTGAAGTATTACAAACGGTTTTCTTGGTGACTGTGGTCCCGGCTGCTTTGAGATCATCAACTAACCCCTTCCCTGTTGTTTTAGGCCTAAATCTTACTGTTCTCATGATAATGGGAACCCCACCAGGTGAGTTCTGGTTTGGAGCCCCAGACCTACAGGTGGATTGATGGTCATGTTGTGATTCCTCTAGTTTTAGCACCAACAGTTCACCCCCAGCTTCTTGCTGATGTGTTTTTTTTTAATCCACCCCAGTCTTCTCCCTTAAATCCAATGAAAGTGCTTTGATGTTTCCTACGTTGGAGAGTTTGGAGTCTGACTGATGAACTGATTCTGTGGACAGGCGTCTTTCTACAGGTGATTATCTCAAACGGGTGTGTTTAGAGTTCTTAATGGGATCAAATATTTCGTTTCCTCAATAAAAGGCAAACAAATGTATTTAAATTCTTTAAAGTCAATTTCTGTTTTTTTCTATCTCCCTGTTTAGATAAGCCTACCGTTAAGATGACTGACCGTCATTTTCTTTTTAAGTGGACAAACCTACAAAATCCTTATTTCCTCCACTGCAATTTACTGAAAATGTGAAGTCTGTTTTCAGTGACATAATAAGAAGGCTTTTAGACTGAAAGGTTATAAATGTGTATTGATGCCCGCTGTGGTGAATTGAAAATTAAGCAGAATTGTGAACTTTTAAAAAGTAATTGAATGAATAATGTATTTTTGGGTTGACACTAGGCCCTGGTTTTCATTAGGCTCTGTCTATAAGGATGTAGTGAGAGCCCTCTGTGAGGATGGTCATGATCTTGTGACAAGATTGGCTGAAACTTCCTGTTTGAAATGAGAACTTTTCGCCCAAAGTTAAGGGAATCTGCAGATTAAAAATGTTGAAACTACTCAATATATTCTTAGCTTTAGTGCACTATCTGACATAGAAAGTTGTTATGGTTTCAAAACCGTTTGAAGCTGACCTAAAACTTATGCGCAGTAATTGCAAATGGATGACAGCGTTCTGAACGAGACTTTCTGCAACTTCCAGGTCAAAGAAAAATTGCTCAATACCAGCAAAAGCCTGTGCTTAAGAGCAGGAAAAGCCTCCTGTCTGCTTGCTAAGATAGCTGTTTTTTTCCCATATTGTTTGTGGAAGGGTTCTCATATACGTCTGCTGCACGGAAACCAGTCATTTCTGCCACTGAACGTGCAAATAATGCAGTTGCTAAATTGGGAGATGGGCAGACTCGCCCACACACCTCCTGTTAAGTGGTGGCTCACAGCAGTTTGCAGTAGGCTTCCATCCATCCATGTGTCTCCCTCCAAGACAAGAGGAAGGGACGTGTCATGAGTGAGCCCCTGACATTTAAATAGATTCAGCAACAGATGAAGAAAAAGCTGAAAGAGGGGGCTCGAGACACGGCACAGCAGGACATCCAGGCATCTTTCCAAGGAAAGTCTGTTCAGACCTCAAACCACTTTGCGATGACCAGAAGAACCTGCTTTTTAGTGTCATGTTTGATCAAAATTGCTGCTCTTTTCAGTTTATTTAATGCCTTATATGATGACAAACAAGTATTGCAGTTTGTGTGCAGTTTTCTTCATACGTAAGATAACACAAGAGTATTTCATGTGTTGCGGATGTGGCATGATTAGGATTAGGGTCAGTGTGTGTCACATGTGCTCTGCTTTTGTGTGCACCTCTCTCCTGGGGTGGGACTTGTTCAGGGACAGGAGGTTTTCAGGACAGGACAGTTATTTCTGGCTTAACACCGGCTGGCAGTGAAGTCACCAGCGCTTCCTCATTCTCCGGAATTGGCTCCAGTTTAGCTCCAGAGATTCCCTTCAGTCCTTCCTGTTGTTGCGGAGCCACATGATGTGTGTTTGTGTGGCGGCGGCGGTGGCAGGGGTGATGGGGGGTGGGGGGATTGTCTGCTGCATCTATTCCTCAAAATACAATGGCGCTTCTCTGGATGACAGATGCTGCTTAACCTGTGCTGACCCAGGGAGCGGAGATGGCCGGGCTGAGTGACAGGCCTGCAGAGAACACACTGAGGCTGCACTCCTCATTGCTTGAACCATCTTCCTGGGAAGGAACTGTCTCATTGGGCATCCCCTAATGCGCCGTACATGTCTATTTGAGGATCAACTGTGAGTCAGGGGTAACAGAGGGTACCCACTTGTGCTATCTTGGCCTATTAAGTAAAATATTGAGACAAATTGAGTACTAGATCATGGCAGAGAGTAGGAATGTGACACTGCTTGAGAGCCTGCAGACTGTCCATTGTCTTGAAGTTGCCTCAGCAGCTGCTGCTCTGGGCTACATTTATCCTCAGTGGGTTCTCTGTGGAGAGGGGCAGAGGGGAAAGGAGCGCGCCTTGTCACGCTGGCTTTTACATGTGAGTAGACAGTAGAAATAGAGCAAAGTTATGCTCAGTTTTTTTTTTATTCCTGTGCTTCAAAAACTGTTTATTTGTTGCTTTTTGGTAATTTTTCTTCAAATTAATTAGTGACTCTTGAGTGCTGCTGTCACAGGTCAGATTGATGATTTTTGACTGATTTCTGCAGAAATACTTTTTTGCAGTGGAGACTTTAAAAAAAAAGAATCTTTGGGAGTTCAGTGATGGACTGAAAAGCAGAGACGGATTGTTTGGACAAAATTCCAAGGCTTGCTGCAACCAGATGGCCTCCAGATATGGAGCGATTCCATCAGCAAGGTGATGCAAGGAGAGTGTGCTTTTGTTTTGACTTAAGTTCATCCCAAAAACTGGACATTCTCCTCTTTCTACCTGCAGCTGTTTTTCTGAAGTGTTGGCGTTGGACTCAAACCAGTGCTCACTCAAAACGTCTGTTCTCTCAAAGATAGCAAGTTTATTTCTGAAGCATCTGAGTTTTCTGGGTCAACACACAAGACCAAACTTCTAACTTGCTTTAAAAAAATGTTGAAAAATAAAATGTAACTCAGAACCTCAAATTATCAGTGACAGGATTTTTTTTTTACATTTCTCACTTATTTTCCTATTTTTAATTAAAAATGTAACAATCGTATTTATTTAAAAATGCTTATGCAGTTCAGAATCCTTTATAGAACCCATTTACCTTCTGAAATGAAGCTTTCATCAGGAAACGTCAGCTCCAGCCGTGCGTCTGTGCCAAATCCCACCGCTAGATGGCACTGTGTCTGTTTGCTGAAAGCTTTTCTGGTTAACCCAGAAGGCGCAAAGCTGGCTGCCACCAAATTACTGTTCATGGTGTCGGGAAAGGTTGCTATGTTGTTCTGCTTTCACCGGAAAAGAGAGACAGAAAAGGTTCATGTGCATGAATGAAAGAACCCTTTTGTTTGTTTCTACAACTGTAAAAATGTGCTGCTAATTTTATGCAAATTTGTATTTTTTTGTTGTATTTTGATTTATGTACAATAAAAAAACTACATTCCTTGCATGTCATTTTTTTTCTTAAAAATGAGCAAATCCTAAAAATGTTTAACAATTGAAATCCAGAAGAGAGTCTTACGTCATTATAAACACTGATGGAATTACAGTTTTTTTAAATGAAATAAATGTGCAGAAATACAGTGATGTACAAAAAGATTTGCTAAATTGAATCAAAGTGAATGCGAGTGCTTTTCTTGATCATAAATGTACATTAATTAAATAACTTTTGCTTCAGAAAAAAGCTTTTTTCTGGAAACAATGAAACAATTTTCTTGAATCCAAAACGATTAACAGTTTTTAAATATGTTTTCATAATCTAAACCATTAAAAAAAACTCCAACAGTAAAGAATGTATTGATTTAATTGTTCTTCTGTCATCCACGTGGTTTGGGTTCAGATGTCAAAGGGCTTTCCTCAGTTCTGTTGCAGACAGAGGTGTGATCGCTGCACACTTGACTGTAGTCTGGTGTATTATGGCTTTAGTCCAGCAGATCCTTTCAACTTCACACTCAGTCTGGTTTATAACACGCATATAGCCTATGTCTGTGTGGTTTTTTTCAGTTGATCGTGTAATAGTCATCATAAAAACACAGAAGTATTAAGCATGGTAGTGTACTTCTCTGATTTATTCCATTGTAGTTTTAATATGTTTAATTGATTTCCCTCTTTTTGCACATTAGTACAGGTCCAAACTGATGCTGGGACAGTAATGCATCGTTTCATAGCTGGTTAAAAACAAACATCCAGTCCTTGGTTTCAAACAGCAACACTTTTTTTAAGTGAAAGCCATTCTAAGATCCAATTTGCACGTAAGAGTTTACGAGTTCATTGACTCGGTGGACCACCTTAACAGCGTTCGGCCCGCCCCCGGAGCTGGCTGGGGTCTCTGTGATTGGCTGAGACCTCTTGCATGGAAGTGGCAGCAGAAATGCAAAACTTGTTGCTGGCTCCTCCAGACGCGTTGATCTCACACAGCGCCGAGCGAGCAAGCGAGCGAGCGAGCGGCAGAGCGCAGTGCGTGTGTGGATCGTTCCCCCGGGCGCGCTCACACCTCACCAGAGAGCAGACTGACACATGAAGGGACGCACCGAGAGGACGTGAGGCGCGGAGCTTCGGCGCAGAGAAGGATGCTTCCCGGCGGCACGCTGTTTGTGGAGTGCGGGTAGTGCGTGCCACGCTGCTCCGGGCTCGGTTCTCCAAAGGAAAAAAAAAAACGCACGCTCGGATTCTCCGGCACCGGGTAGGAGCGCCCAGTTTGTGGACTTCTGAGCAATCTGGACTTTTGGTTGTAAGCCTACCGGACATTTTTATTTTTATATTTTCTTTTTTTATTGACTTTTTCAAGGACACAAGTGGGCAGCGTGTCTTCAAAGACTGATTTTCTACGCGCAAACCCACAGAAGCAGATCTCGCTCCACGGCTCCACGTTCCCTATTTCCTGCCGTTTCCAGCATGGGACCATAACAGAAAAAAGAAAAAAAAAAAGAAAACATCAGCCCTGGACATTTATCGAGCTAAAAACTAATGAATTCATGAGAAAACAAAAAGCGTTGTCCTGTGTTTGATCTCATCCAGTCTTTGCGCCCTCCTGTTAGTTTGTTTAAGGGCAGTTTCTTCTGTGCGCTGTAGAAGTGCGCACAGAAGAATGCTCAGGAGTGTGAGATTTTACACAACAGTGCTTCATTTTTTT
This sequence comes from Oryzias celebensis, assembly GCA_014656515.1. Taxonomy (NCBI): domain Eukaryota; kingdom Metazoa; phylum Chordata; class Actinopteri; order Beloniformes; family Adrianichthyidae; genus Oryzias; species Oryzias celebensis. The sequence goes on from BNCR01000009.1 coordinate 15,477,037, forward strand.
GTCTAATCAGATGTGAAAAAAAGGAATTACAGTGACTTGCACGCATTCATACAGGAGCAGGCGCGCAGCCTGCGTGCGTATTTGGACACGGTCTGTCCCCAGTCTGCTCCGCGTCCTTGGAGAAGTTTAGAAAAAAAACTATTTATTCGCTTAAATGAAAGTGTATGTGTTGAGTTTTGACAGTTAGTTTTTACTGAACATTTTATTATCAGCGTGATACAAACATTTACATAGTCTGTTGTGTATCTTTGTGTTTTTTTTTGTTGTTGTTGTCGATTTACTTTTGGGGACAGACAAAAAAAACTGTCTGGCAAACTTGCCGTCATGTGGGATTGATTGCAGAGGAGTATGTTTGGGCTGGAGCAGTTTGGTTCTCAAATTAATAGCAGAAACCCTGGCCAGTCAGAGAGAAACATAAACCAACAAAGGATGAACATGGGCTCCCATTATAAAAGCCCGGGCTTTCATGCTGGAGGCCCTCCCGGAGCCGTGGAGCCAGGCATGGGCCCTATGAGTGAACCGCAAATGCTGGGGCTCAATATGAACATGAACGGAGAGCCCTATGGGGGGTTTCACCCACGGGGACACCCAGATATGCATGCAGGCGGCGGGCTTCAGCAGCAGCAGCAGCAGCAAGGACCGATGCATGGATTTTTTAACAACCAGCAACCTCACCAAGGACATCCACACAGCCATCCACCTCACCCCCACCAACATCACCCTCACTTTAGTGGGAGTTTTGGAGGCCCTGAGCCAGGGTCATCCTGCCTGCATGGTGGCAGGCTAATGGGCTACAACAACAATGGCATAGGACCACAGCAGGGCTTTGGAGAAGGATTTGATCCTCACGCTGAAGGGCCGGCAGGGGACGGCTTTCCCCAGCAGCAGACGCAGCAGCAGAGGCCTGGTAACCTACCTGACTTTCAACATCACGGGCCTCCCAGTGGCAACACCGCCGTCCCTGCGCCCTGCCTCCCCCTGGACCAGTCACCCAACAGAGCTGCATCCTTCCATGGTCTTCCTTCCTCCTCATCCACCTCATCCGAGTCACATGGTTTGGAGCACCGGCGCATCCCAAACCAGGGAGCCGTGGAGGGATTAGAGTACAACTTCCCGAGCGAGCCTACATCTGGACATTTTGATGTACCCGTGTTTTCTCCATCAGAGTCAGAATCTCAGTTACCACATTTTGGGCCGGGTAGGCCTGTGCCCAGTGGAAGTTTTCCAGGGAATCCGGGCATGCCACGGACACCAGGCATGCAGGGCATATCTAAGGGACACCAGCCTCCACCACAGCCCCAGCAGCCTCAGCACGGGGTGTTTTTTGAACGCTTCGGAAATGGCCGGAAAGTGCCTGTGGGAATGGAGCCGGGGGTCAATACAAGACATCCCCTCATGCAGCAACAACAACATGCTGGCTTGATAGCCAGACAGAACTCGTGCCCCCCTGGCCTCCCCCGACCCCCCCAGACTGAACCCGGTCCCACTAACCCTAACATTCTAGATGGAGGGGTCATGATGCCTGGCCAACATAACCAATTTGAATATCCCATTCACAGACTGGAAAATAGAGGTTTGCACCCCTATGGGGACCCAATGTTTAATATGCAACAGCCTGCTCCTCCCCCCTCCCAGCAGCCCCCAAATCAGAGGCTGCAACACTTTGACTCTCCTTATATTAACATGGCGAAGCGGCCCCGATTTGATTTCCCAAACACACATAGTGGTGAGGGCTGGTGCAACTCCATGGAAAACCACCTCTCTCCATCTGCATATCCAGGCCTTCCTGGAGAGTTCACCCCACCTGTGAATGAAGGTTTTGCTCCGGGTCCCCTGCAGCACCCGGGGCCGGAGCCACAGTCTCTGCAGCAGCGTCAGAACGCAGCCATGATGATAAAACAGATGGCTTCACGCAACCAACAGCAGAGGATGAGGCAGCCTAGTCTGCAGCAGTTGGGTCATCATGGCGATGTGCCTCCTGGCCCGTTGGCTCATGGGGGCCCGGTCGGGAGCATGCCGCAGCCCAACTTTGAGAGGGAGAATGGTGGCAGGATGCCCAACATTGATGGACAAAATCCTCATGTAACTCAGGAGAACTCCTGGTTTCAGGGGTCCCACCCACCAGGAGAAATGATGTCACGGCGTATGGGTGGAGCAGGCAATGAGTCGGGGCCTCATGACATAGGGCTACAGCAGAATGGGGCTGGGATGATGTTTAGGCCAGGCATTGGGATGCAGGAGCCCATGAGAATAGCAGGAGATGGACATGTGCAGAACCTTCATTCCCCTGGCATGCACTCCCAGTTCAGTGGGAACATGGGCAACCTCTCCCAGATGCAGTCTCCAGGAGCAGGACATCCAAATGCACCAGCAGAGAGGCGACCAGCTGACTTTCCTACAGCTCCTATGGGAGCACAGCCAACATTTTCCTATGGGGGGGCTAACCGACAGGGGCCAGCACATAGTGCTCCTCAGGGGGTGAACACCTCACCAGGGAGCTACCCCCCTCCGTCTGAGTTCCCCTCAGGCCAGCGGTCATCTGTTAGTAAGCTTGGAGCTCTGTCCCTTGGGAATTTCACCAAAACCAGCACTAAGGACAGTGTTTTTGGTCAGAGCTGTCTAGCAGCCCTGTCCACGGCCTGCCAGAACATGATCGCCAGTTTAGGGGCTCCCAATCTAAATGTAACCTTCAACAAGAAGAACCAAAACGAGGGCAAGAGAAAACTAAGTCAGACAGAACAGGACATTAATAGCAACACATCTAATGGGACTGGCAGTGCTGGGCCAGAATATTTTCAAAGCAGCACTTCCCAGAACAGCCAGATGCCTGGCACCGGGAATAGCAACTCTAAGCCTGCAAGTCAAAGTCAGACGGTGCAGGGGGAAGCCAGTGCCCTCTCCCCAAACTACAACATGGACGCTACCCCGTGCAGTGAGGGTAAGACAACAACAGGGAATGGGAGAGGGAGAGGGAGGAGAAAAAGAGACAGCGGACATGTCAGCCCTGGAATTTTTTTTTCCTCAGATAACGGAAACCCTGTTGTGAGTCCAGGCCAGCAGACCCCCTCAGCTGGCCTTGGGGAGAGGGGTGGGGGTACACCCCATGAGAAACACCTCCAGTCCCCCTCTTGGGGAAAAGGAGGCGACTTAATTTTGGGGGACCAGGCTGACCTCATGTCGTCTTTAGACAGTGGCATTCAAAGTGTCGCTGCCAAGTCTGACAGTAGTTCACCCAGAGTGGACTTTCCTGACGATGTCAGCACCCACTACGGCAACGAGGACGAGGTGTCATCCAGCTCGGATGCAGGAGGGGCCTCCACCAGCAAGCCCAATCGCAGCCCCATGATCGGTGGCTCACCTAAAATGCAGAGGAGCGACCACGGACAATTAAATGGACAAAAGCCCCACGGCATGGCCATAAATAATCATACTACCTCGACACCAGAAAATTATGGACTGAATTCTGGTGTGAGCACAGGTGCCAGTGGGGTGAGCCATCCAGGCACACCTGGAGTGGAGCAGGTACGCACACCATCCAGCACCTCCGGCCAGGAAGAAATCCATCCTCTGGAGATTCTGCAGGCCCAGATCCAGCTGCAGCGGCAGCAGTTCAGCATCTCAGAAGACCAGCCCCTGGCCATGAAGAATGGCAAAAAGAGTGCCGACTGTCCCTCGCAGAACGGAGACAACGAGCTGGCAAGCTGCAGCCCGGATGCTGGGAAGGGCTCAATGGGCACTATTGACCTTGACACCCTCATGGCAGAGCAGCACGCCACCTGGTACGTGCCCAGCGACAAGGCCATAATGGACGGGTCAGAAGACGACAAGGCCATGGCATCCTGGGAAAAAAATAAAAGCCAAAACAACTGTAAAGAAGGTAATTCAATTCCCCCTTTTTATGTTCTTTTTCAAATGTTTCTATGAAATGCAGCTGCTGTGTCAATAATTTAGTGAGTTTACTCCTAAAAGTGTTTTTAAATATTTTGTATAAAATTCAGCACGCCATAGTTGAAGCTGAAAATAGATATTTTATTGCAGAAGGTTTTCCTTCCAAAAGTCACTAAACTCATCTGTTTATATTAATTTGAAAAATTATCCGCTACATTTAGAATTTTATTTACAAATATGATATGCATGTATATTTTACCCCATGAAATCCAGAAATATCCCAAAAAAAAGAAGAAACTTAAAATTCAAATAAGATAGGTCTAGCATCTATCATTGTGGAGTTTTTCATTGTGGCTGCAGGCACTTCAAAAGAACAGCTGAAGAAAAGTAAACATTTCCTGTGGTTCTTTATCTGGGTTTTCAGGGTGAACAACTACACTGAGAAGATTAATAGCTTTGTGCGGGTGTGCGTTTACGCAGCGGGGTTTCCCTGCCTTCTTACGTATTTGTTTTGTCATTCCTATGGAATAAGCAGGTGGAAGTCGATTGATTTAAGAAAAAAATAAAATAATTGTATATATATATATATATATATATATATATATATATATATATATGCTGGACAGGATCTCAATATGTCAATCTGCTCTTTTTCAATTTTCAATTATAAACTAAATATGTTTACATGCTTAATTGTATGTCAAAGTAATTTTGGGATTAAACAAATATAAATACATGTTTTTGTAACTTGTTTTAAAAATAGCAAAGTATCATCTGATTTTAAGACGAAACATTTATTAATGATAGTAGTATTTTTATTAGTCATCAAGGTACTTATTTAAATTACATATTTGCGAGTTTTGTCTCAGTGTTTCTATCTGTTAATAGTAACAATATTTTTAATTTTGTATTTTACAAAGGAGAAAAAAAGCATTGGAAAATAACATTTTAATGTGATTTTTATTTTAATGTTTTGCCTACAATTATTATTTTTATTATTTTGAGTTAATTCTTTTCCCCTCACTTTAATAAGTTTCTTTGTTTACTTTTTCAACATCTTTTGAAATCCCTTTTTTTTATGGTTTATTTTACATTATTTTTACTAAATTTGTTGCCATCCAAGCACGCGCGGACACTGCACGCACAGTCAATGAGCCCAGGTCACGTCTGATCACACAGAAGACGCGCATTTGCGCGCGCGTGCAGCGCCGCTGCTTTCTATAAAACCTGCGCAGTCGCCTTTTGGCGTCTCTTTGTTTCGAGCGGCGCCATGCGCGAGGTCGGAGACGGGGGCGCGCACGGCGCGGACCCGGGCGTCCAGGCGTGTTGTTCCGACATGCGCGGGAGCTGAGGGTGTCGGGCTGCAGCCGAAATGCCAGAGACTCATCCCACTCACTGTCCCTCTTTGCTGCAGCTGCAAGTCCTGATATTTTTCATCTGAAAATGCAAAATACAAACAATCACAGTCCATACTTTTATAAACCATAAAAGTTTCTGCTTTTAATTTTGAATAACATCTGCATTAATTCTAAAGTGTTGCTCCTGGGGGTAATTGCACATTTAGTATAATACAATTAAAAACCTGCACTTTGCTGGCCTAAGTTCTCTCCTTTCATCTTCTCTCCTTCTCCTCTCCTCTCATCCCTCCCTGCATGGACACAGGGCATGCAGCTCTCAAGCAATCGATAGCTAGTTAGCACAAATCACGGCTCCTGACAGTTTCTCATTTGAGTGCTCCAGACAGCAAAGATGAAAAAATGGTGGAGGTGTACTTGGGAGAGAAGGGGGGTATTTTCAGATTGAATCTGATGCTCAGGCTACACAGAGGGGAGCGGAATAATATCATAATTTAGGAGAAGTCATCGCCCTACAGGGTGGTTTCCTAACGCCCCACAACACCCACCCCACGCAACTATTAAACAAAAAAAAAAGCCCACTTAGACCACTCACTTAAGCTTCAAGTCCTCAGTCTTGAGTCGAAAATCTGTCACAAGCCAGAGAATTCTAGTGGCACTAATTTCAATTTAATCAGGGCAGTTCTTTAGCCCATTAGCGGTAATGAAATATTTCTCCATCAGAGGTAAATCATTCTAATAAGAAAAAAATGAAATTATGTAATTTTAGTGACAAGCGAAATTATTATTGCCTCTTGTATAAAGTTAAATCACAATTTTAATCAGAGGATATAAGCTGTTCACACATTTACATATATTTTTAGTGTAAATATTTTTTCATAAAGACATTATATATATATATATATATATATATATATATATATTGTCTCCTGATAAAACACCTCTCTTCAAAATGTTTCTCCATATTTATCTTTATTTACCTGTCCAGGTGTAATATTCCTTTGCCACTCCTCAGGTTACTGATGTTTCAGAAATTCAAAATATCAAAATGAGTTTTCCTATTAATATATTAAATGTGATGATGTAAAATTAGGTCCATCAAAAATGATAATGACATTTAAAAAGTTTTTAATTTGGAAAATGGGTCCCAAAAGAAAACAGCCAGGTTCAGGTCAAAGGCCACACAATAAAAAGGCAGTAAAAAAAGCTGCATGTTAGAAGTCACTTTGGTTGCAAAATAAGATAATTTCTACTTTTTTGTTTTATTTTTAGGCATTCTTGTCTAAGCAATGAAATACTGATCCCAAGAGCTGATGGAAACTAGTGAATTTATTCAATAACTTTCCTCTGAATATTGTGGTGACGAGTATCTGGTAAAAGTTGGAACAGGAACTGATGCATGCTCCGTCACCAGCTCTCTATGGTCCCTCTGCGCCTGTTTACAGTGATGCGTGTGGCAGTAATATCTCCCCTTTGGACCTCATATCTGGCCTCCTCTCTCTGTGTCATTATGCTGCTCAATTCTTTTCACCAGTTGCTGCACAACGATGCCTTTCAATGCTTAATAATTACTTTTCCCACTTTTTGAGTGTCAGTTAATTTAAAAAAAAAAAAAAAAGAAAAAAAAGATGTTTGTACATATTTTTCCTCTTCCTTTCTCATCTAAGCAGAAGCTGACCGTTCAGTCGTGCACAGTCGTGATAAGAGGCAACCACCAAGGAACGGAAGTGATTCAGTTATGTTGTGCTTTTGCAGCGTTTACCACATGTGCTTGTTTTTTAAACTTCAGCACGCTTCGGAGTTGACCTCCAGTTACACTTCGCACATGCTAACCAGTCGAGAAACATCTGTAATACAGATCAAATCTCCGTTATTCTAAATTTGACAGCTTTCTAAAAGTAGAAACTCGCATCTGATCACACTACTAGAAAGCAGCAGAAGCTGAGATCGAGCTGTTAATATTCCAATATTCCAGCAGTGGATCCTGCGAGACTTACCTGGCTTTGACATTTCAGCACAACAACAACAATAACGTCTTGAATTTCTGTTCTTCTTTTTCCAAAAGTGATTGACATGTGCTTGAGCATGGTGAAACCAGCTCGGGGCAGTCTGTGTTCTTTGGCTGTCATTACAAAGTGTTTCATGTTGACTTCTGAAATAACGCACATTTAAGTTTTTCACACAAAGTAATGATGGCGATTATAATAATGGCAGCAATTAGCACAGGTTATACTGTTAATCTGCAGTTGTAACTCATCCACCAGCAGTTGCTACAGGCTGACTGTTATTGACAGCTTTATCGAAGATAAAACCCCTAATCTTCTATCAGACATTTCCTTTTTTTTTTTTATTCTCCAACCAAAAATGTCTCTGATGAAGGCCAACAAAGTGTATTAAAAGTGAGGAATGGCGCAGTCAGATACGGAGCACACAGATGTGCCTCTGTGACTTGTACACGATGTGACAAAGGGCTGGATTGTTGGCGCTGCAACCCGATAGTGTGGATCTGTCAGCTGCAGACGCAAAGTTTGATTTATTTAGTCTCGGTGTCAGGCTCGCGGCTTCAGCCTCCCATCTCGCATGCTTCCCTGCGTAGAACACACACTCTTAATTCTTAACTCTTAATATTTAGGAGTGTTTACTCGATTTGCAAATAGTGCACGACTGAAAAATATGGCCGACTGGCTTCTCTCTGGAACAGTTTGAAATCGAAGAAGCTGATGTGTGTTCGTTTATGTGTTCCTTGGCAACAGAGGAAGTGTGTTGCAGAAGAAAGGCGCTCTGCAGGATTTTTTAAACTTTTTTTTTTGGTTGTTGTTCCTTAGGGAATAAAGTTAGACTTAAACGAAACTTGTCCCAGCATGTGGTGCAGACTCTCTTCACATGCAGGGTGGAGCGGGGAGCAGAGTTTTGTCAGGAGAGCTGCAACTTTCAATTGCACATGTGAGTGTGGCACACCTCCAAATGCCCACTGTCATGTTGAGTGACCACCACATCGGTCCTAACTAGACCAAAAAGTGCATCACTTTGACACAGCTGCAGCGAGGTGTCTCGTGTTTGTGTGCTGCTGGTGACACGAGTACAGCATTTCAAAGGTGTGTGTGTCTGTTCAGGTTCGGAGAGGTGTGGAAGTTGTCACCCTGCCAGCAGCAGTTATGTTATTTGCCATACAGGTAGTCGTCAGGCGCCGTTTAATTTGTATTGAGGAACTGACAAATGAGCTATGACACCGGAGCTGTTTCTCCTGGGAGACAGAAGTAGAGACTGATGGAGTGCAGGAGGAGGTAGGAGAGAGTAAAGGAAGCTGTTTTCCAGAGAGCGTCTGTACTTTCGCTCACGGGGCCGGTGGACGGGTAAAACCTATGTGCATTTATGGAAGGAAAGAATTCACTTCAGCTTGTTTAGGCGTTCGGTAACTGATCATATGTCTCCTTTAATTTTATCACCACAAGAAAAAGAAAATGGACTTTATTGCCGAAAATGATTTCTTCCTACTTTTGTTTAATCATTCGTTTTTGTTGGAGGAATTAAATAGACCCAACTAATTGTTTTAAATAAAAAATAAAAGCGTATCTTTCAATATTTGTATTTTGATGTGTGGGAAATCTTTCTTTTTTTTTTATTAAAAGAAATGGCTGAAAAGAGGGAGTTACATTGTGCTGAAACAAAATAGAGACAGCAGAGTAGATCAATATGTCACAGACTGGGATGTCATGCTGGACAGGTTCTGGACATGCTTGTGAGTTATGTAGGAGGCACTAAATCACTTCCCATGTTCTGATTTGTGTCTGGTTTCCTAAGCTGTTCTTGTGGCCAGAGGGGGAGGTGTGTGTTGGTGTGTGTTTTGAGGGGATGGGAATGTGTGTGTTGTTGGAGCGAGGGTAACAAATGCTGGGGGCAGTGCTTGTCTGGGCAAGTTTTTTTTTTTTGCTAATTTTTTTTCTGACTTTAGGCTGCGATGCAGAGAACAGAGAGGAAATTCAAACCAAAACAACCCCCCGTGCCCTCGCCTGAGAAATGTGCCCCCTGCTCCCTCCAGATATCCTCTCTGCTCTCAGAGAAAAGGTCACGCTACGGCAGCTGGGTGGAGTTCAGGGGTGTGTGTGTGTGGGGGGGGTGCTGCAGGCGAGCCCCATAGCCCCCACCCCCCCCAAACACACAGATACCTGGAACAATACCTCAGTTACCCAAGATGCACCTCATTCAGCTCCTCTGAGCACACCTGCAAAAAATAGTGAAATTCCGTTGTTGACCTTTGTCCTTTGACAAGTTTTTTTTTTTTTTTTTTTGGGGGGGGGTTAACATTTTCACTGCAGCTGCTTTAATTCTGAGTTTTCTTTTGTAAAAATCCAGTTTTTGTCTTTGCAGCGGGTGTTTTGTGCTGACAAAGCCACACGCAGGACCAAAGCAGTAGTTATGTGAAAGGAATCTGACCTGATGTCACACACTGTCATAGGAGTGAAGGCCTTTGGGTGTTTTTGTCAGCGAGTGGAGCAATCTGATTGGTGTGGTTTGTGCTGGGAGTTTAGGGTCGTGCTCTTGGGACCCCGAGGTTAAAGGTGAAGTGTTGTCATGGAAGTATAGAGCTTGGGATAGAAAAGAAGCAGGCATGAGACGCTGGGGCCTGGGAAATCAGTGTGACCAGAAAGGAACATTGCAGAGCTTCAGACGGGCTCTTCATTTTACTCCTCTGTCTTACTTTGTCATGCTTACTTTTCAAACACAGCCTCTGAGGACGCGGAGGTTCTTTCCATCCGTGCCGTTGCTTTTAAGATGAATTAAAAAATAAATTGCTTACATTGAACTGGTGGAATACATGGTCTCTGCGCAGCCTTTGTTTACCTTCCCGTGTTGCTCCGGGGCTGTTGAGTGTGTGCAGTATGACATGCAAACCCGTGTCAGACCGTCAGCTTCTAGACACATTGGTGTCATCCAGACAGCCGGAGCTGCACGCCGTGCTCTCTGCCTTCATGGCATTCGAGCTCCACTCATCTCCCTGTAAATCGTTTCTGACTGTGTCTGTGAAACAGCTTCACAGCTCCGCTGCCGGGCACGTGTGCCGCCGTGCGCGTCTCTGAGCATCATCAGCATGCAGCAAATAAAAAAAAAAATGCACCCCCACTTGGAGTATGAAGATGTGAAATAAATGCATCACTTTAAAGTCGGTGTTTATTTAACGCACGTCTTTGGTGATCTTTTGTGGCTCTAATGTGGTTAAGAGCATTAAGGTGTATTTTGCTGCTTATTGCTGTTCCTGCCGCTGCTACCGTTCCCCTCTTTTTATTAGGCATTTCCCCCCCCTCATGTTGGTTGGAGCTAAGCTCTAGTTTCCTGCAGATGAATAGGCTATTATTGAGATATTACCATGGATATGAATTCTGCGTCAGTCGGTGAACAACCATAACCAGATGGATCTTATTGAAAAAAAGAAGAAAAAATCCTGCTTGTAAAATGTCACGCTGATTTGGGATTTAGACATGTGTGATTTAAAATTTCACACAACTGTTTCCACCTTTGAACGAATCTGCTAACATGGATAAATCTGAGGATTTAAGGGTAGCTTTTCACACACAGCCCCCACACACGTTTTTAAAAAAATCTCACCTTTGTAGTAGCCCTGACACCTATGCATGCTTGGTCATGTTGTAACATTATAATATTTTTTATTAAAAAACAAACGGTTCTTTAATTTTCGTAGCCAATCTTATATAGCCATTGTGTGATTATATAAGCATTATATGTGGGTTTCTTTATTTTTGTGATCATCTGAACCTGTCTTGGGTTTGTGTGAGCAGCCACATGCATATCCATATGTATGCAGACACACTGAGCGGTGTGTGTGTGCGTGAGAAGCGGCAGCTGAAAGCTGGTGTGAGTATGGCAACGGCGGCAGTGGTTGGTGTGTTTTGTGTTTTGGCTGTGTGTGTTGTCAGTTTGCTGTGTGTCAGCAGTGAGCCAGGGGAACGCTTGGCTGCATATTCAGGCCGGCGCGGACCCTGCTGTGCCCAACTAGCATGAGCTGCTGGCTGGTGCTTGAGGGCACAGAGCTGAGAAGAGAGAGTGTGAGGATGGGAGGAGAAGGTGGGGTGGGGGTGGGGGTGGGGGTGGAGAGGAGGTGAAGCTGGCAGGGGGTGGGGATCAGCCATGCTGAGGTGTATGACTCTACCCTCTGGCAAATGTGAGATCTTGTCACAGCACCACCAACACGCCTCGAAATCCTCGCCTCTCCTCCACCCACCACATCCAGGGGCCCCCGCTCGTATCAGGTCCCTGCTCCTACGGAAAGAGACGGCAAGAATCTTTGTAGGGACCAGCGGTCGCAAAAGCAGATAAAAAAAGGGGGGAAAATGAGAGGCTTTGCTGCCCGACCTTTCACCAAATCCCAGCACTTTTCTGTTCCAGTGGTCACGGCCCAAACTGGCTGCAGGGCAATCCTGCCTGAGTCCCTGCAAATGTGCTTGTATGTCTCTCCTGTCGGAGCCGCCTGCCTAAATTGGCCTCCATGTTTTTGGTTGCAACTCTTATGCTACGTATACACCAGGCATGTGACACATGCTCAAAAAAAAAAGCTAAACGTGGATTCTTGAAGGCGCTTTCAGCATATGGTGTTCACACCGAACTGTCACTTCCCGATATCGGGTCACGTTCTTCATAGTTGGAGGAGAGTTGGTGTAAATCTGGTGAATCTTCCTGTAGGCTTTTTCTTTCACAGGTCCATGCCGATACATGAAAAACTTTGTGTCCTGTAACTTTGGCTGAGCACAAACCGCAACTATTAATACCTCCATTACGATCAATTTTTAAACGGTCGGCTCTACCGTGAATTGAAAAGTACGCTACCCATACGTCACTAACAAATACAAGTCCTTGATTGGTCAAAGTTCAACTGGTTAACTTTCAATGCGTGTCCATTGAATTCTCAAAAATGGTGATTTGTGAACGCGAGAGTTTTGAATGTGTAAGCCCAAATTGTGCGTATACACACATTTTACACACTTAACACTTACATACACAACAAGTTCACATTTATTCAGAAACTAATTAATTTTACTTTCTGGTTTTTCATTAATGGATTGTGCACTTTTTTCTGTATTATTTATTATTTTAGTTTTTACCATACGTTGTGTAAGGTGTGAGAGTTGCACAGACCAGGAAGCACTTTTAAATGAACGTGACAACAAAAGAACTATTATATTTTATTCACCTTTTTTTGGAAGTGGTCGCTTGAATGCGAGTGTCTGAGCCCAGTGTGATGGTAGCATCACGGTAGAGAAGTGAAAAGGCTAGAATGGTGCATGCAGATTGAAGGACTAGCTAGTTTAGATGTGGCTATTTCAGCCTCTGAGGCCAGAATATTGTCTGTCACTGTCCGCCTCCCCCCCAGAACAGCTCTTTCGCACTTGTAACTCAGCCTCTCAGAGCTGTTTCCCACCTGCCTTCTCACTCAGACACCACCTTGTCCCTGCATTTCAAAGCTTTGCAGCTACAAGCGGTTGATCTGTCTCAACCAGCCCCACAGAGCTGAGCAGCGGTTGGTTTTAGTGTGGTGAGGAGATGGGACATTAATCAAGCAGACATAAATGACGGATCTCTAACATGTTCACACACATCTCTCTGTGCTCAAGGCTTGCTTGAAGGCTAGGCCCAGAGCACAGGATGCAGCTCGATCCGCAACAACATAACCTCACAGAAGCTTTGTGTCTCCTCTTCTTGAAAACTTTTTCTGCCTTTTTCACCTTTTGTTTGCTGCGCTCTTCCTCCGCTGTTGTAGTTTTTGCGAACTTTGATATGGGGGATTCTGCATATCGTAGACATATTCACCGTAGTTCCCAAAGGCTTTGAGCAATCATTTAATTGCAGGTTTTACATCCTGATGGCACGAGGGTTGATACTGTCATGGTCATTACACCAGGAAATTGGACCAAGCAGGGTTAAAGGCCACTTTTCTCTTTGCCCTATGACCTACTGAGGAGAGGTCGTGGAGGAGTGTTCTAAATGTGCCTGGCTGCCTGGGACAAAATGAATTCAAGTGTGTGTTTTTTTTGTTTTTACCAGACGTGAAGGAAGCAGGACTTATCGATAGGGGGGATAGTGTTGAATGAATTTCACAGTGCAGATTTAGAGTGGGATGTGAAAATGACACTGGTTTAATTAAATGCACGTATTTTTGATGATTCATCCATATCAGAGAATGCCAGCTGCTTGAAGCTGTTTTTCTTTTTTGCACGCTCCTAATTAACCTTTTCCTCTCTGTTGGCAGAATCGGAGCTCTGCCAGAGCAAAGCTGGAGCTGCAACCTCGGGAGCTGGCGGCGGAGGAGGCGGAGGAGGCGGAGGAAGCCACCTGCAGTGCCTGTCCGTCCACTGCACTGACGAGTTGGGGGACAGTAAAGGCCGAGGGGCACCTGTCTCCTCTTGGCGCTCGCTGCACTCTGATATTTCAAACCGATTCGGGACGTTTGTGGCAGCGCTGACTTGAGCAAAGAGGAATAAAGACGGACGTAAAGAAACGACGGTGGATGGCGGCGATGGTTTGTCAGTCGGCTCGACAGAGACATTTGAGGCTCATCAATGCAAACTTAAACATGCTCACACACATGAAACCCACACTTAAGATGCCATGTTAATTTCTGAAACATGCAGCCGCATGTCAAACAGCTTACATGCTGCTGGACATTGCAGCGTGGACCTGACTCGACGGTCTCCACATCTGGAAAACCTCAAATCATTTTTTTTTCTCTTATTTTCTTTGTTGAAGAAAAAAAAGCGAGAAACGTTAAAGGAGGAGAACCACACAAAGAGAGAGCAGTTGTCATTGGCTTTGATTGTATGCCGGTGTTTAGTAAAAGTGATGCAATTTCAACTTCACGATTTTCCCTTTTTAATTTTTTCTCCTTTTTGAATCCTGAAGGTTGTAACGCACACCTAACGTGCACATTAAACCCCCGGCGGAGGCGAAGAACAGAGACAGCAAGAGGTGGCAATATGCATGAATGTAACGATTCCTTGTAAACGCATTGCGTCTTTCGTAAAAGACAAACGTTAGCCTCTGTGATCTGCTGCTCTCAGACCTAACACCCACTAAACTACTTTTGTTTTTTTTTAAGACGGAAAGTGTGTTTCCTTCATTCTCTTTACTTGTCTTTCATCTTCACACTGTGTGAGTTCAGCTGCTTGTATACAGGTTAGCCAATGGGAACTGAAAAGTGGTGGAGGTCAGGGGTTTATCCAGTGAGGGATTTAAAAAAAACAAACAAACAAACAAAAAAAAAGGTTGTTGGTATTGCACATGTATAATAAAGAGAAAAATTTGCTGTGTGTTAGGCAATCTTGTAATCTTTAAAGAAAGCTTCTGTTAAATTTGAATTTCTCAAACAATAGATGGAGGACTGTGACGGCAATTTACAAACAGATTTTTTTTTTTGTTGTTATCTTTTTTTAATAATATGTAAAGTGCAGTCGTCTGTTTTCCTTCATATTGTATATATCTGTATATGTTTTATTGAGTAACTAAATAACAATAAATATGATGTTAAAGGTGACTTTTTGATTTCCTTTCATTCAACATGAATATCCCAAAGCAAGAATTAAAAAAGAAAAAAGTTGGGATTCTGTGCAGAAGATACCACACAGATTTAATACTCTGGAAAATCTAGTGTGTAACTTTAGAATCTTTCCTGTCTGCACTTTATTCTAAGTGACATTTTTGACAGGGAAGTTGCCGACTGATGTACAATACCTGACAAGTATGCTGGAACTTCTGTAATA
The DNA here is from genome assembly GCA_014656515.1 of Oryzias celebensis. Lineage (NCBI taxonomy): Eukaryota > Metazoa > Chordata > Actinopteri > Beloniformes > Adrianichthyidae > Oryzias > Oryzias celebensis. The sequence goes on from BNCR01000009.1 coordinate 15,492,047, forward strand.
TTAAAGCCCAAAGCAGAAACATGAAAAATAAAAAAAAAAAAGTACTCTCAGCCAGAACGATCAACTCTACTTACACCTGCTTACAGTTCATTTGAATTTCTACTATGTCTAAAAATATTCAAGAATTTGAGGAATTTTGCTTCACAACAAAATTTCAAACATTCTCCTGATTTTTTTTAATGCCATTAAGAGTGTGCTTTCTCCATGGCAACCATCTTGCTTTCTTCCACTCCCCAATCCCTGTTTTGCTCACCTCCTTTTTATTGGCCATCTGCATGGTTGCACAGTGTTGATCAATAAACCCCCCGCTAAAGTGCCAGTTCTGAGGTGGAGACGTCAATGCTACCTAACAGGGCTAGTGATCAACTTGCAACAGTGATGTCTCGGGCGCACAAAGGTGTGTGTTTGCCGCCTGCTGTGTGGGACTGCTCAGCCTGTTGCGAGTGGGATGCACAGACAGCCGGAGCAACAGCAACGGCTGCTTTCATGAGCGACTGTCATGTCACTATGGACAGTGTGAGCAGGAAGGAAAGACTTGCGGATGACAGTTAAATGCTGGATATTACTGCTCAGTGTGGAAGTGCATTTACACTTGGATTTCTCTACACTCTGACCTTTAAATTAGTTAGTATCAGTGAAATATTCCTTACTGATCCAATCAACTTTGAACAACTCTGTATTGTTAGATACTGGTTTGTCTAAGATGCTTTATGATAGATGAACTAAACAGTGTGCACATCCAGGATTCTGATGTTTAGGCCAATAATGAATTAATTTAAAATCCATACGAATGTACTTTTCAGTGTGCATCACAAAGAAAACATTTTTTTCCAGAACAGTCAAGTTGCATCCAGGTCAGAGCAATGAGAGACATGAGGACACTGTCTCCACTGAAGATGTGTGATGCTGGACCTTTTCTGTCAATGAGCTCCTCTGCATTTAACCATGCTGGGAGCGAGAATACTGTGTGGTCGCCTGAGAACTTCTGTGTTTCCCAGCCAACGAACATCTGAAGAATAACAATTTTGCTTGCCATGAAGACCATCCGTGGAGCCATGGGGGTCGGAAAGTTCGCCAAACTCTCTCCAGTCACGCAGCTTTTTTATGTACTCCTATAAATACATCTCCTATTTGTATAGAAGCGATATGCATCTTTGGGAAAATACCACAACGTTGACATAGGAGTGACCCCCCCCTCCCCTCACACCCTCACCTCTCTGCTTACTACCCCTCCCCTCCTCTACCAAACTCTATCTACCCCTCGCTGAACCTTTCAGTGCCTGAGAGAGACAGAAAGAAGCAAAGAGGAATGGAAGGAGGCTGGAGGTAAAAGAAGTGTCTCTCAGAGGCCTCCACGGTCTTTAAGCCACTATGGTATCCACCAGAGCCCTCACATAAACTCGGACTCTAAAGGGCTTTTGTCCCTGTAAAGAAGGGGTTTGGCTAAATTGGGGGTGCTTGTGGACTGGCGGGTGGTGTAGTATATTTGGCTCCCATGTCTCCATCACTGCAATGTAATGCTATGGAATTGAGAGATGGGATGTGTGGAGGGGGTGTGTATGTTTTTTTCCTCTTTATGGGAGATGGTGGTGGGGGTTGGGAAATCTTCCAAACGGTGCCTTTTTGCTTTTAAAAAAAAACTCCACTTGTGTAAATGTGCTCTTTGTCCTTTGGCCTATTGTTTGAATAGCATTGTGGACTTTTTGTGGGAAGCTCACAGGGGCTTCGGGGCCAGAGCTGGGGGGGGGGCAGAGAGGGATCAAGGGAGGGGGCTGGTTGAAAATGACTCGAACCCAGGACGACAGACCCTTAAAGAAAACCCAATCCCGCTTCATACATGTTTAAAACTGTGTATTTGCACACAAAACCATATAAGATCAAAATGTCACTGCCCATCAACGGTTTGTAGTTTAAATCCCCAAAACATTGTCAAAAAGTGGCAGATTTTGAGAAGCCCACTGTGAAACTGTGTGCTCATAGAAGGTGTATAAGACAGACAACATCTCGCCTCTAAAATGAGATTTTTTTAAAAGCTCAATTTCTAAAATGCATCTGTTCTTCTGCTAGATAGCTACTGACAAGAGGAAAAAAAAAACACAAGTAAGTGTTATGGATGCATTTATTCATCTTTTTGAGATGAGGTCTGATTCGTTGAATCCTTGGTCTTGTTTTAAAATGCTTTTGTTTTAACAAAACCATTGATGCAAAAACGCTAAACTCCTAGAAGCACTTAAAGCAGGCATGTCCAAAGTCCGGACTGTGGAACAAATCCAGCCACCATTCAAGTTTCTACCAGCCCACAGGTTCCTCTCATGAAATCAATAATATTTGGCGCCCAGCACTTACTCAAACAGTGTCAACAATTTCTTGATTGTGATTGGCTAAATCCAGTTATAAGGCATCGCAAACCTGTGGGACCCTTCTGTGACACTTCTAATTTCTAAAATGCATTTTACGATAACTATTTGTGTTATTGTCCTGTTCACATGATTTACATTTAGAAGTTTACAGTGAACATTCAGTTCATGTGAATCTAAATTTTAATCTTGACAAAGGTTTATTTTTTCAGTAATACATTTTTTAAATTTTATTTTCTAATTCTTAAAATAGAAATTTCACAGCAATTTTGATAAATTTAGATGTATTTCTGTTCTATGTGAAGAAATGAAAAGTGTCCGATGCAAATTTGCTTTTAATGTTAAATGGGTTCAAAGAATGCATGTTGATTCACCTAACCAAATCTGGCACGCTGCAGAAAATTTGGACACCCCTGTCTTAAAGTGCTTGGAGTTTCTGATAAAAAGTGAATCATTTTGTCTGATGCTCTTATATTTATGCACCAGGTGCCTTTACTTTAGACGACTCAAGAGGACATAAATTAAATCAAATAAGCACTAGGTATGGGCAAATAAAGGGTTTTCTGTTGTTGTCTGCAACTTGTCCTCTTTGTTTTCCCCTCTAAATCTCTTTCCCTGCAGTTTACCAATCCTTGAACATTCCCACACTTCCCTGCATCTCTTGGAGCTCTCTCCTGTTATCACATGATATCCTGTGACCTCTGTTTGATCTAAACCCCCAGAGCAGCGCACAGGCTTTCCGCTGGAAGGTGATTGAGCATGGCACCCTGCTCCAGCCCTGTCCTGCTTTGTCTGGGGACGTGTGCCTGTGTCAGGGACCACAATTAGTGGGGCGCGTCCCCAACCATTAATCACAGAACAGCCCTGTATCTCAGTATCCAACGGCCACATTCACTGTCAGCTCGCTCAACATCAGCACCCGTCTGTCATCAGCATCCTCATTTACACAGAGAGAACACTCGCCAGATTTACCAGCAAAACTGTGTACGCTATATAAAAGACAGGTTACATGTGTCAACACAGAAGGTGGATTTTCACACTTTTTTTGTTTTCTATTTAAATGTTAAAAAATTACAACAAAACTTTTTCCTTTTTTTTTTTTTTTTTTTTTGCAATTGTCCTTTTTTTCTATGCCATACTTACAGACAATACTGTACATCACTGTTTTGTTTATTTTTTTAAATACAAAACTTTGTTTATATATTTTGTTTGACAAAAAAAAATCACTTGAATTAGTTCATGCCATTTATAATTTTCTCTGCCTTTTCAACATAGCTTTTGTATCTCTGTTTGATACCGGCCTGCATTGGCTGCAACAAAAATGAATAAATATCTAAATAGCTAAAAATACTCTTCAGTAACACATTTTACTAGCAATTTGAATTATAAAAAATGCTGTGCGCAGTCCGAGATACAAAAAAATCAAAGCACGTTTACCTGAGTTTCCAGCATGCACAAGACTGTCAGTTTCTCACTCATTTCATCAGCCAAAATTTAGTTTCATAAGCCAATAACCATTCACAAAGTTGTGTTGCGTTTTTTGTTTTTTTTGTCAGGGATTTTAAAAATTGAACAGCTCAAAGTAGGTTTGAAATACTACACCAGGGTTTTAAGACAATTTAGAAAATTATTTTCTTAACACATTTTTGTTAACATTCAGAGCTCAGTAAGATGGTTCCCAGTTCATCCCACCATGGCCTGACAATGGCATTTTACTGGTACATCTGTTAAGGTTTAACTTACTTAAACTGGTAAGGTCTGTTGGTCCGCACAGAGACTGCTCACTTTGGTTCGGACCAAGTACTGAAGCTTGCACTTGGTCTGTATTCAGACTACATTTTAACCAGACATTTCTGCTCCGAACCAAAGCTTGAGAACAAAAACATGTGACTGAAGACCTCTTGGGACGAAACAAGAGAAAGAATAATTGAAGTCCAAAGCTTTGTAATTCTTGGTGGGTCCAGTCGTTTTATTGGAAGCGATACCCTACCTCAGGACACGTCCAGTCCCAGTACCCTAGCACGGTCAGCGTCTGGAGCCGGTATCGTGTCCGGAACCGATACCGATCCGCGTCCACTACCAGGTTATGGTTGGGGCACATGGTTATGGCTAAGGTTAGGGTACCGGTGCAGTGTGGTACCGGTTGGATTGGAGGTTGGGGAGCCTTGGTTTAATTGGATAAGCCAGCACTTCAAAAAAACGCACAGTTGGGTACAGGGTGGAGGCTCCCCATTAGTGTAAAACCAAAAAGTGACTGAAGGAAGGAAAATGAGAATTCTTTTGTCATGCAACTGTTGTTTTGTGTGAGTGTATACCTTTAATTCCGTTCTACTTTCAGTAGGTCCATATAATAATTCGTTCTCCCATGCACACAGGTATTCACACGCTGATGGTGGCAGAGCTGCAGGGCGCTAACCAGACCACCAGGAGCAATAGGTCTTTAATGTCTTTCCCAAGGCCACTGAACCTGTGACCTTTCGATCAGAGGTTGAACGCTCTACCTCTGCACTACAGCTGTACTGAATCCCAAGTCATGTGGAGCATTTGCTCAATACCAGTTCATTGCAATCCCTGATGTAGTTTGCTGCTAATCTGAGCCTTTTCTCACAAAGCTGGCAGCTGTGGTACAGAGGTAGGCTGGTTGACCTCTGAGCAAAGGGCTGCAGGTTCAATTTCTGCCTTGACCACCCACGTGTTAAGGTGTCCTTGGGCAAAACACTGAACCCCACATTGCTCCTGGTAATCGGCACAATGTATTGCAATGGAGCCACCATCAGTGTGTGAAGAGCACTGTAACAGTGAAGCACTTTGGGGCTTAATCAAGGTAAAAGAGCGCTTGATAGGAATTTACCATGTACAGATAAAGGCAGTTAAAAGTGTTGGATTTTTTGTTATTGTCATACAGTTGTTTCTTAATTCAATAACAATCTGTGAGTGTTAGCAAAAATTTGGCCACAATAAAACTAGTGCGACCTATAACAGGTCAATTATGGGTAAATAGCAGGGTGTGTTATTGTGGTGAGGTACACCCTCTACCACAGGGCCAAACAATCACACACACTCACACATTAATATTTAGGGGCAATTTAGAGTCATTAGTTAACCGATACAGCATGTTTTTGGACTGTAGGAAGAACAGAGAGCCTGAAGAAAACCCACACATGTACAGGGAGAACATGCAAGCTCCACACAGAAAGGACCCAGCTAGGATTTGAACCAGGGCCTTCTTGCTGTGAGATAAGAGTGCTGTCCACTGCATCACCATGCAGTCATCAGATGTGGAGCATCCTTTTAGAAATGCATACAGGCCTGGTAAACAATACCACTGCAGTTCCAGAATGCGTTGAAACGACTCCATAAAATGACAGCGTACCTTTAAAAAGACGCAGACATAATTCTGTTAGTGACAGATGATCTTTTGTAGTTAATGTATTTTACATTTAGCAAAATAATTAGCATAAACCTACTTCAGATGGCAAGTAAATAAAACTTGACCTCTTGTGGAAAATTTACATTTACAATTCCCTTTTTAGCCACAGTATACAGATCGATATCGTGTCAGGATGTTAAATATTTGTCATCGCCAGATCACATATTGATGAAACAAATCAATGGTTAATAGGAAGGGACTTCCACAGGCTGTGCTTGCTTACCTTCCTCCTAAGGGATGTGGAGGGAAGAGGAGGAAGATAGAGATTTGTGGCGCTCAAGCTCGGAGTCTTTTTCTCTAGGGTGCTATTTGTTTTTCTTTCTTTTTTTTTCTAGATGAGGGATAACCATAAGGAAAACAATGAGCTTACAGGTGGTGGGGGTTGTTGTGCATGTGTGTGTGTGTGTGGGCGAGGGGGTGTCTTTTTTTCAGAGGAGCTTGCTCTAAGAATAAAAATGTGGAGAATTCTTTGCAGTTCATTGGGACAGTTTAAAGTTTGTTTTCCTGCTGCTTTTTATCCTCATTCAGTCACTTAACTCCCATAGAATTCTCATTCATGAATGTATATGCAGAACAAAGGAGCACTTTGTCTCCCGCACAAACCCAAACTACACTGACTTCCTCCCTTTTTGCTCTCAGTCTTTATTTAATGCATAATGAATTTTTTGCCTGGTCTCTTTCAATCTCTTACTCTGTATCTCTCTGGCTTTGTATTCTCTTTGCTTTATAAAAACAGAGGGAAAAAAAAGCAGCCTGATGGCAGGCCTAATATAAAATCAATACCCTACCTTCAAGTGGGGTGAGGGAGGAAATAAGGAGAGCTAATGGGAAAAAAAGAAACATTCAAACTCCACAAATGCCAAAAACAGAGTTTTAGTCGCCCCTTTTTCCTCCATCCACCATTTTCCTGTCTGTCTTTTTCTCTCTGCCAAATATGTTCACACAAACACACAAATCAAACGTGTTCATGTGTCACCTCTCTGGTGCCTAACCTGCCCTCACATTGCCTCATAACACCCCTTTGGGGCAGGCAACAGGAGCTCCCTCTGGTACATGGTGTGTGTGTGTCACTGCAAGCACACAAGAATGTCAGGACATCTCATTGGGCTGCAAATTGAGAGAGGAGGAGGGCAAGATAGCGATAGCCTTTGAAGATGGAGAAAAGACCGAAGAGCCATTGAGAAGTCATTAAGGTAATGATAATTGGCGGAGTGAATAAGCAAAGAGACAAAAGTAGGAGGAGAGTTTGTGTGTGAGTGAGTGTTTTTTTGGGGGGGCGTTGGGCTTGGGGGGATCAACAGATGCGCAGGGGTGATACGAATTTTTTTTCACAGCTTTGTGTTGAAAACACCTCAAATTTGGGATAAATAGAGACATAAAGATAGTGTGTGTGTTTGTCAGGAGCTCCATGTGTGAGGAAAACTAAAGCTTGTCCCCTCGTGACTGGGCCTGCTTGCTGGGTGACAGATAGCCCAGGGAGAAAGAGGACACAAGGCTGTTTAGCTGATAATTAAGGAGGTTTTATCTTAATTTGAGCTGTTACTCTCTATCCCCTCATGTGATTTATGAGTTGTTGGCCAGCCTCGCTGCCCTGCTCAGCCCCAGAGCCTTGGGAGGGAGACAAAGGAAACTTCCCTCTGTGTGCAGCCTGCATTCGTGTCCTATGCATGTACAAAGTGCAGATTATAAGCCATGCAAACTCCAGGGAAGTGTCACTCATGCAGATAATTACACAGTTTACACAGAATGGGCGTGCTTCAATGAAGAACTCTTAGAACATCTTCTTGTTATCTTTTTGAGGTCTACCTGTTGTGGTTCAACAAATGTCTATATTTTTTATTCTCCTTGCAATCTAATGCTTTAAAGACCCTCTCTGATTACATTTTTTGTGTGTTTTTGAAACGTTGTTGTGCCACTTTTCTCATGATTGAGGGCATATATAAAGAAAATAAAGCCTAAAATTTTCTTTCTGAGTATTTCTTTATTCAAATCCTGGTGAATCCTGGTGGAGCAGAGGCAAAAATGCAGTTGGAAAAAGCTTGTAGCTGTGATGTAGAAGCCACTATGGCAAGCCACAAGTTCCCAGCTCTGCTCCATTCTGATGCATCCACTTGCAGACAAATAGATCCATGTACTTATTTGTTTTCAGCTCCGATATTGCTTTCTATTTTTGTTGCACCAGTTTACTCTGCGCCAACAATCCCACCGATAACTTAGATGTGAATTTTAAAGGAACAACTGCCGCTCTGCAGAAACTATACCCTGGACAACAACACAGGTTTTTTGATCTAGGCTAAAAACAGCATAATCATAATTAAAAGACCACTGGGAACACTTTGAAAATAGATCAAAAGATGATTGGTGTGGGACTTTAACCTGTAGCCTGCTGGTCTGGGCCAGACAGAGCGAGGCTGGATTGGGTTCCTGCGAAGTGGAGTGACCTCAGGCAAGAGTTAACTTGATCTCCAATTGGGTGCGGTGCTAGGTGAAGGGGAAGCAGGGTGGGGGAGCAAAGAGTGTACCACAGGCAAACAATGTGAGCAACTGTTCTCAACCTATCAACCCCTGGGGTCACAGAAGGAAAGACAAGCCAGCGCAACCTCATCTCCTCCAGTCGCCTCGCACACAAAGCCAGGGGATTTCTCAAGTGCCCTGGCTCGGATGTTTTTAACCAGATTGTTGAGGAGCATGTTTGAGGCAGTGCTATAATAATCCCGCAGGTATTTCGCTGGAGGGAGGGACCCTCACATCCCAGTGGGCTCAGTGTTCTGCGGTGTGCTCATCATACAGGTGCAAGCTCTTTCTCCACGTCTTTGTGGCTGAGCTGTGTACGTCAAAACATTCCCAGTTAGTCAACATTCAGGAGATATTTCCACTGAGTAACACACAGTGACTAACTGAATCCCAAACTTTTAAGATGAAACTTTGATGCTGTTTGACCACAGTTTTGATGTCTACACCGAACCCATTTGATGTCTACCCCATCAGTTGTTAAAAAGTGAAGCAGAATAAAATCACTGCTGATGTTGTGGAGGCTGCACCAAATAAAAATACTTCTATTATATGAAACAGAATAACAATAATGGTCATAATCACAGAATCACAGGAATAATCACAGAAAATGGTGATGTTATTTTGGCAGAAAAGAACTCAGTCACAGCCTGACATGCCTCTCTTAGGAAATGCACCATTGGTCCATTTGTTAGTGGTATTTTCTGTGATTCATCTTTAGCTTTAAACCCATCAATAGATCATCAGCTGGTGTTTAAGTCTAGAACATTTAAAGTCGACATTTTTCCCAAACCACTGTATATTTTCCCTTAAAATCTGGCATATGGATGGCATATTCTGTTAATTTTACAATGTTTCCTCTTCATGGAGCTCCATGTACAGATGTGCTGCAGTTAGGCTGAGTGGGCTCACCATTGCAGCAGTGTGTCAAAAAAAGGTCATCATCCACTCTACTTCACCAAAAAGTGAACTTAAAGGTGAACAAACTGGGACAGATCTTGTAAATTTGCACTGGATTAATACCATTGGTTGTTTATAAGAACTGGACTGAGTGACTCCTCCCCCTTAATGTTCTAATTAGGAAAAATGGTCCCAAAAAATTGAAATCTCATAGACCTCTATTGAGAAAGAACCACTCAGTCATTAAATTTCCCAGAATAACCATTCCTGCTCTGCAAAATCCTTTTTACATGTTCTTGCTAGTCCCATTTTTTTTCATTATTTTTAAGTTATTCAAGTTATAAATTGACCAATAGGATGCCATTAAAGAGATGTTGTTTACACATAGCAAATTGATTTTGTGAAATTATTTTTGTAGTTTGAATAATGTCCTCATCAGACTGAAAGTACAGCTGTGCTGAAGATGTTTGACTGATATTTGAAGCAGGTTTATCACATTTTTTTGAAGTTTAAAGGAAAATGTAGGTCTGTTTATTCGATTGTATTGTATAACATTCGAAGAAGGGAGAAATCCAGCGTACTGGAAATTTATTGAAAGGCAACCCTTGTGAGTCAAGCTTGTTTGCCTTTTTAAAATGTCCCTGTCGGTTTGCTCTTGTCTCTTCTTGGGTGTGGGGGAGAGCCGGGTCTGGAGAAAGCACTGGTTTCAGCCAAAGGCAGAGTCTTCACAGGACATGAAACCTCATCTGTCCCCTCTCCATCCGTATCAGCTCTTAACTTTCACCCCTGACCCTGTCACACCCTCCTCTGGGTTCCAGCAACAACAAAAGCAGGAGATTAGGAAAACTGACAGACAAGATGGGATTACTGTAGACCTTTTCATCTGTGGCTGCACACACAGTTGACACAATCTGTTGGCACTACTTTAACTTAATCTTTGTGCAACATACACGTTTAGCTTGTGTATTTAGCCTTGGTTTGTACATAGGACTAATTGTAAAAAACACTAAATCTATTTAGTAGTCACAACAAGTGTCATGCGTCATTCACAACACACTCGGTGAGAAACACAGGCAAATTTAACCATCATAGCTGATGGAAATGTACTGCTTGCTTCATAAAGATTCCACTTCTGATAGCTGCCTTTTTTGTAAACTCAACAATAAGGTCCAATAAGCATATCTAACCCCAGGAAAAACGTGACCCACTGAAGGAATAAGGAGGTAACAACAGTTATAAGTATCAGATCCTGCTAAATTTCAGGTGTTTCCAGAACCACATGTTGAATAAATAACATCTATCAGAGAAAGGTTACTGCTTCTAAACATTTAAATAAGCAGAAAAAGTTGTGTCAAAGCAAACAAATGAGTAGAAATACTTAGAATCAACATGAAGCTGCTTTTGCCGAAGCATGAAATGCACATCTGTGCTGTCCCATCAAAGATTAGTTCTTCCCTAACCTCCCTCTCCCATTCACTTTCCTCTTTTCCCCCTTGTTACTCCCTGAATTGCTTTGGTTTCTCCGGCTCTGGCAGCAAGTCAAAACTGTGTGCTCGACCCTCTAAAAGCACGTCTGCTAACCGTTAAGCCGTTTAGCCTCTTATACCAACAACAAACACTCTCTCCTTTTTCTGCGCTTGCCGTGGGCATTGAACACTGTTCGCTGCCTCAAAGTGAGGTCAGACAACTCTATAATCGGACTCTACCCATCTCCCCTTTCCTCTCCCACACTGAGCAGCAGGTTGGGCTCCTCGGCAGGGGACTAAGTGGAACATGGAGACGCAGATGCCCACTGACACTGGACCACTGAATGAACTTTAGCTCCAATCTCACATTTGAGTTAATCAGATGTGTGCACTGTTTCTGTGCACATGCTGTACAGTGTGCATGTGCAGCAATTATTGTTAGGAGCACACTTAATTGTCTAAAGAGAGTCATATACAGTATGTGCCTGTGTATTAAACACATGCTCGATCAGACACTTTCTAGTCTAGTGAATGTGCAAAGAAGAATCTTTATAGACTAACGTTCTTTCTCCTGTCACCTCAATGCCCATGCCCCGTGTTGGGGTTAATTTTAGAGCTCTTCCTTCTTGGATATTTGCATCCAGCTGGAGCTCCTTTCTAGAGAATAAACATCTCCCATAGATGTGCTCCACAGCGTTCTCCTATGCTCCTCTGAGGCACGTTAGAACTGTGTTAGAGGGGAGGGAAGGTGGTGCTTCCGGAGAATGTGGTGTTTTCAATTCTATGTTCTTTACTCATGCAAAGGTTCCCTGGTAACACAAAAGTCTACCTCTCTAATGAGCCATTTCTTTTCTTTACTTTCTTTTGATTTCTTCCTCACTTGTGCTTTTGCTACTCACTGGAAGAGTGGTGTTGTTTCCACAGGAGTGAAGCTCAAAGGTGATTGGGTAAGTTAATTCCCCAGTGATCTATTAGCAGCTAGACAGCACACCAAATAATGTGGTATACTCGGTAAGACGCAGCCTTCTGTCAGACATGAGACACAAAGCTAAACAAGCTCCTGTTATAGTTTTAGTGTTTTTCAAATGCATGGAGGTTTGCATCAAACTTACTCTAAATGGACTAATTTGATTTCAACCATTAGAGATCTGGAAAAAACTGCCCTCAAATACTTTTTTACTTTATATCAAAACATTTGAGGATCTTTTATGCTGCTTGGTGAGCCAGTGGAGCAAAAGTGTTTATTTTTTTCCACAGGCCTGATGCAGGTGACAGGTTGTAGCGAAAACTTTTACAAAATGTAACAGTAAAGTCAGGGGGAAGTAGGTGAGACACAAGCACGTCGTACGGATTATTCATTTTTTTCCACCCTCCAAATCCTGTGGATTGATCAATAAGCCCATTAATGCTGTTCACATTGTGAATGAGCTCTCCCTGTGGGGAGACAGTTAACCTGACAGTTAAAATTTAGGAAATTCAGAGCATAGTTCATGTGGGCTGCCAATGCTTTCACTGGGACTTACGTATCACCTGCACACCCCGTGCAACAGTCACATGCAGTCAATAAGGAGTGTCGGGTAAGTACACTGCACGACAGCATCCCGTGTACGTCAGAAGTGCATGCAACTTACATTTGCCTTGCAGGTACTTCAATATATGCTTACCACATACATGACAATTGAACCTTTCTTTTTCAACAATGTCCTTTGCGGTGTCCCTATGAGCCTCAAGGGAACTGCAAGATACAGCTGCACTCCTCCTAAAGACCCACTCCGGGGAAAATTGTGTTTTAAACATATTCTTGTAGCAATTTTCCTGGTGATGGAGGACATTTATGAAAACATTTAAAGTTTAAAATTGCATTTCTGAGTAGTTCTTTATTATTGTGAATTAGGAGCAGACACAAAAAATATTTTTTTGAAAAAGCTTGTTGGTGTGACATAGAACCTACCACAGCTCCCTGCTTTGTTCCATTCTGATGCATCCGCATGTACGTCTTCATCTTCCTCGACTGAGCTAGCATCTGGTTCAAAACTGTACAGCTGGATAACTCCAATATTGATTGGCAATTTTGTTGCCTGGCTAATGCTAGGTTGGGGTTGTGAGGGGCTGTAAACTAGCGGGAGAGAGCGTAAACAAATGGATGATGGGAAGTAGGGGGAGGCTTTCTCGTCACCAGCAGTCCCGCCCAACAACTCGGAAGGGAATTTTTGATGAATTGCTGCCCCATCTTGTCCTAGGAAATAACTTGGTTGTTTTTATTTATTTAATTTTGGCTACAAACAGCATGATCACAATTAAAAGACCACTGGGAACGCTTTTACAATAGATCAAAGGGTGATTGGAGTGGGACTTAAAGATGCGCCTGAGCCTGAACCATCCAAAAACCTGCAGCACCTCGAAGGGTCAACCCCCTTTATGGGTGCATGTGACCATGGCTTGAAACAGAGAAACAAATCAGTTGCAAAACAACAGCTTCCACGCTTCATTTCAAAGGACAACAGCAGAAAGTTGTGAAACCAAGTGGGCAATCTCTCACTTTGGTTTCTGTCTGCCTACATTTGCTTGTGTCTTGTTTTACCCCAAGCTTTTGGGCCCAATCTTTACATGTAGGCATTCATTCGGCTGCACTAACAGGCCTACGGGGCATGAGCTGAGCTTTCTGTGGGACATGAGTTGGACTTGGCTGAGGGCACGAATCACAGAGAAGAAGAGAGACACTGACAGCAGAGGGCTGCAACCCAGCTTTCTTGCTCCTCCCCCTCGGCTCAGGTCTCGGTGGGTTTGTGACTTTTTCCTTCTCTCTGTGCTGCTGTTGAGAGCTCTGACTGGCTTTGGTAATGTTAATCTTTTTGCATGGAAACAGAGCAGGACAGTTGTTTCTCTTGCCTGGGCTGAAGCATGCTGTGCTGGTGAGAGACCGGGTGCGTTGTCCTGTGTGAGTGTGTGTGTGTGAGTGTCTTTTTGGACAGAAGTGGGATGTGATTCATCATGCAGTGGTCAGAAGGACTCAACAGGCATAACCACAGCCAGCCACACCAAGTCTTCTGAGACCATGTAGTGCTGTTGGCTGGCGCTGCTACACGGCCTCTCTCTAAACACCCTGGGGAGGCAGTGGATGGGGTGTGTGAAACATACAGAAAGAAAGTAAAGGCTGCAGGAAGCGTGAGCTCAGACATGTGTGCAGTTGTCCATAAATACACTCGCTTCTGGAAATAGATGGCTCCAGAAGAGAAAAAGAAGCAAAAAAAAACATGTTGTCTGGACGTTTTTACGTCTTTCCTTCTTCAACTTGCCTGTGGAGTGAGTTTCTGGTCATGGTTGAGGCCTGAAGATGCTGAAGCGGGGCAGTAGGGATGTTGGTGTGGTCTCCATCTCTATTTTTTAAAAATGTCTTTTCTCAGGATGGACTGAGCTGAAGGACATGTCACCGCCACTGAGCACTGGATTAGACAAGCAGCATCCCCCGCCTCACAGCTCACTTCCTTTCTTTTTTTTTTCCTGTATATTTTTGTCTCCTCCCCTCCATCTCTGACCCTGCAAACACAAACACATAAACAAACTCAATTAGCTAATGACACTGGCCTGGTCATTGGGTGGTCCTAATTAACGTTTACTTGCTGCCTGATGTCAGCTCTCAGGCTGTGATTAATAACTCGCCCCCTACCAACACACACATGCAAACACACACATACAAACACCAACAAAGAGGATGTGAGCATGTTTTTATATTAGGATTTTAACAACTCCTCATGAACCAGCTGGCTCCTACCCAAACCTGTTTAATTTACATGTTTATTCCTTTTGTTATCATTGAACGTTCTAGAAAAATGTATTGTAATTTGATTGGTAAATGCTCCATCCTGCAAAACACATTGCAGCTCAAAGGGAGTTTGCTACATTTCCAAGAATCCAAATCTGCAGGAGCTGACACCTCAGGAAACGCTGTCATTCTGCTTTTAAAGGGTTAAGGTGTTTGAGACTCACTGTGTGACGTACTGTCTAGATGAGGGAAAGTCTAACAGGAAAAGCAGTCTAAAAAAGGTCCCTGTGCAGCAAGTGCCCAAGGTACATTTTCTTTGGCCCTAGTCTAGCTTTTTTCTTTTTTATACTTTGCTTTTTTTTTTTTTTTTTGCTCTATTGTAGGTCAGTGTTTTTTTCTGATTGCTGCGTGGTCTCCCTGTCTATCCTGAAAGCGTCCTCCTTGACTGAAATTTTGTTTTTTGTTTCCTTTATCGTGCTGCTCTTCGTCAGTATCTCTCGAAGTTCTTTTGATGGTGCACCTGATGGCGGGGACCCTCGTGTGTGTGCGCGTGTGTGTTTGTGTGTGTAACTGAATGTGAATGAGGTCAGTTGGGAGGGTGGACACAGCAGTGACAGGGCTTCTTATGTTAATATGCTGCACATGTGGTTGCACCAATGGAGGGCTGGGGTGGCCTGACCCCCTACCAATTTCCACCCCTTCCCATTCATCTATTCTGAATGTGGCTCTCCATTCATGCTGTTTTCTCATTGGTGGGGGGGGGAAGCATTTCAGTCACAGAGGGAAAGAGGTAGTCTTTCTCTTTTCCTTGGCTCAGAGAGAAGGAAAAAGAATTGGTGTGCAAATGGATGCCTCTCCTTATTCCTGGATGATTTTAGCTCCCCCTCCTCCCTTTTCCTTCCTTCTCCTCCCTCTTTCCATCCCTGTTTTCCTGCGATCTTGGAAGGAGGAGGAAAAAAAAATGAGAGCTGTCGGTTGATCCTCTGTGTAAAATCAGAGTAAAGAATAGCAAAATGAGTGTATTCTCATGGTGTGTCTCTACACTTTCTGTTTCTGTGTGTGTGCCTCGTTGCCTCTGTGTGCTGGTGAGCCTGTCAGGAGGAGAAAGCTCCCCAGTGTCCACTATAATTTTCATAGGTCAGAACTGACAATGACCACTTTAATAGAGAAGCTGTGGAGATGTAAATCATCCCAAAGAGGAAGACAAAACAACTGTCTTTCCACTGGCCTCCACGTCCAAAAGACAGAAAAAAAAATTCAATGTGTGAGTTTAGATCTAACAGAGAATGCTGAGCCCAACACGAGACAGAAACCAGAACACATTCTGTTTTCCTCTTGTTTTGATGATATTTCTCATGTTTTCACTGAAAAATCTTCAAGGCGTAAAGTAGCAAAAGTTCAAAAAGCTGCTAAATGAACAGTTTGGGTTTGTCTACTTCATTCCTGGGAAAGTTTGATGCATCTTCTGTAATTCCTGGCACCTGGAGTGGGTCTCTGAGAAGCAGAACAATGACCCTAAGGTTGGTAGATCGTTGGAGCACAGTCCTGCTAAGCTGCAGACGTGGACACGCTCCAGGCCTCCCTTAATCCCATCACTACAGCAGCCCCAGGGCTGAAAGGACCCTCTGGAGAGGGTGGGAAAGGCGCCAGCAGCAGCAGTCAGATTTAACATATGCCTCTTTACTTAATGTAAATAAGCCTGCTTGCAAAAAAAAAAAAATCTATCAATGGGGTGAAAAAGTGGTGTGTAGCAAAAGGGACAAACAGCTTGAGTTTCATTTAACTTTTAACAAGAAAAAAGAAAGATCAGAAATAAAATTCTGACAAGAAATAATGTGCTTTAAAAAAGAAACAACTTTATTCATAAATAGGCTGCAAGAAAGACGTGTTTTAGACCCCCTGGAATTAAATCACAAAAATCTTAGTATCTGTGTAGTTCAGAGCTTGTAGCGGCTTGAGAAAAACCCAACAACTGCAGTGCGCAGAAGGCCACAAAGGCATTTCAAACCATCTAACCTGTCACTCCACATAGGTTGCACACAATGATCATGTGACCTTTTTTTAAGTGTAAAAGCACTTCCACTAATGGTTGTGGTCATTGAGTTTTGTGGAGGGAGAACTGCAGGGCTGTGCAGAAGCCTCCAAGTGTGAACGAGCAGCGAGGCGGTCAGGCAGACAGACAGTGGTCAGAGATAAGGAGATGAAAGCCCACGGGATGGCTGGTAGGAGAGAGATTGATCCATCAACGTCCTCGGCCAGTCTCTGTGACATCTGATGCCAAACTCAAGAAAATGGCCCCTTCAGGAAAAGCAAACCAGCAACAGCATAGACTGGAAACGAGGTTCAAAAAACCCTTTTTTTTTTGGCAAATCACGTTTTAAAATCACCTTGCTTAAAACAATGCATTCCATCTCCACGATGGCTATGTAAGAGCCTAAAGAGGTTAAAAGTTACATGTTTACTTACACACCCACTTTAATGAAAATTGTGTTTTTAACATGTTCTTGTGGCATTTTTCCCATCATGGAGGACATTTAAGAACAAAAAAGTACTCTTAAAATTGCACTTCTGAGATACCTTTATTGAAATCAGGGTGAAGCAGGAGTAGATTCAGAAATGCCATTGGAAAAAGTGTGACAAGTGTGAAGTAGAAGCTACAATTGGCAGGCTATAACCTCCCTGCTCCGCTCCATTCTGATGCATCCACTTAGATGACAAATAGATCCATGTATGTCTTTGTTTTCCTCATGCAAACTGGAATCTGGCTCCATATTGTTCTTGCTTACTCCATGTCAAAATTACCGCCCACATTTCAGAGGCTGATCTGCAGAAACTATGATCTGGAAAAACTCACAGGCTTTTAGATTCTGGTTAAAATGACAAAACCATAATTAAAAGTCCACTGGAAAAACTTATAAAAGATCAAAAGATAATTGGAGTGGGTCTTTAACCCTAAATGAAGTCAGTGAAATTCTACCATTTCTGTGCTTTTTGGATACATTTGAAGAAGAGACTTTTCTACATTGCATCATTTAAGAATGATGTCTTATGAAATCTGTTGAAACCCCCCCAAAATAAAATAAGAGAAATAAAAACACAAAAAACAGCTTATGACCAGGAATTTTTTTATACATGCTTCACAGAAAAAAATATATACACTACTGTTCCTTTGGAGTATGTTTGTTTACTGTTTGCATGTCAGGATACAGGCTCCAAATTGGTGCCAGATAATGAACTTGGTTCTCTTCCACTAGGTGCTAAAAAGCCTGAGGGTTCAGCGCAGTCAAGTAAAAACAACTCCTGGGTGTACAGTGCAGCTGACAACAAGCACAGATCATCTTGGAAAAGGGCAAAGCTCCTCATTAAAACGCACATCGTGGTTATACAGAGTGATGATTCAGTTGTGGAACCATTCAATAAATGGTACAGATTCCTATAAGGCTGTCACAGGGATATAATGTTCTCCTATCGATTCCCTTTTATGGTCAAAAACTTTATGTGCTGCAGTAAAATTGTTGATTTCGGCAATTGGGTATTATGTCTGACCATTTTGGTCATTTAATGGCTCACATATTCGCACTACAGGACCCTGTGAGGGCGCCTCTAGTTACTTACCCCTGGCTTCTGTCTGTTGTGCAGTGTAGTTTTACTGGGGATGTGAGCTTGGCACTGGGGGAGCAGTGTGGGAGAGTCTCCTCTGCTGTGGGAGCTGCACATGAAGACACAGAGGGAGCTCTGTTCCAGATATCTGAAGAAGAAGAGCAGGAAAACGATGGCACTGAGGAGTCATGAAAAAGTGTCTTTGTGTCAGAGGGCTGAAAAACAGCCCATTTAGAGTGGTCTGCCTATTAGTTGAACAAAGGAAAGGGTCTGTCTCTGAAATCTGCTGCAAAGACTATTTAGTGTGTATACTGTATCAGGGGACAGCAAACAGGATCTTCTTTTTTTGACCATCGCGAGAAGGGGCTCATCCTTTCTCACTCTTCTTTCTCTGGTTCCTTTTCTCTCCTTCCCATTTAACCTCAGCGTCTAAGCTTTCCTCAAAACACTAGTTTTCTTCAAGCAAAAATCTGAACGAGTCTTGTGTTTGTGAGTGGCTCAGGCTACCACCCAGTTAAAGCTGAATGTGAGGCATTTCTGGCCAAGCTCCAGCAATCGTACCCCTTTTTCACAAACTTTAACTCTACCCCTCCATCCAAGATATGAAATGCTGCGGCGCCTCCTGTAATTCTCATTTCTCCCCACTCCAGCTTGTAGGCATTCGTGACACTGCTTTGTCACTTTTTGACACAGACGTGTTGCCTCTGAGGCCTCCAGTTGAGGTGGTTGTACAAGACAGCTGTGGTTCCATGCCTGCATGTTTTGTTTGTTTTTTTGTACTGGGGGCATCTTGGTCGGATTATTTGTACCCATGTGCGAACAGGCAAAGCTGCGTGACTGTTCGATAAGGCATCACAGTTATTTTCTAGGCATGTTGGGCGTGTCAGAACTCATTAACTTACTCTGATGCGTATGCTTGTAAAAATAGATCACTCACACTTTTGGGCGCTGAGTATTTAACGAGGTTTAAGAGCATTCAGAGGCATTTTTACGAAGAACAGGTTACTCATGGGAGTGCCTTTCAGTTGACTGTTTGCAGCTTCAGGCAACAACTCTTCTTTCAGCACAGAGCAAATCAGATTAGAGAAGTATGGAACATTGATGACTGAGTGACTCCACAAACAACAACACGATGACATCCGTTTATGTAGTTCTTCCCATTCTCACACATAAATTGCAAATTATCATAGATCAGGGATGTTCAACTATAACTTGAAAGGGTCCCACTTGAAAATTATTTCTTGAAGCAATGGTCTGGAAGATCTTGACCTAAACAGTTTTGTCAATACTTGGCTGTAATTGTTATTGTACTACCACATACCAAATTCATTTACAAGAATTCTACTTTGACAACATTCTTTTCATGTAACAAGTAACTTCAAAAAATAAAAAGAGAAAAAGTCTCTTTTTTAGTTTAACATCTTGAGTCACAGACCAATTTTAGAGATATTTATTACACATTTAAAAATGTTAAAGGTTTTAGAGGCTCATTTTCTTCTTGTTTTACAATCAACCCTTCTTTGAGCTTCTTTGAGGAATTGACCTTGTCTTGACTTTAAACCTGGTTTGGAATAGTCACAGGTGGAATTTGTTCATTGAATGGTCTGGAAACATATCTGGTTCGAAAAATATTTGTCAAGTCAGAAGAAGGAAGAACCCTTTTTTGCTTTATATAATCACACACTCTTGCTTTTATGTTCCTTCAATTAGTGTTTCAGCTACTGCACCCCTACATTCCTGAGCAACCCTTTTATCAGTCAAAGTCTTTTTGTGTCCACCCAGAATCCAAGCAACTTTCAGAGAACACTCCTGAGCACATTGTTGGACAGTGAATGAGTGTGTAACATTCAAAAGCATTTTTTTGTGATCTTATTTCAGATTTCATTGGTTTTATTTAGTGTTGTTTTGCTGTTTTATGTTGCCGTTTTTTAATAAGTGCTACTGTGTCCAAGAAAATAAGACACACTGGTTCTGGTGCTCCTAAAATAAAGTACAAACAGACCATAGTCCAATTCAATTCAATTTTATCTATTTAGCTCAATATCACAATACAGTTGTCTTAGACCCTCCTTCTTGGTGAGGAAAAACAAACAAACAAAAAAAAAAAACAGATTCCTGGGAAAAAAAAGAAACCTCAGGGAAGTCCACATGAAGGAGCGATCTTCTCCCAGGACGGACAGGCAATGTGCCAGAACTTTTAAAGAAGAATTAGCTTGTCTAACTCTACAACTACATGTTTGAATAGTGTAACAGATGGGCTTCTTCCAAATAAAGCTGGGGGGACGAGCCGAGCCTGGGGTGAGGTCCACAGCCAAGGACAGGAACACAGACGAACCTCCTAGAATCTGGAATCTCTTCCAGGTCCTTGGAGGTGAGTGAGAAAGAGGGACAACACATGAACCACACTGCACCTAACAGAGGCATGGTGAACTAAATCAAAATAGATGATAAAGAAAGAAGGAAAGGACAAGTAAATGAGAATAGAGGACAGAATCCCAGCACACCGTAATTTCCCCAGTTTCTAATTTCTAGCAGCCTACTAGCAACTATTTAGTTTTGTTATTTAAATTTAATTAAAACATGTTAATAGTAAGTAGTATGTGATATGGCACAAATAGCAGATGATAATCATAATAACAATAATTGAAAATCTGCATTTTTAACATATCAGTATTAATACAATATAATATTAAATCTAAGCAGAATGAATAGGCCACAATGGCCCAGTTTATCAAACCGTCTTCCTTCTGCTTAGCTTCACGGAGAGGTATGTATCAGGGCTGGAATGAAAATTGCAATTATTCCTTCAAACTTCATTACAGTAGGTGAGGTAGGGGAGCAATAAGTTAGTTTTTCTCTGATTACTAGCTAGCCTGGAAATAGGCAATAGCCTGTCCAAAAAGGAATGTTTTAAGCCTAACTTTAAATGTAGACACTTGTATCAGCCTCTCTTACATGAGCTGGGAGCTTATTCCATAAGACAGGAGCTTGGTGGCTAAAGGCTCTTCCTCCAATTATGTTTTTAGAAATTCTAGGAACCACAAGCAGTCCATGCATTTTGTTGAGCAGAGTGTTCTGTTTGGGTCGTAAGGCGCTATGAGATCTTTAATATAGGATGGAGCCATCCCATTTATAGCTTAATAAGTTAGCAGGAGGATTTTAAACTTGATTCTTGATGCAACTGGGAGCCAGTGAAGAACACAGGAGTAATGTGTTCTCTTCTGCTGGTTCCTGCTAACAATCTACTGTAGCTGCTGCATTTTGAATGAGCCAAAGACTTTTTAGAAAACTTTTAGGACATGCTTCTAGCAAAGAGTTACAGTAATCCAGTCTAGACGTAACAAATGCATGGGTACGTTTTTCAGCATCACTTTTTAATAATAGTTTTCTGATCCTAGATGTGTTGCGTAGGTGAAAAAAATGCAGTTGTACAAGCCTGTGATACGTGAGCCGTAAATGATAAATCCTGGTCAAATACTAAAACCCCTAGATTTCTAAATGTGGAATTGGAGGTTAAATTTATGCCTTCCAGGGAGACTATCCAATCAGATGGAGCATGTCTTAGGTATTTAGGACGTAGTATAATGACTTCAGTTTTTTCTGGGTTTTGGAGAAGGTAACTAATTGTCATCCAGGTTTTGATATCTTTAATGCATGCATTAAGTTTCTTGATATGGTCATTCCACGACTGTGTGTCATTCGCATAACAGTGAAGATTAATGCCGTTTCCTGACTATGTTCCCTAAGGACCTGTGTTTCCTAAAGTCTGACCATTCTTATTCTAGTTTTGTCATAAATAGGCAGACCGCTGAATCCAAGAGCAGCAGGTTTTATTGGCACAGACAGGAGAACAGGATTGAAGGACAGCTAAAAGGCCATCAAGCTAAATCAGGGTCAGGCAGGCAGCGGTCAAACACAGGCATGACATCAGAGAACAACAAGAATAGTCAGGGTCCCAGGGAGGAGCAGGGCAGGTGGCAAACAATCATAGTTGAAGATGAAGCTGTGTCAGATGAACAGAAGACCAGATCATGATAAGACCACTCAGTGATGCAGGCAGAGTGGCACAAACAAGACTTCGCACTGAGCAGAGCTCACTGCTCTGACTATATACTGCTGGGAATGACTGCAGATGGACAACAGCTGTGGAGCTTCTGGGAGTGATGGCAGGGGCTGATGGGAAGTGTAGTGTGGAGGCCCAGGCAGTGCTAGTACTCAGGTGATGGATTTGGCTGATGGCCATGGGGGAAGACAGGGGACTGATTCATGACAGGTTTTGTCTGCTTTCATTTTTTTTTAAAGACTATTAAGTCTCATTTTACGTTTTTTTCTCAATCTCCTCTTGTGTTGTCTGTTCTGTTCCCTTTACAAGCATGGCCTTTACCTAAGACTTCCTCTGTGGAGATGTCTTAATCTCTTCTTGACTCATCTGTTCCCCAAACTTTCTCCAAAAGCTTACAAAGTTCTCTGACTCTCTTACTTTGCTTTCATTGATTTAACTATTTTTTTTAAAATTTCTTTTTGTGTAACTTGCCTCCAACTCCCCTGACTGCTCAACAATTACAGCCTGGAAAGCTCACATTTGTCTGGCAAAGAACTATCATGAGTAATGACATTTCATGCAAGTACGTGCATTTTCACTGAACCACTACAGTAAAGTCTAAACCAGTTGAGTAGTGGTGCTCCTTTAGGTTTTTATTTACTACATCCTGTTTAAGATGTTTGTCAGGGTCAGTATGAGACGACATCTGCATTTGGACTTGGACTGCTGTCCACCTTTTAGTGACCTTAGTAATAGATGCTATAAGCTCACATGCAGCTGTGTTAAGTTTCACATGGATGATTCACCCCTGCAGGCTGAAAACACAGGAAGCTTCCGGTGTTAAAGGTGAACACGACCTGACCTGTCTTTCTGCTGTCAACTCTACGGACTCACAGACACCTGGGTATCTGACGAACTCTGACCTGTCAGAAAGTGAGTTGTGGCTTCCGCTGTTCGAACATTTTCATCCCAGTCTGTTTATCACCTGACGTTGAACTATTCCTGTGCAAAAACAAACCAGTTTTGTTCTTTTGTGACCATTTATATGACATTTGCTTCCGCATCCCTTGATTGACAGCATTCAATTGTGCCTTTATCGTACCACAATTTGAGTTTTTTTTCATCTACAAAAAGTAAATGTTTAAAACAGTCAAAACAGAAAAAAAATAGATTACATTTTGTGTTGTAAATCTCTTGATACCATCTGCCAAACTAGCACCTCTTTCTCATTATTTATGTCGTGCTCTTGATGGTTCTGGGCTGAAATCTGAAGGGCTGTGGGTGTGAAGCAATAAGTTCCCTCCTGCAGGGTATTGTAGAAATGTTTTGTCTCTGTGATTCACTGCTTTGTTGTTCAGATTGCTGAGGCCTGTCTGTTCATTCCTCACTCTTGCCTGATGATCATGGCAGGAGGGTCCATGTTTGAATGCAGTCTTTGCCAACACAAAATGAACATATTCTGCATATATCTAGCGGTTAAGCAGCTTCAAAAAGATGTGTTGCTGGGCTAACAACTGGGTGTCAGTGTGTTGAGCTGTGTGGTTGAGGTAAAGATGTTAAAAACAAGAATACCTGGGGAGCTTTATTTATTTTGTTTCTTTGGTTTTATGGCTTGAATAGAGACAAAGCGTAGCTTTGTTTGCATAATGGATACCTGCCTGTGAGGTTTGTCAGTGAAATTACTCCAAACTATCAAACCTATCTGTAAAATTCACAGGTTAGGGAGACTGCTGTGTCTGATAGTAGAAAACACTGGAGCTCATTTGACTTGTATGAAACAGAGGAATTATCGTACCATCTACTCTCACCGTCCACTTTATTAGGTTCACCTGTCCAACTGTTCATTGAGGCTCATTTCAAACCAGCCAATCACATGGCAGCAACTCAATACATTTAGGCATGTAGACATGGTCAACACGATCTGCAGCAGTTCAAACCGAGCATCAGAATGGGGAAGAACTGTGATTGAAGCGACTTAAAATGTGGCATTGTTGTTAGTGCCAGATAGACTGGTCTGAGTATTTCAGAAACTGGTGATCTATTGAGATATTCACGCACAACCAGGTCTAGGGTTTCCAGAGAATGGTCAGAAAAAAGAGAAAATATCCAGTAAGCCGCAGTTCTCTGGGTGGAAATGTCTTGTTGATGCCAGAAGTCAGAGGAGAATGGCCAGAATGCGACGCAATAAAACATTTTTAAAACATCAGATGTCATAGTACGTCAGAGGGTAAGACATAACACGAATCCTGATAAGTTTCTTTTACTAATCTGGTATTTTCTGTGTGCTCATGGACATATTCAGAAGACAGTTTAAATGAAACAGTATGTTTGAGTATTTTCAAATATTAATATTTGTCTCTAAAAGTACAAAAGTGGCAAAAGATAACAAACCAACAATTAAACCTAGGTTTTACAATCTCACATTTAATTAGAAAATGTACATTATTGTTTTCCTTCACAGTAACTAATGTTGCATATTTGTAAATAGTGTGGAAAGGTGGGGAAATCCCATCATGGACAGATGTCAAAAATTATAATTGAAAAGGAAATTGATATTTAACTGTATTGATCTTTTCATCAAAACCTGTGAGTCAACTTGGGAAACAAGGATGTAAACCTCATGCTACAGTAAACCACTTACTGCTTAAGCACTTCTAACCAGCATGCACGGAATATAAAAAAAAATGCTCCAGACAAAGTGGAGAATGACTAGAGCAACATCTTTCCTCAAAGACCTTATCTGTCTTTGCATGCACCCGCAGAGTTTATGGATTGGCTTTCGTTCTAGCCTCAACCACAACCACTACTTACCTAACATTTCTATTACCTTACTTCAAACCTATCATGGCAACTTGCATCATAGAGTCTTGCATTTTCTATCCACAAGTAGGACTATGGGAGTCATTATATTGATTTAGGCTCATAAAAACATGCATTTGTGGTTGATACCTTGACCACACACCGATGATAGTTGTACATTTCTGTCTTCACTGCTTATCTCTCTGCTGTAATTCAAGCAAGTGGGATCTGTCTGCAGCTATCAAAAGGACTGTAAAATAAATTTCAGTGTCCTGCCATGTAGATTCCCTTGTGAGAAAATAAATCCCTTCTGCTAAACATTAGCAACTGTTACTGCAGGAATATGAGCATGTTTCTTCATATTCAAATCGACTGGATCATCATTATCCCACAGACATAAAAAATATTGGTCACTTTTGTATTATAAAGCAGCTGACCTTAAATAATATCGATAAAATTGCACATTTTATTTCTCGTTATATTTCCTCAAATTGCATTAATTTAGACTTCATTTGGGAAATGTTTCTCGGTTGGCTGGAGATAAAGCAAATTGACATCTGAAGCTCCGACTGACATACCAGCACAGGGCAACACATCAATCACCTAAATATTTACCGTGAGGTCTCATAAGTTAGAAAAGTTGCATCCCACACAGCTGTAGCTGTCACTATACTTTCTACAGTCTAAGAGGTAAATCTTAGTTCGCCCCTTCAACCTTAGCTTTGCACCACCTTCAGGTTTTGGAGAGGTTTAGGACGAGGAGGAGGTAAAGATGCAAAAATCAGATATGGCATAACTGGTGTTATTTTTTCCTGAAATAAATCTGTCTTCAGGTTCCCCCTGGCCACACTGGTTGAAACATGAACAATAAGATAAGTGACCTTGAAAAGATAAAAAAAATGAACCTTGTAAAACCTTTTAAATAGTTTGTATGCTGATTGTTTATTTAGAATTATGTTTCAAAATGCTGGTGCATACGATTATTTTACGAGATCAAACATGGAAAAGTGTCTGACTCATGTAAAAAGTAACTGCAATTAAGTGTAAGCTCTCTAAACAAACTTTTTAAAATGCTTTTTAAAGTAAAAAAAAAGTAAGATAGAGCAAGATCCATCCATTTTTTAACCCACTTTATCCCTTTCAGGGTCAAAGGGCTGCCAGAGGCTAACTCAGCGACTATTTGGCAAAGGCATGGTACACCCTGGAGGGGTTGCCAGCCTGCTGCAAGGCCACACAATCACACCCCTCATACACACTCTCAGTCCCACCTGGGCCAATTTAGAGTAACCAATGAACCGATGAAACATGTTTTTGGACTGTGGGAGGAAGCTGGAGCATCGACACAGAAAGGTCCACGGTGGGATTTGAACAGAGCCTTCTTGATGTGAATTAAAAGCGCTAACCACTGCACCACCATGCAGAATAGATTCAACTGCAGGAATAGAGTCAAAATAAATAATGTCAGTTTCATTTTTTTTTAAATAAATTCAGAGAGGAAAAAAAAGGAGACTTGTATGTCTTGCTTTTCCAAACGTTCTTTATTTGAAGGGTTCTTCTCATCCATGCCTCTCCAACCACAGGACAGCTGCAAAACCCCCCCACCCGTTTCAAACGTAAGTGCAGGGCCAAGATCTGAAGCAAAAATGCTATTTTACATCTGTTACATTGCATTTTCACAATTAACACCATTTGGTTTACAAATTCTTTGAGGAGACATCTGAACATATAAGTTAGCAAATTTACTGAAAGTAACCTGTGCAGAAAGCAGGTTTTCTTAGAGGAATAGTTAGATGGAAGTTTGATGAAAAAAGAAACTGAAAGAAATAAAAAAGATTATTTTGAATTATTAAACCCTGGACATCTAGAACAGAAATGATACAAGTTCTTGTTACAGAAAGCAGCAGCATTGATCTAAACTGTTCTCGAAAAACAACCTGTTCTGAGGTCAAAGTGTAATTTAAAAGTTTCATTCCAAAAGGTTTAATCCAAAGATTTACAGACAGCTCTAAAGCAAGCTCACTGGTCCATAGGGTTTTCAAGGCGCAAAAAAAAGAAAAGACTCGAGAGTCCTTCCATCCTGATTGATGATGGAGCACAGGTGCGCTGCAGCCAGGTGGAGACAATCAGGACCGAAGCACTCACTCAAGCCCACACACACGAAGACGAAAAAGCTGTGAGGAGAAGGAGTTCGGTCTAACATAATGGCAATGGCACTTCTACTGAAGTAGCATATGGACTAACGGTGCTTGGCTTCCCGCTGCATAATGCGCTTTCAAGAGATGTCGCAGCCTGCGCAGGAAAATTCCAAATTCAGCCCCATCCTCCTAATGATTGAAGAAAGAGACAAGCAGCCACAATGAGGGAAGGTTAAAGTGTGAGTTACCTTCTCCAGCAGCTGTATTGAACATGATGTGCACTTATCTGCTTTGTACTTTGTGGAGCTGCCCTTTATGCTCATGGATTTTCAGATGATGTTGGTTAGGAATCAATGGGACACAGCCAGTACCAGGAATGCAAGTCCTTTGGAGGAAGGCAGCAGTTAGATAGTATTGGGAAATAGATTTTCCTCTGCACCCTCCACCCCCATCCCACCACCACCTTCTCCTTCAATACTTACTGCAATTACTTTACAGTCAACGGAGAGAGATGGAGGCTTCGGCAGACTAAATCTGTGTGTTTGTGTTGACTGAGAGGAACCACAAATGATGTTTCTTAGTAAGTTGTGTGGTAAGTGTGTGGGTGTCCTGCTGTTAATCCCATTTACATTTTACATGTGTTGTAGAACAAAAGCAGAAATCTCCCAGAAACCCCTCATCACATTCCAAACTTGTATAGGCATGTGGAAACGGACACATGCCTGCACACACTCAGTTTTATTCCATTAGGAATCTGGAGGAAGGTGTCAGGCCTGTCTCTGGTCTATCTCCGGCTCTGCACATGTGCTTCCCTCTCCTCCTGTATCCCTTCCATCTTTCTTTTCCTCCTCCAGGCTTCACCATTATCTCTCTTCTTCCTCATCCTCCCCGTCTTCCCTTTCTGTCTTCCCCCTCCGCTCTTCTTGGCTTCCATATCTCCTGTCTCCCACTCATTTTTCTTCCTTTTTTCCCCACTATTCCAGACTTCTCCACCTTTCCTCTCCTCCCTCGTCTTTTTGTGTCTGCCACACTCCTTCTTCCATTGCCTTTTTTTCTAAACTCCTGTCCTCCTCCATGCCTGTCTTTTTTTACACCTCTAATTCTTGCTGTCTCTTTTACTCCCTGCTTCCCTTACTGTGCAACAGTGAATTATGTACAAACTCAATGTACATCTCTTTGTTCTCCCCAACCAGATAATTCAATTCATTTTAGCCAAGCTCTGCATTCTGAATGATGAATGCATTGACTTTGCAATTAAGTAGGGCTCTGCATTAAACCCCCTCCCAGCGAGCTCCCGCACATGCAATGCACATACAGTGTGCTTTCTGGGACCCATATTAAAATGAGAAGTAGCTCTCTAAAGATAATAACTAGCCGGTTTTCCTTGCTGTGGACAATGCCCCTCCTTCCCCCTTTTTTTTTTATCTCTACACAAATGTAATCATCACATAAGTGGTAAAAATGAAAAAAATCCAGACTCTCATCCCTAAACCAAATACACAAGTAAGGATCATATGTTTTATCAGCTTTGATGAGGATGAAGCATCTGCTTGTTAGTCACAGGTTACACCTACCTTCCAGAAAGGTGTCCTTTCAGAGGTGACCCAACAGTCCTTGAGGCTTTTGCTGGAGGGGATTTCTCGTGTTATCTGTGGATTCCTGTGGTGTGATTAATGTTTGCTAAGCAGCATCCAGTCTGCATATGTTTATATGTCAGGCCGTGAGGGCAGTGCCATTCAGCTTTTTAGCTGCGATTCAATTGGCCATTGTTTCTCTGTTGGAGTCATGAGAAACGCCACAAGAAGAAGTAAAAACCGATGATCCAAGTGGGAAGAGTGATCCGTTTGGAGTTCTGGGAGTCTTCAATTCCTTCCTTTAGAGGAGGGGAATGAGATTTACACTGGCACCTGCACTGCACATTGTCCAGAAGACGAGCACCCACTTTAAATGCTATGGGATTGTGGGAAGGCAGAAGTTGATTAATGGGGAGTGTGTAAACAAAGCCCTTGAAACAAAAGCGAGAGTGTAAAGAATAGAGATAAGGGTTGACTCCAGTCAAGTTTGGCATCATCCCTCTTCCACTAACGACCTCTACTGTCGTCCAGTGATGGTGGGAGCAGGGAGGAAGCGGAGAGAAGGGAGGGACCATAGAATGGAAAGAAAGCCTCAAAGAAGACCTGACATGCACATTCATTCTCTAAATAAACAGAGAGAATTGTGAGAGGAACTGACCTGTCTTCATTCCTTGAATAAATAAAAATGCATGACCTGCCTGAAATATGGACAATGCCATTACTGATTTAATTTGAACAGACTGCTTGTTATTGTGCCTTGCAGTGCTTGCTATGAATGCTAACATGGTGAAACAGGGAGAAAAATCAGGAAAGATGAGATACATCAAGGGTGCTTTGTTGGCAAAAGGATATGTAAAGCAAGTCAGGTGGACATACAGCGTGTAATAAACACGTGAACCCATGAAACCTTCGTAAAGCTTTTGCCAGTCTAAGGTGATAATGCATTATTGTGACTGCAATCATAAAATAAACCACTTTGAAGATGAGTTTCCGTAGTTATATAGCCTTTTTTTTCCCTGAGTCTCACTTTGGTCAAGCTGTGATAAAATATGATTAGTAAGCACAATAAATCATAACAACAAGCTTGGATTCTCAATAGCTGAAAGCTTCATTTCCACTATTCAATAAAATGGTCTCATACAGGTCTTAATCTCATATATTTGACACAAGCTGACCAATTAAACTGATTGATTTTGCTCCATGATGCAAGTGCACAATAATCAAAGCTGGATTTGTTCTCTGTCGATTTATGAAATACAGCCTGTCGACCTGTAGCTCAGCCCTGTGTTTACATAATGACATAATGGAAGAGCAGGCGTCTATGTCCTCCCTTCCACATACTTTAGATAAAGCAAAGTTAGCCTCCCCAATGGATCCATCCAAAACTTCTGTCTGTGGGCAGGCTGGCTCCTTTCGAAGAGTATCTCTCATTTCCTAAAAGGCATGTAAATCACATGAAACAGTTCACAATGCCCTGAAGGAGAGGAAGATTCAAATAAAGATGTAGAATGAGTCGGGAAGAGCGTTTTTGAAAAGTTCAATTCATTAGGTTCAATTGCTATGGCTCACCTATAGGTATACAATGTAAAAAAGCAGACAGTTAATCAAATAAAATCTTTTATTTCAGCTGGACTGTTTCTTTGGATCAATACAAACCTCTCCAATAAAAATCCTGGTTTTGTGTCGTTTTTCTGATGATTGAGGACATACGTCAAGAAAATTAAGCCTAAAATTGCATTTTGGAGTATTTCTTTATTGAAATTGTGGTGAGTAAGGAGCACATGAAAGAATGTAGTTTAAAAAAGAGCTTATTTGTGACTTAGAAAATACACTGAGCGGCTCACAAGCTCCCTGCTTTGCTCCATTCTGATGCATCAGCATCTGGCCCAATTGTAAAGATAGATGGCTTCAATGTTTCTAGCCATTTTTGTTGCATTTGTAATGTTAAGATGGGGGTGTGAGGGGTCGTAAACTCACGTGAGAGAGTGTGAAGAGATGGATGTTGGGAAGGGGTGCAGGCTTACTCAAATGCCAACAGTTCCGCCCACAACTTTGATGCAAATTTCTAATGAACTACTATTGTTGTGCTGGAATATTGTCCTAGAAAACAACACGTTTTTTTTATTTTTGCCCAAATTTGGCAAAGCCATAACTAAAAGACCACTGGGAACACTTGTAAAATGGCTTCAAAGATGATTGGGTCTTTAAGCAGAAATGTTGCAGGCCTGAACACATTTGGTGGGATCACAGTGAGTAACTTTAGTTTTTGTTTGGTCTGCTGATCAACTTTAGGTTCAACAAAGTATATTTTAGAAGCGTAAAATTTATTTTATTTTTGTCAAATCTGCGGCAAGGATAAATTTGTTTATTTTAAGAAAAAACATTCCAACTTTCAGCCTTTTCTTGGGAGTCTTGCTCCATCTTTTCCTAGATAAAATGCATACTTTACTACAGCACAGAAAAACAGCTTCACTGTCTAATTTTAGCTTCACTGCTTTTGGGACATTTTTGAAAAGCCAAGTGTTATAAGTTTGTTGAGCCTTGTGAGTCTTTTCTTTTACTGATACTTACCAAACTCTGCATGGCACAGCTGTGCCCACTGAGTCTGATATTTTTTTTCTTTCAGTTTGCGTCAAATATCTTTATAGGCTAATGTCGATTACCATGTCAAAACAGGTTAGTATGTAAAAGATTATTTTTAAGGCAGCAGTATGTGGTTGCATTTGTCAGCACGCTTTCAGCATGTCTGTATATGTCAGTGAGCTTGAGCGAATACCCCATCTGAGTACACTCATCCTGTCGACCTTACAGTGCTTTCCTGTCTCCTAGCAACTTGCCAATGCCTCCAGCCGGCTGTTACCTTTCCGTCAGGACCCATGATTTCTCCCGCTTGGAGTGAGGTGACTTTCATGTGTTGTGCATGTTTGAGCTCCCCCTCTT
This sequence comes from Oryzias celebensis, assembly GCA_014656515.1. Classification (NCBI taxonomy): domain Eukaryota; kingdom Metazoa; phylum Chordata; class Actinopteri; order Beloniformes; family Adrianichthyidae; genus Oryzias; species Oryzias celebensis. The sequence goes on from BNCR01000009.1 coordinate 15,523,564, forward strand.
TTCTCTTCCACTCCTCCTGCTATTCTTTCACACTGCTGTGACTGGGGTGTAACATGCAGAAGCGGCCCCGCTGTCGAAAAGCATTGGTTCGAATTCCTGTTTGCTCTCCTCCCGACGGCAATGCCTCTTTGAAAGCGGGAAGACGTGAAAGAGTGGAATCACAGTGAGTGATCACTGGATGTGCTGCAACAAGAGAAATATCTGAGGGCACTGTTGAAGGAGAACGCGGGAAGTCAAGAGAAAAAAGGCAGACAAAGATATCGGAAAAAAAAGGGAAAAACAAAAATAGAAACAAAGAGATGTGAAATGTTTTGACAAGAGGAAGGAAAAAGAGTGGATTAAAGAGAAAAGGAAGCGGTAACCACCATCTCGCCGCTTAATGTTCACAGAAAATAGGTGTGGAAATCGGCTGAATCAACACATGCGTTTTAACATGCGCTACCACAAAGACTCGTGCAGGAACATCAGAGTGTTCTGTGGCAATGGACATTTTCAACACCTCATTCACACCAAAGAGCCACTTCAATAATTCATCACTCATTCTCTGCACAGTGCCTCTCCTCAGCTGGCTAATAGTTTTCAACACCCTTTAAACTCGTTCACAAACACACACATGCATCCCCCTCTTGCTGTCTCACACACACCCATCGTGGATTTCCGTGGAAGTGAGCACACACACGGAACTTCAGTGAAAAAAACAGAAAAGCAAAAATGTTAAGGTTGGTCTGTCTCCTTGCGTAAGCTATATTTATCCATGTCACACTACAATAAACACATCAAAACTCCTCTGCTGGTTCCACACATGTGGTGCCCGTTTTATATGCTCGGATTGCAGGGATTGCTGGAGTCTAATATCGGCCCATTCTGAACCTGTCATGACCTTTGATATGGCTACTCAGCAGGTTGCTGCTTACAGTCTGAAAGGGAGGGCTTAGAGGGATTTCAGGCCTGGCATTGCTCACAACAGTTCGGGAGTGTGAGGTCATTGGTGGTTTTCTTGCGAGCGTGTATGCATTTGAGCATGTAGGTTTGTGCGCACATGTGGGAGAATTCATTGTGCTAGGGGGGTATACGGGTTTGGAAAGGCTAATTTAGGTTTAAGGGCATTGGGTCATTGCCAGGTACATTGACCAATCTGATGTGCCATTTGTTAGAAGACGACCACAACCTACATGGACAAACACGCAATCTAACCGCCACCACCCCCACTCCGGGACCATTCCATTCCCAGAGAACAGACATTTATTCAGCAGTTATGTCAGCTGTGAAACACACTGTGACAGTAACCTGTCTCTGCTTCTATGTCTCATGTCTGTCATACCTAATGCATTATAGTGAAAACAATTTATGATACTCTGCCACTCTGTAAAATAGAAACTCTTGTTTTCAAGAACAAAACAAAGATTTGCCAACATTTGGTTTTTAAGTCGAGTCGTAAACCTACTTGCGTTTTACAGTTTACAAATGTATTTGACTAAATCTGGACTCACTGAGTAGCCATGCTGTTTTTTTGTGCTTTCTTACCCCTTTAACGGATTGAAAGGCCATTTTAAACTCAGACCACCTCTCTGTCTTTGTTGTTGAAACAGTTGCTCCTGATTAAGGTTCAGCCACAGGCCTTGAAAGGGATGGAGCATCGGAGGGGGCTACAGGCGCATCAGTGACACAAATAGAGTTTCACTCTTCTTCCCCCTTTTTTTTCTTTTTCTTTCCCTCTTACTTAGGCTCTGCTGTTTCCACCTCTCTCCATCTGCAGTCTGACCTCTGCTGTTCTTCACTATGATTCCTGTGTGTTCAAAGGCGGCAGGATGTCAGTAATTGGAAGGGATGTGATGGAGTGGGGGGCCCCCCTCCTTGGGGCTGGAAGGCCCCCAACGCCAGAGAGGTCAGAAAGAACTTCCCTCTCAATGACATGTAGGGTTGGACGTCAGCATCCAGCCACAACAGGCCTCAGGCATCAAGATCAGCAGCAGCTCTGTCTGAAAAGGAGCATGTTGCTGTTTTCAACCTTCCTCTTTCTACATCTTCAGATTACAGTCCAGGTCATAAACCGTAGCTTTAAACACAGCTCAGACTGCCAATTCAGAAGATCCTTTAAGGCACTTTATTGCCCTTGAGCTAAGAACTAATTCTCTATTCTTATATTCCTTTTAGCTCTAATCTGCTTTCTACCTGTTTGCCTCGTGGGCTGTAGGTGTTTCAAAATCAACTGTGATCAAGTTGTGGGCTAAAGGGAGTGCTCCTACTCAGCTTGCCCAGAGACATCACAGAGCGATTAGCACACCTCTTCGCACAGGCTTAGACCACAGAAGCGTAGAAAAGGGCAGCTTAAGAGGCTACTTTAACCACATCAGCCTTAAATAAAGATGTCTGGATTGCATCAACATTAGCAATGCTTCACCAACTTTGGTCTATGTCCACATGGTAAGCTTTCCAGCATGCGCTATTGGCATTCACATGCTGTGCAAAGAAGGATCCACATGAATGTGTTTGGATGTCTATGAGTAAAGAGTCAATTCACGCAAGGTAAGATTAATTGAACATGATTAGAACTCTGCCAGTTTTTTTCCTTTCATCACATGACATATTTAGCTGCCTATTTGTTTTGAGGTTTGGAGAAAAGTCCAGTTGATGTACAAATTACAGCTTGCCATGACACAATCCCCTCCGCTTTCCCAAAATATTACCTGAGGCTTTTCCTGTGCCATGTAAAATTACATTCGAACATGTTAGCACAGCTACCCACCCACTGTCCTCCAAAATAAAATACTCCCACCCCAACCAAAACCCTGATATTTGCAAATGGCTACAAAGGAAGTGGCAATGAGTGGCAAAGCTGACGCCGGCCACTGTTATCATCACGTCCCCCCTATGGGGCTGTCTGTCTGCATTGCCCAAGGGTGTGCCATGCTTGGAAACCCTCCCCAATGAAGCCATGGCCTCCTGCTGGGCTCAAAACTCAGCCTCATCCTATGAGCTAACCCCTTCAAAAAATGTACCCAAATCTGAGTGACTTCAATTTCTGTCTGTCTCCTCACATCTTTTGAGCTTGAGGTCACACAAGTAGTATGTTTCATTTCTCTTTTATTTCAATAGCTAGTTATTTTTTTTTTTTCCAAGATGATTACAAGTATATAGAAACAGACTGTATAAATTGGAGTATTTCCAGATGCTGTTATATGAAGGCAGAAACAGTGTGAGAATACAAAATACATCCTCTGCACCAACATCTGAACTGGGAGGAGGATTTCCACAAGAGATGTTGCAAGAAAAATGCAGTCGATTATTAATTCACTTAAATGTGCACATCTATGTGGAATCAGGGAATCAGAAATCAGTTTGATGATCCCCCAAAATTGATCTCAGCCTGTTCACACTGACATTTTAATGTCACATCGGGCAAAACTACAACATGCTTTCAAAGATGGTCATGCTTATTCTTGTGATGCCATGGAGTCAGTGACCCTCAAGTCAAGAAAAATGGTCTTACTTTGTGATTTTTACAAGACCAGCTCATTCAAGAATTTTTAAATTGCAAAAAAATCTTAGTTTAAGAAAAAAGATCTTGGTGACTAGAATATGTTTTAAATTTGAAGAATTCTCAATATGACAATTTTTCTTACCATATTGGCAGATATTTTTTTATTGTTTAAAGGAAATCTGCCAATGGAGTAAGAATTTTTTACTTATTTCCAAAGGGGCCTCTATTTGCAGTGTAAAAAGATTTACATTAGCCTGGTACAATTTTATTACTTTTCACAAAACTATTCAACTATTGCACATTTAAGGTATTGCATATGTTAAATTCATTCATTTTTTCTAGAAAAAAAGCGGTAGAAAGTTAATCTAAGCTCATCTACTTATCAATATATTTTAAACGCTCAGCCACTGACCAAACACGAGCATGCTGAACAGTGTGTTTGTCACCTTCCATAATTCAGAAACTGCTCTGTTGAATACACAAAAATCAAACAAAAATTGTTGGATTGTCAGTATGTTTTTGAATTTTAAGTAAAGATTGTACAAAAAAAGTGTATTTTGATATATTTAGCTTCAATGGTGACTCTACAGAGGCTACTTGTCTTGGACAGGAAAGTGTGAAAAGAGAATTACACTCAGATTGAGTGCCACAGCGATGCCTTATTCCCAGTATATTTCCACCTGTCAGTTCAGCTGGGAAGAATACTTCCATTTACTTTCTCCTCTTTTTGGACGACTCACAACAGAGTATTCGAGTGACTTCAGCCAGAACATCGCTTGACGATCAAGCTCTGTGCTCACACTATAATGAGCTGGTCTTGGAAATCAATCTGCTGCCTCCATCTCAAGCAATATCATCTATTTGATCTTGATTGTGCATCACTGGACCAAAACATTCAAGTGAATGGGTCTCACTGCATCTGTTTGCCATTCGTCTTTGTCATCTTGATGAAGACTCAAGAGGTGAATAGTGTAGATGACCTGAGTATGGCAAAGCAAAAGAGGCAAGTTACAGGAGGTGAAACAGGAGGCGAGAGACCCAGAGAATTCAGGATACCTGAGCTGGCAACTTGAACCCAAGAGAAAGAGAAAACCTCATCCCAGGGGAGAGTGGAAGAGCTGGAGATGACCAAGGTGAGACAGGGTCCAGCCACTAAAACCAGCAAGTACACAACTCAGACAGTAGGATGATGTTTCACTTCAAATGAATTAACAGGTGAACCAGGCCAAAGGCTCATTCAGATGAACAATGCACCTCATCTAATCAGGAAAACAGTTGGATAGTTTTATCTTTAGTGATTGAGGTGAACAGCTAACACTTGTAAAGTGCACTTTAACTTTACCTTTCCCAGTTTCAGTGTTTCTCCCATTCAGACATTTACTCACCACTTTTACACATTGGGACGTTGAATGAATCTTGTTCAAACTCTTAACCCAATTCCTATCCATTCTTAGTTCCTGCCCTGGACTTGGTTTGAGCTTCTGGGTTAAATCAACAATGTACCTAGACTGTCTTTAGCTAAAACACAAGCTAACCTGATGTGCTTCTGAATCAGATGTAACCCCAGCAACTGTTCCACTGCTCCAGGTAAGAGAAGACTTCTAGTACAATTAATGTTGAATTATTTCAGGATTTTCTGTGTTAGCGTTCTCTCGTGGAATGCCAGATTTACAAGCTGCATGGGAAAGGTCACATGATACAAAAGCATTAGCATCTGCTTTTGCTGTCAGTAATAAAACTTGCTCTCACAGTTGTTTTGTTTTTATAATTATAGACCAATGCATGCAGACCACAAACAATCTTGTCTTAAAGACCCACTCCAATGAAAGTGGTGTTTTGAGTATTTTTAGCATTTTCTTGTGTCATTTTCTCTCAATAGAGGACATGTATATTAAAAAATACAATTAAAATAGCATTTCTGATTATTTCTTTATTAAAATCATTGTGAAACAGGAGTAGGTGAAAAAATGCAGTTAGAAGGTAGCTGGGATCCAGAAGCTACAATCGGCAGGCCACAAATTATCTGCTCCGCTCCATTCCAATGCATTCACTTGCAGACAAATACATCCATGTAGACTTTGACTTTGTTTTACACGTCCAAGCTGGGGTCTGACTCAAAATTGTCTCGGCATTTTTGTTGCACCTATAACATTAAGTTGGGGGTGTGCGGGGTTGTAAGCCAGCAGGAGAGGGTCTAAACAAAGGGATGATGGGAACTGGAGGCTCACTCCGTGTCACTGGAGATTGGAGAGGCACTTTAAGAGAATCTGTGTGAGCTTGATGCAGTAAATCTAGCTGGACTTGACCTTAACTAACTGAAATCTTTACTTACAAGTTAGCTCTCATAAAGACTCCAAAAATATGTGTCTTGGTTTACGTTCTGCTTCAAAATCACAGGTCTTTGCTCCACGGATTATTGATTTTACCAGGAAATGCCCCAAATCCAGTTTAGTGCTTAGAGCAGAGACACTTTTATGTAGTAGGGGCAGCAAATTGCTAACATTCCAACTGGAGGACATTCACTCTGCCCATTGATCCACGGCTGCCCAATATGAGATGTGGTGTTGACTGGTTTCAATACGAAAAATGGCTTCTGAATCCACACTGCAGGCTGGTATTCACTGCCTGCCCATTCCTTTGTTATCTCTCCTTGGCTATAAAGCAGCCAGAGAAGTGGAAGGAATGTGAAGTATTTCCAGGGCCTGAGTGAATGTGTGTATGTGGTGAGGGGGGGGTCAGGAAGGTGGTCAGTCAGTGCCCACTCAAAGCACAGAGCAGCATGATGCCTCCCAGCACACATAAAGAGAGGCCTTGTCTAATATTCAACCTTCATTTACTTTCCTGTTACAAATGCTGGATTTCCACATCCTTTTCTTTAATTTCCTCTTCCAGGGCTTGTTTTGCTTTCCCTTCAGTCCCGCACACATGCAAAAAAAAAAAAAAAAAGAAGAAAAAAGATTTAACTAAACTGGTGAAAATGATAATTATAGAAATCTTAATTAGTTTCTAGGGATTAAAAGTGTGCAGATTTGGTGAGTGAAGAAAACACTAACAGCTTGAAACCACGATTATCTCACTGCGTAGGTATAAAATTGGGGTTAATACCTGAGATGAAACAAACTGCTTAAAAGTCCCAAACCTCCCTGTGCCTGCCAGGGGATTCTGGCAGCATCACAATAACAAGAATTGAAATACTCTTCTGTTATGTACAGAAAACGCATCATTTTTTGCAATTCACTAAAGTAACATATTTTATTTTACTTGCTTATCAGCCAAATGCATCCTCAGTATGAAAAAGAAAAAAAAATCAATGCGCCTCTGTGTCTTCAACAACAAGAAAATAAAATGAAATGTGAGCTTTTTCTTAATTTTCTTTTATTTACGCTTTTGTTGTCTCTCTGTCTGTCTTTCCCTCCTACTCTCCCTCCATGCTCCCCTTACTCCTCCCCCCCGGGTTAATGCGGGTAATGTTCACAACAGTGTTGTGAGTGTGTGCTTAGAGCAGGATTCAGATATTAGGTGGCTCATTTGGTTAAGTCATTGACCGCTATCACATTTCAGGTCAATGACCTTAATGACCAGCACAGATCACAGCACCGAGTTGGTATAGAAAGTGAGAAATGACCACCAGTATGGATGGTATGTAGGCTGTCCAAACCATCCTGGAGACAATGGAATGGACAGATGGATGGACAATGATCTGATGAAGAGAAGCCAAATTTTGACAAGCTGTGATTAGCGAACAAGACAATTAAGATGGAAAAAAAAGGCTTCTTGACAATTGTGGTATCCATGGCTTTATCTGACAGATGTCTGGGATATTTCTTGCAAAATTGTGTAGAAGTGGTGCTTATTTCTTAAACAGACACTAAAGGAGACTGAAACTTGTCCAATTATCTTAGATACCCACAAATACATTCAGCAAAGTTTCTTTGAATTAGATACAGTTTATATTCATGCATAATCCTCTCCCACAGCAAATATTTCATAATTGCCAACTGAAACCAGAAAGTTTTCCAAAAACTGGAATTGAGTTGAGTGTTGATAAGGTTTATGTCAACAATTTTCAGCCCTGTGCATGTGCTGGGACTGCTATAAGTTACAGGGATGCTTTCCTGTTGCTACTTAGTCTGTGTATGAGTCACTAGCATCACCAGCTATTTAAATCCAAGTAAATTAGGTGATAATTTCATAATTTCAATTTTTCGAAAGAACTTTGATTTAAATATCTGGATGTCAACAGTGCAGATAGACCAGCAACAGTAGTTGTTTTTACAGTCTGAAAAAAAGCAAGAAAAAAGAAGATTGAAGCTTGAAATAAAAAAAGTAAAAAAAGAGGATATTTAATGAATACAGAAACTATACAGTGGAAAATCCTCAAAAAGGTATATAGTCTATAATCTTATTTTTTATTTATTTACTTACTTATTATACAATGATGCAGACTTTTTAAAATTATCCAATAAAAATGTCTTTTAAGGTCTATAAGAAACATTTTCTTTAAAATCTTTACAATGGCATAACATATTATTGCTAGCTTTGTCTACCCTTTTAGTCTTCTTTTTTCAAAAAATCTTTTCTTTTTCTTTGTGCGTCCACCCCACTCCAGTATATTTTTTCCCCCATCGTCTTTCTCCCTCTTCTTCGATCATTAGCATGTTGCTGATGGGGGCCGGTCATCCATTTAGCAGCACAGAGAGGTTTGGCTGGGGCTGCAGTGGGCCTGTCAGGGCAGGTCATTAAGAAAACGACGGGTCGTGAAATACACAGACAAGGTTGATTGGTTTCCTGCAGCCGTCAGCAGAGCCCTGCAGCATCTCCTGACCCTTGAGCCCAATCCAACCTGCACACCCGCTTACACAAACACACACACCACATGCACCTGCGAGGGAAGACATACCAAAACATTAACAATAAAAGCATTTCAACACTGGAGCAAAACGGTAATTCTCAAAAAAACTGTAGAGATTACTTGCATCTGAATCCAAAAAGCAATATGTTATAGTTTTTGGAACTGTAAGGTACGGTGTGCAGCTTGACACCAATCTAGACAGTTATCCTGCTTCTACCACTCCCAAGACATGTCCACGGCGGGGTCAGAAGAGCACAGGAAAAAAACTCCTGAGGTTGACCTCAGTTTTCCTAAAAGGTCATGTATGGAATTGAACATGGCAGAGTGCAGAGAGGGACTCTGTCATGCCAGCATAGATGAAATGCTACCCAGCATTCATCTTTGCTGTCTGTGTTTAGAATGTCACACCCAGAGGCCCTGACATCCAGCTCCCACCCCAGGTTTACACCCCCCCGCACACACATCACCTGGCCCCCCATCTCTGCCTGCCTCTGTCAGGGTTGGCGTGTGGACACAAACGCAGACGGAACTCGGAATGAAGAAGAAATAGATTTAATGGCTCGAAAGAGGAACATTAAACCAGAGCAAACAAACAAAACCACCCGACCACCCGTGCAAGGGAGACGAGGCCATATAACAGGGAGAGAGGATTGGTTAACCACATACAGGTGTGCCAGGAGGGAGGGAACACACAAGGAGGGGAAGTGTCAAATGACCTCGAAAGCAATGGTGAGCACAGGAAATACAACAAAATAAATCAGGAAGTGACAAACACAACAACAATTAATGTCCTGGGTCCATAACCCCTACAGTACCCCCCCCTCAAGGTGCGCCTCCTGGCGCAGGGGGAAGTCTGTTCCGATGCCGCCGATTGAAGTCCCTGATGAGTTCAGGGTCCAGAATGCGTGAAGCAGGCTCCCAGGACCTCTCCTCAGGCCCGTACCCCTGCCAGTCCACCAGATACTGGAGGCCACGACCCCGTCGCCGAACGTCCAGAAGGCGACGGACAGTGTAGGCCGGTTGGCCATCAATGATGCGGGGAGGGGGTGGCGGAGAGGATGGCCGCTGCAGGGGACTCGTGACATGCGGCTTTAGCTGAGAGATGTGGAAAACCGGGTGGATGCGCAAGGACCTGGGCAAGCGCAGCCTGACTGCCACCGGATTGACGACCTTGATGATCTCGAAAGGACCGATGAACTTGGGGAAACGCTTCTTTGACTCTGTCCGGAGTCTGAGGTGCGAGGTGGACAACATGACGAACTGACCAGGTAGGTAGGATGGTGCTGGCGTGCGGCGACGATCTGGCAACCTATTGTGGAAAACCCCTGAACACAACAGGGCTCGTGACTCGGAAAACACAGTCAGGTCATGACATTCAGACGGAACCCTGAATGGGTCAGGTGAGGGCGGCCGCCCTACTGGGACGGCGGGATCACCCCCAGGAGGCCGAGCTGAACGCAAACATGTGGTGTGACATTTCACACTCCAGCCGGAGACACGGCTGGAGGGCCAGTCGATGACTGGGTTGTGAGCCATTAGCCAAGGGCTACCTAATACCAGAGGGTTTTGTGGGGAGGAAAAAAGGAAAAAACGGGTGTGCTCGTGGTGATTGTCTGACACAATCAGATGAACCGGCTCAGTGACTCGTGAGACGGTGGCTAATTCTTGGCCGTTGAGGGAGACCACTCGTAAAGGATGGGGCAAAAACTCAGACTTAAGACCGACCTGTTTGGCTAGCTCGGCGTCCATGAGGTTCTGCTCTGCTCCTGAATCCACCAATGCTCTGACAGAAACTCCCCCTTTTTGGAACATAACCCGAACATCCAAAACACAGGAAGCAGGTCTCGGGATAGTGGGAGCCGGACCACGGCTCGTAAGCGCGCCCACTCTTATTGATGAGTTGGGGCAATCCCTGCAGAAATGACCCCGGCCGCCACAGTAAAGGCACTCACCTGCCGCCATCCGCCGCCGTCGCTCGGAAACTGTCAGTCTGCCCCGGCCGAGCTGCATGGGTTCCTCTGAGACTAAAGACGGGGGTTCTGCGGAAAAAGCAGCAAAGTCAGGTGAGTCCATGATCCTGTGCTCAACAGGACTGCGTCGGGGGCGGGGTGCCACCCTGCCATGCTCCTGCTTGTGGTCCTGCAGGCTATTGTCAATTCTGATGACCAGGGCGATGAGGGGTTCCAAGGAGGAAGGTAACTCGAGAGCGATTAGTCTGTCCTTTAACTCCTCGGAAAGTCCCTCCACGAAAGCGTCCATGAGCGCAGTGGTGTCCCAACCACTAGTGGAGGCCAAGGTTCGGAACTCGATGGCGTAGTCAGCTACCCGTCGGTCCCGCTGTCTTAATCTCATAAGTGCCCGGGCCGCCTCTCTGCCTGGCTTAATATGGTGAAACACCTGCTTGAACGCCTCCAGGAAGGCCGAGAGAGATGCGCAGGTCGGGGCTCCACGTTGCCACTCAGCGGTAGCCCAGCCTGCAGCTCTGCCGGTGAGGTGGGAAATGATGAAAGCCACCTTGGCTTGGTCCGAAGGATAGTGAGGCGCTTGTAACTGGAAGTGCAGCTCACACTGGGTGATGAATGCTCGGCAGTCCCCGGAGTCCCCGGAAAACCTCTCCGGGCGGGCCAGCTGTGCAGCAGGGGCGACAGGAATCCCATCCTGGACTGGCGTGGAAGGCGAAGGGTGCGGAGAAGGGACGGACAGTGGATGTTGGATCCGCTCCGCCAACTGCTCCAATCGCTCACCCAATGCGGCCAGTTGTCGCTCGTGACGGCTTGACATCTCCAGTAATCCTTGACGCAGGCAGGACATCTGCTCCTCCTGTTGGCGAAGTAATGCCCGTAACGTCTCCGCGTCTGCTGTGTCCATGTTATGGGTCGGGTGGTAATGTCAGGGTTGGCGTGTGGACACAAACGCAGACGGAACTCGGAATGAAGAAGAAATAGATTTAATGGCTCGAAAGAGGAACATTAAACCAGAGCAAACAAACAAAACCACCCGACCACCCGTGCAAGGGAGACGAGGCCATATAACAGGGAGAGAGGATTGGTTAACCACATACAGGTGTGCCAGGAGGGAGGGAACACACAAGGAGGGGAAGTGTCAAATGACCTCGAAAGCAATGGTGAGCACAGGAAATACAACAAAATAAATCAGGAAGTGACAAACACAACAACAATTAATGTCCTGGGTCCATAACCCCTACAGCCTCAGCCCACCTGATGAACAAACCTTCCTGCTGGGGATGTCTGCGCTCCCAATGAGTCCTGTAATAATGTTAATTCAAATGTCAAAGGGCTTTCAGCGCTGTGTGCGTTCAGGTGTTGTTGAGCTTGTTGTTTGGAGGCCAAAGCCGACAGTGCAGTTTTCAAAGATTCCTGTCCAGCCCTCAGTGTAATCAAATGCACTAATGTGTAAAAATGCCATTTAGCACAACACTCCTGACTGCAGGCCTTTTAGTAGATACTGCAAGACGGTTTGACTGACAGTTTCCGGCTGGAGCCTGTCTGTGGGTGTGAAAGACACAACTGAAATGTTTGGGGTTATGCTCAGTTATAAAGAGAGCTCTGAGTTGCTGGAGGAGTTGCTTTATAGTTGTGGATTTAAATTTTGAAAAAAAAAAAGCATAAAGACACGCAGACAGTCCAAAAATACTCATTTAAAAAAGGATTTCACCTGATCTAGCATTTACCCACTATAATTGCTAATGGGACCTGTCTGAGGGGTGAAGTGGTGTTAACCTCTGATCAACCTGAGGTTCAACCACTTATGGGATAGATAGAATTCATTACGATACAGCCACTTCATCATCAGCATCTGACTGCCCAATTTAACACCCACGACAGGGACAAACACAAGCAAAAAGATGAAACAAGACATGCTTTCAACCCCTATTGCTATTTGAATTAATGTGTTTTTTCCCTCTACGTATTACTAAATTAAACTTTTCTGAGGCTGATCTGCAGATAGGATTGATGTTAGTATTCCAGTATTTAATGTTTCCTAAACCTATGAGCAGTAGACCCACCAGTTTCCACTTAATCTGTTGCCAAACCTGGATGTCACCAAGAGCAGTGGTCCCCCAACCTGTGGGCCATTCTAGTCTGTAGTTGGGCAGCAGAGAAAAAAACACAACCACATTTTTTCTTTTTGTCTTTATGTTTTATAAAGTTCCACTCCAATCATCTTTTGTTTTCTGTAAAAGTGTTCCCAGTGGTCTTTTAATTGTGATTATGCTGTTTTTAGCTAAAATTAGCCCCTCACAACCCCAACCTAACATAACCGGAGCAGCAAAAATGGCGAGCAACATTGGAGCTACCCAGTCGTACAGTTTTGAGCTTGATACTGTAATGTCTTCGTCTGCAAGTGGATGCATTGCGATGGAGGGGTGCAGGGAACTTTGTGGCTCCACGATTGTAGCATCTGCTTTGCAAGCTACAAGCTTTCTCCAAATGGCCTTTTTTTTTGTCCGCTCTTGATTTACAACGATTGAAAAATAAAGAAATACAGAGACATTTTAATTAATTTTAAGCTTAGTTTTCTTTAAGTTTTGTGAGAGAAAAATGACCCAAAAATACATTACACCAAAAACACTGTTTTAATGGGAGTAGGTCTTTAAGTAATCTCATTCTGAAAGAAGTTTTATTTTGGAAAACTTTTCTCCACTGCATCCGACTCATTCTTGACGGTTGTCAAGTCGCTCGATCATCAAGTCAAAAATTTGTCTGCTACTTTCTTAAAGTGGCCACGCCGACCACTGAATTAAAAACTCCCAAGCTAGCTAAATTAACAAAAAACAAATGTATTTGGAACGTATATTTTTTCAAAAAAGAGGGAGTGAGAACACAGAAGAAGTATATTTGACTACAAATAAAAAAGAAAGCTGCATTTAACAGACAAAAACTAGGACTTATGGATTAACTGAGGTGGTTTTTCCCACACACCGTAACAAACATAATGCATAATATTCAGCAACCAAGTCTAATGTTACAAAGATGCTACTAATAAAGTTGTTTGAATGGTAGATGCAAAAGTTAAGGGAAACTGGAAGCTAAAAAACAGAAAAAATCTAACTTCAGCCTTCTACAGGCCGGTCCGTCAATGTACTGTTCAACATTAAACAGGCCTGAAAAAGGTTGGGGATCACTGACCTAAAGTATGTTTCACTGGCTTGAATGTGCGCACACCACAAACACAGCCGACCAGGCTGCAATTAAGATGTGAACAGATAGCTTCTTAAAGACCCCAAACTAAAGAGGGAGGGAGGAGAAGCCCAAACCACAACCAATTTCCAAGACTCCTAATTGATAGTGACTGCAATTAAAGTGTAATTCAGGCAATTTGCTACAGTAGTAATCGCTTTGCCTTTCTTTTTCCCTTCATTTACTTGCCAACTAAGGTGGAGGATTTGGCACCTTTTTCTCGTATTATAAAACTTTCAAACGTTTCATGCCGATGACCCTTTTGATAAGATACAGATGCGGAATAAGAGCACACATTGCTAAATCATAAAGTCTTCTCGCACATTTATTGTCTATGAGATAAGTTTTGTGGGTGAACACAGGCACTTTGCATCCTTAAAATCATTTTCTTCAACCTTTTACACCCTAGAATTTGAGAGACAGTAGACTCAAGCGGTAACACAGGGGCAGGTGAATGATAGCAGCTCTAATTAACGGGGTGGTTGCTCCTTTGCAGAGCCGCTCGAGAGACGAGTCGTCAGGGATTCTGAGGTGCAGCACTCAGTGGGACGACGCAGAAAAACAGCTTTAATTGGTGGCAGTTATTTATAGAGAAAGCTTCGCATCCAAGGTTAGTGGGTTAAGTCTGTTAAGTCCTCTGTAGGGACCATAATGCTTGGTAGCAACAAACAGAACGCAGCCAGAAGAAGAAAAAAATCCTCTCCATCTCTTTGGTGTCACATAACTTTGTACAAAATACATGAGGAGCACTCGTACAGCTACTTACTGCAGGAACGTATTGGAGCTTTCCCACACAATTAGACATTCTGTTGACATCCTGTGCTGGGTGCAGAGCAAGAGAAGGTGAGAGACAGACAGAAAATAACAGAGAGTGAGCAAAAACTGAGAGAGTGATGTGAATGGGGAGACAAGGTGGGGATGTTGCTCTTGGGTTGAATCCCCCATTGGAGGTGTTTTCATCTGTTGGCCAATCCTCCCGGGGGCCTCTACTTCTCCATTTCATTAGTTTGTCAGCCTGCACGAAGGATTGTGCATTAGGCCTTTAATTTAGTGAATAGCCAGAGGCTGACTGAGCCGCCTGCTGCAGCTCTCAGCTTCAGCAGGCTAGGATCTAACTACCATCAGCTTAGGCTCTACTTAATGCAAGGACGTGCACATGTACACACAAACTTACAACGTATGGCATCCACTTGAGATTTGGAGAGAGAGGAGGAGGTCCATTCTGTGGGGGATTTCATTTGACCCCACATTCCCTTAAAAAACTGATTAGGCTGCAGCTGCATAAAAGGGGTGCCCCTCATATTAAAGAGAAATCAACATCAGAATTATTGACTCATTCGTGTAATATCATGTTAAAGACTATAGTATATGTAAAACTCAACCTTGAATTTGAAAGATTTTTCATTAAAATGATTAAAACAGAAAATGGAGAATTTGCAAATAAGACACAGTTTTAATATATATAAAACATCTAAATAGTTTATATGTTTTTTTGTTTTTATTTACAGACTGCTTTAAAATATTTAAAAATATAGAACAATTTTAAAATATTTGGATTCAGGTTCTGTTACAAAGCTCATAGGAGACAGTAGAGAGGAATTCCTTTTCAAAAGGAAGCAACTTGAGCCTGAACTCGCAAAATTCAGTCATGGACCTTAGTTTGTTTGTTGAGGAAAGGTTGAGAGAGACACCAGCAAATACAACAACACAAGAAAATCGGTAGCAGCAAAATCCATGTTGAACCCAGATATCGCAAAGGAGGAGGGTGAGGAGCTCAGACACAGGAAGGGGCTGCAGGTGACGCTCTTTCCCATTGGAAGGAAACACCCTTCACTTTTTTTATTTGAAGAACGTAGAAGCAAAACACAAGACTAGCTGATATAAAAGAAGGCTGCATTGTGGTGTAGTGGTTTGCATTCTTACCGCACATTGAGAAGGCTCTACTTCCTAGTTCAAATCCCAGCTAGGACCTTTTTGTGTGGAGTTCACATGTTCTTGTGCATGTTTGGGTTTTCTCCAGTCGCTCCAGATTCCTCCCACAGTCCAAAAACATGCTTCAAAGGTAAATTGATCACTCCAAAATTGTGCCTAGTTGTGAGTGTGAGTGTGTGGCCCTGCGATGGACTAGCACTGCATCTGCCTAACAGTTGCTGGGATAGGCTCCAGCAACCCCATGAAAGTGCAACATGGTCGAGATGTGTGTAGTTTGAATGACCCGGACTCAAACACATCTGTGAGAGGAATATGGTTACAT
Organism: Oryzias celebensis; assembly: GCA_014656515.1. Classification (NCBI taxonomy): domain Eukaryota; kingdom Metazoa; phylum Chordata; class Actinopteri; order Beloniformes; family Adrianichthyidae; genus Oryzias; species Oryzias celebensis. The sequence continues at coordinate 15,539,352 of BNCR01000009.1, forward strand.
GCAATAAAGAGCAATATAATGCAAAAAAATAAACGTATTTGCCTCAAACATAAAAATACAATGTTTGCTAAAACTTTTAAACAACTACCCGAACTAATAATTATTAAACTGTGAAGTCATTAGTAAGTAATTTAGTAACAGCTTCTTCATGATATATTACTAATTAAAAAGGTGCAGTTAGAAATCATTATTATTCAGGTTACAGGTCATTTATAACTCGCAAATGAAAAGCTTGTTAGTTACACTGTCTATCTATAAGGTACATTTATAAATCCTTAACAAACTGTAAACTGTTATTTAACAATAAATAACAACTGTTTAATAATGACTTGTTAACTGGCTGTAACAGGTAGTTATTATAAAGTGTTACCAAGTGTTCTTTCTGCCTTTTTAAGATCACATCAGCTCATTTTCTTTTTTGGCTGTGACAGAACACCCCCAAACTGATCTGCTGGCTCCCTTTTTTTTTAAACACCCCCTCTTGGTTAAGTGCACAGCTTCTCCCCTGTTCTTGGGATGGGAGAGGCTTGAGGGGATGCTGTGACTATTGGTGGGGACAGGGGCCCTCCTTTTGTTTCCTGTTACAACATACATTTCATGGGAAGGCCTGGCTTCTGACCTTGCTGGGCACATGCTGTGCCGGGGCTTGGAGCTCGGAGGGAAAGACCCATCTGTGGCATCCATCAGGGCTCTGCCCTCCTGCTGTGGCACTCTCAGAATCTGCGGCTGAGTGGAGGAAGGGAGGCAGGCAGCAGCTTGATGGGGAGAGGGTTGTGTTGGGGGTGTCAAGTTTTTATACAATGATACTTTGGAAACTGGGCAGTCTTATCAATCGCATGAAAAGCCTGGAAATATAAACAAACATTAAAATAGACTGAAATGTGTAAGTTAAGACTTTACCGCTGAAGGAAGAGGCACTCTTAAAAATGACTGTAGATATAGAAAGAAGACATTGATATCAAATGAGGAGACTATTTTTTTTTTTTTTTTTTTTTTTTACAATGCAGTAATTAAACTCAAGAAAGTCTGCCTTGACTGCTGGTCATCTGTGGCTCACAGCATGCTGCACACAGAGAACCAGCACAGCATTTAACGATGGAATGGAGAAAAGTTTCCAAACAGCTAAAATCTACTGAGAGATAAAACTGAAAATGTTGCTTCCTTGGCCTCCTTTTTTTCAACGTTGTACATAGCTGAAGCATTACAGAAGGGGAAAAGTGGATTGGCTTGAAGGTCAGTTTAAATAAAATTCTTGAGCAAAGATGACAGGCAGGGTGTGCTCAGTATGAATGCAGCACTCTCATGCCAGCTCTCTGAAACTGATCGATTGACTTGTAAGATGTCATGGAACGGGTGGGGAGGCAGGAGTGCTGCAGCTACTGTTAGATGGAAGCTGACGCATCTGTATTTATATACCCACCAAAAGCATATATGACATATTTCTATTTACATGTACATTTAAAGATGAGAAATGTACATGTCTGTGTGGTCTACAGCTAGCTGGCCAGCTCTGGCTTGGTTCTGGTCAGTTGCCCATGGCCATGGCGAGCACAAGAGTTAGCTGTCAGCCAGTGATGGATTGATACAGGCACCCTTCACCCTTCCGCCTCCACCCCAACACTCCCAAACCTCTACCCTCCATCTTTAAATCCCTTCAGCTCTCTACCTTCCTGCTCCTCCTCTCCGACCGTCAGCCCGTGCCTGGTGGGCACGTTTGAAAGGAGAGATTTTGAGGAGGGGGACAGAGGAGAAAACCGCTTCCATTTTGACTGTGGTCGACATCAGGCCCCTCATTCCCACCCTGCACTCACTTCTTGCCCACTTTTTATCTCTCTTTTTTTCCTCCATTACACTACAGTCTCACCATCACATCATCTGACATGCTGACAGCTGCAGCCTGCAGGAGGTCCCTCTCTGTTTGTTTCCATGTCCGTTGTGAACTGAAAGTCTTACTCACTTTAAGCCTTTTGTGTGAAAGATACACTTGAGTTAAGTGGGAAGATAGAAAGCAACATCTTCATTAGTGTAGTGTTAAGAAAGGGTTACGTTGAGTTGCATTTCCTGTTCACCTGAAGGTCTGCTCACACAGCTGAATGGATCATCACCTTCCTTGATGTATGAAGACTGATAAAGCCATCCTGTCAGAGAGAATGAAGGCCCAGCAGAAAATGTTTTCCAATATTTTTCTCCTTTGTGATATTTCAGTCACACTACTTATACTTTTTTCTTCCAAGTTTTTTTTTTCAACTTGCACAGCACTAAATGAGAGCAGGGCTTCTGATGGCTGAAAGCTGTTCAAAGACACCATTTCTCTCCAAAACCCGGTTCAAACAGGTTGAGTTTTTTTTGGAAAGTTTGGAACTTCAGTAATTCTGATCCATTTCAATCTGACAGTGAAAGTGTACCCAGTGACACCCCCCTTCCAGCATGCGGTAAAGCCACCGATACAGATATGAAAGCGGTAACCTTCCCTGCAGTGTGATCAGTAACACAGGGCGGTAGTTGACGTCCTCCATTGTAAACAACAATACAGAAATGTGACGAGGTGGTGAAAAGGCAGAAATATTATATATGCACTCAGCTATCTTTGCCTGTTGTGTTTGTTATTAAATCTTTATTCATCCAGAAAAGTCAATCAAGAGCCCATTTACTGTGATAATAAAGAACAGGGTCAAAGGCAAACTCAGAAACAAGCAACAATCTCTGCAAGAACCAATCAAACAAAGCCATTAAAAATAGGTTTTTGTAGGCTTTGCATTTTTTTTAAACTTCAAACAATCTGTTTAAAAATTTCAAATGCTTTTCTATTTTAACTTTCAATTAAAATAAATCAAAACATGATATCTCAGGTTTTTTGGTGGTACCTTCTATATGTTGATCTATACTAGGATTCTGCAATCTTCAACACTTACAGAACCTTCTGGGTTAATTTCTTCATGATTGCAACCCAATAGAAGTCAAAAAGCCTTACTGCACTCTTTAGAAAAAATAAGACATTTATGTTAATGATACAATTAAGATCAAAAACATGGATTAAGATCAAAGTTAACTTTTGACAGAGGTTCACATGACTTCCTTACAAAGCGAAAAAAATAAAAAAAGCACCATTTGTTTTACTGTTACATGTGCAGCTCAAGCCAGAAATGTGTAAATCAGAACACATTAAGTGAGCTTTACTATATTTTAAGGCACACTGAAATCTTTGAACTTTACTGTAGGGCACTGTAGTCAGTCAGGTACTACTGCAAGCTTCATTTGTTTGCGAATGAGTTAAATACAGTTTGGCTTATCTGACTTTACTTGATGCGCCTTTTAGTCCAACAAAAATATGTAACTTTTTAAAATGAAAAACTTTTTCTTCAACCAAAGAGCCACGGTGGGTGGAGGGGAAAAAGAGCCACATGTGGCTCCAGAGTTTCAGGTTGCAGACCCCTAATTTATACACACCCACCATGCAGGCGGGCCGTGTGTTCGTTCTAATAATTTAAATCTAATCAATACTTAACAATCCATACATTTTTTTTTTAAGTTTTCACGATGAACCTTAATATACCCATATTTGTGTGCTCCCCTCCCTCCTGCATTCCCTGCTGCCTCTTTCTCTCTGTCTCTTTCTCCCTGACCAAAGTGAAGTGTAATTGAAAGAGCAGTCTTCACATGGCCCACAGGCATGGAGGGGACATTGTGTGCGCTGTGGCGGCAAATTGCTCTCCTTGCTCCTTCAAGCCAATACCTCACTTTCACTCCTCATCCTCTCCTGATACTCTGCTCATCTTCTCTCTTTATTAGTCAGCCCTGTCCATCAGCACCTTTTTCTATCCTTATTGTTCAATCCAAGTTTTTAATTTTCACTTGCAGCCATGCAGCGGCTTTAAAGCACAGACATTTTGAATGCATTCACATTTTATTGGTTGCTTGTGGGAAGTTTTATAGATATGGCAGAGGCAACATCTTACCGCACTGTGGAAACTGTGGCTTTTGGACAAACAATGCCATGGAGGAACAAATAAACAGCTATACTAGTCCTGCAAATAAATCAGCGACATGAAAAGACCATCTGAAACTGAAGATCTCAATTACAGAGCTGACTTTTGAGAAAAACGCCCAATGTGAACTGCAGCTGAGGGAGAACCGAGGATCTGCCGGAACCAGAACAAATGGGGAAATCAACACACAAACACGGGGTTAGTGAAAGTGACAGAGCGTCTATGATACAGGAAGTGAGAAGTCTTCAGTCTGAAGAGTGATTTGAGGAGCTGCCTGCCTGCAGAGAGGAACAGAGCCCAGGTAAAAGCAATAGAGAAGGAGTGAGGGAGACAGACAGCGGAGAAAACCTGCGGGAAGGAAAATGGGAAGAGGGGAGAGTGCTATCCAGGCCGAGACGAAGAAGCGCATGCTTCATTAAGTGAGGAAGTAATCCTGGCTAATTAAGGCTTTCCATGACAGCACTGTCAAGGATGACTGATCCTTCAAATGGCACCTCCCTCTCCTGACTGACAGCCAGACTGCTCCCACTGCTTTGAAGGTGAGCACTTTCTTACTTATTCCCATGGCTTTTTTCCCCTTCTCATCCTCAATTCCAAGAGTTTTTTCTTTGTTTTCATATTTTTCTGCGATTTTTGTCCTTTGCATTTGTTTGTCTATACATACTCCTGCCTGCATATTCATGCGTGATTTGAAGCAGGCGTGTGATTTTTATTTTTATGTGTGTAGTAAATACCACAGCGCTGGGGCAAAAGTCTGGAGGAAATCAGTTGATGGAGGGTGCAGCACATTGATTGCTTGACTAATTAATCAGCTGCATTGGCTTCACGTGGATCCAGGTTTATTGAGTGGAGGTTTGGCGGAGGGCCTTTTATGAGCCCATAATGATTCTTTGGTCCATGGGGTCATGGCTTCATCTGGCCTTTAACACAGCTGCAGTAACACAACCCAGTAGCGGTGCTTAGAAAGCAACTGTGCTCTGCCTAAAAGTTCATCATGTTGTTTAATGAAATCCCTGAAGTCAGCTTGAAGTCAATACGTAGATTCAGTCCAGAGATTGACTGTAAAAGCACGCTTTGTGGAGTAATCTCTCATTTATTGGGCTCATTTTTACAGGGAGCTTCCTCTACTTGTTTGTGAGTACCAAGTACAGAGACTGCAGCCGTGTGTACACAGTGACCTTTGCTATTCACATGGGAACCTTGTTGACAGTCAGGGTCCCCCTGTAGGAGAGCCCACATGAAACAGCAACCTGAGCTGCAACTAGAGAGAGCAGAGGCCATGCTATATGACCTGCCCGCCCAGACAGGGCTGTCCTGTCCCGGCTGCCATCAATCCTGGCTCAGTTTGACTCACACTTGTCCTGCCCAGCCTGTCCTGAACCAAGGGACTGCGACAACAAGCTTGTAAACATGCCTATAAAAGTCCTGTTTGTGTTGCCCTGAAGGGCGGCTTTGGCCCAGCCTTAAGGAACTCACGTGAGCAAGTGCCCAAGATGACAGGCTATCTAGGGGCTGTGGCAATCTCAGTGTTCCGACAGGTGTCTCTTGGGGCGTCTGTTGCACAAGTTGAGACAGATTTCAGGTTCTGCTTGTGTCCTGTTGTCCAAACACAACATGTTTCTATTTTATTTTAACTTTTATTAAATGCTTTGGTGAAATTGCTGCTCAAAAACTAAATCTTGGTCTGTATTTTTTTATATATGTTTTTTTAAAGGATTACAAGGTTGCATTCAGATGCCTCAAGTGAGTCCATGCTCTCGGCTCCGTAGGGATTTTTAATGTGTGACTACATTAATACAGTCAGGCTTTAATTGCCTGCTTGTATTTTCTCCTTCTTTCTCTGTTAATAGTGACAACAACTACTGTAATAGACGACTGTAATAGCGAGAAGTCTCTTCACCACTAAGACAAATGGAAATAAGGAAAAAGGACATTAATGTATCTATACAAATTTCAGAAATTGATCAAACAGAGACATGAATTAAATATGAAATGGTCTGTTTCTCCTGGAAGTTGGTCAGCAAACTAAGTTTTGATTTAAATTTTTGCAGGTAGAAATTTTCAAAGCGTTACACCGTCTGCATAAAACGTCCAGCACTACCATTCTATCTGCGAGTGACTTTCTCCCGTTTAGCTTTTTTAAACCCATCAGTTCCCTGGGTACTTGGACTCAAGATAAAGTGGTGAGACCCAGGCAGTTAAAGTTTAAAGTGTCATAAAGAAGACTCATGAATGCCAGCACAGTAAAGATAAAGCTAAATACTCTGTGATTACAGCATATGGTCAGTTGGCTCCACTAAAACTATGGACAGACATTGTGATGAATTGCAAATTGTTTCTACGTTGCATAACAGATTTTTTCCCAGACTGAAGCCATATTATGATGGTCTTGCATGTTTTGGGTGCACACAATGTCCTTGTAATTGTCTCACCATCACTAATGAGAAGCAGAAAATAATTGCAGGTGCACATAATAATCATTTTTCTGTTCAATGTTGGCTTGGTAGTTCTGTTCCAGCTCATCACTGAAAGAACAGAACCAGATCATAGCTATTTTGTTTTCCCATTCAGTGTTCACCTCCCCTGTGGGACTGTCTGTGTGTGATTATGTTTTAGAATCAGTGAGCACATCAGCCCATTTATAACCACAGTCACAAGACGCCAGTGTAGGGTTAGAACGAGAGCGATGAGCTCTTGCTCTTAGAATAGTCCCTTGGAGGCCATAAGGCCTCAGTCGCTGACCCTGGCCTGCATTCCAGTTGGCAGACACATAGCTGGTGGGGCAGACATGGTTCCTTACACTGGTGAGGGACAAGCTGACAACTGCATTCTATTTGGAACATCTCTGTAATTCGAGAGCAAAGTGTGATTTAACTCGTGCAGTCTTTCTAGTGGTTTACTGTTTGCCTCTTCTTTGTGCATAATTGTTCTCCTTGGAACCTGAGTTATTTACAGTTTGAAAATACTGCAGCATTGCAAATTCCCTAAATCATACCTCCCTCCCTTTTGCGCTTTGCAAGCCCCCCCATCTTCTTAGATCTCACCCAACGAAGACTAGCTTTAAAAATATCTCTCCATTGCTTGCTTGATGCATGCCAAGAATAGCTTCCACTGGGAACAAAAACACCCAAGAACAGCGGGACAGTTTTGAGTGTCACATTTTCGGGTCAGAGGAAGGTTAAAGAGTACTGTAGCAATATTAGAATCTTTTATCTATCTCAACATGAATGAATGAACCAGAAGCCATAAAAAAACAGATTTATATCGAGATTCAGGTTGAGACACAAGTTTGTCAGTTGTGCGTGCCACAAACTGTTTACTCACATGAAGAAATCAGTGGCGTTTAAGGTGGAATACGTTGAGTGCAACTTGCGATGTGTTTTTAGTAATGACAACAAAACAAAACAAACCCAGCAAGTATCCTGAAGTATCTGAAGCTTGCTCAGCGATGGAGCAGCATTGTTCTCTTCTTCGCCTTGTTTGTAGCTTGTAGAGCAGCTTCAAGAGCTGCACCACTCTCAAACAATCTTCCTTGGCCTCAGGGCTGCCACAACCTCCAAGCACAAGTATTACAGGCAGTCGGTCTGGAGAATGTGTATATGGAGATTGAGCACTGATCTGTCTCCCCAGTGGAAAGGAGTGTATGGAGTGGTATAGACATTGCTGTGCAGACTCTGTCTTTTATTTTTCAGCACCCTACTCCCAGGTGGTGACAGCCCAGTGCTAAGTGCTGTAATAGCCAATTGATTTTGTTCTCTTTTTTGTTGGTGGCCAGACATAAATCAAAGTGTCTGTCAAGGCCTGGATGTAGTCTAGATTGTGTGTTTGCGTGTGTGCGTGTGTTGGGGAATCTAATGGGGTTGTGAGGGTTCTGTTTGGACTGGGACAAATAATCAAGCTTCTGATCTGAAGGCCGCTGCCTGTATGACCTTCTGTCACAGTAAGTGACCAACAGTTTCTGGCTAAAGTCAACACAGAATAATAAGTCGATTTTATTTAATTTTTTTTTACTCATTTGCAAAATAGTCAAAATGGAATTAAGATCATTTTGACTATTTGCTTCGATTATGTTAAAACTGGAATTTCTTAGCAACTCTTTCAGAGAATTCAACAACAAATCCCTTGTACCCCTCCTTTGAGGAATCAAACCGGCAGAGAGGGGGGGCCGTAGACAGCACAGATGTGAGCAACAGTGGAACCATGTTAATCCTTTTAATTCGTTTATGGTAAATAGGGATGGGGCTTTTTTCTAAACAAAACACAGTATGCAGGGGTTCGGCATGCCGTGCCAAGGGGAGGCTCTGATGTAGACAGGCTAACCAGTGGGAGGCCTGGTGGTCTCCTGGGATACCTCTCTGCCTCCAAGCACCCTACTGGGGGACCCCCTCAACCTCCCAACCCTCCACAGTCCCTACCAAGCTTCACACTAGCATGGGGAGCTAGGTGGTTTGGATTGACAATATGCCTGAGACAATGGGCTTTAATCCACACGCACCACACACAGTGACCAGCTGTTGTCATTCCTTTACAGACACTGGGAGAGGTAGAAGGCAATGTAGCCGAGTGTCATGCAATGTGTTAAATTGGATAACTATATTAGGGATTTGTCAAATAGATACTGAACCCATAAAGATTATTCACATCTAAATGGTTCTGTGGAGCAGTAATCTGTTAACCCACACCAGCCTGACACCAGCAGCACCTCCACCATGAAAGAGTGTCTGTTCCCTGGTTTGAGCCCAGGACAGACAGGGGTAGCAGAGGGGCTTGGAGAGGGAGTATGTTTTTGGAACAGTTAGACAATCTGTTTGGATTAGGCCCGTTGCTGAAGAGACTTAGACATGATGGGCAGCCTGGACGAAAGGAGGAGAGGAAGAGGAGGGGGAGAGGAGAGGTGAAGGAGGGAGACAGATGGAAAGGATAGGTGGTGGAGGGGATAAGAGGAGGCAGAGGTGGAGGGGGGGAGAAGGGTCGGAGACTGGAATCTCAGGATCTAAGGCTCTTTTGGCTTGATGGTTCCCAGATGTTGTTGGGCCCGCTCTCCCCTCCTCTTCTTCACTGTTCCTCTACCGCGGTGAATTCACAGGAGCCCAGTTAGCCATGCGGGACAGATGGGTCAACGGTTGTGAGGATATGGGCCTCCTGTGGACCAAGGGAGGGAAATAGGAGGTGGGAGACATCCCCTTCTTCAACAGGCCAAAGGGTGCAGATCTGGCTATGTTTTCTTATCCTCTCCCATCCCATGGTCGTGCCAGAATGGAATGCACAAGAATGTGTGCGTCCTCTTTTGTTTGCCCTCACCTGCACATGCACTTTAGACAGAAACGGTGGACTTACACTGTGCAGTCCAGCGTAAAAGAACTGCACACATTCTGCGGTAAGAGTGCAGAATCTTTGCAGGTGCACGGCCACTTTGTCATCAGTGCTGAACTGCAGGCACTGCCAGATTTACAGCCTCTGGCAGAAGCCAGCCATGTTTCAGGCCGACGAGCTGTTCTTGTCCACCTACCTGCTAAAACGCTTACAGTGGTGCTGCTCCACACTGCCTCTGCTGCTTCAACCCTCTGCTGCAGCGGAAAGGCCGTATATTAGCAAGTTGTTGACTAGCCACTAAAGCACACATTTGTCAACATATTAGAGGGTGTCAACACTCGAACAACAGAACATTAAGCCCACCCACCTCTGTTGCCTACCAGCTGCAGCCTTCTGCCTTTATTAACCCAAGCATTACAGGAAAGGGAAATCATTACCACGGTGAAAATGACGGTTGCTGTTTCTGGTTTGTGGCTGGATTTCAATAAATAAGCTGTCACTCTTCACATCATAGTTTGGCGTCTAAACCATACAGCCAATGCACATAGGACCATGGAAGTCATTGGTCTTTTAGCTGCACATAGTTTTGGCAAGATTGGAACAGGAAATATTCCGATGTTCCAATTTCTGTGAGCAAAAGCAGAGTGGCTCCGAAACAATAAGCTCCCTCATTTGAGATGGCTTGTGAAGGCTCTTGTGTTTTGCTTAATTTTGGAGTGAAAAATACTTAAACATATGCTTGTTTTAAATCTGAGAAGTTTCCAAATCCTTCTGGTGCTTTTAAACCCCCAAGCCGCACGAAGGAAATATTTCACAGAAGCCCTGACTTAATTTGTGGTCATGGTTGCCAGATATGGAGAGAGACATTCTATCTCCCCCTGAGAAGGGTGGATATCCTCCTCTGGATGAGGTGGGGGAGGGTACTTTTGGAGCATCTCACGCTTATTACGGGGGATCTGGAGATGGGAGTGTGTGAAGTGAAGAATTGGGGAATCGGGATTCCACAGCTGGCTTATGTCACTCCTTGACCCTTCCCCCCCTCCCTGGATTTTCTGCCACAAAATTAAAAAAAAAGTGTTCTTCATCTCGCCACTTGATAAAATTGGAGAAAAGGTCACATGTGGCAACATCAACAAAGATTCAACTTTCCTTTAATGACTCAGTTCAAGAGACTCCTTGGCTGTTGGACTCTTTGCTTTTCATAGCGAGACATCATGTCTATTAAGTCCATTAATAAGTAAAGCAAGGCAATAGTACCACCAAAGAAATAGATATCACATTATTACTTATTTAACCACTCATCTGAATTATTTATTGTTTATTCTAAATGACCTTTTTTGAATGTACACTTTCAGATATCCCCCGTGAGCGCCTCCAGCAGCATGTGATTTTGATAGCCAAGTCTTCCTTGGATCAATTTGTGGGGCGGAATGTGCTGCTGCCCGTGCAAACTTCGGCAGGCGGCTAGGGAAAGGATCCTTGATGATCAAGTTACTGACATCAAAGAATAAGTACACCAAAGTCAACAGCCAAGCAGTATTAAACACCCACTGAAAGACATATACTCTCACCCTTCCTCTCTTTCACAGTCATTTACACTCTACGTCTCCCCACTCTCGTTCCTGAAACACTCGGGGTCCACAGAGACAGATAAATTAAGGGCCTAGTGGCTTTTTGAAGTCTGCTCGGCATCAACACCAATAAACACAGTGAGCGGCCTGCCTCTGCCATTCCTAAATTAAGTGATTTTTTTTTTTTCCTCTGCTGGTGTGTCCATGCACACTACTGCAAGACATGCCCAGGTGGGATTCAAGGCCAGGGTTAGGCTTTGGTGGCAGACAGCGGAAACAAATGCAGCATATGTTCGCTAATGGAATATAGACTTTAGCGATATTGAAGCTGAAAGATTTACACTGATGCACAGTGACCTCTAGAATCCAGGAATCAAAGCGTGTGCATCTTCACACATCTCCTAATGGATTCTAAGCATTCAGCCACTCCACCATGTGCAGTTTGTCGAGAGGCCCTATAATTCTTTAAGACTCTCATTAATCATCACCCCTGAAGCCGAAATCATATAGTGGGAATTTACCAGATCACATGGACAAAACAGTGTTCGCTTTCTGAGGAACAATAAACAACAGAAAGAAGAACAGAAAAAGAAATGGACAGCTCCAGAAAAATGCATGGATATTTTCCAGAGCACAGTGGTGTTTGGAGAATGGAGATGAGGGCAGAGCAGGCTGTTCCTTCTCTCTGAGCATCCTTTAAAGTTATGCCAATGGTGCTGTTGCACTGCATCTGCCTCCAGGGAAGTGCTGAGTCCTCCTCTTCTCCCCTCTTCTCTGTGCTCCTCTCCACTCTGTGCCTGACACACGCCTGTCTGCCTGCTGCAGGAGGAGATTATATAACCCAAGTGTGTAAAACAGTCTTTTACGGCATTATAAAGATTTACTATTGGAGTAAATAACAGCGGAAGAACAGGGCTTTTAAATTGAACCCAATCAATACATCAGTGTGGGTTGCAGTAGAGGACAAAGCGTCACACCCAGGTAAACTGGGAAAGTCAGCGAGAGGTGCACCTCGGAATACCAGAAGATGCTGTCAAATGTCCCAAGAAAACAATAATTTTTTGTTTTTGCCAATTTCACAAGATTCCACCAGAAAGTCATTGAGATAAAAGGCAAAAAAAGTTACCTCAGGTCATAAACTTTACATTAAAAAAACCCTTTACCACAGTTAAGTTTTATTAATACCAGAACGCTTTAACATCTTCAGATATGGACATCCATAGACACTGACAGCACTCATGTGCAAAGAAGTGCAGACATGCAATAAATTTCAAGGGCTCACGCACACACACATACACACACGTGCACGCGAAGCCCCTATAGACTCTTCAACATTCGCACAGAGACACCCCAGCCTCATGAGCAATAAATCGCAGAGCCCATCTAACAAGTTCATTTCCGGAGGCCAGAGAGGATGGGTCCTCTGACTTTGGAGTCAGCAGCCTTGTGAGGATCAATGGCAAGAGACGCAGAGCGAGGGGCAAAGAATCGAGCTGAGATACAAAAATCAATCAGCAATTTAATCGCTTTGGGAGGGGAGGACCACAAGAAAAAAAAAGAACAGGAGAGAAATTCACATTTTTTTCCTTTTTCTTAAAAAGTGAGACTTTGATTTAACCCTGAAACATAGCCCACATCTCTGAGCTTTATTGAAGCGAAACTCTGTGAAGGGCTTTAGAGGGAACACATTTACTTTGAGACTGAAGTTCACACCAGTGTTGTTCTCTCTGCACATAAAGCTCTGTTAATGTTTCAGGAGCAACTTAGAAATAAATGTGAAGTTCAATTGTTGATCCCTGTCTTTTGAACGACTCACACTTTTGTCAAAACTTGCACAAAGTTGCACAACGGAAGAGTCTCTTCAACTTCAGTGAGAAGTTCAATGCAGTCGTTTGAAGGAAGCTAGTTAACCTTTTGCTGAACAAGTTCTTTGCCAAACATGAAGAACACATGTGCAACAATACAGCTGATAAAAGCCAGAAAGTATTGCATAAAAAGTGCATTCATTTCTTTAAAAACGTATTCTGTGGCAGTTAATTATTTCTCATGATCTCTGTGCAGTGTGATTTTTACTTGATTTTATGTTTGGAATTAGACTGACTCTTTAGCTTTTTCCTCCGTTTTTCTGTTGTGTTTTTTTTAGCATGCTAAACAACATAGTTCAGATGAATACATCTCAGCCTAATCTTGTGTGTGTTTAAATTTAAATGTTTGGTTGATAAGTGCTCATGGTTCATTTATTAACTACATTTTGACAGGGCGGCTGCAAGGCGGCATAGCTTGTATTCTTGCCTCACAGCAACAAAATCCCAAGTTGAAATCCCAGTTGAGGTTTTCCTTTGTGGAGATGTTCTCCCTGTTCTCCCTGCATGTTCTCCCTGCGTGAGGTTGTGGTGGTGAAGGAGCCAAAATGCAAGACAACGGTGAGTTGAAGGGGTTGGTGGTTTATTGTGAAAAAGCAAGGGAAGAGCGGAGGTCCTAGATGGTTGTTCTTGGGGAGGCCGCAGGTTTATGGTGTCAAGAGGGGAAATCCTAGTAATCCTTGATAAAATAGCGGAATGTGTTAAAGAGGGTAAAAAGAGGTAACAAGACTTTGTGTTAACATTAAACTTGGCGGAAACTTTAGGTCAGACGAACCGACGTTGGCAGGCGTGGCGTGGATGTCCTAATAACAGGATGTCTGACGAGAAGATGATCCATAGACAGGTGTGTGAGGGCGGCCCTGACACCCTGTGCATGTGTGTGTTTTCTCCAGGTAAACCAGCTTCTTCCTACAGTCCAAAAACATGCGTCATATATTGATTAGTATCTGCTTTGTCCATATGGTTGAGAGTGTGTGGCCCTGCAACATACAATTTTCCAGAAATAAAACTTTGTAAACAAACAAAACCATTTTGTTTGGTTTTTTTCAAATCATTTCTAGAAAACTATACCATTAAACAAGCTACAGGAAGCCTGCAAATTCCAAGATGTGTTTTTTCCAGCCTCACCAAGCCTGAAAAGTAGTGTCCTGATGTAATTGAATGATTCTAATCGCACAATGACGGAACGACTTTAAAGCCATTCTCACACTGGTCGACAGCTGCAGTGAACTGCCTAAGATCATTAGATGTGTATTGTATGCATTTTCTTCCTATAATCTATCACTTTTCATGACCTTTTACTGTACATAGTTTGAGCTGCTTAACTGACTTTTTCTCGAGTGGTGATCAATAAAGTTCTATCTCATCTTGTCTCAAAACACGTCATCTCATCGCAACATTTTCCGGTTTCATAGAAAAATCCCACTGGTTTATGATTGTTGTGCAAATGTATTGCATTTATCTTAATATATAACTGACAATGAGTCCAATAAGGTATTTTATAAATATTAATGTTTTCAGCCTAACAGTACAATGACTGCAAATTCCTCATCACATTCTTCATCTCGAAGGTACATCACAAATGTTAAAGGAAAGCTATCCCAACAAAAAGCTAACTTTACTATTATTATTATTGTTGATATACATGTTATTATTTATGTTCTTTAGGTTTTAATAACAGCTAGTTGTTAAAAATATATCGAAAGATAAGTAAGACATTTTCTTTGGAAGCAGATGCTGACTTAAGGCTGTGTGTGTTGAAAAGTAGACCCTTTGGGTCAATGTGCGAGACTAGACATTGACATTATTGAACAAGCAGGCTTTGGACTAATAAAATGAGTGACAGCCTCTGGTGGAGAATCAAAGATATGGATTCTCTGAGGAGTAAAAAAAGCAAGCTGGAAATGAGACAACCCCTCAAATCAGCTTGGCTGGAGGAAGAGACTTAATAGAAGGGAGAGAGAGTTAATTGAAAAATGTTGACATCACTCTGCAAACAGCAAAACACTAAAATTGTATATTCTTGTGCACAGTGTGGCATTTTAAGTATTGCCCGATGTATGGAGCATATTGTTTTTGCAAGTTCCTCGGTTAATTATACAAAAAGCTGTTGTGTATTTGCATAAGTCAGTGTTTTTGTTCTCAGAGAAATGTGTGGAGCCACATAAGTTCAAGAGCCTACTGTATGTGTGTGTCTGCTAGATTGGTGAGGCGTAACAGTCTGATTCCTCTAGAACTCAGGCATTGCTACAACTTAGCAACAGCAGCCAAGGGCCTCCCTCCCCAGAGAGACTTGCTGCCGAGACACATTCATTACCGGCCCAGAATCTTGGGTTGAATTAAAAATTCATGCTGTTTACAACAACAAAAGAGCCCCTGTTAAAGAATATGAGCCCTTCTGAACAATGACTCCACCAAACCGTGAGCAGATTGCTGACATCTCAAAGGAGACCAGTGGCTGTGTGTGAATGTGTGTTTCAATTTGTGTGTGGCTAACAGCGAGTTCTGTGCATTCTCAGTGTGCGCACGCATGCTCATAGGCAACGGTGATATAAATAATGATACTGTTTACTGCAGCGGGGAGTGAAAACAGCCTAAGGGTACTAAAATAAGGACACAATTCCCTCAAGGTCTTGTGCTTCGTCATGCTTTTTTCACTCATGATGAAGTAGCATGCATTTTCCCATGTACCTGAAAGTGCCAGTGTGCTGTGCACACTGTGGAGTGTGTGTGTGTGTGTTGAGCTCACTGACAAATCTGTGCTGTTGACTGATTTGTTGGCAAAGGGACAGCACTTATGAGCCCTATTCAGTGTTAATTAGCGCGCTCCAAAGTGATCATTATAACAGTTTCCTGTAGTGACGTTTGATTGCATTGTCCCTGTGGGGGTGGTGATGGTTGGGGGGGGGTGTTTCCAGTGATTGAGCAGTACAAAAGTTCACTGCACACGAGAAGGTATGTGCATGTACGTCAACAGATTAAAAAAAATCACAAAAAATGAAGGTGTAGTGATGTAGATGGGCACTGGACATGGAAAAGAAAAGGGAAGGGGATGCACAACGGAGGAGCACACACGAATGCCTAAGCCCACATTTCGTTTTTGCCACACAGAACAGGTGCAAGGTCAAACCAACAGGCCAAATATAGAGGCTCCTCATCATTCTCAGAAATAGTTCTTTTATAGCTTTGAAATGTTTCTGCGAGCTTGTGTGCAGTTTGTTCTTCATGTATGCAGAGGTCAGTGAGAAACAGATATGTCCTCTGTCTGCGCCCAGTCTCGACATTTGCCCTTTCATCTTCTTCGTTGACCTGATTTTGTGGATTGAGCTGAAGGCATTTAGACTAAAAAAGGTAGCTGCTGGGACCCTGGTTGCAGCAAAGTTTATAAAGCTATTCATTGTGCTTTTTTATTTGAATTTTCTGTATCTAAGTTTATTCAGTAACCCATGAAGCCACACTAAAAATAAGTACTGGCATGGCATTCACACACCAAAGCTACTGTCAGCTGTACATCTTGCAGGGCACTGGTTTTTATTTCCCTGTGGACAGGCCTCTTGGAGCTCTGGTTCAGAATCCACCGTTTCTGTTCCGGATTCTGGAAGTGTCGTTTTCACAACCATGACATTCCACTGCAACATTTGTTTGACAAGAGAGTACCTTTGACTGCACGTGGGGCTGTCATGTGCCAGAGTTCCTGCAGCAGCTGTCGTCTTTCAGGTTTAAGTTCAAGTTTACAGGTAGCTAATACATGTACATAAAAAAAAAATGCTGAAAAACTTTGCTTTAGTTTTGGATTTAAATCTATTCAAAGGGGTCAGAATAAGAACCAATGACTGCAAGGAAATTAAATACTTGTTAATGCACAGTTCTCTAAATGTTTGTGTTTTTGTCAATAATGATTATATTATTATGCTTCCCTACAGATATGACCTTTGAAAATCCACACCTGGTTTTCTCTTGGCTCCTGATAAGAAGCTAGGGAATATCTATACATCAATATATTTTATAAATTTTTTACTTTATATCAAATTAACTTATGGTCAAAATTGTTTTTTTATTGTCTTTAGGATCACACAGTCATTGTTTAGGCTAAATTTAGGAATCTTGATGGAGTTTTTTTCTTCTTTTTCTAGTTCTCTTCTTCTGAATTGACTTCTGGGGACCTCTGGCCTTCTTTCAACACTCCAAAAACATGCACGCTGGGCTGACTGGAGGCTCTAAAAAAGGGTGAGTGTGAGCCCTTCTGGTTATTTGTCTTTATGTGGCCTTGTCATGGTCTGATAGGCTGTTCATGGTGCACATCTGTCAAGTTTCCGCCTCTGAGACTGCTTGAAGTAGACATGAATGTATATTCAAAAGGATTTTCTTCATAAAAAAAAAGAAGCACAGATTAAGGTTTCATATCACAAAGAATTGGGGGGAAAAAAGTCATTCAAACATTTTTTTTAATGAGCTCAGACAAATTTGATAAACTGCACCAATTTTGCAAGTGTATGACTTGAAAACTTGCTCGTTTCATTTAAATGTTCCGGTAACATAATGAGGTGAGTTGGCAAAGAAGTAAAGAATAAAGAAGCACCTTAGGAGCAGAACTTTAGTTTAAAATAGAAAGAAATGGAAACATAGCTTACTGGCCAAATAAGCTGAAAAAGCCAGTAATTGCTTGCTTGTGGGAATTTAGGTTTCCGTGCCGAATCCAATCTTCCAAACTGAATTCAGAAGCTTGCCTTTATCTCCTTTCTTTTGATCAATTCCCTATTTTAGGCCACTTTCAGTTTTAGTTCCTGCCACCAAGTTGCATGGCTTACATTCAGAGCAACCAACATCAATTCAGGGTTAAAAAACCAAAGGTCCTTACAAAAATCTCATTTAAGATTCGAAATGAAAATGTAGTTCACATAAATAGCAGATATAAATTGAAGGGGGAAAAAATGCAGAATCTCCAAGTTCATAATGATTGGCATTTTATTGGTTTCCATGGTGATACGTCAACAACGCTGAACCGGTAGGCGCACCTCTGTGATTCAGTATGGACAGCATGTATGTACTGGCCCAAAAGCATGGGAAGAATGTGCACAAATAGCTCTTAATGGCAACGTGCTCTATGTTTTGTTCACAGTCCCTGCACTAAAGAAAGAGATAGTAGATCCATGCAAAAGAGTTTGCCTTTAGATCAATAACATTTATTTGCATTCTGAATCACAACTTACTTTTTTATTAAAAAAGAAAAGCCTACTTTGCATACCATTAATGGTGCATGGAAATTGTGCAATGACAGATGCAATCCAACTGTAAAGGGACATTTTTTTCAAGTGACTAATCAACATGTGAATTCCTGTTGCTTTAAATGACTGACTTCTTGTTTGGCAAAAGCAAAGATTTTTCCATCAGTTTCCACAAGTCAATGCATTTGGAAAGACTTCACTAAAGACACGGGTTTTACAGTTAATAAAATTAAGTAACAAAACATGAATGTGTGCAAGACATTTGCTGCTGGTAGGAACTTTGGCAGGCTGACAGATCACCCTTACCGAAAACCTTCATCTTCAAGCAGCAGGTAACCAAACAAGACCAGACGACCATGATTTTAATTTGAAAAAGCAGGGATCGGAAAAGGGAAGATAATATGATGGCCTCTGAGTAACTGTAGAGAGAGCTGGTGGCTTTTGTGATTCTGAATGAAGGCAGAATCATTCAGTGAATAACCTCCTCCCTCTGTACTCTGGGGCTCTGAAATGCCCACTATCTCTCCATTCCAGTGATTGTTGCTCTCAGCACTTCACTCCCACTTCCTAAATGTGGACCCTAACTTATACAACTTGAAACAGAGACAGAGAGGCAACACACAATTTTCCACTTGTGTGCACACAAACAAATAAGGCACTATTGATCGAAGCCACAACTGTATGCTCCTCCTAATAGATCAGTCATGCTCCAGCTTGCCCTACTGCAGCCCTGCAGTTTAACACCGTTAGCCTGCTCTAAAGAACACATTCAGTCCACCTGACAACAGAATACTGTCACTGCACACACACACACTGACCTCCTAGAAGCATCTCCAAGTTGCAGAAGTGATTAAAGTGATGGTAATAAATCCTCTGCAAGGATTAATTTGCATCCAATTTTGACGTTCATTTTTTTCTAAGTATTTGTATTTATATACATAAGCTCACAAAGTTAATCTGTATTTGTCTTATGGAATGATTTCAGAGTTTGAATGTGTGTGTGGATGGGTGAATGGGATTGTAACTGTAAAGCTGGCTTTCTAGAAGGTAGTAAAACGCTATATAAGTATACCCCATTTACCTGTTTTGACTCAGGCTGCAGGTAAGAAAGAACATTTTGTACATGAGATGCTTTACATATTTTCTTCATTCCTCATGCATTACTTTTTCCTCTGACTCTGCTGCAACTCTCGACTTCCCACTTGAGGCGCATCCACCAGAACTCAAACGAGGTGTAAGATCAGTTTTCTGCAGTTATGTAATTGTGTCAATGAAATAATCAAAACACTCACTATCATGTCTCATGATGGTGGCTCACATTTGTTCCTGTCTTTTGTCGATGTATAACTGTAGTTTGGTGTATCTGAGAAGCCTGGTCTGAATCATGGTGGGAATGGGGTTAGTTAATTTCCTGATGCATGAGATGACAAGAAGTGACGGGAAGCTGGAGGGAGCAATCCTCTGCATGGCTCCAGTGCAAATGTTCTGCAACAGTGATCGAGTAACGCTTCTTTATTCAAGATTATACAGCAGACTGAATTGTCACATGATGTAAACGGCATCATTGTGATTTGTCGTGACATTTCTTTCTACCTTTGTTATGCCTGCGCACAATCTTGTGGCCTTGACACACTGAATATTTTCATGCTTTAGTCCTGGGGTGCACTGTTAGCTGCGAAAGAGAAAAATACAATAATGAGTCAACAACAGAGTACACACTAGACCTGGAGTGATTCTATAGGATCACATCCTAAAAGCTGCTGAGTAAAAAAGACGAAGAAAAATTCCACTTTGTGTGTGATTCTCATGAGTGCACCCCTATAGTGTCCATGTTTTGACTCTTGTACAACCGGTCCAAAGAAATGGTCAAATCCTCCATTTACAACAAATGAAGTAACTTAGGCAAAACCTCAACCTTTTTTGGAGTCATAAACAGTGACTGTTCAATCCTTTATCCATTCTCATGGAATACTTTTGTTAGACTAGCTTTTATGTTGAGCTTCAGTGGTGCACCATTGGAGGAGCTGACCATTGATCAGAGATTCGCAGGTTCAGTTCTCAAATTGCCTGCTCATATTTCAAAGTGTCTACGAGCAACAACCTGAACCTCACATTGCTCCTGGTGATTACTGGGACCAGCGTAAGGCAGTGGAGCTGCCATCTGTGTGTGTGCATGGGTGAATGGCACTGTGACTGGGCCTTAACTCCAACTGTATTGTTTTCCATCAGCCCTTTGTTTACACTCTCTCCTTCCAGCTTATAACACCTCACCGCACCTACCTTTGGTCAATACAATCATCCTTCTTCAAGAAAACTTTTTAACATTCAGGATCCTATGGGTGATGTCAGTGGTCCAGTTATTACATGTTTACATGGTATTACACACTGTTTTATCATAATCACTCAGCTGTAAGTCAGCTTCTTTTCTGAGTGTAAGAATGCACTGAAAGGTGGTGCAGAACAAATAGTGTGTGAAAACAGCTACCGTTTGTTACAACTGAGGAATTGGTTAAATCATAGCATGTCATCCTTGAATTCCATATTGCGTTATAACATCATTAGTTTAAAGTGAAACCAATTTGCTTGCTCTTTTCTTAGAAGTACAGATTATTGCAGGGAAAGAAGCAGAGAAAATGTGAGGCACATTACATATCTGACCTTTTACAGATCAAGTTCCCTGCGGTGCTGTGAGTCTTCACAACTTAAGGGTTTATGTTGATTCCTCTTTAATAAGAACCTGCCGAATATATGCAGACTTTAATCCTTTTAATGTTTTTTTTCCACTTGTCCTTGCATATCCTTGCATTAACAACTACCTCTCCTTCGACTCCAACAAACACAAACATGCTTCCACTCATTTGTGGCCTGTTTTAAAAAATCTTAATGAATGTTAACACATTTACAGTACATATAGACAAGTACATCCAAAACAAACCAATGCCCATAAAAAATATAAAAAATAATTACAGCAAAAGACGTGAATAAGAAATGTAAAGCTAACAAAAAGGAGATGGTAAGAAAAATTAACAAGAGAAAATATTACTTCTCAAAGAGGGACGTATGAAGTGTCACTAAGAATATTATAAAATTGCTAAAATTCTGTAAATATTCCCTAGATTATGAGAAATCGTTCTTGCCGTGCATTTCTGAATATAAAATTTAGTTTCAAGAAGTAAGAAATCAAGAGTATTTTCTGTTTTTTTAAATCAAAATTAAAATAGGTTATTGTAAATTAAAGGTTTATGATTATTTCAGTTTTTCATTAAGTATTGTTTCAACTGGTTCTAGATCTCAAAAGTAAACCAACAATTACTCATAAAATAGTGAAGTACAGATCCAGGAGTGTCATTGCTTTCTATGTGTTTAGCATTTTTTTTTATCACATTTCTTTGACTTTATTATTTTGCTGCATTTGTTGTTTGCATGAGGATAATTGACCTCATTAGGAGACCCCTGATTGCCTCACACAAATACACAAAGTGGACATATTATGTTGATTGCAAAAGAGAGACACACAAAAAGATAATATTCGCAATGCTGCTCAAGAATGTGAATAATTTTTCATTTATATTTAATAGGCTCAATTCGAATAATTTCCCTACCACTACTGCTTCTCCCTACCCCTCCATTTGTTGGGGCATTTGGAGCTTTAGTCTGAATTTACCTTTTAAGGTGAGGGCGTAAGGACTTTCGGCTGTGATCCTTGATGCCCAGTACTGCAAAGGAGTAGCTCATTTTTTCACGTGGGTGTATCTGATGCACAGCATTTTACATTCAAATTGTAAGTAATGACTTTTTGCTTTAGCATGACTGTTTAAAGTTATAAAACCAATGTTGCTAAGTATTTTCAGAGTGCTGGCATCTACGCGCTAACATAGATCCCCATGAATTAATCGAGGGTTAGTAACAATCGAATTTGAAGGCACTATTTTTAACTCGCAGTTTGGAGGGCTAAATGTAGGGGTAGGGAGAAGCCGTAGGGTAGAGAAGGAACACAGATTCGCCCTTAGTTTAATGAAGTCATATTTAAGGAGTCATTATGTGATGATTACTTTCAGCCATTGGAGTAAAAACATGAAATAAATAAAAAGAAAAAAGAAAACTCCATCCTGGTAGACCAGGCAACATCAAATATTTTTTAAAAGGCTGGAAGTTATATTTACATAAAGAAAAAGTGGATAAAAAATGCACATACATTGTTTACAGCAGGAAACACTATTCTTGTCTCTTGTGTTAGCCTGCTCAGGCCCTGAGGGAAAAGAAGCCACCTCCTTCTTGAGCAGCGTATAGGCCTGCACATGTACGATCTGGCCTTACGCTCCAGTGAGTCTGCTGGTGGATTCTTGGCTGGGAGGGCCCCTAAGTGGGTAGGCAGGAACCACAGAAACCTGGGTACAGAGACGTTAAAGTATTATTGTTGTTTATTATCAGAGGTGTAGGAGTATCTGCACCACTTTAACGCTGGGAGACTTATTTCATCTCGTCTACATAGATTTTGGGGAAAATTTCCCCAACAGAATAAACTTGTGCGCACTTCCTGACGAGTTTGGATTAGAAGAAAAAGTAAGATAATTTTGCCAAATTTAGGGAATACTTCTTCTTATGATAAATATTTCAGTCTATATTTATGTATCAGTGGTGTGAAAAAGTAACTGTGACTGCTATTGCTGTTGTGTGGGCGGTGCCTGGACTGGCAGAGAGGAAGAGCGTTGGACTTAACAAGTACATGGCACCAGTCCATAGAACAAAGCTTGTCAATCAGAAAAGCAGAACCTAAATTGTTCAGGAGCTTATAAAAAATATCAAGGTCACGTGAAACGTGACTATCAGGTTTCCGAGATCTCGGAAACACCATGAGTTTAGCAACTTTCCTCTGTTTACCCTGCTTGGCACGTTCCTCTTTCTTGTGGCAGAGCTGAGGGAGTTGTTGCTAACACACACTGGGATTGTATCTGGATTTCATCACCAGAGAGCAATTCTGCTCCCAATTAACTCACAGAGAGAGGTAAGTGAGGCAAGTGCTCCTTAAACTGAGAGCCACCACAGTCACTGTTTAAATACTGATTCCTTAAGAGAATGACTGGGCTTCATCAGAACAATCACACATTCAAGTGTAAGCAGACGTCCTTATTTGACTTCATAGATAGCTGGTTAGTTTGATGATGAGTGTGGACGAACAGTGCGTGGAGAGCAAATTTGGCATGCAGCTTCAGGGATCACCTCCGCATCTGTTCTTTTGTCTTAACCAGGTGTTTTCTTCACAGTGACAAGCTTTCACTCACCTGATTTCAGTAGCAGAGCTAGAACATTTTATACAGGGGGGACTTTGGAAAGGTGGCAAATGAGAACAGCAGAGTGGAAGGTCATTACAAATAAAAGGATCAAAAATACACATTTAAACCATTTTATTAATGTTATTATTAATAATATTTAATCTGCAGTTATTTTAGCTGATGTGCTAGTACTAATGTAAAGCAGAAGCTACCCCCATGACCCCCCCCTGTACCTCCGCCCCTTCGTGGTTTGCTGTTACAGCG
This sequence comes from Oryzias celebensis, assembly GCA_014656515.1. Classification (NCBI taxonomy): domain Eukaryota; kingdom Metazoa; phylum Chordata; class Actinopteri; order Beloniformes; family Adrianichthyidae; genus Oryzias; species Oryzias celebensis. Next base: position 15,562,846 of record BNCR01000009.1, read on the forward strand.
CTAGAAATATGAAATAATAATTTAAAAAAAAATTCCAGTTGAAATGGCAAAAATCTGTCAAAAGTCTGGGCAAAAGTTGGTCAAATGAACAGAGACTCACTGAGTTTCATGTTTCACGATCTTTGGCTATTTTTGATTGAAAAAAGCAAATCTGTTAGAGAAAAAAGAAAAATATCACCACATTGTATGAATTTCCCTGCATTTATCACCTCAGCCCCCCTTTAGCCCAATCCCCCCACCCCCAAGTTACAATCATTCACTTAATTGGATAAAACGCCTCCTGGATGTATGCCAAAGGGGTTTTATTGTCTGTTTGTGATTCAGATGTTTGATTATAAGCTCTCTTTGATAATTACTCTCAGTTTGCTACCAACCAGTCAGGCCCACTCTCTTTATCGCCTCCTTGCTGTGCTGTTAGCAGCAGTTGTGTGAGCCCAAAATCAACCGCCAGGCTGTAAAAGGTACCGCAGCATGCCTTCTGGGCCCAACATCATAGGCGTGTTTTGTGCCCAGTTTACTGAGGCTAATTATCCCTAATTCGAGGTAATGGTCTGATGAAGTGTGTGCTATTTTCACAGATCCCCACTCACCTAGCTCTTTAAAACTGCTGGTGCTTCAAAGGTTAGTATTGCCCAGCTTTTGTTGTGCTTCCGCTGATTGGTCTCCCGTTTCCAGTTTCTCCACACCGACACTTCATCCCCATCTGCTCCCCTCGGCGTGGACTACTCTGAATTCACATGCGTCACTTAATCCATCAAGGACTCATGATTGTAAGTGAGAGAGATAGGTAGCCTCACCTGAACTAGCCCCGAGGGGTCCTTGAAGCGGATGTGGTTATCAGTGCGCTGAGAGCGAAGGAGACATAATCAATTCAGAGGCTCATGGGGCTCTTTCATCGACCTTCCAGTTCTGAAAGAGTTTTTCCTGCAGTCTTGCTCTGGACTGCAATATGGTTGGTCCTTAACATCCCTACAGCTCTGCTGATATGGCCCAGTTTGATTAGGTCTTGCCTACATGCTTGAGCTCTTGTCAGGTCTCACCTCTACACCCAGAGGGCAACTCTGGAAGGAAACGGCCCAAAGGATATCCTGAAAAGTTTAAAATTATTCTCAACTTATTGTATTTTTAGTGTAGTGGAGAACAGTCTATAGGCTTTTTGGGATAGAAATCTGTACACTTTTACATTTACCATACATTCTTCTGGAAATGATTATTTTACCTTTGTGTAAGCACTTGGACTAAAAAAATTAGAGAACCTGCACATTTACTGCATATGATGCGAAAATACACGTCGCAGGAGTTTTGACACAAAAAAGGAGTGACCCTCGTGGATTTTCTTTTTATCAATTTTTTTCTTCTCTGTCACTCTTTAAAATGCCATCTATACTTAAATCTGTGTATAGCATCAGTGTTGTAATGCTTTTATTTTATCTCCATTGCTACAGTCTCCTGCTCTTTGGCAGCACACATGCAAATGTGGTGCTTAATGAGCAGAAAAAGCCACTGAGAGAGGGGGGAATATGTGAGATCGAGACAATTTCTTTGCCTCTGAACAATCAAAAGAGCAGCACACTCCCTTTCTTTGTACTTGTCTTTTGGTTTTGCATGCGGTTGTGTGTGTGTGTGTGTGTGTGTGTGGTGTGTTGGTGGGTGGAAAGGGGGATTGGTGCTGTCATGTGTCTGACAGATATTGAAGATAATTGTCCGCTTTCTTCGTCTTGCCTGTGTAATTCCACCGCTGCTGCAACTTGAGCAACGCTCACCTGGGCAGGAGAGGAGGGTAAGGATCCAGGAGGGAGCTACAAAAACGTGGGGGTTGGAATGTTTGTTAAAAGGAAAAGGCGCGCACTCCTCAGTGCTGTTTGTAAAAATCTGCTTTATAGTCTAAGGGGAACCATTTCTGTCACATTTTTGTTATAATTTTATTGTCCTGTTTTAGATATTTGCCATACAGAATACTGATGGCTTTAAGGTTGTGGGAGAGAAATTGTAACATATTGGTTAAAGGTGTCTCAGTGAGGAGAAAGAGTTCCCATGAGGCTTCAGGAGGAAGGCAGACGGCAGATTTGTCGCAAAGTAGCCGAACAAGTGTATATTTGGGTGAAATATATTTGAATGATGAAAACCCTGGAGAGGATTATTCTGGCATCTCTGGTGCTGGATGGAGGGCATAAACTATTAATGAGGTGCTGGAATTCCGATTTTTCAGACGCGCTCCTGGCCACACATGGAGGCTCAGTACTGCTAAAAAGTTTGAGGGAAGAAAGGTTTTAGGAGGGTTTGTGTTTCTAAGTGGTAGTTATGATGAACAGCTTATGCTAAATACTCTCCAGGCACTGGAACATTTTATTTCTATGTTTAATGGATCTCTGCAGGAGTAAAATGTACTTTTTCAGAGAACGATGAAGTGCACTGAAAATTCAAAATTTTCATTGATTAAAAAAAATATATATATTTTTTTTTTCCCCTAATTTTCTCACTAAATCACGACTCAGGCATAACAACATATGGTTGCTGAACATTGCAAACCCAAACATTGAAAAAAGTCAAACTTTTGAAGGCTCTGCAATAGTCTGACCCAACGATTGCCTGTATCACAGGAATGCAGTTTTCCTTGATTAAAGATGCATATCAGCATCTTAGTCATCTTGATGAAATAGACCTATCTGATGCAACAGCCAACTGAAACAACCTAAGAAATAATGGCTGGTACTGACAAGCTGGAAAAAAGAAAGAAACAAAACCTGAACTCAGATTGCCTTTTTTTTTTTAAAAGACTAATTAAATTGGGCTACGGGGAGAAGGCTGACTGTAGTCTTGCTTTTCCTTTTCTCTTCTTCCCTCTACTCTAAATCCAGACTTCTTCAATGCCTCCACTGACCCCTCCTTTTCGAGGCAATGCTGAAAACATTGAACTATGGAGCCAAATTAAACAATGGTAAGTCCCATTGCTAAGCAAAGTCTAGAAGGACCGGGCAGACCTCCAAGCCTGTGGTCACTGGAAACACTGGTGAATGCTGGGATAATGCTAGGCTTTAACAGAAGCAGCACTCTCACTCCTTCCTCCTTCTTGGACACCCCAGTGTAAGAGCACAGACGCACATCCACAGTAAAAAGTATGCACGATTGCAATTTGGCCTTGGTTGCGCATTTATAACTGAGTCCTAGAAGTTGAGCTCTGATGCAACACCAGGTGCAGATGCTCATTCGTTGCCAAAACTCAACGATTAGACACATCAGACCTTCTCTGAGTTCTGTGATGATGCACAAGTTTGGCTGTACTCTATGGTGAGGTCATCTACCCACACTGAGGTCAACTGTTGTACTGCTTGAGGTGATTAAAACAAGTGTCCGTGGCTCCGTTCAGTCAATGTGTAGCAAGTTCATCCTCTAATTACGGCAGCAGGCGGCCCTCACCTACTCCCTGCAAATTATCAATAACACACTTCCACCTCTTTCCAAGGAGCCATAAATCTTTGGTGCTGAAGCTGATTCTTTCGCCAAGTAAGCTGAGAAGAGGAAGCTATGACACATGAGTTAACAATGTTTGACAGGTGACCTCCAGTTTTAAAACCCATACCAAAACCTTATTCTAAAGTAGCCTGTTGTTAAAAATTGTTTACTAGTTGGAAAGTACTACAAAACGTGCCTTACTGTGTATTTTTACTCCTATTTGTGTTGCTTTCCCATGATGCATTTCTTGGACTTGCTCCATCTTCGCCTCTGTGTTTTACTTCTGTCTCTACGATGTCCTTCCTCCCATCTCCAGCCTTTCTGTATCTCCTTTTCTGTACCAGAAGGGACGGGATTATGTCTTGAGTAGTGAGGGAAATAACCTGCAGGCCGTGGATGAAGGGATTTAAAAGATAGAAAAGTATTTTTTTTTTCAGTGGAGGAGGTTGGAAACAGCTGGATGCACCGAGAATCTGTTGAAACTTATCATCATATGGACAGTATTGGAGTAACAACATGCGTGATGAAAAAGAAAATCTACCTGGAGCTGATTTTTTTAAAAATTAACTAAATATAATCTTCTGACAACATCGACAACAAAAGGAATTACAGGCAACTGATCTCATAGCCAGGAAAATGTTCTTGTGTTGGGTTGTGGGCAGAACTTGAATTTACCAATGGCAACCTGTGTTCTACAGATAGGCACCACTAAGGAGGGAAAGGGCAGCATTAGTTAATGAAGAGGATTAAAGAACTGGCTAAAAACAGCAACAAAGCTTCCTCTCGTCTATTTTATCTCAAAGGAGCAGATACAGAGAGTTGACACAGGGGAAAAAAAGGACAGTGTCTTCCACCTCGTGTGAGATGATGTGCATGCATCTTTTTGCACATGAGCCAACATTCACACACATTGTGGGTGGTAGTTTTTTTTTTTCTTACACTGATTGAAATAGCGCTGAATAATGAATGTTTTTCAATGTAATATTGCCAACAGCTGATGTGAAAATTCTTCTGTTTTTGCTGTCCTGAAGCTCATCAAGAATTCGACTGAATCTGTACCAAACAGAGAGGCCATCTCATTGTCGTGCCTGTTCTGTTCTCTCTTTATAGTAAAACGGCGCTGGAGCAGTTTGTAAAATGTTGTTGGTAGAGTAACATGCCAGTATGTAACAAACTGACATTGCAGTGCACTGAAATGCTTCGCAGCAAACAAAAAGTGTAGGCATGCATCTGATACATTGCATGCTATAAAATTACTGATATTGCACTTGAGACTGGATGTGGTCCAGAGAGTTCAGTATGTCAGTGAGGATAAAGAAAAGGATGAATAGGCAAATCCACCTAAATTTGACTATCGGTATAAACGTTTGGCAATTCAGCTGCATCGGCCAATTAGAAGACCAGAGAGGATGTCCATTAATAAAGTGAAGGAGAACATGAGAGTGGTGGTGTGAGGAGTATGCAGAGAATATGATTAGATGGAGTCAGGTGATTCGCTGAATCAGCTCCTACAAGCAAATAAGAAAATGTTTGGGGTATTGATCATAGAAGCATGAACTTTTATATCTGTGCTTTTTTTCCAACACCATAAAATCTGTCAAACCCTGTTGTAAAAAAGGTAGAGAGGACCATTTTTAAATTCTGTAATTTATCAAGTTAATACACAGAGCTTGCATTGTGAAGATCTACAACTAGAATTTCTCATTTACTAACAAAATGTTGTGTTGTGATCTAGTAAAATGATAAAGGGAAACACGAATCTCTGTGACTATAATGTCATATTTTACTAATAAACTCTGATATAAGCCTCTATATTAAAAGCTGTCCTTCACTGCTGTGACATGTCCTTGAAAATCACATGCTTGACACTGCTTCAGCTCAAGTATAAGGAGGAACACTTGCACTTCCTTCTTGAGACTGCTTTGAAAAGAAAACTCACTGCAGCTCACCTGGTAACATCCACAAGGCTTTTTACAGCTTTCTTTTATTTTACTGATAAACCCTAACTGTTAAACAAATGTAAGTAAACTTGACGCCTTTTAAGCTGCATTCACACTGAAGGGCGAATTTACATTGGCTTCTTCTTTTTAGAGGCGTGTCAAATTCGCTGCTGGACGCTTGTCCAAAAAGGTATTTGTAAACTAGGTGATCTTTTTAATTGAAATGAAAAAATAGGTTTAGCAAGAAGATGTTAAAAAGAGATCTGAGAGCAAGAATGGTTATTCTGACAAATATAATGACTGAGTAGTAGCTGTTTATTTCTCATTAGACGGCTATGAGATTTTGGCTTTTTGGGACCAGCGGGTACTTCCAATTCGAAATGCTGGGGGGGGGGTCGTGTGTCCAGTTCTCATAGACTGTCAATGTTTCTAATGCAAGCCATTTCCATGTATCAAATGGATTAATGACATCACCCCTCGCCCCAATTGTCACGAATAGATAATAAAGCAAAAATCATCTGAAGTTTCTGAAGTCAATCTGTGACACAACCTTGTTTATAGTGAAGAACCGGACTGCTGAAGTGTTTCAGTGCAACATTGCTCTTTTCTAAAACCAGCTTCTGGTGGTTATTTGAGGAAATGCAATGTTTCACACTTCAATTTTGGTTTCAAGTTTAAAATTGAAAATGGGGGCTTGATAGAAAACAGTGGATCACATAACTATGTACTTTGCCAATCTATTTATATAGTCACTGGTAACAACCCTATTTTGCTGGTTGGTCCCTTACAGCGTCCTAATCTGTTTTTATTAAAAATGCCACAGCTTTAGACGTGAAACAGTTGCAGTTTTATTTTTCATTTTCCAAAAGAAAAACATACCGTTGTTGTTGAAATTCTCCAAATGTTGGTCTATAGATGGAATTAGCAACAAACTTTTGCAAGACAGCAGGTTTTGAGTAAATCAAAGATCCGTATTTGGCGTCCAGAAAGAGCGGGATGTTCTAAGATTATCTTTCCAATGTCAAGTTGCCAAATGTTAAAAGAAAAAAAAGAACATTTTTCTCTTTAAAAACGGAATATTCCTCAACGGAGCAACGTTGTTTTGTAGCTAATGTCAGACTGTTGTAGCAACCCAGGTGGGTCTATTTTGGAGGGAAAAGCTGCTTATACAAACATACATAGCTGCTTGTATGAGAGCATGTACTATGTTTGTCCATTTGTGTGTGCAGATGCTGGGATAGTGTTTGCATGCTGCAGAAATGTGTAACACATTAAGTCCTGGCAGTCCATCGACATGCATAAGTTTGATTCATATGTACAGTAGTGCTCCAAGAGGCTGCTTTTCTTTCCAGGATTTGCCAGCGATTTCTCCCTTTTGCATGCAGGATTTTCATTTGCAGACAGTCTGAACACTTCGGAATGGAAGGACAAACAGGAGAGCCAATCGTTAGTGACAGCAGAGCACAGCTTTGACAGCACGTCTGTGTCGGGCTTCAAACACACTTTGCTTCCTTGCTATCTCTAGATCGCAATACACGGCGTCTTGAGAATTTGCCCAGAATTTGCTTTGTCTTTCTTCCACATGCTTTATATTGTTGTGGTTGATGGCATTACTTGAATGTATGTGGGAGAGAGGATTTGAGAGCAGACTTGGCTTGTGGCCTGACTCCCCACTGTGCACAACATATCATGCCAAGGTTCTTTTAATTAGGCTGATCAAGTGTTTTGAGTACTGGACCAGCACTCAGTGCCACAAACACATTTTCAAGCAAGACTCCAGCTCTTCCTCGGCACTTTTTTCTTTTCACGCATGTCTTGGGTGTGGGGGTGTCCCGAGTCTTTTTTATTTAATGTCCATTCGCATTTTCTAGTTGATATGTTTAACTTTGCAAATATGTGTTAAGATACATCCTTCATGTTTTAGTTCTGCTTTGACCTCTTTCGGAAATACAGCAAAACATCAAAGCACGTCTGCGCTTGACTCTAATGAGTTTCTATTGTGGAAGAAATCCAAGGAAACATTACAAATATATATGTACATATTTTATAAAGTCCGCAAACAAATACTTATTCTGAACTACATGTCGCTTTTGACTTAAAAAAAAAAAAAAAAAAAATTGTGAACAAAAAAATGACCTGTACACCGACCAACCTGATGGAATACACTGTCCATCAAGGAGATGTTGTGTGCTGCTGTTGTTTCTTGTTGTCACGGTAACGATAGTCTTTATTTCTTCAGGGGCCCAGAGGCTTTTGGATTGCCTGTTTTATGTCTGGAATGTAACGGCGAGATTAAGGTTATGTGTGTGTGTGTGTGTGTGTGTGTGTGTGTGTGTGTGTGAGGGTGTGTGTGTGTGTGTGTGTTTGTGTCTTTCACTGTATGTCTGAGTGTGTAAGTGTTGGTCCATAAAAAGCAGCTGATCTTCAGACGCCTCTGTCTTTTTGTGGCTTTATCGCATTTGTGCTTGCTGACACTTGAAGGCATTCAGTTTAGACCAAGACTTTTGCTCCTTAGCAAAATAAATAAATAAACAAACATGCTTCACATGAAGAGAATTGTGTGGTTTTTTTTTTCATCACTGTTTTAAGAGGCATATTTCTTCCACCATGGCAGTGGTACATTTGCCTGCTCTCTACTGACTCCTACAGCATTTTTCTTTCTGTGCCTGCTTTTAACATAAAGCCAAAAACTAAGCGATTCAGGGCTTTTTTGGGCTTTTATAGCAACTCATTCTTGGTTAAATAAAACGCATGCCACAACCCAAAGCAAGTGAATTAATAATAGTTAATTTGTTATCCAGAAGAAACATAGAGATAGGAATAAGGAATATTAAGTTCTTTCTTTTAATTGTAAACGTTTCATCCTTGTCGGGCGAAAATCAGCAGAGGTGAAAAATTTATGACGGAAAAACATTCTTTTAAGTGGCAATAAAGCATGTGACACACAAAGAGTCATTACTCATCAACAAGCTCAAGTCTCACTGCCTCATAAGAAACCCGACAAATTCTGCAACCCCTGCACCCTCACTCCCTTTTCATAAAGAGAGGAATAAGTTAAAGCACCTCATTACAGGGCTCAGCTTCCCTTGGGAGTCATGCAGATAAAATCTCGAGCTTCAACCTCCTTAACCTTCCTTTAGCACCACCATGAGGTCCTCTGCCCAAGTCCTGCCATGAAATACGAGCTTGACGAGGTCACGCTGATTGACCTTTATTGTAAAAGGCGGAGTGTGATGTGTGCTCAGATGTAGAGCTTCTTGTAATGCACGGTTTAGCCATTTTGGGGCCTTCGTGAAACACTTTTGTAATCTTTATTCTCATATTTTGTTTGAAATTCTTTGTTAAGTAGATCCAAATGGTGATATTTAACCCCCCCAACACATGTGTCAGCTATTTCTGAAGATTAGCAAGAGAGATCCTGCTTTTTATCTTTTGGATATATGCAGGGAAAGGAATGAAGCATTAAATGTCATTTTAGCTAAAAAGTAAACATGCTAAATGGTATTTGAGTGGATCAAAAAAAGGCTGTCCTCGATAATTTTATTGGACATGTTCTGACTGTACTGTTGGACAAGCTGCATGAAGTCCCTGTGTCTGAACACCATCGAGACCAGCTCAGGCTCTCTGTATAAACACACTTCTGAAAATGATTTCCAGACCCTCTTTTTTTTTTTTTTTTTTTTTTTTTGTTCTTCATCTTCCATACTTGTGTTGTCTTTTCTTCTGTTTAGCACTTTATGCTTTGAAGGAAAGGAACTAAAGCTCAGTCATCTGTTCACACTCATTCTAATGTGGAGAAGTCACTACATCTTATGAATACTTTATTCTACAACATAAATAAACATAAAGAACTGTGTCAGGGTTTTCTGTTTTGTTTTTCACAACAGATTAAAACATTAAAAGTCTCAGTCCAATCATCTTTTGAACTTTTGGTGTAAAAGCGTTCCCAGTGGTCTTTTAATTATAATTATGGCATTTTTGACAAAATCAAAAAAGTTGTGTAGTTTTCTTGGATAGTTTCTGCATAGCGGCAGGAGTACATTGGAAATTCAACTCTGAGCTGTGGACGAGACTTTTGGGACGGAAGTAAGCCTCCACTGATATCCCGTCATACCTTCGTTTCCACTTTCTCCCACTAGCTTACAAAGCCTTGCAACCCAAAGCTATTAGTGGTGCAACCAAAAAAGCGAGCAATATCAGAGCTATCCAGCTTTGAGCCATATTCCAGTTCAGATGAGGAAGACGAAGACGTTAATAGATCTATTTGTCTTGCATCGGAATGGAATGCATCAATTAGACGACGCAGTTTTTTGTCACAACTGAGAGCTTTTTCAAACCACATTTTTTTTCATCAGCTCCTGAATCATCCTGATTTGAATGAAGACAAATTGAGAAAAGCACTTTTAATCATAAATTCTTTATATATGTCCTTCATCAAGTGCAAATTGCTCCTAGAACATGTAATAAAAAGTGGTTTTCATTGAAGTAGGTCTTTAACAAAATTCCTTTTAGCAATATTAAAAATGTTTAAAAATGTGAACTATAATCATTGTTTATGGATTCTTATAAATGTATCGATCAAAATGTGTTTTATACAATGGAAAACCTTGGACATAAAGCCTGTCCCATTTTGGTTATCTATACATTGGCGTGATGTCATCACATCATGGTGCAAAGAACTGTCCAAGACATGCAGCAGAAAAACAAATTAATCTTGTACTTTTCAGTATGATATATAGCTTCAAGTTATATCTAAATTATTATTATTAAAATATACTTTTTTTTTTTTTTACCTTTACTGAGAATCACAATGCAACCCCCTGTGACCTACTGGCAACCTGTCCAGGGTGTACCCCACCTTAGTCTGACTGTAGCTGGTAGGCTCCAGCAACCCTGTGACTCTGTAAGGGATATAGCAGGTCAAGACAATTGTTGGATGACACTGAAATGCACAGGCTCTAGGAGCTCCTTGCTGTTAAAAAGTCTTCAGACATGGGACAAGAATGCAGCTCCACACAAAAACAACACTTTAAAAAGGAAACAACTTCTGTTCTGGGTTTAAAAATAAAAAAAAGGTAAACAAGAAGTCAAAGAAGCTTGACTAATATAGACAACAACATAAGATAACAATTTCAAGGATAGTCATGTAATTTTGTTCAAAAAGTATGCAGTACAAAACATAGCACAAGAGAAAGGGACATTTCTCTGTTTAAAATCACTAATACACTTTTCAAAATGTATTTTGTGTAAACGTTTTAATTCAAAATATAGATGTTTCCTCACTGTCAGTGCTGCTTTGTTTTTTATTTAATACACTAAGCATCAACAAGAGAATTTAAAATAGCTGTTGCCCTGGTAATGACTTTGAGTCTGTCTTAATTACACGGGCGCTTAATTCCGTTTAAAGGCTGTAGAGATATGTTTTTGGAGTTCTAATTTTTCCATCTTGTTTCCCTCATTGGCACCTCTAAGCAACAAACTGAGTTCAATTCAATTAAGTTTGATTAAGTTCAGTTTAATAACTTTAATGCAGTTACATAAACTGTGTTTATCCTTGCAGGGAAATTTAAATGTCACTTTAGAAAAACGCTGTCAAACTTCAAGATTTTGTTTTTGGTCTACAGCTTTAAAAGGTGAAAATAATAAATGTGCATTAAGTTTTAGCAGAGTTTTGTCCGTAATGCTTCTCAACTTGTGCATCCTTCTTCTTGGTGCTGCAGCTCCAGATGTTCCAGATTCATCAGAGGCAGCTGGATTTATCAGGTTGTTCAGTTTCTCTGCGTCTCTGGCTTGCTGCTGTGCGTACAGCCCCCTGAGGTGCTTCTACAGCTGCTGACCACATACTCAGACAGACCTTCAGCCTCACAACCGGGGTCTGTCTGTCAGGAAGTCACTGAACTGGGATGTTGTGGAGGCATCCCCCAGCATTTCTGGATCTTCTCACACCGAATTAAAGGGTGGATTGTGTTGGATGCACTAAAAAAAAACAAAAAAAACAAATCCTGACATGGAGTTTGCTGCTTGCATTGTCCAAGTGAGAATAGGCCTCTAAAGCAGGTACATGATGGTATCTTCTACTCCCACACCAGCACATTACCCATACTGCAGTGGATTTTGAGAGCTTTTCACTTAGATGAGGTAGACTGTCTTTTCAGGAATTTGACGTGGAATGTCACCACAGCTGGCCTTTAATCATCGAGGGGAGATGGATGAGATTATTTTGGGAGGCAAATAGGGATGTTTTTCACTGCGCTATACACTGGAACCTTCCCCCTGACTCTGCACAGGTTTTTTTTACAGCTCTGCTGCTGTTTAAACCATCTAGGCCAGCAGCTTCACTCTGGCTGTCCGGCTCAGGTGTGTCCACCCCCAAGAGTGTACCATATCAGTTTTGGGTGAATTTGGAAGAAATATGTGTATTTTTAGAAACGCAATTCAGATAAATCAAAACAATGACGGAAGCACTTGTCAAGAAAATGAACATTTTAATATTTCAATCATAATAATATATAGGTCATTTAGGGATTTCTTCAAACTGTTAAGTGGAATATTAGCCCCATTTTTTGAGATTGTATTTTTAGTTGATGTGTACGTTTGTAAAAAAAAAAAAAAAACTAACAAAAACAGACTGAAAAAACACATTTCTCTATTTAACCTTTTTTTTCAACAAAAAGAGCAATATTATTTGTTCTCATGAGATTCATCTGTGAGGATTCTCGTTGCATTTTTCATGCTTTTTAAGTCATTGTTTATATTCCATAACACTAGTTTAAACATTTTGGCTTAGTTCCTCCTGTGACCTTTTATGTCTAATGCTCTGTTCACAGCAGCAATGTGCTGCGAATTGAAGAATGTGCTTTATGTGGTTTTCTGAAGGTGTATTCAGCCTGGTGGTGTTCACACTGCAAAGTATCAGACAAGCAGGAAGCGGCAGGCAGGGGTTTCTTCTTTTGTTTTTCTGTTGTTTGTTAGCACTTGTCTACTGTTTACAGTTGGAAAAGGCTTTGTGCAAAATGTCAAAATGGTGCAAATCTCGTGATTCTTGCTCCAGGCTTTTTCTTTCACTGCTCTATTCCGATAAATTGTAGCAATCCGCGTTGTTTGGGCTGTGTGCTGTATTGCAGCCCTCAGTTGAGTGGTTCTGTGTTTGGATTGGTGCACTGTATGGAAGATGAATTTGATTGGATGATTGTGGGTGGGGACTGGAGGAGAGAGTGAACATAAGGGTGTTTTGTGAGAGAGTGGGTTTGGATGAATGAGGAAAAGCATCAGGGCAACTGCTTTTGTTTTGGTGCTGTATTTGGTGTGGTTGCAGCTGACAGCAACCATTGAAGCTGTGTGAAGCTTCGTAGTCGAACACTGTCATACGAAAGACTTGGTGTTTTTTTATTTTGGCCGGGCACGAACAGCAAACATTAATTTCTCCTCCATAGATATTTACAACAGCTGGCTCTTCCATGTTTTGAAAAGGACGCTATTCACACACCAGATCCGAGTCCCTGATGGGTCAAAGTTCAGCTGTTTGATGTTTATCTTGTTGAACTTTCTGTGTGCGTTTTGTGAATGCCTGGTTTGTAAGTAGAGCCTGAGAATGTAAGAAGTGGCGCATGAACACAAGGGTTTCAAATACAAAAGCCTGAAATGCTGGTTTACAAGCATTTACATTTACTTTTCATTGAAAGTGTTTAGTTCAACAAGAGTTGCCTAGACTGGAGTGAATCTAGCTTAATCAGGTTGTACTCATTCCATAGTTCTTGTTACCAGAATTCTCTTGTAGCCTTCTTCTGGTTTCATACTTATGACTCAAAATAAATGCCATACCACACTATTAAAGTTTTTGTTTATTTCTTAGCGTGTTCAATCTTGTGCTGATTCTATAAGAAATTGAAACGTTCATTTTTCCCATTTTTTTAAAAATTGTATTTGGATTCTGTCAAAATCTGATTTTATAGGAAACTCAGTTTTTGGTGGCCTAGAGTCCCTGTAGATATACAGACTAAATACACAATCTTTAGTCAGCATTGTAGGCAAAAAAAAATAAATAAAATATTGGCAACAAGAGCAGTCACAATGAAATACCTCTTATGGGGAAATCAGGCAGTGATGAACAATGACGATGGACAGGGTTACTGTAATTGACATATCAGTGAAAAGAGTCAAAGGGGGCCAATGATCAACTGAATCAGTGTATCTTACTGTTCAAGTCCACTTCAGAGAGGCGGAGGGTGTAAAAACAAAAAGGTTGGTATAGTCTGACTCTGTTTTGTTCATCAATGGAAATATTTTGCATGAAAAAACCCTGCAATGCTCAATGGACAAAGCTTGCATGTATGTGGGACTGCACATTTGCAATGAGAGCCCTAATGAAATTCAGTATCGATCCGAGAGAAACAGACTTTATACATCATTCATGCTCTTTATCAATCACACCCTTCCAAGATTTCCAAAGCTGTTTGCAGAAGAACAGTGGAGTCAGGGAAAAAAGCCGAACTATAATTACTTTGAAGAGATTGTTTTAAAGTCTTTTTCCTCAGTCTTTTTCTCAAGGTGTAACTAGCTTATCTGTCAAAGACAAGGTCCATTGAGTGAACTGCTTAATTTGAAATTGATGGAGGTTGTTTGAGTTGAGATGAAGGGAAACCGTTTCTCTGAAGAGCACGGTCATTTAGATATTTAAAGCACCACACTCTTTACCCATCAACAGAAAAATGTTTGATATTCAAAATGTTTACACTAGCATGAATCCGCATGCATCTCTTCATGTGTTAAAGGGCCAGTGGTCAGTGACAAACGCTCCTTCTCATTAGCTCAGATAGTGCCATCCTTTCTTTTGTGTGATTTTGGTGGATGTTAGGAAAATCCTATGGGGTGGATACAGACAAAAAGCAAAGAAAATAAACACAGGACATGGTAACCTGACACAGGAAACCCAGTGAATGCTGGGAGTGAGCAGCGAACCGCACTTCCTGTTGGACAGCACAATGGCAAGTGGTGGCCCCAGATTCCGAAAAAGAGGCTGCAGTCACGGGGACAAGGAAGGGCAGCCTCCGTTCTCCGGTCCAGTGCTGATAAGAGCATAGATAGAAATGGCATTTATGTACCTCTTACTGCTTTTGGAAAAGAAAAACATCCTGAGGTTTCCCTGGAAACTGTTTCATTAAACATGAAAGATCAGGAAAATTAGAGAAAGTAGAAACATGTACGAAAGCTATTTCAAATGCCAAGGAGTTCAGGTCCAGTTTTAGCTCCCAATGTCTCTTTTGAGAAACAAAACAAACACATTGAGTGGCAAATGCACACAAATGCAACCATGAACCCATACATCCAAGTTTTATGTAAACCAAAAATGTTGGTGTTGGTCTTCCTTTTCTCTCCAACTGTTTTCTCTCCATCGTTCATTGTCCCATTATGTTGACAACATTGAGTTCACCTGGTTCATTAAAGACCCGTCCAGAATATTAAGATTGGCAGAATTTGTCTTTTTTTTCTTTAGTAAAGAGACATTTTTCTTTCATAGGAGTGCTTTTTTGACAGACAAAACCCTTACATAGATCTACATCTGAAGATTGAGGTAATTTTTGAAATCCAAACTTTGAAGGATTTGGTTTTGCAGTACCCTCAACTCACATTGAACTCCCTGCTTGTAATATGAAGTTTTGATAGAATTCTAATGTTTTATGCCTTAGAAATTGTTTGAATTTCATTCTTGGGTTAAAAAAAAGTACTATTGGTATTTATTGTTTTTAATATCAATAAAAGATAGCTGAATTACCAAATATTTTATAAAATACATTTCTTTTCAATTTAACAGTTTAACAGTCAACAAAGCCACAGTGTTCATAAAACTTGCTGCAATCAGCTAATTTAGGGGGTCATCTGAGTTACTTTATGTGTATAAATGTATTTCCTATTTGTTGTTGTTGTCGTTAGTGTCCCCCCATGTCGCTCGAAAAAAGTATTTATTTTGATTGGTGGCCCTAACATTTACACTGTTTCAGTTTTAAGCTTTAATCATTTTTTTTCTGCAATTCTGAACACTTTTGGATTTGGGTTGGGATTAGATTTAGAATTAGGATTAGAATAGGTTGTTTAATTTACCATGTTGTCTGCAACCAGGTCCTTCTCTTTGCTGTTGCTGATTTTTTACACATTTTCAAGGCTCTCATCCTCTGTACATGTTTACATAAGTTGTGTCAAGGAAGCAGAATCTGGTTGTTACATAGATAAGTGACTAATTACAAATAACAGATATCATGCCATATAAATGGATTTTCTTCTTTTTTCCAGGCTTTATGACTGATCTATTGTTTTGGATCACAGGCCGACATGAACACCTATAAGCAACGTTCTCCCTATGACGTTGTGACACTTGTTTTATATACTCTTTATTCTTTAAAAAAAATACATTTCAAATTGTATCATATCGGTTGTAACCCCGAGTGGGTTGTAGAGGAGCCATTGACGATTTCCCGACAATTTCCTGCCATCTGCAATGATGGTGGGCTTCTCTCTGCAAGTCCGAGAAAGACAATTGTGTCCGATCTTTGATGTTGTCTTCCCACTTCTGCCTTCCTCTCTTCCTGCCTCCTGGTACTGTGCCTTGCAAAATGTTTTTTCGCTTGGTCATTTGATCTTGTCACGTGTCCATACCAGGCCATATTTCTTTTCTTTGCAATGCTTGGCAGGCTGTCATGTGCACTTTCAAAAACTTTGTTGAAAAAGTCATCAGCAGAAAGTCTTTAAAGGTGAGCTTTAAATGCCCAGAACTCAGAAAATTCTGGAGGGTTTCAATGAGCATAGGGAACAAAAGCAGTCAGTCTGTAGTTAAATTTGTCCATCTGTCCATCCATCTATTTTGCATTCCCACCTTGTTCAGGGTGATGGGGATGCTGAATCCTGTTGGGCAGTGGTTGGAGACACCCTGGACAGGTTGCCAGTCCATTGCAGGGCTTTTGAATCACATTTTAAAAGCAATTCCTGATTTTTGAAACCTTTATAGGTCTACTTTATTGCATTTCCAAGTAAAGTTAGTAGTTAATGGGGCATAGTTTTTCCTTAGCAAAGATAGGAACCAACAATTTTAACTTTGTGTGCACTCTCCTCCACTGCCCTGCCACATTCGTCAGCACCACTCTTTAGGCCTGATCATTGGTCAAACTTAAAGTCATTGAACGTCATTGTATATATAACTTTGTTGCCTTTGTAAAATGAGCCCAAAGATGTGAGCATTGTTCTTCAGTCCTGACTGTGTCTGACAGACTCACCCTTCCTCCTCCTGCCATGCTGCTCCCTAACCTCTCAGACTTTTCCTGAAAAAAAGTGAGGAGCAGCAAAACACCAAAAATGATTCAGACAGTTACAAATCTGTATTGATCCAAAACTTGGAAAGTCAAATTTAAAAGAGCAAAAACACAGAATATAATTGAACATTGAGATGACCTTGTCCCACTGAAAACTGCCTCTTTCTTAAATAGTATCGAGATATTCCAGCTTTTATTGTGTTTTCCTTCTTTCCTCTCCCTCACTCACATAAGTCAAGGAATGGTGAATTGTCTGCTTATTTTGACTGCAAGCTGTGTTCTTTGTTTCTTTTCCATGATGCAAACACAAACCGGCTAAAATGTGGAAGTGCCGTGTCTGTACTTCTTATCTGGGTGTTTTGTTGTTGACCCCGTAGCGTGAGTGTGCATTCACAGCCAGTTCCTCCAGCCCCCCCCCCCCCCCCCCCCCCCCCCCCCAGTTAAACCAGGCACAAGTGTTAGCTCACCCAAACCTATCTGTAGCATTGTCCATTCAGTGTGATTATCACTGACCCACACTGCCTCCTGTCTCCGGGGCTCACATGAACCAGTACTTCCTTAGAGGAAGGAAATGTTCGTTATCCAGGGGCCAGTGTCACACGTCTGCACTGTACAAACCCAAACTTGGCTTTACAGTTCTAAGCTGAAATTTTAGGAAACTTCATCTTTGTGTTGTCATAGAAGATTGAAAATGTTTTAACTTTTGTTCAAATCATTATGGACGCATGTACCTCAGAGACATATTGTATCTAAGTGCCTGTGTTTGCTCTGGACACTCATTCACAAATAAATACGAGCATCTTAAAGTCCCACTCCAGTCATCTTTTGATCTATTTTAAAAGCGTTCCCAGTGGTCTTTAATAATGACTGTTGTTTCCTGGCAAAATAAGAAAGACTTGTGTTGCTTTCTAGGACATATTTTCTGCAGAGTGGCAGGAGTCTGTTCGAAATTCACCTCTGAGTTGTGGCCGGATTAACATTTCCCATCATCCATCTGTTTACACTTTCTCATGCTAGCCTACAGCCCCTCACAAACCCAACCTAACATGACTGGCGCAACAAAAATGGTGAGCAATATTGGAGCTATCCAGCCGTTTGAGTCAGATTCAGACGAGGAAAACAAAAAACATTTGCACATCACAAATGGCTTATACTTATGCAGCGCTTTACTACCTTCTTAGAAGGCACAAATCACGCACTGATGGTGGCTCCACTGCCTAACACCAACCTATAGCCATCAGGAGAAATGTGGAGTTCTGCGTCTTACCCAAGGACCCTTCAACATATGGGTGAGTAGGGTTGGAACCAAACCCCATCACTTTTCAATCAGAAGTTGACCCCTCTACCTCAGCACTGTTAGCCCCCCCCACGACATGTACGTGGACTTATTTGTTAGCAAGTGGTTGCACAAGAATGTAGTGGAGCAGGGAGCAGAAATGCAATTTTAGCCCTAATTTTGTTGATATTTGTCCTCAATCGTAAGACAAATGCCACAAGCACATGTTAAAAACACCAAAAACACTGTTTTCATTGGAGTGGGTCTTTAAAGAGATGGGAAGATCTTTTACCTCAATCTGCAAGAATGATTGTCTCTTACTGTCTGAAGGAATGGAATGGAAGCATGTTGAAAACACACATTGAGTTTACAGTTATCAGATCTCAATTTAAATTAAAAACTTCTGCATTCTGAGTTCTGCATTTAGAGCCAACCAAACCAGAGTTATTGCATCAACCTGGATCACCAACTGGTTAGTTGCACAAATTAAATACTTGGTGCAGGAAGAAAGATTTACAGCTGCTGTTTTTGAATTGGAACTTTTTTCAACTTCAAGGAAGCAGAGCTCCAAGAACCAGAGGGTTTTAAGTCACAGATAAGTTAGAAAGAAAGAAAGCAAGAAATAGGAAAAGTCTGAGTTAAAGTAACTTATCAAAATTCAGTGTATCACTCTTCCATATCCTTTTTGTCTGACCCATCCACTGCTGTCCACAATAGAGAGTCTCTTTTTCATTCATACAGTTCAGTGTATAGTTATACTGTGGTGGTTGCCATAGAAACCGGATAGTCAGACGATCTCATTACTGGCCCTTAACCATTTCTTTCTCACTCCTTCTCTAAGGAATTACCACTTTTCATTATGATTGCCCTCCCTTCTCTCTCAACTAACCCTCCTTCTTTATCTCTGTCTCCCCTTCTCTTCCACTCTTCTCCCCCTCAAAGGTCAGATGTTCTCCATGGTGGGGAGAGAGGAAATCTGTAAAAGCGTTGAGATCTATTCAGTTGCCCCCACCCATTGCACCCCACAATCACTCTGTTCCTTTTCTATGGCTGCAAAGAAAGGAGCCAGGGAAGAAGGGAGGGAAAAGAGGAGCCTCAAGTCTGCTGTTCTTTAGAGCGCATTTTAGAATCTGTTTCTTTTTTTCTGGCCTCCTCTTTTTTCTCCTCAAAGCGTTCTTTTGTGTGGAAAATAGCTGCTTGAACTGATGGCGGAGTAGTGTCCACAATCAATAGCCCATGAAGTCACTCATACACACCCATTCTGTGCACACGCACTGTATACTGTGTGAACACATCAGTGGAAGTTTATGCGCACACACAGACACTTTCTCACACAGACACACGCACTCCATCTTTGTCAGTTTGGAAAGGTTGCTTAATAACTGCATGTTTTTATTCTGCATCATACTTGATTAAATAACAGACTTTTAAATGTAATTACATGTAGGACTTTTCATAAGTGAACATTTGTGTAATCTTAATCATCATAGTGGGTACATGCTCTTCTGTGACCTTATAATTTCCTCACATTTCCCCTTGAAGGAAACTACTTTTGCTTCAAAGATGGTAGAAGTTCATCTCTGATCTTCTCACTGTCTCAGATTCTCACTATTTCATTCTGCAGCTGCTACAAAGAGACAGTGGACGGTGGGCAGATCCATATGCCCTATTGCACCATCAGGCATTGATCCACACAGGGCTCTATTCAACTGCGCAGGCCGCACAATTGATCTGCGCCTCTCTGCTGCGGTAAACATTTTACCCGGCTTGCCTCTTTTCTGATCAATAGCCTTCTTTTAATAATGTATCTCATTGATCAGTTTGGTCCCTGAGTAAATTGATCAATTATTTTAATCTATTTCCTTCTTGCTCACTTTCTTTCTTTCTTGTGTAAAAAGGTGCACAAAATTCAACAGTTAGTTTTATTGTCATGGAACACATTCATAGTAGTATAGCCTCAGTTGGAACGAGAAGGAAATGCTTTGACACTGAACTCTTGATTTTGGAGAGCAGATCAAGTTATCTGGAAAAGTCGAGCGTTTGCAGCAGCTTCTTATTTGTGGACAGTGCTGCAGTAGCAACCAATAAAAAAAACTAAAAACTAAAAGGGATTTAGTTTGCTCACACTCTTTGCCCAACTTACTCCTTTTTGCTTAATAGAGCTGATGAACTACACTTCACTTTCTTAGCTCAGGTCAACTTCACTACTGCCAAGTAAAGTGGGCTGGTGAACTGGACTCCAGACCAGAGCAGTCCAGTGTGAAAACACAAAGGATGCAACGATTCCTTTTCCACACGATTTGATTCAAACCTGGGTGTCACGGTTTTGTTTTGGTTCAATATATGATTTGTGGATTGCAAAACAACAACCAAAAACAAAGAATTCTGAAAAATATCTGTTTTAATAAGAAAGTAAATACCTTTCATGGCTTATACTAAGCCTGGTGTGATGTAATAAAACCTTAAAAAACTAAATCCTTCTCAAATAAACACGTTTGACACTTTCAATGTAAACACATTGGTATGCACATAGGGTACATAGGGTTTGGTTTTAAACTGAGAATTGTGGCATCCGTAGAAAGTCACTACCTTTAAGTTAAGGTGGATTAACATCTTGCCCCAATCTTCAACAAATGTATGCAGGTGATCTTTATTGATGTCGGTTTTGATTGCATGCCCAAACACATAGAAGACTTACTTATCTCTCCTGAGACCGTTTGCTAGGTGGTATATCCAACTTCCTTTTGATAATTTTTCAAATTTCTTTCAAAACCCAGTCTTCTATGAAGCAGTTAACAAAACCTCACAGCTTCATTCAAAAAAATAAATAAATAAATAAAAGTGCAGCCCCTGGTGCCATTAGAAAGGGCCTTTGGCAGAGTGGTAAAATCCTGCTGTCACTCAAAGCCAAAGAAAAGCGTTACAGCAGACATGTGACGGGTTGCCATTGGCTTATTTTAGAAAAAACGTGTCCCTGTGGTGACCATTTTTCCTTTCCATGTTGAACATGATAATTAACTCAAAACTATGTTCTTAAGATGTGTTTCTTTGGACTAGAAAGCTCCTCTGCATTTTGTACACGCTTAAGCTGAATACTATGAACTTTTAACCAAGAAAAAAGTGTTTTCTGAAAGTCTGAGTTAAAATTACTGCAGTGATGAGTAGAGTGTATTGTGGCCATCATAATCAGTAAGATGATGTATTCTTGAAATTTTCCTGAAAAAAATGCTTGCTGTGAGTTAAATACTTTGAGGCAAGAGAAAAAAATAAGCCAAGTAGATAAGAACTGCACAAAATGTGAAAAAGGACGCCAACTTTCAGAGCAATGGAACAACAACAGAGAAGAACAATTTTAAAATAAAGTGTCTCTAATTTAACAACAAACTTTTCCAGGCTTGAGACTAAAGCATGTAGACGAGGAAGCATAATGCAGTACTAAAATGCCCCAAAGATGAAGCACTGGTTAACATGAAGACACATATCCTCAAGTGGGGAGATTTAAAATGCTGCAATATTTTATTTTTAACAAAAAAGCAAGTATTTTTTGGAGAACTAATACAATAGCTTGTCCAAATTAAGTTGGACAGTCCTGATGATGCTTGAGGTTCTCCAGCTAGTGGTCGATTCACCTCTGTGTGAATCTCATTCAGGCTTCAAATTCAGTGAGCAAATGATTCAGTGCACGTTAGGCCTAGAGCAAAGTACGAGTAATGCTGCAGAGGTCAAACATCATCTAGTGATTGTCTGTAGAAATACAAGCTTGAGACATACAGATCGTTCTGCTGTTAGAACTGTTGGAGAGAAAAAAGGCTCATTACTTATCATGGCACAAATGTGTAAAATGTTTAAAAATGTGCAGAAAGCATAGACTCTGTATACAATCAAATGACACTGTGCATGACAAATTCATAAGCCAATTCTAAGCTGGTTGCAAAAATCATAATCAATTGCAATGATGCTCTTTCTTCATAGCTGCTTTGTGCAAAAAAATGAAACAGAGTGGTTAAGGATAATGGTTCCAAAGTAAAGCAATCATCTGCCACCCCCTCTACAATAAATGGCATCGAGCTGTGTGTCAGAAATAAGTGAGACTTCAAATCAGGATGTAATATAGCAAACCTGGAACACCATTTGGACTAGAGAAATGCTCTAAACGGTATCAAAGACACTAACATGATCACAGCAGAAGAGGTTGAACTATGAGATTGCGACTTTGCAAGCAGGCTACTGAGAGCAGTCAAAAATACCTCCACAGTAAAAGTTGGAAATCATTCATAGTAAGACAGGGACGCTCCTCAAAATCAATGGAAGGTTTCAGCCAAACTCCAGAATCCAAGACTGTATAAGCAGAAGGCATGAGGTAGGTAAGGATAAAACAGACAAAAAGCTGGAGTACAACAGGAAGTTAAATGAAATGAGCTGCTAAGGGAAAGCAGCAGACAGCATAGAACATGCTTTTATGAGACTGGAATTAATAAGAGCCTACTCACGGTACGCTTTTTCCTTTGTAATGTACAGAGATTGATGTAAGTCTAAAGAAGTACTCGCTCTCTGTAATGTGTATTGCAATCAAGTTGATTGGAACCCCAAAGCCCTTTTTGACTGGCTGGGGTAACTGTCCAAAACATTTCTTGAAAATAGTACAGTGAACTGCGCTGTGAGAGGCTTCAAAAGGAGGGCCAGCGAATGGCTTGATGAACTTAGGGACAGTAAATATGTGAGGTGCTGTTATTTAAACCTTTAACATAAATTATGCAACATTGCCTACAAAGTATTAGCTTGCCTAAATTGGCAAATCCTACAATGCCTTTCTACCAGAGGATGACAAAAAATAAACACAACAGCTATTTAGCTGTATTAAACAGATTGTTTTTAATTTTTTTTCTATTAAAGGCCATCTTTTGTCAGATGGTAAAACAAGAAAAAAGTGCATATAACCATTTACTATACTATGGTGTGAAAATAGTGGCATCTGCAGTCAGGCCCAGATTTTTGAACTCAATGGGTAGTCACGATGGGTGAACAGTTGGGCTTTAGTTGGGAACTCTTCCAAATATGCCCTCACAAGCATAGTGACACTAATCACACTAGCATAAGAAACTTCCCAAGGCACATATATATTAATTCACAATGAAACGCTTGCATTGGATCACTGTTCTGAAGTGTTGTTTAGTCAAATTATTTATGACATGCAAACTACTTGATTAATTTACCTTATTTTTCCCTCCATAAGGCACACTGCATTATAGGGCTCAATATCAATGAATAGAGAATGAATAACCTGTTTTGAAATATAAGGCGGATTGTGGGATGAAACAATCGATTGATCAATCAATCCGTCCGTCCGTACGTCCATCCATCCATCCATCCATCCAACTTTATTTATTAAAAAGTACTTCTCATGCTTGCGTAGCTTGAATCATTTGACAGTTAAAAGCAAAGAAACAGAAATTCTAATAAAAACTCAATACACCCTTTCTCCCTTCCCCTCTATTTGCACATACATCCCATGGCTCTGCTGTGAGGAAACAATATTTGGGAATCTTTTCATACCAGGAGCCAGCTCTGTCAAAGGAACATCAGCACTGTGCCCACCCAGGCCGGAACAGCAAGAGGTTCACTCCACATCCGTGAGACTGCAGTGTTGGACCTCAGATGCAGCAGACTGGTAAAAACTTTAGCAACAATCACCAACCAAACCGGCAAGCCCTGGTGTAAAGGATCCCCACAGGAAACACTGAGGCTAAGATCATAATAAGATAAAGGTTAAAATCAAACAAAGAACATTTATTTAGATACAGAATATGAAAAATGAAACGAAATACATAAATAAACTGCAAACCTTTTCTTGTTGTACAGCAGAGAAGGTCCAGCCAGGCTGAGTAAAGATGCCTTCTGGATAGCGACTAAAAAAGGTTAAAATTATTAACCGTTCTGTCTGGATCTCCCAAATTCAAATACAGAAAAAAATAACAAACGTGAAAAATATTTTTTTAAGAAAAGTAATAAAATTAGCAGTAAATAATAGAAAAAAATGCTGACTATTATGCCAATATTACATAGTTATACTATGTGACAATTTGTTCTTTGAGAAGAAAATGCATTCTAATTATAATATTAGGACTGATTTTATGTTTAAAATTGTCTTCAAAAAGAGATTAAGATAGTTTGACACACTGACCAAGCTTTACTTCCGTAACATATCCTCTTTTACTTCTCATGTTTTCATTAGTTTTTTTTCCCCTTTACTGCATCTATTTAAATGTTATACTTTTCTCTGTATTTGAGAAGCCCAACATCCAGGTTTACTCTTTGTGATAATCTCCTGCCCACATAAAAGCAAAGAAAAGCTGTTTTCTCAATCTTTAAATAGCCTTTTTGTTGTTTGTGCTGCTGGACTACAATCATCCGATGATGCTTTTTTTATGTTTGTTTATTTTCTTGCACTGCTGTCAAGTGCATTATTGCAACACTGACAGGCTGCACTCCTGTCATGAGCTCTTTGTTTAAAAAAGTGTGAAACTGAAAAAGCTAAGCAGAATTCTTTTTTTTTTTTTTTTTGCCTACATGTTGCAACAAAGTTATAGTCTTGCATGTTACATTCTTATATAATAACAAAGTGCATCCTTTCCCTATTTCAGTAGTGATTTATAAGTAAATTAAACAAAAGTGTTTCACCAAACATGAGACAGTAACAACACAGATTGTGCCTGGATGGATCCCGCTCTCAGTTTGGAGTTTAAGAGCTAAAGTATAAACCATTGGAGCTATGAAAGGTATTTTATAAATTCTAACAAGTTAATTTTGAATGTTTTACTCATGTTTTGCATTTAAGAATTAAAACCAAATGTACATGTGTAGTTACAAATCATGTCAAAAGCTGCACTTGTGTCTTAGGACACACACAGAAGGGAAGGAGATTGGCACAGAAACTCTTTTACTCTAAATGTTAAATATATATATATATATATATATATATATATATATATATATATATATATATATATATATATATATATATATATATATATATATATGGTTTTAAATAGAATGTAGGACCAAATGAAGAGTATTTTGATTATTCTGACTGAAATACAGTATCTGTAGTGATCACAACAAAAAACACCAGCTTCATTCCTCTGATGGACTTCAAGGGCACTGGTCTTCAGCATTTGTAAAGTGAGCGCACTTCACCCACATCTCATTACTAGTCCTAATTATCCTCAGCCACCACTGCCTTGTGTGCATGCATGTGTGTGCGCGCCTGTGAGTGCTCTTCTTTTAATTTCACAGGCACAAACAAAAGGCGTACCAGCACACACTCATTTATTCTTGGCACAGCCACCGCAGTACATCGAGCGCACAGACATTAAACGGTGAAGCGGTGGATCAATACCCAGTTTGTGTCCCTGACTTGGAAGGTATTTGAAATCCAAAGAGTTATCAGAGGCAAACGAAAACAGGGCGGAGGGAAAGTCTTTGTTAGTTTGACCTTGCTGAGATTTATCTTCTGCTTAATATGATTGCAGATTGGCCCTGATAAAAAAACTTTAACTAAAGGCTAAACTTCAGCTCTGTTTTTGTGGCCTTCAGGTTGTGCAATGATTTCATATCAGTTTTATCTCCTTGTAGGATTTGAAAACAGATGTCTTTAAGCATCAAATCAACAGTTTTCTCACTCCTGATCCTCCCAGATGTGGTGACAGAGTCCACATCAGTCTACACATCCATTTCCCGTCTTTCCCTGCCTCACGCTGGCCATGTCAAAATGCTCTGATGATCATCTGTCACTACGTTAGCATGCTCTGTGCTGTTTGCTTGCTCTTCCAGAACACAAGTGTGACATACAGGCAGAACAGAGCCAATGCTATCCTGTGATGCTGCCTTTTTCACACTGTTATCATGCATGATCCCAGTGGATGCACTTCATTTTTCACAGTGTGTAGAATACCCCACAACAGATGTTAACAAAGACGTGAAGGACAGAAAATAAAAAGAGCTTTGAGTCATAAAATTCAGATTATTCACTAAGAATTGATTCTATTTTGGTAATAATTATTTGTGACATGCTTTTTTGTGTTTTGCATGAACAGAAGTGGCTTAAACAGTTGTTATAGGTGGGTTGCTGTAGCTGTTTTTTTTGCCGTATTTGGGTTGCCGGTTTTGGTTCTGTGTGAGTGTGACTGCAGGCATCCGTGTGTGAGAGCGCATTTTGTCTGTCTATAGAGAAAGCGCTAATTGTAAAGGATGTGGCAGGTTAAGATAAGGTTATCTTGACGCAGCGAAACGTTTGAAAAAGAAGGCCAGGCCTTGCTGACGGAGTTAGATTGATTAGAAGAGCCACATTTGGGCTGTTTCCAGATAGCCATTGCTGAGCCTGTTCCTTTTGCTTGGCAGTCACCACAGCACTGCTCTCCTCCTCATCCTCAGCTCGTGCTCCCCCTCCCTGACAGTCCTGCTGTGCAGCAGGACAGTTGATAGTGCCACAGGCTGTCAATCAGACCCTAACTGACTGGCCACTGCAGGGCTGAGATAGTCCCAGAGTCCCACTTTGACATCCACGGTGAAGAAAATAGGGAACAATGTATGCACTCTTGCAAGACAGTTTTTTTTTTGGTTGCTTCTGATGCAAATTTAAAAAACAGTTTCAACAAAAACTTTGTCAAACTTGTTGTTTCCCCCTCTCCTGCTGTAAACAGACAGAAGAAAAAAAATGAGGGTGGTAGCTTCAACTTTTACATGAGTGGCAAGGTATTGAACCCCCCCCCAAAAAAAAAAATCAGCACTCAGTTCCTGCCATCAAAATCCTCCATTAGCCAAGCATTAGAAACAAATTAACTCTTCGCAGCTGAATGGCTTGTCAGAGGAAGTGTGGGAAAATCCTCTATTAGGCAGGAGCTAAGTGCCTATTGGAAAGCCGAAGATGGAATCCTGCCTAATAAAGGAATAGTCAACCATTGGAACAGCGGCTGAATGGAGGAAAAGAAGTGCTAATTAAGAGAACAAAGTTGTTGCATGTTGTCAAATAGGCTTCTGCATTAGCGGGAGTTTTAGGACTCATATCTGACAATGGCAGGTTTTGTCTTATCGCACGTGAACAGCTGGTAGACAGTAAGAAGAAGGGGAAAAAAATCCTTTATTTGGTTGCGGTGACAGTGCATAAGCAAATAAACGACAAATCTTCACTGCTCTCTGTGGCCACCTTCTTTTGCCTCATCTCTGAATCTAACATGTCGTAAGCCATCGGTGAACATGGTGCTCTGAAATTATTTAGGGCGTCATGTCTCTTGACGGTCTGAGTCAACCCAAACCACAGTTCTGCTCTCCTCTGCATCGCAGAGCCTGAGCATTTTCCAGTTTTCGAGCTGTGAAAAGTGAGCGGGATGGTGAAACAGCGTCATGGACTGGACTGGGCACTGACTCAAAATAAACTCAAGCAGGCTTGGTTAAGTATGGGCTCCATCTCTGTTTATCTTAGTGAGAGTGAGCATGGGAGCACAGTGATGAAATAAAAAAAAAAAGGGAGGAAAAAATTAAACAGAGTTGAACAAGCCAGTGTGTTTGGTTGGCGTTGCCATGGTGACAAAGTGCATGGATGCAGATAAACAGCACATTGAGTTTTGAGGGAGGAATGCGCTCCCTTCTGCCTGTGGTTTGGACAGGAGGTTAACACTTCTCTTTCTCAATCGCTTCACCACTCGACAATACATGGGACTGGAGGGGAGGAGTGAGAAGTTTCCAGCTTAATGAGGAACATACGCATGAAATTTTGGGCAAAGTAAAACATAAAAGAGTGTAGCGTGTAACGAATATTGCAAATCATGATAGGAGCTGTTGGGAAATCATTCAGGAAAAAAAAAAACAGTTCGGAATCAAAAAATGACTATTCCGTTCTTTGTTACTCAGTATCAGAATGTTGACTTGTTGGAGAGAAGTGTCTCCTTCACATCTGTTAAGACAAACTCTTCTGTCTTTATTGAGGAAGGGGAAAAAACTGACTTTTATGTTCTTCAGTTATATAAAAGATAAAAGTGTAGGGAGGACCTACACACACTGAAAAGGAGAACAAGTGGATGGGAGAGGGGGGGTAAAGAAACGACAATTTGGTGAAAAATTGGTCTCTGTGGCTTGCTGATAAGAGGCTCCCTTTCTCAGCTCCCCCTGACAAAACCGGGAAGCCTCGTCTGTTGCCCCATTAGCGGCCATCCCTACAAGGCCCTTCTTTCTTTACATGGCCTACCCTCAGCGCGGGCAAAATGGAAAATGGCTATTTAACCAATCATTATCCACTGAAAAAGACCTGTCACAAGAATGAAGTGGCCAGAATAATAGAAGGGACATATATGAGAGGCTGGAAGCACGAGCCATTTACTGTAACTCTAACAAAGTGCATGTATGGGAGGCATGTATGGAGTGCTATTTGAGGGATGAGAATCGCAGAGAAATTAATGAAGTCTTAAATAGAAAAAACTTTTGAAGCATAGTCTTAAAAAAGTTACAAAAGAATGTTAGAAAAAGAAAGGATAACAAAAAAAACCTCCACCATTTATCCAGAAAATGAACTCAATGCTTTTTTTTTTTTTTTTTTTTACTTATGTTAATGGGAGAGCTGCTCCATCACAACACAACATTCACCTGCAGTTCTTTTTCTCCAGCATTACAGCTACTTTTATTTTGCTCCATAATTGCTTTTCCCTCTGGCTCTTTGTTTCCACAATTCACCATTATCACCTCGCTGTGCTGCCATCCACCAGTGTCATGCAAACCGTAACACTTCTGTGCAGATCTCGCCCTGTGCTGCAGAATTTTAATGGTCCCCATAGGCCTGGCCCACAGGACCATATGAGGCGCTTTATGGATAGTGTAATTAGTGTTTACTCTCTGGCACTTACAGGGTCGACAAGCATCCTCTGCTTCTCCATGTGCAGTGAGGCAACCCTGACTTTCTGATTTTAATATTATGGCTAATGTTAAGGCTCTGTCGCTTCACCCAGTCGTTAACTCCGTGACCATTTTACGAGGTATTAATTGAGTTGCGATTTTGACTCAAAGACTTCGTGTTTAATGCTGGTTTAACTCAGGGTTTAATTTAAAACAGGCGCTCAGGCTTCCGTTTACACAGAAAGTGCAGTTATTTTTCTTTTACGTTCATATACTCCCGGATTTGTAACGCAATTAAAGAGTACATACTTTCACCGAGACAGGTTACCTTTAAATGAAAATCCAGAAACACAGCCAAGACGCACATGTTTGCACTAGCATGCATGTGCACAAACACAGAGGGCTGTAGAATGATCACATTACCTCATCTCACATGTATTTCAGAGGCCAGAAACATGATATGCATGCAATTGTTATTTTAAATCACCGTCTGGGAAAGCTGGACCCAAGGTCTAGAGCAGGGGTCAGCAACGTTTATGACATGAAGTCACTGGAGATCCAGTTAGGAAGCAGCGTAAAGGATCTTTTCTAAAGTCCCTCACTGGATTTTAGCTCGTTGCGTGCCCTGGGAACTGAACCCAGGTCCTACACCCAACCAACTGAGCTATCCAGCCACCTCTTACTATTGCAAACTTTAATACAAAGAAATACAAAAAATAAAATATCCAAGATATCTAAAATATTATTTAATTCACAAACAGCAGGTCAAATTGCTATTTTGGACATACTTTGGCATTGAATAAAAAAAGTGCTTTATTAGAAAATATTGCACAATGAAAATATGTCAAAGTTAAAATAGTTTTGCAACTATGTTTGTTTAAAAACCAAAAGTAATTCATTTGTGGTATGTTATACATACTGCAACAGGATTGAATATGTTAAAACAAAATACCATCAATATTTCTGAGAACTTCACAACTATTAATATAAGAAGAAGTGTCTGCTTTTGGGCGGCAGTAGCTCAGGTGCTTGAGCAGGAAGGCCGTCACTGTGTCCTTGGGCCCTCAACTCTCCTTGCCTTCAGTGTGGCTCCACTGGTGTCTGAATGCATATATGTACAAGTGACGGTCAGAGGGGCCGTTTGCAGCGTACTGGCAACCACACCTGTCAGTCTGAATCCAGGCCAGAAGTGGCTACAACAGTAGCTTACCATCACCAAGTATGGATGAGGTGTGAATGAATGATGAATATACATTACTTTATATACAGCACTTTGAACATCTGGATAAGTGCAGATAAATCTAATCCATTGTTATAATTTTGGCTTATTTATCTTGAGTTACATTATGAAACGGGGTCTGAGTAACCTAATGGAAGTCATTTCTGTGACCATGCTTTTGTTGCACGTTAAATGAAATGTTCTTACTTTTTTTGTTATTTTGCTAATCATGGCAATTTAAATTGTTTTCTTTTTCACCTTCATAAAATGGAGTGGTGATCAGCTGTGGATTTAATTTGAAAACTCATTCACATTTCAGATTGACATTTGGCCGAACAAAAAGAAAGTCAAAAAATAGTCTGACCTTGTTTGGTTATCATTCAACAAACTGAACCGACCAACCAACCAAATCTCTATTAAAAGTGCTTTTCATTTGTTGATGCTCACAGACCAAACCACCAAGTCCTGGTACAAAAGATCCCCATATGGAACTAGTTAGTAAATGTCAGCGATGCCAAAAACATGATAAAAAAATAAAGAAATAACAGCTGTGTGTATAAACTTTTCCTTTACGCTCATTTCAGTGGCGATAGCTTTAAAACACAGGAATTATTTTAGAGTTTACATTTTTTTATTTCACTGTGACAAAAGTAGGTTTTTATTTTCTACAGTGCGCATTAATTTAAATCGTGCGGTCATGGAAGCTGATGCGGAAAGTAATGTACTTTACGTGAAACTGTAACGTTTTATTGAAAAAAAAAAGGTGCTGTGTTTAAATGGGTGGGCGGGGTCACAGTGACAGCGCTGCGTGAATGGACCCTTTTCCTTATGACGCCATGGGGAATAAAGCTCATTGTGAGAATGGATTATCACTCTTCTCTGATCTGAAAAATACAAACAGACCAAGTGCTTTTCTAGTTGTCACACCCCGACATGCCACTGTCTTTTCCCTCCTCGTGCCATAGCGTGCCCTAGGTTGCCGACCCCTGGTCTAGAGAGTCACTGTGCCAGACAGAGAGTTCGGAGGCGGGGGAGTGCAGAGTCAGAGCAAGCAAAATGCCATGATTTAGGTGCAAACTTTTTTATTACAGCATGAGAAGGATCCTATAAAAAGTGAAATATAAATAACATGTGGATTACATATGATTCATTTTTGATTTGCATGGCTTGTGTTGATTGCATCTCTGCTCTACACACTATTACGTCTATGCCTCGTTGCAATTTTCATCAATGCTCACAGCTGCAAGGTTAATGTGCATGTGAATGGAGGTAATATTGCATCATGCTGACTGCCATAAAAAGCATGTTTCACCTCTCAGGGCCGGGCAGGCAGCATGCCAAAGGCCACAGGATAACAGCTCCTTCTCTTCTATCTGCAACTCAGGTTAATTAAAGTTCGTCATCCCTCCACAAAGTATGCTTTTAAACAGAGTGCTGTGTGTCACTGGATTGTATTTCAGTCCTTTTAATGATGGACCCACTTTGTGTGCATACGTGCATGTGTGGGTGTGTCTAATCAGTCTTGCTGAAAATTGTATTTCATTTAAAGTATTTCATCCCTACAGTCTCTGTGTTTGTAGCCCCCCCCCTCCTGAAGGGAGGGGTGAGTTAAACGTCCCTCACACAAACAGAGACGTTGCATCATGTGCAGAAGACAGTCGTAGCAGATCCAGTTTCAGGTGGCTTTGCACCTGAAGCCAAATGGGAAACACAAAAATCTTAGGGAACTGGAGACAGACAGGAGCTGGACTTCCTGCAACAAAGACCTCTATAACCCTATGATGACATGTAATACTTCAAATCCACAAGGTTAAATATGCAGGCTGACATTAGGAATGCAACTTTAGCTTACATCATCCCCTCATCAGTGCCAAGAGCAAAGATAAACAACAAAATCTGAAACAAAATTGCAAAATCCCATGCAAACTGAAGGCAGGCAAAAATGCACATAAATATAAATAAATTTTAGACATACTTTGGAATTTCTTAAAATGTTTGCAGCACTAAACCATTGCATGGCCACAAGAACACAAAAGTAAATTGTGACCAGATGTATGGACGCATTTACACATGCACCAAAACACGTAAGAATGTATTTATTTGATCAAACGGATCAGATACAAACATGCACACGAAGCAATTACTCTGTCCGCATATGTAAGCACAGGGACTACACGCTCTTTAGCCAAATGGTGTATGAGGGGAAAACAAACCTTTTCCGTATTGTGTTCACGCTTTCATGAGAAACCTTTTTTGTTGAAACTCTCTCACAGTTTTTAATTTCTCTTTTTTCTAGATCTGAAGCAGCAATAGCTTTCAGGGCTGTGTCTAATGCAAGATGCTTGTGTGAAATCCATATGCATTACACTTTACACCCCTATTTACTTTATTCAGTTCATTGTAAGGCGGTTTGTGCAATCTGCTGCAGGGCCAAAAGATTCGACGTGGACATCCAAGCCTTCTCTATACTGCTGTCTCCAGTTTCACTCACCTTTTTCCTTCCTGCTCTCCTTCATATTACTAACATGGAGATCCTTTCTTCTTCTCTGAGGTAGAGCGTGCGCTTTGAGCATCTAGCCTGCAGTTCTTTGCCTTAACTGATGTCAGTAATCCGTTCTCCTTGAGAGACAGTTAAGAGGGCAAATCTCTTTTAGCTTTCTTTTATGGGAGGCAAATTACTCCGCACACCCACACGCACATCGGGATTCGAACGATTCTGTTCAAAAATGCAGGACACAGAGTATTTGTTGATGAAATAGATATCATAAAGAACATCCCATCGTGGTTGCTGCCAAGTAAGCAGGGAGGTAGAAACTGTCTGCTCAAACTGCTCCTTCTTAAAGCGATGTGAGAAACACATTACAGCTACTTCAGAGCCAAGATCAGTTATTTCTGGTTGGGTAAGCACAAGAGGTTGCAACTGCAGGAGCAAAAAGAATCTACATTAAGGAGGGATATCTGTTAATTAAATCTGTCCCAGTCTGATTTTTATCTGTAACTCACACTGCCTCCACTGCTGGATGAACATGCTCTCACTCTCAGCCACACACGGTTACGGACAAAAACTTGCACAGATGCATGCAAACTTTAAATAAGCTTCTCCTTTTTATCATCTCATCATCCACAAACAGAACTCTCCTATGTTACTGATATACTATAGCACTTTTAGCTTGGCTAGATTTTCTTTTTCTTTTGCTAAACTCACAGTGCCTTAAGTTTGAATTCTTCCGTATTTAAGCTCATAATAATTCACTCTTTTTTTTCCTCTAGGAAGATCCTTATTCATTGCATTCTCATTCTTTGTCTTTTTGATTTTATATCACCATCTTCTTGCACTTCAGAGGCAAAAAAAATGTCTCGGCACTCCAGCTAAGAAGAACAGGGGTCTCAGAGGTGACTGCTGGGGGATGAAGACTTGGGGTGTATGCAGACCAGATGTTTGGGCTTTCATGAGCCTGGGGAGGGGCATCACAAGAGGACAGCAAAGAAGTGGGAGGGGGGGCATGGCTGTTCTCAATTACCTTGATCAATAGAAAAGGGAGTTGGTGCATATGTGTGTATGTTAAGGCACTGTAAACACTGTTGCCAAAATCCAACAAGGAAAGCACAAAAACCAGTAGTAGCTCTGATTTCGAGTGAAATCCCTTCTATTCCACACTATGTCCAGCATGCACCCTCTGATGGATTCTTGTCCCCTTCAGGTTTGAAGCTCAGAAAATGCATGTGCTAGCTAAGCTTATTTGCTTTAGGTGAAGGTGTTTGTGCAGAGCAGCAATAATGACCTCTTGATTTGCTTTTCAGTAAAACAGCATTTCATTAAAGCACCTTCAGTCACAGTAAAAGTGGACGTTTATGTTCTTCAACTCTATAAAATACTGTAGGTTCTCCATAGCAGGGTGTTCCTTTGGTGGCTTTGCAGTGTCTTTTCTAATGCTCCAAATGAGGAGGACTTGGTTGTGTGTGTGTATTTGTGTGTGTTTTGCAGGGAGGTGGGGAGGAGGGTGCTAGGGTCTGCTTTTATTTATTCATTTAATGTTGTGCCTCATTTACTCTGCATTTTCTTACAATGGAAACTTTGGCTACGGTCTTTTCATTTATGATATCATTTTCATCGGGCGCGGTGGAAGAGGAATGGGGGGGAGGTTAGGGTTCGCCTTACACACCACTTTTGATAAAACAGGCCTGTGTCCAATCACACAGATCCTCCTCTGTGACCTCTGACCTCTACTCCCATGAGCAGAAAAGGAGAAAGGCATTGGTTTCAGCAGACAGAGGGGCTTAGGCTTGCTGACTTTAGCTGCATACTACTAAGAACCCCCCCCTCCAACTGCTCCCAGGGTTGAATTCAGCTTCACTCCGAACACTTGAAAAGCCTACACATGTGCAAACAATTAGCCCTCATGGCTCACTCTGGATGAGAACGATCCGCAGACATTTGCAAGCGCGCACACACAAACGCGACAGAGTCAACAGTCGCCCATTCGCAGGTACACACACGCAATATCAGTATTATTCACTGTTTGACTTACACATACACATTCGAGTTCACTGTTAACATATACTATATAAATAAAATATGAAACATGGCTTGATCCCTCTGCCTGCTCTACCCACACATGCTAACATTCAAAACACATTCTTTTAATTTAACACTATAAAAGGATTTGTTTTCTTTTGTTCTTGCCAGCACTTGTGAAAATTCCCAAACAAAATACGCAGCACAACCAAACAGTGCCTCCATGCATGTGATGCTATAAACATCTGGTTTCCTCCCCGGAGTCCCGTTGCAACAGTGTGTCATCCTCAGCGAGTTTTTTAGTAGATGTTTCTGAAACTATCCAGCAGAAAAACACAACAACAGAGCGGAAGAGAATCCCAACAATAAGGAAATAGACTAAACAGAACTGTTCTCTGTTAGCTTCGGTGGAAAGAAATGTTCTGTTTTGAGAGGAAAAAAAGGATGAAAAGTTTGTCTTCATGCAGACGGGAACAAAGCTACTGTTTTTGTCCTCAGGAACTCCAGACGATTCAAACACGATTTCACATGTAATGAAATATTCGTAACTGTTAATGAATACGGAATGGTTCTGTTCTTTGTTAGGATTTAGTCGTTAATCAGCAATCAGAAGCACAAACTAAACATCTTGTTTGATTTCAAGTTATGTATAAGCTAAAGGAATGTACACACACAACTACACATCTTTTGCAAGTTAAATGAACCCTTTAAGTTACTTCTCAGCTACCTGTCAGCGGCCCACATTCAAGTTAGGTTTATATCAAACCTAATGGCTGAAAAGCTCAGTGGACCATTATACAGGTACAGTAATTGGACTCTGAGCCAAGGTTTTTTTTTTTTGTTATTGCCCAGGCTTAAATTTTTTGCTCTGCAGACACGTTCATCAACAGCACCAGAATCACAACTGAACAAAAAAAAAGGAACAGAACAAAAACTTTTAGCAGAAGAGAAACAGTTTTAATGGAAACGACAGGAAAATGTAATTTTACTGACTTTTATTGGATTGTGGTGTTTCTGTATTGCTAAAAACAGAGACTGTGCTACAGTCACATCAGGATACTGAAGGGTGTTCTCAGTCTGTTTCTGCTGAAGTCACAAACCTGCAACTAATGAGCGTGAGTAGACTTTTAAATGAAAACATGCACTGGTAAGTAGTCTGCGCAAGAGGAGAGCATTTCTGAGAATCAGTGGGTTTTTTTGTTTGTTTTGTTTTGTGCTTCAAAAATTTAGAAGGAAGTCAAGCAGGAAAAAAGATTTTTTTTTTTTAAATCCTATATCTTAGCTACAAACATTTCTTTTTCTAAACA
The DNA here is from genome assembly GCA_014656515.1 of Oryzias celebensis. Classification (NCBI taxonomy): domain Eukaryota; kingdom Metazoa; phylum Chordata; class Actinopteri; order Beloniformes; family Adrianichthyidae; genus Oryzias; species Oryzias celebensis. The sequence continues at coordinate 15,598,738 of BNCR01000009.1, forward strand.
GGATGGTGTGTGAGTAGTGTGCAGGAAAACACTCGTCTCTTCCTTGTTGGCCATTAGAGCAGCAGTCTTTACAGTTCATGCTCCACATAAAAGATAGTTTAGTTAATTAGCTAAAAGCAATCTGTATTCCATGGGCTAATTCCTTAAGTGCCTGTCAGGTGAGCACATGTTGGCTTTGGTTTAATTGATTCTTTGCTGTGCAGCCTCACTGTTGCAGAAGGCGCCAAAAGAACCTGCATGTGCAGATTGTAGAAATCTAGACACAAAGTTTTTGTCCTGACCTGTGATGGGAATTGATTTGACGCTCTCTGACAAAGATTTTAGTCTGAGCAGAGCGGGCCTGTGTTTGATGAGGACTGTGACATGTTACCTAGTCATGACTAAACGACTGAAGATTCAGAGAGGTGCGATCGGGTTGATGCGGATAATCGTTACATTAACGACGCACGCTGTCACGGAGTTCAATTCAAAAGCAATTAGGAGATCAGTAACCTTTTAATTCCACCATCAGATGGAGTACACGGTTTATGTTATGGTATATCACCTCAATCCATGTCAAAATGAAACATTAATCAATCACAGGGAGCAGGTAATAAAGACAGGAAGGGGTGGAAAAGCTCAGACTATTGATGGAGGATGTAAGGACAAGTTTACAGCACATCAAAATAAGACGTACCCACAGCTTCCTGCTAATTCAGTTAATTTTATTACACCACAATTTCGAAAAAATGATGAAACTGCACACACATGCCTGCTTAAACATTGGATCCAGTTTTGCCACAGGATGCTGTTTTCCGGCTGTTTAAACCTCGTCTCAAATTAGCTGCTCAGCCATTGGAAGGAAAGGCAGGCAGGATACCAGTAATTACTGTCTGATTGGTAGAGTGGCTGCAATTAGCGAGTGTAAGGCTTGCAAATTTGCATATTCAGAAAAAAAGAAAAGACTTTGCTGCAGAGCACAACTGCATAAAATGTGTTGTCCACCTCAGGATTAAACAAAAATAAATATGTCATTATGGAAAATCTCTGCAAAGACAGAGGTGATTAGAGGTGTGTGTGAAATGCAATTTACAACCTGTTTACACCATAGTAGTGTAATCACAGGCAAAACAGAAACAGACCTGAAACACACATTGTAAACAATGTGTAGGAATCTATTTTCTCCCCGTGCAGTTTTGCGTGCACTTCGACAGCAGCAGCACCGAGGAGATTCTCAGCAGTGCAACGCCCTTATCATAGCACATTTAACAGGGGGGCTAATCCAATCAGGTGGGATAACAGGGTTGCTCTCTGTGAGTGGAGGAGGATCAGGCGAGTACTCCTCTGCTTCCCATTAGTGTGTGTCTCTCCAGCCGGGCCTAACCTAATCCCATTTCCCCATCTAAAGCCTTAACCCAAACAAGCACGCAGGACAATAATCTCCGGTCACACTTCTGTTGGCTGCCCTGGGCCTTCTGATGCTGCTAATGGAGGGATAGCAACAAGGGTGCCAAGAGACTGCCAGAAGGACAAGATGTGGCTTGTTGTCTGCCAAAGAACCACAACATCCAAAGCTTTTTCTTTCTCCCTCTCCCCTTTTGTTTGTCTTTTCTTTAGTTTTTTGTTGTATTGTGTATCTATTTGTGGTTTGTATTTCCTCTCTTCTCCTAAACACACTTATCCGCAGAGATGCGGTCAGCGCACAGATCTTTTTGCAGCCGAGCATGTCAAGAATGCTGTTTTATAAACACGTTTGATTGCAAGTAATCTTAGTGTCCACACCATGTTCATTGCCATGAAATGTTTTTAAAATCAGCTTTGTACAGAAGGAGGAGGAGGAGAAAGACAATGATGGCGTCGGAGGGGAGAAGATGCACATTTGTGGCATGGAGGGGGAAGTCTTCTTTTCAGAATTCCCAGAAATGAATAAAAAAAGAGATGGAGACAAATACATTTTGGCTCTCTCTTTGTGTCTTTTTGTCCCTATCGACGGCACATGTTCCCCAGATGCAGAGTCCTGATCCAAACCTCATCGAGACGCCACCCTGAGTGTCTCAGATCACTTACACACTCTCCAAAGACTTTGGAAAAAAAACCTCATCCACAATTCTTATTTCTCTTGGTTTCCATAAGAAAAATGTAACTCTAGCTTTGTAATGAATTCCAACTGAAAGCGCGACAGCGGGTACCTCAAAGAGGGCTTTTTAGCTTAGCAGTGCATATGGAGCATATTATGACATTCTACAAACTTGATCACTTGATTTTAATACTTGTGGATAAGGTTTGGGAAATAAAACAACCGCTGGAAAGAAAATACGGAGCTTCTTTCCTATTTGTGTGTCTGTTGCGAACTTTGTTGTTCTCATTTTCACCAAATTTCTTCAGAAAAAAGCAAGAATGGCTCCAAGCTTCACTCTGGAATGATGCAGAAGTTAGCCCCTTGTAGTGCTTTGCATCTGGGCACACAGCTGGATGTGGAGTTAAATCACACTTGGTTATTGCTACTCTTCTGGGTCTCACGGCTGTTCTGAACACAGTTCCGCAGCACAAGCTGTGTGAGATAGATAACATTTTTGAAGCTGATCTGATGACAGCTTTTACCAAAGTGATAAAAAGACAGTTGCGCAAATCTTCATACTTAACTATCTGTTTTTTCACAGCATCCAAATCTGTCATGGAATTCTTAAATTATTCTAGTTTTTGGATTTTTTTTTTCTAGAACATGAAGAATGAACAAAGAGACCAATGTGGCATCAGAAATGCCCCCACAAAAAACAAAAAATGATTATCTGAATGACAAAAGCCAGCATAATCTAAATGTCACAGTATTTTTTTCTTTTTTTTCTGAAGTGTTGAACACAGATGTGTCAGTGTGGTGGGACACAGTGACAGAAAAGTATGGAGATTTCCTTTAAAATGACCTTCAGGTCTTCATGAACTCTTAGAAGAGGAAGTTTCCCCCTGACTGCTCGTTTGCAGAAGAAAACTCCTTTTTTATAAGAAGAAAACAAACACAAGACACATTTTTTCTATAATAAAGTTCCAATTGTGAGATATTACATTCCTTTTATTTTTATATTCATTACCTAAGCAACCAATTAACCCATTATGTTAATGCAAGCTTTACCCACAACACTGCTAATGCATTTGCAGAGATCTATTGAATTAGCACATTATAGAAGGTGATCCAGCAAATGAGAGTGAAGAACACAAACACTGCAAATGAAATGTGCATTGATGAACACAAAACGTTTAACAGGGTTCCCTTTCAGGAGTTTGTTTTTACTAAGTCAGCTTGTGAATCAAAGTAAAGGGATCTTTTTAATCTTTTCTTTTTAATTTGCTATTGCGAATTGAACAATTTAAATCTTTTTTTGTTCTGGTTTAAAGAAAAGTATTAAACATTTTTTGAAAAGCTGCATACCTGTACTGAAGCACGGTGGAGGTTGTATGATGCAGTCCAGATGCTCTCTGCCTCTGATACTGCGAGGGCTGAAGATAAAATAAGGGAAAATACAACATTGAAAAGCAGAACATTGTAAAATTTGCAACCTGGAAAGATATAGCAACCAATCCAAACCAAACTCTTCCTAAAACACATTTTTAATTGTGCTGCTAAGATGATTACTAAGCTGACAAGAAATCATAATCATTGCATAATCTTCATAAAGCTAAAGAATAACTTTCATTTTTGTTTGGATAAAACAGTTTTGCGTCTTAAAATCTTAATGTGGGTTTTAGTATGTGTACTGTGCCCAACAGTGTGTTTTTTAATGAATTACTGTTAAGTATCCATGTAAAGCAGTATTCTGATAATCTTTAGACAAGGTGAAAATTTGAACTTTGACTCCTCTGACTTAGGTTACCTGAACATAAGCCATCTTTGTCATCCCATAATATTTCTTGACTCTTTTGTCAAGGTTAGAAGCACCTGTTGTGACATTTACAGGAGAAAAGAACTGGCAGCTCTGGTTGCGTAAAACATACACACTTTTATATTTCCTCAGAAATTCAAAAAGCTGTATGAATGACCTTTATTACAGTACTTGGCTTCAAAAAGAACTTCACAACCAATCCTATAAAAGAGGTCATTAAAAACAAAACTGGACGTAAGAGCAAGCCAATAAGGAGGGATCTTAGGAATGTGACAGACGAAAGATTCATTTGTGATACAAAAGATGTGCATGAAATAAGTGCATAGTCTTTGGCTGTCAGGCAGAGGACGTCCTGCATGCTGGTGGGATAAACTTGGACAGTAGATGAACAAACCCCAAAGCCTGGAAGCTGAAGGTGATTTAAGGCCAATCCCTGACAAAGCGTTGGTGCAGATGGAGAAAGAGGTGGAGAAGAGTCGGAAAGCCCATCTAAAAAGTAGAAATAAACATCCATGAATTTAAAAGTAAAACTATGACTGTAATTGGCTGAGAAGAAAAGGTGGGGAGTTTAGCTATTGGTTTAGAGTGAAAGCTTAATTAATGAGTGGTGTGCAGAGCGAGAGACGTGAGAACCCAGCTTTCCCTGAGGTGAGGTCGATCTTTCTTATTGAAATTGCACCAAAGCTTCACTAATTCTGTGTTGACAGAAATAAACTGTAAAATTCAGCCACTTGTAGACACATTCAATTTTATACAAGGTATCTTCAAGCCTGAAATTTGTAGTGATAATTTAACCCTTAAGAAAAGCAATTTGTATAACTAACCTCTCCCCCTAAAGACATGGTATGGTCCAATGAGCTAACTTCAGTAGTTTAGTCATTTGCACCTTTGACCTCCTCCCATGCTGGTAACAAATCTCCAAAATAATGAAATGTCTACAAAAAAATCTCTATCTAATATTATAATGGTAAATTTGAACTAATACTATAAAAAAATAATAAAAGTATGTGATTGTGGTTATTTCAAATTATAAAACCAGACAGAATTACTTCTTTTGAGGATCGAAGACTTGCTTAGTGTGGAGGCTACAGTTAACATATTTATAGAACATAAAGTTGAAGGAAAAGTTGTATTTGTCTGGTAGATGTGGCAAAGTCTTGACTATTGGGCTAAAATTTTAAATGCTTTGAAGCCAAAGTCATTTTTTTTAAGTTTGAGACAGTGACACATTAAGACACAGCCTGCCAAGAGAAATCAGGACAAAAGTAATAACAGCCATGAAATTAAAAAGGAGCTAAAAATACTTTTTTTTCAGAACTTGGATATTTGGAATAATAATATGTATAATTAGTATAGAAGATGTCCTTTTGAGGGCAAGCCTGCATTACAACTGTGTTTGCACAGGAATCAGGTGACGGTTGTGTAACCAGTCCCTTTCAAGTTTCCGCCTGCTTCATCCTTCATCAATACGGGCAGGATTAATGCAGTTCAACACAGAGGCAAATGAGAGGAATGAACAGGCTCGCCGATTCTCAATCGTGCCTACATATTTGAAACCACCAACCAAATTGTCCTGGTTTTGAGCGTAAACTGGGAACCTCAAGAATGATACAAGCCCAGTGGGAACATACTGACACAGCACAAAAGATCGCAGCCGCAGTCTGAACCCCAAAGATCGCCATGCAGCCATCATTGACTTTGATTACTTTGAAAGTTCATGGTTGTTCTGATCGTTTTAGAAGTATTATTTTCTTCTTGTGACTGCGTGGGACTCCTATTTATCAACATGGGCTCCTCACATGAGCGGCGCTCCAGACTGCCGCTTCAGAGTTTCTGCCACGATTCAAGAGGTCAGAGTCATTTAAAATTAAAGAGTTGTCTTTGGAATCCACACTCTGATTAGATTACATGTTAAATAAATGATGAACGCTAATCAGTTTCTGGCCTAAAACGCCGATGTTACATATTTGCTGAGGGCCCCAGTGAACGACCTATACGGCAACCGTCTTTCTCGTCCTGCCAGCTTGGCAGCTGGAAGTTTGACTTGGCTTGTGACATTATGGAAAACATAACTCATAGCTGGGGGTGTGTTATCGTTGACTTTCGAACGACGCCTATGCAAATATTGTTTCCAGCTCTACTGAGGTCAAAAACACTGAAGCATCTGTTCCGACAGGCCCCACTGACACTCTGCCACGGCTGAACATCAGAGGCAGATGACGCTCCATGGCCATTAGTAACCACAGCAGCTGGACAACTACATATAGTCGCTCAAGTAACTATCATATTTCATATTTTGTATTTTCTCTTGTTGTGTTTTCTTTGTTTACCTTAGTTTTGTCTTATTGTGAATTTATGGAGCAACAGCTCCAGATGTGCTTGAGTTGAGGCTTTTTTTGTGTCAAACTGTCTCCTAAAACACGGAGGGCACGACACAATATTTGCTGTTTTGCGGTGGGGTAGTCTCATCATCCCCAACTGTTAAGGAACTGCGGCCGCCCACAGAACAGTGTGGGGCCTGTGGATCAATTTCCTGATGCTCCCTTTTCCAAATATACACAGCAGCCTCGGCGGAGGTGACATCGTTCACATGAGGGCAAAGGGAGAGAGGAGGTGATGGAGAGGAGTTTAGACCTGAAAGTCTCCACCTGGTGGGGTGGTTGAGGGCCAGCAAGAAGCCCCCGCAGCACACAAAGCTCGCCTTGTGTAAGATAAGCGTTTGGCACTGGGGGGGGGGGCTTGCGGCACTATTTTCATAATCAGAGTCAGTTTGTTTTCTTTAGACCTCAGAGTCTGAGGCTGTCAGGAGAGCAGCACGCCGGCAGTGTTGGAGGTTGTGTTTGGTAGTACCGTTTGGGGAGAAAGGGGATCTCTTCCAGGGCAGGTCAGGGATTTCAGGGGCTCCACAAAATTTACCTCCATTTGCCTTTGTTTATTTTGGTAACTGATCCCTTATTCGCTCACACAGATTTCCAGTTCATGAAAACTTTAGGTCTACCTCATGTTTAATTCCGACTCTACACTTAGACATTTTATATTTCTTCAACAACCATGTATCTTAAAGCATAAAATGAGCACAAGATAAAATGCATAAAATGCGCTACAATTTCTATTCACTAAAAAAGCTTCCAAACCATTTGAAAGGATATTACAAAACTTGAATTTAAGCCGTAAGTGTGTATTTTTCCCATCAGCTCACAGACACTACTAAAATGCTTTTTGCTTCTCTTTGTCCTTTGGCAATAGAGTATTGGCATAATACTTTGAGTGTTTAAAGGGAAAACCACTGAGCAAAAGCCTCAGAGTCATAACAATGTTTTCTTGGTAAAGACTACGCAGAATATGGTACTTAACCTTAATTAGAAACAGTTGCTTTAGTGTTGGGAAGATGAGATGCCTAGAGCAAGTATTTAGAGTTGACAACAAAGAAAATCAGGAGAGGTACTACTAGCGGAAAAATGATTTTTCATAGAAAATCTGGTTATAGTTACAAAACTTGATTGTGAAGCAATTCCGGATATTATTTTTGCATACCTATATCATTTTAGAGAGATTTTCACAGCACATGAGAAGTGCAGATCTAGTGCTCCATGTCTGGTGCTGTGTTTTTTTTTTCTTTCTTTCACCTCCAAGTAGTTTGCTTGCATACAGGTTTCTTGATTTTCTTTCTGTCTTTCCACAGTTCATTTTGGCCCATCACAGGCGCCGCCTGCCAGGACTCCTCTCAGCTCGCTCCCTGTAGACTCCTGGCTGCACAGAAACAGGAAATGGTAATGGTATTGCACTGGTTTTCCTCCCCCTGTCTGCATCCCCATTACTCCCTCATTCAATGAATTTAAAAAAAGAGAAAAAAACAGATGTGTAATAGCATATATTTGTGGAAAAATGGACACAGGCCATGAAGTACACCCAAAGTATACATTTTGTTTTTGTACTTTCCTTGCGCGCATGGAAGGAATAAAATATACATTGCATTACAACAATTGCAATGTCAGAGAAGAACTGTATCATTAAAAAACATTTGGTTTTGTCTGATTGTCTATTTTACTGTTTATCTTCTCCACAACTGTTTGTCTCTTTTGCACTTTCCTTCCTTTTAGTTTGGATTTTGGTCCATTTAAACATATAGAACTGTCTTAGAAAACAGTTCTTTTTAAAAACCATTTAGAGTAGGGCTGTAACCAGTATCAGAATACTTGGATTTTTACAGTCTGTTCTCCAAAATATGAGTACAAATACTTGTGACCTCAAAGTGCGTTGAGTTGAGATTTTTATAAATCTAATGAAATGTAGCAAAAAGTACACTTTAGGGTATAAACTAAACAAACTGAATGCACAACTGTCACTGAAAGTAAACAAACTTCAAAGTAAAGTGTCGGTGAACCTTCTCATTTTCAAATTAAAACTATTCCGGGATTTTTGTAGATAAAAATAGAGATTGAAGTTCACTTCAGAAACAACTTCCGAAAAAATCTTTTGAAAACGTAAAAACAATAGTAAATAGATTAGAATAAAAATAAAATAGAAAAACGAGAAGAAAAATGAAAGTATCCATCCATGGAAGTTAGGAGTATAAGGACAATGTGCAATGACCTTAATCCAGTATGGGTCCTTAGGCATCATCCTTCATGCTGCTGCCTGAAACTGTAGTCAGCATAGATTTGGGGATTTCGAAACTGTGGAGAACATCTTCAGGATTTGTTGTAAAATGGCACAAAGCAACAGTAACTTTATCATTTGTTTAATTTGCTGCTAATATACCAACGAGTATAATTTTTTTTTCTAAATCTTTGTTTTTGTTTCTGTTATGTTTAGTTCATTCTGATCTCTTGCCTTAAAGTATAAATGATGGTGTTTAAATAAAATACATTGTATTTTAATCTCCATTCATCCAGGAAAAAGACATGCATATTGCAACCATTCAGACAGATTTTTAAATAGTGAGAATCGTGGTTTGATCTGTGAATCATTTATCTTGATTTGTGAATCAAATCAGATTGCCAATAGAGAAGAAACTTCTTTAATGATCAATTAACCTTTACACAAATCAAAAGACATTCTCTTTTTACTGTATTGAAAAAGCTAACTTGATAAGAAATCAAACAGTACATTTTATAAAAATGCTGATCTATTCTGAGATTGGTGGATTCCTGGTTCAGGTGTCCTAAAGCAGATTTCTACTTGTTTCCCCAGTGAAAACTAAGTCACTGTAAATCGTTGTTTATGTCAACCTGGAATTGGCAACAATTTTTAGCTTTGAATCATTGGAGATAATGTTTCTTTGTAGCATATTGACATTGTCTTTTAATTTAACATCGTGTTGCTAACTTGGCAGTTTTGGATGGTGAAGCAGACCATTTTTTAAATTGAGTTCTTAGTGCTTCTTTTTTCCGCATTTTTTTCACTTTTATTGGGTTTAGCAGATCGTTTGGAAGTTTTTTGCATTTTTTTCAGCTTTTTTTAACATGCTATAAATCTTTTTCAAAGAGGATGATCTCTTCTGTTTATTCAGTAACTTCAGCTCTCATCATTCACACATGGGGCCAAAAAAAATCATTCCTATTTAGTTATTTTAAACTTCAAAACAGTGGAAACTTTTTTTTCTTGAGTAAAAGGTTGTTGTTATGAGCTGTAGCTGTAACTAAAGCGTCCTACAAAGATGTTGCCTAAATCAAAACCATCGAGCACAAAAGCAGAAGTTGCTGCCCTGTAGCCGTGTTGTCTCTCCACAGGTGGATGAGTCTTAACAACCCCCCAGCACACACACTCACACGTGTGCACACAAGCACAGGGTTCCAAGTGTTTATGAGTCACTTCACCCCTGGCCAAGCATGTGGTGAAGCCACCCAACTCCAGTCATATCAGCGGGATCTGCTAACTAGCCCCCACGGACACCGCCAGGTTTTTATAGTAAATTGTGGATCAAAACCACAACTGACTAAAAAACTGATAGACTTGCTCTGACTTCACAGCATTTTGCGGTCTACGTTTCCCTCTGAATTTTCTTTTTTTTTCTCTCTGGACTCGTTCCCTCCTTCTTTTCTCCCCCTTTCATCTTAATTCAAATTGCAGCTGGATGTGCCATTCCTCTTCATAGTTTCTTTTTCATTTTCTTTGTCTCAGCCCTTTAAAACAGTGTTTTATCTTTACAGATTTTCAACCAAAGATTTGTTTTCGTGGAAGCCCTAATGTGTTCAAGAAGGCAGAACGTTAACTAGGATAATAGTGGGGCCACAAATATGTCCTACAGATTTTTCTGCAGACATGCAGTTCTTCCAGTTCTAAAGCTTGTTGTCAGAGTTTTCAGCATAATATGATGACTTTCTCTCTATAGAAACACTCCAGAGATCTCTTGCAGAACGCAGATGTGAGGAGCTCAGGCCAAAAGCACTGGTCCTGTTTGCCAAAAAATAACCATAAAAATTCCACTCACAATAACTAACCACAAAACCAAAATATCTCTGTTTGTATTCAAGGTATTTGTCCCTGTAGACATGAACCTGCATTACACAGGAAAGTAAGTGCAGAAGTTTGATTAAGTGGGAAATCCATCAGAGAAGTTTTCTGGTAAAAATGAGAAACTGAATGCAGAAGTCTTTAAACTCGGTGTGGAGGTATTTCCTGGGATCGACCTCAGTTTTGTGAGGCTTCCATTCCATCCAGGCTCCATCTGTATGCAGAGATGCTCCGTAACATTCCTGCAACCTTTTCTTTTTGGGCCACACCTTATAATGATATGCATTTTTGGCATTTTAAAACAAATACATGGAGCGCAGAGTTCTGCTGGCGCTGCCAACAATTTCTCAGTCCACTTCTCCGCTGCACGGTTCTGAGCAGGTCGACAGTTCTCTTTCCCACGAACAGATTCTCCTGGTTGCACTACGGCGGCGAGGCCTGGTTTTTGTTTATTATTTAGATTTAATGAAATGTAGTTGGCTTCAAAACAAAATAACGCACATCTGTGCCGGAATATTCCTAGATTTTCTCTTGTTGACATGAATTCTGAGGTTTGTGTTGCTTTTATCAGAAGTTATTTATAAAAAAAAACGTTACTGCCTTTATTTGTATGTTAAATAAATGCATTACAGGTAAAAGGAGCTCTAAAGCAAAGTGACAACTTTCTTTTTTTCTTGTTTCAGTACTAAAGCAATTTTGAATATATATTCATAAATTATTAATTCTTCTTTTTAAAATGAAACTTAAACATTTTTGTTGCCCTTTTATGCATATAAAAATAATACTAACGTTGGTTTTTAGTTTACTTTTTATGGGTTTTTTTTTTTTTTTTTTGAGCGAGAAAACAATACTTTCATGGAAAGCTCGACTGGTATTAGTTTCATGTATTTACAAGGCAATTTCGATTGCAATTAATCCACAGTTGACACTAACCTCCTCCTGGCTGGCTCTCATTTACATCTACACTTTCCCATGAACACACTGTGTTTTCATGCGAAAGTTTCCTCATGTAATGTGACCTGGAGGGGCGCCAATGAGCCCGTGGAAGGTCCATGGCCTGAGGCCTGCTGACACCTACCAGCAGCCTAGTTGAAATGTTTATTTATATCTGCAGCAGCTCCACCTTTCCTCTGTCGTCTGCCAGCAGCCATGCCAATCCAAACTCCCGACTGATCCAGAGCATGATTTCAGAAAGAAGAGAAGCTTTTTCTCTCTCTTTTTTTCCTCCTTTCCTAGTGGTGAAACTCTCCCACCCTTTCCCTCCTCTTTGTCTTCCAAAGAGTAACGCTATGGGAGAGTCGACACAGAAGGGAGAGGGAAGAAGAGGAGGAAGGAGGGAGGGATGGGTAGAAGAAAACGGAGAGGGGGCAGAGGTTTACTCTGCAGTATGGGCTGCTAAATTGGTTTCAGAGCAGCAGTTGGACTCCAGGGATGCATGGCACACACTGCCGAATAGCTCTGTTTGCTTTTGAGGGGTGTAGGAAATGTGATCTCCATCCTCAGAGCCAACCCACATCCCACCCATCGCCATCACCAAGAATGAGGGGAGCTTTGAGGACAGCCTCCCTGAAGCAGGTATGCTTGCTCCTAAGGTTTTAGGAGTCCTAAACATTGAGCACGGAAGAGGGAGGGTGAGCACATTTGAAGTGGTTACATCATGACAGATAAAGTGTCCATCAAGCAGGCAGGGTGTGATGTGGGAAGGTAGGCTGACCTGCTGAGTCCCCCAGCAAGCCCAAGGCTGCAGGCCCTCTAAAGAGGGTTAATTGTGCCAGGCCAAGCCATGCCATGCTCGTGTGGGCAATCCGTGAGTGGGAAAAGCAGGGGGGGGAACCCAAGAGACCTCATCCACTGTGGATGTGACCTGGTGCTTCTGTGGGTCTCATGTGGCACACTCTCAGTCTAGAGCCACCCCGCTTACATACTCCATTGTTCAAGGGAGCTGTGCCAAATTACCAATACCACTTGTTTGTCAGCAAAACATGCTCCCACAGCAGAATCGCATGCATTTGTTTGCATGCCGCAGTTCAGCAGTCACCAACTTCTTGGACATCCCTCACGGCAAAAAAAAGTGAAGGATAGCTGAGCCACAACAAAAGGGAAATTTATGCCATATTATTTCCACTCAATCAATGAATCTAGTGTTTGATGAATAATATATAATGCATCAAATATTTATTCAAACATCAAAAAAGAAAGGAGCATCAGGAGAGTCACATATTTGTATGGGATGTATTGTGCGAGCTGTATTCAGGGGCAGGCAGCAGTCAAATTAATGCACCAGTCTTCGGCGCTGAGAAAAGACGGGGTGGAGTTACAGTGAGAGTTGTTTTGATGCATAGGGCACGTTTGTTTTAATTTCTCAATTGATGCGTGCACGTGAATACGTTGTTTTGTGTGTGTGTGTGTGTGTGTGTGTGTGGCTGCCTCATATTGATATATAAATGGAGACGGAGCGCACGTGCAAACTATTCACGCGCCTGCAGATCCCCATTTCTCTGCAAGACAGTTTGCTTGCCTTGCATCTGGACGCACTTGTCTTACATTGCATGCATATATGATGACAAATCCTATATCTAATTTACTCTGCTTTCCTGACGCACACATGCAGTATTTTATTTCATAAATCACAGCGCTTTAAATGCCGCCGAGTGCCCCACGAACCGGCGTTCACACTGTGTGGCTACAAGCGTCCGAGTTTAAATGTGCGTGCATTCAGAGTGCGAGAGGGAAGTTTATTGCGGTTGTGGGTTCCTTTGTGTGTTTATAAGCTTGTTTGTGTGTTTGTCATGAGCAAGTCCTCAGGGAATGCCGTCTCCACAGTAACCATCTCTCTTGGTGGTCCGTCATTAATAGTCTGTCTGGTGTTGATGATTTAGATACGGCGGGAAAAAAGGGTTGCAGTCAGATATATCAAGTCGAAGCCCATAAAAATCATTTAACAACCAGGAATAATAAACACCTCAACAAGCAAATAAATAATCAGTAAATCATGTGATCAGTTTAAGTAACCATTTTTCAAGCCTCCTTGTGTGTGTGTGTGTGTGTGTTTGTGCGAGAGTGTGCGCATGTGTGCATTTGAGCATTTGGTGTTTGTTTTTCCTCTTTGTCTCATTTCTCCCCCCACCTCTCCTGAGTGAAGAGAAATTGAGAAACCAATCTAAAATCCATCAGGATTTTCCTGCCCACAAGCCCCTCTCCCTCTAACCCCACTCAAACCCTCCCCGCCTACCCAGCACCCAAATACACACACACACACACAAGCACACGCACACACACCCTTGTTTTTTGTGTTGTAGGCGTCTAGAAATTGGATGAGATGTTCGTTTAGCGGGCAGCTGGTCTGGGGCCGATATGAATTGCGTTTCCCCACACCAAGAGAGGTCAAGCCCCCTCGCCTTGACGGAGTGAATCAGCCTATTGAGTGGTGCTTTAGTCCATTTACCAACAACCAATGGCAAGGCAGCAGACAGGAGAGATAGAAACACAGAACACTGTGTAGAAGAGAGAAAAGAATGACATATAAATTCATTGTTTCTCATCACCCAGCTGGGGCAGGAGCGGCTGAGAGTGATTGCTGGGCCGGGGGAGTGAGGTGGGAACATCACCATCTGAGGGCGCGTGTGTACGTGTGAGAAAAGAGATGAGCGCTCCTCTTCTACCACTGGTGGCACCACGTTGGGTTCACATGCGCAGTCTGAAACGTTCTCTTTAGCGAAATTTGTGTTTCAGAAGAAAACAAAGAGGTACATCTGCAGATGTACCTGCACGTTCTATTGAAAAAAAATACTGCACATTTGATACTTTCTTTTCAAAATAAAAGAACATCTTCAAACATGCCTAAAATAGAGACTATTTTTAGGTTGATGAGATGCCGGAAACAGTTTTCCAACAGTGCACAGCTGTGGCACAAGGTGTCTTTCTCCTCTGCCTGTGACTCCACATTCATCAGGGGAAAAAAAAGGATGCTGTCCCTTTAATTTTCATCCCAGCATATCTTGAGGAGTTAAGGCAAAGCAATTAAAACAAAGGCATATTTAACATGAGGTTAATGATTGGCTGACCCTGCAGTCAGCACAGTGACAATATCTTAATTATTGAGAAACCTAAAGTCATTACGCCTACGAATGGCCCGAGGAGCATCTCTATTGATTGGGATTCAGTTCCATTACAGGCCCAGCTTGGACCAATGAAGCCACCATTACAGACAGTCTTTCTCTATTTTTCTCTCCCAGCTCAGGTCTATGTCTTTTTATCTCTCTTTCTCACTGCCCATACCCCACCCCCCCACCGCCTTTCTGTGTTATACTGCAAATGGTTGGATGCAAAAAAAGGGAAAATGCAGACGTGGCTTTTGGGTTTTATTGCTTTCAACAAAAAAAAATTTAAAAACAAATAATTATAACTGAGGGTAACATTTAGCTGAAGAACAATTATTTCCTTTCTCCGTCACTCTACTTTTCTTTATGGTCCCGCCTCTTTGTTTTGAGTTGATGACTTCTTTTATCCTCTGTGTGATTGGAGAAGTTCATTGGATTCCAATGACTTTTTTTTTTTGCACTATTTTATTATCATTCACACTGAAGCCTCGCTTTTATTTGCACAAACGTTCCAAGTTCACATTAACCATGATGGCATGCAGTTAATGTGACGCTAACAAATCTAAGAATGAATTTAACTGTATAAGTGCTGCTCTGACCACACGTTAGCTCTTTAAAACAAGTCATTGTACAGTAATGATGCTTAAAATCACAAAAAATAATTCCGATTTTTTTAAAGTATTGTCATTCTGGCAAATGCATGATGTCAAAGCTATTTGAATGCAAAAAATACTAATATTCTGACAAACAAAAAAATTATAAAACAACTGTATTAAAAATCTAATAATGCACATAGAACAGTAAAGAATGAATAAAAAACAAATATCATGAATGAGTGACTTGACTACTATGCCTGCACCTTTGTAACATCATTAATAGAATAAGGATAATGGTCTGCAGTGCATACATGCATGCATGTCTATGTGCACAAGCATTTGCTAGTTGATTGATTGTGCACCGCACACCCATTTATCCAATAACCAATAAATTTGGTGAGGAACCACCCGATTCAATCTCTAATGGGAGGCCAGTGAGCAGGGCTCCATGTCATGATGTGTGTTTCAAGATAAATATAGAAGCCCGACGACGTCTCCACTGTCATGCTTCTTCCTCCTGCAGGAGAACCAGCATGGGGAGAGCCGGGATGTAATTACCCAATCAGTGTGTGCCATCCTTATTAAAACACTACTAACAGTGCCACATTATTGAAATACCCCCCACTGGACTTTTCTTAATTCATTAAATAAATTAGAACCAGCACACTAAATAATTCATAAAGTGATGTCTAATTTTTTTTTCTTTCCCCAAAGATGTTTTTAAGGGAGAAGAAAAAAAATCAAGTGAGATGATAAAGAACAGGTGATTAGGATACTAGAAACCAATTTGTGCTGAATAAGACTCTGAAGGGAACATAATTCTTTAAGACTATGATGAATATTAATAAATATTGTTATTATTTTGGTTGCTTGTTAAGCTTAATGTCATATTTGTGTGTTAAAAATTGTATTAGGATTTCTTCCCTAAGTGAATGGGGTTGTGTAACAGCAAGTTTGCTTTTTTTTTCCCACTTTGCCAGCTTGCTGCCTTGTGTGTCTCTCTCATTTGTGCTGCATTAATGCGCTAATGAGAATATCCTTGAGCTAGGCTGAAAACCTAAAGACAAACAAAATCAAGTGTCAGATAAGGGATCTCGCTGTGTCTCTGCATATCTTTAATTGACACATCCGCATCCTTGATGGAATATTTACCGCCTCTGACGATGGTTCGCTCACGCGTGGCGATCAAGGCTGTGTTCTTTCTTGATGATGTCGTCACGCTGTTGTGTTATTGACATCATTAGCATAGGTCAACCCCTAGATTCAACCAGACTTCATTATTTCCTCTTCATTGTTTTTGAAATGGTGCTTTTTTTTGTCTTCACTCAATGTTTTCGGGCAAAATCAAACTAGTGGTGACATTTTGAGTAATAAAATGTAAACATATACATACATTACATACATATATATACACACATATATATACATATGTGTATATGTTCACTTCAATGTGACTTCTGGTGCTCAGTTGACCTTTTCAGTTGAGTATTTAGACAGTTGCCAATGACCCTGAAAAGATTGTGTTCATGCTTAAATACAACAGTGTTACATGCTATAAAAAGTGTAGAAAAATATGATTTTTTTGCTTGTTTTTTGTCCTTGCATTCACGTTTGCATCATAGAGTGTTTGCATTTGCGGCTGTTCGTGAGGGTTTTCCAGAGAGCATGTTAAAGGATTCGAGTTTGTGCCTCCACTGGGCTTTTATTTTGGACTGTGTGTGTCTGAGTGCAGCATGCCTGTCGGGATGCGGCGGCCCTCTCAGCCATGTCAGGGACAGCTTCGTTGAGGGTGGCAGCCGAGGAAAATGATGATGATGAAATTAAAATTCTGCGCCTGGCAGAAGGGGCTGCCGCGATTTCACTGGCGGCTGTGCGCATCGATCTGTTCCAGCATTTGACTTTCAACCATGACAAAACTGTGGGCAAATTAATTGTTCTCCAGGATATTAGGCATCAGAGTCCATTAATCCTCTCTGGAGCGCCACGCCGCATGAATACTAATCGTCTTTCCAGGCAGCCTTCTTATCCTTTTCTCCCATCCCTCTTTCTCTTCCTTTTCTTTTGCTCATCCTCCTTCTTTCCTGACTGCTGTTTTGCACTTCTCAGCTGTTACATTTTTGTCCTTATCTAAATATTTTTTTCTGCTTCTTCTGTTTAATTACAGTCTTTGAGTTTTATCTTTTGCATCAAAACTAGTGCTGTTTCATCTCAGTGAGGTAAAAAAAAAAAAAAACAGTAATCACTAAAACAGTGGAGAAATCTGCAGCAGGAATGATGTGTCCTAGTTATTGTCTAAATTTCCTGTGTAGCAAAAGGAAAAGAATGGAACCTGAAAAAAGTGATGATTGGAGACATGAAGAAAATAGTCTGTCAAGGCACTGAAATGGGTTTTTGAATTATACAGTGTCTTTTTGTATTTTTCATTTATATTACTTTGCCCAGATAAGATTGTGCTAATGGTGTAGTATTAGTCTCTATAAGGATCAGCTTGGCATTTGAGAGAGGGAGGAAAAATAGCCCCCAACACCAATTATGTAAGATATTAACACATTAGTCGGAGCAAGATCTAATTGGATGCCAGCCCCGTGCACCATGACAACAATCACCTAGACCCTGTTTATCTCGTAATTGATAGTCTGGAGCTTAAGCAGCAAACGCATCAAAATTCATACAGTAAAGTAGGAACTAGCTCTTCCTCCCAGGCCACACATTGATGAGTATTTATTTTCTTCCCTCTAACCAGGTAATTTTTATAGTTTTAGAACAAGTTTCCTATTGAAGAGTTGCTGGGTTTTGATGGATGACCACTGGACTGTGGCGGTATTACTTACTATAACTTATCCAAGATTCAGGGAAGCTGGGATCCTGGACCCAGGACTCCATATATTCACAGGGTTTGCCTATTGACAAACCATCGCATGGATTGACTGTGTGCCATTATAAATATGCGTGTTGTGGAATGATTTTTAATTGGAGTGTGTTTGTGGACCCAATAGCCTATACTGGGCCAGAGATTCATTATCAAAGAACTGTTACTGTGTCTAGAGAGGATGTTAACAGCAAGACAGAACACAAAACACATTGGAGATGGAATGATTGTTTTTAGGCTATGTCACAAAAGCTTCAAAAAATCAGTCTTGTAATTGTTTAAGGAGATTTTCATGATGTATTACAACTCTGTGGTCTATAGACATGAGTCACGTTTCTCATAACCCCAACAGTTGCAGAAGCATCTATCTGTGCATTCTGAAGAATCTCTCAGCAGTGCAGACTGAGTCATTCTGGAAAATACACAAGACACCTAAAAAATAGTATTTTGCTCTTCCCCAGCCAACTGTACATCTCCTTCTTGTCATTTATCTTTAGTCTTTCTGCTTGCTCCTCAACAAGTCTGTGTCACCCTCCCGAAAGCTCTCTGCTTTCTTTTTGTTCAGTAGCACCTTTGGATCACCAGTGATCCAGAGCTTACAACTGTTCTGGATTGGGTTCTCCACTGAGAAATGAATACAGTCTGTCAAATATTCTTCTGTTGATGTAATCCATGTGGTTCTTGTAGTGGCCAAGCCCTCACACAACGTCTGGCCACATGCTAGTTGCTGCAGAGCTATCTGTGTGTTAGTGAGTGTAAAAAGTACCAGATTAAGCCTGCAGGCAGAGCGGCATGCATCTTTAATGTTTTCATGAAGCAAATCCCAAATTTTATTTTCTCTGGTGGAGTCATGGAAGGCTGTTGAAAAAGGAGAAGTGCTGGTGAATCTAGACAAATGGACACTAATGCTTTGGGCTGCTGTGTTTGTTGCTGGCGATGTCTTAAGAAAAGTTAAAGGAAGGTAATTATATTGTTACCCAAATCCAAGTCTGAAAATTCAACTCAAACTCCTTTACAGTAAGATTTGCTTCATTACACTAACTACTATTTCCCTTCTTTCTCTAAAAACATTTGATGGTTCTCGTTGTATGTGCATAGCATAAGCTGAAAAGAGAAATGCTGTATATAAAGTCATTTTTTTAGTAGAGTTTCAAGACTAGTCTTCTATTTACCAAGAGATTAAATGTTTCTAATGATCAATTTAAAGTCCCACTCCAACTCTATTTTTTTTTCTATTGTAAAATTGTGGTTTTTAATTGTGATTATCCAGTTTTTAGCCAACATCAGAAAGCCAGTGTCATTTTTTAAAGGCAGGCTATGTGTTCTGCATAGCAGCAGGAGCTCATTTGAAATTCATCTCTGGGCTGAGGGCGGGGCTGCAGGCGGGGCTGAGGGCGGCGATGTTGGCGGAGAAATTAGCATCCGCTAATTTACCATCAACACTTTGTTTACACTCTCCAGCACCTCACAAGTCCAAGCTAACATTACCGTGGCAAAAAAAAACCCCAAAAAACAGCTATTAGTATTGGAACTGTCCAGCCATAGCTAGAGGCTTTTGATCATTATGATTTCAATAAAGACATACTCAGAAATGCATTTCTTAATCTTAGATTTTTTATAAACGTCCTCCATCATGAGAAAACACCAAAAACACAATTTTCATTGGAATGGTTCTTAAAGGCCAGCTAGTTATTTTTTACGCCCCTCCAAGGTCTAGAATTTCAAGATTAGAAAGAGTTCAATCAATGACATGAGATGAAAGATATGTGTGAGATGTATCTATTTAGGGTACTTTAGTTGCAAAGAAGAAAACCACATTTGTCGTAGTATGTTCACCTCATTTTATTGTCAAACTTTGAAACTGCGAGATGAAAACCAATGGACGCACCCAACAATTTCACAATTCATTATGTAATTTTTAAGCTGTATTGCTTGAATTTTAATTCTTTATATATATATTCACTATTGGCAAATTAAGAGCATATGAAAAATTTGGCATTAAAGGAGTGGTGTTAGAAGAAAAGAATGGAATAGTGAAAGAGTGCAAAGGTAAGAACAGAAGTCCAAATCCCTGTTGGGCACATCTTTTTAAATCTGTACTCTCTGGCTGCTTCTCCTTGCTTCTAGTGCTAATTATTTGGGCTTGGGAATCAACACTCTCATCTTAAATCTGCTCTTTAATTGAGCAGTCCTTTCTGCCAGCTTTAGACAGCTCAGTGTGCATCTTCCGCATGGTTGGGAGCTAAACACACTGTCATTTTATTGCTCGCCACATAACTGGAAAAGCACGATTAAACCGACCACATACTTACCACAATTAATATGTTGACACTTCCAATGCCCTTCATTATTTTCCGATCCCATCACCGCTTAAATCTGTGGCCGGAAAATGAAGACGGAGGATGGAATTTGAAATGGTCAACAACGCTGAGTCTGTTTTGTTGTTAATGAATCTGTGAGTGAAAAAAAAAAACAATTATAATAAGAAGAACATGTAAGTAGAAGTAGCAGAAAAGTTGGCTTTAAATTTAATTTAAATGTCATGAATACCAATTGACAGCATAGCTACATACATTATTGGTTGCAAATTTGAAATTTGATTGACTAAATTAAGAAAAAAGCAGCAGCATATAGTTTTGAAGTCAGTTCATCATGCACTGTAATCTTTTTAATTTAGCAATCATTTTTCAGACTAAAGCAGGTTGCTCAAACCTTTTAGACAAAATATGTGACACTCTGGATTTTTATTAAAATAAGAATGCTTTTTTTGAAACAGTAGCTCAGTTCTGGGTAAACAAACAAGCAAACAAAAAACAAGAACAAGGACCTGCCCAAGCACAATAAAACAACTGTATTTTTTTCTTTATTATTCAAATGTTTCTGAAACACTCATTGGTATACAGATTAAGTTGTGAAGGTGACTAGATTACACAATGCTGTTTATACTGGATTTATCCGCCTTAGTTTAAGAGGACTCGCTCTTAACAGTACTTGTAAAGTGTTTTCCTGAGAGCTACTGTATGTGTGTTTCTGTGTGTGCTGTATCCACTCAGTTGTTAAAGTCTTCATTAAAAAAGAGTGGAAAGACATCATGAGGAAAATGTGTCATCAGAAACAGAAAGCAAAACTGGACAGAAGGACTTGGTTGGGAACGGGAAAGGGATTGGTCAGCTGCTTAAGTTAGGTCAAGTTTACTAAATTACAATAAATCTGTTTTGAGGGAAAGATACTAATTATTCTAAATAGTGAACAGTGATTGTTCAATAGAATGCCAAAACCATGAGTCTGATTAGAAAACAAAGCTTTGCTGCTCAAGCCATAAAAATGTGCCAATTTTACTGCCAATTTGCTGACAAACTTGCAATTGTTTTAATGGATTTCTTTCAATAGTGCTTGAACACTTGCAATCCTGAAAGTTTTTAAATCTGGTTTTTAATTTGTTTAAAAAAAAAAAAACGCACACACATTTAAAGAAATGTTACTACTATTGTTTGAAATCATTTCTGTTTCCAATTTCCAAAAGTTAATAGAAAACACATTATACTCACAGTAGCAATCTTAAAAGGGGACAACAGTTCACAGATAAGTCACCTCGTTGTTAATCCAACAGAGTGTAAATATTTAAATGTTTATTTCAGCAGTACTTACATCAGTGTTGTTTCTTCTCCCAACAATAGATGTAATAAAGTAAACCACAGTGTTGCATATAATCAGCTGAATTAGATAAAGGAAGTCTATCAGAAACCAGCTCTTCTATATTCACTTCAAGGAAGGATGAATTACATTTGTAGAAACAAATTCTCTGAGCTGTTGAGATTTTCATACTCATTCCACTTTATTGGGAGCATAAATCAAGACAAGGGATTTTTTTAATTCCAGATTAGGGGTGAAAGACAGTGTAAGATGGGAGGTTTTCTGAAAAGATGGGACTTCATGTGTCATGGGAGGAGATTTTGGACGGTGACTAAGCTTTAGGGTAACAGTGACTTTATATGCAGAAGAATCACATCTGGTTCTACTTCTAATTCCCACCTATTTCTTCTTGTTTCCATAGTTATGAATGGATACTCATACACACATTACATAGTAGGTTTGAGAGTTCAGGGTGTGCTTGTGCAGTGCTTTGATTCTGTGTTGTGAATTGAAGCAGTGATGTCATGGAGCCTGTTTACTTGCACACCAAACATCCAATCATTGTCTGATTTCTTGGGGTATTTTCTGACTAACATGGAAACAGGATAATTTGCTACTTTTTCAGAAAATTGGATTAAATGCATTAGCACATGTAGATTCCACCCTAAAAAAACCAATGCTTCCTGTCATGTATCCATCTTTATCTGATCTGTATTGCATTTTTGCATGTGAGCATGTAAGATGGGAGTTACGTCAGATTCCAGAGGAGTGTTGAGTTTATTTGTTGTGGAGTACAAGTAAACAAATAACAGAGATGCATTGGTTGTTTTGCAGGATATTAGCACAGTTAATGTTACGGCACTGCCACAATGCTTAGGAAGCATAGACACCTGGTTGTTAACTGTTTGTATTTTGACAGGTTGGAGTTTTAAACAGGAAGTTTGAGGTTACGATAATATGCACATGTTAAGCTAAAGACACACTGGGCAAATGAATGTCTTGAATGTGTGTTCAGCCAATGGTGTTCAAACTGGACAAGCAGGGAGGGGCTTCCCCTGTTTCTACTGTTTACTAGTGCATGTCCACCACCTGTAGTTAGTTTGGTTTGAAATGTCAAGGCGGTACTAATCTTGCTCCAGGCTTTTCCTTTCACAGCTCTACTCTGAAATATGAAAGACTTGGTGTCGTATAATTACACGGTTGACACTTCCGTGAATGAAAGGGAAAGTCATCCAAACATCCCAACCAAATCCAGGTCTCTGATTGGTCAATGTTTGACCTGGTTTAACTTGCAAGGCGCGTTCGGTGTATACGCAGTTTGTAAGAAGAGTCTGAAAAAAGACATAGAAACTTGTGTCGCGACGCATGAACAGTTTTGAACGCTGAATCCCAAAACAGCCCATTTACGTGCTTTTACATAGACGTTTTGTTAGAAGTGGCCACTTGAACATATTGCTGAGGCCAGTGTGAATGTAGCTTAATACTCAGAAATAATCAGACCATTGACTTCCATAAAGAGCAGGATTTCATAATGGTTGCATTTCCATAGACAATTTGCATTCATCTAATTACTCTCAGTTTTTGTGAGGAAAGAAAATGGGCTCATTGTTCTTCTGGGGCTTCTGAGGTACTGGGAAGAGGTTATGACGGGTCAACATAACCTTAGAGTTATTGCTCTTCGCTGCCTGCCTGCCTCCTCCACCAGTCCCTGAACTTTTCCTCATCAAATTTTTTTCCATGCAGCAGTTTCTTTTCTTCACCTCGCTCTCATCTGGATCATAAGTTAACCTTTTAGAGTTTAAACTTGGGATGAACTTCTATTTAGTCTTACCTCATGAAAGAGGTAGTTTACAACAGTACAATATACTGTCTGTCTGGTTTTTAGTCAAAGTCTTATAATGTACTAAAATGCCACCAAATGTTGAGAATGATCATAAACTCAAATTAGAAGGTGAAATATTCTTCTCAATTTGGAGCACTTTTTAGGTTAAGCTGCTCACAGTTCATTGACTTAGTTGTACAGTTGTAATGACAAGGGAAGTGAGCTCAAGTAAATGATAAAGACCTTTTTATATGCTTATTTTTAAAAAAATATTTATCACGCAAAGATTTATTTTGAAGAACAGAAAGTACAAAATAGCTTTTAGTGTGTTATTATTTGTGCATCCCGCTTTAGTTTTCTTAGCACAAAGCCTCTTACTGAAATCTGCAGGCCTCAGTTGTCTGAGGTATATGGTGTCATTTATACATTTGGAGCTATCACTGTAATTAGGGGTCTCAAATTATTGTAATAATCGCAATTAATTCATTACAGATATTTTAGCGTGTTGTGTTTTATTTTGTTTTTTCTCGCTAACTCATTTTCGTGTCAGACGGCTGCTTCAGTTCATGTCTGATAATGCACACATCGAAAAGCATTATCCCACTTAAACTGTATAAGAAGAAATTAAATAAAATATCAGAACTTTAATCCTGTTATTTCTTAAGTTTAAATTGTTTTTCACAAAAAGTGGACTATTTAAAATGCAGTGTGTTACGTTGTCATGGTGATACAGCGCCCACACCCACCTCGCTCTGCACGCTTTCTTCTCTGAGGGAAGTGATCGTCATGAAAAAGTTAATAAAGCATTGTTTGAGATTGAAAATTCCCCTCTTCCCGTTTGTCCTAATGAAGAAGCAAAAGTTTGTTTTAAAAACAAAACAAAGTCTAAAGTCTAAATTGTTTAATTCCTCCTTGTGTCTCATCTCCTCTTTCTTAGATTCTTTTTTCTATATCTCTTCTGCTGAATCCCAGTCTACAAAATGATCAAATTCACCAGACAGGTTTCAGGGAACAATAAAATGACTCACGTCTCTTCTACTGTATTGCTGTCGTGATAAACTGTGGAATCAGGTATGTCAACAACTGTATTATGGTATTAATGAGAAGTTTGTGGTCAATATTTTTTTGGATTGCTCAGAAAAGGGTTCCTACTTTTTTGGGTTTTATTTTTTAAATGTGTAAAATGAGACCAATCTGGACCTGATGCTTTTTTTCCTAATTGTTTAAGATTGAAAGAAAAAAAAAAACGTCATAAAGTCACTTTGTAGTTGTATTTTCATCTTTTACTGCACCACAATCTCACAAATTTAAATAAAACTTCTCAAAACAAGGACTTTTACAGCAATTATTAGATTAGATTAAAAATAGATTAAGAAGTTACAGATCACAATGATTCATTGCAAAAAAATTAATCGCATCACAGCACTAACTGAAATAATGAATTTTTCAAGACTTTTGAAAGGGAAGTGTTAGCAGAAGTTCAATCTTTAACTTTCACATGACACCAAATGTTTTTCAATTTAGCTTCATACATAATTTGCTTTTTGAAAGCCAATAAATACCCAGTTCATTAAACTGTAGTGAGGCTGTCCAAGGGAATAGGGCCAAATGTCTATATGCATGAGCTGGAAGTGAGACTTGACTCAGATGTTTGCATAAACAAGTGGTTCATCTGGTATTTGATTTTGGTTTATGGGTAGAAGAAGAAGACAGCGAAGCAGACTTCCTGTGATCCACTCACAGAGACTAATCTTACTGTAAACAAACACAGCTTGTCAAACAGGAACAATACTCTTAATAGACAAATTAATGCAGTGAAAGGGCAGTTAATCAATAGGAGAAAGCGATCTGCCCTTCCTGTTTTTGATGCTGGATCACACAAACACCTGTATTTGTAAGTCTGTCTCTGCTTGTTTCTCCGGCTTATGTCTGAACTGTACACACTGTGCATTTTGTCCTTTTACCAAAATGAAAGCTTAAGTAAGCATGAACTTTGGAATAACACTGAGCTCATGGCGATCATTATCCATTGCTCCATCCTTGGAAGTCATGCATTCCCCCAGCAGCACCTGGTCAGTCTTCCTTCTTCCCCTTGCCCTGGTGCAAGTTTCTGCAGTAAGGCAGGGCAGCCTCAGGGTCCGGGGTCCCAGCTGTGTAAATGTTTTCAGTTGCTGTGTGACTGGAGCTCGGTCCTTCTTTTTGATCCGATGCCAAGACAAGCCTGGCCTTGGTTGTTCTTGGCAGCTGCCGGGGACGAAAGAATGTCAGCATGACTTTAAAAATATGACGGTTTGTAATTTGGACCACAGAGTGAAAACTGAGCCACTGGTACAGGTTGTGATCATCTAATTATGCCACCCCCCTCCCTCCCTTTTCTTGATTCCCCTGACAAAATCCTAACCCCCCCCTCTCCTTTTCTTCTTATCCAGGAATGAAGCCGTAAAGCTGCTTTGTCCCCTGTGAATTATTTTCGGGTAGGCGTAATGGCTTTTGTACCCTGCTGCATTACCTCTCCTATATTTCCTATCATCCCTCCTTCATGGTAGTGCAGTTCCGCGTCTTGTTCGCACGCTAACCTCAAGTAGAAGCAGCCGAAGTGCTTGAAATAATCACAGGTCTCAAAGTTTTATATTGTAGCTCGTTAAACGCATCTTTTCTTCAGAGAGCGCACAGCATGTGGCAAGTTCAGCGACGAAAAGTGTAATAAATAAACTAGTTTTGTTAGAATAATAAGATTAACATCTTGTTTGAGTCTATGCTTTTGTCATAAGCTGGTAAGCTCCCAAAGATAAAAAAAAAAAGAAACAAAGAACTGTCTTCATAAAGAAAGCTCAAAGCACATTACAGTGGAATTTATGCTCATGTGCACATAGATGAATTTGTCTGTCCTCCTGTAAATATGCCAGGTAGTCTGTGACAGTATCAGAGGGGGGGCATTTCTCCCACACAAGTTGATATGAAGTACTTTGCAAATCCCTAAGCTCAAAGCTCAAGCATAGATGTGTCAAATATTTAACAAATGAATGAGTTTTTAATCTGCCGCTCAGGGGAATGGGGCTTCATGATAAGGTTCTTTTTTTGTTTTGCCTTCATTAGCATAATTTCTCTGGAGTACATGTGCAAATTTCGTTGGCTTTGTTTGGGATCCCCACTGAGATCTGAAATGGAGGCAGAGAATCATAAAAAACCTCGTCTCAGATGACGTGGACGCGCACCAGTAAAGGCGAGCTTTGCCAGCAACACAGCTCCTTTTGTATCTCTGACTGTTCATCCATTTGCCCTTAATTGGGTTAATTGAAAACTTAAATGCGAAATTCCTCTCCACCCCTCTATTCCCTAATTAAACTGTTGTTTTCTTCTTTATCCAATAACACTGTGCACGAACATGTTGCCAATCAGCTCAGAAATGCAACTTAAGCCATTAAGGGCTTGATGGAGGATTACAAATGTTGGACCCACTCTGAAAAGAGCACCATTGAAAATCCACCTAAGCTTGAAAGTAGGGAGTCATTAGGCTTAAACACAGATTTACTTCCACTGTTTTAAGTCTTTTTTTCTCTGATGAATTACTTAAATTGCAAATAAATGTAAGAAATATAATATTTTACTTGTTTCCTAATTTGTAAATGACTGATAGCTTGTCAGCGTTTTGAAAAAGCCAAAAGCGAAACCACTTCTGACGGAAGCTAAAGTGCAGCAGTCAGATCTGCAGGAACCGCTGGAGTGGACCCGCAGGGCCAGGATGACTTATAATGTGCTCTGCGTCTAAGGATGATCCCATTTTCCTTTTTTTTTATCACAGGCTGCAGCAGCAATCATTACATTGTTAGGCTATAATACAGACTCCCCGCTCACAACAATTCTATTTAAAACTCTTGTCAAATGCTTCTAATGGTTCTTGGGTTAAAAGGAGAAAGGCAGTGGGAGGGCGGCTGGGAGAGATGGAGAGGGGCTAAAAGGGTGGCAGAGCAAGTGCCCACAGATACAGTAAACAAATTAAGTCAGACTTTATTTTGAGAGGTCGAGTGCACCGAGCATGAGCTGGCGTCTGGTCTCAGTGTCAGCTAGAGGACCTTTATGCAAGTATGCTGTCCATCTCTCGCCGTAATGAGGCAATGGAAACGCATGCAGGCCAGCACATTAACAAGAAAAGACGAAAAGAAAAAAAACAACTTAATAAGGCAATACAAGCAAATGAAAGATTTTTGGAGTCATGTTTTAAACAAGTAGCCCTCCCTAAGCATGCAGAGCTGGAAGAAGTGAGAGGAAATCTGCATGAGTTAGTGTGTAAGCGTGGGTGTTTGGGTGTGCATGTGTGTGAATTCTTCTATAAACCTGGCAGAGCAGAGGCTGCCACAGACATCAGCTCTGCATTTGCATATTCATGGCTCAATTTGCACTTGGCTATGCAAATGTATGCAAACATCGTTTCAGAACATTTCAAAAATAGAAACCAGCATTCCAAACGACGTTGTGCCTCTTAATATGCAGCCACACAAGAAAAAGAAGGGAAAAAAAATCAGTCGGGAAATTGAACAGGCCAAGTAACGATTGTTTATTTGATATAAAACTGAAAGAGATTGTGCCGCTATCTCTGAGCAGGTTAACCTGGGAGAGGATCGGGACGAGATCTGTTCTCATCTGATGATTAGAAATCACTCATTTTTAAGGCTCTCTATAATTTCCATCTGTGGTGGTCTTGAAAAATCAAACATCAAAAAGTCCAGCGGCTATATTTTCTGGTATCTAACTGGAATACATGTTTTTTTTTTTTAAAGTGCACCACTTTAAGCTCATCATAATAAAAAGGTAGAACTTATTTTTAAACAATTCGACCGAATCGTGTGCTTTTATGCAGCCATGCTAGATGAACTCTTCCAACACTCCAGCTCCTGGCTGTGAACCTCTCAACATGGCACTGTGGCTCCCTCTCAGAATGAGGAAACTTTTCCAGACAAAAGATGAATAGAAGGGAAAGAGTTCAGCAAAATCCACTTTTACTGAAATCCTATTCATCTGTTGGGCACAAGGCAGAGTAAGCTGTTCCCCTGGCACTGGGTCCATCTGAGGGGCCATGTGGGGGCCCCTACAGAGCTTTATCTCTGCTCCCTGTACTCCTCGGGATAAACGGCTCCACAAGGAGGCCTAATCCCTTTCCCCTTTCCTTTCCTTTAAATGTTTGTCAGATTTCTTTCCCCAATTTCTCGACTTTTTGCTTCCTTCTGGGCCACAAACGGCAATTCCTAGCCTGTAGGGACTATTTTCTAAATGTGAGACAAAGACCCAGGAGAGGCTCATTAAACCCTTACCACAGTTTGAGCCTGTTTCAGCTGTTTTGCAAAAGTGTTAATTTTATTACACTAAAGCTAGCAGTAAAAGCAAAGCCCCCGTTAATTAGCCAGTGGTGTGAGAGAAGGTGCAAAGAGTGGGTGTGCAATGACTTGAAGGGCCTTAATCATTTTCAGAGACTGGGTGTATAAGGGCAAAAATTCAGGCAGATTTTGTATATTTTGCATAAGAGTTTCTGAAAACTTTTTACACAAGTGTGTCTAATTCCTATTACTCATATTTTAAGTTGTGCATGTTTCCATTTTAATAATGGGGTTCAGGTGAGCATTGGCATGCATTTCTCCACTAAAAAGCTCATGGTGATGAACAGAAAACTCACTGAAAAAGTCTTTAGAAAAGTGCAGAGTATTGTGGAAGTCAGAACTCCTGTACAGATGATGCAGAAGAAATCAGCAGGACTAGACGGTTTTCCTGTCTGGGCTTGATCATAGCTAGTTTCACACAATAACATCCCATACGGGTGACTGTTTGTAACTGCGATACCTTTTCAGGCAGGTAGTCTGCTTCTGACTTGTGTCCTCTTTCAAGAATGAATGCACGGCTTGAAAACAAAACAAACCAAAAAAAGCGTTTTTCAGCATTCACAACTGACATGATTCTGTAAAACTATTAACGTGTGAAGTAATCTCAGACTGATTAATCTTTCTTTTTCTTTAATTTATAAATATATTAAAAATTTGTAAAAATTTGGATTAAGATGACCAAAATAGACAAATGAAATGACTATATTAAATATGTTTGGTCCCTGCAGAATCATAGATGTTAAGTATTTCTGTACAAGTAAATGTATGATTTATAATGCACTCAGAATTATATATTCTTTCACTGGATTAAGTATTATTTAAAAGGAGATTTTATCTCTGGAAAGTGTTTGAAGCAGGAATGTTTTTAAACTCAAATGAGTGGAGTTTTGTGCTAGTTATGTATTATTTTTTAAAAGTTGTGTATTTTCCCAAATATTCTGGAACATCAACCTTTAACAAGCCAACAAGAGCAATGGTCCGGGGGACTTTGGGTTTCAAACCCTAAAGGGTTTATATCATGCTATTCTCAAGCATTTCAGAGTAAACCATATCCATGTACATTATATGATGTTATGTTACTTTTTTAAATGAAATATGAGGTTTTTTTAGTAAGCTCCTTTCTACCTGGAAGTAAGGCGGCTCAATCTCTGAGGCACCGTCTTTTGCTATTTGTGGAGGCCGCCCACTTCATGACGTCATACTTCCCTGGGCAGAATGTCTGCGCTTCGCCCATGAAAACAAGCATCTTTTGCAAAGAGGGATGTGTATATTGTGCATATAAAATGAAAGCTTTTAGCTGATCACTGCTGCTTCGATGGAGAAAGTGGGTGTTTGTCTTATCCTGGGGTGGTGCTGGAAAACTCTTCCTGGAAGGAGCTGTTCTCCCTTGTCTAAGTTCCGTTGTGAGGACTCGCTCATTTTCATGGATTAGGAGGGACTGGTGCTCAGAGCCGACTTGGCTCATAAAGTCTTTCAGTTCCAATAAAAACAACAGCTAAAGCTCATGTTTAGCGGAGTAGCTTTACCGTAGAATCCAGTTTCAAACCATGGAAGAAAATAATGAAGCTCAGAGACGTGACTGTGCGCAGTCATTGTACTACACCTCCCATGATGCATTGGGTTAAGGGGAAATTGTCTCTGCACTTCAATGACGCTACTCTGTTAACTGTGTTGAAGCACAACGAACGGAAACTTAAAACAGTCGATTCTAACAGTTTTGAAATCTTCTTGATGAAATCAGACATAAACAGTTTAATTCTCCTTCAAGGTTTGTGTTTATTATTAACAACCAGACATTCCAGTGTTTGGTCCAAGTTAAAAATTTAACGGAAGTTTTAACAAAATAAAATAAACAGGATTAAGGTTAAGGGGCCAACAGACACATTTAAACTAAATTGAAACAATTTCTTCACCCAAAAAACAAATTAAACATTTTGGTCAAAGTTACATGTTTTAATTTAGACAAAAGTTTAAGTCCCTCACACCCCCAATCTAACATTATTAACATAAAAAATGTGAAGCAATAGTACAGTTTTGAGGTAGATGCCAGCTCGAATGAGGAAAATAAAGACTTACATGGATCTTGTTGTCAGCAAGTGTATCAGAATGGAGTGGTGCAGGGAACCTGAGGCCTCCGGCTTCTAACTTCTATGTCACAACTACAAGCTTTTCAAACAGCTTTTTTTTAGTCTGGTCCTGATTCACAACAATTGAATAACGGAATGCTCAGAACTAGAATTTTGAGCTTAATTTCCTTTATAAAATTATCAGGAAAAAATACTGCAATGACATGTTAAAAAACATGCTTTAATTTGGTGGGTCTTTACCCCTATTGTTGTAATATAGTTCAGTGAAGCAAAAGCTGTTTTGCAAAACTGTTCTATTTACAGAAAATTAGCTTAAGTTGTCATTTTATAAAAAAACATTTGATTTTTGTGCAAAACTGCAGTGTAAACCGTGTTCCACCTGCGACTGTTTGTGTTTCGGTTTCCACTTTAAGAAAGCAAATGCAGCAGAAAATAGCTTTAAACTAACTAGTGCACAATCACAAAGCGTCGCGTTTTTTTTCCAGCGGTGAGGTTTATTTAAAGAGTGCCCCTTAAAAGTGTTGCCTCTCCTAAGTGGCTGCAAGGCTCATTTGGCTTTGTTGGACTGCTACAATGAGAGAGTGGGGGTTACTATTGAGAAGTAAATGCATTACCATTCATGGAGAAAGAGAAAAGGAGGCTGAGGATCAGAAAGTGGCTGCTGCCTCTTTAAGATGGGTTTAAGTGATCAAAATTTCATGCAAGGCTGCAATTGGTGGTATAATGTTGCTCTTTAAAAGAGTTGCCTAATGATTGCCATGTGTGGACTCTGGGTTTTGGAAAGGGGATTTTGTGGAGGCAGGAGCTGGGAGGCTGAGACCAGGCCAGACTGTGAAGTAGACTGGTGAGGTCTGGGAGCTGGGGGGGCTTTGGAAAGCTGAGTGGAGAGGAGTCTCACGGAGGGGCTCGGAAAGGCCAGCCATATGAGATTACAGCATACCTAAGAAATGTGCTCGTCAGGAAAGTTTGTGTATTTTGGGAAGGTCTCCAAATTTTCCACAGACAGCTTTTTTTATTTTTTGGGTTATCTCACTGCCTCCCTCCTCTCGGTCTCTTCATAGTTTGGGCTAATTGTGCGGCGCGCTGCCCGCTAAGTCAATATGAGAAGGTCTGCTCCTTTTCCTTGCCCCCTCCGCTCCTTTTCTAACCTCTCTTTCAAAACATTCACTGATAGTTTGTGTATTTTTGAATGAAAAGGATAACATGTCTGTATATTTTTCAAATGTATGGGTTCAGGGTTCTTTAGTAGGTTGAGTTTAGAACAAATTATATTTTACTGCCAGGAGAGCCGGTGTTTCCAGTTTGTATCAAGATGGAGAACATTTTTACTTTTAGTCATTTACTGAGGCATTTATCCACTTCGCCGCTGTCTGGAAAGGTTCATATAAATGATTAAGGGGATTTTTCTTTTATTTTTCTTAGCTATTCTGTTTCACACCCTTTTGAAGTAAAAGAAACAACTGTATGAATCTTTATTTTCATTTTACAAGCCAATAGAAATAAAATAGATGTCAACAAGTACTATTTTTTGCTCCCACTGTCAGATGAAATGATGTCCATTTCATTTTCACTCCTGCAGGCTGAACCGCAGCAGAGAGCGCTGAATGCAGGCCATGCCTCCACCTGCTGTTCAGCTCTTACCCCATGCAGTCACAGATCAGCAGCCACTTTACTTGTGTTGAGCTGAAAATGACTGCCAACACTGACTAGGTTACAGAGTAGTGGTCAGAGGGCTGGCCTCATTCTCACACTAACTGCTGCGCTCCACAGTACAGCAGCTTCTCTTCCAGGTTACTCGGTTAACTTTACAAAGTCAGTGTTGTGGCACCGTGGTTTGTGGGACGGGAGGGAGGTCAACTGAACCAGGAAAAAACAGTCCAGCGCATTCGGAAAGAGGACAAACAAAATCCCTGAATTCAGTTTTTCTCTTAACGTAAAGCTGTTGAAAGCATATTTAAACATTTCCTTAGAACATGGAGAAGAAAAAAAACATTCTTTTTTTTAAACAGACTCTAATTTTTAAAAAATGATGTATTTTTATTTTTTTAGAAAAATGTTTCAATTCCAGCACAGCCTGGTGGAATTTGATTAACAAAACACACCAAAAACTGACTAAAAAATGCTACAATAAGAAAAAAATATGATCAAATGTTGCACAACTGTTCTTCATGTGTAACCTTTACAAAATGCTCTAAACTTGCTCTTTTTTTAATGGGAAAATGGAAATGATTAAAATCCAGAAAAATGTGTTTTAAATATAAAACAGGAGTGCAAGCAAAACTAGATTATCAAGATTAGGAAGTGAAAACTTAAGACACACAGGAGGTTAGAAAAAGGTTAATACTTTCAAAAAAATACATTCTCATTAAAATTATAGTTGGAAAATAAAAAAATAAAAACATCCTTCTCTTTTTTTTTTGTTTAATGGCAAAAAAGACGATCTTCTATATTTTCAGTTTTAAAAAGATTGAACTCATCGTGTCAGCTGTCTTTATTAAAGCACAAAACTGTGGAACATGGTTTTATTTGTTTCAAACTGAAACGTTTCTAGAAAATATAATGAAAAGGGATTTGATCATCTGGGTCTGAGTCTTCATTTACCTGATTCCACTGATTCCATGATTATTAATTATGTATACATTGGCATTATTATCAATAAGGGTAATACATATCACATACTCATCAAATCTTCTTGAAGTTTATTTATATTAAGCAGAAAAAACCGTTTTTTCTCAAAGTGAATTATGACATAAATTTTCTACAAGTATTACTTAGAAAGAGTAATCTTTTTATGTTTTTGATGGCTATTATTGCACCTTAAAAGGGATTTTGATTTGGACAATACATATACTCAAATGTATGAGTATTCTGTATATTTTTAGATACAATAAATGACTCTTTCAGAAACTATAATTGTGTTCCGCAGTTATGGATTTCATAGTAGCATTAATTCTTGGAAAAAAAAAAATATCTGGATGTCTAACTGTGTCTTAATTTGCAATTTATCATGCATGCTCTTTGCTAACAGAAACATGCACACACTTCAACAATAATGTTCAAATTCTAAGAATGTTAGTACTAAACGGTGCAATAATCACCGTTCCAGCAGCTTCTCTCAGAGTAAATAATGCTTTATTTCTTTGTCTGTGTTGGTTTTTAGCCTTTAGATCAATATTTTCTAGTCCATGGATATGTGGACATGGCCCAGATAATGGCTAGTGGGGCAGAAAACTACTGTGCTGGTTTTAAGAGGGAATACTCTTTAGTTGACTAATGTGAAGTATAAATGAACAAATGCATTTTGTGCACTAAAGAAGACAGGAAAGGCTTTGTATTACAGTCTATTTACTGTTATTATATTAGGAAATGACTTAGTGGTTATGTTGGCAGCAATTTGATGTCTTTAGCTGCTGTGAATCATTATTTTATTTTATAGTGACATAGCTATGCATAAATATTGAAACGTCCATCTTGTCTGCAAGTGGACTAAAACTGAGTTTGTAAAAGGCATTTATTATCTTGATGGGAGAGAAATTCCTAAAACATGTTTAACAAGTGGCAGAGATATACCAGGCCGTTACAGGAGAAGGTACTTATCTGTTTCTGTTGCTGGCTGCCCTGCTCTGTCCCTTCTCCCCCATAGATACTTATCAGCTTTTAAAGGCGCCGATTCACCCCTATCACCCATCAAGAGCACCTTGCAACATACGCTGGCTCCAACTACAAATCCCATTACTTTTATCCATTGCTAATACTGAGGTTCTGTAGCCTCCTGTCAAGGCCCACGGCACAAACAATTTGCTTTCCTCTCACCCCCCCCCTTCCATTTCACAGAACTGCTCACAGTCAAAGCAGTGGGGGTGAGGCTGGATGGGGAGAGCTGCAGGCCCTGCTAAGATTGTTGCACAAACTTTAAATATCAGCCAGGAATTAAAAAAAAAAACACATTTCAAGTATTTTATGTTTTAACTAAGAAATAAACAATAAACTTAAACATAATTCTATCATTAAGGATGTAAGCTTCTGCTGTAAAGTGATGGCAAATAAAATGGAAATTCAACGTTCTCTAAGCATCACAAAGAGATACACACACACAAACGCACACAGCAGACACTGCCTGATCATCCCTGATGCGTCAGGGCTTGTTGTATTCACTCTCAGCTCGGCTCCGCCTGCCTGACCCTTCTGACCGGAGTGCATTCCTTTTTAAGGTGATTGGCAGCCCATGCAAATACTACACAAGCATGACTGGCAGTAAGAGCTACTCTGTGCCCTTCCCACAATGCCCCTGGCCCCTCCCTGTCAATAGACGCTAAGCTGGCGTCATTGTCCATATACAGTGACCTTTTACCCCTCCGAAGTTGGTGCTTCCTGGGAACCACCCCAGAACTTTTCTGTGATCCATATTGGAATGTATGACACGTAAGCGTGATCTCTCTGTTTACCGCTGCTCTGCCCCAGCTGTCTTTGCATATACCTCCGTCACTGTCTCTGTTTGTACCCCTTTCCCCCTGGCAGTTAGCATAGCAGACTTTTTTTTTTTTACAGCCAAATAAGCAACATAAAACTTATATGACTAGCAGTGCCACAGATCTATGTATAAAGGACCGTGAGGCAAAGAGCTTTAGGTGTTGTTTGTGGGTTGGCTTTACTCCTTGCTATGACAAAGCCTTGGGGCATCAACTGCATTACAACTCCGACTGTGTCAAATCTCAGAAGGCAGGAAGGACCCCAGCCAACCTGTGTTTCTCTAATGTCACACACCAGCAGTGAGCCAAGTCAATAAAACGAACACCCAATGATCAAAGATGTGACAAGGATGCTTGTGACAGTGGGATAAAATTTGAAGTTTCCTTACAACACAGCACAGTGATGCAAACCTTTTGCGTTCGCCTCTCCCCTGCAGCACTCTATATGAGTGGTGCTGGAAAAAGGCTTGGAGGTATTTGGATCGTTAATAGATCCCAGTACTGAGCTGTGTGTAGTGCTTTACACTGCTTGGGAATATTCCCCAATGGTTAGCACAAAACTCAAACCTCCCACCCCCTCCCAGCTTAATCTCTTATTCCTTTTGTTCATTTGCCTTTTGTTCTTTCTCTTTATATTTTTTGCTTCTATTTCTTCTTTATTCTTTAATTACTGTTCCCACCCAGTGAGAGCCCTGTCTCTGTGGCCCTCCCATGTCCCAGGAGAAGCTGGGAGACGCGACCATGTGGCTTCACTGACAATGACATGAATGGCCATGGTGGCAGGGCCACCTCTCCGAGGACTGAGACATGGATGGAGGAAGGGAGGGAGGGGTAGGCAGAAGCAAAACAAGGTGGTGAGAAGATGGCGCGAATGAAAAGGAGTGGGAAGGATGAGCTCTGGAAACCCTGTTCAGTCCTCAGTTCTCCTCATCTCTGGATGGGAAGAAATCCGTTTCCTGGGTGGTTTGAGACAGAAAGGTGGAATGAGGGGAAAGGAGGGGTTGAGGTTTAAATCACGGCAGACAACCGAAAAAAAAAAAAAAAACAACCCCTCCCAAAAAAAAATACCCCCCTTTCAACGGATCCTGAATTTCTACCAGCGCTTTAGCCTTGATGTAATAGCTGCACCCGGGAGGCCTATAAAAGTTAATGACAGTGAATTATTTAGCCCCCAGTCACGCTGCAAAGAAGACTTCAAATCAGTACTAAAGCTGGTCCAGAATTTATTCTCAACAAGCACTTGTAGTCAATAAAAAGCAGCTGTGGTGTTGTTGTGACTTCTAAAGAAGCTAATGATGAACAATGACAGTGATGGCATAGATTAGCTGAATGACATTGATGGACTTAGCATGCTAGCTAACATGCTATCTTAAAAATTGCCCATGCATCGTGCTACAAGCAAACACCACAGAATGATTAATGTTTAATATGTAAACAAGTGCACACATGCCCCAACACACACCACAGAGGCTAATGCATTAGTCACAACTGCTCTTGCGGGTAAAACTGTCCACGGGTGAAAAACGGGCAACCCTGTGCGAGGCATGCAGGTGGCCTGCATAACATATTGTAGAGCGCTTGGTGAGGTAAAAAGTATTTTGACGGCAAAAATGTTCATTTTTTTCTACCAGCATGCTGCTGGCAAAAGGTCGTACCGAACACCTAAACAGCACGTAAGGGAGAGTGAAGAAAGATGAGCCAATGGGTAAATTGAGCCACCCCTTTAATCTGGACAACTGTACACTTGTTTTGTCATGTGACCACAGGAAGCACTCATCATTTCCAGCTTGCTGTAGTAAAGAGAAGAAAATAGGTATTTTACTTAAATATACTCAGCTCTTTTGATATTTTTGTCATATGGCAACTATTGTAGAAAAAGAAATGGCAAGAATTTACAGGAGGAAAACGAACTGGGGTCCAACACCTATAGAAGAGATGGAGAGAGCAGCCAGTGATGCCAGAAGAGTAAAGTCCATCAGATTACTGGCAAAGAAAATAAAT
This sequence comes from Oryzias celebensis, assembly GCA_014656515.1. Classification (NCBI taxonomy): domain Eukaryota; kingdom Metazoa; phylum Chordata; class Actinopteri; order Beloniformes; family Adrianichthyidae; genus Oryzias; species Oryzias celebensis. The sequence goes on from BNCR01000009.1 coordinate 15,635,997, forward strand.
ATTAGGAGGTCAACATAGATGAAGTTCATGAAAATTAGGTCAAACAAAGAGAACAATGGGACTGTGGCATTTCGGAAGCGAAGAGAGTCTTTTTTGAGGAGGTGGAGAAGTAGCTTGCTGACCATTTAGGATTCAGAGCCACTGGGATTTTCCCAAACAACAGAAATGCCTTTTCTGATGCGGATCTGGTGCGTGCACCTTATATTGACTAGAGGACTGTACAACAGCATCACCGTTAGGTCATAGAGTGCATGCAACTTACACTATCCTTGATATTTCAAAATACACAGTTGCAACTCAAGTCCAAGTGCTCTTCTCTGATACACACTTGCATATCTTTGCAAAAGTTAAATTTTATCTGCATTGACAAAGTACGTGAAGAGCCATCTTCTCAAAGCACAATAATCAACTCAGATCAGCAGTAATTTCAAAAAAAAAGAACCAGAAATAAAGTAAGCTTGGGAAAAATCAGTAAAATGAATGAACTTTTATCTAAACTTGAGAATGGGCACAGTTTCACCCCCAACATTCACACATGTACTCTCGCACATCATCATACCACCCCTCTCTCCAATCCACTGATGCTAATTACTGCCAGCCACTGCGTGTTCATTCTATACACCTCCACCAGACAATTTTTGTTTTAATAAAATCGCTTAAACAATTAATTACAGTCACCCCTTTTCCCTGTATACACCGCTTGCCAAACCCCCTCTCACGCCGTCTCCTTCTATTACTCATTCCCCTGTGTCGTAGGAGATACAGACGGTAATAAAGGGACGTTTATTGGACAATTTTCTGGAGGCCCGTTGGTTATTAACATGTAAATTAAATCATCACAGCTGTTCCATTTTCAATCAGATGGACTCTGAGGAAGGCGGGGCACAGATGAGGACCCCAGTGCACTGATTTTATTACCCACACCTTCATTAGTAGCCCTGCAGCCGCGATCACCACCACAACAATCAGACTCCTGGCTCAGACTCACACAAACACACAAGGGGGACGAAGCAGCTGCACACCAGCGCTCTCACACAGCAGCTCGATAATGCAAAATACTATCAATACTCTGATATAGGCAAACTAACAACTAATTTAAGGGTCAGCTTCTGTTTTAAGTCTATTTTTAACGATTCAAAAAGAAAATTGTAAGTTGAATAACCTTAAATCTAAAGAATTGATTCAGGATTTTCATATTTAGCTGCATTGTTTAAACAGTCAGTGACATTGATTGATTGGTTTCACACAGACAAATAGCCCAACATCACACTGACTGCTAAACAAAGTAGCCTTCTGGATTTCAAAGTATTTTAAGCAAAGATGTACTTCCTTGAAGACATCTCTCATTGTGTGTATACATGTGTTTTATTTGTGAAGAAATTATAATTAAATCAAATTTGATTTGGTGTGGCTGGTGGCTTTGTTTCAGTATTTTAAGCATGGAGGGAAATAACTGTAGCTAAAGGTGACTATGCTCAGATGAGTGAAAATTTTACATCTGTCAACTTTTCTGTCAACAGTTTTTATGGGGCCACTTTGTAACCCTATTGAAAAAGTTCGGCAGTTCTAGAAATATATATTTTTTATTTTTTTAATTTAGTTTATTTGCAAGTAAAAGCCTTCTGTCCTTTGTGATTATTTTTCTTGTCATTTGCTGTGTGTCCACCAACTTCTTTACTTCCAATTTTAAATTGGATTTGCCAACTGTGTCTGAAGCCACTTTGCCAGTTGTGCTTGGAAATGCACACGGGAGAAATTTACCTTTCTAATTTCAGATTAATGGCTGGTGCCCCCAACTAAACTAGAAAGTGTTTGTCCAAATTTGTTCCTAATTCAGATTATGTGAATGCTGTAGATGGAAGTAAGTACAAAAAGAAGTAAGAAGGATGTAGAAAATCCAGTACTAAGAAACCTAAGGGAAGATTTTTTTTCTACTAATTAAAACCCAGTTCTGAATTTTAGTAATAGTAAAATACAGCAATAAATAGGTGATTGCACATGGGGCTTCTTATGTGACTGATAAAAACATGCAAAAAGCTTAGTTCTTTTAACTCTAAATTTAGTGACTGCAATTAATTGAATTGATAAGAATTGTTTTTGTTTTTTTTTTAACCAACATTTGTTGTGTCTTCAAATTTTACAATGAAGAAATACCCCTTTTTAGTCAAAGACCACTCTGTCTTTGTCTCATGCAAGATGGAATTTATTTTACAATTTAAAATTTGACCTTCTGTGCACATGGCAATTCTAACACAAAAAGATAATCATTTATATCTTTCACTTTTATTTTGTTTCCTTTTTCAATTTGTGCTATGGTTTCTGGAATTTTGTTTTGGTTTCTACAATGTAATGTTTTATAATTTTTTTAATTTTTATTTTTTTTGTCTTTGTGATCTTTAACACGTTTTTGCATTGAGTGATTCATTGGGGTGATTTGCACCTCAGGGTCTCAGGTAAGTTCTCCAAAAGAGACCAAGAGGATGTAGCTGCAGACATCAACGACCAGAACCGAAAGTACCCCCTTTTGTTAAAAAAAACTTAATTTTCTTGGCGTCCCTGAAAGTTAGAAACAAAAACCTGATTTATCTCACTTTTATTCAACTGTACTCACGTACATTTAATTAGTTTTGTTTTAGGTTACAGTCACTCATACCAAAATGCTGCTGTGCAGCGACGTAAATGCACATTTTTCAGCAAATTAAGCAGGTGGCAGCATTTGTAATCAGGAGACGGCAGTAGCTGGTGGCCGGTAGCACTTGATATGGACGGTGCCATCCAGAGACATTTACACATCATCCAATCAGAGCTGCTGCCGGCTGGCGATCCGGCTGTGGCCGCTCAGCTGTCACCCAAATTTCATAATGGTGTCATCCCTGACTGACTGATGCTTGACTGCCTCCGTCTGTATTCATGACCACGTCAATGATTTTCAAAAAATCGTGCGGCGGCATGGAAACTTGAAGATTCTGCAGACGTTTCCCCATCGTGTGGCGGCAGTTGTATTTTTGACTGTAGCATTAGACAGACAAACAGGACTAATGCTTTTATGTAACATGATACTGACTGCCACCTACACAAAAATCCTGGTGTCTTACAGTCTAAAGTACCCAAACGCCTCCGGGCCTCCAGGAGATAAGCAGGCAAAAGGCAGATGAATGGCTTTGACTAAAAGAAACTGTCAGACTATAGAGCAAATGATGGACTTTATCAATGACCATTTTTCTAAAGTGCATATATGTTTGAAAGGCCTCTTTGATGGCCAGTCTCATAAAGAGCAGTATTTAAAAGCACAGGGCAGCGGGACTTGGACTGTGATGGGATATTGGTAAGCCCGTGCAGAAAGGTTAATGTTAGCCACTGAACGTGCTAATGGTTTTGGTTTGACAATGGCCTGTGGGGAGTATGCTGGAAACCTCACAGAAGCCAACTCATCGACACATAAATTGTACATTTTCAACAATTTCATTATCATCTACACTATTTTACTATGACATATATCAATAGGAATGAAGTAGATAGTCTTATTTTTCCTGCTTCCCTTCCCCAACTCACAGTCTTGAGAGGATATTGATCTTTCATCTTTTCAGAGGAAGAATCACATTATTGCCAATGGAGAATAAAGTGCCAGAGCCATATGGAAATTACAACATTGGGAGTGCCGTCATGCAGCAGTAAAATCATTTATTTCAAAACATTAATAGCACCCATCTTCCTGAAAAAGGTATGGATTAGCTGGTTTGCAGCATTATTGCACATAAATAATGATCTCTTTTTGAAGCGAAATGGACAGAAGGGCAGAGATTACTTTGTTCTTGCATTTAAACCTTTTAAAACTAAATGTCAGACTTCCTCTGCATACATTGCACCATGGAGTATTCAAACCTATACATTTTTTTAGTACATTTTCATTTGAAAGGCTAATTTTAACAGCGTTGGCTTGTGGTGCTCATTGTCCACAGCACTTCTACAGGTGTTTGAGTATTTAGACTCACTTCATTCATTTTTAAAATCTTTTTGAGAGTGTTTCCAGTCGTTTTTTAATTATGATTGTGCCATTTTTGGGCAAAATGAAGAAAAACCAGAGTCAGAGGAGGAGTTTATCAGAAATGCATCCCTGAGTTGTGGACAGGATGGTGAGGAGTGAGCCTGCCCGCATTTTCCATCATCCTTTTGTTTACACTCTCACCTAACATTACCTGTACAAAAAAAAAAAATGGTGAGCAAAAATGGTGGAGCTATCCAGCCTTACAGTTTTGAGTCGGACGCCAGTGTAGACCAGGAAAAGGAAAACCTACATGGATCTATTTATCTGCAAGTGGAAGTATCAGAATGGAGCGGAGCAAGGAGGGTGTGACCTGCCGATTGTAGATTTTACATGAAAACTACAGGCTTTTTACAACAGGACTTTATTTTCTGCTCTTGATTCACAACAATTTGAATATGGAAATACTCAGACATGCAATTTTAATCCTCATTGTCTTTATATTTGTTCTCCATCATAAGAAACATGCTATAAGAACATGTTAAAAACACCAAAAAAGTTTTTATTGTAGTGGGAATTCATAATTGTTTGTTTTTCCACTCAAAGATCTTCTTTTTGTAGTACACTGTTTTCACTCTGCATTACAAACTCTTACCTCCTGATCTGAAGAAATATCAGGTTTTTTTTTTTTACATCACAAAAATATTGAGTTTCTCCTGAAAAAAAAGGAAATTTCCTTTAGTACAAAGTCAGTGCTAACATCTCTGTCTACTAACAGTAAGGGTTGCCTCCTTTTCTGAGGAGGCAGACACCTGCTTTTATGCGCACTGGTCAGATAATGGATTGACCTCTAGTCTGCCCATCAAGAGAGGCTGCATTATAGCGAAGGCAGTGTGAATAAAAGAAAAGATGGTTATTTTTAGCGCTCAATTGAAATGCTGAAGGAATCTGGCAGCGAGCTCAGAGTGCAGACATCTGAGGAAGATAAGATCACAGTGAAAGGCAGAAGAGAAAAAAAGGAAGGTAAAAGGGAAAATTTGGGGGAGCTGAGGGAGAAAACTGAACAAGAGAAATGGGAACTTGTCATTCTTCTCACAATAGTGGAAAAAACAGAACAATAAACATCGCTTAAAGAGAAGAATCATAATTAACATAAATTGCAGATTAATTCAGATTAATTAGCATATATATTTAAATTAGGATTTAGAGACTTTAGGGCTCATTTTGATTATACAACTATGATTTATACTACTGATCGTGCTGGAAAGCGGATGTGAGTTTGTATATCCAATATTAATACATTATGCTAATGGTAACTAATTCTGATATGAAGATTTACTTAATTACTAAGTGGATTTAGGTCATCTTTGCCATGCTTTATCACAGAAAGTCAAGATTGTTAGTTTTACTTTACATTCAAAGAGGCTTATGGGAACTTACAACCCACATTTATTAGGAGAGGATCAACTTTGCTGATTTCTGGCTGGATTCCATTTCTTTCCTGGAGACAAAAAAAAAAAAAAAAAAAAAAAAGGCCCAACGAACATTTTCTTTTTCATTTTCACGGTTATTGACGTCTTAAAGATCATTACAGGAATTTGCCTCATTAGTTTCAGTAGTAAGACTAAGGATGATCCCCCTGTAATGTGTCACCAACCTTCACGGATAATCTAGAGAAAGTATTCACGTCCGTGTCAAGCCCCATTGGAAACAGAGAAATAATATCTCCATTGTTTAATATATCAGCACAGTAAACAGGTGGGTTTATTGGCGCAGGTTGCTGTTTTATGAGTTTATCGTATATGGGGATGCAATGTAGCTATAGTTGTTTATTGTTGTCAATATTAGGGATGTTCAGATAATATTTCAAGCCAGTTTCAGATATTATCAATAAAATATGTACTATATAAATGACTTATTCATTATGAGCTGCTGTGTGATGATGAAATACCTCTCTAAGTCCATAGTTTGAAGATGTTGTCTTGACACAGAAACAAACAAGCATTTCAAATTAGCTTAAAAACCAGACTGTTTTATAGAGTTGCTTGGTTTACAACGCATTTTCTTTTTAGTTCCCGAATATACAGCCTGCAGCACTTGTGTTTATTTAAACCGAAGAAAGTTAAATATCTATTTATAGTCTTCCCCCAACCCCTCACTGTTTGTTGGGTGATGCTCAGTGAGAGTTTTAAGTGACTCATAAGAGAAATGTCATAAACTTATTTATCCCACAGGCACCTGTATGTTTACCAACCCGTCAACCGAACAAACCAACCAACCACCGCCTCTCACACTCGACAATCAAAGGATGCAGCCACCCCCGGTGCAACAGCATTCCACCTCACCCCATTAATGCCCCCTTCTCTGGTGTCACATGCAACATTGCTTGTCTGTTATATTACATTGATCAAGGGGTGATAACTTGTAATAATTGGATGTTAAATTAAAGAGCTCTCTCCTAGTTCTTGCCATCTCAATTTTAATTGTCATTGGGTGGCATTTATGATGATGTATGAGGGGTTGTGTTTTGCGCAGTGGAGCATGACCCTGATGAGTAATGCTTCTTTTGGCTGCTTGGCACCTCTCCATTTCTCAGCCTTTGCTTTAATATGTGCCGACTGGAATACTAAGATGAGGAGTGGCGAAGAAGAGAGGAGAGAAGAAAAAGCTTAAGTATGGCTTTGGGGTCTCAAGGGAGCGGATTATTGAAAGCAACTTGCAAAATGTGTTTGGCTCTATTTCTCCTTTTGTGTATGTTTGTGAGGCTTTTTGTATATCTTACCACCCTCATGGTTCAATGCATGCTTCCCCAAAATAAATAAAAAAATAAACATGTTTGGAGTCGGTGCAGTCTAGTCCTCACTAGCTTAGCCAGCTGCACTATCACCTGACCTCATGGTGACAAAAGAGTCCTCGCACCTTATTACGAGAACATGAAGCCAAAGGCACAGTCGCATTTGACAGGCACCTCCTCGCTTCCTGACCCCTGTCACTTCTTATCAACGCGAAGCGATACACGCTTCATGTTTAAAGTGAGACACCAGTATTTGAGTTGAAAATCCTCTACATTTCTCCTCCATAAAGTTTCCTTTAAAATAAAAAAAAAAAAAGGTCTGGATATTTATTTGATTGTTGCTGATTCCTGCCCCATCTGAAGCACTTCATCAGCTGCCTTTTCCTGTGCTCCTCAGGCAATCATTTGCAGATCAGAAGACTGTCACTCATTCCAACAGAAACTAAGCTGAAGCTTACAAAAATAAATACTGGATTTAAAATAATAATATATTAGATCATTTTTGTAGAAAACAAACAACTATCAAGCCTAAACCACAACCACTTTTCAGTTGGTATTACATGATCTACAGGACGAATTGGGCACCCCTTCCTCTAACTAAATCTATTTTTCTTGAGACATATAAACACCACAAACATTCCAGGACATCCTCTGACAATGCATGAGCATAGCGTCTGTAAATACGTAAATAGTGGTGGATCAACAATCTCTGTACCACAGCAAGACAAGAGGAGCAGCCAAAGCATCATGGCTCAAAAAACAAGCTGTCACTGAACACCTAGATGTAAGCTTTCCAAAGCTGTCTTCTCAAAGCTCACCGAATTACAGTATTCAACAGGCTCCTTCGGTTTTACTCCGCCACAGATAAATGATATGCCTATATTTAAAGAATTATCACACATTAGTGTCATCATGAAATGTATGTGCGTGAGCTTGAATGTGAACACCAGTTATGTGTGTGTGAATCCTCACTGAGCTCATCCTCCATCCGTCTCATATTTGTGTGTCACTGTGCAACTCTTGCGGGGGGTGTGTACGTGTGTGTGTGTGTGAGATCCCTGCTGCTGTGCAGCTAGCTCAGTGAGCTGACAGTGGGGTGTGCGGCGATTAGCATGAGCTACCGTGGGGGGCCGCAATGGCTGCTGGGAGATTTCATCATTGCCCTGGACCTGTCTTTTCATCGGAAAATGACATTCCCCCACGGCGTGATGCACTCAGTCGATCCTGAGAGCCAGCTGTATCTTAATCTCTGGAGTCGATGTACATTCTCCCTCCTTCATTAACATCAATATGGTCTATTCTTCATTTTCTTCAGCCTCCTGTCCAATTATCACCAACATGTCCCTCCTTTAATAATTTAGGTGCAGGTGTTGTTGTTTTAGCGTTTCACCTTTTTTAGAGCTTGATGGAAACCACATGAACGTTCTACAGAAGTATCTAAGCACCTTTCTTTCTGGGTGCAGCTGTGGCTCAGTAGCACAAAGAGCAGTATTATGTGATCACTGATGACACCTTCCCCGAGGAACTTAACAGCCTTACTTTTCATCAGTGCACCCCAAGACTGACAGTTGAACCTTGAAGAAAAGCTTGTTCGGATCATACAAGTCATATTCTTTCAGGTTGACGCAAACATTCATGTCTGAATGCTCTGACCACTAAGGTACACACAGCCCTGGTGGCCCCCGATGTTCAAGTGCCACGCAACACCTGTCTTTTCTTCATCTTCTTGCTCCCTCTTCTTCATCCTCTTTCTAGTCTGTCAACTCAGTGAGCAGAATGGTATGACATAACCCATCTCTATGGGATGCTTTGTTGAACATCAAATAGCTTTTGGCTATTGAGTGAGGATGGGTTTTACTTTAATATCAGTTATGGTTTCACACGAGGGGATTTAAAGTGAGACTGTCTTTCAGAACACATGTGTGCTTACTGTCAAAATTAGTGAAAAACTAACACTATTAGAAATGAATAGACAATAAAATGCTCAAGAGATCACTTTAAAGACCCACCTCAATAAAAGTCTTGTTTTTGGTGTTATCATATTTTTATAAAGAAAATTATGCTTAAAATTGCATTTCTGAGTATTTCTTTATTCAAATTGTTGTGAACGAGGAGCAGACGAAAAAAATGCAGTTTCAGAAACTTGTAGTAGTGACATAGAATTTACTACGGCAAGCCACAAGCACACTGCTCCACTCTATTCTTATTCATCCATCCCCCTGTAGACAAATAGATCCATGTCCTGAGGAGCTGTAAGCAAGCAGGAATGCAAGTAAACGGAAGGATGATGGGAGAAGAGTCACTTAGCTGAAATCTGTGTGTTCGTTTGCTGGACAGGACAAGAGACAAAAAATAAGATATATAAAAAGAAACAAAAAAAAACAGATGGATGATGGAAAAACGGCAGGCTTACTCCATGCCAACAGTTCCACCGACACTCAGAGGTGAATTTCAAATGAACTTCTGCCTCTCTGCAGAAACTAGGTCCTTGAAAACAATACAGGTTTTTTTCAGCATTATTATCATTGAAAAAATTACTGGGAATGCTTTTTGAATAGATCAAAATATGATGAGAGTGGGGCATTACCGTTTTTATGGATATGTAAATAGTTTACCTCACATGTCAAAATGTAATTTGAAGATTCAAATGCCCTTGTTTACTTTTGAAAATTGTGCAGTTTCTTGTAAAACTACCGTTGTGCATTGCAAGTCCCACACCATATGTACGTTTGATACAGATGTCTGCAACATCGCCGAGGACCGGGCAACACCAAACAGACACAACCATGAAGGCAGAGAAAACAAACCAAAACAGAATACGGAGAACACTTTGTAGAAGGTTTCTAGAAAGTGTATTTTTTTTACTACTTATAAAAGGGTTTTTAGTGATTTAATTAAGACATTAAGCGCAATATATAATGTTACGGTAGGACCCATTTTGATTACTTTAAAACAAGGTAACAAGATGAAAACATCTCTCCTTTACAAAAATGTGACGGTTGCGTCATTCTGGGATGATTTTTTTTCTTTGGCAGATCTTGGAAATTGAATAGAGAAACAAACTCCAATGGAGACTGGGAATCCAGGAAGGTAATGGTTAAGAATGACAATATTCCACTGCGCATAGAGGAGTATGTCACTTATGTTCAGGGGGAAATTCTATTGTCATCGATGATGCTATTAAGTTGCTTGAACTCATTCAACAGAAAAAAAAGCAAACATGTGATATAACTTTAGGATTGTTGTCACACCTGCAACAGGAAGGTGTTGCAGGAATCAGCAAAAAAAAAATATAAATCATGGGCAAAATGAGTTTTCTAAACGCAAATTTTCAAAACTGAACCTGAAGATGTGCTGTGTTTCTTTCCAGATTGCATTGGTATCTTCTGAAGACGTCGTGTTCTTTCAATCAATGATGAAGGTAAAAAAAAAATAAACAAGGAAAAAAGAATCACACTTTTGAGGTTGCAGTGTTCCTGTCAGGGCCAAAGCAGACACACACATCAGGAATTTGTAAGTAACAATAAAAAAAAACAGTGGTTGGACTTTGACAAGTTTATTTAAATGTAGTATTAGCTTCCTCAAACATGAATAGACAACATTTATAGGGAGTTTATTTGTTCAAAATTGGATCAAATTAAAGTTTGTCTGAGGTTCTGAATCTAATTTATAGAAATAACAAATCTATTTGTATTTGATTAAAGTGGGCTTCATAGTGTTGTGTTTAAAGGTGTTTAGTTTTTAAATATCACTTAACAAAAACTAAAACAGATCAATATTGACTTAAACAAAAGTTGCACATAGCCTGGTGTATTTTTCATTCCTTCATTTGTAGGTTTTTCTTGTAGAATCAGACTGCTTAGTTTAGGTTACACTCCTGTTTACACCATGTTATACTGGTTCAAACACTTCGTTTTCACTGGGTTAACTGCATAAAATTTAACCAGCTGAAACAATTTTAATCGTGAGATTTCAAATCAATGCTTTATATAAATGATTCCGAGAGTTGAACGTTGAATCGTAGAGCAGGGTTCATGCAAGAATTGCGTGGATGACAATCCCAGTAAACTCCCCTTGCATTCTATTCTGTTTGATATCTGGAGAAAGCTCTTTTCTAATCGTTTTCTGGGCTCTCCTCAGGGTCTTCAGCTCTTGTGGGGTGCAAGCCTTTGATTATTTCTTTGTTTTTGTGCTGCTCTACTCTTGATACTTTTTCTTTCCTGCAAGGTACACTGCAGCGCTATGATCACAGGTAGAATGAGCAATATGCACATGGGCTATAATGTCTCCAACAATATGCAACAATAGGAAAGAGCGACACATGAAACTCTGATGTAGTTGTTTTAGTTATTTCAAAGTCAATATTCTTCATCACAACTTCTGTCCTCCAAACATTATAAATGATCATGCATGAATTGTGTGTTTATACATAATACAACAAAACTCTAAATTAGTCATGCCTTAAATCTACTTAAATGCATTTTTCTTCAAGAACAGATTTAAATTTTTTGTGTTTTTCGTCTGCCACATTACAAAATGTACGTTTCAGAGCTGAATGTCATCAAAGCTGTTATTAAATTATTCAACTCGATTGTAAATTACTCATTTAAGCATATATTTTAAAACTGTGCGATTAATTTTGCATTAGAGAACTAATGGACAGAATACATTCAATGACAAGAGCACTATCCCTTAAGGACAATAGTTGGTTAGAATGCAAACCAACTCCACATTTTTGTGGATTAAGCTCTTGTTTGTAAAATGTGTGGTGTTTCACCACTTTTTGCCATGTTTTCTTTTCTTTTTTTTGCCTCTCTGATACTGACTTCCCAGCAGAAGAGACGTGTGTTTCTGTGTCTACAGAACACATTTCAAACTCTAGACCCTTCCTGCCTCCACACGCACACATGCATGAAACATTTTGACAGGCCCTTGATTTTTTTTCTTCTTTTTTTCACATCATGAGCAAAAATTTGGGTGTTTAAAACATTTATGATTCATTAGCAGAAAACTTATCTCTTTTAAATCCTTTCATGTATAAATCATGTGTATTTTGATTTGAAGGGGCCGCTTCTGTGTTATTGATGAGCTGCTCCACTCTAATCAGTTAGTAATTGGAGCACAGCTTTTAAATAATGCATTTATTAGGCCTTGTGATGTGTTTAATGGCAGCCCCGTGCAGTGCAAATACGTCTGAAGTGTCCTAATGAGTCTTTTATGGGCCAGCCCAGGGAAAATGGCACATCTCACTCTGTGACATTACTGCACAATAGGTCTTGTTTACATAGAGTTGGCAAGTAAAACAACCAACGCGCCGACGTTTTTACAAATCGTTATGGTGGTTATTATGCTCAGCTCCTTCTGCTTGATGGAAGAGGCTCGAGTTCATGTTTTTTGGTTTGTCTCTGCAGCTTGTTTCCCCCCCTTTTTTGATGGCCTTGCATCATTTTGGAATTGCATGAAGCGAGCGCCACCATTTACGACAAAAGCATAAACTTCTACCCGAGCAGTCAGCCTACAGCCAAACAACACACATCAGTCACAGCTCTTTATATCGTGGCAAATTTCCTGCTAAATAATTATGAGCATCACCGGTGAACCACCTGTGTGGAAGTGCACCACCTGCCTGAGGACAAACCCCTGGTGAAGGCCTGAGCTGTTTAGCCAAAGTCTATACCACCAGCCAGGTTACACACACCATCCATCATCGTCAGCCCAACTGTGTTTGTGGTCTGTCAGCGGCTTGTGCATGTGTGCACATGTACAGGGCGTGTGTGCGTGCGCGAGCGAGTATTGTTGGAGAGCTGTTGCTATCCTGGCAGGGGTGGATTTTAATTGGAACACCCAGTGTGTGGTATGAACGCCGGTGTCACAATGAAAACACCGCAGACAGGCCCACACTGATTCACTCATGTGCTGAGCCACTGTCTCCTTAGGAGCTGCAGATTAGAAAGGCATTTACAGCTTTAAATGCATTCCCTGACTGCGCACGCATGTGCGTCTCCTATGCTCGTATTTGGTTCCCATCCATTTACGTGTGCTGTCAAAATAATCAATGTTGTTTGTTTTAATAAGTAGACTAAACGTTTGTTGTGTTTTTGACTTGTGATTGCAATCCGAATGCAGTGAGGTAACAGCAGATACATTAGCTGCTTTGACAGAGTTTTGTGTCGATGGAGTTTCCATGAAAACACGTTTAGCGCAAAAAACACTTGACTTTTATGACACATTTTGTCTGACTTAAACCCCAAATGTGTGTATTTGTCTTTTCTCATAAGTAGAATTGATCAAATCCATCATTATCACTATCAATCCTCAAATACATGGAGAGAGAAAAAAAATGTTCTGCTTTCCATGGCTTCCCTTCTAACTCTTTGAGCTGTGTACCTTTAAGTCATACTTATTCAACGTAATTACAATTCCCTTGCAGCGACTCTTTTACGTTGCTCCGTTTCCTTCTGGTTTCTCTGTCTCATTTGAATTCAACTTGCACCGTGCTCTCCCCACTGTCTTCCACGCAATTTATATACACATGCAACCTTGGATGCATCCGCAAACATGCGCGCTCACAAGCCCAGCCCTCCCCCACAAGAACAACCTAACACGACGCGCACACACACACACACACACACACACTCAATGTTTCAGCGAGAGTGGTGCCTGACAGAAACAAGTGACAGCTCCCTAATTACCTCCTCACTGTAGACGCTGACGCTGCCTGAGACGCACTGCTCATTTTCCTCTTTCTCCTTCCTCCCTCTTTCCTCCCCTGCCTTCATTCTCCCTCACCCACCCTTCTATTCCCGTCCTTTCTACCCACCTCCTCTTCTATCTCCCCTGTGGTGAATTATGCATGTCCAGCAGCTCCCATTCTGCATTCACACCAGCCCAACAGAGACCCACCACCTATGTGCTCCTTTCATCTGTCCCCCGCTTTACTTAAACCTCTGATCCTGAGGATAGCACTTTGTTTAATCAATAGCTAATTAGCGAGATTCGTTGACTAATACACGGTTTTCAGCATTGACTATGGCAAGGATGGGAGAAGGGGAAAAGCTAGAGGGCACCGTGTTTGGTATTAGCCCTTCTCATTGCAGGCCACTGGGACCACTTTTCCCCAAGGTGTCTGAGTTTGAAGGAAGGAGATGGCCCGTGGAGGCAGCTCGGGATCTCTAGAGGATGATAACATTGGCTCCAGAGTCCAGCCACACAACGGAGACCCCTGTTCCCCTGCGCCGCACCTCCACCCCCGCCCTGTGTGTCAACTCAAAGGCCCAGATTGCATTTCCATTTGACGCCTGCTGGCCCCACAGGCATGTTTTGTTCTAATAGAAAATGGAAACCTCACACACGCGCGCACACACATCCCCGCACTCCTCATCCATCCTTGCAGCGGATTGTCCAATGGGACGGAGTCCACAAACACCCATGCTTATCTAATCATAAGATGGTGACAAGGAAGGAAAAAGGTGGGATAAGGAGAGGAGAGGATTTAAGGCAAAAGACACTTTAAAAAAGGGCCAACTTGTATTGAGAGAAAAGAGGAGAAAGGAGGAGGAGGAGCGTTGACATGGAAAAAAGAAGAAGCTGAGGCCATGAGAGTAAGAAAGAGACAGCAGAAGAGGACAGAAACAATCCTAAGAGAGAGGAGGCGGCAAGATAGCACAGAAGTGGGAAGAGGGATAGAGCACACAAAGAGGGGTGAAGCAGAGGGGGTGTTGGTGGCATGTAGGCAGCTGATAAAGTGTCACTGACAGGCATCACGATGGGGAGAGAGAGAGTCGCCAGGGTGCTGGTTAGATGAGCCACCGCAAACAATGCAGCCTCTTTTCTGGACGCCGCTGTTCTCACGCCTCTGTCCGCCTGCTGGAAGAGACAAAAATGAACTGAATGTACCATTCATGCGGACACCCTCACTCAACTCTCACTGCAGAAACATTGAGAAACACCGTTTTCCTTTTTTGTTGTATCATCTAATTTTAAATAATTAGAAGTCAAATGATAGCCAAAATAAAAAAAATATAGTCACGAAAAGGTCAATTCATGCTTTTTGAAACTAGTTACTTTGAAATTATGAGTTAGATTTAATATTTCTAAAAGCAAACATTTTTTTCTTATATTTTTGTTACGCATGGACAGACTATCACCTTGTCATCTGCTGGACTAGTTTTTAGGGAAACAGATCTTTCACAATCACCACAACAAGATGTAGATAAAAAAATGGGAATCTATTAATGCAGGTTAAGAATGTGCTCATCTTAAGAAGAAACACATCAACAAAGTAGTAAAATTGTTCATGCAGCAAGAAAACTGATTCACACTAAAAGCTCCAGAGTTAAAAATAACACAAGTTTAGTTGTTTTCAACCCAACACAAAGATGAAAAAGGGACTAACTTTTGCTGAGTTATTTCAACTGAGAAAAAAAAATGGTGTTAATAAGAAACCCAAAAAATTAGTACTGTTCCAAAAGTAATCCCAAAACATATCACTACAGGAATAACACAAGTCACACAAAGAGTTAAAGTGTATCATTAGAAAATAAAATCTAGAAACAAGAGTTTCACACAAGCGTTCAAAAAGATAAAAAACGGTAACTGTTAGATAGAATTAATACAAATTGAATGTTATGCAATCCAATAAGTATTATTTTGCTTCTTCTAAGCAAATGGTTTGTATTTTTGTGTTCATTTTGATTACAGTGACAAAACAGTGTAATAAGTGGAAATGACTCATTTTTGAATAAAGAGCATATCATCTTAGTACAAGTTGCCCCATCTTTACAAATCTTAACATCTAAAACTAGCACTTAGTCTTAGAACATAAATCTATTTTTTTGTTTTCAAATGAATGACAAAACTGTCTGAGATATTGAATGTGGCTTATCTGTGTTATAAAGTAATTCTATTTAATAAATTGCATTTAGATGTCCTATGAAAATTTCATTGTGAAGAGTATGAAGTAAAACTATTTTGACTAATTTTAACTATAATGTCTTTATTTTTAGCACCCAGCTCTTAACGAGACAAAAACATTTTAGCTGTGCTTATTTTGAGAAAAGCTTGGAGAAGTGTGGAGCAAAGATAAATTAGTTTGAATGTTTAATACAAGGTTTTGAATCTTCACAAGTTTCTCATAGCTTTCAGTATGGTACAAAGGTCCCTCATCTCTTTGCAACCTCCGTCTATCATGTATAAGGTGTGACACCCAAAAAAACATAATTACAAATGAAAATGTTCCCTTTTTTTCATTACTGTATATGTTTCAAAGTAACTGCACAGTTTTTGAACAACTTTTGTAAAGCTTGAGAGCAATGGCTGTTTTCCCTCTTTTGAAAAAAGAGTTACAGTACTGACTCAGCCAAGTGGCACACCACCAGTGTTTGTGCTGGCTTCAGTCGATGCTGTGACTCACAAAGGTCGCTTTATAATTCTAACACTGCCAGTGGAGGCCTACTTTATTCATATTTAAACTAATTATTTAACAGCAAGAAGTGTGTGCTTGAAGCTGAAGCGGCCAACATTTTCAAAAGCAACACTTAAACACAGCTCTCCTGGAAAAGTAGAGATGATTAATTCTTTTTAGGACCTTTCACTGCAAGGTCTCCTTTCAGAATTTGGAAATGTGCATTCAGATTATGAAATTTCTAAACAAGCAATCAGAAAGGATTTGATCTTTTTCTTTAATAGAGAAACTTGACATTTTACAGATATTTCACCAAATTGTGGACTATTTGTTTAAACCATTTTTGACATGATATACATGAAAATCAATTTAAGATGGAGTTTTGAGGTGCAGAAAAAAGAGTTTTTTTTTCTTTGTCAGTTTATGCGCCACTTTATTTCCATCTGTAAATTAAATATTTTGTTTTTTGCACTTTTCTTGCTCTAGAGGTGACCAACATTTTTCCTATATTGACCTTTAGTCAACCATTACATACTTCATGTCTTGCATCACTGTCCAGAACACATCACAGTTGTGTAAAAAACACTTTTAAAGTCTTAGTGTCAAATAAAAGTTGGCAAAAAAGTAAATACAGAGACAACAAAACACATTTCAACATAAACAGATCAGAAACGTTTTCTTAAAAAAGAGTTTTCAAGTAAATATGAAAAGAAACTGAGAAAATGTTGGCTTGGTTTTGCGTTTTTGACGAGGTGGTCTTGGTTTATATTAAAAATAAGTTACATTCATCAAATGTAAGTTTTTTTTAGCCTTTCTTAGTCAAGATGAAGTTCTTAAAATGAGAAAAAGTTCATTTTCTTAAAGTAACAACAATTCTGTGCAAACAAAACATTCTTTTGGCTAGTTTTGTTATAGCATATACAGTATGTCTGTGAAAAAAAAAAAAACCAATTCAAAACAAAGTCTCCCTTTTTTGGGGCCAATGCAAGCAATGCTGAAAACCCATAAAAATACTATATTATATAAATTAGTCTAGAAGTACCTCAATGAGGGCCTCTGCTCAGCAAGACAGCACCTCCTCAGTGTGTCAAAAGCCTGCTTCCAGACAGAAGAGCTCATTTCAGAGTGCCTGATCAAGGGCTATCGAGGTTCTGCAGAAAGACTCTTCCTCTGCCAGCAGGAGTGGTGGGAGAGGGGAGGGTAGGGTCAGGCAGAAGCAAGCTGAGTGGCGGTAATGGCTTTTCAGGGTAAATTAAGACACGGGGAGATGTTTGGGTCGGCGCCTGTGCAGCAGTGACCCTTATTCACACAGGTCGTCAATGCCTCCTCAGCATCGCACACTCGTCACAACAGTTTCTTCTCCCAATCAGCTTCACAACACCGTTTATCTGACTGCCACGGGCTGTGATTTATTACCCCGGTCCCTGCCACTGTCACCAGACCTCTGCCATTCTGCAAAGTCACTACGCGGCCCTTGTTTCTCACCCTTTGTTTTGGCTCCTGCTATCTGCAGAAGGTTCCTGTTGCAGCAACATGATGATGGTCAGATCTGCACATTTCAGGGTGATATGTGGTTAGAGCCCTTCATGCTCACTTTGCTCTGATTTTAACTGACATGCACTGTAACACGTGGAAGAAAAACTCTTCGTCCCCTTCTCTGTCTAAAGACTTCTGCATGTTTTTTTTTCCTGTAAGAATCCAGAAATTAAATGTGACAACGCATCAGCAAATATATAAAATGTCCTCTTTTTTTTTTAAACAAACTTGTTAAATGTTTCATTTCAGAAGAAACAGTCTCAGTCTAATATATATATATATATATATATATATATATATATATATATATATATATATATATACACATATTAAAGTCCCTCTACAATTATCTTTTGTTCTATTTTAAAAGTGTTCCCATTGGTCTCTAAATCATTATTATATTGTTTTTGTTTTTTTTACCAAAAACAAAAACAAAAGCCATTTTCTAGAAGACTTTCTGCAGAGCGCAGTAGTTTATTAGAAATTTCCCTCTGAGTTTTTGACGGGACTGTTGGTGTGTGGTGGGTATTGGATCTATCCAGCTGCACAGGTTTGAGTCAGATGCAAGATTTCAGACCCCTCCATGATTTTCTAAGTGGGGGAACTTGCAAAATCATAGGGTGTTCAAATACCAATTTGCCTCTCTAAACGTCTTTGTGTTTCTCGTCTCAACGACAGCCCAGAAACCTGACTGAACTAGAGAAGATCTGTGTGAGGAGGGGACCAAAATCCCTCCTGCAGTGTGTGCAAACCTGATGAAAAGTACAGGAAACGTTTGAGCTGCCTGATTGTAAACAAATATTAACATAGATTTTCTAAGGCATTCAAATACTTATTTGCAGCAGTAGCATACAAAGTAATTATAAAAAAAATCATACAATGTGATTTCTAGATGTTTTTTTTAGATTATGTTTCTCACAGAGGACATACACCTAAGATGAACATTTCAGAGCCCTCCATGATTTCTAAGTGGGAGAACTTGCAAAATCACAGTGTTCAAATACGTATTTGCCTCTCTTTACATGGATTTTCGTTCTGCAGGTAGATGTATCAGAATGGAGCAGAGCAGGGAGCTTGTGACCTGCCGATTGTAGCACCTACGTCTCTGCTACAAGCTATTTCCAACAGCATTTTTTCATCTGCTTCTGATTCGCAATGATTTCAAAAAAGAAATGCAATGTTAAGCTTCATTTTCTGTATGTATATTCTCCATCATGAGAAAAATGTCGCAAGACTATGCTTAAAACAGTTTTCATTGGAGTGGATCTTTACATGTCATGAAAGTTGTCCAAAGCAACACTGACTTGGTCTGCTGTGCTGCCCTGCTTCCTGTTTGCGACACAAACTTTCAAAGCACTGGAACAAATCCTGCTGTGATGCCTGAAATTGCCGTATAAGAAAATTAGAGAGCAGAAATGAAAAATGAGGGAGGACTTAAGCACGGGTGAAGAAGCGTTACGCTATTGCTAATTATTACCTCATTAGCAACAGTGCTCAGCCATGTGGACAATAGCAGCCAAACAGCTGATAAAAACACATGCAGGGGCTACAGCTGAAAGAACATCGCTTTGTTTTATGTCTTTATTGGCTCACTATACATTTAAGTGGAGGGACGACCAAGGCACAGGGGATGAAGTCAGTAATTAAAGCAGCGAGTGAGGTGTGATGACAGTCAGGTTTTGGTGCTCTAGTTTTTTCCTGTAGCTGTGAATCTCCGTGTAAATGCTAAAAGCTAAACAGCAGCGCATTACACACTTTCATCCCTACACCTACACCTTCTGCCTCCACCCCTTCCTCCCTCCCTGCCCTCAGGCTTCCAGATGTTGCCGTCACCCCTGTTCTGCAGAGGCGCTGCAGTGTGGAACTGCCTGAAGTGATGACAATAAACACCTCCGCCATAACCTGGGCCCCTTCATTTGCATATTTGCCTGGCTTAATTTGAGGGGGAAGTATGCAAATATATGCAAAATGAAATCCATCTCCTAATGACATGAGACGATTAAACAATTTTTATGCTTAAATATTCTGTTTAATGAAATCAAACAGGCCCACGCTTTGCGACAAATTTGCCCAGGCACTGGCAAAATTAGAGGATATCACAAAAAAAAAAAGAAATAAGAGGGGAGGGGGAAATGAGGAAGGGAAGGAGGTGGGAAAGGAAATGCCTGGTTGGTGTGCATGTCAGCTTTTTCAAGTGTCCCTCATAAGACACAAAAGCAACTAAATTTGAACAAGATTTCTCTAACAATTAAAAAATCTGTCAGTCCCCCCTCTTTTCATACACCCACTTTTTCAGTTGAAAGCTCCGTGGCTGATGAAGTACAAAATGTACTACTTAAACGCTTTGAAATAATATCTGTTTCACGGCTGATTTATTAAAGAAAAAAAAAAACACCCAGAATTTTTCGTTTGCATGATGGCGAACACGAAACTTTTGCACTAACTAATATTTATTCCCTCCACCGAAGCTCTGCCAAAACATTGCCTCTGTTAATACACAGCTTAACAAATAGGAAAATAAAATCATTTCCTCGTGCGAGTCTTGGCCTAAAGACACGATCGCCCTGGAACAGAATACATAACGATGGAGACAGCGATGTGATTAAAGTTGGAAACAGAGGGGGAGAAAGAGAGTAATATGTGACTGCTTAATTGTAGCTTTGCAGGGAGCTGGTGACTAATGGCCTTTCCGCAAAGCTGTTCAAGCCATGAGCTGCACATTAATATAAAGGGGGTTCTTATTATGTTTTCAGCTTTAGACCTGATTAATCACACAGATACACTTCCAGCTCAACACTTTATACAGGGAGCTGTGTTGCTGTTAGGCACCCATCAGGCTGATGATGATGCAGGTGTTTGCGCCCGCTGAGAAATGCAAATCCTGTAAATATATATCAGCTACAGGAGACTGTCAAAAAGAAAAAAAAAAAAAGAATTACTGTGTTTGATCTCCCCTGAGAAAAAGTATTTAGTGGTCATCACTAGAACACAAGGGAAAATGCTATCAGAGCAGCAGAACGCGAAGGCGCACAGCGTGGTGGTGGAGTAGCATCTTTCAACCTCATGCAGCAAAAGAGCCTCTGTTGGGCCGCAAGGTTGGGAAGGAAGTCTTTGGCCTGCCGCTTTGTTGCCCCATAATCCCTATGGCTTATATATGATCCCTGCCTTCCCTTTGACAGCAGGCTAATAGAGGAAAGATGCTGGAGCTCTCTCTTCAGACAGAAAATAGCAGTGTGTGTCTGTGTGTATAAACTGCTGATTATTGTTGGTGCGTGTTCAAGCGAACACAGACTGAAAGACAGAAAAGACAAACAAGCGCCGTTCATAAACATGTGTAACTCTGGTGACTGGGCGGCATGGGGCTGGTGGTGAAAAGACGCTGAAATTGTTGTTGCACATCGATCGATTCTAGGATCCTCCAACAGGAGTTCCTCTCTGATGCTTTAGAGCTCCGTATGATGCAGTGCTGGCAGCGGGAGGGAGCGCCATAACTGAGGTGGTTGGGGTCAGGGCAGCTCAGGAAGCGCTTCCTCTGGTTTCATGACAACCTGCCAACAGTTATAGCACCTCGGTGATGTCAGATACACAGGGACATGGCAGAACTAAGACCGCAGTGTGTATGTGAGATAAGCTCGTGCAAAGGCGTCTCTGCCATCGCGTCCTTTTTTTCTGTTTACCGCTGTGTGCATCTGGATTCATACAGGAATGCTATGGAATTGATTCTGTATCAAAAGGAGTAAAAAAAAAAAAAAACTGGATCCTTAACCCTTAAAATTGATCTGGATGTGGTATGCTTGAATTTTGATGTGAGGGATTTATGTGATATCCATAATCCGGTGGGTCTTGATTCTCCAAATCCATTGTCATGCTTCACTTTAGTAGAGGAACATTTGCATAACTTCGGCGCCACACATAGATTGCACTTTCCTTAAACCATAATCAGACAGGCACAGAAGCTGCCCATTCAACAATTCCGCCTCTTAACCATGGCATCACATTTTATAAGACGGGTCTTTGCCGTGAATGTCCTTTATTTACCGTTTAAACTCTCACAGGTAAGCTGATTGTGCATTACAGTAAACCCGTGTAAGAGGTCTTTTGTCCCCACTTTTGTGGGGAAGAGGTCAGCTGAAAAAACATTTCAGTACGGTCTTCGACCTCACCGGTGAGTTTGCCATTCACATTGGCTGTTTAAAATGATGTAGGAGTGATGCCCCGTGAAGGTTTCAAAAAGAAATTTGAAATTTTTGGTTTAAAACAAACAGCAATACTTTTGACAGCACATTGGAATCATTAGAACCTTTTAATTTTACTTTTTCTTTGATTTGTTTTTGGATTTATACATTTTTGTCTAGGTATTTGTCTAGATATTAGTCTAGATATTTAACTTTTGTGGTAAAACATAATAACTGTTTTATCTTGTGTTTTGGAACAAAAAAAATCCTTTACCTCTCTGAATTGTGTTTTTTGAACAGTTTCAGGTTAATTGTGGAATTCATGTGTAATATAATTAAATATATCAGTAAAAAACACTATTGCTCTGTACTTAAAAGCTGGATATCAAACATTGCCACAAGAATCAGTTTTCAAAGATCATGTATTACAGTTATTAGTAAAGTGGAAAAAATGCTCTAAGAGCCCCTGCACGAAAGGTTAACGAAAAGTGCTTGAAATCAGAGCCCAAAATGATATCCAGTGAAAAGCCCAGTGAAAAAAGGTGAAAGTGAGTGAAAACTATTTTCCCTTTGCCTTAGATATTTCCACATTAAACAGTTTCTCATCACATTTGCATGAACATATGCGTTCAGTCTTTGAAATGATTTTCTGCAAATGTGTCAGGAAGTTAATTAGCTCTGTGCTTTTTGTAAGTCATTGAGTGTGCACGTGCATGTTTAATTGCATGTGTGCATGCATGAATGTGCTTTTGCATGACCCCCCACCAGTGAGAGAAGACAAAGTCACAATCATATTTTTTTCTCAGTTGGGGGTAAATGTGACTTGCTAAGTCATTCGCGTTGTTTTATTTTCTTGCAGATGAAGATTACATTTGTGGCTTTTGCTCCCTTTTTCGCCGTGGCCCGACTCTGCAGCATTTTCTCCATCCCCTCACTTCTCCTTCTCAAACATTGGTTGTCCTCCCGGCTCTCTCCCTGCTCTGCGGGATGGTCATTTAATCCACCTAACCAGCTGGAAAGATAAATATTCCTTGGTGGAGTGTGAGGCCCCTGCTTCTCCACTCACGCAGACCGGAGATGAGGAGAAAGTCTCCCTCTGCCAAACTCAGAATCTGAATTCCTCCACTCCAACAGATGCTGACATGGAGATCCCTGCAACACTAAAAAAGTTTGTTGCTCATCTGTCAACAAAACATAATCTTGTTGTTTCCCCAAATCATGCAATATTTATCATACATTTTGTAAATAAGACTCATCACTTAGTAGTCAGAAATGAGTCCTACATACGCCATATTTTTCAAAAACTTCCCCTCATGTCTGTAAGGATATAGCCTCTTTATGTTCTTCCCTTATGGAGTTCTTCCATCACTTCTGCAGCTTGTACATTTTCCAGACTGCGTTTGGCTGATTATCCCAGAAGGAGGAACGTGGATGGGTTCCTGAGGCTGACTCATGGTTTCTGTTTGGAGAGGTCCAATTCAGAGCAGGCTGGCCCGCCTGGAACCACTGTTTACACAGCCTCTCAGGCCAGACTGGGAGGCCCTATTTTCACACCCAGGTGCGTTCCAAAGAAAACCTCCTCCAGAGGCCCCTTGCCTGAGGTAAAACAACTGAAAACCATGCATTCCACCTCCAGTTCCTGCTGTCATGCTGCATGCTTCTGATGCACACTTCTAGTATGGAAAAAAATCCAAGCGTCTGTTATAGAAAAATAACTTTTTTTTAATGGCTTCATTCAAAGTGTAGGTATGAAAACGAGTATTCTCCATCTCTCATTTTTGCACAAGTCAATGCAGAAAAATTTGACTGCTCTGCATGTGCTATTTGATTGAAGGAGTTAGAAAAATTGATATTCTAGAGGATGATAACTCTTCAGACAGCTTCACTGCATGATTGAGTCAGCGTGAATCCATTTGCCTTTTAGAAGTGCCAGACCTTAAACTATAAAGATTCAAAGAGGCGTTCAGTGGTGGGTTAACCTCAAAAGAGAGTTGATGCTGATCTGAATAGAAAGGATTCTAAAACAATTTCTAACACATATATAAAGGCAGAGAGGCCTTATGTCACTTTTTAAAACATCACACGTCTGCATGAGGGGCCAGATAAATTATTAGCACAGGTAACAATATCTGGATGACTATGTCTGACCGAGTATTTGTGATACAAGCTCACAAGCTGACCACAAATTGAAACACATTTGCAGCAGTGCCGCCCACTTAGACTTCAGTTTAACAAATTGTCAGACTCCTTTGATAATTCTTAAAGACCCACACTGATGTAAAGTGGTTTTAACATGTTCGTGTGGCACTTTTCTGATGTTTGAGGAAATTTTTAAAGAAAATTCAGTTTAAGATTGCATTTCTGATTATGTTTGTATTCAAATCATTTTCAATCAGGAGCAGCAAAAAGGTTCAGGAAAAAGGTGGTAAATGTGATGAACAGGTTATTACAGCAACCCACTAGATCCACTTGGATCTCCGTTTTCTTCGTCTGAGCTGGCAGCAAATCTCAAAAACTGTACAACTGGATAGCTCCAATATAGCTCATCCTTCTTGTTGCGCCGCTCATGTTAGGTTGGGGGTGTAAGGGGCTGTAAGCTAGCAGGAGAGAACATAACCAAATGGATGATGGGAAAGGGGCGGGCTTACTCCATGCCAATGGTCCCGCCCACAGCTCAGAGGCCAAGATCATTGGAGTGAGCCTTTAAAGAAAAGCAATATATGTAGTGAGTCTTTCGTTTCCTTTTTTAAAGACTGACATAAAGCGTATATCTTTCTTATTATTAACACACAGCGGGAGCTGCCCTCATCCCAAAGCACTCGCAACATAAACCGTAAATAAGAACCACAGGCTCCTCCAGCAGCCCCTCACTGCTGCACTGAGAGCAGGAGATGCTCACTGCTCTGTTAGACTGCTTTGAAGGTCTTATTTGTCTTGAAAATGCGCAATATTGCCCATTGCCTCTGTTATGACCTTTATTGACAATAAAAACTAACACACCTGTCAGTTTTTGCACCCTAGCTCTGATTTTAAAAGGTTTTATGTTTGTTATGACAAAATAACTAATGATACATTATTCTCACTTATCATACTCATGTTAGGCATACAGTAAAAACACATTTTCCTTCCTTCATTTTGGCCCTTACCCTTAAACCTAATACTGACCACGATCACCTGTACAAATGTGCATGATCAGATTTCTTAACAAACTGCAAAACCCCAGAGGAACTTCAAGTGGGTCCCACAAAAAACACAAATAACACAAAGATACACAACCCTCATTCAACTTTTTTTTGTCATTTTATTTTTTCTTTTCAGGATGCACTCAAATAATAAAGTGTGTGCCATTTCTTTCCAAAAAGTATATTTAGATGTGCCAGGATCAAAGCGAGTTCTTTGGCGCTTGGATTACTGTTATTCTGGATTCTTATTACTCAGACAAGCTTCTGCAGCATTCCTAAGCTCATAACAATAGCAATGGTAACATGCATTTAAATGTGTTCTTTTTCTACACACAAAGAAACACGCACATCAAAAAGGCTGCACATTTGTTAATACACAATAATGTGCCACCTGAAAGTATAACACTAAAGGTCCTTTTTAGAGTTAAAAGCTATGAATATATGTATATCATAATTACATTCCATATATCTTCCAAAATCCAATTTCCATCAGTGGTAATTCTGCTGCACTGGAGTAATGGTTGTATTATGCAGTTATGACATGCCGAGCTTTCTTCCAATCCCATCCCCATCATCCAGCAAACAGCCCCCAACTCCTTCCCCCTTCACTCAGACACGGCAACTAAAAACACTCAAAATTACCCCACCCCCCACCCCACACACGCACACACACCACACACACACGCTTAAAGTCAGTGAAAATAATAGAGATGTGATAGAAGGCTTCAAAAAAAGAACAGCGACCTCTCTAAAAAGACAACGTGGAGGTGTGTGAGAAGAAAAGCATTTTATTCTTTTGTTGGAAATCCTGTAAACCTCCAGTCTCACTCGCAGGTCAGATTACCCCCCCTGCTGAAGACGCCGAGCGCGGCCACATGAAACTTGTTCACAAGAATGATGGCTCTCAGTGAGCACATAAGGCAGGCATGAATAAACGAGTGCGTAAATGACCAGGCCAGTGATTGAGTGAAGAAATTATTGAGTGGGTAAATGAACAAATGTTTGAGTGAGTGAGCAAGTGAATGAAGGACTGGGACATTGAGTTTGTGTCTGACTGAGTAACGGAGTTGGCCTGAAATCCACACACACTAGAGGCAATCCAAACAAACAGCTCTAAGTGCTGCAGTGTTCGCTGAGGGACCTGGGAAAAGGCCCATCAGCCTCATGAATGAGAGCATTCTGCCCCCTCGCAGCCTGTTATTAAAATCAATTAATGACAGGGAGGGAGGCCCCTGTAAAAGCTGACTTGTTGGGCTCTAGGGGTCTTTTGTGACACGTTGCCTTTCTGGATCACTTGTGCCATATGGAACCTCCCCTCCTGTGGCACATAACTCACTTTTATGAGAGTCTCATTGGCTAATGATGGAATAGTGCGTAAGCACTGAGCATGGGAGTCTTTCACTCCCTTTAACTGTCACTAGCGCTGCTGCCATTGTCTGTCACGCTGATCTTTTCTGAGACGGTGCTGTTGACTTCACAGGCACCGTCACTGACAAGCAATGATAGGAAAAAAAGGGGTTAAAAAGAGGAGCATAGTATACATTTTTCTTTCTGGGTATTCCTACTGCGTGTGAAGACAGACAGACTGACAGGGAACATCCAGGCTTAGCGTGACAAAATGAACTGTGACTCACGCTGTGCAGCGTCTTGTTGTGTCGAAGCTTTGGAATCTGATAGAGCATTTACCTGCCTGTCTTAACTGCTTAATGTGTCTTTTCTCTATACCTTCAAGATGTCAAATATAGAAGCATAGGAATACGTTGCTGATGCACATATGCTAGTTGGAAACAAAAGCGCATCAATACTGCCTGATTCTTGGTCCAGCTTCAGGCGAGACAGGCCCACTTGAAGAGGAGATTGGCCGTTATAGTGAAGCGTGGTGGCTCTGCAGGAGGAAGGCGGCGGTCCATTTACTGTGTGCTGGAACAACTCTGCACTCATTTCAGCAGAGTCCCACAGGGTGAAGCAAAAGAAAACAGACTTGGCTGGATCTGTTTTCTCCCGTCTGCAGTATATTGCTTTGCTTTTCTGTTTCTTCCAACCGTCTGGATGTGTTGTGAGCTGCAATCAAAGGCGCCCTCATCTCTCGCTCCAGCATATCCTCCTGCAACCGGTGGTCATAGCTTAGTGCTGACATGGCACCCCAGTAACTTGCCTCAAACATTTTCACCTAGTAATTTTGCCGAAGCAATAACAAGGCGGATGCCTTTGCCTTAAAGACGTTTGACTGAGCCATCAATTACTTTCTCCCTAGAAGAGCGTGCCGTGATTATAATTATGATAATAACATGACACTGTGATAACGACAGGAAAAGAAAGAGTAAGAGGAGTCTGCCCACAGAGTAATACAAGCTCATCGGTGGGAGAGACTACATTTGCTTTCATTGTCTCAATGTAAAGACCTGTGCAGGTAAGTCAGGAGCTCTCTAATGGTTTTCAATTTTCACTATTTTTTTTTTTTTTTTTTGCAAGACTCTGTCTAAAAATTGATCACATAACAATTATAATGCAATGTTAATCAGTTATGTCCCAGGTTAGGTCTGCTTCTCTAATGCGAACCATTTTGCATACAGCTTAGCACTATTGGCAGGAATAAAAACATCCAAAAAGATTATTTTAATATTTATTTCACCATCAAAATTGATGCTAGAACTCAGTGGGCCACTCTCCAAACCTCGAGTTCAACCAAAGAGGACATGCGATTTAAATCTCTTAACTCCGTTACTAGAGCAACAGCTCCATAGAGCGGCGATCCAAAGACTGGTTTACATTGGGAAAACTTTTGATGTTCCCACATTTTGTTCAGAAAGTGTGATTTTCAATACTGTTCGTTCTGTCCTCATGTTAGAGGGACAAAAATCATTCCTTACTTTCAGCACAATTTGACCTACTTCTGAGTTCTCGTAATCCACAGATCTGGCAGACAATGCGTTCTAAAACTACAGCAAACATTCAGAATGAGTCCGCAGAGGTTTTCCTGGCTGAATATCATGCAAAGGGGGCACTTTTAGAGTTTGATGTTTGGTACCAGTATAAAAAAACCTTTATTTGTGCTTGTTTTCGTTAATATTTTAGAAGTTCTGAATAATATAAAATACAGTGCAGTAGCCCCTACTAAAGGTCACCTTTCCCAGCATCAGAGTTTGAACGATTTTTTTAGTGTAATTTTGCATGTTTTGTCCTCCATGTGTTCTAAATTCATTATCTCAGAAAATAAAAACAATCTGAAATGTCCTTTTAAAACAATTGATAGTTTAATGAACATACATTTCAACAAGTCCTCCATGCCATCATCTAATGTTGCATGTGAGGACCACTTCATCGGTGAAATCAGTGTAATAGGATGCAGCCTTTCATCTGTGCTTTACACTGGTTTTAACAGATCAGCAGCATAGTTTTAAAACATTTTATGGATTCTTTGAGTCAGAGCTTTTAAATATAGTGAACTGCTCTCTTTAGACGGGTGTCTTCCCCTCTGCCTGTAAAACAGCGGTGGTGAGGCCCCTTCTGAGGAAGAGTCATTCAGATCCAAATGCTCTGGATAACTATAGACCTGTTTCCAACTTACCGTTTTTAAGTAAACACATTAAAAAAAGTGTCACTACCCAACTGCATGAGTTTTTAAATAACACAAACATTTTAGAAAAATATCAATCTGGTTTTAGGATGAACCACAGTACAGAGATGACTCTCTAAAAAATTGTGAATGATCTTAGAATAAATTAAGACTCACAGAAACTTTCTGTTCTGGTGCTGCTGGATCTTAGTTCTGACTTTGACACAGTAGATCACCAGTTTTTATTGGATAGACTTTGGAGTATAGTTGGCCTCTCTGAAAATGTTCTCAAGTGGTTTTATTCCTATCTCACAGATCGACACTTTTATGTAAGTATGGATACAAGCTCTTCAAGAATCTATGAAATAAGTTGTGGGGTTCCCCAAGGGTCAATTTTAGGACCTGTACTTTCTAACTTGTTGGCTCTTGGGGATGTCATCAGGAGACATGGTGTTGAGTTTCACAGCTATGCTGATGATACACAGCTTTACATCGCCTTGTCTTCTTATGACCTTGTACCCATCAACATTCTATTAAATTGTATTTTAGACATGAAGTTGTGGATGGCAGCTCAACCAGGACAAAACTAAAGGTTAAATCATCAGTTCTGAAAACAAGAGAGCGATGATTTTAACAAAGCTAGCTCAGTTTTGGGTGACGGGAAGGGGGCCAACTGCGCCAAATCTCCCACCGACAAACCAGGTGAGCATTTCTGATGTTCTCCTGCCGCTCTGCAGAAAACGTGTCTTAGAAAACAACACAGGGTTTTTGGTTTGGGCTCAAAACAGCACAATCCTAATTTAAAGACCCCTGGGAACAGTTTCACAATAGAAGAATAATGTAGTTGGAACAAGACTTTAAAGCTCTGTTGTGTAGCAATGATCTGCTGTTGCATTGCTGACAAGTTAAACATTTTTTTATTACTAACCACAGGTTAGGCACTTACATGCCACATTTTAAATCAGGTTTGCTCGTTTCAAGCAAATTCTGATGAGGTGCAGGGCTCAAACTTCACAAAGACTCCAAACCAATGAGGAGCAAGCTTTTTACCATCTGAAACAACTTAAACCATCAGCATGTCATCTCAGTTTGTAAGAGCACTAAATTCAACTCATTCCTACTCAATCACTTTTGCACAGGAAGGTCCTTTTATTTCTGACTCTGCAGTTGTCCGCACATGCAGTGTAAATATTTTAATCCAGCATTGAACTGTGATGAAATGTTTGAGGTTTGTGCAAAAAACTCTCCCCTCAATGGCAACTACTCCGAATAGCTGCTGGCTTGGCCTTCCCTCAAAATTCCACCCAGAACCTTTAAAATGTTCACATGAGTAACCAGCAGTTTTTCTACTGAGGGGCTCATGAAGGATCGGACACCATGCAGGGTTTATTTGTTTGGGAGAGCAGATAAATGCAAAAAAGAACAATGTATTAAAACCCATTGGAGGTTGGAATTGTTGTAATGGGCCTATATCACGCAAAATCTTCTTTTTTGGGGTTTTAGGTGTATTATAATTAGTGTTAGTTCATCGATTGAAAACAATAATCAGATTAATCACACCTTTGGGCTGTGATTACTCACAATTAATCACAATGTTTTACAAGTTAAATTTTATACAACAATGTGCAGCTCTTGAACAAAAAAAGCCAGACAGAGCACTTTTCCTTCATGTTTGTTGTCTTTAATGTTTAAATTATAAAGCGTTAACTCAGAAGTTTATTTTGTGAGCACAAAACACAACAACAGTAAGATAAGAAAAACTGTAAAGACTTTAATGTCTGCAGTATTACTCCAAGTTAACAAAGATGCGGATATACAGCCATAAGAAACAGTGTTTCTGCACTTTAAATGAATATTTTGATTGGCTGTTGGGTGTTCAAAAAGAAATTCTGGTCCCAATGTTCTTAATGTTCAGGGTTCTTTAAAACAACCTTTTTCTTTACGATTTGGACAAAAACAAGCTGTAAGAGATGAACTTTCTCCCTTAACTGATGCTTTATTCAACCTATCTTGACGATCATCATTAATTTCGCTTTCCTTTGCTGCTAAAGTTGAGGTCTGCCGGCCCAGCAACGCATTGTGTTACCGTGACGCATTACATATCAAATAGTCTGCTTTTTGTGAGATAGCGGAATAAACAAAAAATAGCTGGAATAAAATAATATTTGATTGAATATTTATTTCTTTTGTAAGTGACCGTGTTATAAGCGGGATTATGCCCAACAAAGTGTGAATTCATAAATTTATTAATGAATAATTGCATGCGTTGACGAGCTACTTATAATGTAAAAGCCTCACTTTGCTCTATTCATTCCTTTAAAACCCTGCACTCTGAGCACCAGCCCCTCCCAATTCACAAAAGCGAGTGGGTCCTCACATTGTGACGGCAAAAAGTGGAGAACAACTCCCTCCAGGAAGAGGAGGTGCCATCACTCCCGCCAAGCTTCCAGGCACACCTACTTTCTCCACAGAACTAAGTATAAGCATCTAACGAGCTTCATATGCATCTGCCTATTCTTTTTTTATTGGTTGTTTATTCTGTATTCTCTATATTATGTAAATACTGCAAAGGGCAAACTAAACCAATAAACTAACACCAATACCAATAAAAAAAGTGGGCAAGACACTGAACCCCACATTGCCTGGTGGTTATAGGTTGACGCCAGTCTTCAGCAGCAGAGCCGCCATCAGTGTGTGAATGGGCAAATGGGACTGTGACTGTGACTGCCTTTAAGGAAGGTAGAAAAGCACTAGTATGCACAATTTACCATTTTATATGAACTATATGCACATCCATCTTTGCAAGAGTTCAGATATTGTTTATTTTCGTGGCACACACGCTGCCGAGGCCCACTCTGGGTGGACGTCGTGAAATGGACAGCACCCACAAGGAGCGAAAGGCGGTGCCTCAAAGATCAAGTTGTCTTACTTTCGAGTAGAAAAAGCTCATAAAAATCACATATTTCCTTTAAAAAAAAGTTCTTTAGTGTGCCAAAGGTAATATATATATCATATATATGGATATAGTTTACTCTGAAAGGCTTAAGAAAAGTATGATATAGACTCTTTAAAGACTTTTTTATCAGAAATTTTCTCTAGGACAGATGTAGTGACAAAAATGTAAAATATTTAACATCAGGAATTCCTGAAAGCAGTGAGCATTAATCTGTAGATATGGAACGGGACGATCAAACCACTTTCACATGTCACTTTCATTCTTATTTGTAATCGATGGCACTTAAGTGGAAAATGCTGCTGAATCCTTCATCATCCATATGCTAAATACACCATTTTTCATTTTGTGTTAATTCCTTTTCCAAAGCCTCCTTCTATTCCCTTCACCACTCCTAATCTGGCTATAAAGGTCAGTTTAGCATAATGACATCACAGAGACGAGCATGGGCAAACCCAGATTACAGAATCTGACTCTAATGTGATTTTTCAGATGAAACAGCATTAAATGACATTAACGCTGCTGCATTCACTGGCAGCTTTAATGGAGATTGCTCAGGACTGGCCCTTCTTTACCCTCTTTGTATTTTTAATGAGGTGACAGAGAGAGGCAAGATTGGAAGAGGATGGTCTTACAACATGCCGAGCTGGAATCAGATACAGTCTGTCTATTTGTGTAATTTTCCATCAGCTCCCTTATTGGGCCGGGGTTAACCTCTTCAGTGTGACTGACATTTTTAGAGCATGGGCAATACCACAAGCAGAACTCAAAAGTACTTTTGGGAAAATGGTTACTGTAGCTGACGTTTAATGTTTAAATTCCGACGCAGATTAGCTTTTAGTTCAGGCTTTGAAGATGTCTGTTCCTGCTCACTGGAACGTTGTTCCCAAATCTTTAATCACACGTTTATTATGCATTTCCTAAAGTTGTGCTTTTGAAAAAAAATCACGTGAATTTTTAAAAGCAACAATTCCATAGGAAAAGGGGGAAGAGCCTCATCTCTGAAGAACATATTGGTTTGTGATTTTTAAAGAAAAATTCTTGCCATTAATGTTCTTTAATCTTTTTTTTTAAATATAAAATCTCTTTTTGGGCAAAAAAAGAACTGTGTCTATAACATTATCTGTTATGAAACATGCATTAGTTTAACTGTAATGAGGCACAGTGCTTTAATATGACATTGATCTTGAGTAAATATTGCACACGACGTTACAGAAAAAAGTCAACAAAAAATTAATGTGCATGATAATAGCCTACATTGCTGTTAATGAGAAACTATATCAAAAGTTAAGAGAAAAAAAGTTCTTGTTTTTCTTTGAATTTAGATCTAAAGCACAGTTTAGTCCAAGTCTCTCAGGGAATGCTCACAGCAGAGCTGCCTGGAAATAGACATTTTTTGTTTTTTGTTTTTTTTTGCTTTCACACTTCCCGCATGTGTGTTGTGTAAAAGTCTTAAAAATTACTTCACAATTGCCAAGACATATTCCACTGTCTTCTCGAGTTATGCTTTTTCTGTTATGAACTGTGAATTCATTTTTCTTTTTTTGTCTTTTTTTAAACTGTATTGCCTTCTCTATTTGTTTTTGCTGGAAAGTCCTTCCGTGTTTGCTCTCTGGTGAACTGCATGAAGCTGACTCAGGGTGTCCTCAGATTGAAAAAGTCTGTTGGTCCGGATTGAGTTCTAAATCTCATGTCTGGTCTGTCATTCTGCCTTTTATTGGAACATTTCTGCTTTGAACCAAAGCTTGTAAACAAAAGCATGTGGCTAAAGAAATCTCTTCAGTCATTGGCCAGGAAATACGAGGGTGAGGCATGATGACATGAAGTCCAAATGCCATGACTAAACTTCAAGATGTCCCCCATGTAAATAGGAATCTTCATCAACAACTAATATTACATACACTCCGGGCATGTGACGTGTGTTCAAGGACACGCTCAACATGGGTTCTTAAGCTAACTTTTACTACATGGTGTTCTCACTGGACTCCGGATACATGTACACACAATTGGAAAAGGCTTTGTGTGAAATGCCGAAGCAAATCTTGTAAATCTTGCTCCAGGCTTTCCTTTTCACAGCTCTATTCTGATATATGAAAGACTTGGTGACATATAATTCAGGCTGGGCACAGACCCCTCTTATTAATTTCCCCTTCATGATCAATTTTCAAACGGTTGACACTTCTATGTTTTGAAAAGTATGCTACCGTGTGTCACTGTCAAAGCTGTCCCTAAATCATCAAAGTTCAACTGGTTTAACTTTCACTGCACATTCGATACCCACACGTTTTGTGTGCAGACCCCAAATAGAACGTAAAAATGTGAACGCGACGTATGAATGCGAGTTTTGAAATCTGGAAGCCAGAAACGTGCAGATTTACATCGATTTTTTATCTGAAGTGGTTACTTAAATGCGCGTTTCAGAGCCCAGTGTGAATGTAACATACAAATATTGTTAATACAATGTTGGTATGATTGACTGAAGCATACAATGTATTTTGCTTAGAAATTTTGGCATGTAGTAATAGAATTGATCTGCTCTATGTCTTAACCTTGAGATATTTGGTTTTCTTTCAGTTTGTCACATATTTCTTGTCTCTTGTTGATTATTAGCCAGGTGGTATATGCTGTTTGCTGTGTTAACGGCATACATTGATCTGCTGATTAGGTAATATTTTATAAAAAGTCCATAAATATTAAAAAAAGCAAGAATAAAAACAATAATATTGTCAATGTGGTTACTAAAATGAATGAACTCAACTAATACATCTTTTATGACCCTTTAGGCATTGTTTTTAGCTTTGCAGGTGTGAAATTAAAACAGTCTGTTTCTGCTTTTCTCCTGTTAGGTAACACCCTTGGAGATGTCATCAGGAATCATTGTTTAGATGGGTGAGGGTTTGAATCTGGGCAGGTGAGAGTGAGGAAACAAAAAAAAATCCATGTTGTTTTAACTGGAAAGTGTACTAATAGTTAATTTGGCACAGTTAAATTGGTTCATTTTTATTACAGAAGGCAACATGCTTTAATTTGACAGGCTCACCAACACTACTTCCTAAACAGTTTCCAATGTTGTAATTTGTGATTGGAGCTGTGTGCTCCTTTATCAAAATATTGTTAGAGACAGAGAATCATAAGCCTTTTTTTAAGTCATTTGATATTTTGAAATTCATATTTTTTACGACTTCAATTGATTTTCTTGCTACTTTAAAATTTGGTTTTTTTAGTTCTGTGACACAATGTTGTTTCTATTCCTGAAAAAGTATCTCTTGCCTTCAACTGTGAAAAAAAGTAGGAATTTTGAGCTTTTCACTTTGGCCTATGTTGACCAATGTAGTATTAACGAACCGTGGACAAGGGATGTGGTCAGTTTGGGCGTTTGGATCCATGTGCAACTGGTTTAAAAGAGAGATCAGAAAGACATGGATAGGGCAAGACGAAGTCAAAAACCAAGCAGGAGTCAAAGTACATGGAGAGACGTAGGACGGAGTCAGGAGGTCTCCGGAGGTCAGGAGAAATATCAGTAGGGAACGCTCAGAATGAATTCAACAGTGCAAGAGTGCAGTAGAGGCTCAAGGAAAAGTCAATACTCAGGAGATGGCTTCCTCTGGTGGTGGAAGAGGGAGATGAAAGCCCCACCCTCCCACCCCTCTGT
This sequence comes from Oryzias celebensis, assembly GCA_014656515.1. Classification (NCBI taxonomy): domain Eukaryota; kingdom Metazoa; phylum Chordata; class Actinopteri; order Beloniformes; family Adrianichthyidae; genus Oryzias; species Oryzias celebensis. Next base: position 15,671,230 of record BNCR01000009.1, read on the forward strand.
AAGCAGCTCCAGAAACGAAGCGCACTCAGATGCCAGGGTCAGCCACAAGGTCAGGGTGCTGGCCTGTCTGGGTGGCGCTGGTGGAAGTCGCTGATCAGGGAGGGGTTAAGGATGTCGCCTGTGGCCATCCAGGAGCATTCCTCTGGGCAGTACTCCTCCCAATCCACCAGACGTTAAAGCCGACCCTCCTGCTCCGGGAATCCAAGAGCTCCCTGGCGAGATAGACAGCCTCGCCATCCACCATCAAGGGAGGTATGCTGACATCAGAGGGCTCAGTCCGCGACCCCCCCATCCGGAGGGTCCATCAGCGGGTTTCAATAGTGAGATATGGAGGTCTTCTTCTCTTCTCCGCTTCTCCTCCGCATCGAGAGGAGCCAGTTGAGGTGGCTCGGGCATTTGATTCGGATGCCCCCTGGACTCCTGTGCCAAATACTCCTGCCTCCCTCGGGAGGCATGTACCACTGGGAATGACTCGGGGTCCCCCCAGAAGAGCTGGATGAAGTAACCGGGGAGAGGGAAGTCTGGGCATCTTTACTTAGACAGCTGCCCCAGCGACCCAGTCCTGGATTGTTGTGGGTCGTCAGATGTCATGACAGCACCCACCTGTGCTCAATCAGCCACCAGGTATGGCCACCATGATTGCCTCCACCTGGGTCTCCAGCAGATGTATAAAGGATGGTGGAGATCCCAGTTCCGGCGCCAGACTGTTAGCTTGCCCAAGACGGTAACGTGCTGGCTCCCAAGACGTGTCTTAGGACTCACTCTTGTCATAGATTTTGCCTTACTAACTTGTGTGTTTGTTTGCCAGTGGCTCCCGCCTTCTCTCCACTACCCCTGCTGCCTCCCCGAGCTCATCCAACTCTGCTCCCGACGCAAGACCAATCCATACCGGACTTTCCCCCATCAACATTCATCGCCCTACCCTTAAATAAACCTCATAACTTCAATTGTGTCCTGCGCGTGGATCCTCCCCTTCCTGCTCACCGCATAACATGGATAAGCAGAAGAAAATGGATGGATGGATGGATGGATGGATGGACGGACATGGAAGGTGGGTGAGACTCTGTACTCAGGAAGTAACTGAAGGCGGAATGAGACAGGGTTGACTTGTTTTGAGATCTGGAATGGATCTACAAACCAGCGACTGAGTTTTTTGCAGGGTAGCCTCAGGTGGAGAGCTAGACCTACTGACTACTGGTGCCAGGCTGGGACCGTTGCGGCACCACCGGTCTGCTTGCTCTTGGTATCTGTGCATAGCTTGCCGAAGTTGCACATGGGCCGCCTCCCATGTCTCTTTGCAACGGCAAAGGGTTCCGGACCTGGTGCATGACACGCCAGCAGCCGGACACCCAAGTATGGCCGGGACGCAGACGTTGATGTCAAACATCTTCTGGTGGCCTACTATGCAGGCAGACATGGCCCACTTCCTGACCTGTTAAATGCGTCCTGTTAAATGGCCAAGACACCCCAACGGCTTCTAGCCAGCCTCCTGCAACCGCTGACCATACCACAATGTCCCTGGTGGAGCATTGCAGTGGATTTTGTCACAGACCTGCCCCGCTGTCAAGGTAACGCTACGATCCTGTCAGTCATTGATCGGTTCTCCAAGGCGTGTCGACTCATTCCTCTACCCAAACTACCCACAGCTCTGAAAGCTGCTGAGCAGCTCCTAACTCACGTCTTTCGGCATTTTGATTTCCCTGAGGACATTGTGTCAGACCGAGGGCCCTCGAGTGTGTTGGGAGATGTGCAGGGGCTTGGGCATCACGTGAGTCTCACCTCTGGCTACCACCCCCCAGTCCAACAGCCAGGTGGAACGCCTTAATCAGGAGATCACGCAGTTCCTTCTAACCTACTGCAGCCAGCATCAGGAAGATGCTGAAGAGACAGAAACTCGAGACCTGACAGATAGAGCGAACAGTTTACAGCTGTGGTGTTAGAGAGAGCTTGAACAGCACCCACATCAACTCCGATCAGGTTTAACTGAAACATGTGTACAAAGTTATGTGCATCTCTTTCAGTGTTGAGAGCACTAAAGTAAGGTATCATGGTAACTTATTACCAGTTTTGTTGTAAACAAATAGTGTAAGACATTGCTAATAAGTGTTGAGTAATACTTGCATTCATTGTACGCTCAGTAATATGTCTATTAACGAACCAAAATGTATTTGTTAAAAGCAGTAAAACCACACAGAGAGAAAGTAGTTATAACAGAGTCCCAATCAATTCTTTTGTTGTTTTTCTGTTTGTTTTCAGTCATTTTTTACTTTTTGGACTTACTTCAATGTAAATGATTGAGCCAAACTTTCTGTGAGGCTTCATCAACCTATAAAAGCTCGTCCTGTTTTTCACTGAGCTGTCCGTCTCATTGCTGTAGCGAAGAAGCACTTGTTTCAGTATTTTGAGGCATTTCAGATTTGATGTTCCACTTTTGCAGGTACTGAACAAAAAAACACAAAACAGTCAAATTACACATTACAATTCTGAGACAGTTAAAATGTAAATAAGAGATTACTTATAAATTACATTAACAAGTAATCTGCAATAGAAGTATGTTTTTTAAACAAATTTTACTTTAAGTCATAATTTAAAATTGGGGTAACATCCATGGGCCAAAAGCTGTCACATTTCCAAAGGTCTGCAGGCTCCTTTCGTAAAATCAATGAAATGCGCCCTCCCGCACTTTCTAAAAACTGTGTGTACAATTTCTTGATTGCGGTTGGCTAATTATCGTTTTCACATTCAGCATGAAGAGGCACTACCAGATGAGACATGCTATCTAGAACAAGCTAACTGGGAATGAACAGTGCAAAAAAATGACACATTGAGATGCATTTGTTCTATGGGAAGAAATGAAGTCTGCCATTGCAACAACACTTTCATTAAATGGTTATTAAAATAGTTAAAATAATGCTGCCCATCACACATTTCCACCACATTTCTGTTTTTGATGAAGCATATAAAGAAATTAAAATATTTAAGTATTGGGGAAAAAAACAGCTTAATTAATTTTTGTTAATTAATTTCCTTGGGTGACTTTAACTTTGGATTCATCTTTACTAACTTTTTCGCTCTGATGAATAAATGCAAGTATTTGAAAATTTTGAAAAGACATTTAAAGCAGAAAATTAAAACAAAAATGTAAAAAATAATCATATAAATAATAATATAACTATGTAGGCATTATTAAGGAAGAATAGGCAAATAAATCCAAGTTGATTCGTACAGTATAACTGTTTTTTCAGAACTTGATACTGAAACTGCTGTTGTGCTGTGCTGTGCTGGGCACAAATGGACTGAAACGTAGAGGATACCCCCACACTGTGGACATGAAAACATTATCCTGCAGGGTAGACCTATCGTTGGTATTTTTCTATATGGTACACAAATGTTTATGGAGCCACACAGAGTGAAAAAAGAGGCTTTTAAAGAATAAAGAGATTTAAAATACATAAATAAATACATCCAAAAATGAATTTTATGTTTCTACTTTAATCAGTACATTTTTACTTGTTTTCTTAGTTTTGTATTTTAACTTGTGAGTTTCTTTAGTGTATAAATGTGCGAGTTATAGATCCTTTGCATTTATTTTCTTTGAGATTTTTGTCCGGAGAGCCTGCCTTTGTCAGAAATCCTCTTAAAGCAGAATTGTCATGCTCGGATGCCACTCAGCTTCCACAGAGCATTCAAACAGTTGAAAGAAAAAGTTGAAAAACCATGTAACAAAAAGTAAATTGACACAAAAAAAGTGTTCAACTTTTTTTTTTTTTTTTTATTACTCTAGGAAAATTACTGCTCTTGCTGCCTTAAAGGTTGTCGTAGTTGAATCTTGGTCTCCAGTTCAGAAGAAGGGAGAATGAAATCACAGATTAAGCCTCAGATAAAAAGAATTCACTCAGGTAATTTAGCATTTTTGATTTAGATAGGATTAAACCAATGTTTATTTGCTACATACTCATGAGTATACCTAATCTAAATATATGCCTAAATTATTAACCTAAGCTCTAATTACTCTTTGTTGTTTAATCTTGATTTGCTCTTTGTATTTACGCTAAGGCATACGGATTTCTTATCTCACTGAAACCTCTGAAGCATCACGAGGGCTGCTCTGAAGCTGCAAAGCTAATTAATCTGATTTGTGCCTGTTTGGCTTCCCGCAAGCTAGCACATTTTTGAGGAGAGCACCGTCATCTGCAAACCATTGTCTTTGGTAAATAGGAAATATTTGACTCGTCAGTCAGACTAACACGGACTCCTTTGCTTGGTGGTCTAAAGCCACACAAAGCCTGAGTTTACATTGAGGCACATGGAAGCTCCGCTTAAGCCTCTTCAGTATGTCTGGGAATTCTGAAGAGATACTGTAAAAGAGCGGGGACAACACTTTCAGAAATCCCTCTTCTCCAAGGATTCCATGTTATTCCGCCACAGACAACGAAGAAATGTTTGGCTCAAAGGGCACAATAGTGACAAAAAGATGTAACGCGACCTTTAGGCAGCAGCAGTAAGCTAAATGTGGGCTGTACTCATCTGTGCAGTGAACACTTCCGCCGCTTTTCACTGTCACCCCCCACCCCCAGTCCAGTCAGCTCCACTGTGCAGTGAAGGGGTGCGACCATTTAAGGCTACCACTCTGAGGTCCACATGTGTGCCGGAGGTCCTCATTTTGACTTTAAATGATTTTGACACCAAAATAAACAAAATCTCCTCACTGCACTATACAGGCCTGCAAAATTATGGGTACTGGGATGGATATGCAATTACAACAACTAATTTGCGGTCATCGAAGCAGCCCCATTCCTCGGTGCCCCCAGCCGCCCTCAGTTTTAGATATTGGGAGCATGTGTGTGTGTGTGTGGGAGTGTGTCTGTTTGGCATGTGTCTGTGAAGGGGCAGTGGGAGAAGTTCCCCCTCACAGCTGTAGCAAGGTCAGGCAGCACCAGGGCGATTAGCATTGCTCATCACGTACAATTAGGGTTAGCGCTCTGCAAGGAGGCATCTGTTGCTAATTGAAGCAGAATAGATGGAGGATGTCCATGCTTTCCCTCTGCAGAGAAAAAAAAATGGAGCAATTTCAACTGGAAATAAATAGATTTTGGCTTGTGTGAAATTAGAACAGCGACCCACCTGCACATCGCCCAGAACTGTTCATTCAGTCAGAAGGATCACGTGTAGGTTTATATTTATATGTAATTACTTGCACCAATAAATGTGATTATTTTGACTAATAGGCTGCAAGTTTGCCAGTACAGAAAAACTGAGATTTGGATACAGAACCGGAAGTTATTAATGACAAAAGGGGGAAGGGAGGTGGACACGAGGGGCTGAGGACGTCAGACAAAGGCCACAGCAGGCCCGTGATGGCAATCTGATGCGACTAAGCCATGCATCCACTGGCCAGTCGACATCAGCCAGCGCCTCCGACCAAAGCTCCAAGGCCTTTCATGCCAAGGCCAGATGTTGACAAAGACAACCGAGGCATGGAGGCACAGACTAAGGTCCAAATCAGCTTTACATTCCAGAGAACACTATCAGAAACACATACTCTTGATAAATGGGCTACAATTATGTGACAGGAAGTGACAAGTCATTTCAATGTAATATCTGCAAAATGTCTAGTCTATAAAAAGACATAACCAAAAATTAACCCGTTTTTTTTTTTTTTTTACATTGACCATTTTATATGCCTATTTAGTTGTTTCCCTCCAGAAATGTGAATTAAAAAACTTTTGTGTAAACATGAATGCAGGAATGACAATATATTGCTTGAAAAGCACTTCTTTTTTTATTTTTTTGTCTAGATTATTTTGGTATTTCATCATATGTGAAGATGGTGGTTAAACAGAAGTTTCTGGACTGAAGACAAAAGTGAAAATTTGAGATTATTTTTGAACTGGTCCGCCTGTAACTGTTGAAGGAGGTGACAGATTGGGAGTGAAACCTGATTAGATATTTCACCTGAGTGCCACACTGCCTAATGAATTTTCATCAGCACAAGAATTCACATGCAGAAGTTTCCCTTTGGAGTGATAAAGCATATCAGAGTTTATCCTCCTTGCCCTTCACGGTTAGAGTTTGCTGTCGGATGAGGTTGTGTCATGTCTTCAGAGGCCTTAAAAGCCAAACTCATCAACATTGTTGTTCGGTGCAATTCAATAATGATTCCGAACACGTAAAGCCCACCTCAAGACACTGAACAATAATTATTTTTTTTAAACTTTATTTAAAGTGTTATTTATCATCTGCTGTTTGTAATAGAGCTGTGTTAACAATGTAATTTCTCCTTTGTAGGACCAATAAAGTTCTGTTCTGTTCTATTCTATTCTATTCTATTCTATTCTATTCTATTCTATTCTGAGATAGTTACAAATAAGTACATAATGTCTTTTTTAACTTGTGCTGTACAGCAGTTGAGCAAACACGTGAGAGCTGAGAGCCTCTTGTGTTGGACTGATTTTACAGTAACAATCAGGGGGGTCATGTCGCTTCGGACAAATGAGGTGTATATTTGTATAAATTCCTTCTGTATTTGAGGTTAGCTTTGAATAATTTATTGTATTTTTGTGCATTTAGTTTTGGATCGGACAGAAGAGAGAAGGAGCGTGGGATGGGGGAGAAAGGGCACAAAAAAGAAAACTGGGGGAGAGTGGTAGAAGAATGGTTCACGAAACACAGGAGTTGGTAAGAAAACAATGAAATAAATGGGAACAAGTGGCTCGAGATTTATCATTAATACTTGTACAATGCAGATGTTACCAAAAAGCTGGGCCTGTCCACAGACACACACATCAACACACACTCAAATATTACCTGTTTGCTGCAAGAATGCACACTGTCCATTTTAATGACAAAACATTGATTATTACAATGACAAACATGTCATTAGAGCAACATGAGTGTCTCATGTGGCAAATCTGTTTCTCTTTATGTACCAAAAATGTAGTAATGCAATAAAAACGGTGAGGAAAATGACTTATTTATTATGAAATGCCATTTTTCAGTTTCCTTTTTTAGCAGCACCTCACAGCCCGTTTACATTTAAATTGTACTTGATTTTTTTGTCTATTTGATCTTCTCAGTTTTACTGAGCCCCCATTCCATAAGTATCAAATCCTTTCTACATAAAATAAGTTTCCATTATAAAATCTTCTACGAAATAGTACACTTTGAGACATTTTCTTAGAAATGTTATTCCTAGTTGATTTAGGTTTTAGGTATGTTAGGTATATTTTTCTGTCCCCTTTGAATCCTTGAGTGCATTTTTGAGGAACATCTTGACTTTGGAGCATTTAAAAAGAATCCTCCACCATACTGGTGAGCTTGTAATGCAGAAATTGATTCTATTTAAAGGTTGTTAATCAGCGGAAACCATTTGAGTCTGCCTGGTCTACCTACGGTAGCGTTTAAATCTAGCCTTGTAATAACCCTGTGTAATTAGGACTGAGACATACTAACAAGAGGAGACTACCATCATCATCACACACACACCACATCATCATCACTCAGCCGCCTCATCATCATCACCATCCTCATTATCAAGCCTAAGATCAAATTCCAGCCTGGCTCCAGGATAGTGGGACTTCAGTGCACCTGATGTATTGTGCGTCATTAGATTGTTGTTATTACTATGCCATGGGGAGTCAAACAGGATGGAGATTCACTCCTGTAATATTCTACTCAGCCTACTAAAGAGGACCCACTTGACATTCTCCACCAAATGACAACAATATATTGAAGCAAAGGAGTTGACACTTTAATTTGTTTATTCTCCCGCTCTTTTCTTGCTATTTCTTCCTCATCCATACATATGAACATCTCACATACTCACACCGAGCCTCTGTGGCTCAGAATGTTATTGTGGAACAGGGCAAGTCTTTGGGTTCTTTGCTCGACTATTAATCTCAAAGGAGATAAAGTCATCTGTGTGTCTTTTTTTTTTTAATTTGTCTCAATTAACTTTGGCTCAAAAAAACCCACATGTGACATCAGTGACTGGATAAAACGGTTTGTCCGAGTGGCATCAGAAGGCCTGACACCTTTCCTCAGCTCAACACTGCAGGGCAGCTACCGCTAAAAAGGCAGCTGTTCCGTGATCGATGACTTCATCTAGTCTGTCTGATTCCTCCACTTGTGCTGAGAGAACGCTTAATGTAACAGGCCCGCGGAGAAACGCCTTGATTAAATTGAGAGAGCACAGAGCCACGGGGAACCACTTACAAGGAGAAGCTTTCTTTGCAGGAGTCTTTATCCAGTCACACACTCACTGCCTGACGCATGTGTGATGACACAAAGACACAGCACCTTTCTCTGGCTCCCAACGCGTATGAACGAATAGATCATCCACACCCATCTTCCGGACTCTGTGGGCTGTAGGTCCAGATCATCCAGCGCAGCTGGTACGTCCTAATGTTGACTCTCTGGTTGAGGAGGATTGCTGCGGGGATTTACCACGGCACTGTAGGCAGTGGGTTCGGTGGGAGTCCGTCAAGCTTTATCTCTCCCCAAGGTATCCAAAAATCTCTCCAATAAAAAACACTTCTTAATTCTGATTCCTTAATGCATTTCCTGCAGAGTAGACTAATCACTCTCGGTTAGGCCTCAGTCAGTTCACTTGCAAACTTTTAACAAAGAAGCTGAAACTCTTTTGAAGACATGATTTCCTTGTTTTGTTTCTTTTCAATTAAGGCTCAACACCTTGCAGGTCTGGTATGTATATACTCTCTTTTTCACACAATGTTTGTGTCTCTCTCTCTCTCACACACACACACACACACACTGGTAACACTTCTTTCCAAGCCTTCCCAACATCTGCTTGTTCTTCCTCTGATTAAAAAAAATCCTCTGCGTTTCATTATCGCTGATTTGCATAGTAATAGCGTGCATATTAAGCAGTTACTTCAGAGGGTGGGCGGTCTAATGAATGCTGCAGTCTCCTCTGTTTTAACTCAATTTTTCCTCATCCATATTCAGCCTTGTCCCCCCCCCAACACACACACACACCTCCCCTTACAGCTCCATCACGATCCCCCTTGCCCTCAGGGATGGCAATTCTGTTTCCGCTGAAATGCTTCCTCCAGCCTCTCCCCAAATCCCAGAACCCTCTCCATTAATCCAATTAATTAGAGCCATTGATATGCAGCCCGCTAAGACCAAGCAGCTGTTTGCCTGCCAATTGCCTCGCTATGAAGAAAGCAACGGGGGTGGAGGGGGGTCAGGTTATGAAGTCCTACCATGCATACAGCAACACTTAGCCCTCAGCAATGAGAAAGTTGCCACACACAGCGATCCTGCGTGAGGGACGCACCTGATGGTTGAGCTATCTTCTGATAGGTGGAACTCATAAAGCTTGTTCTGTTTTATGTTTAAAGACCAAATACCCCTTTTTACTTTAACACGATCATTAAGCCATTAACATTTCCTGGCGTTTTGCCACTGTTTTGACTCACCAGATCTCTCCGGAAGACTGGCTTGTTCAAACATCAACACAGAAAGAACAGCAGTCTCCAGCAATGATATCCATTTTCTTTTATTTACACTTTTTTTTATTACCCTGGAGCATAAGTTCCTTCACAGGGAAACAAAAATGAGGGTAAACTGGATGAGAAATGGAAATGCACGCCTTTTTTATTCAATCAGCCACCACATAGCCCTCTGAGCTTTGACAAAAGTAAACTAAATATACATAAATGGATAATAATTCTTCCAATAGAAGATTGAAAATAGAAGGAGGGTAGGGAGATGTCCCCTGGCGCCAAGACTAAGAGGTGTATCAGAATTACTGTGCAGAAATGAACAGAGCAACAGTGTCTAATGTTTTGTGACACAGCACGAAAGTGAGCTCCAATTCAGAGCTGAGACCGCTCATTGGAGATATTAGATTAAGAAGTGCTGGACTAGCAGGGTAATTCACTTTTCTGCTTCACTGGCTATCATTGCCAAGTAAAAGAATGCTGGTGGTACGCCGTCCCTGTTTTTGCCTGCAGCCTTTTCGGAGTCCTCCTCCTCCCTCTTTTCCTCCCTTGATTCTCCTAAAACACAGAAGGCATGCGTTCCTCAGAGTCACTCAGAGGTCCTGAGCTTACATGATGTCACGATGACACTGTTAAACTTTAACAACTCATGTTATAATCAACGTTGGTTTGCTTTAGTGATATTAGGTAAAGGGTGGACTAAATTAGGGTTAAATGTTAGACAATCAACAAAGTGAGATTGAAAATAAAGATTTCTTTGTCCAAAATGTTATAAATAATTTGTGTTTTATTTTAATTCAAATGAAGCAACATTCTCCTATGATGTTGTGTTAGGTTAAAGTCCCACTCCAATCATCTTTTGATCAATTTTAAAATTGTTCTCAGTGGTCTTTTAATGATGATTACAGTTTTTAGCCAAAATCTTAAACCTGTGTCTCTTTCCAGGACAAAGTTTTTGCAGAGCGGCAGGAGTGCAGTAGAAGTTCACCCCTGAGTTGTGGGCGAAACTGTTGGCGTGAAGTTCGCCCATCCTCTTCCTATCATCCATCTGTCTGCACGCTCTCCCTCTAGCTTACATCCCCTCGCAAACCCTACCCTTGAAGAAAAATGGCAAACAATATATGAGATGCCAGCTTGAACGATGAAAACAAAGACATTAATCGATCTATTTGTGTGCAAGTAGATAGATTGGAATGGAATGGAACATGGAGCTTGTGGCCTGCTGATTTTAGCACTTACGTCACTGCTACAAGTTTCTGCCAACAGCATAAATGCGTCTGCTCCTGAGTCTCAAAAATTTGAATAAATAAATATTCAGAAATGCTGTTTTAGGCTTAATTTTCTTTATATATGTGCTCCATCGTTAGAAAACAAAAAACATTTTCATTGGAGTGGGTCTTTAAGGTTTTACTTTGGATTTACACATATTGCAGCCACAGCTGGTGAAACCTGTAAAGATGCACTGCACTGAACATACCGCTAGAGTATTGATCCTGATTAGGAATAGAGATTCATTTTTGTGGGCTCATAAAAAAATTATAACATTTACTAAAATCAGTGCTTAAAAAAGTCAAATTCATTTTTGCTAAATTGCTTTTTATTGTTAACTGAGTGGATTAAAGTCAGTAGTTAAGTGTTTCATGTAGAACTTTTGTGACATTAACCAGCAGATAAGCTCATGGTTTATTTAACTCATTTAATACATACATATACGTATATTGATAGTTTCTCCAAAACTGAGTTTAGCTGTGTATACACAGAAGAACATCTGTGACAAAATATTGTTTTATCTGTTCCATTTTATAATTAATTTTTTTTATTTGTATGTTCTATTCACAATTTAATTCCCAAAAAGCATGTGCAGAATTGTATTAACAAGTGGCAGCAGGACTTATTCTTCTTTTTGGATACTCTTTTTTAACATCAAATTGTTGGCAAAAAAAAAAAAAAAAGACACAAAAACATCCAACTTTTATGAGTTCTGAGATAAATTCTGTAGACAATAAATGACAGCGATTATACTCTGTAGCTTTCTTATGTTATACATTTTTGACTTAGCAAAACAAACAAAAAAAAGTGTTGGGTAATCCCAGGTCAGCGCTTCCTGCTTCTATAAGAATGAAATAGTAGCCAAATCTGCTAATCAAGTGAGTTTGATTAAAAAGATGCTCGTTTGAAAGCTCAAAAAAGCACATTTGGGTGTTTTGGTGATGTAGATCGTTTAGTTGGTTGTTAAAAAATGCCAAAAAACATCAACATGAATTACTTCTGCTGCTTGTTACTCTGCTCATTATTACAGGCTCATTTTCCATTCATTTTTTGTTTTTTCTGTTTTTTTGGTCTGCATCATTCTGCTGAAAGAGAGATTTGTAATGATTGGAAGATGTTCAAACGTTTCATGTCAACAAAGTCTGGACTTTGAAATGACCCTCCCAATGTTAAAACAAACTGATTTGAACAAAGCCAACGGCAAGAATGGGATCAATCCTGTTGATGGAAAAACTAGGCTGATCAAGATCAAAGACTCTTCTTTCCAACAGAGATCACTTACAAGAAAGATTTGGGTGGAACTGCACTTTCAGTCAACATGCTCTGTCTATATATTGGAATCAACAGCTTTTTTGGCGCCTAGTCAGTGAAAAATAGTGTACATTTATCTGGGTTTTGCATGATTTCTTTATCTGGGTTAGTACAAATGTTTGATAGTTTTATTATCAACACTCTTGGCTTTATTCTGAATGAAATGTCATCTTTCCTCAGCTTCTTTTCTATGACCGTTTCCATGCTCCCCATTGCAGCTTAGTTGAGGTTGTTTGAGCTCACCTGTGAGACTCCCTCTATAAGGAGCTTACGGAGCTGCGACTGGTATCGGACTGTCTCAGCTTCTGTTTGCTGCCATGTCTTGTGTCAAGTCTCTGGTTGCCGTTGGTGGTGTCTGACTCGTTTTTCTGTCTCTGGCCAAGCATACGTTGATTTTCAGCCATGACCTGCTTTTCTTCCCGTGTTCTCTGGAGGCTTTGGGTTGTGTATCTGATTTGTTTGTCCTGTTGATTTGAGTCAATGACCCTTGCTGTTTTCTGACCAAGAGTTGGGGCCTGGGGACTCGCCACTTCAGCAAGAAGAGGACTGGAACAGGAGTGTTTCATTGTAGGATTGCATCAAGCCCAGAGTTTCTTTTTTTGCTCTCACCTTTGGTTTCGTGCAGCGCTTGATTTTTTTTCCTCCCACCCTGGTGTCACCTACTAATTTCCCTGGCAGACTAACTATTGCTGAGATTGAGATCCAGCAAGAACTTCCTGGTTGCTGCACAACTGTGAACCTGCGTTTCACCTCTAGTGGCTGCTGTGCCATCTACGATCCAGCGATGACTTCACACTTCAGCCAGATAAATCCTTTTACTTTTGATCAAAGCATACTCATTATTTTAATCATTACATTTAATAATGGCAATGACGTGATTTGCTGCAGCAGGCAAAACTTGTACGTACATAGGAATTAATGGCATGATGCATGATGGTGAGGAGTTATAGTGTTGGTCTTTTCATTTGCAGTTAAGGGTCAGCTAATGTCTGACCTTAGTAATCATTCATTAGATAACACATAAAATATCATATTAGAATATGTAGCAATGTTTTAGAGAAAATTAAATTATATTAAAATTAAATTATTGTATTTATAGCTATAGGTAGAATGTTATTTATTTGTCTGCCTGACTGCTTGTTTGTTTGCTTTTTTATAGCCTTTTGGATCAACCTTGTTTGTGAACTGGTATTCTCCGAGAAACTGAATTGAACATTGAGCACTTATGGTTTGATCTCACAGTTTCACCCGTTTTAGGGTAAGTTTTGTTCACTGTTCATCCAAGGAGACAAGGAATCATGAACAAGCAGCAGGATTCAGATCATGGTAATTATTTATTTATTTGTTCATTGATAGAAACTTTTTTTAAAGCATGTTTATGTGGATGAAGACAGGTGAGCGTGTATGGACTGAGGACACATATATCTAAAGATACAGTAAATTTATTTGTATTTGGGTTTTTTTTTTTACCAGTTTTGCAAATAAACTGAGCCTGTACCTCCGCAGTTTAACCTTAGAATTAGAAAGATTAAACTGAACAGAAAGACTTGTGTTTCTGTAAAATATTAGACAAAGTTAAACCAATGCTGCTACTTTAAAATACTGGTAAACCCTGAGCTTGAGAAACTGTTCTGCATTAGAAAAAAACCTCATAGAAAAATCATAGATAATGTTACTGCCTTTATTCCAAACCCATGAGTGTTTCTTACACTTCTTATGTCCTTATCCTGCCTATCCTATCCCTTAATGCCACAACCTAAAGATGTAAATATTTCTTCCCCTTTATATGCAAGTTTGATGTATGAAGAATAATCAATCTTTTTGTGGAATTGAAAGGTTCATTTTAATTATTTTTCACAACCAAACTTTTTGGAAAAGTCTCAAAACAGCCCTAAAGCATCAAATGTATGTTGTTTGATTGTTTGTTCTCCTTTTGGAGCAAATATTTGATACTTTAACATGGACTATTTTGCTATTCATAAAAATACTTGAAGGAAGGCTAATGGGAAGTAAGATGTTTGATTTCAAATAGGTGGTTTGGCTGAAATGTCAAAAAGCTTCACGTAAAACTCATCTCTCGCTCGTTTTTCAGTGTTTTTTTGCTGGGTTGTGTAGCAGTCGACCAGATGTGTCAACAGCCTGCTCTCCCACAAAATTTAAACTTTTCCTTTTCAGTTCATGCATCACTCTGTTAGTGTGTTCTGCAGCACAAGGGAAACCAAAGACAAATCAAGACCAGCTTTGAAGCAGGATGCTGAGTGTGATGGAGGTGAAATCAGATGAGCAAAGGGTCCATTTGTTTATCCTTGATGAAGTGTTGATGTTGGAGGTCTTTGTCTCAGGAATATACAAATCAGATTGTTTAAGAAACTTTGGTACCTCAGTTCAGGGGCTGACAAGAAAGCTCTTGCTTGAACTGAGAGTGTTGCATGGGAAACAGGCAACAGAGGAGCTCTTTGTTTCGATTTCTTATGTTTTCAACCCTCTAAGCTGCTTTTCTCAGACGTGAGAGAATTCCAGTTTAGCATGAAATGCAACACAGACTCTAAAACTTACAATCAAAGTGTTCTGTTGATTACATGCCTGATATATTTTCTGACATGTAAGGGACGTCTACTATTTTGTTGTTATTTTGATTGATGATAAGGGGTGGAAAACCTCTAAAAGTGAAGCTGAAAAGCTAACCTGACTCACTCTGGATGGAGTCAGGACTCTGCAGGATTCACTGTGCAGAGATGAAGTGATGGAGCACAGAGAGAAGAGAGGTGTCTATTCATCTAGGTGAGGAAGTGTTGCCCCCCCACACCCCCAAAACTCCCTTCTGAGGCAGGGAGCTGTGACTGAAACACATCGTTGCACCTCACCCAGGATGAGCTCCAAATAAATGGGGGGTGGGTGGGTGCAGAAAGTGTTGGAGAGGGAGACGAGTGGAGCCTGAAGAGGAGAGCGCCTTAAAAACGTGCTGTCAAAATAATGAAAACAAATGGCGATGGAGTCTCCAGAGATTGAGGAGAACTTCATTTGTGAAGCGTCTTCACAGGGATCCTGCTGCACCACAGCGAGCCCTCGCTTCAGAAACCAAGGGGAGGCCCTACCCTGCATGACTGCGTGGAACTGAAGAGAAGAAAAATGAGAGCACTCAGTGCAATAATTGTTCAGGGTCAATTATTCCCACAGTGGAGCAAATCAGACTGATATGTGGGAGCATGTGGTTGGGGTAGAGGGCTGCTGTTTCCCTTCTGTAGATGTGTTCCTCTGTGATGCTTAAGTCACAAGAATGAGTTTGATCTGGTTTTGCTTTGATAATGAACAGGAAATTTAAAGACTCACTTTAATGAAACTCATGTCTTTGGTGTTTTGAACATGTTTTTGTAGCATTTGTTTTCATGATGGAGCACATATATAGAGTACATTAAATTAAGTTTGCGTTTCTGAGTATTTCTTTATGCTAATCGTTGTTAATCAGGAGCACACAAAACAAAATGCTGTTTGAAAAAACCTGTAGCAGTGACATTGGAGCTACAATCAACAATCCACAAGCTTCCTGCTCCTCTCTATTCTGATGCATCCACTTGCAGACGTAAATCTCCATGTACACCTGTGTTTTCCTGGTCTGACCTGGCATCAAACCTGAATGTCTGGATAGCTCTGATTTTTGTAGCACCAGTAATGCTCGGTTGGGGTTGTGAGGCGCTTTAAACTAAATGGTAAATGATGGAAAATTAGGTTAGGCTCCCTCCATGACGCCCACAACTCAGAGGAGAAAATGTGCGAAAGTACTGCCGCTCTGCAGAAACTATGTGCGGTTTTTAAAAATTATTTTGACTTAAAACACCAGAATTATAACCAAATCAAGATCAAAAGATGACTTTAACTTGTGTTTTTATTAACAGAGGAAAATTCTGAGTCATTAAATGAAACAGATTTTTGAAGGAAATAACTCTAAAGTGCTCACATTTCTATCTTTTTTCCCTGAGTTTCATCCCTCCTGCCTCTCTGGCAGCTAACATCTTCTTCTGCTTCTCACGGCTTCTCCCTCCTCTTCCTTCCTCCTTCGCCGACTTTGACTTCATCTTTCAAGTGCAGCAGCCTCAGCAGCATCTTCCCTCCCCATCCCCGTCCTTTCCACAATGCCGCCTGCCGCCGTCTGCATTCCCGTCACGTGCCAACCAAAGGTTATATGGCCCACTTTCTTATCAGCGGCATTGTGGGATATCTCGGCTCTCAGGCCTGTCTTCTGGAGAGCTATCTGTACCCCCTCCTCTCTCTGATGACAGTTGGGAGGACAACCTTTGTCGACCTTGTTTTTTTTTCTTCTCTTTTTTTTGCCTTAACAGAATAAAAATGAAAGAGAGAATGCAATGCAGAGAGAAAGAAAGAGGGGGGGGAGGTAAAAAAAAAAGTCCCCTGAGAGAATGTGTGATGAGATTGGTCTAGAGTTAGCCTTGTAAGAAAAGTGCTGTTGGCCCCCTCTCCCTCTCCTCTCTCCAAGTACAGTAGACGTTGAATCAATATCATCCACCCGACCCGACCCTCCAGAAGCATTCTGGTCCTGCTGTCCACCTGTCTGCCTGCCTGGAAGCAGGAGGGGGCAAGTAGCTAAGTTGCTAGTGGGGTTGTAGTAAGTCCATGGATGTTTGACAGAGCCGTCATGTACAAATTCATTTTGGATCCAGTCAGACTTTTGCTCTAATAGGCGCACACACTCAAGGTCTTTACGGTCAGAGGAGCACTTAGATCCATCTTTGCAGAACTGAGAGCTTTCACGGAAAGAAAGAAAAGTCCACGGGATTTGATTCTGCAAGACACCGTTCTGGAATAATCCTGGAACAAAAGTAATTTAACTCTAAAATGGATGCTTCTTTTAACTCATACACATATGCATGACAGACTGCTGTTATGCTTCCAGGCTTATGTTCTCTAACTTGGAGTTGTCAGGCCCTTGCAGTTCTACTCCTACATGATCTGATTTATCACTTATTTTCTGTTCCTTCAGGCGCGTATTCTTCTTCAAAGTCTGTCATCAAAAATCCTACAATACAGTGCAACAATATCAAAGGAAACACAGCTCAGCAGTGAACCTGACACCCTTGTCATCGTCCTCATCATCCCTGTATTGTAAGAGAGGGGCAACATAAACTTCTTTAGGCTTTTATGCCTTTTCTGTGTGTTAATTCATAATTTCTGTCAAAAAATGAGGTCAAATTGGAAACAAAGCATAAATGTAAGATACAGCAGAACTGAACAACACACACTTACACAGACAAACACATGCTTACATTTTACACAAAGTTTTTTTTCAGGAAATAGAAGAATTGTTGGCCATTTTCTGCTTTTCTTTTTTTTTTTTTTCTTGTAGACTTACCATATCTAGACTTGGACATGCCATTTGTTTGGGCAATAATTAAAAAATCCATTTTGCAGTCACATTTATTGATTTGGTCTCTGGTTTTGGCAGCCTGTAATAGCATTTCCCACATGCAATAAAACATTGTGAAGAAAAACATCATGTCCAAAAAAGACCTTTTTTTTAAAATACTAAGCAGAAAAAACTCACAACACAAAAATAATTTTAAAAATTGTTCTGGCTGTTAGCACTCTGCAGATATTTAGATTCCACAGAGAATACCTTCTAATACTTCGATCTACCTGAATAAGTACTATGAGAACTGATTCAAAAATATATGAATATTATTCTTAAATAATGACAACAATGAGAATGATTACTCAAGTAACTCTGGAAAATTACAAACATGAACACTTTGAATGTAACCTCAACAAAAAAAGTTTCCAGTTTTTGAAACTCAACAATTTACTTGTTGTGTTTGTTTGATTTTAATAAAAGATAACAACCTTCCTTTCCACTCAATCTTATTCTCTAATGCTGGGAAGCATTTCACATGGTTGCTTGAATAATTTATTGCTCTCTGTTTTTTTTTTTTTTTTCAATCCAATTTCCTCCCATACAATATTTCCTGGGGCTTTGATAAAACAGGCATATCAGTGCACATTGTGTAATAGAAGAATAGTGACAGCTTAGGTATGAGTTACCAGGGGCACGTAGCAAACAGAATTATCCATGGTTAGCCTTCTGGGATGCAGAACCAACATGCAGGCCTGCAGTGAAGTGATTCGCATTAAATCCATGCAACAAGTCACTCAACTTGGGTTTTCCTGAATCACAATGCATACACCTCACTTTTAACTCTTTAATGCCTGTTGTGGCAAATATGCGACAAGCCACTTCACTTCAAATATTACCTAAATGTAGCATCTTACTAAAAACAAAAACAAATGTTACTTTTTTCATAGACTGAAATCAATTTAGGCATTAAGGGGTTAAGCTGTAACAACCATTTTTTTTAATTTAACAACCTTAGCACTTTTAATGAGAACAACAAATGTGGATTAAGATGCAAAATAATGTACATGTGTATCGTTTGTTTCAAAAACACAGAAAAGGGAGTTTTGCAAGGCTCTCGGGATGGGAGGGGCATCAGGAAATTGAAGGGTACCATCTAATCACCTCGGTGGTGACTTGGTTTTTCTTTTTAAAGTAAATTCATATATATGTGGGGCAACTTTTTAAATAAAAAATGAGGATGCTTTTGCATACTTCCCTAAAAAATATCCACAAGGATTTAAAAAATATCAAGCAAAAAGCTCAGGAGAATCCTTGATCTACAGAAATGTTAAAACGTGTATTTTTCACACACTGCATTACATTCTACAAGGGTTTGCTTTCATCTGTTAAGTCATGCTGGTAACCATCATTGTTGTTTCCCACCTGAAGCCAGCCGGTGAGGAGCTGCAGTGTCTGGATTTGATGCCCTCCCTCTTTCTATGTATATTTTTTTCTTTGTTGGGTTATCTATTCAGTTCTACGCAGGAGAGCGGGGTTAAGAGCAGTGATGTGGGAGCACTTAGCGAGTGAAGGCCGCGGTGGCATGTACTGGAGTGTCTTTTAATGAAGTTGAGGATCAGGAAGCACGGCGCCGAACACAGGGGTGGTGTAGGTGGCGCTGTAAGAGTTAAGAGCTTTTGTGTTTGTGTGTTGGTGGGGATGTTTGGTGCGGAGATGACAGCAGGTTGGGTTGTGTGCCTCACACAGGGCGAGGGAGGAGACTGATGGTGTGGGGAGCCTGGGGTGGGAAGGGAGGGGGGCTAATAAGATGCCTTTTTATTGGCCCACAACCCCAGAGGAGCGTTTGTTTGTCTGCATGCATGATGGAAGGGATAAAAAGTTAATGCATAGGCTCTGTGGTGCTTCCAACTGGTCTGGTCACTGCTGCCCTCTGCAGGGCACCCCCTTTCTGCATGTGTGTGTGTGGGGGGGTGGCTCATTTGTGTTCTTGATACCAAAGATGGACAAACTTTACAGCATCTTGGTCTACACTGTGAAAAATCAATGTTCTGTTTGTTTTATTTATGTTCCTTAACATCTTATCAATCGCTACTGGCTAACTTTTCAGTTCTTTGGTCAGCAGGGTTAACTGCCAACAAATAAATCTGTTCTGTGATTGAGTACCAAGTATGTTCAGAAAATAGAAAATGTTTCAAAGAAAGATCTCATCATCCTAAAATTCTGGTTCTTCCTTTGGGGAAAAAGTAGAGCGGGGTCTCAGGGTTGAAAAAAGAGCAGACTGGTAAAGGACGAGGAGACATAATATTTTGTAGGAGGTGTGTGTGTGTGTGTGGGGGGGGGGGGGGGGTGAAGGAGGGGATGAGAGGATATCAATTGGGAGTGCGGTGAAGAGGCAGCCTGCCACAGTCCGCTTCATGACAAAGATTAGAGAGGGGATCAGTGTCATCAGCAGCAGGAAAGTAATGGTGCGGGCCAGGTTCAAGGCTGGAGCCAAGAACGCATCAGCATCACTGCATTGCACCCCCCCACCCCACCAAGCCAACGCCCCCGACATGAAATAGAGGTTAACCGCCAATCTAGAATTTTTCCCCATCTTTTACCGAGGGTGAAAACTACCGCTGGGAGTCTCAGGACAATTTTTATATGGGATTAGAAAACAAAAATCAATATTTAATTATCTTTGAGCTTTTTGTGTCACTGCATCTTTAGGTCAGTAAGTGTTGGGAGCCGGGGTCGGGCCTGCGCTTACAGTGCAGGAGTCTTAAAAGAGCAAGTAACTTTTTTGTCATTGCATGCAATTGATGGTGCATGAAGGTGCTGTATGACATGATTTGAGGTTCCTTTTTTTTTTTTTTTTTTTTTTTTTTTGCCCTGGCATTTGTAGATAATTCTTTAAAGTCGCTATCACCAACTCGGAATTCCCATCTTAGATCTGGCAAACTTTCAGTTAAAACTTTAACTCTCTCCAGAGGAATGGTGGACAGGTTGAGGTTCATTACTGGCCTTTTCACAGAACACCTCCCAGCCGTACACAGACTGCACCTTCCTTCCTTCCTCAGTACATAAAACACTGATTGTTTATGTGGCTCTCAGACGGTGTATCAGATTAAGGAAGGCCTTTAGCTTCTTTTCCCTGTGGCAGTGGCCAATGAGACTCTGGAGTGGATGTGACGGCCGCTTAAGCGGTGACAAGCAGAAGGTCAGTGTCGCTGATGAAAGAGTGAGGCCAGCTGGCCCTCTCACACGGCCATCCTTTTAGCGGAACAGAGTCACTCCTATTCAAGGCAGACACCCAGACGAACACAAGCTACAATGACTGTGAGGGAACGGGGAGCGTAGAGGGAACGAAGGGAAAAAAAGTCCTCAGCTTGACAGAGATGAACAGATTAAAAGTTTGCATTCAGATGGGTTTCTCTGGCGGAGATTCTGCTCAGTGCCTTGTGTCATTTATTACACTGATGAAGAGCAGAGAGGTGCATCATGAATCATGTGTGCCTCATCAGGATGCTCAGAGGTAGAGGCTGTCTGTACTTGACCGCAGTGATGTGTTTGTAGCATGCAAAAGGACTGTGGGACAAAGGTGCTCTGTGTGAAAAGAATTACATGGAATTAAATCCGATCAAACTTTCAGAATCCTTTACACCAATCTCGACCCAAAACAAAAGCAGAAATTGAAGCACAGCAGTTGATTGAAAAAAATAAAATCATTTTTGAAACATCTCTGCCAAAAGAAAGCAAGTGGTAACAATTTTACTAGCTAAAGACCACTAACTGTGTCTGAATGGTTAAAGCCCCATTCCAGTCATCTGTTGAACTGTTTTAAAATCCTTCCCAGTGGTCTTTTAATTTTCATTTTGCCGTTTTAAACCAAAATTAAAAAAAACAATTTTGTTTTCTAGTTTCTGCAGAGCGGCAGGCGTTCATTCGAAATCTTGCCTTTGAGTTGTGGGCAGGACTGTTGCTGCGGAGTAAGCCTGCCACTACTTCCCATCATCCATTAATTTACAGTCTTACCTGCTAGCTTATAGTGCACACCTCAACCTAACATTACTGGTGCAACAAAAAGGCAATATTGGAGCAATCCATCTGTACAGATTTGAGCCAGATGCCAGCTTAGACAAGAAAAACAAAGACGTACATGAATCTATTTGTGGTAATATTTCCTTTTACAGTACGTACGGGGTACAGTATGTAAGTGAAGTAAGTATTAGTATGTAAGTAAGTGTAAGGTATTTACATTGTACTTTTTTGTACCTAGTTGGTACTTACATGGTGCTTGCTATGTATTTACTTTTTGGATTATACTGTTATGTTCATACTTATGTGGTACCCACTGGGTATTTATGCTGTATACAATGGATTTTTAAAAAGTACCTACTGGGTATTTACATGTTGTGTTGGTGTGTCTTGTGTGGTACTTACCACATCTAAGAACAGGGTAAGTACAAATGAAGTACCTTGAATTAATTTCTTAACTTACTGTACGTTTCATGGTATTCATCATATGTAACAATAGGTAAACAGAAGTGGAGAAGGGTGCTTGTGGCTCATCATTATGAGGCCTATGTCACTGCAAGGTTTTTCCAACTGCATTTTTTCATTGAATAAAAATATAATTTTGGGATTAATTTTCTTTAAATATGTTCTCCATCACGAGAAAAATGCAACAAGAACTTGTTAAATCATCACACCAAAAACACAATTTTCATTGGAGTCTTTAATAAAAGTAAGTTCCATGGTTATCCATTTTACATTTGTTTTTGCATTTAAAAACATGGAGTCCTTTGCTTTATTTCTGTCCCCTTTATTCCATTTTCGTGTGTGCGCAGGAGGGTCTGCTCTGTTCTCTGCTGAGCCAAGCTCCAGCACGCCTATGCCTCATTTCACTTTATGGGAATGAGGGAAGTCCCACACGCTGATTATCCTATATATAGCCAGTTGTAATCATAGACCAATGGAAAGAAGAAGGTCAGTGTGAGGATACAGCGTGATACAGTATCACTGAATTATAAATGGGGAAACTCAACTCAGTTTGGAACACAGAGAAGGACACAGACAGTAGGAAGAAGGGGAGTCGAATTTTTGTTCTTGAGGAGTTCAATAGAGTCAATCAAAGGTGTTTGGCAGTCAAAGCTTTTCTCCTAAATTGTAGCTCTGGACTATAAAGTTTACCAGTGTAACTGTTACAGAGTCGTTGCAAAGGCGTTGTCATGGCTCTTATGAGTGAACTGTCAAGATTTTGCCTGCATCCAACCCTTTCCTTGTCTTTTACATCTCCTCCTCCTCCGCCTCTCTGACACCTTCCCTGAGTGTAATACACACCAGCAAGAAATCGATACACACTCAGTCGAGAGCCAGGAGGAATTGTGGCAGTGTAGGCACCACACATTACAAGGTGGCCAAGGCCAATAAGGTGTGGAAGAGAGGAGGAGGAGGGAGGCAAAAATGAAGCAAAGGCTGAATTACACTTTGTGCACTTCTCTTGATATCTGTTTTTTTTCCACCAAACATGAGCTTTTAATTTTTTCTTTAATTGTAAATTTGAATTTATGTTTGGACATACATGGTCACTCTGATGAAACTGACATCAGCATGGCAGCCTCACTATTCCCAATTGACAAGATTGTATTTATTAGAGTAACAAAAGTGATGAAATGCACAGCGCCACAGCACAAGAATATGCTGCTATGTTTCCATAGCAACACATTACACTGCCAGCGCTGCATCATGCACGTAAATGACAGACAGAAGCTATTACGCCCATTGAGATTTAGGAACGCTGTCTGTTCGCATGCGAGTGACAGTCTCAGTAAGATGTTTCACGTTTACCTTTCCATTTTTCTGCCAAGGAACAAAGCATTCTCTGGAATTTAACAGGGGAATGCCACTGAGGTCTTTATGTGGAGAACATGTAATTGATTTTGATGGGATTTATTGAGGTAAAAACAATAGGGAAAAGCACAATGATTTCTGATTTGATTTGATTAATTAATTCAAAGAAATTCTAAATGTTTTTTCTTTTACTTCCAGTTTACCTTAAAAGTGGCTTATCTGAATAAACTGGGAGAAAAGTCTAGCATAAAGGCAAGTAATACAATACAATCCCTAGACACCGATGACGGGAGGAAATAGCTGGAAAGAAGTCTGGCACTTTTACTCATTCAGTGCATCACAAAACACTTTGTTTGGCGGCGGTTACATTGTGGTCCAGTCAGTATCAATCAACTCTGCTCCTGTCACATTTGTTTGAGTGATTTGTTGCAACATGAAAAATGTGGGGTTTTTTTTAGCATTCCTAGGTGATTTGATTGTAAGAGTTGAAACAAGAGCAAAAACTAAAAATGGAAGTTAGAAAGGACAGACATCCCACCACAGCAACAAATTTCGGCAGGTGATTCCACTGAGTTGTTAATGTGAAATAAACAAGCGTATTTTTGTAAGCTGTGGCTAAGTGTTGCACTGTTTTATTCAGACTATTCAACAGCTGTTGTCTGATCATAAATTTAAAATGAACATGCTGTATACTTGTTAATTTGTGTTTGTTTTTGTTCTGATTGGGTAAAGGCGCTTCACCATTTAGACTTCCTGCTGGGTAAAAGATCCCCTGAAGTTACTGAAGGGAAAAGGCCTCCTGCATCGTCAGTCCGTCTGATTACAATCAGTGGCATCCAGACAACAGCATTTTGAAGGAAATTACATGCAAAACACCTGTCAGTTTCCCTCAGGAATTCAAAAGGGTTTCAACAGATCACAAATTCTGTTTTTTTTTTCTTAAATATGTCAAGTCTGGAGAGTTGTTATTTTTTGTGAAAGACCGCACAACATGTGGACCTGCCGAGCTTCAACAAAAGCCTTGTCTACACTTTTACACATTCACAAACAAGACAGCAGAGAGCTTCGCTTTTGTTCCCATACTTCTGTTTTTTTTTGTTGCTCTTTTTAGTCTTCTCTGGCTTATCTGTCTAAGCCACATGGACACAAAAAATGCAAAGATCTGATCTGACCAATGACCGGACCAAGCTCAGATCCATCATGGACAAAAGCTCACACCCGCTGCAGCAGAATATGAAGGCAATGAGAAGTCTCTACATCAGATTTTGTGAAAAATTAGTTACCTAGAATCTATTTATTCATTTACTTATTTGTTTGGTTGGTTGGTTATTTGTGGTTTCCTATCGTCAGATTTTTTTCTCTTGAGCTGCCATAACAATTTGCCAGTCTGCACTATATTGGAGACACTAAATGCAAAAATATGAAATTTCTAAAGTTCTTGTCAGCTAGAAATATTTGTTAAAATGTCACTGGGCTGTGATATGATTCAAAAGTATGTAAAAATATGTATTTGTTTCAAACTTTTTGTGTCTAACAGGATAACTTTTGGAGAGTTCACATGATCTGAATCTAAAGCTACGTTCACATCACTCTCTGCAACGCGCGTTCAATTGGCCATCTCAAATGAAAAGTGAATGTAAACGTGTGATTCTGGCTTCTGCATTGAACACTCTCACGTTCACGCATAGCTACTCAAGTTTAATAAAGTTTTTTGAGGTCTACGTACAAAAACACACATCTACTGAACACTCATTGATGATAAAACCTGGTTAAACTTTGACCAATGAGGGAATCGGATTTGATAGTGTCGTATGGATGACATCCCCTTCAATTCTCTGAAATGTCAATCGTTTGAAAACTGATCATGGAGGAGAAATTGATCATTGATGTTTTACGTCTGGGCATAATTACATGACACCAAAACGTTCATGTATCAGAACAGAGGTGTAAATTAAAAAACCTGGAGCAAGATTCAGGTTTGCGCCGCTTCAACAATTTGCACCAAGCCTCTTGAAACTATTGGTACTTATGCTAGTGTTGGGTAATGCACTAGACGCGCATTCTTGAACACACGTCAATCGCCTTGTGTGAACAGCACTTAAACACCACCTTTTGAAGTTTAACTTTTCCTTTTTCACACCCTAACAATAATCAGGACCCAGATACCTTCCCTCATCAGATCTAGTTCTTAAATCCCCAAAATGACAACAGGAAAAGATGAAATCAATGATAATATTACAAAACATCCTGGCAAAATAACTAAATTAAGTTCCCTATCCCTCTACACACACACCTTACCTCTGCTCATCCATCCTCGCCCCTTCCTCCCACATGGACTGACTCTTTTCAATTACATGAGCAGTTTCTTCAATCACACCATAACAAATTAGATGACAAATGAAAAGAAAACTGTTCTGATGTGTCTGGGCTTTGGCACCGGTCATTCTCACACTTAATGAAATTTGCTAAGCCACACATCAGGAGTCTGTTTTCTGTCTTGGATAGCTCATCCTTCAATCCTTTCTTTTTTTAAATTATGTTTTCTACAGATAATTCTTATGAAAAGAAATGCACATCTTTGGAGCCAGTGTTCATGTTGTTTTTCCAATTTTTAATAACTATCCTCAAATTAGCTCAGCTTGTGATTTAATTCATTATGAGACATAAAAGGGGAAACTTTTTTCATGCTTATTTAAGACAGAATTCCTGAAACTTGCACCATTGAAGACCATTTTAAATGCTTAAACAGGCCTGAACACAATGTGTTGGTCAGTTACTGTCCCTGCACAGCAAGGAGATCCTGGGGCCCTTCTGAGAGAATTTGTTTCTCTTTCTGTGCATGCATGAGGTTATTTTTTTATGTACTCTGACTTCCTGCCACTATACAAAAACCTTCATGGAAGTTGGTTGGTGATTCTAAATACTCCTCGTGGGAATTAGTGGTTGTTTGTCTCTGTCTGGGGTGTGCCCTGCCTCCTGTCTGACAACAGGTATTTTTTTTTCTGTGGTTCCAGGATTAATCACATTATAAATGTAGTTGTGAAACAGTTTTCCTGCATCTGAGTGGTGAGATTAAATGACTCTGGTAGGAGACAAATATGCATAATTGTGAACACCCATATTTCAGTGCTAACTGCACGCCCATTTTTCACTTTGCATGTTCACTTTACCATCACACGTTAAACTGAGATATGTTTCCTGCTGCACGTTCCTCTTTGAGTCAGCAATGTAGACAGGTAGATGGACTTGCCTTGCTGCTCAGGCTAATTTTACTTTTAACCCATTTGACATTTTGAGTCTTGTAAGCAGCAGAAAGACAGCAGGCTAAAAGACACTCTGTAGCTTCCTCTATAGTGACTATACAAGACATGAAGATGAGAGTAAATGTTAAGGGTACTTAATGTTGAACATAAGGTGTTAAAGTGTCATTTGTAACAAGAACCACAGTCTGTCACTCTGAACTAAAGGCATTAGTTTCCAGAAGTGTCACAAAAATCAAAGAGTATTTTAAAGTCGAATTAGACTTTCCTTCCTCTTGTTTCTTTCAAGACTACTTTGTTGGTTTGTGCTTAAACTCTGTGCAATCCCTTCGTGCTGCGGAAGATTTTATTATTATGAAAAGCTTACCTCGTCCTGGGTTGTAAAACCGTATGAATGCCAGAACAGTTTGCAGGGATCTATTTTCCCCAGTGAGCAAAAACATTCAGGCCAGAGGAGGGATTTCTGATGCTGGAAGGAGCTCAGAACGTAGAAACCAGATGCTGGTATTGGAGCACCGCCAACTTATGCAAAAAGAAAAAAAAATGAAGAAGAAGTCCGGATGAGGTAAATACAGAGAAAGAAAGAAAGAAAGAAAGAAAGAAATGTTTCCTTTTTGCAAGTTAGTTTTGAATAAAGAGAAAGTTGTAACACAAACCAAGTGCAAAATGTAAAGTGTAAAATCTTAATTGGCTTTTGCACCTGATGACACATTATTTTTTGGAAACATATTTTTACATTAGTCACACTTTTTTGACACTGAATCATGTTAATTAACTTATCTCTTAGGGGGATCTGCGAAGGTATAACTTAAAAATGTTTAAATAGGAATCGAAGAGCTTTCAAAAGTATTCTATTTATGTTGTATTTAGAGCAAAAAAAAAAACTGGAAAAATCTTTTCCTACTTTATAGTATGTTGTCTTAAAACTGTCTCCTCATATTTGATCAAAACCAAAATGCAAAGATTCATTTTTAATCTTGTTTATTTTTCATTCATCCATCCATCCACCTTCCGAATCCTCTGAATCTTTTCGGGGGTCACAGTGTTGCTGGAGCCTATCCCAGCTACTGTTGGGTGAAGGTGGAGTCCACCCTGAACTGGTTGCTAGTCTGTTGCAGGGCCAAACACACACTTTTCCACATGCTCACCTAGGGCCAATCTAGAGTCACCAATTAAACTATAAAGCATGATTCTGGACTGTAGGAGGAAGTCAGACTACCTGGAGAAAACCATGTGGATTCCACACAGAAAGGTCCTAACTGGGACTTTAACTCGGACCTTGACACTGTGAGGTGAGAGCGCTAACCACTGCTCCACAGAGATAAATCAAATTAAACTGTTTCGTGTTTGTTTTGTTTTGAAATTAAAGTGTTTTTGATTGTTTTTGTGTCAACTTATTTTATAGTATTTTTTGTGAAGCTTCAGGTCACACACGGACCATTAATCTTGGATTGATTAGGTTTTCATACTGCTCTGTGTCTCGCAGCATTAGGTGTGATCCACATGGAAGTGAAGATTAACACAGAAATGGAAGTGCATCAGCTCCCTGACCTCTGTTTGCTTTCCACAAACCCTCTCTGTGGGTTTTAAGGGACATAAATCTCAGAGAAATTGTCGTCCTGCTGAGCAGCCGCTATTGCAAGATGGCTCGCTGTTGCCAGAGCTCTTTAACAACAGCTGAGATGACTTTTCAAGGTATTTCTTTTCTTTCCAGGTCAATTTTAAACACACACAAGGCTATCCAAGAGCGCAATGTGTTAAATGGCATTGTTCAGTCAAAGCCAAAGTCATATCGAATGCTGGAAAAGTAATCTTGAAACCTCTGTGCACTTTATACACTTAAATTCAAGATGTTAAACTCATATGGAAAAGCCTTCTGTTGGCCCTCTTTGCCAAGGAGTTAAATGTATTTAACACCTCAGATCATGGTCACCACGAAATATTGTAGTCTTGAAACTTTGTCCGATTTTCCAACTGATGAACTAGATCGCATTCTAGGGAAAGATATAGGAATTATTCCATGGAGGCCTTTTCACTTTAACAACGCGCTTGTGTGAGTATCTTAACACACCTGCAGGTATGTAGGTCTGTCTGCACAACAGGATGTTAGTGAATCCACATAAGCGTTCAGTAGAATGCTATAAAAGTCAAAAACCAAATCAGACCCACAGGAGTATTTTCACACACACACATATACAAAAAGAAATCCCAGCCAGGAGTAGACTGTAAAAGTGTTATGTGTTCTCCGGGAGCACTTTAATGGAAGAGCCTCAACATGATTCTGTGTCTGCTTTGACCGTCTGTGAAAAGTCTGCAATGAGAGGCCAAAGGTAGCCTACTGATTTTCATTATTAAGTCACTGAATCTTAGTCCAAATGTCATTTTTTCTGACAGGAAGAACATTTTGTAACCCCAAAAGCCAATGTTTACATCTGTAAATGACTTCTTTTTTCATTGCTAGCTTACTTGATATCATGCAGGTTAAGTGACAAAGCTTTTTCCCTGAAATATTTGAAGAATTCTTAAAATAACGTTTTTTTTTTTAATTTTTTTAGTTGTACAAGGTCTTTGCCACTGGACAGTTTTTCAGTCTATGGTAGGAAATAGCTGTTCCTGTTTTAGCAATGGCGCTTAAAGAAAAGCTAATTCTCCTGTATTTTATGCACTATAAAGCCTACTTAAAAGCCTTATTTTTTTTCAAAAAATGAGAATAAGTATCATAGTCTGGTGTCCCTTAAACATGAAATAATTCTGCTTGTGCCTATATCAAAGCGATTGTGAGAGATACACAGCACTCTGTCAAAATGTTTGGTTGGGTTACATTGAGAATAGGTTAACTTGTAGCGTGTTACATACAAGTTCTAGAGATACTCTGAACGCAGTTCATAAAATCTGACTGACTGATGTACAGATTTAGTTCTGATTCTTTAGTCTTGCTTAATAACGCTTTTGCTGTGCCTTATATATGACAGGAGTTTGGAAAAAGACCATTCATTGACTGCGCACTTTTTCTTGCATCTTTTTCATTCATTTTCCAAACCACTTTATCCCTTTCGGGGTCACGGGGCTGCCGGAGAATACCTGGCAACTCACGGGCGAAGGCAGGGGACACCCCTGGACAGGTCTGTTGCAGAGGTTCTTGCATCTTATGACAGAAAATATGGTAGTCTAACTTTGCTTACAGATGTTACAGTGGCAACTGCTCAATGTTAAACTACGTAGTGACCAACATGCTAAATCCTGATTAAAGAAAACATTTGGAATGAAACATGTTTAATTATTATTTTTCTTTTTTTTAGGTCAAGCTGAAGCTAACGTTTTAGTTGGTGGTTTTTTGCTCCTTTTTATCCCAGCAACAGGTGTGGGTTTGAAGTTTTAATTATTTCTTTCATTTACAATTCAGTGCAAAGTGAATGTGAAGGCTTTGAAACAATTGCCTGCATTCAGCAAAACTAAAGTGAAACATTCCAGACCAGTTTTTCTATATTTCATCTTAGACTATTTGAAGTTTTTTTGTAGGGGAAATAATGATATTTTCTGGGGACAATTCCTCTTGTCAACAGCTTTCTATTCTACTGTCTGCTGCTTGCTTGTTGACTCTACTGTTACAATAAAAAGACTTCCCCACCATCCAAAAACACAAAATACATGGATGTTGGCGATTATGCATTGAATGTGATTGTGAACATTTCTGTAGACAGTTTTCTCAATGATGGCATGACATTTATAATAGTTAGAATTTGAATAAACTTGTTTTCTAAACCACTTTTTGTAAAAAGAAGACATGAAGCCGGCTGATGGATGGAAAATTCCTTTCAATGTTTATTTTGTACTTTCACAGTTTCTACTGAGGGCAGATATCATGTTACACTAACAGTTTTCTTTATTTTGTTCTTTCGGCTTCACTTTGAAGAATTGATGCAAAGAGTAAAGAACTAATTTAAGAGTTTAGGTAAAGTTATTGCCTGAGAAGTCATTACTTGGAATTAATGCATCAATACTTGTATTACACAAAAGGAGGCAATGTTATATTGCCGGCTATAAACTGCTCCAACTCTTTTTTTTTTCCAGACTCGTTAAAAGTCTGTCTCACTGGAAGATTTTATTTTAATTATGCACCCTTAGAGGCATACAGCCATTGCAGGAGAAGGAAAAACAAAAGAGAAAAAAAAATCAACAATGCAAAAATAAAACAAAAAACAATTAAAATGCTAATTGTTTTGCATGTCGGTAAAATCTAGAGTCAAGTCTTCAGGCTTTCTTGGGAGCTTCCTTGAGAATTCTTATTGCATTAGCAGAGAGCTACTGAACTGACGAGAAAAAGCAGGTTTTACAGTATTCCTGCAGGCGCGCATTGTACCACGCCACAAAGCTTTACGATTAATGTGAACTGTTCCTATGGGGGCACAGGACTGGATCGGCACGTGGACTTCTGATTGACAGCTCATCAGAACTACAGGCTCTGACGTGATGGACGGGTAACCTCTTGCACTAAAACATTCCAATGTGACGACCCGCTAGTGCTGAGTAAACAAAAAACATAAACACTGGTTATTTAACGAGCCTCTGCCTCTCTATCCAACCCCCCACCCCCCCAGTCTTGCCCTCAGCCTGCACCCCTCCTCCAGCAATCCCTGACACATTAAGTATGCATTGATTCAGCTTCCCCCTGTGTTATAAATACAGCATCGATCTGCCCCACGATCGATAGACTCATTCACATGCATAGAGCCACTTTGATAACTCTGGTACTCAGAATAGCGTCTTTCTCTCTCTCCCCTTCTAGCTCTTCCTCAGTAGCGCCACATAGCCATACAAACCCTTTAAATAAAAGACAACATTACGGGATCTATACTTATCTAAACCACTAGAAGCCCAGATGCTCATGTAACTTTTGTTTTATTTAATAATAATATTGGTTCCATGTCGTTCAGATGAGCGAAGTTATTCACAGTGTTTTCACCAGTGCTGCTGTAAATAGACTATTTTCAGAGAGTGAATATTTAAATATAACAATTGGTTTAGTATTTTTGAATTGAATCAAAATTACGTTTTTACAGTTTTTGGATTTTTGGCTTAAAAAAATTGCATTTTCATAATTAAAAGGCCACTGCATAGGAAACGTAAAATAGATCAAAAGATGATAGGACCGGGATTTCAACTCCATATTGCCATACCAATAACTCCCCAAAATGGGTTTTCATATAGGTATTACTTGACCCCCCAATATCATAAACTTGTAATCACAAACAGTCACAATGATGGTGATATTTGAAAACTATCTGAAAACAAAAATCTGTGAACACCAAGGGATTTTAGTTATGGTGTCTAAAAAAAACCACACACACACACATCTTAAAGACTTTTAGAGTTTTAAAATTGTCAAGATTAGAACATTATTTTGCTCATAACAAAATCTACCTATGTTGAATATGGAAGACAAGACCAAAAAATTGCTTCACATTACTGGTGGCTTATTTGAGCTTCCATGTGCAGAGCTTTTTCAAAAGCAGAGGTTTCATTAAAATCAAAGGCTGATAAATCCATATTTATTTTCACTAAAAGGCCTGGGCAAAAAGAAAAAAAATAAACACATAAAAATAAGCGCATATCTTCAAGGATACTCAAATATGCATTTACTGTCAAAAAAGATAAAAGCAAAATTAAGTTTTAATCAGGCTTCATGCTTTCACCTTGAGAAAACATCCATGAATGTTTCGCCATTACCCAAATAAACACAAGTAAAATTTGTTTTTTCCATCTTTATAACACGCACTTAGAGAAAAAAAAATTAGATAATTGACTTTTTGCTCACTGTTTTTAATCAAGCTTCTTGCTTCTTTATTTTGAGGTTTTCCTAACCTCCTCTTCCATCTCTGGAGGATGTGAAGGCTGAAGAAGCTTGTTGATCTCTACAGCCGTTTGTCCCTGTTGTGCTCTTAAGTAGCTCCTCATTGCTTTTATGGGCACTCACTAAAAACTGTCTTGTAAAAAGCTGTTCCTGGGAGGGGAGGAAAGGTGAAAACATGCCTTTACTTTTTTTTTTTATTAGTTATCCATCTTTTTGTGTTTTTTTTTTTTTTTCTCTTTAGTAGTGATGAGGATGGATCAGAAATTAATACATCAGAGGAAGGTAAGATGTTTTGGAGATGAATGAAGGAAAGCCAGATTGGGATGGTTTGGAGAAAAAGGACAGGGATTATGTTGGTTCAAGGATGCTGAGGTTGGAGCTACCAGGAAAGAGGTCTAAAAAAATAAAGAGCAGGTCTATGGATGTAGAGCAGGGGTGTCAAACTCAACTCCTCAAGGGCCAGCCTCCTGCTGGTTTTCCAAAAATCCTACTGAATTTACTGCTGATTACCTGGATCTGGATTACCTGTGTTTAGCCAATAAGGAGCTTCAATGGCAGGTTGGTTGGAAAACATGTAGGACACCGGCCCTCGAGGCCTGGATTCTGACACCCCTGATGTAGAGGATGCAGAGGCTAGGAGGAAATGGAGGCTGTGGATTTGCTGTGGCAACCCCTAAAGGGAGCATCCAAAATAGACTACACAAAAAAAGGTTTAATTGTAAAATGTAAAATTTTACATTTTTAATCTATGGTATAAAAAGGTTATTAGTATACTAGCATACTTGTCAACTTTTTATAGTCAAAACTATCACAACTACAGGATGAAATGTCAAACTGTACTAATATCATATAAAGCATTTAACTATTTGTTGCCATAAAAACATTGCAAACTGAATTACAGTATAGAAGAAACATCCCTTAATATTAGAGGAACAGAGAAATAAAATGAAATAAATTGCAATTATCAGTGTTTGATGGACATCCTCTTTTTTAACTTTATTTTACACTCTCATTGTAACCAGCTCGGGTGAACACTGATGGGAGTTGTTTGACGCAGTTATATTTATAGTTTTTCCTCTTAGTGGTAACATTTTGTGAATAAATGAGAAGAGTCAATATGAAACGAGCCTTTAAGGAACATTCAGCAGCACGTTCAGTATGACTCCTCTTAATGTCAGAACCTCACTTTACATTAGGCGAAGTGTAGAACAAGCAGACATGTAATGTCATTTTGCAGCCAGGCTTTGCAGCTGCTCCATTTTGACGGGGTCAGGGGTGGATTGGGTGTGTGGCTGTGTGTGTGTGTGTGTGGGGGGGGGGGGGGGGGGGGGGGGGGTGATGGTTGGCAGTGTCTTTCATCTTAAAGATCAACCCTAATTGTGCCAGTGCGTGCAGGGAGAGCCCTGTCATCCTCAGCAAAACTGTAATTGGCTTCAACTTAACTTAACCTCTCTGCAGCCGTATAGTAGAAAATGACATTATAAATGGGTCTTTTGTAAGGCAACACAATCTTAGAAATTGCTGCAAAGCTCTCCAATTTAAGACTTTTTTTTTTTTAACAATTACTGCATCAGACTGGATAGACTCAGTGCTCGAATGTGCGGTACTGTGTGCAAGAAAAGGAAATAAACTTCTGGAGTTGCTCGGGAGATGTTCAAATTGAATTTACCCTCATCTGTCAAGACATTTCATTTGTTCACCAAAAGAAAGAAAAATCCACCTCCATCATTATTCTCCATTAGTACGCTCAAATTCTGAGATTATTACTGCTCAGGTGAAAGGCTGTACTTCTTTTATGCTTCAAAGACATGCAAATCTCTCTCCCTGTGTCTTTTACTTTCACTCCAATCGACCAGGCTTATTAAATACATTACGGAGAATCAAAGTTGAGGTGTGCTTTGATTGCATTCAAAGATAGTGATGATAGGAGCTAGGAAGGCAAGAAAAAAATGCCCATAGCACTCTCAGGCCTGAACAATTCTTTTTCAGAACATTTCAGAATTTAGTCCTGTGAGCATATTTGTTCATATTTACTTTTATGTGCAGAGTCTGGTGTTCAATTCCACTTAAAAACTCACTAGATGACACAAGATTCCACTCTAACTCATGTCTGACCGAACCCCAATTTCCTCAAAAGTGCTCTGACTCACATCAGGGCCAAATCCAGGCGCAGAGAAGCACTCACCTGGGAATTAATGTTTTTATGTTGGTACAGAATCCTTTTGTGGAGGCAGGGTTTAGAGTGTTATCTTTGCACTTGTTCTCTGTATTTAGTTTCAGTGGCTGCTTGTTTAAGCTTAAGAAGGTCCTGTTTGAGCCCCAGTTCTGTTTGTTTTGAGTCAAAAATGTGGTGATTGTGGTTTAAAATATGTCGCCACTTGAAGTTGGTCAGGCTGGATAGTGATATATAACGTTGCTCATTTTCATCCATCAAAAAAATGTCTTCTTTTACAACAATTGCTTGTTACATAACTTGCCCTTCTTTAACTTGTCCTCTTGAATCAGTTATTGTTTTTGGTCTCATTTTGTTTATCCTCCTGGTACTTTTTCACAGCTGAAAAAAACGAATTTCACACATTATTTAAGGTCTTTGAAACTTTAACCTTGATCTTCCGTGTCTTATTCTGTAAGCATTATTCTTCAAGTAATGTTGTGTGTTTTTCCTTCTGTGATGCATGCTGTTATCTGTCTAAAGTTTGGATACTGCAGATGGAAGTCCATGTACTTGGTGCACACCACCACCCTCTGCATGAAGGTGTGTAAAACTCAATGTTAAGGCAACAATTGTTGCTCATCAGTGGAGAGTCAGGAGGAGACCATTTGTGTTTGATTTGATTGATAACATTGCACTCGTATCAGTCGGGAGGCCTGCGTGACACTTCACCTGAGATTTTTCAGCACATGCAATCCTTTTCTCGCTGTGGTGTCAACAGCAAAGTGTACCCAATCACAAAGATGCTCCATGGGTGTGGGGTATTCACAGTACGCACATAGACATTAAACAAAGATCTATCTCCATTCTTGATGTGGCTGTTCCCATTAATGCACGTTACTTCATTTAGCACCAATTAGATTTTCAGTTCCCTTTCTGCTGCTAATGCCCGGACTTGCAGAAGCAATGCCAAATTAAGCGCTAGATCTTCATTGCAGGCTGCAAACCAATTGATTTAGCCCCTTAATCAATCTATTTCATTAGTTATACATTCCTCTCACCTCCCTCTCCACCTTGTCTCAGGAGCCAGCATGAGAGGAGTGACCTATCCTGGAGTGTGACACGGAGGAGAGTGATTTGAATGATAACCAAAGCTAGCATGGCTTCAGTGGTGTTTAAAGATCATATGTAAATCAAATGTCGGGAGGGGTGGGAGGGGGAGAAATTGCTTGGTGGGATTCTGTCAGAAAACAATTTAGTGATCGTTAAAAGGGATGCCTCGCCATTGCACAAACCTCCGCAAATTAAATCAATGCAGCCACTGGTCTCTGCCCCTTTTCACTTCTATCAAGCCCCTCACCCCCCACCCCCTTCCCTCTCTATCTCCCACTCTCATTTTTCTTTTCCTGCATGCACTCAAGCACACACTTCAAGATAACCAGCCAGGAAGACAGAGAGTGAAAGCTTCACCTTAAAGATTCCCTGGATAAGGAAGATAAGGATGCTTTTAATACTCTGAACCTTCACACTTCCAAAATTATGATGGAGAGTAGTGGAAGTGCTTAGCCAAGGTGTAAATAACACAAAGGGATACGGCACGGCACATGCATGATGACAGGCGTGATAATGCAACATGAGATGTGAGGCGACTGAAACACACCCCACCCAAGATGAACTCACCATTTCTCCTAATGAGATGAGTTACTGTAGCAGTGCAACACGGCTTTTCTACAGAAGACATCACTAGAGAAGCAGTTATGAAAAAAAATATCTAAAATGCTAACCCCCCCTCAAGAGAGCCAGTCGTGCTTGCTTCGTGTGCCTAAAGCCTCCATGCATGTGTCAATCACAGTCCCAGGGGAAGAGGCTGCATGTTTCTGAAGACTTAGAAAATAAAAACATGTTGAGAAAAAATCCACATTTGGTAAATGGATGCGACAACTCTCGTTGCAACTTGTTTGCAGAGTTGTGTGCCGGTGAAGGTTCCTGATGTGGTTGAAAAGAAGAACGAATTCTCTCTTTTTCCGCCTTTTCACGTGGTGATGTAAAGCCAGGGATGTGGGTGGGCTGGCATGTACACATGCCCACATGTATGTTTGCCGTGTTGGCTGCAGGGTGCACCTTCATAAACAGACATATACTGTTAGAGAGGAAAAATATCAACCCTGTGTGTGGTTTAGGGAGGCTGCGGCTGCACTGTTGTTGTAGATATAACATGCACTTTAACTGCAACACACACACACACAGCCATGTCGCTGTTTTGCAGTACACACTCATTGCGCATGCTTGTCGAATGGCACCTGATATCCGCAAGCGTCTGGGAATCAAATTAAGTGAGCAACTGCTGTACAGGCCTCTTTCTCTTTTTTCTCACCCACCATCCGTGGGCATAATTAATTTTATCATCAGCGTCATTATTATTGTTAAATTGTTTTTCAAATTTCTTTTTTTCTTTTTTTTTGGCCCCCCCCCCCTCCCCCCTAGCCCCCCCAATGCCCGCCTAGAATGCCAAGTGTATGCTAATGTGTTCTGGAGATTGCCGGTGCGCACAGAGATGGAGGGAGGTCGGTAGGAATGAGAATGAGAAAGACTGTGAGATGAGGGTGGTGGATGGAGGTGAAGCAGAGACGGGGAAGAAGGGGGCGGGCGGGTGGGAGGAAGAGGAGGAGGAGGGAGAGCAATAAGGTTGGGCGGCAGGTGAGGAGGGGTAGGAGAGCTGTCGGTGGTGGACTCAGGTGGGGAGAGGTGTGTATGTGTGGGGGGGTGGCGCTGTCATGAGGCTCACATTACGTATTCCACCGGCGTGTTTGGAACCCAATTAATCAAGCAGAGGAGAGGAGAGATGCAGAAAGGATGAGATCGCCCTTCACGTTGATGAGGCCTGGCCGGGGCAAACGCTCAACCACCTGAGCTCCTAACAGCCGTGCAGACGCACAGGAATTATGGCAATACCTTCACTCTTTTCTCTCTCAAACACACACCATCTCTCCTCCTCATGCTCTCCTTTGTGATAATGTGATACTGAGACTCACCTTCACTGCTTCTTACATTATTTACTTTGCACTCGTTTTTCTTGTTTGTAACAAAAAAGACATTTAAGGAGCAGTTTCCAGATGAAGCAATGGAAAAAGTTAAAGTAAAGTTTACACAAATCAAGATTTGTGCCTCTATTACATTTACATCTCATTACTAATGGTCATCATAAGAAATAGTTGTGTCTTCGCAGCTCGTTTTCTCCACAGATTCGGGGTCAAGCCTATGGCAGGGAGCCACCGCCAACGATCGTTGGGAAATTGACTGTGTCATAGAGAAAAAGGGCCAGAGAGGAAAACTCCAGTCTCTGGTTGACTTAATTTGATTCCCCTTCCTAGAATGCAAGTCAACATATCCCGTATCTACATAGTGCTCTGCGCAAGGTCTATAAATATTGACCCTCCGTTTCCTGTGTGTGGCGTTAATGAAGCATTTAGTATACCCACAACATTATGGAGAACCTATGTAAAGCCACCTCTTCCTTTGTCAATGGTGGTCCCTCCCACACACATACACAGACTAGAGTGCCAAGAAGAGGCTTAAAGGCAGAAAGGTGAGAAAGGCTTTTTCTGCATGCCATCTTAGAAGTGGTGCAACACAGGACGCATTTTTTATTTTAAATGGCAAAGCTTCAGACAAAGTTTTGGATAAGAAAATTAGGAGGCTCACAATAATTTCTTCCTCCTGTCTTCTGTACCAGGAAGCAATTACAACTTGAAACAATGAAGTTCTACAGTAAATATCTCCCCGTGCAGCAGGTAATTTTTACTTAACAAGATATTTTTGATAACATATCAAAATCTAGAAAGAATAAAGTTCCACACGAGCTTTCAAAAAGATAAAAATGAGCTAAAAGTGCTTCTTGTGAGACAGAATTACTTTAAATTAAATATTGTTTAGGCCAAATAATAGTTTTTTTGCAAGTTCTAAGCAAATAAGTATGTATTTCTTTTGAGTTTTTATGTATTTAATTGTAGTTCTTTTTGATTACAATGACAACAAAACAGGTGTAATGAGTAAAAATGACAAAATGAGAATATGATCATAGTACAAGGTGGCCAATCTTAATAAAATAATCATAAAATCTAAATCTAGCATTTATTCTTAGAAAATAAATCATTGCTTTGTATCCAAAGTGCTTAGGCTGGACACTTTCAGTTTAGACAGTTTTTTAAAAGGAATCTTAATGATTATTTTAATGAAAAACGTCGCTGTTGGATCATTCCAATGAGTAATAATTTTAGGATTAAATTTTTTTCAACTATTGTCTGTGTTATTGCTGTTTTGTTCTCATTTTTCCATAAAAATCCCCTTTTGTCTGTAATGTTTTTGAAGCTTTTAAAAAGGAAGTTAAATGTTATATTACAAGTTGTTAAAATGTTTCTTTTCTTTGCAAGCGTTTTTTTAAATTATTTTGTTACTCAGCGTGACACTTCCGTTAGTTTGAACAGCTTCAGTTAATTCCCACAAATAAATCAGACCCTTTTGAAAGAGAGGAACTTATTTTGAGGGTTTGCCAAGTAGTTTGCATGCAGGCGGGGGCCAGAGCTGTTTGAAAAGAGCTCTGCATCAGATTTACCAGCTAAATGTGTGGTATGGAAACAGCTGATCTGTCTGCTGATGTTACCGTGTGCTGGATTTGACTGCATGTCCTGCCTCACGAGAAGCGTGAGGGGAAAAAAGAAAAATCGATAACAGATTTGAACTATGATTTCAAAGCTTTCAAATCCATGTGGTACCTTCACTGTGTTTTCATGAAACCATTATCCTCAAAATCTATACTTTGAAGCATCTGGATCAAAAAATAAATCCTATGTTTTGTCATTTTTAAACATTTTCAATTTCAGATATGGTAAAAGTACATAAAATATTGAAATCCAAGAAGATCAAGCCGAAACATCACTTTTTAGAATCAGTGGAGAATTTCTCCTGTCAGAACTGAAGTTTTTGCGAATAATTCGACCTTCAAACCAACAGTGTAAACCATGCATCTGGGTGATTTTTAGAAGAAAAATCCATATTTAGCTTTACCAAGTCAAAAGTTTAGCAACTAAAGAAACTTGGTGAGAACCAAATGAACGATTCAATTAACTGTTGTAGGTTAGGGAGGCGTTGGCACTTTTCTCCAAACGTTTGCAGGGTGGGTTAATATTTCCATCCCTGCATAGCTCTGCTGCTGTGAGTATACCACCATAACCCTATATAATGTACCATGTCAACATAACTTGTGGAAAAAGAATTAGTTTTACATTCAATTGACATGTTGGGGTGACTTTCATGATGTTCACATGCATTGGAATAAAAAAACTGCTGTTTGCATTTTAGGGAAACAGCAAACAGACATTTGACCCCTAGCAGAAGTTTATTTCGCCCAAAGGCGTGCGCATCTCCCCCGACTGCTTTATTATATCACACACTGAGTGTGAAGGACAGTTTCCCAAATATGTCCTCTTGGAGTTTCTCCTCTGTCACATCACTTTCCAAATCTCTGCTGCTGCAGCCCTTGTCTATCACCCCCACTTCTCACCTGTCACCCCCTCACCTCACAGTCAAACATCCTCCTCCATTTTTTTTTTTTTTTGGGTGGGAAAAATGAAATAATTTTGTTGTGGGGTCCCCGGGCGGTTTTGTAATTTCATGCCTGTGTATGATAATTTTATGCTGTCCTGCATCGCGTAACTCAGGGCTGCCAAATGCTGACAGGTGATAAATACGATCTTTTCCGCCCCGTGTGCAACAGACCTGAAAAAAAGAAGGAGAGACACAAACAGGAAAGGGGAAGGGGGGTGTAGAGCTGAAGGTGTGTTGGAGGGGGGTGGTAAAAGGGAATGGGGGTTACTACTGCAGCAGACTGGCTTAGGCCTCGCTGGAAACAGAGTGTGTGGCGGTGTCGCTTGTGTTGGAGCAATTTCACGGCTTCCCTCACCAACACACTTTCATTCACTTACAAGCTGCTTCCCCACATCTTCCTTATCTCCGCTTCCCTCTACCTCTTTATCCTCCATCAATTTCATTCTCCCCCGTATTACCCCTTCCTCTGCCCTTCCCATCTCCGGAGAGATGCGGCGGACCAGAACCTTGAAGCTGCCTTAAACAGCAGGTATAGGGATTTATGCTTTTTTCTTTTTTTTTAGCATTTGCCTAAAGTATCATGGGGAACGTATAAGAGGGCAGTTCTTGGTGGTACAGCTTTCCATGAATGTAGGGAGGCATTTGTGGGGCAGAGAGGGCAAGAGCCAGCGAGGGGGGGAGGGGGGACAAGGGGGCAAGAGAGAAACCCAAGCATGGAGGACTGATGGCTCCCTAAGTGACGTAATTATCCGCCTCCGTGCATCGCGCAGTTTGAATGATGATATCCAGAGGACGAAAAAAAATAAGTTCGGGTTGTGCACACGTGTCACATGTACACGGAGAACACCATGACCTTCACATCATACTTTCATGTCGTGTGCAATCTAGTTTATAGGTTATGGCAAACAAAGACTAAATATAGTTCTGTTGTCTAGATTGTGACATTTTCTCCACTGGGGAGATGCATGACACCCCCCACCCCCGGACCACGAATTTGTTTTTCTCCAAAAGTAATGTGGAAAAAAAAACCAATCCAATGATATTTCTCTCAGCATATCTGTTGATTCTGCCCCACGTCCAAGGAAATCCACTTAATCAATCAAGGGATGCTGGGGGGGTCTGCATCTCAGCGGTTCCAAGTCATTAAGCAGTCAGAAATTAATTGACTTCATGGTACTTAGATGGCTGAGCGTGGGTTTAACCCAAGCGCAGCAGCCTCTTTTAATGTTACACTGGGAGCTACAAAATGGTTTTGTTACAACCCTGTTCAAGTCAGCAAGATGTAACTCATAAGCGTGATGAGCTAGAGGTGATGACATGGTGATAAAGTTTTCCATGATACATAGTAAAACAAAAGACTAGTAATTCAAGCTTCACCTTTAATAGTTCATGCCCAGCGTGCTTTAAACACACACGAACAAGAATTTGGTTAACTGTTAACTGGTTAAGATAAAGGTGTGATTTTTATTTTATTTTATTTTTTTCTGCTAGGAAGCAAAACACATTCACGGCACACACTCACATAGACGTCCCTGCTCAGGGCTCTGGTTGACCTCTCTGTTCGATTTCTCTTTCAGATTCCAATCCAATTGAAGCCTCCAGAGGGAGAGCAGAGGAGAAGCAGGAAATGAGGAAAGGAACATCAAACGCAACAGGAACCAACAGAGTGCTCCGTATCGTGCATGTCCTTGTGTGCAGCTGAAGCTCTGCTCAAGGGAAAGAGTGCTCCGTGCATCAGGGCTGATGTTCTGTGCTGCTGAAATCAAGGCTGTTCATTGGAAAGGGATTGCAGGTTTAGGGCCATGTTTGGTACTGATTTCTTTGAGTTTTCTCTGCATCACTACTGGGAGCTTCTGATTTAATGTGGCAGGTTGAGTGGATAAAAGTAAAGGCATACCGTAAGACAAAAACCTAAACAAAGAAGTGGTCTATTATTGTTTGCTTTTTCTTTTTTTTTGTGAAATTTGTAAAACCGTTTTTGCAAGTGTAGTTGAGCAGCTTCTTCAGAGTTCATCAGCATCTGCAGATGTCAGAGTGCCACCTATTGGTACCCTGATTACTGATGGATCTATTCTGTTGTTCTAGTGTGTCCAAGGTCAAATTATAAAACAACAACTGGAAAAGGTAGCAATATAGAATCAACATAGATTATTGAATAACCACATACATTTTGAATGAATGAGTTATCGTAAAATGGTAAATGGTGTATACTTGTAAAGCATTTCCTACCTTCTTAGAAGGCCCAAATTACTTTACAGCCACGAATACACACATTCCCACACTTATAGCAGCCCACTGTTGTCAACCTTCGACACATGGTCGAACGGTTTACTTCTGCACCACAAATGACATCATAACTCTATTTTGTGCCCACCACATGTCATAGAATGTAAACAGTAAGAGTTGTCTTCAGTAATGTGAAAGGTTTTAAATAACCTAAACTTACACCACTTCCTCTATTTGCTTTGCTGTTTTTCTTTTCTCTTTTGCTTAACAATATATCTGCATTCTATCTGAAAGTGAACAACACAGGGGCTCATTTGCAAGTGTTTTTTTGCAAGCAATGTTTTAAAAGTTGGACCAATTTTTTGTTTGTTCTTATCATGGTACAGACAAGTTTTAAACTTTCTCCAAAAAGTAAAGAGGAAGCAAACCATGCTGAAATGCTTAATTCATTTTAGGGTTACAAGGTTGCTGGAGCTTATCCCCACCAGTTTTGGGCAAAGGTGGGGTCACACTTGGGGACAATTTACAATGACCAGCTGATCCACAACTAATATTTTTGAACTATGGGAGAAAGCCAGAGTTCCAGGAGAAAACACAAACATGCTTATGGAAAAGATGCGGACTCTACACAGAAAGAACGCAGCTGGGATTCAAACCTGGGCCCCTCTCACTAGCTGCGTTTCCATTACATAGGTGAGCAAAACTTTTTCGACATTCTAGAAATGTTGAAAAGACAAAATTTCGCAATTACACTGTTTCCATTAAATCCTAATTGTGCAAATAAACACAAATCATTCAAGTCATTCAAAAAGAAGGCGACGGTCAGGAAAAGTATTGTGATTTACAGCAGGTACATTCAAATTTCTGCCATTGCACTAGCGCTCATCATCAGCTTTCAAAGGAGACATCTACGTCTTATCCAGGCCATGGAGTGGAAAGCTCCTTACATGTGGGAGCGGCTTCGGATGAAGCGATTTTGGAAAATCGTGTTTGCCGAATTTACAGAGGAGCTGTGGATCCCATATTTTTTCAAGATACATGACACGTTGCTCACGTGACTCATTTAATTCGAAAAAAGTGTTTCCATTGCAGTTTTGCGAAAAATGTCAATGTCGATACTCCCCAAAAACAATCCTCCTCCACGCGCACATTTTTTTTTTCGATAAATATGAGTTTTTCTAACATTGTGGTGTTTACATGAAGCAGATTTTTTATTGCCAATCTAATATGCGCAATTACTGTGACTACTGTGAGGTGAGAGTGCCGACTACTACACCACCATGCAGGCCCATAGTGTGAACCCCTTAGAAATTCAATTGCCACCTGTGCACACATTCACCTTGTATCAAATAGTGTCATTTGGAGTAAAATCCTTGAGTTTCCAAATGGGCTAAAAAACATTAAAATTAGTCTTAAAGAAGATTGTAAAAATAAACAAACAAATAAATAAATAAAGCCATGTTGTGTCTATCTATCCATACATTTGCAAAACCCACTAGATCCCTTT
This sequence comes from Oryzias celebensis, assembly GCA_014656515.1. NCBI lineage: Eukaryota > Metazoa > Chordata > Actinopteri > Beloniformes > Adrianichthyidae > Oryzias > Oryzias celebensis. The sequence goes on from BNCR01000009.1 coordinate 15,715,074, forward strand.
TGGGGTCACTGGGTTGCTGGAGCCTATCCCAGTTACTGTTAGGCACATTCACAGGTGGGGACAATTAGGAGACATGAATTAACATACAAAGCATGTTTTTGAACTGTTCGAGGAAGCTGGAGTGCGTGGAGAAAGTGAAGCAAACAACCCATGCTATGTCTAATACATGTCTTTTCTCTAATGAAGAGCTCAAGCAAAGCTCTTTCCCATTTGATACTAACAACCAACTAAGCACATCATGTGACAACACCTTCTCGCCCAAATAGAACCTAAACCAGACAACCACCAATTTTATTGTTATTTTAATTGTTTTTAAGACAGAGCTCTACATGCGTAAGCATCGCAAATCTTAATACATTATTGGCACATGATGAAGAGCTAAACCTATGTTTTCTCAGTACATAAAAAGCAATAGAATAAACAGTAGTGTAAAGAACGAAAAGTCAAAATATTTAGTGCATTTTGCATTAGAAAAATAGTTCTTTATGCTGTGACTTTGACCTAAACATAGTGTGGCTGCAAAAGACGAGGCATCCTGGACGAATCATTAAAACTGCATACTCCCAGCAAAGTTCCCAGTGAGCTTAATAAAACAGCATGATTAAAATTCAAGCAGGGATGGTAGTTATTCCACACAATGGCTGTCTGCTTAATATATAGCGGTATGCAGGCCCGGGGTCTCTTTGTCCCAGGCTTCAGTGCTCACAGAGAGCAAGGTCTTTTTTACATTTTCAACCAGTCTGAGAAAACAACCTGCTCAGACATTTATGTTTCCCACCAGAGGAGAGTGCTGGATTAAGGGTTAGGCTCACCCCAGCTCGAAGTCCATCACGTTAAAAAGCAACTTTCTTTTTTAATCATGTGTTTCCTTTTCCCCGTATGTCCCTAACATTCCGTGTTTTGCTTTCCATTTTTGTTTATCCATTATCCTTCGATGAGTTCCAATTAAAGTGCAGGCCATCTGAACAGGACTGAAGAGAGAAATAGTTTATCACTTCAGGAGCTTGTGAGATTTGCCAAGGTGTGTGTTACTCCAAAAGTCTGCAGAGTGTGCGCACCCATCTGGAAGTGTGTAAGCTTTGTCAGCTTTAGCACAAGAGAACTCCTAAACGGGTCAGGTCTCTACTGATCACACAGTCAAGATAATGGTCCAAACAACCTTGACGCGAGCAAAAAGGTCCATCTATTTAATTAGAAACTTTAATATTTCATTCTTTGCTTTGCCTCATTAGAGCCCTTCCATCATGGTCTCGCAGGCACACAAGTACCACCATGTGGTCAGTCCCTGAGGATTCCCGCTGGCCAAATATCTTGTTTATGTACCAAATCAAAAAAGAATCAAAACACTGTTTCACATTTCGTCGCAGCTTGTCATTTGTCTAAAGATTCTATTTTTTCAGCAAATGCTGGGGCAAACCAATTTGTTTTGTTAATGTAGCAAGTATTAGGCCAGCCCCTGGCAATGCCCTAAACCAAACTTTTAAAAAGGAAGAACGAAGATGTCTGCCCGTATAAGTTACTGCAGTTTTAAGTTAATGATGACACCGCTGGAGTGAAATTCATTTAGCGAGGAAACACTATATTTGTGTTTTTACCATTTTATCATGCTGGCTAATCAGCTTCATAACTTGCTAATTAGGATTTCTCATTTAATCATTTATGAATTACTTTTAATATCCAAACATTGAAACAGTTTTTACAAAAAAGTCTAAATTTTTCAATCACCTCTCCATTTCATTCTATTTTATACTATAGGACAGGTAAAGCTCTCATCTGCGCCTTGTCTTTTGTATCTCTTGTCTGGCATCAAGAGGGGTTTGATTCTAGTTAGAACCTGGAAGGCTTTGGCCAATCACTCTGTCGTCCCAGAGGTGCACCGGTCGGCCGGGTAATGGGAGGCGAGAAATTGATGACAGGACATTTTGAGGGTGATTCTGTTCAAGGGCATGTCAGGCTGTCACTGCCAACACTTTAATCCCGATCTAGGTGTCAGAACGGCCACTGCTCGCTCTGCTCTCCCCCTGTACGTACAACATGTCATTTGTGTGTCATCACTTAAAAGCACAAGATGTTCTGGTAGAAAAATGTGAATTAATCAAACAGACGAAAACAATGAATCTATTGTGTTTTAGCCTGATGCAAAACCAAAATGTGTGTTTAAAAAATGACATCATAATTAACACAAATGAAAATATTTCATTAGATTTCATGCAGTACGGTTGTGCGTGATGAACGTTGAGGTGCGCAAAAGTCCTCTCAAATTGTGTCTAAGAATCTGTGTGTGATGATGTGCGGTAAGTTATCAGTTTGTGTGTAAGCAAGCATGGAAGGGAGCATAAAATATGCAGGATAATTACCAGGAAGAGGTTGGGACGCAGATGAAAAGCCTTGTATTGATTCTTGAAAGGACCTGACAGCTCGCCTGAATGTTTTATTTCCTCCGCATTGTTTGTTTTGCATATAAAGGATTCCATTTTCTTGTGAATTTTGATTGCAGAAAAGGCGGCAGACCCTCTGCCCGCCGAGGGGAGGACATGAGTGGCATTGAGTGTTTCAAGACAGAAAATAGATGCGCTGTGCATCTGACCCGACAGTCTTGAGGTATCAAGCATACAAGGATGCATGAAAATGGACAGAAATTTTAAAAAATGTAGAAAAGATGAGCAATTTTTTGCAAAAACTTCACGTTTTACCTTAATTTATGATAAAAAAGAAACACACATGCACGTGTTTAGGCAACGAAAAGTCAAGCGTGAAAACAAGTATCCGGATCTGGTGAGCCCACCGTGAGCGTTGGAATGCATCAGTGTGTAGTGATTCAGCCCAATGTAAACAGCCTGTGCACTTGTGTGCAAGCCTCCCTCTGCTAAAGCTGCTTTCCATTTCCCTCTGGTGCCCATTTCTCCTCGTCTAGACCTTTGTTCCACCAGCTACCATGGATGCAGTCCCACCACAGGACTTCAAACAAAGCGCAGAGATCGCCCGCCTGCAACCTGCAGCTCACACGGTCCCGCTGTCCTCATTGTCACGCTGTGCAAGATTGTGGTCTCCGCTCTAGGCCAGTCACACACCCAAAAGAGAAATGACATCAGTAATCGTGTTACTGTCACCTCCAAGGCGTAAAATGAAACTGTTCTTCAGATTCACTCAACACATGTTGATGACATTATCCCACGTAATCCTGATTATTCACAGAGCTCTTTAACCGAATGTTTTCATTTAAAGTGAAGAGGGAAAACATCCACTCAGCTTTCAAACTTTAGGTTTTGAAGTTATAAATACAACAAGTAATAAGACCTTGTGTTTAAGTCAAAACATCATGATCTCATCATTTCCGAATTGAATTTACTGGCCTTTGAACATAAACAAATATGCAATACCACATTGATCTTCAAAGACATTTTTTTCCTTAATGGCTGGAAAGGCAAAGGTCAGAGAGATTCACAACGCACTGCCTCTGGAGTGAATGGAGATTCTGGCTCTACAAAGGATTTATTTGGGCTTTTTCTTTGGGTTTTCAGATGTAATTTTTCCTACCACATTAAATATGACTGCCCATGTAGACTCTTGAAGATATAGAATTTCAACCAACCCACTCTGATCATCCTTTGAGCTATTTCAAAGCAGTCAAAAGTATTTAAAAGTGTTTTATTATTATAATTATGCTGGTTTTTGCCAAAATAAAAAAAAAGCAGCGTCATTTTCTAGGACATAGTTTCTGCAGAAATTCACTTCTGTGTTGTGGGTGAGACTGCTGTCATAGAGTAACTCCGCCCCCTCTTCCCCTCCCTGTTGCTAAGAGCTCTGAGCAGGGAGCTTATGGCCCACTCAGCGTAATTTAAAACATCACAAATAAGCACCTTATAAAACAGCATTTCCTTTTTTGTCTGCTCCTGATTGACAGCGATTTAAATGAAGAAAGGCATTGCAGAAACTGAAAAAAGAATCTTTTTTTAAGAAAAACTGTCTTATTTTCTGTCTTGCAAGAAAAATAATCTTTTCTAAAATGCTTTTCAATAGTAAAAATGATCTTAGTTTAAGAAAATTTGCCATAAAATTAGAATTCTTCAATTTTTTTCTACTCCACTGGCAGATTTCTTTTTGGTTATTTAATGAAACTCTGCAAATGGGGTAAGAATTTTTGACCTATTTCTAATTTTGAGCTAAATATTCTTAATAAGTGTCCTCCATAATCAGAAAAATGCCACAAGAACAAAACAAAACAAAAACCACAATTTTCATGGGAGTGGGTCTTTAAATTGGTTGCCAAATAACTTGAGTTTTAAGTATTTATAGTTGTTCTGCTGCCTATACTTGGAAAAGTGTACAATCAGATTTGTGATCAGCTAATGAGCTGACAGTCCTGTAACCATGTTCTATGTAAAGATTTATTTCTGAAAAAGAAATTTGTTGTTTCTATTTTTCTTCTGAGCCTAATCCCTATCTGCAAAACAGACATATTCTCTGAATACATTTCTGTTTTTGTCTGCACTTTCCCAATATTTCTTCTTCACGCCCCCTGATTTGGCTGCAGCTTCTCAAACAGTTATATTTCTTGCACACATTTAACCAACAGTTCCACCTTCTAAAATGTCACTCCTCATCCCACTGTCACCCCTATTTCAAACCGTCACCCCCATCAATGCCATTTTGCTCCTCGGTTGAAAAGCAATTGAAACAATTTTTTGCAGAGAATTATTGTCCTTAATTTCAATGAAGGGCACGTTTCCCCCGTCATTCCTTGGGAGTGTTTTTCTCTCTCTGGGTGGAAATGTAGGCATTGCCACTGAGCGTGGGCTCTCTGAAAGAGGTCATAATTACATCCTTCACTATGTTCGCCGTCGGCAAGGATTTTACGCTTCATAATAATTAAATGGCAGATTCCTTCTATGTGTGTGCGTGCGTACGTGTAAGAGTGTGAGTGCTTGGCTCTGTGCTAGCTGAAAAAGAATTTGAAGAAACCACTTTTTAAAAACAAAACTTTTTTCTCCTCCCCACTCTTTCTGTTTCTTTATTGTTCTGACAGTTGCACTTGGGTGTCCATCGGGTGCAAGCAAAGTATACAGAGCATCAAACTTTCTGCTTCGAGAAGCGCAGCAAATTGATTTCAAGTATCTAACAATATTAGTGATGAACAGAAAAGAACAGCAAGCAGATTCTGCTTGTTTATGCTCAGTTTCGAGACATTAGTAATAGATATTGGAGAAGGCAAGCAAAGAGCCATTCTAACAATATAAGCTCCAGTCTATTCCACTTTACCCTTTTAGCATGATTTTCATCTCATAATTATACCGTCTCATTCATTGCTGTGATAACATCTCACGCTCTATATTCCTAATCGCCCTCTCATCTCCTCCTTGCATGTTTCTTGCTTCCCTGCTGATCTTGCGGACATTACTAGACACCGGTAACACAGCTTTCAGGAAGAATTTTACTCCTTCCGTCTTGCAAAAATACTAAATTATGAAAAAAGTTATGCCATCTCAGTGTGGTTTATAACCATTCATTTTAACTCTGCCACATTGTTGTCAAATTTTGTTTATAGTAATAAAACTTAAGAATGGATGAAACTAACCATTCATTCATTTTCCATACCTGCTTATTCCTATTCAGGCTCACAAAGAGGGGATTCCATTTGAGGGCCACACAGAAAGCCACACAATCATTCACACCTAAGGGACAATGTAGAGTACTCAATTAACCTATCAGGGTGGTGTAATGGTGAGGGGGATATTTTCCTAGCACACATCATCCCCTGATGCTATTCCAGCTAGATAACCCATCATGGCACAAAACTGGAATCATCTCAGACTGGTTTCTTGAACATGTCAATGAGTTCACTGGACTCAAATCTCCTCTACAGTCACCAGATCTCAACTCAATAGAGAACCTTTGGGATGTGGTGGAACAGGAGATTGGCATCATAGATGTGCAGCTGACAAATCTGCAGTAACTGTGTGATGCTGTCATGTCGATATGAACCAAACACTGAGGAATGTTTCTGTTATCTAGTTGAATCTATTCCACCAAGAATTAAGGCAGTTCTGAAGGCAAAAGTGGATCGAGTTCAGTACTCAGTACCAGCAAGGTGTACCTAATAAGGTGCCTGGTGGGTTTATATGGATGAACCAAAATATGCATTATGCATATATAAGAGGCAGTCATTTAGGCCAGTTTCTCTCTTTGATCTACTTTAATCACTTCTCTATCAGTTCACTTTTTAAATGTTAGGGTGATGTAAACACCAAACATTTGTTTCACCCAATTGCCAAATAATTGTTTTTTTTTTTTTTTATTTTAGTTTATGCTTGGAAAGAAATACATGCACTATGACAAACCCATTCCTCGTTTCTAGTGTTCTACATACCATGAAACAAACTGTGGAATCAGGGATACGCTGTCCTTTTCGAGATATTGATTCGGCAGCAACAGACACCAGAAAATGTGTAAACTGTGTTTTTTTTCTTCTTTTTTAATGTGATATTCTTGGTCTAAACTTGTGCGCAAGTAATTTTCATTCAAAAGTTATTTCAAGGATTTTTAAGTTGTGTTACCAGCCATCAGGACCTGAAATACCAGACCAAGCTGATTCTGATTGTAAAAAATAGATTTGAGTAGAGAGAAAAAAAAACTTTTTAGGATTGGGACATGCTGTTGGACCACGACTGCCCAAACATACAGATTCAGATAATTCTATCCAATCTGCACTACACTACTGTCAGAAAAAGCCTTCAGCAACCTTGTAACACTAAAAAAACACAACTCTTAACGGTCTGTCACAAACAAACCTGACATTTCATCTGTGGAAGGAAATATGCAAACCCTGCACAACCATTAGTTTGTATTAAAGGAAAGGTGTTATAAATTGTTTTGGAAAGATGTGCAGAAGAGTTGTAGCGATTATTTTTTTATGTGCACTTGGTTTGGATAAGAAAGAGTCATAGGTTTTTGTACATAAAAGTGAGACCAGAGACTTTCAATGGGACCTATTATTTTGAGCATATCTATGAAACAGCTCCAGAAAGATGTCCATGAAAAACATGAGCACTGTTTTGTAAATGCGGTTAACTCTTGTTGACGTTACTCCTTCCAGTCAGACCCTTCGAAGCTGAAAAGTTTGATTATTGTTTGTTGGTTGCAGTTTAAATTACTTTAAATGTTTACATCACGATGGACAAACATCTCTGGTGTTCTCTTCAGGAGAAATGTTAAAGATATCTTCTATGACTGCATCAATAGTTTGGCATCAAATTTCTTTCTCGAAGTCAACAAACAATGTTTTATATATATATATATATATATATATATATATATATATATATATATATATATATATATATATATATAAGCAATAGTGCATTGTGGAAGATAGGTTTGCTTCTGATGGTGTTAAGAGGGTTATGTCCAGGCATGGCGTTTGCAAGGCCGTTCAGTGTTGTTCTGTTCAGTGCCAAAAAGGCTTATTAAATGGTATTGCTAAGGTCATGAACATTTGGAACAAGCCACAAGATAAAAAGTCTCAGTGCATTGCCAACCAGATGGTACTAATGCTCCGCACTCAACATGCCAGGTGACTGGAACAAGACTCCAAAATAGCTGCCCCAAACCCTCCGGTTGCAGAGCAGAGGAGCAGTGTTACTTGAACCCCTGCAAAACTACCAAGTTTGAGTGACCTGACCCCTCTTGAGCCTTACCTTGCTCAAGTGGATCTGGCCTTACACAGCCTTGCACAATGGATGGAGCAGCAAGGACACAGCTTTCCACCGGGCTCTTGCTCTGGAGGGTCCAGCACTTCAGGGCTTGGTAGATTTATCTGCAGAAGAACACTGTGACCAGTGGCTTGAAAGAGTCTGGAAAGAGTCTGGGAGCTTATGCTGCTGACATTTTGCTACACATACGGCGTGGCTATCCTAACTTTTCAAGTGCTGCCAGGGAAGAGCAAGCCTTCATACATTCCTGAGGGGTTCTGACGCCTGAACTTCTGTGCCTTCATGTGCGACTCCTTTCGCGCCACCCTGGGAGAGACGCCATGAGGGGCTGAGCAGGCTGAGGAAGCTTTGTGTGCCGGGTCAGCTGAGAGATCCCTACTAGTTAGGGCTGATACCAAGATTTGGAGTACTTGTTCAGAAAGATGTCAGCCAAGCTCAAGCTGTTCAAACCCCACAGGGACAGATGACTCCCACTTGCACTGCTGTGGAGAACCAGGGCATTTTGCCAGACACTGCCCGGTATCTAGTCCCCGGTCCAGACCCCAGGTTCCTCCGAGCGACACCAGTGGGGTGAGGCAGTAAAGGGGGGCCTCATCCAAAACCCCAACACCCCTTGGAACCATCTCTCCAACTTTAGAGAGCTGTGGACCAACACCTGGATTATGTTTGGACTGTTTCATTGACACATCACTGGCCTGGAGAGATCATGGGTCAGATCTCTGATGTGGTGTTCGGGGTCTGCCTGCCAGGTTAAGGACGGCAGATGGACGACACATGGACATACAGTGGGACAGAAAAATACTTGTTAAACACATATTCTCTAAGTAGTCCTATTTATAACAGTAAAAGAGGCGTGTAACATCCATAATAAGTACACTTTAAGTGGGAGGGAAAAAAAAGGATCCAGGAAATCCCAGTGTTTGATTTAGATGAAAAATTCAAAATAAGGCATTTAGCACCAACAAACAGAAAAAAAGATGTATCTTTCACAGACCTGTTACTTCTTTAAGAATTGTCGTCTATTCTCCATTTGTTACCTGCACAGCCAAGACCAAAGAGCTGTCTAAAGACCCCGGGGATAAGATTGTAGGCCTGAACAAAACTGGAATGATCCGATCTACAATGATCAAGCAGCTTGGAGAGAAGAGATCAATTGTTGGAGACGTTATTAGAAAATAAAAGAAATCCAAGAGCACTGGCAATCTTTCTCCACCTGGGGATCAATGCAAGATCCCACCTGGTAGGTTAGAAATGATGTGGAGAACAGTGAGGAAACACTCTTGAACTCCACGAGGGAACTGATCAATGACCTGAAGAGAACTGAGACCACAGTAACAAAGATTACTGTAGTAACACATCTTCTTATCATGGATTCAAATCTTCCAGAGCTCTAAAAGTCCCCCTGCTTAAGCCAGCACATGTCCAGGACACTCTCAAATTTACCCGAAACCATTTGAATCAGGGATAGGCTACTCCAGGCCTCGAGGGCCACATTCCTGCATGTTTTCCAACATACCATGCTCTGGCATATTCTAATTGGGTGGACACACCTGAACCAGGTAATCAGTCATAAGGAGGGCTTGGATATCTGGAAATCATGCAGACACTGCATCCCTCGAGGCTTGGAGTTACCTATTCCTGATTTGGATGATCCAGAGGAAAACTGAGAGAATGTCATGATCAGATGAGACCAGAATTGAACTCTTTGGTATGCACGCAATCAATTAAAAATTAATCAGATTAATCACACTTTTGGATTGTGATTAATCACGATTAATCACAATGTTTTACTAGGTAAAATGTATACAACAATATTCTACTTTTGAACAAAAAAAAAAAAAACAGACAGAACGTTTTTCTTCATTTCTATTGTCTGAAATGTTTTAATTTGTAAAGTGTTAACTCAGATATCTCAGACATGTAATTTGTGTGCACAAAACACATCTGCAGTAAGATAAGAAGAACTGTAAAGACTTTAATGTCTGCAGTATTACTCCAAGAAAATAAAGATACTGATATTCAGCCATGAGAAACAAACATTTTGTTTCTGCATTTTAAATGGTCCAGGTGAATACTTAAATCTGATTGGCTGCTGGATGTTGATGCACACCTTAAAAAGTAGTTCCAGTCAAAACCCAAATGTACTATATCACTGCACAGGCTTCTTTAAACTTTCTGCTTGATCTTCTGGTCAAAACCAAGTGGTAAGAGGTGAACTTTCTCTCTAACTTGATGCTTTACTCAACCTGTCATGACGATCAACATATATATATATATATATATATATATATATATATATATATATATATATATATATATATATATATATATATCACTTTCCTCTGAGGCTGCAGTCGCAAGTCAGCCAACCCAGCGACGCATTTTTGTGTTACAGTGACAATGGGCCACACCATGAATGAAATCTGCTTGTGAACAAATAACAAGAATAAAGTACTAAAAATATATTGAATATTTATTTCTTTTGTAAGTGACTGTGGTATAACTGGAGTGATGCCTGATGTGTAATCATCTGCGTTAAGTGAGTTACAACCTTTTTTTTTTAATTGCATGCGTTAACATGTTAATAGTGACAGCCACTAAACATATATATGTGTGTGTGTGTGTGTGTGTGTGTGCGTGTGCGTGCGTGTTTAGATAACTTAAACAAAAACTAGAAACAAATGAAATAATAAAGACCATAGAAGAAAAGAGAATACTTTGTAAACTTCTGAAATATCAAGAACACAACAATTACACTTTAAGATTAGATTGATTCTTTTCCATTGTTTGACTCGTGATTAAAAAATGTTTTTTTTTTTTTTTTTACTTTGGGCAGCTATAGTACAAATCTTACTTATAATTTTAATTATTGGGTCAGTTTATCTACATTCTTCCAAGTCCTTCTTATTCTCTGCCATCGCTAAACTCTGAATGCTGCTTTTGTGGTGGCAGAAAAGTCAATAAAATAGATTATAGTTCTCCAGGAATACTTTCAAAGTAGCATGGTCGATTGAAAATAATATAATAAATGTGTCTTGTTTCCCTCTGGGAAAAGCAAACATCTTCTCCAACAAATCAAAACTTTCCCTTTCCTCTGCAAAGAAGCGTGTGTTGAAAAGTGCCCTGTTTAGTCTTGTTCTTTTTCACAAACACGCATTTTCGGGCAAAAAAAAAAAAGAGAGAGAAGAGGAATCAAGACTTTTCAGTTGTCTTGCTGAAAAACAGACACCTAAGTAGGAAAGTTGAGCTGTTAGATCTCAGTAGCATACGCTCCCCTGGGGAAAGCCACAGCTCAGGGTTCTCATCCTGCGCTTCTGAGGAGCTAGCTTAAAATACTGTTGTCACGTAGCGATCATAGGCCTCCACTGATGGTACACAAATAGTCCCTTGTGAAACTCTTAAAAGCCCATTAGACATCACCTCTGTGCTGCGTTGAAGATGCCGGAGCTAAGTGCTCCTCATACCAAAAAGAAAGCACGGAGACAGACCTGATGCCAAAACTGTTCTTGTTTTCACCTGTTTTCCTCTCCCATCTGAAAATGTTTGTTTACTTCTCTGCTCATTTTATGCTGCAAATCTGAGAGTGGCAGCAATGCTCAGATCAGGCTGTGACAGTCGCCCCATTCATCTCTGTGACACAGACGTTTAGCCGGTGCCAGCCGACTTCTCACAACTGTTGTGCTTCTCGCTGCTTAGTCGCATTTGAAAGTGTAACACTGCAGAGGGGGAATCTGATCCTGTGCGGAGACTGTGGAGGTCAAGCGTGACCACCGATGAAGGGAGCAGGCGTTCTAAACGCACTGGAGTTTATTCAATGGTGCCAAAGCTAAATAGTGCCATCTGGTGACTTGAAAAATCTGGTGATGATAATTAAAGAGATAATGTGAAGCAGTGAGAGCAAAGACCGGAGGGGGAATTTACTTAAAGACTATAGCTCACACTGACTATTTCTGCAGATAATAAATATGTTATTTGGTGAAATGGCACATCTAATATTTCTGTCTTGAACAGGTGGTGTGTTTACTGAAAAAAATCTGTATTTATAAAAAAAAAATACATATATATATATATATATATATTTATATATATATATTGAAACATTTTCTTAAAAAACTGGAAGATGAGTAGTGAGGTCAATACCCCTAAAAAACAAAATAAATTAAATGTAGAAGTAAAAATGTGAGCAAAGAGAAAAAAGAAAAAGATGATTGTGGGGGTTTACCAGTGTGAGTGTTTCACCCGTTCAGAGGTAGGTGAGGATGAATGGAGAGCAGAGCTCTGTTTGAGTGTGAGAATGCGTTGGCAGCCTCGGGAGGTCGGTGATCACTCCTGCAAACGGTAGCTGTGGGTATTGTGGCTCCTGGACAGGGGAAAAACTAACAAGTTCTTAAGAGGCACGAGCCCAGAGGGAGGAGAAAGAGTGCTTACAGCTAAGGATTGGTTCAGCCACTGCCTCTAATTGCACTTCATTATCTCATATTGATTTAATTAGCAGCTGCCTTGCTGTGTGCAGACAAGGTTATGGTATGCCTTCAAACAAAAAAAAAGGGGGGGCAAAGTTGCATATTCTCTCCCTGTTTGGGAGCCTGCTGGATATAGCCAGTCATATGACAACACTTAGCTGCATTGCAGTAATTACTCTTGTGCAATCCCGCAAGCACAAAAAAATATGCTTCAACCACAGGTCACAAAGCTTGACTTGAGGAGCAGTGGGTCACAGAGTTGAAAGACAGCAACTGTGTTTGCCAGGTCGTCAACATTAGTGAAAGAAACACATCATTTCAACAGAAAAATACTTGATTTTGTTGAGTTTTTTCCCCAACTAGCTCCAAAAATCCACGTCATAAAGTCTTAGAGTGTAACTACTGGGTACTTTTTACAAATACATGTTAAGTGTAAAACTATCAAACAGAATTGGAACACATATGAAAAGGTGCAAAAATACACTCAGACGTCAGCGAATGCATTAAAAAGAATTGTCTGAATGGGTTCAGTTGTCCTGCTCCACCACCATGCTCCCCCCTCCCTGCAAACCACACTACCACCCATGTTTACCTCACAGCTTCAAAAGGGCACCAAAAAGAACTATTTAAACAGAGCTTGGCACACGCATGGGAGGGAGTGGAAAGAGGATTACCCAAGCTGAGTAATGCAGGTGGACAGATTTCAGGTTTGTAACCATTCAGGGAAAAACAACTGTTCAGCAACAGCAGAAAAAAAAACAAAACAGGAACGAGGGGAAAATGAGTGTGGGATAAGCTGCAAAATGACAGCTGATAATGCATAAAGAAAGGCTATGAAAGAAAACATCTGAAGACAGAAGAAGTTGCTGAAATGTTGAAGTTCTATGAGGAGTTTATCTTTAATGATCCCTAAATTCTTTGCGTGAAAAAAACATCATATTCCCCTTTTCCTGTCTGAGTAATATGTACCATTTTGCAGAACAACACAGATATTTCACCAAGACGAATGTCCTTGAGGAAAAGTCTAAATCTTGCAAGTGTTGTAATTAATTTTAATTCCTGTTAAATATCTAAAGAAAAAAAAAAGAATTCACCAGCTAAAGTCTACAAAAAGAGGCAAAATTTATATTTAAATCCACCGTTTCTCTGGCTGTCGCTGCCTTTTGAACACCCTTCTCTCTTTGCCTCTTTGACGGAGCACCTTTGAAAGCTGAAACATTTCAGATTGATTGAGGAGTTCACATCAGTTTTAGGGTTTAAAAGGAGTTAGTTTGGCTTCTAGCTGGAACTTTTTATCCCACAATCCCACTAAAATCCAAGACTTAATATTATTTCTAATTTGACATCATTTGTCTGTTTTGAGAAAATAGAGCTTTCGAATCCACCACATGTAGGATCCTTGCATGATAAAAATGTGTGATTCCGCAAGGAAAGTGAGGAGTGGAAAAGAAAGAAATAAGAGTGCTGTTTAGCAGGGAGTTGGAGTGGAAAGCCCCAACAGCAATCTGCTTACACTTACAGTTAAAATAGGCTGAACTCAGTATTTGAAGCCACCCTAAGACACAAGCACACCATTTCAGTCTCTTAAAATATGAATTCAAACAGCTGCTGCTTCAAATTGACATATGAAGGTATGATTCTTATCTATTTACAAGCTCCATCTTTTTCTTTGCATTCTTTTTTTTCCTGGAATCTAAAACTCTTTGGTTCTGTCTTCTTCCTTCCTTTGCCGTCTTGGCACACAGAGGCAGAGAAAGATGGATGGACTTGGCAGACTCACACGGTCGTCCTGGTAATGTGAGAAAATCTAGTGCCAACACAGAGATCCTGCAGATGGACATGACATGTTGCTGTTTTGTGCTTTTGTCAAATATTTCTATATTTCTTCCCTGTTTCTTTTCTCACAAGTCTTATAACACGTACTCCAACGCTTCTCGCCGAGGTCTTTCTTCACTCCACTTTAAAACGGCCATTAGTGTATATGTTCAAAGGACAAATCATCAACGGCTAATTAACAATTATTAACAGTTCTGCTGTGAAAGGAGACAAATTGTCATAAATTACAGCCTAATTAAAATGTGATTGCTGGCTCAATAGTTATAAATCATTAATTTTTAACACCCTTATCACACAGGAACGGAACCAATTCAACAAAAGGTCTGTTAGACAAAAAAAAAAGGATTCATGGTTCTTTTCAATACACACACTACTCTTTCTGCTCATCTGTCCCACAGCAGCCATTAGGCATAATTACTGGATGTACGCACTGGCTTTATGCATGGATATTAAAGAACAATTAAGCTATTGCCTAATTGCATTATGTGAAGTCTTACATGGTGTCTGCCCATCTTAAACTTCCTGCTATTAGTGCAAAAAGAAAAAGAAAATACTCAACTAAAATTCTCTGGTCTTACATTAGGTTAAATAAAACCATGAGACAAGCATAATATCATCTATCCTAAAATTATATTTAAAAAGAAAACTCTGAAAAATGTTTCCAGCAGATTTCATTCTGGTGTGTTTAAATTTGATTTTTTTTTCTTGCCCTTTTGAAATCAGAGTCCAGTGGAAGTTGGTCCACTTGAAAAGCATAGGCATAAAAAACTGGACCAATAATTTTACATATCACACATTGGACTTTCAAGGGCAAAAATTAAGCCTTGAGTTACTTCGCCCAACTCTGTTGTTCTAAAAATATGCTGTTGGACAGGAATAAAATGAGTTTTGTTGGGCTCCCAATGGGTTAACCCACATTCCAAACAGCAGTCCTCCACTCATCTTAATGTCCACGCTGGAAGGCACACTGAAAAGCCTTATTTATTTTTGACGGTGCATTTTATAATCCAGAGCGCCTGATTATGGATTAGCTGGTTGTGCTAACTGATGTCAAAAGGATTTTTAAATGTTTGGTTGGATGTTAATGAAAAGATGCTAACGTGTTCTAGTTCTAGATTTACATTGAACACATTTAATAAAGTCACTAACTGATGGACTTATCTCTGAACTTTGTCTCCTTTCATGCATCTTATACATGACTTGAGTTTAAAAAAAGACCATTCACTGACAGCGTGTCATTGAAGTTCCATTAAAACAGTTGATTTTTTTTTTTAAATCACAATTATGTCAAGTGTTTTAAAATGAGGAATTTCTAGCTCTGCAATGGACAGGCAAACCACATGCTTCAGTGAGCCAATGAACCCCAAAAGAGGGTTCAGCAGTGGCTGAAGCAGGTTTGGAAGATGAATGGATGGATGGGAGAATTGGGCTGAATCCGAATTCTCCCACTACCCCTCCAATTGTAGGGACATTTGGAGGGGTAGTGGTATCTAGACTTGTTTTTATTAAAGGGAAACCGTAGAGACTTAAAGACCCACTCAAATGACAATTGTCTTTTTTGTTTTTAACATGTTCTTGTAGAATTTTTCTAACAACTATATAAATAAATTAGCATTTAAAATTGGGTTTCGGAGTATTTCCAAATTCAAATCAAATTGGATCAGAAAACCGGGTGCTTGGGCTGACGACACAGCTACTGATATGGCCGTGCCAAAGCCCCCCCTGCACACACCCTGGCCCACTCACACAGGTGTGCGAGAAATGATGAGCATTCAACACTCATGTTGTAGTGAATTGTAAATCCAAACTGTTCAACTGAATTGATCCAATATTCCTCGCCAATATTTTTGCACCGCTAATGCTATCTTGGGATTATAAGCTCGTGCATGAGTGGGAAAACAGAGCTCTCAGCAAAGGGGAGGAGTTGCCCTGAGCTAACAATACCGCCACAAACCAGAATTGTATTTCTAATGAGCTACTGCCGCTGAGTCGTAAATATATCTAAAAAAAAAAGAAAAAGGCTTTTGGATTTTGGTTAAAAACTGCACAATCATAACTAAAACACTACTGGGAATGATTTTACAAAAGAAAAAAATATGGTTGGAATGGGACGCCGGTAGGCGTTGTTCTGCAGAGGAAAAAACCCATTTCTTCACATGAGTGTGCTCCAATGCACAGAAGTTCACATTTAAATATGAGTAATGTTTTTTTTTTTTGTTCTGGCATGACTTTTTAGAGTTATAAACCAATGTTGTCACATATTTTCAGAGCCCTGGCAGCTATGCACTAACTTAGATGACCAGTGAAAAGTGATGACATCATCGAGTCACTCTTCAATCTTTTTTCTCTCTGCCCCTACAAGCTGAGTGGGTAGGGGAAGAATTCGGATTCGGCCTTGAGGTGCTGAAATAAATTTTGAGAGGACTTCCAGCAAACTTTGTAATTATAATGTTCCTAGTTTCTTTTTCCATGCATGTTGCGCGACAGTTACGTAAATCAGATTGTCAGATTCTCCTTGGTTTCCAGTCAGTCAATGTGGTCTCTCTTTTTGTACGATTTCTTGCAAACACATAAAAGGAAGGATAGGAACTGCAGACGGAGAAGATGGACCTAGGAAGAGCTAAAAAGTAAGGACTACAGGAAAACACAATAAATGAAAATATAAACAAAACTCTATGCCAAATTTGTTGGTTGAACAGGTTTAGAAACCAAATGTTTTCAATGAAAGGAAAAAAGTTATGTTTAAAGACAAACTGTTGTTGAGTAATTACTACAAGAGCCATTTTCCAATTGTTTACATTTTATATTAAAAAAAGATTATTGTTCGAAAAGAATTAAAAACTCAAAAAGTAAATGTAATGCCTGAGCAGAATTTAAAGCACAAATTCCCATTGACAATTAAAAAATAAATTTTTGTTTCTTTTTGATTTTCCCATTTTATTTGACTGAAAGCATCAAAACATCTCTGCACTCCTCATAAACAACAATGATCCTTCTACAGCCTGTTTTTTCCCCCTTCAGCTCTTGTGTGTTTGCTTCCTAATAGGGCTTTCCTGTCTATTTTCTCCCTCTTCGATCTTTCCTCCTGTATATAACAAGCTAGCTCTGGGTCTGGAGAGGTGAGCAGAGGTGAAGGTGTGAGGAAGAGAGGCGTGTTGTTTGGAGCCACTGACATCCAGGTAAATGGGTAACTGTGTGCTCTCATCCATATTCCAGTAACCCTGGCTGAGGCATTTGGCCGGAGCATGGCTGGGGCCAGGACATGAAATATTAAAGGGATAAAGTGAGAGGTGGAGCACCCAGAGGGCCTCTGGACAGTTAAACAGCTCTTTGTGTGAATGCATCTTCGCTGCCTTTATGCCCCCCTCTGTGCAGGAAGAATACCTGCATTGTGTGCTCCATTCAAGGTCAGCAAAGACAACAGCAAGTTAGTATCAAACTGAGCTCTATAATCAGCTCTTACCGTCCTCAAGCAGTGTCAGTGATGGACCATGCTCACAGCCAGCAAACTAATCAATAGCTCTATAGATTGCACGGCTGCAGCTGGGGAGGATGTGAGAAAAAAGAGCAAAAAGATGGAGCTCTTTGGCTTTTTTCAGTGTTTTTTAAGCTTCTCTTGGCAGTATGAATCTCAGCCTGCTGTTTAACTGGTAGCATTCCAATTGGGGCTCAGATATATCAGATTTCAATTAACTACAGTTCATGAGGCCCATCCACAAGGTGACATGGTCCTCACATCATCCATTCCTCTGTTTAGTTGCAGCCCTGGGGAGAATCTAATGAGATGGCTCTCTATCTGGTTCTCCATCTCCTTTTCTTTCTGGAGGAAGCCTGGCACTCAGGGCCAAGGAGGCCTGTTAACACCTAGGGCAGGTTCTTGGCCCATTTCACTCTCTTGCAAC
Source organism: Oryzias celebensis (assembly GCA_014656515.1). NCBI lineage: Eukaryota > Metazoa > Chordata > Actinopteri > Beloniformes > Adrianichthyidae > Oryzias > Oryzias celebensis. The sequence goes on from BNCR01000009.1 coordinate 15,732,984, forward strand.
CTCCAAGCGGGTTTGGCTTGCAGTGGCCACAGTCTGCCCCTTTGGACCGCTCTAGGCAGGCAGATAATGAACGGTTGGAATGCAGGCGTGTGCTGATGCAAAAGAAGTGTGTTTGCACTTGCACAATCTGCACAATGCAGATGGATGGCAGGTGCTTAAAACATTTTTTCTTAGCTTTTTGCGGCATAAAGCAGTTATCACCCAATCATTTTCCAAAATAAGTGATTTTTATTTTATTTAAATCCATGGAAAGAAAAACAAAACATGAAAGTTTGAACAATTCTTGTCTTGTTCATGCCTGCGTGACTGTAAACCCTGATTTAATGTTCAATCACAGGAGATTCATTTTTGCACTAAATCAAAGGAAAGGAAAACTAATCAAGCGCCAGCTTTTTTTTTGTTTGTTTGTTTTACACAACCCAAGAAGTATAATACAGTGCAGATTATTTGATACTTGCAAAGAATTAGCATTTATGACGATTTATTTATGTTACATTGTTCACGTGTTGTTCTAAAATGAGTCATTTTCATTCATTACACTGATTTTTTTGTCACTTTTAATCAAAATACTATCTAAAACGTTTAGCTTTTTTCCATTTTTGAAAACTTTGAACTCCTTGTTTCTAGATTATGAGATCTTTAAAAAATATTTCATGTTTACTAAAAAATGACGCATGGATAGATCATTTCAACACTTTCTGATGATTTTCTTCTTAAGATTAGTGTTCTTTTTAATGTACGAAGAGATAAAAAGGACTAAAGATGTCACCAACATGATACAAGACAAGCTAAAAAGGATAAAAAAATGAGTTGTGCTCCTCTCTTCATATAGACATCATATCTACATTGAAGACATGTTTTAGACACTGTGTTCAAGAACTCTAGCAGTACTTTTATTTAAATCCTACAAATCAAAATTTATTTTTATCTGTTTTGAAATTGAGAACAATCTTTACAAAACCACTGACATATATTTTCACAAAGTTTCTTGCTTTCATATGTTCTGTTTTTTGTCTTGATGCTGTCTAATCAGTTACTTTACTTGGACTGGACTCCAGCAAAGAAAAAGACTTGTTCCAGTGGTTCTGATATACCAACATTCATAACCAGAGTGAGGCGGAGAGTCGGCAAGTCGCAACGATGCATCCGTCACCAAGAAGGATGGTGTTGTCATCACCAAGTGTGGTGTGGAATCACACACAGTGGCTCTCAGATGCACTTCTTTATGGAGGCACTTTTTACATTCTGCTGAGTAGCTCTGGAAAAATAATAGCTAAATCTTAGCTGTCACTATCACGCTTTGCTGCACTAAAACACTACCCAGTGTCTGAGCATTTCACAAGACACAGAAAGTATAAAAGTCCACATGTTCACTGATGAAGCATACACATTTTACCTTAAGAAAAGAAATTTTATGTGTATATTTACATGTATATATGAATAAAGGTGGCTTAGGTTTTCCTTTTTTTTCTGTACAGATGTGGCCTCCTGTGTGGCTGTAGAAATGCAAAGGAATAAAAGACATGAGAAGGCAATTCAGGAAATCAAACGGCTCAACAGTCGGTAATTAGGCAGACAACAGATACTCAGCCAGACCCAAAAGATTTGAAGGGCAGACTTGGGGGACGAGTGGGGGGTTGGGGTTATGGCAGGGCTTGGTGGGGTATTGAATTAGTGAGGCTGTAATGGCTGAAAAAGGAAAAACCCTTCATGAGAGCATGCACTGCTGGAAAAGGGAAAGGTTATGATGTAAAAGTCTGAGAGCACACAAAGCTTAGGAATGAGATTATGCGTGGTCATTTGCACGTAGTGATAAATATCAGAAAGAGTTGAAATAAAAATATTAATAATAGCAAAAGTAGAAAGAGAAAATGAAGAGTGAACAGAAAAGAAGACTCTGGAGGAATTAGAACATTCTACTGATGATTCTCAGTTTTTGTTGAAATGAAAGTCTTAAAAGCATTAACATGAATGCATGTTTAGTCGATTTCTAAACCCTTCTACCTGCTCCAGAAAAGGAAAACACCATCAATCATAAACGGCAGCTGTCAATGACAACCGTCAACTTTGCTATTCTCGTCCAGCTGCTCATTTGAAGAGACAACGTTTTAGTGACATCACATCCTGTCAAGATGGCAGTTACCTCACACTTGCCTCATCAATGCACGTTCAAGCAACCTCTTCCAATGAAAGTCGTGAATGCGTGTTTCAAGCTTATGTGTTCAAGACTCCAGCATTCACACGTCGCTACGCTAGTTTTTAAGTCCTTTTTCATGTCGTAATTATATGACACTAAGTCTTTCCTAAATCGGAAAAAAGCTGTGAAAGAAAAAACCCGGAGCAAGATTCAAGAGATTTGCACCACTTCAACATTTTGCACTAAGCTTCTTCCAACTGTTACTCTTAGTCCCCACCCACCCAAAAAAAGATAGGGTTTTTTATGAGTTTTTCCTCACCGCGAAGGAGGGTGTAAGGGCAGAGATGTTTGTTCAGCTTAGTCTGTTTTATAACCAGCAATTGTTTACTTTTACATGCTTAATAATTATTTTTGCTTCTTGCAATATATTAATAATCAGTCCAATGAGACGGCTATGGCTGTGATATTGGGCTATATAAATAAAATTGAATTGAATTGAACTGTAGGTACATGCACTAGTATCAGGTAGCAACAGTCCAGTGTGAACACTGTATGCTACAAGTGCGTTCAAGAAGCTGCTATTAGAGCCTTCTCGAACATGCGAAACGTGCTTGGTCTAAACGCAGCATTAAGGCTCAAAATTTGTTCGGAAGATCTAGAAACATGGTTCTTTCCTTCCATTCTTCTAAATGCTATTCTAGCTTTAAATGCTTCATTGGTCTGAGGAGCAACTATAAGCATCGTACTAAATCCTTGAGCGTGTCTTGCAATCTCTTATATTAGTTTTGAACTCAAAGGACTGTCATTATAAGGCTCCAGCATAGCTTCTGCAGAGCTGACTCAGAACTCAGTAGTGTTTAAAGCTGTGTTAGAAATTGTCTCAATATAACACTAATTCATGGAAGTAAGCAGAGAAGAATACACATTAATAGAACATGAAAATGCTCATGAGAAACAACTTGTGACAATTTTGTCTGAAAAGCTAAAATTTCTTTTAGATAATTTTGGTAGAAAAGGGTCATTTACATTTAAATTGTCATCAGTGATCAAAAGTATCGTTAAACTTTTTTTTTAATTCCGACAATACAAATGCGTTTGTGGCAAAACTGACGCACACTGCAGTGAAAATGCATCTCAAAAACATTGTAATAAATGTTCTCTAGTCTTTATTCTCCATACTCAAAACAAGAAAAAACATTGCATCACTTCTTCTCTTAGAACGCGTTTGTGGCTTGGGGTTTTCTGATACTTCCTGCCCTCTGTATTTATGGGCCGAAGGAGCTCGGCTCCCTGGTTCTGGTGGAAGGCGGCGTTGTGGTGTCGGATTGTCGCTTCCTCTGATCTGCAGTCAAACAGAGGATTCCCAGGGAGCATGTCACCCAGGGCGGAAAATAGGGGGACTCAAATGCTCTGCTCGTTACTCTAAATGCTGCCTAATTAATAATGTATCAGAGAGGACGTGCTGAGGCACAGCAGGGCCCCTCTTCATGTCACAACCATCAACACATGAGCTCACACACACACATACAATGGAGAAGGGGCTGATCAATCCCACTGCTCCTGTGTGGAGTCATCCTCCCACATCTCCGCCAGATATTAGGGAACAGACACCTGCCTCCACGTGCACGCCGGCCCATCGAGGAGAAAGCTTGCAGAAGCCTTCTGTGTTCATCGGTGCCGCCTGCACAGAGTCGAAGCGACTACAAGAAGCTGTCAGAACTTTGCTCCGCTTGGCTTTGTTTCCACATGAATTTTTAGAGGTGAAATTTTTATTTTAGACGGATGTTGGGAGGAGCAGGAGCAATTGTGCAGGTTAGTTACTCCTCTGGCAGGCATTCAAATGTGCAGCCACCCACACTCATATCCTGCTTGAATGTTTCACTTGGATGTTGGTCCCTGGAGGGAGATGACAGGTGGCACTGTGCTGTGGTGTTCAGGTTATGCTTCCACTGGAGTGTCTTCTCCACCATGACATACAAGCACTTCAGACCGTAGAAAACAATCATACGCTCCTATTTAAACATGCTTTTGTGTTTTGTTTTTTTTAAATCTAATTTATTATTTGCAGCTATGCCTGGAAACACACTGTTTCAAGTTCAGATTTAGTCTACAATCTAAAGCTTCAAAGCTGTAATACAAAGCTGTAAGATTTATTCCTTAAATATCTTCTATTCTTCTCTGTTATTTACAACCGCTAACGTCGACAGTCTCTTTCTGACCCCTCTTCCTACTCATATTTGATTCATTTGCCTTTTTTGTTTGTCTGTTGTGTGGAAAACGGCTAATTTAGCCCACCCCAAGGGAGCGAATTCTCACTAGTGACACAAAAAAAAAGAGATTTTAGGCAAAAATAAAATCTGACTAATACGAGCTACACACAGAAAGAGAGGTGTGGGGGTGCTGTGGTTTGAAAGGTGTTGGGGAGGGAGTGGCAGAAAACAACAGAAGGAAGTTTGAGGCCGGAAACAGTCAGTAAAGGGGGCTGGAAAATTAAGCTGCATAAATTGAAGTGAAGCAGTGAAACATGTCCTATATTTCACTTTGCTTTCTTCTTCTGTGCACCCCCCCCACATCCTACCCCTTACCAACTAAAAAGGGTTCGGGCTGTCGTTCCAACGCCAGACAGGCATTTTTCAGACTCCGTTTGATCCCGGCTCCTTCTTTTAAAAACACTTCCCGGTGACAGAGGGGATGCAAAAAGCAGGTCACGGTGCGTGTGTGTGAGACGCCGGCGGTAACGCAGGAGGCACGGGGTAGATGAGCCGACAGGAGACACGTGTAGACAGATGCTTCACAGCTATCACACCCTCATTGACACACCCTTTATAGTGCTTCTGACTGGGAGAGCAACAGGGGGAGAGGGGGTTGAATCGGAAAACTCCACCGCAATCTCATTTGACCACATCAGAGTGTGGGGGGGACACAGACTTACACCACAGGTTAGATTTTACATGCAGTGGGACCAAAAGCAGGACATGAAAAATAGAACGTGTGTTTTTAACACTGACAGACGGCAGCGTGAGGGTGAAGTGCCTAAGGACACATCAGCCCTCTGATTAGCAGACATCAGCTCCACCTCCTGAGCCGCAGCTCCTCCAGGACACCCAGAGCCCATATGAATGACATTAACAAATATTGGGTTAACATGGTGAACAACACTTACTGGTTTAATTGTCTGTGCAGGCTGTTAAACAGAGCAGCATCCACGACCATCTGGTGAAGAGAGACGCAAGCACTTCAACGGATTTCATTTGCCTAATCTACCATGTATTTTAGAAAAGGAAATAGACGGAACAAGAGTTAAGAGAACATCGAAAATCGAAAAAGCTCCGGGACGTTTATGTGCTGGCTGCTTTTGGTCAGGATAGACCTAGAAGGGTCTCCTAAGCCTTGTTTCTACTAAGCGGTCCGGTCCGGTACTTTGAGCACTTTCGTTATAAAATGGACTCATCAGACTATACCAAACTGTACCATTTTTGGGCCTCTGTAGGTTGTAGGTCAATAGAAAAATAGAAACCAATATTGGTGCCAAACCAGCACCAATATTTCCAAAAATTCCTTGCCATCCTTGGAAACTGCGTGATTCAGAATGAGCTGATGAATGATCCCCATGGTTGTTGATGGCTTTACTTTTGCCGTAGTCGCACTACTATGAGGCAAAGCTACACAATCAGTCTACACCCTGCATGCGACGATCCAACTTTGAGTGGAAACGCTCACCAGACCATTCTAAACCGGATCGTACCGCACCGCTGAGTGGAAACAAGGGTTTATAACAAACACTATCTGTTTTATCTTTTGATCTTTTCATTTTATCTTTAAAAACAAGAAAAAATGTTGATCATTTGCATTCTGGCTAATAATCCTACCTGAATGTGTGATGCAAGAGTGAAACCAAATAAAATAATTTACAGATAAACTGCATTGTTCTGGTTTAGATTGCAACAAACACTTGACTAAAACCAAAAGTAAACCTCTGAACATTATACTTAAAAATAGAAGAGCCAAAACATAAGCAGAAATACATCAATATCCTGTTATTTTTGTTTTTTTCTGGCATCCATAATTGTCTTCAGCTTCATTAAACTCAAAGCTTTCAGGGTCAAGATTTCCAAGAAAACGTTGTGTTTTTTTTTTAAGACCGCTCTGTCTAAAACAATAATCTTAAGTTTTCTCGTCATGCCGCTACTCTAATCTTCACCCTTTGTGTCAAACCGCATTTGCTTCTGTTTGCTTCTCCGGCAAATAAATTCCAACAGAGTTAGGAAAAGAAAAGAACAAGCAAAAAAAAACACAATGCTCACTCACTTTTCCTCCCTGGATCATAACAACACAATTTCCATTTATAATTTCAATTGTTAATTTGCATAAGAAAAATTAGTTGGGTGACATGCATGATGTTTTTCACCCCTGCTTTTCTTTTCTGCTTAATTTTCCCACTAATTATAAGCAGCAATGGCACATTATTTACATAAATAATTGTTGTTCCTTCTGTTCGCTCATATTTTCCTCCTTTCTTTCTTTGTCAGAGTTGTTTTGGCATTTGTTGTCCGCAGGGGCAATTCTCCTTTGAGAGCATTTTTGTTTCTCTCCTGACTGAAATAACTTGGATCTTCTGTGTTTTGTGCCTGATGTTTGTTGTGGTGTTTTGCTGTCCTTTGTTCAATAAATAGATTCATCCTACATTTTTATTTCCCCTCAAAACTTCTAAGCTTTTATAAATAAATATGTCAGATGTGAAGGTTTTTTTTTTCAGCTTTCCTTTTTCCTGAAGACAAATTACTTTTCCACTTTATTGACTTTACAAAGAAGATTATGCTATACGGCATCAAACAAATCTCAAATGTAAGACAGTTTTAGTTTTTTTCTTCTTTATGCATCTGTGTGGGCTCATCTTTCCACTTTGCTGTAGCAGATATTGTTCCTGTGCACATATTAAAAGCTATATAAGATGCCAATAACAGGCTGCACGTATTGTGAGTGAAACAATACAGCACATTTTGCTTTTCTGGAAGCATTTACAGCAAATAAAACCACCAAAACATTCAGAATGCTCAGATCACATTACACAAAATATTACTACCTGCCACATATGAACCACACGAGCCATCACCATGGATGCAAAATGACTCATTTTAGGTATTTTCTTCTTTTATTTGATTGGAGATTTTAATTAATTGATTTTACAAGCCTGTGGGCCCAATTCATAGTTGTAAATAGAGACAACAATTACTAAAATAACAACACCCTTAAGAGGGGTCTGACAAACTTTTACTCAAACCTTTTCTAAGTGTTAAGACAATGATTTTACTTTTAAAACTTAATTTTTTAAACATAAATTGAAAAAAAAACAGATATGAATATTATTCCAGAATAAATCAATTTTAAATCTTAAATAACTTCAAATCTCTCCATAAAAGATATATGCTCTCAAAATCATACAAGTGAGCAATAAAGTAAACGTTCAAATTTCTTTACTTTTATGTCATTCTAAATAAAAAATGAACTTTAATTTTAAATATCCCAGATGATTTTGCTCTCCGTGAAAATATCCTGTCAAAATTATACAAACATCAACATCCTACACAACAAAACAAAGAAAGCCTGAAAATAAAATATAAGATGTGAATTTAACAATAACAAAGCAAATTATTTTGTTTTCTTTGTTTCTCTTGTATGTTATATCAGAGCTGGACCTCTGGCATTGTTTTATAGTTCATTTATATTTGGTGTGTGAGGTCTGGTATATGTCTTTGTGAAACGTATCCAAGTGGTTTGCTTTTTAAAAACCTGTTAATATGAAAATAATTTTTTGGCGTTAATAAAACATTAAAAACTAAATCAAATAATTTAGGCTATCACTTGAGATTACTCCAAAAATATCTGGTGTTTTCTAATTTTGTGCAACACCAACAGTAAAATACCTCCCAAAAACGTCTTAACAGTAGAAACAAATGATGTATTATTTGGTTTTTTAATGTCTGAAAAAACACAGTTACTGCCTGTGCCACCTGCTGTCTTTTCATTTCAGTTTTATAATAGATTCTAACACCAAATAAACGACAGACAGACTTAAAATACATATTATATGGAAAATGAAGACATTTAAGAAAAATCTCTACAATTTATAAATGGTTAACAAAAAAATACATAATTAGCATAGCTGAGTAAACTAAAGGCGCGAGATGACTGTTTATTAAGGATTGGGCAATCCAGCCTGCGCTCCATGAGATGTTTCACCTTGTAGCCTGTGCCATAAAGGTTGGGCAGGTTTGGAATTGGTTCTGTGTCTGTGGTATTTTTGTTGTGAGCCAGTGTAGCGATGATCAAGAGACACTCATTCGATTTAGTGTTAAAACGTTTGTGCGGTGGCTACGCCAAAGAACATTCTGGTGAGGAATCTTCACGACATTTGAGGTGGATTGTTAACGCATCCGAGAATACCGCTAGAAGATGGGTGATGTTGAGAAGATGGCTGCACAAAAAGAAGCAACAAGCAAACCGATTTCCTGGTGTAAAGAAAGCTAGTGACGAATTAGAAGAACTGGTTAGAATATGGATTTTTGAGCAAAGACAGAAAAGTCCGCGTATCTCCAGGAAAATGATCTGCATGAAAGCAAAAAGGATCTTTGATACGAAGATTGATGATGGTTCAAAGAAATGTTCACAGCCAGTGCTAATCAGAACAGAATATGTTCTCATCCTTTCAATAAATCATGAAATGTCCCTCAGGTGTTCTTGTCTACATTTTTGACCAAATTTCATCACAAAATGAACCCATTAACCATCACCATTCTGTCTGTGATGGAATAAACACCGTCTCCAATAGACACCAGTCTCTAATAAACGCCGGCCCCTGCCAAATTGTTTGGAATAATGCCAGGGCTGATGTTAGAAGAAATACGGCAGACGGCGGGCCAGACGTGACTTTGACACGTGATTTATCTGAACACCACCGATCACATCATTTCCTCTGAGCTTGACTTTAGTTCTTTCAGTTATCCTCTCCTTATCTTCCTTTTACTTTAAAAACAAACTTTAAAACCCATCCATTTTCAGAACCCTGTGAATCCCTTTGGGGTAGCAAGGTTGCTGATGCCAATGCAGCTTCTGTTGGGTGAAGGCGGGGTACATTCTGAGCAGGCTGCCACTCTGTTGCGGGGCCACACTCTTACAATCACACCTAGGGGTGATTAGAGATGCCAATCAACTTATGAAGCATGTTTCTGGACTGTGGGATGAAGCCGGAGCAACCGGAAAAAACCTGCACAAGCACGGGGAGAACATGCAAACTCCACACAGAAAAGTTCTGGCTGGGATTTGAACCAGGGACTTCTTATGCTCATGCTAACCACTGCACCACAGTTCAGCCCAATCAAATTTTTTTTAATCACATGCTAAAACCTTTAACAAATGGGAATAAAATGTGATGTTGAGATTTGCCATAAAGGACCATTTCATCAATTGATATCATTGTCTTTTACCGTGAGCCATTCTGAGACACACAGGCAGTGTTAGACAACAGGAGATGTTGATCTGTATAACATAAGCTTCTTTTATTTGACTTTCCGTCTCCACAGAGTTGAGAGACTGTATAATTCTTCAAACCTCTAATTTTATTCTGTTTCTCCACAGTCATGCTGCGCTGTGATATGAGGGAGCGGTTTGTTCCCCGTAACAAGGAGTTGGGGAAGTCATTTGAAACCGGTGGAGAGCTGCACGTGGGGTACACTCTTTAATTGAGGGAAGGAAAATGTGCATCAGTAGTGTTGTGAAGAGCGGTGGGCGATCTTCAGAGGCCAATTAATTTGGAATACAAAACAGTGGTGCAATCTGCTCAGGTTTCCGCCCGGGTCCATGGCTACCTCGCACCAGCTCTGTCATGAAGGCATTCAAGATCAAATTAATTTAAACAGTAGTCCAACCACCACCAGCACCCCCAACTCCCAGAGCGCTCCCACTGCTTCTTTCTCCTCTTTTGTCCCCGTCACTGCAACTCTGAACTCTAGAAATCAAAATAGCTCCCTGCACGACATGAGCTACCACACACTGTCTCTCCATCACTACCTCTCACAGAGAAACCCACTTTGTGTCTCTCAACTTAAATAAAAATAGCACGACTTCTCAGACTGCTGTCTGTGTGTCCAGCAGGAAAAGAGCACCTATTCCTGGATCGGCACAACTGACTCCATCTCTTCACTGACACACAAAGGGAATCACCACACTGTGGAGGACAGCAGCCTTACACTGGTGCTGCTAGCGTTTGGTCATTTTTTATGATTTCGTAGCATCTGAGCAGGGTGACTTTAACATGACAAATCATGGTGAGAGAGATCCTTAAAATACCTTCTGGATTTGCACACACTTTCTTGGCCGTATGTTTATGGATTTTCCATAGTAGTACGAGCCTCTCGCTTTAATCTAGTCAAAGCCATGATAAATGCAGTGCAGCTGTGAGGTTGAAAATCTGGAAAAGAAAATTATGATACATGTCTCTGCTGTTGAAGGCTGAGGTAAGAGAGGGAGATAAGGAAAAGAGGAGAAACCTAATTGTGGAAGAAGAGAGGGTTGCAGAAGTGAGGTCCTCAGGAAGATGGTTAATTTATAAGACCTGTGGTGGAGGTAATGTGACAGGCCGAGTAATGGTTAGAAGTAGTTTGAGGGATTCTTTTGTCTTTTTGGTCAGCGATCTCATCACACAATTCTGTTTCCTTTTCCACTCTCTTTTTCTGTCTTCTTTTACTGTCTCTCTTACACAGAAGACGTTCTTGTTTTTTTTTTGTCCCTTCCTAGATAAATCACTCCTAATCAATGCGCCCTTATAGTATTTGCCTTATAATGAAGAAAGTCTACCTCTGGGTGGGGTTCACTTGTGTCCCGTTTGCGTTAAAGCCTGAGGTCATTTACCTGTAAAAACAGAAGGAGAACAGAGGGCACAATTCAAAAACTCAGCATTAGAATTCTGTTCAACTTTAGCTTTATTCCTTGCTTAACCTCCATATTTATTCATGATAAATCTGACAACAAATCCTCTGTTTCTTTGTTGAAGTCACCCCTGCTCTCCTTCCCTTTTTCCTTTCCTCTGCTACGCTCTATCTGTACTTCATTTCCAATGCAGGGAGCATAGCCGAAGCCATAGAGTTGTGCGTGGAAACACCCAGCAGACAAGAAAAATGACGGCCGGCGCAATCTCATTTTCTGAGGGGCTGCAAGTCAGGCAGGAAATGGCTATTATTCCATCGACACTGTCGGTATTAAGTTATTTCCTTCTCTAAATACGAGAACATTCATGAATATCTATTGAGTTCCAGGTGCAAGCGCAAGAGGTTTTGTCGCCACACAGTTGGATGATTGCAGCCCTATATTCTGCCTGCTGCACCCTCACTTCTGAGATTGAAGTGAAAGACAATGGTAGTGGAAATTGGCTAATAAATCCAGAGGAGGCAAAGGGCTGTTTGAGCAATACCGCAAGCTCGTGCATGCTTTTTAAGTAGGATAAAAACTCCTGGTTTCCTCTCAACCTCATCCTTTTCTCAGGAAGGTGAGTGGGGCTAAGAGGCTAAATCTCCATTCAAAGGCCCACGCCGCTTTGCTTTTGCTGGTAGGAAGACAGCTTTGCAATGTCATCACAAGCATGCAGGACATATCAGCATTTGCCCATATTTCATTGGAGTGAGATGATGCATATGCTAGGAACAGAAGAACGGAACGGGAAGAGCTCATGACAGAACGAAGATCCATTTGCATTTGTTCACCATGTGCTTTTCTCATCTCGCTGTTTGCTGTGTTTATCATGAGTCTGAGCCATATAGCTGCCAGTCATGCGCACAGAGAGGGATGTGAAACCCAGAGGAGGGCAGGACAGAAAAGAAATAGAAAAAAAAAACTGCCGGATGATGAGCGGTAGAAAATCTCAGATTTGAGTGACCTACTGCCTTCCATCGCACGGTGACTCTGAAGGCAGCTGGCAGGGAAAAAGAGAGAGCAGGAGCTCCGCTTACATGTGTCCAGTTCTCATGGAGCGGCTCACAGTGGAGAGGAGACGGGGCAGAATTGATTGAAGGCAGCGGACCATAAATGAAAGCATTGATTTTGGGGTCACAGTTGCAGGAGGAGGTCCTGAAATAAATTGAAATAAACATATCAATACATCAAGTATATTACACTATGAGCATACATGCACTCTCACACATGCATTATGAGCCTTGTTTAGCAGAATAGATGGCTGATTAATGCACATGCAATGGTTTTTGCTCAAACCAGTAAAGAAGTGACAATCAGAAATCGTCTTTAGATTCAATATATGTCTGTTAATTTCAGTTTACCAACCTTAATGGGTTTAATTTAAAGCGTAAATATACTCTAAGAAAAAAAACATTGAAAAATAAGAGATGTGATGTTATTTTTTTCTCTCTTCTGTTTTATTTCAAATGCAGCTGGATCACACACCTTTGAGAAGAAAAGACCTTAATGAAAAGCAGGTGTGACTGATACGAGTCAGTTTTTCCAACCTGAAAATTCATCTAATCTGCATAATAAAAGAATAAAGAGCACACCATAAAGTGAACACTCAGGAAAGGTTAAAGTACTTCCAATTTATGGGTCAGAGGGAGACACTTTAGCAGGAAGAAGGGAAGAAATTACTTGGCTGGGAGACCAACAGAATCTGAGCATAAAGACATGGCAGCCAATTAAGAGAAAGGTCATTCCATAAAGAGAAAGCCGCACAAGAAAGCTTTACATACAGCAGCTCCTCCTTTTCAGCGATCTCTGTTCATAATCTATCCCCTGCTCACACAATGCCTTCACTGATGCCTTTTATAATATATTATATATATATTTTCTTTTAAAGAGATTCATATAGATAATGATTCAGACGAATAACAGTTTATGTGCAGCTCTTCAGGACCTGACAAATCCGTGATGTTCAATCATTGCTGCCATTTCACTGATTATTGTGTTAAATGAGATCATGTCAGTCAACTGTTTACTCTATTTGTCCTTTTCTTTTACTCAAAAAGGCCTAAAATTTTAAGAATGTTTGCAGTTTTAGACCAGGAACAACTGTCAATCACTTGTGATGATATACTTGGGCATGTACAGTGAAACAAGATGTATGTCAGTTAAAGATTCTCCAAGTTGAACCACTCAAAAAAAAGGGATGAAGCCTGTGATGTTCATCAGAAATACACTTAAAAAATTAAAGAGATCACATTGCATAGTTTTTAAGCAATGTCTTTGTACACATAAGGGTTAGTATTTGGTCAAAAACAGAAGTTCACCTCAGTGGTTTGTGATGTAACCCTAGTTGGCAATGACATAAAGTAAATCAAAGGTTTCCAGAAGGTCTTCACCAGATTTGCAGACACTATAGCTGCTTTTTGGTTCATTCATCCATGCAGATCCTTCTCAAAAGCAGTGATGTTTTGGGGTTGTTGTTGTTGGGTAAATCTGTCATACTATCCCATTTGCAGAAAAGAAGCCCCAAAGCATCGTGTTTCCACCTCCATGTTTTAAAATGGGTATGGTCATTTTAGGATGTAACTTAGCATTTTTCTTCCTTCAAATATGGCGAGTGACGGTTTTACCAAAGAGCTCCATCTTGGTCTAATCTGACCACGGGACCTTGTTCCAGTCATCCTCTGGATCATCCAGACAGTCTCTGTCAAACTAAATGATTCTGGACAAATGCTGGATTAAGTAGGGGTACTCTTGAAGCATTGCAGGATTTGAATTAATGATGACATTGTGTTACTGTGGTTCCAGCTCTTTTCAGGTCATGGGCCCCACCAGGTGAGATCAAGGTGGAACCCCTGCTGGGGGAAGATTGTGAGTGATTTTCCATTTTTTAATAATTGCTCCAACATTTTCCCGCTAGACTGCTTGCTTATTGTAGATTGGTTCATCAGAGTCTTGTTCTGGTCTACAATCTTGTTCTTGGTATCCTTTGACAGCTCTTTGGCCTTGGTCAAGGTGGGGAGGTTACTGTCTGACTGTTTGGGGGAGGGGGGGGTCTTTTACACAGATAACTACTTTAACAGTTGACGTTAAAAACAGGTAACAAGTGGATAAAAGAAAAACATCTGAAAGAAGAAGTAACAAGTCTGTGAGAGACAGAATCATTGCTTGTTTGTTGGAGATAAACACGAATTTTCTGCATCGCTTAGAATGTGATTTCCTGAATTCTCTTTTTTATATTCTGTCTCCCACAGTTGAAGTGTACATGTGATGAATGTTACAGACCTTTCTCAATATTTTCTCACTTTCAGAACAGTGACTATAAAAAAATCTGCTTTTAGTTTTTTCTATCAGGTGCCTCCACTCACCTAAGATTAGTTCAGGTACTCTTGCACATTATTTAAATGTTAAACATTTAGTATTTTGTTTATATACCCTTCTTTTCTTTGAGCTCACCTCCTGTTGGTGTTGCTGTGAGCTGCATCCAAGAGGCCCTGCTGAGACTGATTCCTGAGCTAATCTCCGAGCTGAACCAAGTGGACTCGCGGACTTTGAGGTATTTTGTTATGTGTAGTAAAGTGAATATGTGTCTCAAATATTAAGTGCAAGAGAAACCTATGTCCTTATAACTGTTTTGGTAATTTAGGTTTAGGTGGGAAGTTCATTTTTTCTTTATTCACTTGTTTAGTCTTTTAGCATTTAAGTGGTTACAGCTCTGTTTGAAGAGGTTTTTGGGGTTTTTTATTTTATTTTATTTATTTCCGAACAAGAACAACACAAAAAAAAACTAAAACTAAACAAGCAAAAGAAATCATGCAAGTTATCCCACAAACAATCACAATGGTTGAGGGTCATGTCTTCTGTAAGAAACGGTTTTGAGGAGAAAAAAACTACATTAAATAACAGAATTCCGCCATTTATGGAATATGTCTCGTTCTCAAGAACACAGCTTTTCTCACACACTAACATATTGAGACCTAGCTCAGAGAGGAGACTCTCTGTGACCAAACCCCAACACTCCAGCCCAAAAAGTTGTAATACAATTTAAAAATGTCAGAAAAGTGTTTCATAACAGCAAAATGTGACAGAAATGTATCTAAAAATAAACATCCATTAAAGAAAAGCAAAAAGTCTCATGAACTTACACCACAAGGAGGTGTGAACTCATGTCTTGTTTCTTGAATGGAGGTGATGTTGGTGTCAAACACAGCAGATAAGACAAGAGCAAAACAAAAAGCAAAAAATACAGCCTAAGGCGGGAAAAACATTAACTATTATGTAATAAAAGGGTGTAGATATAAGTACTGAAAACCATTGTCCATTCCAAGGTGGATTAACCAACACAGCAGAGGAATTGATGAATAACTAAAACCTCTTGTGAACACTGGAAAAGCAGAAAACCTAAAGACAGAGAACAAGTAAGCAAACTATGAAAAAACAGTTTTCACAATACAGTATTTGTCTGACAGTTTTTAAAAGAAGAACAATTTTAGTTTCAAACCTTTTTCAAACTTTAAAAAATAAAATTCAAGCACAGGTATGGTTTCCAGCACCTATACATGACCTACATTTTTTTTGTACCATTGACTGTGTGAGTCTGCCAGAGAACTCAGAGTCTCAGAGAACCTACAGAGGTTCAGGGAAAAATTGCACACCTTACACAGAAAGACCTCTAAACAGGATGTGACTTTTTTACTGATACTGGATCCAATACAGACATTTCTGTTTTGTGAAAAAAAATATATATTTAACGGTGAAATAATGTAGGCTAAGTTTATCCAAAAATGAAAATCCATACATACAGATAAACGTTTACAATAGATGTGATAGGCGTCTCCTCTGCTGATGTCACTGTTCTGGATGTGTTGCCATTAGTAGGAAGAGTTGTTGCCAAAGGTCAAACATGTGCATCTGAACAATAATGTTGTTTACGATTGTTGTACATCTGAAATTTATATTTTCTTTGAAAAATAGCAAGAAAAAGGGCAGATAAAAATGGAAAAGAGACATTACAAAATGATCCTTTTTGTAATTCCCATTACAAAAATGGAAATTGTACGTCTTGCCTAAAGAGAAATTGCAAAGAAAGTCAAATTACAAATGAGTGCAGTTTGTTTAACCAGCAAACACTGCCCTGAAACTGCTCAGAAACAGTGATGGAAACTCTGATAGGATCTGCATCTGTCTTTTTAAAAAAAAAATCACGTGGCAATATGTACACAATGAAATGAGCAGAGTTTTTGTAGCATTTTATACACTCTTTAATGTAATTATCTATTTAGTTTGGTGAAATACTTGTCTGTTCTTTTAATTATACAGTGTTGTGATGCTGTGAGGAAAATGGCATTACAGGTTTTATTAAAGGCTATTTTTTAAATAGTTTTTGCTCATACCTGCTACACCTTTATCTATCAGAGCGCAGACCTTTTGTCTCTGTAGTTGCTTGAGGCAATTCTTTCATCAGCAGCATCACTCGTCTCTCAACAGGATCCACCTTGCAGGATGTGAGATCATCAGGTCAGGGTTTTAGATTCTTCTTTCCTGCTCACTCTGACTAAACCTTAAAAAGCTTCTGTGTGTTTGTCCAAACGGCACCTTTAGGTGAAGGAGTCGCCAGGTTCATGATTTCAAGAAGACAAGGCTAAAAATTGCCACAAAACTGGATTTGGGTGTCTTCAAAATTATGTTTATTGGAATGCTTGTTTTTATTTTCATGATCAAAAAAGAAAATCTAAAGAAAAAAATCACAAATGGGATTTCTGTAAAATAGCATGGAGTGCAGCATTCTCATAGTCAAAAATCTTTTTTTTAAAAAAAGGACACCATGTCTTTCTACATCCCTAATTGTAAATAAATAAGCAGATCTTAGACATTTGCGCAAATGTTGATCACAGAAATCCATTCACTTTACAAACTCTTAATGAAACCATGGATGTATATTTAGTTGTTCTTTTAAAGAGATGAATGGAAGGACATTTTGTGTTGCTGTAACACCCTGTCCTATCTTTACCTTCCACCTGCATTTGAGCAGCTGCACTGGCACACGGGCACAGGAGTATGGCAAGAAGAATGACGTGTGTAATGGGAAGTGGCATGACAATTAGGTTGCTTATGTGGCACTAGGAGAGGGTGTGTAGCCACAGTGTAGTGCAATCGCTCTCGTTTTTGATAAATAGGTGTAGGTACAATTACCCCCCTTATAATACGCCTGTTCCATTGCCAATCATCTCCTTAGAAACCAGTGATAGATAAAAGAAAATACAAAAACATAATAATAACTTCACTGACTCACTTTTACTCTTAGAACTCTCAGAACGTCAGAATGTTGTTTCTTATTGAGCTTTTGGCTCTGGACAAATAGGAATTCACATTTTCCTAGCACTATGATTACATAAGCTCTGAGAAAAGTTCCTGTGTCTGACCAGCTTGAGTGCATTCACTATACAGTGTTGTCTTGCAGCTTAACAGGAATACATCTCCAAATGGAACTGTTTGCATGTATCTGTAAAAATCTGACATTTAAAAAAAAAGTCTCCAATTTAGGAAAAAAATGTAAGACCCATAAAGATAAAATAATAATGTTTTTGGTGTTTTTAAGGTGTTCTTGTAGCATTTTTCTGATAATGAAGGGCATTTATCGAGAAAATTTAGCTAACAATAGCATGTCTGACTATTTCTTTATTCAAAGCTTTGTGAATCAGGAGCAGACAAAAAATGTAATTGGAAAAAGCCTGTAGCTGTGGACGTAGGAGCTACAATCAGGCCACGCGCTGCCTGCTCTGCTCCATTCTGATACATCCAATAGTCATCTAGATCCGTGTACATCTTTGATTTCCTCGTCTGAGCTGGTATCTGGCTCAGAACCATTTGGCTGAATATCTTTAATATTATATTTTAATTTATAGAAATATTTTATTCAGGAGAACTTTTAGTTGATTTTAGTCTTTGTTTTATTATGTTTTACTTTTATTTTGACATTTAGTAGACATTGTTTACATTGGATTTTACTAACGCTCTGTGTTTAGGTTTGATTTCATGCCGTCATTTGTAAAGCAAATTGCGATCTATTACTTTGAAAAGTGACATAGAAATATTCTATTCGATTCGATTCGATTCGATTCGATTCTATATTTCTCGCCATTTTTGTTGAATTGATAACATTAGGTTGGGGGTGTGAGGAGCTGAATAGAGTGTATAAATATGGAGGATGGTAAGTGGGGGTGGGGTGGCTCTACGCCAACAGTCCCGCCCACAATTCATAGATGAATTTCTAATGAACTACTGCATCTCTGCAGAAGCTATGTCCTAGAATCGACACAGGCTTTTTGACTGTTGCTCAATTCTGCCTAATCATAATTAAAAGACCACTGAGAGCACTTTTAGAAAAGATCAGAAGTTGATCGGATCCATGTTTGAGTCATCCTAATTATCCATCATCCTCCTACACACGCTTAACACACAAAATCTAATCATGTAAAAAGATTTGTTCTTCAAAAAAAAGTCTTTTTGCTCACAACAGCAGTTTCCGTCTGTAGGAGTTAAAGATTGCACAGTCCCTGGCCGTAGGACTCAGCAGCACAAAAGGCTCTCTCTTGCAGTCTGGGGTTTTGGGAGCAGCATGTGTTTACATTCTAAATAGGACAAAATTGTCCTAATTAGAATCCCCCAACCCGGATTACTCAAAATCATTGCAACCTGCTGAGCTAAACAACCCGATTCTGCTTCAGTCGTCAACCGAGACAGACTCTCCCGCATACTGTTGTTTCAAGAGCGTGGTGTAATATTGATATAATTTCCAAAATGGCTCTGATGACTCTGAAGGGACAACCCAAACCTGTCCAGGGAACAGTGATGAAAATGGATTTCTTGGAAATGTGTTTCTTGCCTTAGGCTGAGAATATGTTAGCAGAGGGAAAGCATATGCACAAGCCCATGCAGGAGAGACAGCATTTGTCACTGCTTCCAACTGCACTTTTCTATTCATTTTTCTTGAAGCAATAGTTCGAGATACATTTTTGTATCATCACTTCACATTTTCTTTCTTTATTTTCAAACCCTTCCATTGTTTCATCTTCAATTAATTTTGCAAAGTGAGTGGACATTTGCTGTAGCAAGTGCAACAGGTAGATCATAGACTCACCTGTCAAACCATCACTCTCTTGACATATTAGTGCTTGTCCATAAAAAAGTTTTCTCCAACTTTTCATGAATGCGTTCTTTAAATGTCACAGCATTTATGAATTCATAAAGATGTCAAACAAAGGCTTTTGTCCCCTGATTTCGTTCGCTATAGTTAAAGGCAAACCTGAATAAAAATGTTAGTTCCTGGAATGACCACTGGTGGCAGGTTTCGAAAAGAAAAATCTCCCATTATTGTCATGTCAAAAAGTCAGATTTCTGATCAAAAATAAACTAGTTTACAGTTTGGTTCATTGGTTGAGGTTTGCTTTCATGCGGCAGTCTTTAATAATAAACTTATCAAACAAAGGATATTGTGTGAGGAAATTATCTTTGGTGCAGATCAAACATTCAAGGATGAAAAAGCTCTTATTTTGAAGAGTAAAAAAATTTTTCATACTATAAGTACTATACATGGGAAATCTTTTGCCATGTCATAATTATTTTACTATAATAATAATAATAATAATAATAATAATAATAGGGGGTGAAAAATAATTCTATCCCATGAGCATAAACTCTTGAAGAAATGTCATTTCCAGAGCAATTTTTTAATGTGCGAAAAGAGAAAACAAGTTAATTGAAGCAAAACAGTGGAAGCCTCTCAGCCTGTGATCTGTGTTTAGCCCACACCACTCGCGCACATCATTTAATGAACCAAGTCCTCCCACTAATGAGGCTGGCAAAAGACTACAGGGTCAAGTTTAGTGTCTTTCGCTCACACACCAACACTCACAGACACTCATTCTCAACACACTTTCTGTTTTTTTAAGTGTCTTCAGTACAATTGCAGATTTTAGGTGCTGTTACTAAATTAGTAAAGACAGGTCAGAGTCTCTTAGAGTGCACTTAAGTAAGACAGTTAACGATGACACCAGACAACGAGGAGCCTCCTTTTATGTCAGATCACGGAGGAAAGTTGCACCTTTGCAACCTCAAGATTCCATCTACTGCATCAGCTCTACTGGGGTCTTTTTGCATTATTAATTATTATAAATATCAGTGCAGAGAGCCTAGCTTTTTTATTAGTGAGCATAAATTCATAAAAATCCCATTTATTCTTCTTAATTATGTTAATTTTTTGAAAGGGCTTTTATTGTTCTTGTTCGGTATGTGTAGACTTGTGCATTGTAGATTTAGTTTAAACAGTTCATGCTGTACAGCCTCAATAAAGTGTATTATGGAGATGTGCTCAGACTACCAGGCAGCCTTGGAGAGTTTCTGTTGACAGAAGAATATTCTAATAATGCTGGGGAAAATTATTCTGGATTTGAAGCAAATAAGTAAAACATCATCAGATTGGGGTTACAAGGAATTTAGCATCTTTCCACTAAAGGTGTGCTTCACTGACGGTCATGTGCAATCACAAGACAGTAATCCCGACATGCACACACACACACACATAATCAAATTCTCCATCTCTGCAGGTGCTGTCATAGGCCCACTCTTCAGCCTCTCGTCTTTCCTCCAGTTCTTCCCTTTTTCCTTTGTTCCCAGACTGCACACCGTCATGTCCAGGTCTTGTCTCGAGGGAGTTCATCCTGGCAGGAGCCTTGTTTTCTGAGCTTTGCTTTTTTTTTTTTTGTCTTCCTCTTTTACTCTCCTCCTCTCTCCTTCCTGACTTTTTTTTCCCCTCCGTTTGTACCGGTGCTGGCTAATTACCGGCGCATTCCCCCCCTGCCAACAAGCGTGCTGCTGCTGTCGAGCTCCTACTTGCCTCCCACCCTCTCCACCACCATCACCTCCTCCTCCTCGTCTTTCCCCCCTTCTTCCTCACTAGGAGAGAGCAGAAGAAGGAGGTGGAGGGGACAACCAGGGTACAGATGTGTATTAATGAAGCAGTGAAGGGAAGGGGGGGTGACTCATAGAGAACAGGGGGGGGCAGAGGAGCAAGAGGCTATTTGCATGCAGAGACAACGAGTTTCACCTCTGCTACAGTCCTCCGTCTCTGTCTGTTTCTCTCACACCAAACCCCCCCCACATCATCCTGGATACTCTGACTTTTTTTTTCAGCTCTCCTTCTTTCTCCTTTGCTCTCCGGCTTGCTGCCACTGCTGATTTGAATAATTCAGCACAAGCCAGTATTCTCCAGGGCCCCATTGTCTGTGCGTGGCAGGAGAATGAGAAGAGAGATAAGAAAAGAAAGGGGCGAAAAGACTCAAAAAAAAAGAGGATTGCAGGGCAGTGTGTGCATGTTTATGTGTAAATGGCGTGGGGAGGGGGGAGTCCATCTTTTCTCTTACCGAGCTGTGGCGTAAATCAGCACTAATGAGGCAGAGGAGGAACGGCAGACTACGTAAAGCCTCTGTCATGCAAGCACACGGATGCACACAGGTACACATGCATTCAGCAGCCTGCCTGCACACAGCAACCCCCTGTAACCTTCACTGCTCCGCTGTGTTTTTATTATCGACTTGTTGCTAACCCTCGGTTCCCTCGTGTGCACGCATGTTCACATGTTCACTGTCATCCTGTGAGAGGCAGAACATTAGCCATGAGAGAGAAGCAGCACCAAGAAGCACAATCAGTGGATCTTTTGCACATCTTTCCCTTCTAGGCTCATGTATTACATGAATGGTCAAGGTTTTGAACAACTCAAATCACTGGTTTTTTTTGTCCATGTGTTGGTATAAGGGGTGTAAAGATTCATTTTAACACTGATTTGTATCATATTTGTGTTTATGATATGATTCATAGTCGATTTTGGTTTATTTTGAATAATCCGATTCACTGACCTAAAATTTAACTATCATGAGCCAAAAATTCAACCGGTGTGACTCAGAGATACAGGTAGTGAATAGTGTGGGAGAAGTTTTCCAGATTCCTTGTATTTATGGCAAGATAATCAAGTGTAAATTCCATTTGTGCACAAACAAACAAATAAACACGACTTAATGTCAAATCCATTCACATTTATTTTCATATAGTTCAGCCCACTGTTGCTTTTCACATCAAAATAATACAAATGGAACATTCTACCAGACTGTATGGTCACGTCTTTACAAAATTCAAAGTGTTTCCACACATTGGATGGTTTTTTTTTTTGCTGACATCACAATTGTGTTATCCGATGTGATAGCACTTGGCCGTTTTTACATTATAGTAAAACAAACCTAACATGTTTCAATCCAAACGGTATTTTCTAATATTGATTCTAATCAATTTGTTTCATTTTGAAATGATTTATAATGTTATAGGTCAATTCGATTAACAACTTGCTTCCAACAGATTGATCCTGGTTGGATTGTAGGAATAGAAATCGATTCATCTTACCACCCCTTATTTGTATTTTGTGCAAAAGCAATGCAAAGTGCTTCTGAAAAGAGGAAAGAATGTAGAGTTTCAATCACTTTTGTGCATTTTTGTAGGTGACTTTCTGCTTTTTAACAGTGATTTGAGTAAAAAAAAAATTGTAGAGTAAACACACTAAACACATAAGCGTCAATCCAGTCTATTGTCTTATATTCCTAAAGACTTTTGGTTCTGCTTCATTCTGAAGTTCTTTATCACCCAACATTCTGTCACTCCATCCTGCAGCATCCAGCCAATGGTCCCTATAAAAGAACAGGCTTAGAGACTGTCCTGTCCGTAAGAACTTCCCTGGATGACAGGAGCAACACAGGCTGGTCTAAGATCAGCTGAACATGACAAAGCTTCAGAGACTTGGGGCTCCGGCGCGGCATCCTCGCTCTCCTATGGTGATTTGTTCCCATAAGAAAATATGTCAGTAATAGCTACACCTTCATGAATATGGACCATTGAAGAGGCTTTGTACTCTCTACACAGTGACTTCAGTCAAGTACCTCTCTCTTAGGAGATGACACACTATCTCGTCAGATGTCGGAATTTTAGAAAAGACATATAATTTCTCCACATCAAAGCCATGACGCAAATGTTGTGAAAGGCCTTTCTTTTGTGAGAATTATGAACTCGGTGTCAGGCGTGGTGGATAAAAAATGTGCATTTTTAAAATGTTTGGGAGATTCAAAAACAGTGTTTTGAACATTATTTCTGTCATCGCTTAAGTTCTAAATTTGGCTCCTGTGGGCGAAGAACTCAATAAAAGACAAAGAGGATGGGGGAGGCATCAGCGCAAGTTTTTCTTTTCTTTTTTTGCACAAGAGTGGATTCCCTGAGCACATTTTACAACCACAATAATGTCATCTAGGGAACATTTATCGGGTTATTTATGCGAAATAACAAGACAACATCTCTGATAGGCTGAACTAAACACCAAAAAATTACCATTCTGACTCATTCTTTTTATATTTCCTAATCTCAATATCTGTTTATTGTTTGTTTTCCACTCTCAGCTTGTTAAGAAGTCTAACCATTAAGCATTTTAATCGTCAGGAAATAAGGAGGGTTTTAGCCCTCATTTTCAAGTTCGAATGAATTCGTTTAGTGGTCAGATTATCAGCTTTGAGACTTGGTTAAATAAATCCAACTCTGGAAACAGTGCAAAAACCAAGAGAAATTAAATGAGAAATTCAAGTGAGGTTTTATAAATTAAATGGAAAGAAAGAAGGCCAGAAAGAAGTGTTTAACATCTGTTCTCCACGTGGACGTATTTCTAATGGACGCCAGAAGAAAAAGGAATTAAACACACCAAGAAAGAGAAGGAGGGGTGTTCAGAAACAAACACATAATCTAACATGGCTGCAGTACGGTAAAAGTTGCTGGGAAAGAAAAAAATAAACACCTTTTCTGTTTGGACAGTCATAAACGCCTAAATGGACTTTCATGTCACTCAGGACTGACTTTTCTGCTGGGATTACTTCTAGTTTGGTCTATGTTTGACCAGACCTCCATGTTGACCTTTACAGTTAAGCTGCTTTTTTTGATGACGGAATGGGCATGCAACCGTGAGTAAAGTTGCAGGATGTAAGTGTAGTCAGGGAGCTACCTGTGGTGGGTGAAAGCAAAATCTTCTGGTTGATATGGATGTAAAGCAGTCGAAAAAACTGGTTTGAAGCTAATGCCTGAGCCTGGATGAGCTGTGTGGCTGCTACAGGCCCTGACAGTAGAAGTGAGTGCTGAGGAAGTGTCAACAGAAGCTGGCCCAGTACTACTTTTAGGGCAGATTGAACTGATAACTCATTGCCAGTGACATAATTTAGATTAATGGTGGGTGCAATTCATCAGAGGGACTGTAGCCAGTTAGAGTGCCAGTGTAGAAAAGAAGTGTTGCCCTCCATGGTCCCCTGCCTGTGCAAGTATCCCATTACCTTACACCTGTTAGCACCGCCCATCGCCTTGTATAAACAGCAAAGAGGTCCTTTAATCGAACAGAAAGAGAAGATGGAGCGAAGAAGGCAGGAAGTGAGTGAGGAGAATGAAAATGGGAAGAGGAAAAAGCAGATAAAGCAAAGGGGGGATAACGAAATGTTTTCTTGTTTGATTTTAAAGAGTCTAGCACCTCTGGACATGATGAATGAACCCAAGCTCTAGAGAGACAAGTCATGACGGACTCTTCCATCAGCCCTCCAACCACCACCCCACAGCTCCTACACCAAAGCAAGAGAGACATCTAGTGGGGTAGACTGCAATTTCATTAGAAAATTCAGGGGTCTCTGCTTTTTAAGCAGCTTTGCAATGAAAATGTTCTTCCAGAAGGCATGATTTGTTTCAAAAAGCATCTCTGACTTCCAACAGTTTATTCTTTTGTGTAACAACAACCTGATTATTTGCATCTTAACAGCAGTATAATTCTCCATTCTGAAGTAATTTCATTCACAAATTAAGTTAAACAGTTAGTGCTGGATTAAAATTAAAAAGTTCGTAGCAACTTTTATTCATGGTAAATATTACTTAGATACATTTATTTAGCAAAATATGAATGAAAAATGTTGATTCTTTTGCTATTAGCGGTTTAAAAAAACGTGTTTTCTAAAAGTTTTACAACCGTGCTCTCATGTTCAAAGCATTTTTGCTACAGCGTTTGTTGCAAAAGAAAAAAAGTGCTTAAGCTGTGAAGTTTCTGTTGTCCAGCCATGAAATATGTATATCATTTTTTTCTGCCATGCCTTCAAGAATGTTTTATTAATGAAAATGAAAATCAAAGCTTCTGAGTTAAAGCTATTGCATCAAGCGACACTCATTCTGTCATTCCAAAAGATGAAAGCATAGAAAGATTTTTTTTAAATAGTTTGACCTAATTGTGAGGAGATTGTCCTCATATTCATTTTTTGACAAATGAAAGCGGTCCGAAAACAGTGGAAGCCTGGCAATATTGGAAGTAACCTTTAAATGATTAAGAGCAGTACTCCTTACTATACCTGCATGTTCTATGTCTGTAGGACATTAAAGAGGCACTGAGTTTTACATAAATGTTGTCACACACATATACCTTTACCACCATTTTTTATTCTATGCAAAAGCAGGTTAAATGTTTTTTCTTAAGTCATAACTTTACTTTTTGGATTTAAATTGTTTTGTTTTTTAAACAATTTAACCTAAAAATACTAAAGAAGACAAACAAAAGAATATGTATCTTTACATATCAGACATCAGACTACTAATCCTGATTTGATTGGAAAATAAAAAAAATTAAACTAAAAAGTGAAAAAACATAAACTTTAATAAATACACATAGACCTACACATGTACTGCAAATTATGTCATTACAACAGTTCTCAATCCTAAATAGACATATTTGCACTTGAACACATTGCACACATTGAATCCATTAAAAGTTTTAAAATTGTTTAATACATTTCACTCAAAATACTTGAAAATATGGGTTTTATACTTGTATTTATGCAAGTCTAACACAAATAGACTACAATTTTTGTTCAGGTATAGATAAAAACAACAGTTACTCAGCTTTAGCTCTTATGAATGGAGACTCTTTGTTGAGCACAGCAGGATGTGAGGAAAACCAAAGTTTGAGTCTAAACATTAGCCTACATCCAAGACTCCAACTTTCAGTGAGAATAACAGCAAAGCTAGCTTTTACTTAAAAGTCACTGCTGCCACAAGCATCGTGACCACACTGTCTGATGCTAGCACTCCTTGAAAACAAAATAAACAAACATGTTCCTACCTAATCTTCATGCATTTTCTTTGCTGCGCGCCCAGCAGCTATTAGCCTCCATCTCTCAAATTTGGAGCTAAGAATGCTAACATCCCCTCCTTATGCTAATATTGTTGCATTTAGCTTAAACATGTGGGAAAGAGGTAAAACTAACTTTTGAAACTAAATAAACAGACCAAAAGTTTTACTGAACAATTTGGAAAAGTAAAGTCTGACTTCAGCGCCGTGGACAGACCAATGGAAATTCTTTGGTGAGGGGCGCCGAAACCTTAAAAGTAACAGGGATGTTTTTGTTTTTCACTGAGGTGTTCACACTTCATATGTAACTTAACAAATCAGTTTTCATTTCAAAAACTCACAACATAATTCTTCTATCTTTGTATAACTGGCTGTATCAGAGTACAAATGGAGACCAACTAGCAGCATTTATCCTTAAATGAGTTCCTAGTATCCTCCTCTCCTTCCTTTTTTTTCCCTCTCACATTGTGTCTGTAACAAGTCACGTCCATCTTGCAATTATTATGAAATTAAAGCTATTTTCCATGGCCAATGTTTGCCCCGGCAGTAACCACACCGAGATGGGCTTCATTCATTTAGCGCTTTAGTTCAGCTTAATTCCTGTCGCATTAGCAGGAGATGCAAAATCAGAGTGTCACTCACAGATTCGGCTTAATGGTTTGGCAATGACCTGGCCTTTTTCTTTTTTTCTCCTTTCCTTTTGCGATCCTCCTAACCCTATCTCTCTGCCAATTATGCTGTTTAATCTATATGTAGATAACGGTGTCCAGGACCTCCCTGTTGAAATGTCAGGTGTGAAGAGGTTATTAGCTAACTTTTAATTACTGTCCATCACTCACCAGCCAGCAGGACAGATTGGCTCTGTCTGACTTCCCTCTTATCTGCTCTGTGAATGTTGGCTAATGCAGGCAGGAAAAAGAAAGATATTCAGGAGGTAGTAGGCCTCTGACTTAATATCACCATTTTCACGTTATTAAAAAAGACAAATGTCCGAATTCCCTACTCTACTTCCTAACTCCTAATAAACATATAGTGCAGTACCATCTAGTGCTCTGGATTTTAAAATCGTCAGACATCACGCTCACTCCTTTTTTTTTTTTAAAGTTATTAATGACATGAGAGATTTCCTGAAGTAAAAACCTAAAAAATATGAACATTTTACAAAAAACTATTTATAATTCAACTGTTCTGATGACATAAAACTTTTATGGTTTATTAAAAAAAAGTGAGTTTTTTCACAAAAATTCTTCAAACTCAATGCATTGTGGTCTATATTCGCCAAAATTGTGAGCATTGATGCACACAGGTTTATTGTAGAGAAATTTCTAGAGTGCTGGATTTTGGAATTTGGACAGCTCTGCAAAATGATGAACACGCTTAGTGCATTATGCAGTAAGAGAATTTAGACAATCTAAAGTGTTAAGGAGAAAGACAGACAGGAAGAGATCAATGTTAAAGTTGTTTAATGGAAGTTCATTGGTTGAGTAGATAAATGAGAATTACATTTACACAGGAAAATAGCAGAAGAGCTAAGGAAAATGTGTCATTTACTACAAATCTGCAGTGAGAATAGCTGGACGTTACAACAGAGCAACCTCACAAACTTTTATTTTCCTAAATTATTTATGTCTAATACAATGACAGTAAATGCTCAGTTTTAAGATTTTTTTCACGTGTTTCACGAGTCTGTAAACCATTTCCTTTAACTCAGCCCGTCTCTCTTGTTCGCCTACAAGACCTATGACCCAGACTTTACCACTTCCATCCACATTCCTGCTCTCCCCCGCTCTTTTTGGAGTCCATACATTTTTGACCTCACTCTACTTCAGCGAGAGTCTGAAGTATGAATAAATATGCCGTTAAAATGGAAAAAATATGTTTTTGTATAGGTTATGTATAGATTATGCACAGATTCAGGGTTCCTTTTAAAAGCAAAAATAAGACGCTCACCCTAAAAATAGAAGGCACCCACATTACAAAAGCCTGTCTTTCTTTGACTGATACAAGATGAGACATGCTCAAACATACGCTCACACAAAAAAGCAATCTCTTCTTAGTCCTTGAACTGTCTTTCAGGCATTTTACTATTTTAGATTTCACAGGGCAGAGGACTTCTGGTAACAAAAAGAAATTAAAAACTTCTTCTGCTTCCCCAGGATCCTTCAGTTGAAGTTGTTATTTCTGCTGGCCTCCTCCCAGTGACGGGAGCTCTGGTTACAACCAGTTGTTTCCAGATCATGCACCCAAGCTGGAGCTGTACTCATTCTGTTCGAAGGTGCAAATGGAAGTAAATTATTGTTAAAGCAGTAAGAGATTCCCAAACTGCGGGATAATTGTGGCATTAGCGGCTCCCAACCCACAATGTTTTTACTGTGCCTTGCTCCCAGGGATGTAGATGTCTCTGGTGTCCACGTCCCTTCAAACCTGAGCACAAGTGTTTATACACCAAACCACACTCCAGAGGGCATCATTAAGCCGAATAATGTTTATCATACCAACATACCTGCCTTTGAACTGTACTTTGTGTGATATTTAAGACGTTAAGTGGAGCCTCGCCGTTCTGGTAGAAGTTGGTTGAGATTCTAGTTTCTAAGCCCTGTAGTGAATTACAGCTGACCCGTGAAGACCTGGGCCCCCGCTACCCCTACCTTTTAAAAACCCCCATCATCTGGATCACATCGTGCTCAAGTGGGGTGGCAGAGTTGAGCCCCATTTTTCTGACACAAGCAGACTGGGGGAAAAAAACGGGGGGCACGCAGCACATGTTTGTCTACTTCTGTCACACGCATTAGCCTGCAATGTGTTTTAAACAACACTCAACATGACAAGAATAATCTGACGAAAGCTGATTAAATACAATCATTGTTTGGTCACACTAGTCATTTCTGTTCATACTAAGGACACAATGTAGATGTGACTCAAAGAGAAAGAAAAGAATCTCTGACTTTGCAAAAACACTTATGCCACGTCACTGGCATTGGTTTTTTTAAACAAAAGTTACATCTTAAGTTTTAGCATAAATGCTAAATTGTATTTTTTAAGAAACATTTATCTAAAACAAAACTGTTAACTTGGAGCAAAAGAAAAAAAATAACCAGGATGTTCCCCCCTAATAAAAATATCTGATACAAGCACAAAGAGTCAAAAGCAGAACTGACACTGCAATGAAAGAAAACCAAAAATAAAACAAAGTCTGGTGAGCTGCTGCCCCCTGCTGTAATACTGAGGCAATGGCAGCCTAGACAGAAGTTTGTTTTTCTTCAGATAATTAAGCCCTAAATATGCAATAAATACCACACGCATGCATTTAAAAATGTTAATTGTTGAGATTGTATTTTTTTATATAAATTAAAACTTAAAGCAATTCAGAAACACAAAGGGCAATAAGAAAAAAACATGTCCATTTGAGAAGGATTTTTTTGTGTTAAAGCCTCATTTAGTGCACAAATACATGTGAGTTTATTTATTCATTTTTGCCACCGGGGTATAAACATAAACAGCATAATAATGAGTACATTTTCCTGGATCTGATGTGCCAAAATGTCATATAGTCAGACAATTCTAAATGAGATCCTTATAATAGCAGTTAGAAAGTTAGAAAAAATAAGTCAGTTGGAAAAACCAGTGTTAATGTTTGGGTTACAATTTTTAGGAATGAGTTAAAAAAGTGAATTTAGACATGGCAGGATTCTGGATTATGATGACACTCTACAAATACAAGAGAATTCAGATTTTCTGAATGCTTGTTTAAAAAAAACGGAATATGTTGACACATAAATTGTTGTTAGTGACAAAATGTCTCCCTGCTTACGTTTGTTCATGAATGCAGTGGCTCAAAAGTGAACAATACAAGAAAAACGTACTTTATTTCTCTGTTAAAACAGATCATAAATAAGACAAAAGATAAAAAAAAACTTTCTTTGTTTATATTTCCTACATTTCCACATAGGTTTTCAGGTGTGAGTATCAGTGAATTTTATGTATTTTCTATTGTTCATATTGGCTAGAAAACGATTCTGGCGAACATACAGTAGCTTGCATTCCTAGGTACACACACACACTTTAACATTCAGATGTGTTTCCTCCCTTTTGGTGCGTTCCCTTTATGCTCTCATTAAGCACATAGTTCTAGTCTGTTAGTTTATGAGTTCATTAGTAGGTTAGTTTGTTAGTTTGCAAACATAAGCTTCTCAGGTTAGTCACTGTTGAATTAATTGAAAAAGAAAAAGAAAAAACAAAACCTCCATCATTCTACCCTCTGCTAACAAGCACACGATACTGACACGAGAACACGGTTTGCATGAAGCCCTGCTCATTTATTGAACAGCCCTGCTCCCACACGGCATGCTGTGTTGTATTAAACAACAGCAAGGCGTTAGTAAGAGGAATAGGTGATGAGGTCCAGCCTCACCCCTGTTCAGTATCAGTGGTTAGTAAAGAAGGGCTTTTCTGGGCTGCCGGTGGTGACAAAGAGACAGCCGCTCATCAGTACAGGTTGACCACACAGAGCCCCAAAACTGCCCCCTCGATTGTGTGCGTGGCGTTTAGAATGGGTTTTTGAATTTTTGCTCTGGGGAGAGCGGTCAGTCCTGCCTGATTTCAGAAGCTGTCTCTGCAGTTAAAATGGCCGTCTCCCAAAGGCCCTGAAACTCCTCGTTACATGCAAAAAATTACTTTTTTTTTGTTCCTTTTTAATCATTTAAGGCTTTTGTTTCTACCCGCATGAAGAGCACATAGCCTGAATGTGGGAATAAAGCAGAGGGTTGGTTAGTGGGTTAGAAATCCAAGCTATCAGCATACAGGTTAGTAATCCTTCATCTGTTAGCAGATTAGTATATTAGTCAAATACTGTTAGTACAAATCCAGGCCTGGATTAAAGGCTGTTTCCACATAATTATTAGCATTTGCTGTAATTTGTTTGAGTGTTAAATGATGGAGCTGCTGGCATCAGGAGTCTGTAATTCGTGCCAGCGGGCATCATTTGCAGAGGCCCACACCACTGATTTCCAATGACATCCTTGCAATCCCAATTACAAGGATAAGAGTTGCTGCGGTGGTGTGGTTACAAATGCTAAGAATCATTGGTAAATCTTGTCCTATCTGTCCCTCTCTGGGGACTAAAAACAACTGCAGCTTCAGGCCTGTTGCAGATCCACTTTATCAGGCCAACGTGACCCACATGCACACGTACGGCTCCAAAATGCACACACGCACGCACGGAGAGCATGCACTAAACAAACCTTTGCATGCGTGGCTCACATAACACCTGCACTCGGGTCTGAGTGGTGCAGTAAAAATAGCAGATATTGCACCAAACATAAGAGGCTTCACAACAAACGGAAGTGTGTGAATCTCACATAATGAAAATATAAAAGAAACCTTTCTGTCCTACTCACAAGTGTCGAAAAGCTGTAGCTCTGCTCTAATCCTGAAATAAAAACTGCTTTGCTATCTGTCCAAAAGGCTGAAAAACCCACGTCTCCACCAATTTGTCCCAAACAGAAAGAGTTGATGCATTTTAAAGGAGAAGTAGAAACATTAAAGGATAAAATGAGTCACCTTTTGTGTGTTTGATCAGTAGATAAAGAAACAGTTCCTACAAAAATAACAAAAAAAAATGTATTCCCAACAAATGCATAGCTACTGTGTTACTTCTTCTGTCTGTTGACCGTTGAAAGCAGCAGACGTTTTCTCTTGCTGAGTAAAGAGCGAGAAGTGAATTGTCTGCATAGGAAGCCAAGGAAGAAGGAGTCTGCAAGAGAAACAAGGCAGATGCAGTGAATTTGAGACGTTTTAGATTTCTCTGCGGAATCTTTTTCACGTTTTGGAAAGAAAGAACTTCATCTCAAAATATACGTTTGCCGGAGAAATCCTTCATAATTCCAAATGAATTAATCTGGAGGCAGATTATGCAAAACGGATCTGGACTTCATTTTGAAGTTCAGGGTTACTGTTAAGAAGTGAATATTATATATAAATGGCGATTAAAACATTTCTCATCTTGCTAATCCTGCACTTTCTTCTCATATTAAATAAAAAACCATGTTGGGCATTGATGAGATTCTGACTTATCTAATTGAAATGCTGACAGGAGGAATTCTTTATACTTTTGTTTCATTTGTAGACATCCAGACTTTCCTTCTCCTTTCATTAAAATATGTTCACTGAGAGTTCATATGCTGACGCAGGTATCACTTGGGAGTGTGACAATTCTCTTTCACAGAACATAAAGGGCATTCTGTCATGAAACTCAACGTGAAATAAGCCCCTTTTGTTTTTGCAGGTTTGTCATGTGCAACTGCACGCTGCAATTTGTTTTGGCAGCATTTTTTGCTATAAGTGATATTCTGGATGATCCAGTGTGTCCTAAAATTGTTGTTAGTTGTGTTTATTTCTTCCGTAGCCAAGAAGAATTTGTTTGACCATGCAAAATCGTACATCCCAGATGCTTTGAGGCTAAAACTGTCAGAAAAAAAACAGCACAAACTGAGTGGTAATATCCCTGCCTCTAAAGAACTTTATCCCACCTCTGACACCTGAATAGAACATGAAACAGAATCGAGAAATTTGGCTTTCAAGGAACTGAATTGACGTGTATCAGATTCAACCGAGTACCGTTTCTGTAGGTCAGTGGAGCACAGACAGATGCCATCATTGCTGCGGTGTTGTCCAGTTAACCCCAATGTGCGTTTTCGTCGGTGTATCTAGGGAGGAGCAAATGACAAAAAGCAGCAGAAAAAGTGGAATGCACACTGGCCGTTCTTCACAACCATCCTGAGAAGATCCGGCTGCTTTTCGTTTTATCATTTAATCTTTTTAGTCCATTTCACGCAAAAGAAACAAATGAAACACGTATTTGTAAAATGTATAGATACTGATGGGAACATCCCCTGAACGTTAAGAAAAATAATCATTCCTGTCCACATGACCTGTCCGTCCGATGGATCCTCCCACAATCCTCACTGCTGTAGTGTCAGATGTTCAGGTGGGACCAGATAGGATACCTAAGACAAAACCCACACATGGAATGAACAGCTAGTGGGTGTTCTTCTCCATTCATATAATGTCACACAAAAAAAACAGTGAAAAATCAATGCATAAGACTGGTTTGTTGGAATTTGTTAGTATTTTTTGCATGCGGCATCAGAAACAGCAGCTCTGTAAAAAAAAAAACCCTGGATGCTGCAGGCCCTCTCCAGCTGTCCTACTGAAAGAAAGACTGAAAGAATGAACCCTGTTTCATGTAAACTCGAATGATTACTCCACTAGAAAGAACTAAATGAATGTGACTTGGGAACAAAATGATCCCCTTTTCTTACCCTTTGTCTTCAGGTTCTGCACCTGCCTTGCTGCTTCACCGAAAGAGGATCGCTGCTCCTTCTGGTTTCCTCCTCATCCTCTTCGTTCTCCATCTTCTGGAAAAGCTGATGGTCGCGTGAGGACTACAGTTTGCAATCAAACCTCCTCCCCTCCTCTCAGAAGAGTCGGACGATCCACGGCCCAGACCGCGTTACATGGCTGCCGTTGTGAGCCAAGCAGATGTATGTGTGTGTGTGTGTGAGAGTGAGGGGTGGGGGGTGGATAACGGCTGTTCCCTCCCACGGAGCGCAGTCCAGGGAGAGCAAGTGGAGGCGGAAGCATCAGGACAAAGAGCTGGAACAACAGCTTCTTTGACGGAGAGGACCGGATTGAACCAGCGGTCTCGGTTTCCAGCTGCTTCCACAGGTTTACGCTCTCTTCAATGCTCCTCCTTTATCCCCAATCCGGTTTCCAAGACAACCGAGAAGTGCCCGCAGTCGCAGGCAGCTGATGTAACGCAGCCCCCCTGATGGAGACACATCCCGGGATGTGGTGTGAGCTGGCCTGCAGATTCTGAGGCTACAGCACGTTTTCCTGTTTTCTTAAAAAGAAACAAAGTTTGTTTGATAAGTAAAAGTAGAACCTGGTTGAAACAAAACCTAACAAAATAGATCAATGACAATTTGCCAAAATTAAAGTTTCAAGTTTTTAAGGACAAAATCCATGTTCTCCTTGGACACCATTGTGTTTTTCATAAGATTTACTTTGAGTTTGTGGAGTAAAGCAGACAGAGGATCCTTTTGGCTTTATGAAAAACTTTCACTTTGGACTAGAGGCGAACTCGGCAGCATAATTACTAGTTATTTAGTTTTTATCTATTGGATAAACAAAGTCACTGCTTAACCATTTTGTTAGAAACAGACAGAAGAAAATGAAGAAAAAAAACAGGAACTTTTTGAGGGAAGTGGAATTGTGGAAACTGCGGCAAAAGTTTAAAATAAAATAAGAATTTAAACATGGAAATATTATAATCCCAAATAAATGCTATCAATGTTAACTCTTCTATGATAAATCAATTTGACATTTATGAAAATGTAACAACTGATTAACTTTTTTGTTTCAGTCGGTGTCATAGGATTGAAAATACTTTATAGTAGGGATGCAAAAAAAAAACATGACTTGAAAAAGCAACAAAGTACTGAATGTAGTATTAGTTTAAAAAAACGGATATGAACAAATAAATAATTGATTTCTGGCAAACTTTGTCCGTTTCTCCTCCTGTTATATCTCTACTGTCTTTTTTGTACATGTGATGTAACCAAAAAGATGTCCAATCACAAGCTTGCTTCTGGTCAAATCAAATTGACTGAAGGTGAACCACAATGAGAAATGTGTGCTGTGTGCACTAAATATATGATAGGCAAACCCTCATGTTTTCTCTCACAGCATTTCAAACAATACCTGAATAAATTCATATTTATACCAAAACAGACCCAAAATACCAGGTTTGAAGCTTATAATAAAAAGTGCCAGCAAGAAAAAAAAGTTTATATGCATTTTCATTTTTAGTTTTAAATGCCAAATAAATAATAAATTTCCAGATTGTATCCATTTACCTAAAAGAATCTGACTGTGCCAAATCATGACAAAGTTGGTTAATTAATTTATGTTTGTATTTTTAGACCGTATTGAGATGTATATCGAATGATGTGAGTAGGAAAGACATAACACTGTTTTCTGGGGCTTTAATAAAGCTATGATGTAAAGAAAATAATGT
The DNA here is from genome assembly GCA_014656515.1 of Oryzias celebensis. Classification (NCBI taxonomy): domain Eukaryota; kingdom Metazoa; phylum Chordata; class Actinopteri; order Beloniformes; family Adrianichthyidae; genus Oryzias; species Oryzias celebensis. The sequence continues at coordinate 15,768,387 of BNCR01000009.1, forward strand.
TTAAAAAACGTATGTGACAATAAATTCTACTGTAGTAACTACAGAAGTAGCAAACTAACATGACTAGAAGTTGATATTTCCACACACTGACTGAATACCGGTACCCTTGTTTATCAGGAAGAAATATATATATATATATATATATATATATATATATATATATATATATATATATATATATATATACATGTTATTTTACATTATTACATATAACTGTGTTTTTATGACATTATATTTGTTCCACAGCTTGTTTAAAAATACTTGTTGTTTAGATTTTCTTTAATAATGGAGAATTACTTATAGAGAAACATAAATAACAAAGAATAACCAAATGACAAAAAAAAAAACTTACGCATCATATCAGTGTGCAGTACGACCTCCTAACACACGGTGGCGGTAACGCACCACAGAGCTTATTAGCAGATGTTTTTTAAACAGGAAGTCGATGATAGAATGACAAACTGCACCGATAACAGTGATGTTTTGAAGAAACCCGAAAGTTTTTAGAATACAAATTTCGCAACGTTTTGTTTTTCGCGTTCTTTTAATGAATCGATCACGGTCTGCAGGTCTTTCGGGCCTGTGCAGAATCACCGATCATCTGTACCTGAGTAACGCCAAATCTGCTAACGATTCCTCTCAGCTGAGAGTGAGCAAGATCACCTGCATCATCAACGTCAGCGAAACCAGGAGCACCAGTCCTCCTGGGGTGGAGGAGTACATCCACATCCCGGTGACTGATTCCCCGCTGTCCCCTCTCAGAGATCACTTCGACTGGGTCGCAGATAAAGTTCAAGTCACGGCTGAAAACGGTGGTCGCACGCTGGTGCACTGTAACGCCGGCGTGAGCCGCTCGGCCGCCCTGTGCATGGCGTTTCTGATGAGACACCGGGGCGCCAGCCTGCTCGAGGCTCATGCGCGGCTGAAGAGCTGTCGACCCATCATTCGGCCGAACCACGGGTTCTGGAGGCAGCTTATTCAGTATGAGACCAAGCTGAGAGGGTGCAGCTCGGTCCGAATGGTGCCCTCTCCCATCGGAGAGATACCGGACATTTATGAAGAGGAGGCCAAGAACATCACACCTCTATAAAAACGCTTTCCCCTTATCTTTCATTGTTTTTCTTAAGAAATTCATAGCAATATGTCTCTCATTTTGAGTGTATGTTGGGGCAAATCTGCAGGGAAATATCCCATCATGCAACATTTTACACTTTACTATAGTTTGTAACATGAAGACACTTCTAATCAAAACAGTTTCTGCTACCAGTATAAATGTCATCGCTTTTTTAAAAATCTGAATTAGACTAAAGTGAAATTTAACTTCTTCCCAAGCTTTTTTCCCCATTTATCCAGGCAAAGTTAAGCATCTCTTGTATTTTACACTAAATATTACTAGGTTTAAGTTTTTACTTTGTAAATTGGATTTAGCAGTTGAAAACTATTGGTTGCTCAAACGTTTGAGTGAATTTATGTTTATATATTTACTTTCTTTACAACAGTCGAATATTTCACAAATAAAACTCTTTGAGTCAAGACACGTTTATGAAAGCTTGTATTTATTTTAAGAAAAGGAAACACCCAGCTAGTCAGTTTTTGGTCTTATCTGCCAAAAAAAAAAAAAAAGAAAATTCACAAACAAACTCAACCTTTTGATTTTTTTGCCCACTTATAGTTTATGAGTCAAATGTGTTTTTACAAATATAGAAAATACATGTCTATTAAGGGTTTCATAGTAAAAGCATTCTTTGTAACAAGTTATTACTGCCAAGAAGCAATTGGATTTCTATTCATCTTTATTCAAAAAAACTTTTTTTTTCCACCCACCACCATCTAGAAATAAATAGTTGCAAAACAGGCACTATGAGAGCTATGCAAATTACAGTAAAATGACTATTTGGCAAAAGTCTGTCATTTGGATACACACAAAGCTTCAAATACAGGAAGCTTACTATTTGTATCAATGGGATGAGTTTGTCATCCCAAAAGAAGGATTTTTAACCAATAAAGAATTTCCAGCACAATGAGGCAGTCAAACCCTATATAAAAAAAAAAAAACTAAAGAAAAACTGATGTTTTACTTGCAGTTGTCAAGTAGCTTTTCCTGAGAATGAAGCTACTACTCAAATATTGGTAACATTTGAGATCTGTCATCCAAAATCTGACTTGGGGGCCACAAACACAAAAAAGGACACATTATTACACATGGTGTTCAGTATGGATACACTGATTGGCATTTACACATATATCCAGCATTCTAAGATGTTTTTTTATGTTCCCTTTGCAATCTTTACTGTTTTTCATAGAGAAACATACAGAACAAGCAGTTCTGATGTGCAATGGAAATAGCCTGAGTCAGCCCCACCTTCAGATTGCTTGTAAAGTGGCATACCCAGGCAAGTGCAAAAACTGCATTCTTCCTTCACCTTGATTTTATTTCACCTTTTCACCAGTAAGGCAAAAGTGTCATTTGCATAGCCATGCAACAAATAGAAAGGTAAAAAAAAAAAAAAGAAAAGGTCCATAGAACCCAAGGTGGACTAAATGTCCCGTACACCCGAGTGCGTTTGTCTGAAATCAGTTCTCCCTTTCCTCCAGGCAATGGTACTCCTCCACAACTTGACATCAGGGCTGGAAGGAAGCAGATAATCATGTAAAAATAGAAAAAAATGACAAAGTTTGATTATTTCTTTATGTTTGAAGCTTACTTCTTGTTCCAGTTTCTGGTATTCTGCAGTTTTGTGTCGACGTGTCGATCTAGATCTCTTTCCTTCCAAAAGACAAGCGATTATCTGGAAGTGAGCAGAGGAAAAAAAGTTAATGACTGGTACATAATATTAATAAATCAATTAGTTGTAAAGACTATATACACTTCATAAAACAGACCAAAAATTGAAATATTTACACAAACAAACAGAAACTACTGTTTCTCAATAGATGATATAGCATCTATGGTCAGATTGTAGTCATGAGTTAACTTTTTCACGTCAAACAGAAGCTCACTTTAAGAAAAATGTCAGGAAAATGCTTTCATACATTTACAAACATAAAACTGAGAATGAAGGAAAGCTACCCAAACTATCAAAATAATCTTTTTCTGTATCTAAACTTATTCCAAATAGAGACTCATACTAAATTCAAAAGCACGTAACAATAACAATACCTTGCGCTTGTTGTGATAAGTGACGTACAGGACTGCAACCAACACACCAGCGGAAACGAGGTATGCAAAGAAATGGCTGCTTTCCGGTTCCTGAAAACCATTTTCTTCAAGCGGAGCTATTTTTTCGTTCTTCACATTTGCAGTGACGTCCTCGTTTCCCATGGTTACCACGTCTTCCATGGTTACCTTGGTTACCTCGTCTTCCATGGTTACCTTGGTTACCTCGTCTTCCATGGTTACCTTGGTTACATCGTCTTTGTTTTTCGACTCCTCGTTCTTTGTCATCAGCTTTGTCACTACTGTAGTAGTTGGCGTCTCATTCTTTGATGCTTCAGTCGTTTGAATTATACTTTGGTTTTTTGGTACTGAAGAGAAATCCTTGATGGTTTCGTTAGTTGTTGTTTTGTTTGGTGCAAGTGCAGCTGCTGTCCCACTGCCACCGCTACTGCTTTCAACAGCTCCTATGTACATAAAACATGCAAATAATTATTCAACGAACAGAACAAGTTTCCTCCCAGGTATCAGTTATAACTGCAGACAACATACAACTAAACTCTTTTATGTGGACACTTAATAGTAGGCTGATAGTAACATAATTTTACTGTCGCCACCCTCACTGAACTACAATTTAATCTAATATTTACATTTTTTGAATGTTTTAGATTTTTTCATTTTGAATTTACAAAGTGCATTGAATAACAAGGCTAATATTTATGTTGCAAAGATTGTGGCAAAAATTCTTATTTTAAAAATGTCACAAAATAAAGCTAACGTGGCTCGATATGGATGTTACTATGTTATTCAGCTCGCCAGTCCATCCTAATCCTTAATCCGAGATAAAGACGTTACAAGTTTTCAATTTATTACAATCTGGAATACATAAATAATTTCTCTGGTCATTCTTAGGAGTTACAAAAAAAAAAAAAAACTGTTTTCTTTAAATACAACATAAACCCATATCCAACAAAAACATGTGTTTATTCTTAAAATAACTCAATTTACATAAACTGTTATTATTGAAGATTCTAATCAGTATTTTATGAGAATTATCTTAAAAAATTATATTTTAAACTATTCTATCACTTGTCTGTATTTAAGTAAATCCTAAAACAGCAGTGATTTTTTTTCTTGTCTCAACACGTTCAAAACACACATAACTGTGTTCAACCTAAATCCAGGCAATTACAACATAAATAAAATAAAAATATATATTTTTAATTTATTTTTATTTTTTTAAACAAATCTGGATCTGTTATTCCAGCTTGATGAACTCCACACAGGCGGAAAAAAAAAACTGAAATTAAATATTTTTTTTCCAAATTATTTTTAACATCTAGCATAACAAGTTTAAATAGCTTATCCGGAGTATTTCCTTATTATAACCTCTGTGGTGAACAGTGTTGCAGTCAAACAAGTTTAGTTTGTTTTCTTCTGCCATATCACTCAAAGCAAGGGTTTGGCTCCATAATACACCTATTAAAAGCTTTCAGATTTCTTATTGGGATGTCACTGAAAATCTCTGCCCATAATAAGCATTACACTTCTTATAAATATTGATAGACAAAACTCTGCTAGTCTGAAGTTTTGTTTGTCTTTCTGGGATAATACAGCCCTACCTATCAAGGATGGATTATCAAAGGCAAATATCCTGGTTTCTGCAGAAAAGGAGGCTCAGTCCAGCAAAAATACAGAAATATGTTCATTTTTGTTGATGGATAAGACACAATAAAGAAACTCATCAGACAAAATTGTACAGATAAATAACTAAATAAGCTTGTTTGTTAATTTAAGCACGTTTCCATGTCTTTTTGAACTTCCTTAAACAATTTTTGAGAGGATATTGTTTACATGTAAACATTTTATGGAAATAAAACGTTAAAATACACTGTTGAACACTTTTTTAGTCGTTTCTGTCATTCCTAACAAACAAAGACAAAGAAACACACATATTGTTGTTGTTGTTTTGTGACTGCGTAACTTTTAATTTCGACGTCACCCCAAGAGCCAGCGTAAACGCAACGCGTGGCTCTAGCTAGCTGTGACAAAGACTTTTTTTTCGAAGGATAAACATTAAGTCAGAAAGGCTAATGAGGGCAAATGTGTACAGGTGCACTAACTCACCCATAAGCAAAGAGCAGTAGAGAATGCCCGAAAATACGAGCAATAACGTCTTCATCGCGTATTCTAGACCCAAATGGCTACAGAAATGAAACGTGTCGGATGTAATCCTTTTATCTTCCTGACAGCTCCAGACAAACTAACAGGTTGCCAGGTTGGAGCTTTGACAGTTCTGCTTCCGTGTACACTGCTCTTCTTCTGCGCAGACGTGGAACTGAACCTTTGCTGCCACCTATAGGCCAAAAACCTGAACTACAAATAAGACAAACTACAACTCAGAAACTGTTTTAGCTGCTTTTCTTTAGAAAAAAGAATACATTTCCTTTAATCTAAAAAACTGTAGCTACCAGGAACCAAGTCTTGATAAAAACACGGTCATCATCATTCTATCTAAGAAATAAATCATTAGTTTTTGTTTGTTTGTTTGTTTCAGTTGTCTTTTTTTATGCTCGTCATTTGATTTGATTGATTCCAGTGTGTTTAATTTTATATCTAATTGTTGCCTCCCTTTAATTAAAAGGTGACAAAATGATAACCATACGTGCGGTAATTGTCAGTATTTGGTCTTTGCAGCAGATGGCAGTAAAACTCCAATTAAAAACAAACAGAAGTGAACTATTACACAGGATTTACCTTCATACATAATGAATTAAATCATTCTTGCATGTCCAAAAACAAATAATAATATTTTTCCCTTAACAATCTTAAAGGTAATTTAACAAAAAACAAAATCTTGCTTGTCTTCTAAATAAACAGATAAATTTAAGATAAGTTAAAGCTTAATTATTTTTTTAATGTGATAATCATCTACATTTGTTTGTTTTACATCTCAACAGGGTGTGGGACACCTGTAGGTTATTATAATTAATGGGTTTTAATGGTGACGTGCTGTTTGACATTTAAAAAGTTCTAAGTGAAAATCTCATTTTTAACAAACATTAGCATTTCTCTCTTTAGGCTCACACCTGTATGAATAAAACATTAGGGAGGTTCTTTGGCTCACAGCCTCCTGTACCTGTTTCCACAAAGGCACCAGCTGAGGCTTGCTGAGTCTAGTGAATGCTACAGAATCAATCAATTAATATATCCTCAGGAAACCACAGGTGAAGTGAGCTCAGCATCCTGCTATTAGTGGGAATGGGGCTGTGCGGTCAACAGCAGATGTGTGATCTCTGATGATGTCCACGCAAGCTACAGTGAACAGAAAGACACAAATCAGTCTTTATTGATGTTTACTGTGTGGCGATGCGGACTTTAGAAAGCAGACAAGGGAGCAATATTATGAAATCAAATGGTTAACCTGGAAGAAATCTGAGATCAAAGGAAGACCCAGAAAAAGAACCTTGGCAGGAGATTGGAAGAATTTAATGAGCAAAAATTATCATGCATTAAATCTGACCCCGTGCTTTCATGGCAGATGGTGAGTGGTGCTGTATCCAGGTAGATAAACAGCTCTGTAGTGCATTTTCACAGGAATATGTGAATGGTCCTAACACTTCAGTTTCTGTCTTATTGGAGGCTATTATTTTTAATTTACTGATCATAAAGTGGAGAAAAGAAAAAAAAAATATGTGGAAGTGCTCAAAGAAAGGTAAAGATTTCACCAAATTAAATATTTTATTGGCTGCACGGCCTCGGAAAGACAGATTTGCTGGCTGTTTTTGACAACTCATTATTTGTAATTTCTCTGACAGGCTGGAGGAGTGACTCAAAGTAGGCAGCCGTGGCACCAGAGACCTTGTGGCTACTGCCTGGAATGATGTAAGACAGAACGGCAAACAAGCGCAGGCTTATTATGGCCAATGATTGCTTCTAAAAGAGCAAGGCACACTTGACAGTTTGCTGCCTATATTTGGGGAAGGGAAGAGGCATGTCCTCTTTCTACAAGATTACTGGATTTTGAGGGGTGTGTGATTAGGATTGAGTTTGACCCCAGCCCCGGTGAATTTGTCACACTTAATAGATAATAAATGCTGTCTCCACCTAATCACTTGCATTTCCCTGACAATATCAAGATAGTGGAATAAACTAAAAAAAAAAGGGAATTTATGGCTCTTTATAGGGAGCTGGATCATTTGGCTCTTTTTATATTTATTCACTTTAAAGGAGCCTGCCTGGAATGTGTTCCTTTAATCCTGAAAATAATCACAAGGAAGGAAGATTGATGGGCTGAGATTTGAAGCAGAATAATTTAAATTCAGATTCCCCACCAATAATTGAGTTAGAATTATTTTTGAAATCTCAATTATAGCTTAATTTGACAAGTGTAGACAAGGCGTTCAAGTCTGATATGGATTCACTGTAATTCCACTGCATGTATCTGTATAAATAGTGTACTTTGAATTAAGTGTATTAAAAAAAATAAAGCAAAAATAAAATAGGGCTCTGCAACCTCTAAAAGAACCATTTTGTCAATTTTCTTACAGACAAAACCAGCTGAGCGACACAAAATCTCACTACGCTGTTTATAAAAATACACTTTTTTTGCAGCCATCAGGCCATTTATCATTTATTGTTATATTTCTTTTTTAGCTGTAAAATTTTTACAATGATTAAACTATAAGTTATATTTTTCAGTAGGCTGCATAACAATTTGGATTTATTTTAATCTGATAGCAGCACATCATCCCTTCAAAATAAAATTCTGTGTCAAAACACATCCTACCAAAGCAGTAAATTTACTTGCACCTATTTTTATGCAATTGTCCCGGATGATGATCGGATGATGCGTAAGTTCTTCCAGTCCAGTCCCCCTCCGCTCCACCATCAATTGGTCCATCCCTGGCATCACTCGTCGACTCCAAAGCCACCAAAAACTGTAACCTTCCTTGTGTATTTTTCTGTAATTGAAATCCCTAATGAGGTCCCAGGGGCTCCATCCCATTGCTTCTGAGTTAATTAAAGCATGAGCGGTGTGCCAAACCGTGAATAAAGATGCAGTAAAAGTGCAAAAGGAACATCGAACCTGAGCAGGGTTTGCTGCGCTGGGATGGGGATGACCTGCTTTATTTTCTGTCATTATTATGGGATGTAGCACTCCATGATGGAGCAGATGTCTATAATTTTTTTATTTGCATTTATTTTGGGATTGAGACATCGTTGCACTGGTCTCGGCGCTCATTTTGCAGCGAGGTTAACCTAATTTCTGCTTTATTAAACATTGAACGGCCTCACCACCATCAGCTAGTCTTGTGAAGTCGAATTGCAACAAGAAAAAAACCAGAACAGGTGCGTATGTTTTAAGATGTTCACATATGGATGTAAAAAAAAACACATTTTCAGTTTTAATCCGAGACTATCAACATATACTGCACAATTTTAAAGAATTTCTCAATAAAATGACCACAAATCAAGAAAGACAGACAGACATCTGCTTTAAGAAACAATTTCAAATGTTTATTTAACATGTCAACAAAGGGGCACACACTGGTGAATTTAAAAGGGAATTGGAATTATTGGCCAGAACTAGGACTTAAAAACTTCATACTAACCTTAATTAGGTTTTGGCTAAGAAGGAAAAAGTCTTTTTTGTTTCTTTTTCTTTTACTTACTGTATTTTTTTTCTTTTTGTTTTTATAAAAGAAACTTTATGTACAACAGTTCTTTTATACAAGAGGTTCATTGGATAAATGCATCAAAAAGAACCCAGTTCTGCCTTAAAACTTTACAAAAAATACATTTTCATTGAGAGACAGAGAAAAGGAGGCGGTCAAATATTGACCAATAATAGTTCTTCCTTTTCGTTACTTAGAAAAAAAAAGCTGTTCTAATACCTATCTGAAAGAAAAAGCAATATACAGCACAATAAATGAGAGAAAATTGCTCGTGTGGATTCACTCGGTGGGTTTAGTGACCAAAGAGAGGGGCTGTGACTGGAACAGGGAATGATGGGAGTGCAGGGCAGCCTGATGGAACGGGGAAGGTGGGGAGAGCATGGAGGGGTGCAGAGAGGTGAAGGGGATTGGCCGGGTGAGGATGGATGTGGACGACTGGCTACTTGAAGTGCCAGAGGGGACAGAGACGGCAGGCTGGGAGGAGCAAGAGGAGGAAGAAGTGGAGGAGGATGAGGATCCAGAGGCCTTGCCAGGTAGAGAGAAGTGGTGGTGCATGCGTCCCTCCGGCTTGGTGGTGAGCGATAGGGGCTGGGCCTGCTCCGAGTGAGTGGCGGCGGGGGCGGCGGGAGAGGCCAAGGCAGCAGAGGGCGTGGCTGGTGAGTCCAGCATGCTTCCATGAGAGGACGCCGGGCTGTCACACATTTTCTCGGAGGGCAGGTACTGCACACACTGCTTCTTACTCCTTATTGAGAAGTCTAGAAAAAAGGAAGCAAGGATAATCTGGATTATAAATCAGATGCTGGCTCATCTGTTTTCCACAGTCCCCACCAGCAGGAGTGAATGATTTTGGGGAGTGACCAGGAATGGGAAAAGGTTTCAAACAACAGACATTTTGTATATCAACTCGTAAACACATCACAACAAGAAGAGAAGATGCCACAGCTTATTCAAATGGTATGCGGGATGTGTTTTTCAAAGGCACGTGACACAAAATGTACATCATAATGACGAGCGGTAGGCTCTTCAGCTTTTGGTTATTTACAGCGGTTGTTTGTTTTCACAGCCACAGACATACCTGCCATTACTGGCATTGAACCTCATAAGCTGCTTGTCAAAGTATAAAAGCACAGAGAAACATGGGTAAGTGCTCGTGAAGGACAGAATTAATTGTCAAAAGTGCACAAAAGTAACTGAATAAAGTCTGCTTTTCGGCTTTCACCAGACCTGTGTGAGGCTCATAAATCTGTTTTTTTTTTCTCACTTCAGTTGAGAGGGGGAAAAAACCCAACATTTTTATGCAGTCAAGAAGAAAAAAGAAAAACCTCTTACCCTCTGGTTTTGAGTCTGGTTTATTCTCTCTCTTCCTCTTTTTCCGCTTTCCCTGCGCAGATAAAACAATGCTGGTAAAAAAAAAATCTTTTTCAAAGCGGAAGTAAACCAACTCAACAACTTCAGTTCAGGAGATCAAAAGTACAGATGCTGTTATCAACTAATACACATATACGCTCATAGAAAACATTTCTGCACTTGCTGAGAGTGGCAATGCGTCCTTACGTAGTTATCTCTTGCTGACCATCCAGGATAGAGTTGGGAGTGGAGTTGCCGCTCTTTCCTGGCCAACTCATAATATTTGGCTTGCTCCTCTCTTGACAGAGAATGCCACTATTGGAAGAAAAAGCAAGAAAGAACCGTTGGGGACGTGAGCATGCAGTAGCTATGAACTGGTAGGTTGTCTGGGTTTTGTGCTTCGTACCCGTCTTCCAAGGATCTGGTTGATTGCGGCACTCTCTTTCAGAGTGCACTCTGCCACCACTTTGGCTCTCATCTCCTTCATATACAACATGAAAGCATTCAGGGGCTTTTTGATATGTGGCTTCTTGTCCTCCTCCTTCTTGGCTTGAACAGGGGACTTCCTGCTAACCCAAAACAGTAAAGATGTACTGTCAGTGATGTGTGAATGATAGAGAAGTGTGGTAAAGGATTTGGCAACAAAAGGGGAAATAGCATGAACGGTAGCTGATTTTAAATGTTTTTTTTAGATGTTCTTACGCGTGCATGGAGGGGCTGATGTTGTCTCCGCTGGGCTCCTGTTTGATGGCTGGCGAGACGATGGCAGGATGGGGAATACCAGTTTGGTGGAGACTGTGCGGAGGAGGAGTCACCATGTGAGGCGAGAAACGGCTGGACACTAAGCTGCAAGGGCGAAACCAGGCGAAAGTTTGTTAGGCGGGCTTTTAAAGTGGACCTCTGTGGACTTGACAGGAAAAGTTTCGGCTCATTTGGCTCATCAGCACCCTGCCTTTCCCTCCGGGTTAAACTCACTGTTCCTACTGCCTCCGTCTAGACCAAATTCACTCACACAATGTGTACCATGCTCGCTTTTTTGTTCAAATAAAGACTTTTCAAAAGCCCCTTTATTCACTAACGGCTGGAGAAAAGTGAAGTGTGGTGTTACCATGGTGACAGTAGAGGCTGTGATACCTGAAACCTGTCTTCTTACACAGTTCCAGACCACGAAAAAGCTTTCTGACAGCCGTGCACAAGGAACCGCTTTACAAAGTGTCTTTCTCAATTCCCAATTATTAACACAAAGACGCTTTGTGACAGGAAAAGGAGAAAATGAAGGTGTATCACACGCACTCAGGCTCAGGTTAATGAACTTTTAAGTGTTTGAGCATGTTAGACTGCTGTGACACAAAATGCTCAGTGTAATATTTGTTCCACCAAGTAATTCATTAAGTCATGGTATGAGGTCAAGTTTGCGAAAAGTTAAAAAATATCAATAAATCCTTGTTTTGACTTCATAAGCCGAGTTTTCTCTCTGGCTTAGGAAAACATCTGACCAAAAATGACTGTAAATACTTGAGGCTAATAAAAAAAAGGCTATTAAAGAACTAATTCTCATCTCATGTTTTATTTTCTTTTCACAACATTTGATACATTTAATAATTTATACTTTGTAAACAAGAAGGAACCACATCATTCCCCAAAGTGTAAACCTTTAAGCTCCATCGTTGTAAACATCTTGCTTAATACTTAGTGAAAGTACTGAGTACTAAGTACTCAGTGAGTACTAAGTGAAAAACTTAACTGCTTAATGAATGCACCTTCCAAACTAATGCAATAAATACAAGTAACATTTTATTGTAACTTAATCTGTTCATAACAAAAACATGTTTATTTATTTTCACCAGATTTCTCCTCCGTGTGACATTCCCTGACTCGCTGGATAGACCATTTCCCATCTTTAGATGGTTCAAAAGTATAAAATCTAATACCTTCACTGGAATCAAAACTTCCATGAGACACACTGCAATGGTCATGAGTTAATATTTAGGCTGAAGCTACACAAGCTATTGATCACAGAGACCCTTCTGAATATTTCATGTCGTAACAACACCGGAAGGCTTGTTACAAATCTTTCCAATTTTGACAGAGGGTCAGAGAGTTTAGTCCGATGGGACGTGTGGGTTCAGCTAAGCTTTGATTTGTCTTAATCGATTCTTATCCCTTTCATCTCTTCGGTGTGTGTGTGTGTGTGTGAGTGTGTGTGTGTGTGGCTCAGAAGACGGCTTGACCACAGAAGTTTAGCTCTTGGAAAGAAGACGGCAGAGGGTTGCTGAATGCCAATAACATGTTTAAAAAGCTGAACCTGTCTCTCAGACTTAGGCTTCACTTCTCTTTGTAGTCCCAAAGCTCAGGCCTGCTCCTGATCTTGCAACGTTCAAGACGAACTTATTTAGTTTGAGGTTAGATCCCGAATGCTTATGGCTGTCAGGTATCAGATTTCTTTCAAAACACAAATTCAAACCATTTATGAACAATAGAGGCTCAAGACTGCACGCCAGCCTTTTATTTAGTTACAGTCTGGCAAGGAAAACTGGGGAAATATGATTACAGCATGTCATAGAAGCAGCTCATATTAGTTGAATCCCTTTGGGATGGCGGGTGGGGGCGTGTTTCTGAACACGATCCACTCACCTGGACATGGATGCATTCATCGCCAATGCCGGATAGGGGTGACGGAATCCCCCTGGAGGGATGGAGTACATGGGCTGGCCCTGTCTGTAAGACAGAGGTAGACGGAGTGAGCCCATGCTCCGGTGTGAGGTGGATCAAACACACCAGACGGCTAACTCACCAGCACTAATCCTGCACTCATCAACTCAAATCCCTTGTTTGTGGAACACCATCATAGCAATTGATTATCCGACCTCTTAAAAAAGCTATAAATGTTTAGAAAATCCTCCTGGTAAAGAGTTTGAATTTGGTGATTCCAAAGTGTAAAAGTATCATGAATAAAGTATTTTTTGTACATATGGCACTTTTTCATACTACATCTGCTCTAAAGCAGGCTAATGCCCCTGCCTTAAATTTAGTGTACTTGCTTTTACACTGAGCGTTCACTCGAACAAAACATATTTAAAGTATTACAAATTCTAAGAGCACAAGTGTGCTGAGGTTTTGTAATGCTGCCAACTTACTGTGGCATGAACCAGCTCAGAGGGTGAGCAATGGAACCGACAGCACCAGGAGACAGGGGGTAGTATGGAGAAAGCTCTGATGGGTGAGGCGTCCGAGGGATACCTGCACATTTCACAAAAAAAGCAAAAGAAGTATTTTTATGTTCAAGTACTCTCAAGTTCTTTTTTTTTTTTTTTTTTGGTTGGTCAAAGGAAACAGGAGTTTAAGCCCTTCATAACTGGAATTATTTTAAAATATGCTTTAATCTTTTTTTTTTTTCAAGGTGATGCTACGGTCACAAATCCCCAAATTTTAGGGTGACCAGACTGTTTTTCTCTAAAAGCTGACATCGGTCAGTGTCCACCCGGGTACATTTCGAGGCCGTCCAGTGACAGGCGAGGATGACGCCTTTATGAATTCAGCGGCCACAATCTCATCGCCAAAGGTGGATCTGAAAAGTTTCTTTTTTTGCGCTGTCAACATATTTTCTCCATTGATCCAACGATTATCTGTACATTTCATGTAAAATATCACAGGTGTTACGGAGGAATAAATCATTGTCCACCTTACCTGTCTTTGGGTCAAGGATCTCTGGCGAGAGGTGCGATGGCGGCGTGCCGGGGGAAAAGTGTTCATTACTGCTGTAGGTGATGAGAGGTGTCAGTGGGTGCACATGGTGGGCATGCTGTACCACAGGGACTTTATTGGACTAGAAAGAAGACAAAGAAGGCGGTAGGTGAGCAACAAGTGTCAAAGCAGCCTACTGACAGGGGCATTTCAATGCATTTTCTGCAAAGCCTGTACGCCGTGGCTGTTTGTTTGCCTGGTACGAGCCGAAACTGCTGTGCATGTAGCTGTAGCAAACAAGAGGAATGCGTGGAGTAAATAAACCATCATGACCTGCATGGTACACATCACAGTTTATGCATGTGACTGACCCTGTGATGCAATCTGGACCAGCACCAAGGAGCACTTGAAAGCTTCGCACTCATGCCCGAATCACTGCGGCCATTTACTTTTGAGGAGGGAACAGTTAGTTACCCCGAGAAAAAAATAAAATAAGAGTCCAAACGGTGCAACAGGAACCTAATCTAGATGCTCATATGGGCTTCCACCCAATCAAAACTCTGACCGCCGTTATTAAAAGTGAAAAAGCGTTAAACTGGTTTGAAATCATGAATCTGACCAGCAAACAGCAGATGATGAAGAAAATAATAATAACAAGCTTCTCTACTTTCATTAGGCAGCGCTCAGCCGAGCAGTCATTTCCCCTGGCTGCCAGGCTGAATAGAGCACTTGTTGGCTCAACTTGTCACATGGGAGGGTCAAGGGGTGGGAGGGGAGAAAGGAGTCTTGTTCCTCCAAGCTAACCTTTCTTCAATATCCTTCCCCACCCCCTTCTCAACCTCTGTGTCTATCCTGCGCAGTCTGCTGGGGGAACAAAGTTAGCATTGAGCCTTCTGTACACTCTTTTGCTTCCCGATGCTGATAATTGTTCCAAATCTTGCCGCTTTTCTTTTTCCCCCCCTCTACCCTTTTCCTGCCACTTTTCTTCTTTTTTTTTTTTTGCAGTCCCAACCTAATTGTCATTTTTAAACCAAAGGAGCAATGAAAGCAGTTGCTGCTGCAAAACGTGGCTATTTTGAGACCCATTTGCTTGGGACATTCTTGGTTTCTGCAAACTGTGCAGACGGTAAAAGCAAAAAAATATGCAGAGATGCAGAGAGCTTTTCACCCCCCTAGAAAAAAATCACAGAAGAGGCTTTGATAGAAGTGGATAGCAAAAAATGGTGTTGACTTTGGGGTTTAAAATTCCAGGTTCCACATGTCATGTGTATTGAAATGTGCTTTGTTGCTCTGCTTCAGCCACAATATGTCCGAGTTTTCCCAACAGTGTGAGGGCTGCTGGGAGACCTGTAGACCGGGGTGCCAGCACAATTTGGGAACCATTTCAGTGAGAATTGGAAAGTATGTCCATCAATAATTCAGATCCTGGAATACATGAAGCCTGTGCTTTCAACAAAAGTTTGAAGGCACCAGTTTAAACTCCAGGTTAGTTTATTTGGGCAGCAGTCTCAGAAAATACAAACACACTTCAAAATGTAGTTTATCTTTACCCTGCTAGCTACTATGCACTAAATCTGATTTAGTTCAAAGCTTATATTGATTTTAAAAAGCTCTTTAGTTGAACCCTGATGCATTGATACCTTGTTTGGCTTTACTAGAAGTGCAGAGGTGATATTCCTTTTAGCCCAAGACAGCACTGCATGTCTGGTTTCAGCATCCACAAGCAAAGTGTAATCAGAAAGCCAAACGGAACATGAGCCATGCTTTAAATATAAACATCTACGTGATGGAGCGGATACCAGATGGTATCTACGCTGACAGATAGAAATCATGCTCCTTACATTGATGTGCTTGTCGCGTACGTGTTTGCATTGGTGTGTAAAACTGGTGTAAAAACATTTAAGAGAGGAGTAGTCTGAAAGAAGTTTGAGAGGAGACGCTCAAAGCAAAAAAAAAAAAAGTCTCTCTTCAGAGGGTTCGGAGCTAAAAAGGCCGAGGTGGCAGTACCTTGCTGGTCTGTCCAACTTGGAACAGAGCTAAGAAAAGCACTAACCTTGGTCAACGTGGGTGGAGGAGTGGATTTCATTCAAGCAAACATGTTTTTGGATCCTGCACATCTGAATTGAATTACTAAGCAAACAGCCGATGGGGAAGAGAGCTTAGAACAAACTGAATAACCCCACAGCTTTGTGTCTTTATGTTGGGCGATTCTGGGTGGGAGGCTCGGAGGCTTTTCAAAACTCCAGGAAAGACGGGGTGAAAAGAATGCCTGGCATGCTGAGAAATCCAAGCCTTGTTTGTCAGCGCCAACAGGAAGCGGACGTGAGGGGAGACTGACCGTGTCATGTGTCTTTAAAATCAACCGTCCCAAAAACGGTGTCATTCATCACAGACAACGTGTGCTTTACGTCTGGTCACTGCCTCGAGAAAAGGTCAGCGGCATTATGATTCCTGGTTAGAACAATATTGCTGAGGGCGGGATCGGGTTACTGGAGTAAATATATCCCAAGTGGTTATTAAATAAATGAAGTGAAAAAGCAGAACCAGCACACTATATATAAACATTAGCATGAACAAATCTTAGTGGGATTTAGTGCACTGTAAATATTTGTAAAAAGAATAAGTGTAGTTTTACTTTCTGGACAATTTGCCTTTTGTAAGATCTGAATTACTTGAGCTTAAACTAAAAAAACAAAAACAAAAATTCAATTTCTTCTATTTACAGTTTTCCAGAAATCAAATCACTTTTTTTGTTCCTTATCATACTTTTGAGAGAGATCTTGTTTCTGCAGTGGCCCAGCAGAACTGCAGGCTTTAGATCAGTATTCAGTTCAGTTCTTTCAAAGCCTTTGATTTCCCGATGAGTCCCGGGTGTTCACCACCCAATGCAAAACCAGAAAGTCTCACCGGGCTCCCAGGCAAGGGTTTGCAAAAAAAAAAAAAAAAAAGAAATGGGTCGAAAACAAGAAAGATAGATGTAGAACTCAGAAGCTAAAAAAAATAAGGAAATCAAACTTTGTATTTCTGCTTAAAATGAAATACCATGGAGGAAAACTGAGACTGCATCTGAGACAAAAGGCATCCCGAGAATGCTTTTCCAGAGATTACCACTTCAATTTATTTAAACAAGTCAGTGACTAAGTGACCCCTGAAAGTTTGGCTGGACCAGGTCCCTCTGTGTCTGGATTACTCTACATGTTAACACGATTTAGAAACAAACACAGGGATTCTTGTGCCTCTGTCAAGTGTGGATGGGCTCATATTTGAGCAGTGATTGTGCCGTTTCAGACACCCCGGTCACCTCTATCTTATTAAGAGAGTCACAGCTCCTTTAAATCCAAAATAACAGCATCAGGTCTGTGTAATGAGACACACAATATTCCTGATGGACAATTTATAACAATTGGCTAACTGACCCCACAGAAGAGCCAAGGCACCATTATAGGCAGATAATATAGGAAAATGTAGGTCTGAAACCGCATCCTCTCCATTTCAGGCTTTGCTTGGTCACCGCTGACGGCCTTGACAATTTTCCCCTGCTTCCATCACCTGGCCTTGAAGAGTCTGTTATGTATTATTTACAGAGATGTGTTCAAATGTACAAACTGTGTGCACGAACGGCTCGACGAGGGATGATCATAGAAAAGCCCGTTCCCTTCTTCCCAGTCCTCCCGGCCCACTCTATCACCACTACTACCAAAAGCAACTGCATACTAAACAATCCCGTCTGCTGAATAATTGACAATCCCAGGCCAGAGCAGGCTTGAGATTAGCATACAGGCCTTATGGACCCAATCTACACGGTGACATGAAGGAATTTTCCCATTTTTTGAATCCATTTATTTTTTAATTTATGAATAATTGTTGAACATTGCTAACACCTATCAAGGAATTTTCTGCTTCTGTTTAACTGACAGTAGCTGGACTGAAACCTGCATGCATAAAGAGTAGTTTGATGTTCAAAATATCCAGCCCGTGGTGACTCTGTAGACCAAATTTTATTAATCTGCCTCTCCGCTGACTTACACTCCATAATGAATAGTTGCCGTGCAGATGTAGTGTAAGATATGCATGCGCCTGCAAGCAGGTCTCAACAGATAATCCGAGCCTTCATCTCTACAAAAATTCAACAATGTCAGATTTATCAAATATCCAACCGCAGGGGAACGGGTCAGCTCCAGGAGTCCTTGCTGCTGTCTCTTTCCTTGGCTCCTCCTGGCCCTGGGCAGTAATCCCTGGCCCCCAGTGTGTGCCCATCCGCTCCCCCTGCTCTCATTAGTGCAGCGTTGGGGCCTGGGGAGCCTGCAGGCCTGGGGAGCCAGCCTGCTGTTCACCTCACAACCCGCCTCCTCCATCCCCGGCTGGAGTAATGAGCACATAATCAGGCTGGCTCCCTGTCAATAGCAGCACTCCAGAGGGGCATGTGGGCACCTGGCCCAGAGACTGGGGTGAGTGCGTAAAGGGGTGTTTCGCCTTATTTTTTTTTCTCCTCTATGCTGCATGTAAGGCATATCTAGAGTTAAAGGTTTCCATCCCAAACGGTGTGGCTTTCCAGTCACAGGTCAACGGACAAAAGAAAGAGACTTCCTCTTTTAGTTCACACCGTGAAAGCTGTAAGGGTGCATTCACACCGCCACGCGGCGAGCTGCGAATTCTCCGCGCAGCGAAGGAGGGGCAAATTGGCAGCGTGAATCGCGTACGGTGTGAATGCACCTTAAGAACCCAATTTTCAGTGAACTTTTCAAACCCTCTCACTCCAGCAGGGCACAACCAAAGACTGTCAGATTGCTTTTGGTTGTGTACACTGATATTGCACATCTTTTCATGGAAACACTGGAAGTTTTAATGACAAGACTGCATCAGGAAATTTTTTTTTTTCGATTCATTCTGTTCTCATTCCTCCACTTTCCTCCTGTTTCAGATTTTGCGGTTTGATTTTTATTTAAATAAAAAGGAGGCTAAAAAAACACACAATGTCTGAAGGTCAGAAAAGAAGAAATCCAGCGCATGACCAAGCCTGTATGTTTTTCCTGCAAATTCAATAGTTGTTGGGATATAGATTATTTTTGACCTTTGTTTATCTGCTTTCCCATTGTATAGATCCAGGCATTTCTTGAGGCTACATGTGAAATGACTACCTTCAGCTATTTTGCAATGACATGCCAGAAAGAGATGCATTTAATTTGAATGAAACCGCTGAATTGGTCTCCATGTAGGAAAAAAATCCGTTTTCATAAATAAACTCCGTCGCCCTCAGAGATTCCCATGAACCGCTCTCAAAAAAGACTGTCATGTGCGAGCTGAGAGTCTGCAAGTCTTTTTTCACTGAAGGCTACGGATGGTGGCTCCTTGTTCTGATGTTAAAATGACTTCCTGAACCAGCCGGCTCTCTGATACAATCATGCAGGTGAAAGGTAGACAGATGTCCAAAGCTGAGTCTTATCTGGTTGTTTTCAGTCCCAAACACATGTCCCTCAGCGAAACCACAAACCAAACAGGTCTGCCGAGGTCCCGCATTGTCTAACTGGAGCGAGACACCGTGATGACTAGTTCACACCTGTGTGGGAGAGTTCAGGAATGGCATAGAGCATCCAACTTGAGAGATTTACGGTCAGGGCTGAGTTATTGCAGTAAAGACAGACAGACTGCTTAGCAGCTGGCCTGCGGGCGCTGTGTGGGCTGCAGTAAGAAGCTGTACATTGATGGATGGGAACGCGCAGTTTTACATGCACTGTAACTTTATTATTGTGCACAACCACATTATGGTTATAGTTTGATTAAAGCATTTTGTAGGTCTTACAGTAAATTGATTTTCCCAATAAGTTTACATGATTTGTATGATAATTGGGTTAATGTCCTGTAGGATCCTGACTGGAAGAAACGTCTCACAAGTGCCATAAATTAGAGACACTAAATGGCGGTGACAGTTATTTGGTGCATGAAGTTCAACATGGAGAGTGTTGGCTTGTTTTCCATGCCTCTAGCGAGGTCTTTTCTCAGACAAGCTCTCATTTGTTTCGGTGCAACTGACACAAGCAGTGTATCAAACGTGACAAACACACCCGTCTGTCATGTTTGTGTGGATCATTCAGGTGAGAAGAAGAGCTGAGTAAGGAGTTTGGTCAAATTCTGGTGTTACAGATGCAGCTCTCGGGTTCTGGTTTGATCTGCTGTTTTATTTATTATTTTTTTTCTTTTTCTGAGAATCTTGTGTGTACTTACTAAATGTCCTGGTGTTGGAGAACGGGAGTCTTTAATTCCTGCAGAGCCTGGGACATCCAGGAGAGGCCACTTCATGTGAAGATACTGTTGGTGTAAGAAAAGATACACAATTTAACAACACGTATAAAAAAAAGACGACACACTCAAACACAAAGGATACTTAAAAAAAACTTGTAAATGTAACAGTCATATGAGCAGAAATGACTCATGAGAAAGTACACAGATCATGTTTTCCAAGAAAAGCTGCACGAGCGGATCTCCAGCTAACACCTGTACAAGGCCCACATTCCTGCTGGAGCTAGACCGTCAGTTTTCTGGCACAGGGGGGAGAGTACGAGGAGCAATGCGAGCACAACACACTGGTAAGGGACTGTGAAATTGCCGTTTGTCAAGGAAAAACAAGAGGCCAGCTGTGGGCGCCCATCGCCAAGTGGGTGGGAAGAGACAGCTGGAAGGAAGCCCCATTTACAGACTGAGCTGCGACTTGAAGTCCACTCCTAAGTCTGTGTGTTTGGCCGTCTGTCCAGAAAACACAGCAACTTGTCCTCTCTGTTTTTCTCTAATATACATACAGCACATATGAAAACTTGTTCGGCTAATTGCTCCACAAAGATGAGCAACTTTATATTTACTTATTAGAGATGGCTTCCTCTGAGCTGCCAGTTAATTGTGTACAGGATGAGAAGTACTTCCTTAAATATCAAGCTAAACATTTTTTTTGTCCTTTGGTAATATGGATAGAATGCATTCCAAAGGCACTGCTACCATCTGGTTTATGAATCTTTTCTGTCTTTATCTCTTTAAAGGAAAATGTGTTTAGCTCAATTTTTTTTCTATGTTGAGTTGAGACAGTCAAGATCACAAACACGTGCTTCTAAGATGCCTTTTGTTACTATCATTGAAAAATAGATTGAGGATTTTCTTTGCACTTGGACAAAGAAAAGTGTTGGAACTCCATCGGAAAAAAAAGGCGGAATCCGACAGAACTTTATGCAGAAGTTTGTCAAATTTTTAGAAGTGAATGAATAATGAGAAATGAGCAAACTGGAAGGATCGTGCATTCAGGTTTGGACTTTAAAAAGTCCATTCATCACTGTGGGTTTGTAAAGAGGAAGGAAGCTTGGGTGACTGTGGGTTAAAAATGGAAAAGACATTATAGCAGAAGAGGTGGGGGGCAGCGGAGGGAAAGGGAAAAAAAAAACATTTTCAGGAATGAGTTTTTCGGAGCAGGCAGAGGGTATTGTTTCCTGACAGCTGGGGTCCAACAGAGCACCGCAGCAGGGGGAAGGGGTCCCTTTTTTCCTTCCAAAAGAGGGGAAATTCTTGGAGTTGACATCAGCCCTCTTCATTTTCACTATACTGCTCAAGGCTGAATCGTAGGTTCCAACTAATGGGCCCAAGTCCATACAACTGTCAGGAGGCAGTTGCTTTTAAAGGCTGCTTGCTCCCTATTGAAACTTTGCTCTGTGCATGGTGCCTAATGAATGTTACTCTCAGGAGAGAAAATCCAAAACAATGCAGTTTTCTCGGGCTAATCTATGTCAATCACGAGCACTTCCACAAATGAAACAAGCGCTATAGTGAGCTTTTGGTCTGGTCCGACCATGCCCACCTCTCCTGGCCAATCCATCTGTTTTTTGACAGCTTCTGCCAGGACTGAGGTACATGCCCGCAGGCACTTCTTATTCGGAGCACTTACTTTTCTCTTAATTGCCAATGTGCCCCACATAGCAACTGTTCACACACTCCCTGAAACATCCAGCTTGGTAACATCAGCCGCACACTGTCATATTAGCTCCTATCCAGACTCCGGCAGCATACCACTCACCAGGACATGAGTGGTGGGGGTGTCTGGGCCTGTGACTTGTTTCAGGAAACTAAAAGGAAAAGAATTGAGAGCCGAGCTGATCAGCAAAAACTTTCTGGGAGTTACAGTAAAAAAAAAAAGTTTCTGAAATAAAAGCATCCGAATAGGATTGTTGTTTCCACTGAGTGCAAAGTACGGTACGGTTTAGAAAGGTCCAAGCCTTTCCTGTGAGCTTTTCGACTCAAAGTTGGACATCACCAATGGAGATGAAGCGGCCACAATTTTTTAACCGCTTGGTTTTTGATACTTCATATATACAAAGCATTTACTTTTGTTTGAGAGAAGATAATGGGCCGCAAAGAGAAATACAACTGAAAAAAGTTATGAAAGCTCTTCGGAAACGTTGGTGCTGGTTTGGCGTGGCTCTGCCCTAACCGGTTAATTTTTTTCATTTTTCTATAGACCTACAACCAACGGGAGCCCAAAGTTCAACGCGGCTTAATTGGTCCATTTTATAATGGAAAAGCTCAGAATAACAGAACGGATCGCTCAGTGGAAACAAGGCTGAAGACGTAATGCCACTGCTCAAGTGATTGTAGATGCTAACATAGAGATAAACCAACAGCAACCAAACCGAAAGGCATTTGGTAATGCTTTACATGTGCTCTTATTTCATTAGGCACCAATACAGACATATGGTTGGGGCCCGTAGCAATGCCGGCTTCAGCATGGGAGCTGGAAACTGACTGCGCTCGGAAAGAGAACTGAAAGAAACGAGAATTTAAAAAGAAGTTTAGCTGGTCCATTTTTGCAGCTCTCTAATTGTCTTCCAGCTTTCCCTGCTGCCTCCAGCTCTCAAAATAGACATCAGTAGAATGTACTACTTTCACAGGACCCAGATGCGACAAAGGTGGCAGGGATGGTGCAGAAATTTTCCAAAACGCTACACTGGAGCCCATGGGTTGTTTGAACACAGAGAATACAACATATGCTCTGGGGCATGTGGCCTGCCAGAGCTGGGTTCTAATTGTTACATCGCTCTCACAGAGCAGGGGGGGAAATACAGCCAAGAGTCTTTGTCATCTCGGAAATGTGTGGTGCCATACTGCAAACCAACATCAGAGCACGACGAAGAGACAGATGTCTGGACATTTACTGTCAAACTTGGTCAGACGCTCAGCCAAATGGACAAAAAAAACCATGAAACTATTTGTCAGCTCAAACAATAAATTAAAAAGTCTGATTCAATATAAGGAGAAAATCTCAACCAATGGTTGCAAAGTCTTCTTAAACCACAACCTTAAATCTTAAATCTCACTGAATATTACAGCACGCTTAATTAATTGAATCAATGACGAGTTAAACCATAAATAAAAGGGTGAATATGTATGAGGTTGCCTGTTCAGACAAGGCCTTATGTTTGTGAAATGGCTTGGGCCAGCTTCTGGTGAATAGCAGAGCAGCAGGAATGTCTCCACGGATCGCTCCAGCAGATAATGTCAATCACCTCCTGTGTGGAGGAACCCTACCCATTGTACCCCCCCCCAAAAAAAAAACAGAAAACAAATGGGCCACACAGCTTGCTGTTTGGCTGAGGTGTTAATTACCGTCTCCAACCCATATTAACACCAACTTCACACAATAACCTCGTTGGCCCCCTGCAACATTCCCTCCCTGGCTTGTTTTGCTCATATCACCTGCACTCTCCGAGCCATTGACACCTCTACCTGATGCATGCAGGAAACACAATTAAAAGATTAGATGACAAAGACAATGTGGTAAATAGCCTCCGCCTTGTCTCAGAGTTTGCATTAAGCCTTATTGTTTGCCAGCATTAGAGGCAATTATACTGACAATTGTTAAGCAAGCCTCCACACTCATTGTGCTAATTAGTGTGTAATCGATGGGGAAATGACAAGGAGCTCAGACTGGACTGGTTTGCACTGTATAATTGAGCCGCTGCAAATTTCTCTTGAGTGGGGACCGCGGCCTATTATGCAATCCAGTGAGAGGTGAGTAAACACACCACCAGGAAACTACTGAGCAGCTTTCACACAGAACCATCTTTGGATTCAGTCAGAATGAGCACAGGATGCTTATATATTTAATACCTTAAAAACTAGGTGTGTAAGAAAATATCGATTCAGTAAAATATCGCGATGTTTCATTTGACAATACATGTATAGATTTGAAATGTTGCCGCAGCGATATTTAATTATAGATTTCTAAGCAAACATTGATCACTTCCTTTCGTTTTTCACTCAAACCTCAGACCACTTGGTGGCAGTACACCCTATTGTGCCTCTATGAGCAGCTCTACACTGCAGCAAAACAAAAAGATCTCACCAGAACCATCTTGTGGTAAATGTAAATCTGATGTGAATTCATAAGGCTGGCAACTGTTGTTTTTACATAGCAAACTAAGGCATTTGCAACTCATTTTAACTAATGAACTAAACTGAACTGAGAAGCTGTGTTAAGTTGGTGCTACTACCATTAAAAAACATGAATTTCAGTACTCTGTGGCTCATGGAAGAACAAGTGAGATCAGACACGCAGCGGTATGTGTGCGCACCCTGCAGAGCTTCAGTCAAGATGCTGAAGACGTTTGAGTCAAAGTTCTGCTGAAGTTCACAGCAAAAGATTCTGATTCAGGGATCTGATGGATCAGCGTTCTCCTTCGCCCTGTAACACTCATTATTACATAAGTGCTTGTGGAAAGGTCAAGCACCGTTCAGGTACCTGAACCGTTTCAATACTGGTTTGGCTACATAGCAGTGTTGGAAACAAACAGCTTTTTATTTACTCAATCATACATATGAAACATTACTGGTTACGGCACATTTATTCTGTGTTTTTTTACTATGCTGAAAAATATTTTGTTATACAAATCAGACAACATTGAGTGTTGAAAAAATATTTCCTCAATTACTTAAAGAAAAGAACCATGATTTTTTTGTTGCTAAAATCAACTAGTGATACAATGAGAAACAGTTGCAGTGCTAAAAGTTCTGATCATTAAATAAAATGTATTTTACCATTTTATTTAAGTGAATGATGTATTAATATTTGGATAACATTTTTTCCAATTGAAAATAAAAAACAGTGAAATATTGTCTCTGGTACAGTCTTTGGGAGATTTCGGGATACGTATTGTTGTGACATGTGTATCGTGATACATATTGTATCGCCAGAATCTTGCCAATACACACCCCTATTGAGGACCCACTCTAATGAAAATTATGTTTTTAACATGTTCTTGTGGCATTTTTCTCATGATGGAGGACATATATCAGGAAAATTAAGCTTAAAATTGCATTTCTGACAATTTTTTTACTCTAATTGTTGCGAATCAGGAGCAGACAAAAATAAAATAATAAAAAACTAATACTGCTGTTCATTTTGTTTTTACTCCTGGAATTTTGGATTGGGGTTGTGAGGGGCTATAAGATAGCAGGAGAGAGTTTAAACAGATGGATGATGGGAAGTGGGGCAGGCTTACTCCACGTTAACAGTCCCCGTCCACAATACAGAGCTGAATTTCTAATAAACTGCTGCCGCTCTGCAGAAACTATGTCCTAGAAAACGACCTGGAGTGAGCCGAGACCTTCACCTTGAAGTGGAACAGGGTTTGCGAATGAATTTTGCCAATTAAGCATCTCGCAGAAAGGCCCACTGAAAACAAATGTTTAGGCGAGAAATGTCTGCTGATACTGGTGTTGCCATACAGAAACATTACATGGACTTTCATTGTCTTAATGAAATTAAAGCAAATGGAATGTTATCTGACTGCAGCAAATGTGGCATAAATCAAGCATCCATGAAAAACACTTATTTAAAAAAAAAAAAGATTTGATTAAAAGTCTTTGTTGTGGGTTTGCATTAACCCTTCAGGTGCTGGCGTGGATGGAGGATGCAGCTAATGGCAAATCTGAAGTGTCCATTAGTCCATACAGGAATGAAGTTAAGTGACTATGACAGGGGCACTCCCTCAGTTTGTTGGGCTTCTTTTGTGACCCGGTTGGTTGTCCTGCACTTTTATTCACAGCCGGTACAAAAACTGGGTCAAAGGTCAGACATCCAGAGTGCCGTGGTTTCCATGGTGATGTGGCCTATTAAGGCCAGGCTCATTGGCCTCTTTAACGTGCTCTCGTACACAAAAGAACTATTAGTGCAAAGAGGGAGAGAGGGCAGGGAAGAGGGGAGACGGCGCAGGGGAGGTCCAAACGACACAGCGTCCAGGTTCCTACAAGTTCTCCAAGAGGATCCTGAATGCTGACTCTGCTCCTGTCCTGGTCTGACATGCATTTTGTTCAGGGAGGCTGCTCTCAAGGACAATGGAGTTTGCTGAATATTTCTGGCATACGGAGTGAAAAAAAGAACGCAGATTTCTTAAAGAGCAGAAAGAGCCTGTGTTACAAACACAACGTGAAACTTATAAGACTTATCACATAGACCAAAGGAGGAGATCGATACATGGCTAGATAAACTGATATCACTGTATTTAAGCATTTTAGTGACATATGACATCCAGAATTGCCGCCCCTGATATTCTACCTGCACCCCATAGTGGGGTTGACTATACCCAAGTATACTTCATATAAAAAATGTTGGGCATACTACTTTTGGCTAAGGTATAACCAAATAAACAACTGTCAAATGGTTAATTTTTACATGTTCTGTGAAAGAATACAGGCTCACCAAGAAGCCAGACCATATTTCTCACTTCATAAAGTGAATTTAGTTAACTGAAAGCATTAAAAGGTCTTTTCTTTAACCCTCTGCTCCCACAAGCTTGCAGTAACGGTTTGCATTTTTGCAGTTATTTGTTTTTTTTCCTTTCTTTTACTCGGTCACACAGCCGCTGCATCTAAAGTGCTACCAATAAAGCTAATACGCGTGCTCGAAGGAAGCTGCAGCTGTTATCAGTCCAACTTGTTGACTCTCAGATAATTTTAATCAAACGGTTAAAGAAGAATGAGGTTACAGTCAGCTACGAGTGAGACTTTGGAACCCAAACCAGCAGTAGGTCACATAAAAAAAACTCACTGTATAATTACACGCAGCATAAAATAATTGTGCATCTGGCAAATGCGAGGCTATCTCATAAAGACAGAGAAGAAGAGTGCAGCTCCATTCACGTCAATTAAGTAAAGTCGACAATGTGGGTGTTTTTTTGTACCTCGGAGATCTACTTCCAGTCGTGCACCAGTTTCTTAATGTCAGTGTGATCTGATCAAGTCAAGCTACACCTAAAAATGTCACAGATATTGTCTTTTTTCATATCCTGCTGTATTGTTTTGTCAGTCGCACAGGAACACAGCTTTTTATTGTTTGGGGAGTAGCCTGGTTTCATTTAAATTTACAGCCGTAAATGTCTGTATAATTAACTCCAGAACACAAGGTGGTTACCAGCACTTGGCTGGATGTTTACAGTAAAGCTCAAACTTAGAAATCAAATGTGTGTCTGGATATGTGTGTGTCTTTGGCCTTCGCCAATGACACCCAAGTGAGACCTGGATTTTTCATTTATGACCAAACACAAATTGACTGGAGACAGCATGGGTTAGCATCATAAAGCAGCGTTTTGTTGCCAAAGCATTTAAAGGGGACATAATAGGTCTGAGCAGTGAACATACCACAGTAAGGTAATCACTGCAAATGCAATATAAAATCACAAAAACAACCTTATTTAATGTCATTTTTCATGAAAAATTGAACATTAAAACATTTCACATCCTCTCCTAAAAGCATAAATGTGACTATCCACTAAAGGGGATTATAGGTGTTTACATACGCATTTTTAAAACTTTTTTTGGTGGTGGTGGTGGGGGACTTACAGCACAGGCAGGAGAAGTAATAAAGCATCTTAAAGGAAAAAAGCACGTTTTAAAAAGCTGAGGTGGGCATAAGTGGGCGTAGTGAAAAAGGCAGGAGAGGGGAAAGAAAAAAAAAAATCTAAATTAAACACATTTGTTTCTGCTCTCACATACCACAAGTCTTATGAAAACAGAGGGCTGATTGTGTTCACTGTGCAAGTCTACCCCCTCCTTCCCCTCTGTCTCTTCACCACCACCCAACACCACTCCCCCAACCTCCTGTCCTGAGCAGCAACCCCCCCACCACCACCCGTCCCCGCACACACACACACACACACACACACACAGCTGCCTGCAGATGCCTCCTGTGTTTGCTCTCCAAGTGCAAAGGCGCAGGACTCCAGGCCCCGCAGACTGCTGGTCCCTGCCTCATCTCAGTTTTTACTACCTGACATCCATATCACCCCACTGCTAACTCCATACGCTCAACTCTTCGACCATTCCACCTCAGAAACACACACGCCCATTAAAATGCCACAGGTATGTTTCAACAGTCCTTCCTGTTACACTGCCGCACAACTACCCAAATGAAATGCATCACCCTCTCCACAGGAGCACTTTTAAAAGGGACAATTCTAATATTGGGAATAAAACAAATATTAAACAGGACAACACTGATAAAAAGAAACTTGATAATTTGTCATGTTCTTTGCTTTTCTGGTGCATTTTTAAATCCACTTAAAGCATTTCTTAAATCTAGTTTCAGACCTTTGAGTTGGGTGACACAGCACAGAGCAGGTCACCAGCACGTTTCCATACTTGAAATTTGAAAAAAATTCATAACTTCCACTCTTTTTAACCGAAACGCCACTTTAAATCAGTTTATTTCTTCATAAAAAGTCAGTGATTTGTGTTTCTGCTCCCTTTCTGTTTGGAATGACTATGCAACCAGCTAAACACAAATCCAAATCTATCTGGAACGTACATAGTTCAACCAATGGTATTCAAATAACTATTATCCTAATTATCCTAATATCCTTTTTTTAAAATCAAAGTTCCTCTTTATTAAAATGTATTGTTTTAATTTCCTCCTTTCTTTTTTTAATCCGTTTAATTTCTTTTTGCTATAAAATGCTATGGTTAGCTAGTTATTTATCTGGGAGTGAATCTTGATTTAATAATGTGGAAAAAGCTAATGACTCTGTCACAGCTATCTTGTTTATTCAGTAAATAGTATTTTTTGAACATAAACTGTCAGGGGGGGTTTGTCAATAAAAAAGACCTCTTTTAGGCCTTAGTTTGCACTCAAGGCTGAGCTAGCTCTGCTAGTGCAAAAAGTACATTTTCTGCAATTCGTCGTAAAAGGGAGTCGTCCTTTTTGGATTATTATAGCACGAAGGGTAATAAAACGTTTCTGAAACAGCCATGGAAATCCAAAGAAAATACAATAAATAATAAAAGCCAAGACATGACTGACATTTAGAACATACAAAAGGAAAACCATCTACATACCAAAACCAAAAAATAAAGGAAAAACAGAACAAAAAATACACCTTTTTAAAGTCTTTCAAGAATTTGGATTGCTTATTTATAAGTCTTTTTTTGAGCCACTTTTCTGATCTATTCGATTTTTCAAATGTTGTCCTATGTATTGGAAATTCTGCTAAACTAAATCTCTCAGTCCAAAGATTGGCCTCCAGGCTGTGAGATAAAGCCTTAAGAGAAATCACAAGGCTGTAAGAGCTTGGTCATGCAGGCCTTTTTCTTCTCATCAGGTCTCCCAAAAACAAACATGAATTTTAAGATATAGGCAGTGGTTGGACAAAGTATGCTTTTGTATCATTGAAATAAACAGAATGAAAATACATTGTTATATAACTAAAAGGAGAAAAAAAAAACATTTGTTTCAGAGTTACTTAGCTTTGCAGGCAATGAGTTAAAAACATGCCTTAATGAAATTAACCAGAACCACTGAGACCTCACTGCTGGTTATAACAATGTATACAGCTGCTGCTATCTTTCACCCTCAATACAATCTAATGAGAGCTGCAAGGTGATAACGATCAGGGGCTGCTGTAAATATCAGATTCCCAGGGACAGAGTTTAGGAGAGGCCCCTTTCAATTACACAGTATTCAGGAATGTAGAGCATAAACCACAGGAACTGCAGCTGAAAACAAAATGCTCCCATCCCATTTTGAGTGCCGAGCTTCCTCCAATCAGCATAAAAAAAGGAGAATGGCATTAAAAAGAGTTAAAAAAAAAAAAAAAAGAAAAGCTGTTTCTGCAAGCTCAGTGCTACAGAGGCAACAAACTTTGCCTCGATTAAATCTGCGAACTTCTGCAAACAATTAAATGTTAACCCATGGACTGTAAGCTGCTACAGAGAGGAAGAAAAAGAGTATGGGATGGAGGGGGGAGTGTGACTGAGAAGAGAGAGAGAGGGGTTCTTGTGCACAATTACAGCAGGGATTTATGGCCTGAGAAACAATTTATAAATCACAGCGCCTGAGCTAATGTGCTCCAGATTGTTCTCCATGCAGCTGCAATTTTGGTCTGCGTGAAACGGCATAATAAACCTGGCTGGAGGATATGTTTGGGTGGTGGCGGGGCAGGGAGGAAAGTGGAGATTGTGGGTGGGGGTCTGAAAGTTTTGAGATGAACAAAGAGTCTGACAGGGATTTTGCTGAAATACAGTTTTTGTGATGTGAAGTTCTTACAGAAAAGTTTAGCATTTTGGTTTAAGGATGCTTTTCTGGATCTATAGTGCTTCATCCCAAAAAGTCCACCTTAAACTTTCCCTGCTAGACTGTTAATTACACTGTTAATGTGGATCCAAGATGGATTTAGTTTATAATAGGAAAGAACAAATGTTGCAAACTGATCCCGTCATTGTGGCTGCAGGCTGGTGTGGGCGAACGGATCGGATGTGCTGAGGGGAAGCCTGGGCTTTTGTGGCCACTCAGCCAACTGGCCCTGAACCTTGACCTCCGACCCTTCACCCAGGAGGGAGGGAGGAGGGGGCCAACAAAGCTCTGAGTGGCATATGAAACTAGACACTCTGTGGGGAGAGAGTGTCTGGACAGGACTCGAGTAACCCCATTAACTGCAAAAAAAAAAAAAAAAAAGATTTATGGCTATTTATTCTCCACTTGCAAATTTGGACAAGTAAGGAGACGAACAGATCAAGCAAGCAATTAGAGGTGTGCACCGTGTTGCACCTTGTCTACTTGCCAATATCTCTAACTTGCGCGAAGATGGGGAAAAGTGCTGCATAAATAACAACTGCGCATTGAGCTGGGATTACCAGCGGTGCAAACATGTGCCAAAAGTTTGCCTGTGACTTAAGTGAGTTCTGCTTAATATGAACAGCATGAGCGTGCCTTCAGGTGGGCTACGGAGTCAGTGACACATATTCATCATGCTGCACCTTTACTGGATTTTAGACAGGATTAAGCAAAGCACGCTGGGATTAGTATACTGTAAACAAAAACAGGGAGCCATCGCTTGACGGTGAATGTGGTAAATGCAAGCCTCCTTCCATAGAACGCTGAAAGCCACTGTAGTATTTAAATCGAGCGAAGAGGGTCCAAGACTGAGCCAAGCATTCTGTAGCTCAGCTGTGAGGCTCTAAGCCGTTGCCCTAGGGTCTTTGTCCTGCCTTTCAGGGCAAGTCTGAGGTAGTCAAAGACCCTATTCATGACCAGCACTCCCCCTGCCAACACACCCATACAGCCCCAGTCAAGTCAGCCGAAAGCTATAGAGCCCTCCCATTTCACACGAGAATCAGACCTGCCCCTAAAGCCTGCTTCAGGGATTTCCAATAGCAAGCTCCTCCAACCCGTGTACAAATCAAACAAAGGGGTTCCTTAGCCTAGTCCATGTCATAAATGGTTGATTAGATCAGCAGAATAAAAAAAAAAAACATTATATTTTACATAAAATTAAACATTTGAGTGATTTAATACTCGCGCTGTGGAAATCTACATGTAAAACTGCCATGTCGGACAGGAGATTCACCTCGGTGTAACAGATGCTTTTTAGGAGAACCATCCCAAAGCCCATTCTGAGTGCATCACATGATAAAATCATTAAACAAAGAAACCAAATCATGCTGATTATCTGAGGGCAGGGACCGCGGGGAATCCCGCTATCACTGAAGACCGTCTTATGTCTCCAAAGCACAAGGCCTGCAATCACAGCCGTTAATCATGACTAATCCAGAACATTACCTTATAATTTCAAATGGACCTGATAAGGTCAGGAAAAAGGGATGTCCTGAGGTAGGAGGGGGGCAGTGTGAAAGCCTCGACCCCCTATATAGGGTTTTTTATTGTCTTTGCTGCTTTTGCTGTATCTACAAGTCTGGTTCAAAACAGGGAGGCTGTGCATTTTACACGGCCTGCGCCTTGTCTTGGTTTTAATCGAATTTGATTCACTGGAGAACATTGTGACTTCCTAACAAGTACAATTGGTTTACGGGGTAAAAAAGGGGGGGAAAGGGGCACTACAAGGTGAAATCATTACCAATATTAGGGGGGGGGAGCAGCCTCTTCTCATGGGATCATTTTAAACGTGTGTCACTGACCAAACAAATGAAAGCACCAAAAACAAAACTATTCTGCCTTTGAAATAACCAGAACATATCTAGTGACCAAGTTTGTCATTGAAAGAAATTGGTCACAGTGAAAACAAATGTGAAAGAGGTAGGCTACATATTAAAATTTAAGTGATCAATTATGTTAATTTAAAAAAAAAACAGGTTAGTCTTTATCATTTAACCTTCAATATGTAACGTCTGTACATAAATAAATGGTCTTAAACAACGTAAACTTGTTTTACTTCTTAGAGATAAACTTCAGTTTACAGAAGTCCAGCGAGTCTCTACACGTAAATATTTTGAAAAATACCCTTAAATTCCAACTCCGATCATTTTTTGATATATAATACCATTATGACTATGCAGTTTTTAACCAAAAATGACATGTTTTTAGATTTTGGCTAAAGATTGCACAAAAAGTTAAAAGACCACTGGGAACAATTTTACAATTAAAAACATTTAGTATAATTTACAGAAGAACTGCTGTAATGTGATATCAGCAGTTTTTTTTTATGATTATGTATCCCAAAGTAGGAGATGCCCCAAGATTCTCTCTCCTATTCTTGATGTGATGTGTATAAGGTAGCTTTCCCAAGCGGCAAAAACGGAAAAGCATGATTTATAACTTCTGCAAAAAGAACAGCTGCTCTGCTTGTGCCGTCAACTAAACTGATCCAGGGCGGATATCCATCCACTTCTTAATTTAGTGTGACCACTACAACCTTACTTATACTATATGCACAGAGTACAACATGGCCCTTAAAAGACCAGGTGGCCTTTCCATGACCTGAAGCAGGGCCTGATTTAAATCTTTGCTGTGCTGATGCTACGTGTGCATGATCTGATATCCCCCAGTCTGATTGGCCTGTGACTGTGAAGGAATGATGAGGCATTGTGGTCTATGACAGAGAAGCGTTGCTCTGTGGGAGACAGAATCCCTCTGATAAGTGAGTGCCTCAAGGTCTGGAATCGGGCCCACCTTAGGATAACATCCTAAGGAAAAGCAGCACCCGTATCTGCCCCAGTTTATGCTCCCACCATCACATCTCATCAACAATCGCTCCTCCTGCCGGCTCTCTTTCTCTCGCTCTTTCTCCTGCTGCCTGCAGTGCCTAAACTGAAAACAGCTGGTTGGAATACCAGACTGATGAAACCCTGTTTAGAGCTTTTGTTTTGTTTTTTCTTTGTCTTTTCTTCCTTCTGCACAATCGTATTTTAATAGCATGGCACTGAGAGTTTAAGGTACAATTACAGCAGGAAAGTTGAATTTTAAACAGTCACAGGCATGGGGGGGAAAGACCACAACAGACACATTTTTAGGAGTTTGGATTTCATAGTTTGGCACTTTTTTTTTTTTTTACAATCACTTCATCAGAAAGTGAGGTAAAAGTGATATATGACTGTTAACTGATCAAATGCTGACTACAGATTCCTGGCTTTTACTTCCTAAGAATCTACTCATTCTTTTGGTCTAAAGTGAAAGTAAACTTAACATTCAAAAATGTGCTACAGTGTGTAAACATGCTAGTCAGTGTGGTGATAAACGTGATGAGCTCTGTCCTTGTCCACCAACTGGTTTGCATATACAGCTCATGAACCATTTGGGCAACACATATTGATTCAACGATGTTTGAATAAAAAGACTGTAAATAAATAAAACGTTACTTTAACTATTAGTTTGAAGTGTTTCATGACTGAGGGTGTTTTTTTGCAGGACTGCAAATCCAGGGGCCCAGCCCTCCCAGTCTGCACTCGGACTCCGGGGTTAATACCACGGAACAGACAGAACTAAGCTGGTATTCACAAAACACATGATACATGACTCCACCCCCATGCCTCCATCTTCCAGTTGTAATTCCCTGAAAAAAAAAGTTTTTCTTTTAGGATAATTAGCAGCTGTGGAGCAGTAAAAACGAACATGTTTTGGGTTTCCTGCACTATCGTTCTTTCTGTCATGGAGTTGTGAGCGATGGTTATCCATTCCAGTGAGGTTTGCAGAAAAGCAAAGGCAGTGCCTTTTAACTTTCGCCTAACACCTTAATATCTAAATCTGCAGCAGGCGATGGAGGCAAGGTCGACAACATTTCATCACTCCTTGCAGAGATTCTTGGGAGAACTCAGATGTGTTACAGTTTGAAATGTAACACACTGGCGTTGTGCAAGGCAGCTCTGGCCAAACATAGCAAATGAGAAAAACACATAAACTGATTTTTAAAAAAATCGCACATATTCATCTTGGCACATCAAAGGGATTCATTGATGTCACTAAACATGGGGAGTCTGCGGCTGGAGAGGAGAGATGTTGGTTATCCTTTCCTCAAAGGATGCAGAGATGCTCCTGATGGGCCCCCTTCGCTCAAGAAGCCAGAGAGCGGTATAAACAGAATTTCTAATGTCAAGCGGGCAAGTGGGTGGGTTAGGTAGCAAACTAGCGGGCTATGGCGAAGCGGGAGGAACTGACGCCAGCTCATGGTCTCCACAGAGACTGGAGAGGGAAGAATACAGACCGGGACTGACACCATTTCACACAGAGATGTTAGCAGAGAAGCATGAGCATTCATGATGAAAGGGAAATGCAAATGAAAAAATATTCATGTTTGCACAAAGAAGGTGCTTTAAAAGTATAACCACTGCTTTTGTGCCTCACTCGATTATAGTGGTTGAAATACAGTATAGCCTTTTTTTTTACTTTTACCTTCCTTAAGCCTAAGCATAAAGATCATTATCAGAAAGGAACAACTCCAGGCAAGGGTTTTATGCATTTCTGCGGTTGCTTGGAGTCTGTTCCTAATTAAATAGACTAATGTTGATGTGTTTGGGGGTGAAAAAAATCCTTTAAAAACGCAAAACTAAGTCAGAAACATTAGGTCTGTTGACACAGCGCTTGGCCGAGAAAACATTTGCGTGCTAAGATTCAGGAATACAACACCAATGGTTGTCAGAATGTGAGCCAGTACACTGTTCCCTCTGTTGCAAAATATCCACGCAGGCTTCACCTGAACGCCACCCTCCCCTCCCCTCCAGTCCCAGCCTCATCCACCACCATCTCCTCCCCACTTCAACCCCCCTGCACTCACAGACTTCGCACAAACAAACGTACGGCACGCATGGCTGCTTGTTTGCTCGTACGCACACACACAGCAAAGATGAGTAAAGTGCCAAGTGAGCCACCTGATGAAAAGACACCTCCACACAAACAAGCTTTGCTTATGCAGGGAGAGGCCCCTTTATTCTGCCGGACAATGTCTGTGTTGACTTTTCTTTGTCCGCACATTTTTGAGCACTAAAAGCAGCAGAAAGAATGGCAAAAACAAGAGAAAAGAAATCAGGAAGGCATGCAACCCTCGCCACTGACATGTTCAGACTTATACAAGCTCTCTATTCCTATCTCCAACTCCCAACAATTTTCTATTCAGCAATCATGCTCTGGAGTTTGAGTGTGTCACCACATATTTGATGAAGATATGTTTGAACGGCCTGTCTCACTCTCGCTTACTTGCAACCTCTCACACATAAGAGACATTTCGACCTTCGGTGAGGATGATAATGATGAGGTGCTAGTGTTATCCAAAAATGGCAAGAAGGGTGACAAAAGGTTGGCATCAAGCAAAGTCTGGCTCGAGTCCCACCTGGACGGGACAGATGCAAAGCTGGAAACTGACAAACAATGTTTCGGATTTGCTCGGAGGAAAGAACAAAAAAATGCACTGGTGCTACAACGTACACCAGAAAAGTCTGGTGGAACATCTCTGCAAACATAAAACCTCCTCCTCAGCTCTCGGTGGATTACAACGGAATGTCAGCTCTGAACGGGCTTTAAATCAGTTATGCTTGGCCCTCAGGGGAGCCCTGTGCTGATCCCATGTAGGCCTGTCTCTCATTGCTCACGATGGAGTTGGCACATCCAAATTTTTCATAGAACTTGGCACCTGAATGTTTCATCAGTGAGCAAATAGTAAAAGAAAAAAAGCAAAAGTGTTACATAGTAAAGGTTGAGCAACAGCTCACTTTTTGCAAAGATGCAAAAAAGATCTAAAAGTTCTCTAACGGGACAAAACATAGTTTCAATTTAAATCCCAAAGAGGGGGAAAAAAAACTTCTTCTGCAATCCCAAAAATATTTACTGAAAGCTATAAAACAGCAGCTCTCCACCTAGAAATAAAAACAAGTGGATTTAGTTGCGTGGTATTAATCACATGATCTGCTTGTCAGGGATAATTTTAATGTGTCTCGTGCAGCACAAGTACAGCCACATACCGTTCTATGCCCATAAAACAAACCTGTCAGTCACAGCAGGGTTTTCACAGCAGCACAGACTCATAAAGACTTTGCAAGCACTACAGTCGTTTGCATCTGAAGATTGGAGAGGTGACGGCATCCATTTGCTCACAATGCACATTTTATCCCCCATACTTGGTTAGCACGTTTCCCGCAATGATTGTTGGCCAAAACCCCGGCTGATTAGATCAGACTCTAAGGATCCACAGGTGTAAATAAACCCAGCATTCACTGTTCAAGCTCTTAAACAACTGAAGTCTAAGACTAGAGGGCCTCCAATCAATCACATTCACTGCGCTCACTAAGTCAGTAGGGCAGGGCAATATGGAGACCTTAAGACAACCACTAAGTATGCCAGCTATTGTCTGTCTGCTTGTTTTCTGCCATGTCGATGATTGACAGTGAGCTCCTTCTGTCCCAATGACCTCATTCCTCTTTAAAAAAAAAATATATATATATATATATAGAGGATTATACCTCCCAAATTTAAATTCCTTTTAATTATTTGAACAAATGGCTGGGGCATAAATAACTGATTTTTACATTTTTGGAAGACAAAAAAAAAAAAAACTTTCCTGTCAGAGTACATACATGATGGGAAACAAATATTGAGTAAGCTGAGTGTCTTTAATGTCTTTACTTAATGCCAAAGAAATGTCATATAAGAAAATGCAATCCCCACTTTTTAGACAGTTTTCCAGAAACCCTACCACAGAGAAGGCGCTGTGCATCACACGGTGTGGGGAGAGCGGCCATTTAGCTAATGAGCCCCAATGGAGACCTCCAATGAAGCCATCAAGACTGCTCAGAATGACAATGGTCAACTAACGCCTTTCTAATTGAATGGAAGGTGCGGGGAGGCGAGGGGAGCAGGCCTAAAACAGTGAAAAGGAGACAGAAAGGTGGGGGGTGGGAGAGCGGTGGTGGTGGTGCTGGGGAGGCTCTTTTCAGCCAGTTGTCTGCCAGGCTTTAACCAAAGTACATGTTTTTTTGGGGAGGGGGGTTGCGACAGGGCTGGATGTGGAATGGACGCAGCTCTCTGGCTGGGGATTAGCTCAAGGAAGTTTGCAGAGCCCCGTCTAAAATGTACCAAACAGGCCTCCATCCTGTGCTGCTGGTGGAACTTCCTCAAGCTGTGCATATTTACAGTCAAAGAAACTGCACATTACACGTCTTTGGGCCTTATAGTGGATTTATGCATGCTCATTTGAGATAAAACGCACCAATGCTAACAGCTTCTTCCTTTGAAAAACCTGAGCACACACATGGACGTTTGCAGGAAACAAACTAGAAGCACAACAATTGTTATTGCGTGCAACTTCACAAACAACCCGAAGTTGAACAACCCAATCAGCATCACTTCCTGGAGCTTGTCAGCCTTATCTGGACGTTAAAAGTCTCTGGACAGCGTCTGTCACAGACACGGCCTCTGATGTGTGTCAAAGCATCTACAGTGCAGGATATAACCAAAGGAACAGCCTTTTCCCCTGCGCTGTGTGCAGACACTCGATTGTGGGTTCTAACATTTACAAAGACGGTTTGCCTGCAGTCTGAAGGAAAGCCTAAAACCACACACACACACACACACACACACACACTCACACACAAAAGAAAGAAAGCAACCTTGTGGTAGAAACTTTAGACATACCTTGACTTCTAAGCTAAATATTTGAAGAACAGCAGCTTTTATGCTCCTAACACTGCAAGTCTCTATAGGAGAAGAGTGGTGACAGATAAGATCAGGTTTAGTGAGGTAAGGTCCAGGAAAAGTAAATAATGAAGATCAAGTTTGTGCGTTTGTTGGAAAGAAATGTTTTCATTTGGAGCTTTGGCCCCACACACAATGGTTAGTTGCCATATGTAAGTTTGGTGAGAGTGGGTGGCAGGGAGAAATGTATAACCCCTGAAAGAACAAAGAAAGTAGTTACAACAACTCCTTGAGAGGCCACTTGGAGGGAATATGGCGGTCTGGCAGTGCGCAAGGAACTTTTACGCACGGCTTAAGTTTTTTTTTTTTTTTGGGAGAGAAAGAAAGCAGATCCACCAGGACACTTACTGTTCTTGCCCCAGGAGACAGTGAGCCGTTGGATAGGTAGGGATTGGTGAGGTCTGGAATCATGAGGAACGGGTAGCCAGGGTAGTGGGGACTCTTAAAAAAGCCACCATCTTGCTGTCTCCTCAAGGCTGCAGGGACAGAGGGGAAAAAAGTTGTTAGGAGGCGCACCTACAAACTGTGCGTAAAAGAGAAGCAAAGCTTCACCTTCACTGAAGTACTCTCTTGTTTTCTCATAACTTTCTGAGTCTGGTCTGGTTTGGGGGCCCCTCTCTGCTTGCTGCAAGACAGTACAGGAGGGGGGGACACACTGTGAAAACTCTCCCACATTGGGGTGACTTGTTGTTTCTGCGCGCTGGGAGAATTTTAGAAACTATTTACCTCGGAGTCGGACGAACTGCTGTTGTTTTCCGACTCGTTCACGAGAGACGACTTCACGTCATCCAAGTCCCTCTCCGCGGAAACGTTTTCGGAGATCTTTTCCTCCTGCTCTCCTTCGTCTTTGAAGGAGATCATTTCATCGTTGGCCCCCAAGTCATCCCCGCCACCTCCGTTCAGTTGAGGCATTTCTGCACACCAGTGGATGGGCTCAAACAAGACAAAAATATAGATCGAAACTCTCAACGACTGTTTTTGTTTTCTCTATTTTTAGTCCAAACTGGTGCAGTGAAGCAACTACAAGAAACAGTTCATGTTTCAAAACTCCCGTTCCGTTCTGAATTCTCGGTCCATGGCGCGTTCATAAATCCACAGTTCAAATGTGGCGTTTGGAGCCGTGCGCGCAGCAGCTTTGCCAAACTTTCTCCTCAGTCGCAGCTCAACTTTGCGGTCCTTGGCGTGGATCTGCTCGCTCCTGAGGAATCGGGACTCTTCTCTCTCCCCTCACAGAAGCCAACCCAAGCGTCGGGGAGTCTAGATGAGAGCGAGCAACACGTCCGATATCATCTCCTAACATCCATATGTGAGAAGAAAAAAAAGAAAGAAAGGCGAAAGCGTAAAAAAGAGTGAGGAGAAACTCCGACTTTCTTCACTTCGGGAACACTTCTCCAAATTAAAAAGAAAAAAAAAAACAACCACAAAAAGAAAACCAAAAAAATCAATAAAGAAGGAGGGGAAAAGTTCTCTTAAAAATAAAAACAGAACAAAAAAAATAAAGAAATCAACGGGTCGCCTCTTCCCTCCACATTGCTGCCGGGGAATGCGCTCCGAGAACTACTTGGTTGTTGAAGTGGAAGAAAAAGCGCATTCGCTCCGTAGAGGAGGAGTTTGCGCTGAAAACCGACACTTCATTCACCGCCGCGCGCGCACCAGCTATTCTTAACCCCTTAAGTCACCGACTCGCAGCCTCCACGCACAGCATAAGTCAGGACGGTGACAAGTTAACGACCTCCTCGTTAATTAATATTGCTGGGTTTTGCGCTCGAGTCACGTGATCTGGCTTTAGAGCTGAAATAAAATCGTGCGCCACACAGGAGAACACACCGCCTCCAACTGGGTGAAGACGACAGGCCCGGTTTTAGTCACAAACTCATAATTACACGCTTCCAGGTAAATTGCACGCCTGTGCTTGCAGACAATGCGCGCCAACACCTGGGATAAGCTTTACCTATTGTGGCCACAACTATAGGCATGACAGTGAGGCAACAAGCTGCTGGGGGATTGTGTGTGACAGGACATGCCTGGCCCTCTCTTTCTCATCCCTTCTCTGTGGACTGAAGCGCATTGCTCCATTGTTGATTTGCGGAACAGGATTGTTGGGCTGGTTTTGCAAGCTGTCTTGGAAAGGACAGAGGAAGTAGTTCCTTTTTTTTTCCTTTCTTCTTCTTTTGTTTGGTTCACGTAGAGTGCTTGATCTTAATCTAACTAACATGAAGGTTTTCCTTGAAAAAAATTAAATAGAACTTAACACAAAATAAATCATTTATTTGTTTTCTTAGACCTGTTTTCCATTTCTGGCCCTTGACCTCAGACTTTACCATTTCACAAGCTGCCTGTTTCAGAAAGCACGTCATTGATGTTGTTGACTTGAGTGTCAGCAAGCTGAGGGTTGACTGACAATTCAGCACAGTCTCCATGGACCTCATTAGATCCCCTGATTCCTTCTGTGTGTGTGTGTGTGTTTGTGTGCACTTTAAAGCTATATATACTGTATACATTTTGGTTCAGCTGCTTTGTCCCACAATCTCAGTGCAGTTCCTAAAAATGCTTTTCATTTCTTGTGCTTGTTTGACTCGGATGGATTTTTGGCACCAGGCCCGCACACAGTTTCTTGGAGCTAAAAGTTAGAGGCAGGCACAGTTTTTTCTTTCACTTAAATCCCTCAACTCTCTTACAAAGAAACACACACACACACAGAACATGTGTACATTTTTCTGTGTGATTAAATTCATGGCTCCTACCCCAGCAGGTGTGATTACAATTATTTAACGTCCATAAAGCAAAGCCTTATGAATGATTTACAGAGATATCAAATATTAAAAACAAGCTAAAAAAAAAAAGATAATGACCACATTCAGACACAGCTGCCTAACAAATAGTTGAAATAATGACACCTTTTAGAAATAATAAAATAAAAATATATACATTTATAGTACAGTTGCAGAAACAAAATGTACAATTACCAACAAGGACCGGCTTTATGATGAAGCACATAATAATAAGATTTTAAGATTCCCTTAGTGCTTTGGCTCAAGAAAAATGTAATAATTGGTGAAAATTTGTTTTTTCCTTACAGCACGTGAAATAAAACGATCATTGTATTTTATTTACCCAAGCCTGCTTCACTTTGTTCCCTCTGACTGCCTTGTTTGGGAGAGATTGGCTTTAGCTTGGAGTTGATGAGGAGTCATGAGAGATGTGAACAGCCACAATCTTAGCCTGGGGGCAGATTGACTGGTGGACAGAAAATTTATTCAGAGGGTGCTGTCCCTGCATCTGCCTTACTTTGAAGTTGCTCTCTCAACTCTGGCAAGCCGTACGTGACTGTGTGTTCCGTTTTTTTTTTTTTTTTTTTCTCACTAAAGAGAATGTGAAAAAAAGCCGGGATGCGGCACACTCATGCCCGTGTTTCTCGGTGTATTCTGGTTTGCATGTTGTGATGGAGGAGAGAGCGCAGCAGAGGTTGGGAGAGAGATGCGGCGTGCCAATCCATACTTGCTTTGGAGAATTCAAGGTCATCCTTTCATGTCTTGCCAACCATCGGTCAATCATTCTCCAATCAGGCCGGTGCTTAATTTTGCAGTAATTCTCATCTCCTCGCCACGTCTCCCTGCTCGTTCTCTGTTTTCAGAAATGTTCAAGCAGTACGCTCTGATCTGCTGCAGTGTGTCCAACATGTTTTGCCAGGCCAAACCCTCCCTGTCAAGTTCTCTAATAATACCAGCTAAAGTGTGTGCTGGACATGTCAGATCACACAGTGAGCCACTGTTGCCTCTGTCTGTCTCACTTCAGGAGATTTGGATCTCAGTGATTGTCTCAGATGCAAAAGTCATGTTCTTTCATTCATCCATAAAACGTCTTTTTTCCTCTATCTTAAGCTAATCTAACCACTTCAGTACAACACTGCTTTAAAACAATTAAAACCGTAAGCAACAAACCCACATGTGAGCTTCGAACTGCAGCTTTTTTCTGCTCTTTCATCCAAATGTCCAAAAGGACAGTCAGTCATCAGTAGTTTGAGCTCAGATACAAAAACTATGGATCTTTTTGAATATTTCTTTTTTTGAATGACTTGAGTGGATCTTTTTGTTGCATCCTCCCTCTTGCTTCTTCCCTAACCAGTTTCTGTTTTCTTGTTTTTGGATTTCCCGCTCTACTGCACTCTTAGTTCATCTAATGAAGATCTGCCATTTCTTCTGTTCAACCATCTCTGCCTGTCTGTGCTGGTTATGATTCATCCAACATCACACCAACCATGACAATCCCAAGAATTTTCCTAATCTTTTTTTTCTTTAAGAAAAGGAACATTTTCTCCTATTTTAATGTAATAGTTTATTTAAAATGTTACATGATCCTTTTTGAATTTGTTTAATATTTTTCCTTTTGTAAAAGGTGACCTCATGCTGACCTTTACCTGTACTGTTTCTTTTCTTTTTTTTTTTTTTCAAACTGATTTGTCGTACAACCACGCATTCACTCCTAAGACACTTTTTTTTGTTGCTGTTGGAGAAAGCTGGAGCGTCCGGACAAAATCTACTTTTGCACAGTAAAAACACATAAACGCCACATAAAGAAAAGCTGGGAATTGAACCATGACCTTTTTTTCTGTGAACTGACCTTGCTAATGCAAACCTGCATATGAATGGATTTATATTTTTTCCAGTTTGTAAGAAAAGTGCTTATATTTTCTTTCCACATGCAGCTTTCAGACTATAAAAATGGCAGAATTGCAAGCATGTAGCTCACCTAGAGGTCACATCCAAAAACATCAGTTTATCAGGGTAATTACCACATGTCTTTGCCGTTTATTTATTCAAGACGTGGTGTGATCCCAACACACAAGCATGAAATATGAGCCTGCTGCCATATAGTCATTACAGAAGCATCAACAGATTTGCAAAACCTGGAACTTATCATTTGTTGTTTCAGGCAAAGGGCAGGCTCCAGCGCTGATCTTACTCAACTCTTTTGCATCATGACCACTCCAGATTAGCTCACCTCCTCAGTCATCAAAATAAGTCTAAATGGGAGTGCCCAGCACAATCATGGACCTCACAAAAATAACCTCATATGCGTTTTAATCCGCAGAAAGGTCCCCTTTCCAGGCTGGAATGGGCGTATATGGCATTTAAGACTTTGTGAGGTTATGATTAACTGACAGTTTTTTACTGCTTAAAAGGGTGTAACTAAAACACTAAACTGTGAACAGAATAAAAAATACATAAAAAAAGGCATGGCAATTTTATTTGTATAGTACCTTGTGTACACACAAAAAGGCTTTACAGAAATGCATTAGCAAGATGCAAAAAGATTAAGTGAAAAGAAAATAATGCAAGATAAACACAACAAAACTTTACTAAAAGTGCACTGAATGGAATTGTAAGAGATCAATATTTTTTGCAGAGGCTACAAGAAAGAGCAACATTTTGTTTTTTGGACCTAATTATACAGAAGGTCAAAATCTGAGAGTGCAGTGGGTTGCTGGTTCCATCTGTCCATCAGGTCTCAGATCTGCATTGAGAGATTTGACAGGTTTTCCACTTGCTCACCAATATAGACCCACTCCAATGAAAATTGTGTTTTTGACATGTTCTTGTAAAGACAGTTAAGATTAAAAATGCACTTCTGAGTTAGTTTTTTTGTTCAAATTGCTGTGGATCAGGAGCAGATCAAAAACATTTGTTTGAAAAGGCTACAACGGTCAAGCCACAAGCTACCTGCTCTGCTCCAGTCTGATGCATTCACTTGTAGACGACTAGATTCATGTACGTCTTTGTTTTCCTCGTCTGAGCTGGAATCTGAATAAAAACTGTACGGCTGGATAGCTCTGGTATTGCTCGCCATTTTGGTTGCACCAGAAATGCCAGCTCTTAGGCTAGTGGGAGAGCGTGTAAGATGGGTGACGGGAAGTGGGGTCCCACCCACAACCACAAGGTGAATTTCTGATGTACAGCTGTCGCTCTATAGAAACTATGTTCTAGAAAACAACACAGGTTCTTTGATTTTGCCTAAAGATGCCATAATCATAATTAAAAGACCGCTGGAAAAGCTTTAAAAAAAGATCCAAGGATGATCAAAGTGGGACTAAGTGATTTATGAACCAGTAGCAGCTCTTTTACTTCAATTCTGTAGATAACTATAAGGTATATTTCAAGAAAACGTTGACTATGAATAGCGAAAAAGTTCATTAAAACAGACTGAAAGACTGCTAAGATAAAAGTGCTCAACATGAAATAGATTTCCCCGCTGCATCACTGGCTGCATGTTTTAAGACAATGCATCAATGAACGGGTGAATTAATAAACAAGCATTGTCCTGATGACAGCAAATCATTGATTTTCCTGCCAAGGATGTAATTTCACCCAAAAAAAAAAAGAAACTTCAAACGTACCCAAGCCCAGCAGCAGGGATTCACGTGGCTGC
Source organism: Oryzias celebensis (assembly GCA_014656515.1). Classification (NCBI taxonomy): domain Eukaryota; kingdom Metazoa; phylum Chordata; class Actinopteri; order Beloniformes; family Adrianichthyidae; genus Oryzias; species Oryzias celebensis. Next base: position 15,813,109 of record BNCR01000009.1, read on the forward strand.
TGAGACGTACTCCCTCACACCTCTTGTCTGAAATACATGTTCATGCTTTTCTGTGTTGCGGAGGATGCTTTTAAGAAGCATTATTTCTGAGAACTTCAAAGCCTGCCAAAAGCACTCTCCTTTTCAAGTGTGCAGCAGCTTGAAAGAGTACTTATATTTTCCAAATGGACAGGAAGAGGCCCTCACTGGTATTGAGTTGATGCTAATGCAGTGTGGAGCTAGCTTTTTTTTTCCTTCTTTCTTTTCTATTTCTTTTTAAGGGTGACTCATTTTACTGCCCAGGAACACAACCTGTGTTAAAACTAATAGTCTTTTACAGGCTTCACTTTATATGTCCTTTAATTTCTCATTATTTTAAAGACAAGAAGACAAATATACTTTTCATTTTGCTGTGCGTCCAAATGGGAACCTGGCTTTTATGGCTAAGGGGAAAAAAACAAGCAGAGCCAACAATGCCCACAGGTCTTCATGGACACTATTTACAATGTTCAGCCTAGCAATCTAAGTACCATAATTGTCTGAAAAACCTGAGTCAGACTCTTTCCAGATGCTGCATGCAGGATTTGTGAAATTCCCTGGTTTTATTGATCCATTTATTACTTGCAAGGTCACAGTCTTCAACTATCTGTGTTTTCTCAGCTGAGGATGAACCGCAGCGCTCCTCTGAGGATTGGAGATCATTCCCCGTGATGTAAACCCTGCCCAAGTCAGAGGCCGTTGACTCTATTTAACACATCTACCAGAGTTTTTATGAGTATGACACAAACGAAATGGTTCGCATTATGTGTGAACCATACGTTCCGGCTCGGCATGCATGGCAGCAGACAGCTGGAGGTAACTTGAGTCCCTCGGTCACTTATCAGCCCTGGCATCCTTGCCATTTCCCATAGCCATCTTTAAGCCAGAAGAATCCAGTCTTTGTTTTCATCTCTATGTGCCCTGGGTTAACTCAGCAGCCCTGTGCTGATTGTTGCTGAGATATTAAAGAAAATGGTAGATGTGTCTTTGTCCATATTACTCTGTCTTGTGACTTCCAGGCTTTGTGAGTGTGCATGGATGTGTGCGAGTCCGTGCATATGCAGGCTTGTTGAAGTGGTGCTTGGGGTGGGGGGGGTTGCGTGTCTAAGTTTTAGGGAGCAGCTGCACCTGCCCTGTATGTCAACATCCAGGGTCTGGGGCAGACACTCAAGAAGAGAGGTGGCTTTCACTCCGCTGGCCTCCGTAGAGCTGCTTACTTTCCTAAAACAACAATGACCACGCAGCAGCGCCGGGCCACGGAGCTTTCAGGCTCTATGGGCTTGGCGCCTGCTCTGTGTGGCCTTGAGATTATCTGCCGACTGAGCCTTCCACATACAGCCTCATTGGACTTAGTCACGTCCCCCCCTTGTTCTTGTACTTCTAAAGTTTCCAGGATGCTTTTTGACTGTCTGTTTTACACATAAGAGGCAGGATTCCCCAATAGGATTGTTATGAGGTTACCAGGGGGGGTAGCGGAGGGGTCAGGGAGAAACTGTCAGTCTATTTCCTTTCTCTGGCCTTGGGAAACTGCACCACAAGACTTGTGTATTTTTAGCTTCCTCGCTGGTTTTTGTCTGCGTGTATCCACAGGAGAAGACCAACATGATCTCTGTCCAGAAGAACTTTTTTTTTTTCCTCAGGGATTACTTATCATTAGTGTTGTCTTTTTCAGACGGTGCGTTCACTGCCCGTAGGATGGTCAGCGCACAAATGAATTGGAAATATGCACAGGGCCTGGAAACCATCATCTTTATGTGTCAGTCTCTAAATCTCTCTTCCGCAGTATCACTGCACATGCCTCTGGACTGGTGGCTGGCTCACACTCGGACATCCACAGCTGGTGTATGCTGTTCGCATGTGCACATGGTTGTCAGATAGGTAAGGACAAAGCAGGCTGTTGTGTAAGCAGATTTTGACATCAAATGATCAAATATTTTACAGGATTTGTGTAAACTAGAGGTAGAGTCGACAGATTAAGTTGCAAAGTGAACAGGAACCAAAAAACATGTCGAGAAGTTAAAGGCGTGAGAAGGATTTTGGTGACAAGTAATAAAAGTGAAAAGAAAAAAAACAAAAAAACAAACCCAGTTCCTTCTTGATTCAGCTCTTACTGCAAGGTCACGACAGGTATTGAGCTATCGTGTTCATCTGAGACAGCCAGTTTCTATAAACCTGCTGGGCGGTCATGCTCATTTACATTCAGACTGCATTTACACAGAACATCCTGTAAAGCCCAGATGATGTTGCTCACTGACGTGTCTTACCTGCTGCACCACATTTCTTTCTGTGCTATCTCAGAGCCTATTGACAGCACTCCTTGTGAAGCGTGAACAAGTTGGCGTTCATCTGTATCTGTCGAAACAGTGGCTGGATGTTTGTTAAATAATCAAAGTGTAATAGGACCAATGTAAATGTTGGCTTACTACATCTCGAAACCATGTGGGCAGCCATCACTCTTTGTTCTCCGGCGACAGTCTCTGTTTGTCCTGCAGCTCGTGGAAAAGGCACAATACTTTGTGCAGGGGCTTGTACAGCACGTCAGCTGCTTAATGGGAAATCATAGAATTTATGACGTTCCAGCCAAGTCCATGTTCTGAAACAGCTAAAAAAGTTCAGTCAAATGTGGTTTCATGCACCGCTTTTCTTATATTTACAGAGTACACTTCCTTACTGACAGATAAAGAAAAAAAAAACTGGTTTCAACACACTTCACTTCAATTATCTAAACTGTTGATCTTTCTTTTTTTTTTCCACAATGCAATTATCACTCTGTGAATGGGAAGGTATGTGCTAAGAAAAATACGTTTTGGCTCACTTCTCTGTATCGCTGGACGCTGCAGCTGCGTGTGTGCAATGTGGAAAACAAACAGTGCAGTGCAGCTGGGTTTCTCAAGACAGCGAATGAGGGAATTTTAATCCCCCACTTTTTTTTCTTTCCCTACTTTGGCATCAGTTAGAGTTATTTGGTCATAAAGAAAGGAAAAGCACCTTACCATCTGAGAGGGATTGGGAAGGAAGAGAGCAAATGATGCCAGAACCCCTGTTGAAGACTTAGAGACGCAACAGGCCAGGAAATGAAATCCCCAATAGGTCAAAGTGCTCAAAACACAGAGGAGGCCAATTAACTGAGAAGGCGACACGTTTTGGGAATACCTGCACAGCTCCTGTAAGTCTGAGCACTGGGGGGAAAAAAAAACCCACAGCAGTGTGCAGAGCTGGAATTTAACAGTGATAACATTCAGAGTAACAGTTTTATCACTCCGAGGCACATAAGTGTTACTACCAAGTGCCAACTTACAAGTATCTCCTAACCAGGCCTGCAGTGTGCCTCAAAAAAACAAACCATCCAAGATCCTCAAACCATTTCCAGCTGTCACATCTCTACAGCAGTCTAAGCCCTAACCTGATATGACAGGGCGAGGCGAGGTGAGGGTCAGCCTGTGAGGAAGATTCATAACATGTAACCTAAACTAGGAGCATTATATCCATAATTGCCTGTGGTAGACAAATTAAGATGTTGTCGTGCTGCACTTTTTCGCTCTCATGTTACTCCCGTCACTTTCTCAGTTTACAAAACTCCATAAGTCTTTAGAATGAGTTATTGAAGTGACATAAAAACGTGTGTTCAGGCACCGAATAAGTACGCAAAAGAAATAACAAAAAGAAATACATTTTTATGCTTTAGAAAAGTTGTAGAAAAGACAGCATGTGACGTAGGATGACAGTGTCTGTGTGGTGAGCAGGTTGACACTGCTTTATCAGTCAGAGTTTAAGCAAAGTCAAAGCTATAGTCCTTTTGGATTATTCAAATTGAGCCATGTTAACATTTTTACTTTTTGTTATCACGCTGTTTTTTTCCCTTTAAATCTCAGTGTCATTCCATTTTGGAGACCTAAAGCAATGCATTGTGGGAAAAGCCATTAGAACCGAGGATTTATCTAAAAAACTTAGACTTTGGGACTTTGAGTCGTCTTTTTAAAAAGTGAACAACTGAAGAGAAAGCATCACATAAAGGGACATTGAAAACAGCATACTTACAGCAACATGGTGACATGTCGGCCAAGACGAAAAACAGAACATTTCAGGTAATTGCAACCTTGGAACATGGGAAATATCTCTGATTTTGTTTAATTAGATTCATGAGGAAGCTTCTAAATCTGGAGACGTAGTGAAAACTGCTAATGCACTAAATGTTTTATTTTATGAAAAGCTAAGTTTGCTCCTCCCTTATCCATCAATGAGTCATTGAATGCACGTAAATGGAAATATAAATAATGCACTTAAATTTAGCAACTAGCACACAGATCATCTCACCTGGATGACAGACTTATGCAAAACGAGCACTTTTGTTTCTGGGAATTTGTAGATTGCAAAGAGACAACATTGCAATGCAACAGTCATCTGGAATAAAGCTCAAAGTTCCAGTAAGCTCCATAAAAAAGACAAATGTGTCCCTGCGAATACCCAGGGAATAGCATGTCTACTCATCCCATTTTTTCCGCACACTGAGACAGAGGACAGGCTGCAGGCCTCGGAGCAGCTCGGCGCATAGTTAAAGAAAGGAAAAGGCCACACCTTAAAAACTTTCAATGAAAAGACTCCAATTTGTAAACAAAAACTTCTTCACATGTAGCTAAATATCATCTTATGTTCTGTGAGGGAACAAAAAATACTTTTTCACAGTCAGCACAGCACCTCATTTAGAACTTCGCTTTCATCAGTGCCTAAAGCTTCACGTCAGTGTGGTGGAGAGGCATCACAAAGTTCACGCAAAGATTTACCAGATTTTTCCAGTTTTTTTTTTTCCAGACTCTCCATCCAAGACATGCAAAGAATGTGAAAAAGTAAGAGAACTCCAAAAACAAACAAGACAATCAGATATATTCACTTTTGTCCTAGTTTCCTTTCCTGAAGTCTTAGACAGTGACTTGAACATAATAAAGAGGTATTGTGACACAAAAGAAAGGGTAAAATAATCTATTCTAGCATTAAAATGTCACTCCAATCATCTTTAAGTATAGTTTATGCAGGGCGGAAGGAGTTCATCGAAAAACCTCCTTTGAATTGTGCTTGGGACTGTTGGTAAGTAACTCTCAATTAATATCCCATCATCTCTTTGTTTACATTCGCTCCCGCTTGCTTCAAGCACCTCACAGCTCCAACCTAACATACCTGGTGCAACAAAGATTGTGCAATGTTGGAGCTATCCAGTTTGGAGGGAGATTCCAGCTCCTACAAGTAAAATTGAGACATTGATTGTTTTGTCTGCAAGTGCAATCATCAGATAAGAGCAGAGCGATAAGTCTTTGGCCCGCCCATTTCACTTTAGACATGAGCTGTTTCAAACAGCATTTTTTCATTTGCTCCTGATTTTGATAAAGAAATACTCAGTAATTCAGTTTTAACCATAAATCCTTCCACCATGAAAAAAAATGTCCCAAGAACTCTAAAAACATAAATTTCATTGAAGTGGGTCTTTAAGTTTCAAAAAGGAAATTTTTAGGTCTGTGTGTGATAATTTTTTTTAATCCTGCTTCACTATCCAACCTCTTACCTCCCCCCTTTGGGCTTTTAGGAGCATCCTGTGACCTCTGACCTTCTGGACAAAAGAGGCCAGGACATTTCCCAGTGAGTGCTGATGGAGCCAACAACAGGAACATGAGGGGTGCTCATGGGAAACAAACTGTTTATTGTGCAGCAGGATGGACACCTCGCATCAACTCCCCCATGCCCCAGTCATTCACTTTCACACACAGTCTCAGACAACATCTCCACACCTCTGCAGAGTAAAACCTTGTCAAACAACAGGTGGCGGTTTTAAAAGCCAAACCAGGATGCAGCAGTTCTGCTCAAATGTCATATTTTTGGAAGAAAGCGAGCATAAGTGCGAGCATCTGGCTGAAACATAACTAGAAGTCAAGAAGAATGTTTCTCCTTTAGCTGGGTCCCAGCATGTAACAGCTACACACATACTCCATGCATCATTTATTGTTAAATCACATGTTCTCTGTTGATCCAGCTGTTTCTGTCTCTCCAATGTCTAAAAACAGTAAGTTCATATTTACTACCCTATCTAGTTTGTTGGTAGAGCCACTGTTTTAAAGGAAATCCTTTCTTTGTCTGTTAAGGAAGTTTAGCAAACTGGGAAAACCTGAATTTACCACCAGAGCTCAGATAGCTATTAAAAAAAACAAACGAAAAGAAAACTGTGATAAGGCAGAGTCACCACTGAATGTATCAGTTAACACTCCACGCTGGTTATTACTAAAGCTCTGGAGACCTTCATTGCAACAGCGACGCAATAAAACGATTTCCAAAGCTGTCAGTCACTTTGCCAGATGTGTGGTGCAACAGAGAGAGTCGGAGGGCTCCAGGGATTTTGCTCTAAAAGTGTTTAATCCCAAAGGTTCTTTATGACCATACATGTGGTCTTGTCTGTGCTCCACATGATGCACATTTGAAAGAACTGGATCAGATGAGATGGGCACATGGAATCTCTTTGCTGTTTCTTAAGAGACAATGAATTATGACAATGTGAGAGGAATTAAAAATAGTTGGAGTTTAGTTGTGTAACTGAGATTGGCTAAATTGTGTGCTAGGAAAACAGGATTAATGCACTACTAACTGAAATTTAAGTTACTTTTTAAACAATGAAACTGGAGAAAGGATCTTTTTTTCAAACTTTTTAAGTTTATCATTTTTTAACACATTTTTTGATTCAATTAGTTGAAAATCTTCAAGTAAAATCCATTGCAAATGTGACAGAGGCTACAATGAAGTTTTTGAAACTCCCTTCCTAAGTGAGAACTTTCATCAAATCGATCAATTTCGGAAATTTAATAAGTACAAATTAAAAAAGGAGAAGATTTAAAGAACAATTCTGAGACTTTCCAGGTCAGAGGCCACCTTAACACCGACAAGCAAAATCAAATCACAGCTAAGGAAATGAGCCATGAAACTCTGATTGCTCCACACATAATGACTCTTTTTTTCCAGTTGCTTGGCTCAAGAATTATTTGATTGTGCAGAGTGCTGACTTCACTGCAAACATGAGCACTGCTTGCACATATCGCCTGTGTGCATAATCAAATCAAGACCACTGACACAAGGAGCGAACAAAATATCTCTTAGTATGTGAGAACAATGAAGCTTTGTTCCACGAGAGAGCTCTCAGAGAGCGAATAGACTGACCGAAGGTAAAACACCTCTGGAGACAGCGAGCCCGGCTTGTGCTCAGCATTAATTGGTTGCGCTTTTATTGGATAATTTCAACATTAGGAAGGCCCATTTAAGTGAATTTTGAAAATGACACTGAACATATCTGCTTTGTTTTGTTTTGTTTTTACCATGGGAAAAAAGGCTACTGAAGGGAACCCACTAAAGTGCAGACACACTGTTAACATAATTGCCACCAAGAGTGGACTGCTTCCAGTTATGCATTTAACTTTCATTCAGGGGAAAATTATATTGCAACAACAGCACCCTGAGCTGTATTCTTCAGAAGAAAGGGTCCAGTAATGTTCTCCGAAATTCTAGTCTGTCGGTCATACATCAGTTTGGAACTTGGAACACCAGTTTATGTAACTGAAAACGTTTGTTTAAAGGTGGGAAATTCCCTGTGAACATCAGTGATTAAAAAAAAAACACCCAATTAGGATACAAGAAAAGTTCCTACAAGCCACTCGCCAAGCAACTCCCAAACTGGGAGAAAAGAACGCAGAGTTTGAAACATACAGTAGCAAGATTTGAGAAATTTTAGAAGAAAGGAGCGAGCCAAAGAGGCTTGCCGAAGCAACGCTTCAAGACAACAAAGCGTGGGCTTGACTGTGGCTGGAAACCTCATGCTGATAAATTGCCTCTCCAAGTAGACAAACCTCAAAAAACAAGAGCCTAGCTGCACAAGAACCAAACTGCTACCTCTGCTGCTCTCTGAATCTGATTACTGGCAAGCCCTGAGGACAGGCAGGTCATTGAGAGCACGGAGATGAGCAAACAATAAGATATTATCTGAAGGAATCTTCAGTTTTCCAAAAGGAAAATGGTCCCTCTCAGTGTCACATTGAGGATAGGATCCTCAACCTGACACTGAATCAGCCATTTAAGAAGAATGAACACTGCGTCCCATTCATACTTACTCACTAAAATAATAAGAGCTCTTTTTTCACTCTTGTTAAAGACACATAAAGGGATGCTCATGAGGCGTTGCAAGACAAGGCTGCGGAGAAACCGGAGCATGCAGCTGATCCAGATGAATGTGCCTTTACAGTCATTGGATATTGAATGAACAATTCCACTGCCTCTTTTTTCCCTCTCTTTTCTATTGTACACGTGAAGAAAACACACGTTTCACTCTTTTGTTTGCTGATCAATTGTCATGCAAGTCGACATATGAAAAACACGGACTAGAGAGGAAGGCTCCAATAGTATTTTGTGCCGACATGCTGTTTTCTGTCTGAAAATAAGCCCCGTGAAAGTTTGACTAAGTTTGACTGCACAGACATTGCTTGAGTTCACACTCCCAAGCAAATGAGTGCAGGCCATTTTCAGTCTTGTTCTTTTCAAACAGTGACATCTTGTGGACACCTGGCCTCATACCACACACTGAACAAAGGTCATTAAGGTTAAAGGCCCACTCCAATGAAAATTGTGTTTTTAACATGTTCTTAGCGTTTCTCTTGCGATAGAGGACAAAAAGAACGAAAATGAAGATTAAAACAGTGTTTCTGAGTATTTCTTTATTCAAATCATAGTGATTCATACGGCTGGATAGCTTCAATATTGCTCACCATTTTTGTTGCACCGGTAATGACCGGTTGGGGCTGTGAGGGGCTGTAAGCTGGTGGGGAGAGTGTGCAAGTGTGTGTATTTATATATATAAAACAATCTCGGGATGCAGGGGTGGGCTTACTCCACCCCAACAGTCGTGCCCACAATTCAGAGGCAAATTTCTAATGAACCATGACAGCTCTGCAGAAATTATGTCCTAGAAAAGGACAGGTTTTTCATTTTGGCTAAAATTGGCATAATCATAATCAAATGACCACTGGGAACACTTTTACAAAAGATCAAAAGATGATTGGAGCAGGACTTTGAGAATGGGTTAAAATATGAGGAAAATTCTGTTGGTTTACTTCTCTAAATGTGATGCTTTTCATACGTACTAATACGTGAACAGGGTTACAACAAAATGCAATGTTTGTTTTGTAGTTGAATTTTCAGTGTAAAACAATCCTTTCAACCAGGATTACCTGGTTTGACCTTTTTACCCTGTACTGTCAAAAGATCATGTTTCATTTTACTTTGTTAACCGGTGAATGTAAACGTGTGTATTGTTTCGTCTTTCCTGTTGAGTTGTAATGTGATCTCTCCACAGTGTACCTTGTTTTTATAACTTGGCTCCTCACTTAATAACTGTTGCAAATGTTACCTGTGCAACTGAACGTGATAAAGGTGTTAAATGATGAGTGACTATACAACTTTGTGATAAACAGCACGTCAAGCAAGCCGAGGGTCCTCAGAGCCTTGACAGTTTAGAAACTTTTCAGAGGATCTTGCATTTTTTTTTTTTTTGGGGTGTGTGTGTGTGTGTGTGTGTGTGTGGGTGTGTGTGTGTGTGTGTGTGTGTGTGTGTGTCAGTGGAAGGCGTAAGGCATGAGTAATGAAAACTGGTCACCTGCTATGTGGCATGGTGTGCGAACAATCTCCTCCTCTAAAAGCTAGAGGCGTTGCAACCAGATCAGTAGTTCTCAAATACAGGTATTTGTACTCCCGAGGCACTTGATGGCTCAATAGGAGCAACTTAAAAAAACAATTTCCTGCTTAAAAAACACACAAATCAATTACATATTTAGTCACTGTTAGTTTACAGAGCTGTTCTTGTTCAGTATAGTATTTTCTTAAGAAAAGCATTGTAGATTTTGTAATAAACCTTCACTTATGCTTGGTTCTTTTTACGTGTTTCAGTAGTTCAAGTAGAATAAAAATAAAATAAGATATTTAGCTTTTTATAGTTTTTTTTTTTTTTTTGCTATGTTGATTTTTATTTAAACAAAAAAAAAGTGTCCTTCGATGTTGTTTCTCTTTAAGCATCTCATTGTCTTAATGCTGTCAAGGCTTTTACCTATGATAAAGCACTTTTCTTAAAAGATGAGCTGCCTTGTACTGATTAGGAACTATTTGGCTCTACTTAGAGGGGGTACATTTAAGGGGGAAAGGAAATAAACATCAATCTGTGAAAGAAGAAAAAGCAGAGAACAACAAATATCCTTTAATATTTGCTAGGAGATGTTACAAATCTTGATGAGTGTGTGGTGACTGGTGCAAATGCCTCAGGTTACCGACCCCTAGTTCTAAAGGTCTAGCTGGTCAGTAGCTTCTTCAGATCCAAATTCTGGCATAACAGGACCTGGATGACTGAGAATCTCCACAGACATAATAAGATGATTCTTTTTCTTTTTGTATTTTAGATGCAGTATTTGCATGTTGCTCAGCAATTTTGATTGTGTGTTTGCTGTGCCACTTTAAATGCTTTGCATTTGCAAGGAATCGTGAGTTTACGTGAATTGCTCTTTTCTCACAGAAGAATAGAAAGGAAGATAATAAAGGAACCATTCAACCTTTCAGATTGATGAATTCAGACAGCATTTATCATGACAGTCATTTAGCAACTCAAGGGTCACTTCATACGTCACATCATAAGAAAAAAAGCAGAATTCAAGAAAACTCATTATCCCGGAACCAGTGAATAGTTGAATAACAAGGCCTGTTCAGTGCTGGGGATGACCCTGCAACCTTAGGAGCTAATGGAGCAAAGAAGAAAGTTGAAGGATGTCCAGAATATAGTAAACAACATGACACATTATTTTGTTGAGGTGGCAAACAAGTGAAAATAGTACATGTCAAACTAAAAAAAAAAAAGAACACAAATCCAATAAATTAATTTCAGGTTTCTTATATATATTGCTATTTTTTATCATTGTTTTGATGTCAGATTTAGGACCCATAAATATGGGAGGTTTTTTTTTACCCATAATTCTTGTCTATTGTCTATTGTCAATTGAGAATTATGGGTGAACATTATTTTTTTCATGCTTTTGTTTTATTACAATACTTTATTCCAATACCTTAATCACTTAGTTTGAAAAAAATAAATGACTCATGAAATCAGTTTTAAAACAAAGTTAAGCTCTAATTGAAAGTAAAACACAGTTCATTTAAAAAGTGACCAGAAGTCTATTAGTTACCAATGGAAATGTCATTCAAAGCTAATCAAATGCCTGCATGACTGTTATTTAACTGGCCCACTTTTGACAGTCATTTTACAACATGGAAATGGACTTGTGTATCCATCTTGACATATTTTTCTTGTTTCTTGGTTCAGGCAAAAAAAGAAGAGAAAAGAAACAAAAATGACTTAAGTTATGATAAATTTGCTGTAGTAAATTAGAAATTGAGCAGTCAATTTTGAGAAATCCTGCAATTTTCTTAAAAAAAAAAAAAAAATCTCAAATTTGCTCCTAAAAATCTAAAAACTGGGGGGGAAATACAGATATTTGTGAAATGTTTCAAAGTTTTTGTTGAGATTTCTAAAAAGTAAATTATTATGTGAGTAAGTTTGCAGACTGCAATCTTTCACTAAATTATTTAAATCCCAAAGATACGGTTATTTAACAGATATTTTAAACAGAATTTCGCATTTTTTAAAAATTTGATCTGGAGGTGATGCATTATTTAAACACATTAAAAAACCCGTCATGACAAAGAAAATATCGCGATACAATTTGCCGTCATGAGTAACATCTCGCGATACTCACAGATTGTCAAGATCCAAGAAGAGTAGAAATCGGAGAAGGGGATAGCAAAATATCTGTTTTTTGTTGTGTTGTTAAAGAGTGACACATGATTTAATATTAATTGCGTTCTTTGTATATCTACCCAATCTTAATTTTCGTTACTTAGCATTTATTGTTCAGCGAGATTTTATAGTACGCGACCATAGAGTTTAAATTGTATGTTTGTGGTGCTAACTGTTAGCTGATAGGCTAACTAGTATAGCCATTGAAGTAATGGCGTTGAAAAGAATTCAGAAGGTGAGTATGTTTTCTTGATGTACCAGAGTAATTGTTGAGTAGACTCGTTGAAACATCGTCGAACGCCGTGTTAAGATATTCTATTCGTATACCAATTTGTGGAGGTCGAAGTAGGCACGTTAGCCTAATTTTTGTGTTTCTTCAAAGTAATTCTGAAGACAAAGGCGAGCTAACCACTAGTGGCCTTGTTGGTGCATTGCTACGGCAACGGTGCTTTCCAATAACAAATGAACGGTTTTGTTATTTAGAATCTCAATTTCCCCTGTTGTCTCTTATATATTTACTACGCATACTTTCAATGACAAAGATGTATATTTACTTTAAGAAGTGAGGCAGTGTTGGGCTAAAAAAAATTTTTTTTGCTATCTTGAGTGTGCGATGTTCTTAGCCTGTCTGTTGCATCGGTTTTCTTTTTAAACGTAATATTTTATCTGTACGTGTGTTGGTTTACATTGTAACGGATAATGTATTTAGTCGCTGAGTGACAGCTGCCTGATTGTTGCCAAAATTGAACCCTCGAGTCATCGTTGCCATATAAGGAATGGCAAATGGGGCACTGGAGCAGGCTATGGTGTGTATTTATATAACAGAATAGATTGGCGTCTTTTCTAGAGATGTTAAATAACGGGCTTAACATCCATTTAAGCTTCTTTTGTTTTTCTGTCTGTGGTTGTAAGTGTGATGTTAGTCCATCATAAATGTCTGAACGTTGTTGTTTATTTTTTCTTCTGCTACACCTGAACTTAAATTAATTTCCATTGGTTCTTTTTATAGACTAAATAATTAAGTTAGGCAAACTGTAGTTAAAGATCCATGGTCTAATCAGAACTTGACATAAATGGTAGTTGAGTTAATATCAACCAGGGGATATGATAGGGAATACATAAAATGTTAATATTTGGGGAGAAAAATTCTAAGAAATTCACATTGTTTTGCTTGAGTTGGTTTATTTACATGTTGTCTTTCATGGTGTTTTGGCCTTTTGTCTTTGCATAACTTTCTCAAAAATAAATAAACAATATGTAACTGAAGTATCTGTATCATTAACTAAGGTTCAGAAACAACTACATTCTTACTTCTTCACCTGACCATTATGTAACTTCAATAGCTATTTGATTTATAGAATTAAACTTTTTTTAAATGTACCATTTTAATCTATTTCTTTCAGGAACTCTCAGACCTGCAGAGGGATCCCCCTGCCCAGTGCTCTGCTGGACCTGTTGGAGATGATTGTAAGTCCTTAAAATGTTTTATGCCTGTATGTGTTTATTCTATGCATCATACTGAATTAAATTTGAAATTGAAACTACAGCAGAAAAAAAATCAAGTGATATTTGTGCTTTTCTCTTTAGTGTTTCATTGGCAGGCAACAATAATGGGTCCAGTAAGTAGCACAAACCTGAACTAAAGTTAATTCAAATAAAGTTAGATAAGAAAAACAAAACATGAAGTGGTCACTGCTTTTTTAAAATTCTTATTTTAACAGAGCGATAGCCCATATCAAAGTGGAGTGTTTTTTCTCACCATTCACTTCCCAACAGATTATCCTTTCAAACCACCCAAAGTAAGTGTTTTTCTGTTTTCAAATAATAATGCACAATATGTACTTCATTTGATTTCATCAGGTCTGTAACTTTTGTCTCGTTTTCCTTTGTTGTGTAGGTTGCATTTACAACAAAAATTTACCACCCTAATATCAACAGTAATGGAAGTATTTGTCTGGATATACTAAGGTCACAGTGGTCGCCTGCACTCACAGTATCCAAAGGTAAGAGTTAATTAAAAAAAAAAATACAAGTTGGATATTTGTGTTCTGAGTATTTCACAATGACAAGTGGAATTAGCAAAGCCATTTATTGTGATCTTTTTTGTGAATATAATATTTTAGACAAATTAATTTCTGAGTTTATTATATGCATTAAAAAGTTCTTAAGTTTGTATTGAAAACGTTTTTTTTTTTTTTTTTTTTAAATACACACACATTTCTGTTAGTGTTGTTGCTTTGGGACATAATAAATAACTTCCTTTTAGGAAACACTTCAAGTTCCTGTCAGCTGGCTGTCTAATGTCTTCTTGTTTTTTTGTTTTTTTTTTTCAGTTTTATTGTCCATCTGCTCTCTTCTTTGTGATCCGAATCCAGATGACCCACTGGTACCAGAGATTGCCCATACGTACAAAGCTGACAGAGAAAAGTGAGTCTGAAACAAAGTTTTGCCAAATTCTGTCATTTTATTTTCAGTCAGTTTATTCTCTACAACAGTAGAGAAATTATGCACTACATGCTGCTGCCAAAGAGATCAAGAAAGTAAATACATTTAGACTCCTCTAGGATTTTGGTTGAATCACACTCGTTGAAATGCACCTCCATGTAATCAGTGACTGGTTTGCAATTGGCCAATTAATGTACAGTAAGTTTCACATGTTCATTATGCTTGTTGTCAAGCTAAAGGTCCTTTTTAATTCTGATCTCAAATATGAACTAAAACAAAATAAAAATACACTTTTCATCAGTCTTACAGAGAAAAAACAAGTTTGGATTGTGTTTCTGTCTCTCCTGAAGCACTGCTTTTTTCTGGACTGAACTGGAACAATTTGCTCTAAAAACAAACCCAGTTACTTTGGTTTTCAAGCCTGTCTGAAAGTGTAAGCGCTGCTTCTTGGTAATACCACACTCACAGCTTTTACACCTTTAAATAAGTTCTCTCTGATGTCATGAAAGAGGTTTTGACAGGTGTGATTTCACTCTATATATATATATATATATATATATATATATATATATATATATATATACTAAAAGCCCAGAAAATAATACATTATTTTATTTTATACCCAAAATCTTTCAAAACTTTTTAAAACCTTTTTTTCTTACAGGTACAACAAGTTAGCAAGAGAATGGACACAAAAGTATGCAATGTGAAAACACCAGCAATATCAAAACACAGTTGAGAACAAATGAACCAAATGAGCAACAAAGGGGAAAACAAACAAACAAACAAACAAATAAAATAGTTACAATAACCCTCAATGAGGTACTGTGCCAGTGGGCTTTTTGTGTGCTGATCTGCTACCATGTGCTGTTCTTCATAACTGGATCTGCCGAGAAGGACCTGACAGACTCTTTAAAGCACTCCTACACGGAATACCGGAATTTCCTCCATCCCCTAGAAGCCACACTCAAGACTCAAAACCATCTACTCATGCCATTGTCATCATCATTGTTGCAATTTCACATGCTTCATTTTCTGTATCTGTGTCAGGTCATTGTACTCCTGGGATGCAAACGATTGGATTTGAGGAGACCTGCTCTCCATTGCTTCAGAGAGCACCATGTGCGTTGCACTGGATGTCTTTCTGACTGTGTTTCCATGTACTTAGAGGCCTTTCTGTGTTCCGTTTTTGGTGTATGTGCAATTGAGACAGAATGTTTCTCCCTTTTTGAGTGCAAAATGGTGCGGTGCCATTACCAGCAGCTTATCTGTTGGCACTTAACTGTCTCTACCCTGAAACAATGTGAAATGTTAATCAGGAATGGCTTTTGAACATCCATGCCGTGAAAACACTGGAGGGCTGCCAAAAAGCCTAGGGTTTGCTTTGGTGGGCGAAGACCCTCGTTCCTTCCTTACACACGTTATTTCCTCCTCATATATGGTGAGCGGTCATCAGTGGTATGTTCATCACACACCGTATACAGCAGTCATTTCACTACTAATGTGTTGCCATGGACATAGTTACCTATTGGCATGAAGCTTAGCTGTTTGCCTCCTCAGTACAGTTACTCAGGTATCTAATCATATCATCAGCCTTGAACGTGCACTGACCCAAGGGGAAGAGAAGACCAGGGCCCACATTGTTATCTTTCAATAAAAGCCTGGCTCTATTTAGAGAGTTCTTTTCTGCAAAGGCCATGAAAGACAAGCATCAAGTTGCAGACATGCTTAGTAAGAATGAAATCTGTCTTATTTTTATCCGGGTCTCCATCATTTTCATTTTTCTTTGGAACAACACCACGATCTTAGCTTTCTGGTAATCTTTTGTTTAGATGAAATGACCTCTAATATCATAATTCTTTGTTTTGAAGGTGGGGGCTTTAAAAATACTTGGCATCTTTCAGAGCCAACTTATTTTTTAATCAGTTATAGTTATGGAAAATGCAGTGAACTGTTTAAATTCTGTATCTTCAATATATAAAAGGGGTCTGCAAGTTTTCTCTTCCATTTGGAAAGAACATGGTAAAATCTGTGTTTTACACATTTTGTTGCATCATTAAATGTTTCAGTTTAAATGCTTTCCCCTCATTTGGTTCATAAGAAGAGAACGTGTGTAATAATGTAATAAACACATGAATTATGTAATATCTTCCTTGTAACTGCAGCAAAATGTATGTGAGTTGTCACTTAAAAAAATCTGATGCAGCCAACATAAAGGGAATTATTGGATCTTTTTTTATTGAGGCTATAGAGAATTCAGTTCAGAAAATAGTTGAGCTTGATGGTTTTTTAGAATTTTTATTGAAGAAATAACATGATTTACTTTCTGTATGTACGTTTTTTTCGTCAGTAATTGCTGCAGAAGCAAATGTCAACTCTCTCAACCCCCTCAAAAGCAGTATGCTGAAATGCGTTTTTTTTTTTTTTTTTTTGGTCTGAATGCAAAAGCTTCAAAATCCTAGATGTATTGCAGTTAATTCAGTGTCGATGTGCATTAACAGTTGTATATCTGGACACTTGAATGCAGCTTGAGTTCATAATGCAAGTCATGATTCATGGACGTCCCCTGTCCAGTGTGCTTGGTCGAGTTTACATGGGCGGATCGACATGCTTTGCACTCTGGAGAACTTTTTCACAGCCATTTTTTCAGGCATCAGGGATTTCACTACGATTCATCTGCCTAACACCTCAAACAAAATTTCTAGCCTTAACCCTCATTTTGTATTTTTAGACGATGTGTCATAGACTGTAACTCTGCCTATAGGGCTGTAATAGAAATGAAAACCCAGTTGGAACGGCACCAGTTTGTGAATTAGTCTGAATGCAGAACTATTACTCAAGACATTTGAAAAGTCTGGAATTGAACTGTTTTGACTGCCATCAATATACAAGTCTTCAAGCAGTATTGAGTAGTAACAGACATAGTTATAACAAAAATAAAAGTCATCCTGGTTTTTGTTTGTCTGCCGTGTCTTTTTTTTTTTACTTGGTTATTAGCGAGAAGGTATGAGTAGAAGCTTTCAGAAAGAAATATGACTTGAAAAGATTAAAATAAAAAGTCTGCTTGATATTAAAATAAACAAAAGATTAATATACCTGTTGTGTCATTTTAACAAGAGAAATCATCCTTGTATGAAATTTTATTAAAAGGCTCAACTGGTATAAAACAATTTCAAGTCAAACCTTATTTATAAAAAGTGCTTCTCATACTTTGCCCAGGTCGAAGCGTCATTTAAACTACTACGTAAAGTATTGTATTACATGTCTGATATACACAGAATTTCCATAAAAGAAATAATCTCAGGAGCTGTAACTAGTTATGACAAGATGATGAGGAAAGATAACATAATTCATATTTTTAATAATTTTCACACATGAAATTTATCCCTCCTTCCCAAGCTTTTTTTTTTTTTGTTTGTTTGTTTTATAAATATGGTGTCATACCAGGGAGATAGAATTCCTGTTTAGTGTGTCTGTGTGTGTTACAAATCATTGTCTTTGGGTGAAATGTTCAAGTGTTAGAAGCAAAAAGTCAACATTCTGAAAATAAAATGTTACCCAAAAAAAAAACGTTTTATTTAAAGGTATGTTTCTGACATTTAAATATTTTAACACTTGAAACTGAAAGATTTTAGTGTGACTAATGATCGCAGTTGTTTCTCATTACAAATATGATCTGGATGGATTTACAAGAGTGACCATAACAAGATTTGAAGATAACTTTTTGATATGGTTCGTTTGATAAATACATCCATGTAACCACTTTGTCTTTCAGTTGTGGATGAGTCATCAAAAAAAGTCTTCTGAAATGGCTTTGTGCTCAGCAGGCCGCTGTTAAAGCCTGAACAGGAAATAAGATAAAGAAAATCAAAGATGAGCTGATTTGAAAGCAAAAATAGGTTTCAAACTCTTTAAACTCTAATTTATTATACAAAAGGAGAACAAGATGAAATATATTTTATCAATAAGGGCAGGTTGGAATCATTTGACGCAATTCTAATATTATGAAACTAATTACTTTTGATTGTGTTAATTGCATGTTTTCTTTCTTTTTCATGAATCCCTTTAAAAAGATTTTGGATTTGAGCTTTTATGAATAAAAAAGTTTAACAACTGACTAAAACAGGTACTTCATTAGAAGAAATATAATTTAGTAACAAACATTATTCAACTATTGCAGCTGTCAGGGGAATAAGTACAGTATTTTATTTGAGTCAATGATTATTGCCTTTTTCTTAACAAACCTCAATGCTGAAAATTTTGTTTTATGGGTAAATTGAGAGATTAAAAAGGTCGAAAGACTTAATTAGCTTTATTTCCGTTTGAAATGGATCCCTGCAATAATTTGCGAATGCTATCTCATAAATAAACATTAGAAATTGCAACAAATGCAATTTCACCACAGGCAAACACACCCACATTCATGTGTTTACATGCCTGTGGTGTATGATTGCAACCAATGCATACATGCATGTGTGGGACAATAAGTGTTTTTGCCCACTAATTACATAGCACATCTTCCCAAAATAATTGAAGTTTAAAAACTAAACAATAACAACTTGAAATCTCTTAACATAAAGTTTTCTGCAATAATACAAAAGCCTAATTTAATTTATGCACTGATGTATGAGTGTCATATTAATTTATGTTAAAATGTATTAATAATTGTATATAATTTATTTAAAATTCATAAATGAACCATTTTTAACTTTGAATTTAAGCTCGTAAAAAAGTATTAATTTTCCAAAAACGTGTAAATCTTTTGAGTTATCCCTATTTTGTGTCTTTTCCTTCTTTAGTGTTGTAAAATTGGGGGTGGGGGGTTTATAAGAAAATAAGTAAAAGTTATAAGAAGACGTGTTCGTTTTTTTGTTTTTTATTTTCCAATTAAAATGT
Organism: Oryzias celebensis; assembly: GCA_014656515.1. NCBI lineage: Eukaryota > Metazoa > Chordata > Actinopteri > Beloniformes > Adrianichthyidae > Oryzias > Oryzias celebensis. The sequence continues at coordinate 15,832,322 of BNCR01000009.1, forward strand.
ATTGATACAGTTACCTGAGTTCACGGTGGGGTCTACTCGATAAGCAACACGGCGTATGCAGGGTGAGCGGTGCAAACGTTAACTGTAGCTTCACACCAACTCAACATAGTTTCATTTGGCTTGAGTGATATATTTGTGTGTTTTAATTATGCGTAGGACAAACAATATCATTTTTTTTCATTCATGAAATTACAAAGCGACATAAGAACCGTGATATCAGGAGATGATGGCGTTTGAAAGAGGAATCCCCGAAGAAACGTAGCTGGAATGGCGTCACAGTCAGCGTTGAAAGTCAGTATCATCATCGCCGCTCCTCCTGTAGGAAGGGCGCTCCCCGGATAGCTAGCTGGCTAGTTGAACTGAGGCGAACCATGTCAGTAAATCTCAGCAAAAACGGACCAGCATTGACAGCTGCATACAAAGAAGTGGTGGACGAAAAATCCAACACGAACTGGTAAGAAGCTACATTTTTTAAAGCGACAGAATCTGTTTGCTAGCTACAGTGCTAGCTCTGACTCACTGGGCAAATAAGTTCACCTAATTAAAGAGATGTAATCAGTTACAAATACACTCATTTAAACCTCTGACATACTTTGTGTATTTTAAAAAAACAACTGTTAGGTGATTTTTTTTTTCTTTTTAAATTAGCATAATTATTTTAGGTGATGTAGGGTGTCAATCTTTTTTTTCTCCAATCGTTAAAATAATGTTAAATATAAACGGTCGAAAACAGTGTTTTTGGTTTATAATTGGCTTCAAGTAAAAATGTTTTGTTTCATTTTCGTGATGCTATGAAATTACCCAAGGCAAGTTGCTAGCTGAACCCCCCACTTCCTGGTAAGCTATCAGAAGTTAGACGGTTCCAACATCTACATACTTCCTCGTTAAATTGTCATGCATTAGACGAAGTATTTTCCTGCTAGTAAAAACCTGTTGCAGACAGCTGCAGTGTTTAATGGTGACCCTAATTAAATAAAGCAAAAGACTGATCCCTCGGGGGAAGGAGCTGACTGGAAATATGTCAAATAAATCTACTCACTTCTTTTACTTAAGAGCCTCATAACCTGCTTTTAGCAATACATGCACGCGTGTCAGATTTATTGATTTATTCCCTAATTCCCCCATTTTGACGAACTGAACTGAAGGCGTTTTAATCTGGGAAACTTCGAATTGAGTGGCCTGTCAGATCCTTGTCTCGACCGTTTTTTATGGATGAGAAATATTGATGCAAATGGCTTGGACACTTCGTTCAACAACCAAAATTCATTCAAATGTAAAGACAAGCGAGTCCAAATGGCTGAAAATAAAGGTTACCATGAGGGTTATTTATACCAATCATCATCCTTATAGCTGAATCCAAATTTGTGGATCAAGTAGGACTCAAAACACACTGTTGCTTAGTTATCATCGAAGTTTTGTTTTATTCAAATATTCCATAAGGAAGCCTTATCTTATCATTCATCTCTGAGTAGAAGTTACAGCATTAACAAGTGGTGTTAAAAATGTTTTGATGCTAAATGATACATTTGGTGTTGGAGTATATGTCAGCTGGTGTTGGTATTTGAAACTGCAATCGGCGGATCTGGATGGTCCCACTGTTCAACAACCTTTTTTTTCAGTATTGTGAGCTTTCTAGTTTAGACTTGCAACCCTAAAAATGGTTCATTGTTCTTTTTTTGCATTTAAAAGCAAAGATATGTTTGGTGGAATTCTAACTTGCGCAGCAGCGAGAAGCCTTTTAAAGATTACTCAATTTTCTGATTAACTTAAAGATTACAGAAATTGTTTATACTTCTGTTGTTGCAGATTAAAGTTGCTTGTCTTAATAGGGCATTACCGTGACACTTCTTAAAACTGGTTTACAAAACATTTCCAATTCAGGTGTGACAAATATGTTTCCTGCAGGGCCTTGTTCACCTATGAGGGAAACAGCAATGACATTCGTTTGGCAGAGAAAGGAGGCAAGTCGTTTATATGTTCTTATTTTATTTATTTTTTTAATGAATCTTTTCACATGATGTTATGAAATGTTGTTACTGGTCAAAAGTTTTATCAGTCATTTTTTTCAATTCCCTAAATATGGTTTAAAATTAAGTTGCACCTGAACAAAGACAGCTACAGCAAAATTATGCATGAAGAAAATTCCCCCTGACATGTTCCCAGTAGATCAGGGGTTCATTCTACTGGACAAAAAGATAATGACACAAAACTGAAATCCAAGCTTCTGAGGGGAAAAAGCATGAAGCGGCCAGCACAGATTCCAGACATGAACCCATTTGAGCTGCTTTGGGGAAGCAAAGGGAAGGCAGAGCAACCAACATTTTGCGCATTTCCCACATTTGTGGGACCTTCTGCTGGAGGCTTGAAAGAACTTTCAAAAGAATATTGAAGAAGGGATGCAGTGACTGTAATTCAGCAGTAAAAGTGGCTACTTTAATGAGTAAAAGTTTCATGCAAGTTGAGTTCTTTCTTTAACTCCAGTCTTTATTCACCACTATTTTATTTTCAAGATGCCACAAGATCTTAAACTCAAAACCTTTCACAATAAAAGCCTGAAAACATTGGAGTGTTCTAAACCTTTTGACTGTTAGTGTATGTTATTGTTGGCATACAGTAGAAGCAGTGCAATAATCACCACAATAGAACTGCTGACCTCTGTTTTCCAAACTGATCGTTTGCAAAGGGGAGACATACCCAGAGAGCCACAACAAACCACAGAAACCGCTTAGTTTTAATTTTTTATTCCACTTTGTTGAAATGTCAAGATGGAGGACTGGAAGAGTTGGTTGAGGAACTCAACAGTGGAAAAGTGATGTACGCCTTCTGCAGAGTTCAGGACCCAAATTCTGGTCTGCCCAAATACGTCCTCATCAACTGGGTAAGTGCCTGCTTTTACATGGAGTTGGTTTGTTTGTGGTCTTTTTCCAGAATCTGTAAAATTTCTGTTCTCTTGTTACAGACTGGAGAAGGAGTAAATGATGCCAGGAAGGGAATGTGTGCAAATCATGTCCTTTCCATGGCCAATTTTCTGAAGGTAACAAAATGCAGTTTAATTTCTGTTGTACTTTATTTTCCTTTAAGTAATTATTCTTGTCTATTTTAGTTTTTCCTTGTAATGTTAAGGAATATTTTTGTGCCAGTCTGGGAGATTTTTACTTTTTATATCTTGATTTTTTTTTTTTTATCAGTGTCCTCCTAGAATACATTTAGTCACAGCAGGACTACACTTGAGCCCTAAAGATTGTATTTATTAAAGTTTACATAAATTGATGAATATCTTTTTCTTTTTTTTTTTGCAGCTCACAAATCACAGCAAAGCTGGGAGAACAATGTAGTTGCAAAATATTGTAATTTTTTTCCAAAAAAGCCTTTAAGTATTTTTGCGTGTGGTTTTTTTAATCCTTTATTATTTTTACATATGGTTATATTAAATTGTCAACATATAATCCAAAATAGAATCAGCTTTCTGCAAACTCTAGTTCTGGTCAGCATTCTCATTATCTGTTATTAGCTTAGCCACTTAAATAGATGATGGTTTTCTTGATACTTCAAGAGCTTCTTTTGCACTGTCTGAAGTGCTGCTCTTCCAGACCTGAAACTGCATGCATTCATTCACTTTTTCATATGTGTTTTTTTCTGTTTAAACTGCATGCGTAAAGTAATTAAAGGCGCTTCCTGGTGTTTCTTGACACAAACTCTCTTTTTATCTTTCATGCATTTTCAGGGAGCCCATGTCACAATAAATGCAAGAGCAGAGGAGGATGTAGAGCCTGAAGCCATCATGCAAAAGGTCGCTAAAGCATCAGGAGCCAACTACAGCTTCCACAAGGAAACATCCAGCCGCTTTCAGGACAGTGGCCCTCAGGGGCCCGTGGTAAGCTCCAGTTTTGCCTGTCTATAATAGAGATCAACACTTCCAAAGTGGAGAGAAGTTTTGTTTATGTTTGACATCGGTGGCCTTTAAATTAGCTTCTAAATCACACAACATAAAACTGAATGTGAAGTTGCAGGACAAGAAGAACATGTGAGATTTGTACTTGTGGAATATAAAGTGGGAACTACGTAGCATGAGATCCTCCATAACTGTGTTTTCCATGCCCTGACCGTACTTCTGCACATTCAGGCGTAAGAAGTTGTATCTCTTTCTTCAGGGCTCAGTGTACCAGAAAACAAATGCCATGTCAGAAATCCGGAAAACGAATAAAGACAACTTCTGGGCACAGGCTGAGGTAAGCGTTCACACACAAAGCTAAAAAAAACGCCATAAAACACAAAGTATTCATGAAGCATCGGTTATAAACTTCTAAAGCTTGTTCTTTGGTACTATTGAGTCAGTATTTCACCCCTGTGCATTTTAATTTTGACATTTTACATTTATTACATGATCCATGTAATGTTTACACTCTTCGACTTCCTCGTGCAGACTTTAAGCTTATTTTGCCATTTTATTGAAACATCGAACTCATGATAACTGTAAACTTACAGAAAGAGGAGGAAAAACGCCGGCAGGAGGAGCGACGCAAGGCAGAGCAGGAGCGCCAGCAGCTGGAAAAGGAGAGAAAAGACAGAGAGGCCAAAGAATCTGCACTGAGGGAGAAACGAGACAAGGAGAGGGCCTCTCAAATCGAACAGCAGAAGTAGGCTGATTTAAAATGATTAAATAAAATGTTTGCTTGTTTATTCATTACAGGACTCTGAATTGTTCTTTTTTTCTGTTGTTCAGGAAATACCAAGAGCAGCTGGAAGCTGAACGTAAAGAGCAGGACAAACAACAGTGGGTGAGTCTCTGTGCTCATATTTGCACCTGTGACACGTAAATTGATGCTACGTTCACACTCAAAGCGATTCGCGGCTCAAATCTGCATACGCTGGCTCTCTTTTAATGTGCGTCAAATCCACGGCTGGATGCTTGTCCAAAAATGTGTTAGTAAACCTGATGCGTGTGGGAGGAGCTACTGCCAAATTAATTCATTATATCTTTTAATTATTGTCTCGATGTAAATAAGAAGAACATCAGAAAATGTAGGATGAGCACAAACGGCAACAATCACATTCTCCTCCATGTTGGTTTTGGCCTTCATCCGCTGATCACATCAACATGTCACAGGCCAAAGCTGAATTCATCGACAAAGTTGAGATATCTGAGCATGTTTCTGTCTGCGCTACGACGCCTGAAACGCTGCCAGCCTGTGCCTGCGTGTGCTGCAGGACCTCTGATTGCATCCGTGCATTGACTTAACATAGAAACTGGTGTGGAAAAAAAGCTGGTGTGAACATAGCTCAACAGAAACAATAAAAATTTATGTTTAGTGATGCTACAGTCCCATACGATTAAAAAAAAAAAAAAGACATTTGGTAGTTTGGATTTCATACAAATGTATAATTTAAGAAGGTAGTAAATGCCATCAGTGCAATCATCAGTATCAATCTCATCAGGAGGAGCAGCAGGAGAAGGAGGAAACCCAGAGGAAAGCAGTCAGGAGGGGTGAATCTGTGGAGAAGGTCAATGTGAGTCCCTCCCCTTTAGAAAAGACTCAATCTGAAGCCTTTTTCTCTCTTCAAACTTCCTGCTTCATCTTTCTTCTCTTTGAATATTTCACATAAAATCAGATCAGATGTTTTTTTTTTTTTTTTTTGTTTTAATCCTGTCAGCATAATACAAACTTTGACCTTTTGCATTTCGCGTGTCTTCCTTTCTAGGAAGCGGCGTCCCTCATCTCTAAGCGTGCTGTCAACCCCAGAGAGATGTTCAAGCAAAGAGAGCGGGGAATAACTCCCAGTGACTCTGACATGCCTCCTGCAGCCACTGGTAGCCCCCAGCCAGGTATTCCTCCTTACTAGCCTCCTTTCTCTTAATATGCTTTCATCCAATCTACCTGCAGAGCCTGCTAACTCTCTGCTGTTTGGTAGGTAACAGATTGTGCTGTCCTTTCTTTTTTTTTTTTCTTTCTTTGAGTTGGAACTACACATCAGCGTCTGGTTTGTCTCATGCTTGACTCTGTCTATATAACACGGTTTCCTCCTTCTGCTCAGTCTTTCGACTCTTTGTTTTCCTTCTTCATATGTCTGCATGTCTTCTGGGTCAATGTACGTCTGTGGTCAGGGCGACTTCAAAGCCCCTTTCTGTCTGAGCAAGCGTTTAAATCTGAGCGAAGCAGCTCGCCTCAGCGCCAAGCTTCTCCTTCTGCTGCGCCAGCACGCTCCGCCTCTCCTGTCCATGCCACAGGTGTGAGCTAAAACCACACACAAAAACACACACTAAATGACTGCACAGCATTCTGGGCATCACACTCTGGTCACACTAAAGCTCGGTGTTTCATTCGTTCTCACCGTCATCCCTGTTTGTCATTCTACTCATGTTCCTACAAAAATCCTCTTTTTATTTCGTTTTCTGGAATCACTTTGCGTTTTGTCCTCATTATTCAGAAGTGAATGCTGTGAATGTTCTTCCATCCTGTTCATGCATGTCTGTGCCTGTGTTTTGGGTGATAAGAGCCTGTTGTGGATGATGAGCAGGAGGCAGCCCCCCAGGAGCAGTTGAAAGGTGGGAGCTCATTTCACTTGTCATGGCCTTTTTTTTTTTTTTTTTTTTTGTTCCTCCACTCTTTCCTTCACTTTTCTACAATGGCGTTTTAGGGCCGCGATAAATTAGGAACCAGAAACAAATGCACAAGAATGAAGTCGTAATTATGAGAAATAAGTTTACATTTTATGTGAATAAAGTTGTACAATTTTGAGAAAAAAATTCATACAATTATGACAAAAAATGCAACAATTTATGAGAATGAAGTTGTACATTTATGCTTCAAAAAGTTGCAATTGTACAAGAAAAAGTCATGCGTTTTGGAAAATAAAGTAAAATTAGCTTTTAAAATATTTTAACAAAGACGATCGAACATTATCTGTTTAATTTATGATGGGAGACAATTCAGAAAAATCAACCGGACCTCACACTTCTTAAGAATCTCAGTGAATCAGCTTTGTTTTTTTTGTAAATATTCAAATTAACTTAAATAAAGTTTCTATTTTATTTTTTGTAAAATATGGCTTTTCTTTCTTGTAGAATTATGACTCCTTAAGTCATAAATTTAAGACTTTTTTTAAAACTTTTCTCTGAATGTTATTACTTTATTTTCATGTTATTTTTATTTTTTTCTACTTTTATGTTGGCTCAATACTCTGTGGTACCTTTTTCTAAAAATGACAGTTGGATTCTTTTTTTTTTTTTTTGAGAGCTTTCTCTTTTTTTTTTTTTTTTAATTTTATTTTTTACACTTCATCTTTGCTGCCACCTGCTGGTAGAAGTTCATAACATGATCAGTAGTTGGCAGGAAATTCTCGATCGTTGTTCTCACATTTTGTTTGTATTTTCCCTTAGAAGAGGCGCCCGCCACCAACTCATATGTTCAAGAGTCGCCTAATGAAGAGCCCGCTCAGGTGATTGTGTTTTGCACATTGTTTTCTATCATTGAGGAAGGAGGAGTCTTTGTAGTTGATCAGTGTTTTTTCAAATGAACTCTTTCTGCAGTTTTGCTTTTGGACATTTGTCTCTTTGTTGTGCTACTTTAAAGTATCACTGTAAAGTATCACTGAATCATTACAAAAATGAAACACCAGCAGCTCAATAATCAATAACTGTTTTGTCCAGACAATTTAAAACTCAATTTAAATTGGTTACACTTTTGGCATATTTTTACTGGTGGCTTCACATAAAGTCAGTTTGGTTCAGTTTCTTTATATCCAATGTTAACAGTTTAATGTTAACTCTAAAATACAGAGACCAAGACTCGCCATCGCAACAAAATAATTAACTGCAAACAAAAACAAAGCGCAGCAAATAAAATAAACACTGCTGCAAATAAATAGATATGATATTGCAATTGAAAAAAAAATGCTGCAAGTGAAAAAAGCCACAACAGAAGTGGATTATTAGGGATGGTTTTTACCTCCACAGTGAGAAGGAGAAAATAAAAAACAGGGGTAAGAATTAGAAAACTAACAAGAAAGTAACCGAATTTACAGTAGTCCGCCTGTGGTGCATCTGCATTGTGTTACATGGGGAGTCCATCTCAACTATCAGTTAACTTACAATGACCTCATTTCGCCTTCTCTCCGTCCCTCCTTTCCCCTTGACTCCTGGAGGAGTAATTGGCCCTGCCATCCCTGTCCATTTTTCTTTCAACATTCAAAACTTTAGCAATCAGGTCACATCCCCTCTCCTTCCTCACTGAGTCCTTATAAATTCTACGCTTTGTATCATGAATTATATTATGTTTTTGTACTTTCAAAATAAAACTTAGATGTTCGTGGCCCGTGGTGTTATTTGCAGTGTTAATGTGTAATCGCATGGGCACATCACAGTAAATATGAAATAAAATGGTATTGTTTTGTTATAACGGAAGTTTTTATTTTGAAACCACAGACCTGTTTCCTGTTTCTCCCTCTTTTTACCACGAAATTGATGCATTAACAGGTTGGAAATAGAACTCCTGAATACATTTAATATGTTTTGTGTTAACGCAACCAAGACACCCGGCAAAAGGACCAGTTTATATCAAGCTGTGCTCAATACTTCTGTGTTATTTATTTATTTATTTTTTACTTTTTTTTTTATTTTACTTTTTTTACAAAATTGTTTTTTTTTATTTACAGTTTATTATTTTTTTGTTTTTGTTTGCACAGTTACTTTTTTTATCTACAATGGCAGGTCTCGGCCACCATACTAAAGGGGTCATTTTGAAACAGCAGAAGTTTGAGAAAAAGTAGATAGTAAGAGGAAGTACCAAAGGACAGATGCAGTACATGTTGATGCAACTTCAGTTTTAATTCCACCTTTTAGTTTTCTGTTGCTCGATTTACTTATTTATTTCTGAACTGCGTTAGACACAAAGCACCTCCATTAAAAAAAAGCTGAATGGGAAATCGTTTTAAAAACATGGAGGAGGAGGAGGAAGAACACTGGAGCTTGACCAAATAAAACAATCAAGTGTGGAAGTTTGTAACTGGCTTAGTCAGCAACTTTTTTTTTCCTCCCCTAGGTGGAGGACAGCAGCTCCTACAATGTGACGGCAGATTCGTCAGACAGAGGCATCTGCGCAAGAGCTTTGTATGACTATCAGGCTGGTGAGTTTGGAGTTTTTAGGGCTTTTTTAAGTGAGTCTCAAAACCCCAGAGTGGTCCACCAAATATTGATCGTGTTTTTATAAAAACAAAACCTCCTCGTTCATCCCAGATGGACCTCTCTGGCAAAATTAGAACAGAATAAGATGGTCATACATCTCTCTTCATTCTAACTCTGGATCATAGGAAACATTGAGTGACAACGCTGGGTTTGATATATTAAAACCTTAGCGGAAATTGCGCTGTGGACCTTGTGGTTATGTGGCATTTGCTGTAACTGTTGAACTGTGACTCCCCTTACATTTTTGCTTCAGCCATGCTGTGAGTAGCTGCTGGAGAGGAAGTAAAAGGGGATGTTGGTGAGCAGCAGTGAGGGGTTAAAAAAAACATGCAGCCAGAATAATAAAGCGTTGAAGCTAATATGAAATGTTGGCTCCACCCACCAGGAGGGATGTATAGGTCAGTCACAAGGTTAAGATGGAGGCATGTTTACCTCACGGTTGCATGAACTCTTCTACAGCAGAAAGATCCAAATGACAGTCATGTTTACCTCTTTCAGCATAGACGATCGCTACAAACACTCAGAATGGGGTTCTGCTGCTAATTCTCTGCAGATTATATCTAATCCAGTCTGCACATACACAATATTGGTCACCTATTTGGGAATTTCCATTTTTACTGTTGACTTATTTTGAAATAGAAAAATGTCTCCATTGATTTTTAAGCTAATGCCTTATTCAACGCAGTCTTTTACTGGTTTTATTGGCTGCTTTGGTAGAAATATAACTGATCATAATTAAGTGGTTGCTTGAATTTCATGGTTATTTTTAGAATCGTGTAGTGGCTGTACTGATGCAACACTGCTTCCTCTCTTGCAGCGGATGAAACTGAAATTTCTTTCGACCCAGATGAAATCATCACCGGCATCGAGATGATCGACGAAGGGTGGTGGCGAGGCTTTGGCCCCGACGGCCATTTCGGAATGTTCCCGGCCAACTACGTGGAGCTTATTTAACCGTGCGCGTGCCGCTCCTTCTCAACCCCCCCCCCAAGCCCAGAGGAGCTCTGCAGCAAAGGAGCACACGCTGCACAGTCAGTCCATACACATGTAGGAGGCTCAAAGGGAGTAGACAAGCCTTCAGGTTGTGGAGAAACACACATGGGGAGGTAAATGTGGACCAGAAGCTTTCAAAATCCTTCAATATTTCAAGTCTAAGTTTCCATTAAGTTGATGTTTTCACAAACTGGCGGCTCTGCAGAGGGAACTGAAGCCATCCCATAATTCTGCAACCCCTCATTCCATCACATCAGCTTTAAAGCCTTCAGTTGTAAAACATCTTCTTCTAGTTCCCATTCCTAAAGTGGCTTCAGTTTATGTTCAGGTGTAACTTGGTGATTCTTTGTAGCATTGTCCCTGTCCATTTTTCAGGAAATGAAAAAGGGTGTTACCAGAAGCAGCTAATTCTTTGCCTTGATTTTTGCCTTTTCTTACCGGCAGACTGAAATATTCTTTTTTTTGTTTTTTGTGATCGACCTTCAATCCTGTGTGACTTTCAAACATGTACTGATCTGACTGTGACTGAAATGATCATCTAAATAGAGAAACAATCCTCGCCGCGCTGTGGGTAGTGTCTTCAGCAGGGCAGGGCATCAGTTCCATTTTTAAATGCGAATAAATAGCTTTTCTCAGTGCAAGTTCTTCCTCATTTGAACCACATCCTTTCAACAAACGTAACTTTTCAGGGAATGACTGAAATGAGGAACACATATGTCTGCATTTATTTCAATTTAAATCCAGAGCTGGAGCTGTATAATAAAAGCCCTGGTAGCCCTGTGGTATATAGTGCCATCAGAGATGGACCATAGCCGCTTGAAAGTACACTTTATGCAACTTTGTGTTTCTCAGAGATTCCCACCTTCCCTCAAGTCTCTAAAAAATCTTGCATTTGTTTTTCTTTTTGCATAGAAACGGGCATTTGTGTGGTTGTTTTGCAGAGTCTGTTGTCATGCACACATTCTCCAGAATCAAAATAAAGAAGCAAACTGTGTGGGTCTTCGTATTTCATCTTTCAAATACGACAGAATAACAATCTGTCAGCAGAAAGAGCCTGGAGGGATTTTTCACAGGGTTAACAGGAAATCAGATGTACACACCGGCTCAGTATTTGGCCTTCACAGGGTTTCCTGGAATGAGGCAACAGCTGGGGAATTTACCTCTTAAGACATAGGTTTCATTTTCTCACGAAAATCAGTTATACCTCTTGCCTTTGCATCTTTCAGTTAAATCCTCCAATCTAATGAGAAGATGATGGTTACTGTACCTGTTTTCTTTTTCCTTCAATGCAAATCTAACACAGCTTTTAAACTGCCATTACAAGCCTCTTGTGTGATGGGGAACCTTCGCTACGAGCTGCATGTTTGCAATTTGTTCCCAAGAAAGTGAGTCACTTTAGAGAGGAAATCTTTGGTGTGCGGCATTCACAATATTCTTGTTCTCATTTAGATGGTGGTTCTGTTCTCATCTCTAAATGTCTGTGTAAGTGAAAGTCTGAAATGATTTGTTGGGGATTTTTTTTTTTAAAAGCTCTGTTTTTTGCTCATCATCTTTTGTTGCAGGTGCACAAGACAGAAATTCTCGCACAGGTTGTGCAAACAGATTTTATTTTAATGAGTATCCCCTCCCTTTATATTTATACATTTTTTTCTTTTAAGTTTGCTAAATTTTGCTAAAAGAAAAGGTTTTCACATGGAAACTAAAATGGAAAAACTGAAAAATGTATAAAAAAACACTAAAATGTCTTTTACATATTTAGTTATTTTGACACTTAGATGTTAATCACTTTGAAATGTCATTCTCTATCCGCAGCAGATGTTTTGAAGGGAGGACATCCCCCTTTAAAAGACATCAAAGATAACATGAGGGAAACGTGGATGGAGTTTAGTGCAGACTGTTAGGTCACACACAACATCAGCCTATTGTTAAACAGCTGAAGGAAAGTGAAGGGAAAATACCTCAAAAGTTCCTGTCTCTCACTGAAACAATAAAAAAAAGAACCACAAAGTGACATTACAGGTTTAAGAAAAGGATTAGTATCATAAAATTTGACCTTTTTCTTATTTTCAGGAGCCTAAAACTTGAATAAAGTTCCTTTTGATATGATGATGGCAACAAATGACCATTTTTTTCACCCTATTTTTTTAAAGGGGGGCGGTAAAAAGGAGCTTGTACATTTTCTCAGCCATTTGGTATTTGTGCAATAGTCGGTGGAACCTATTTTAATGAAGTGGAGCGTCCCTGTTCCTTAAAATTGGAGATGTCGAGTTTTGAAACCATTTCCCACCGTTTCCTAACTTATAAATAAAATGGAGATCTTTAACATTGATTTTCTGATTTACTTTTCTTTATCTCTAACTGTTCAAATGCACCTACCATTAGGAGAGCTCACTGTCAACTTCTTTTTAGTTGGACTAACCTATAAAACCAGCTTATTTCCTGCCTTGCCTTTGTGCATCAACACACCTTGTTTCTTTGGGACTGTATCATATTTGTTGTCGTCAGAAATAGTTTGCGTATGGCTGCAGAGTCGTCGCTTTTAGTTCTTTCCTCACAATCAAATTGTTGAAGGTTAGACTGGAACATACAAATACAAACCCACTTCCTCCCCTTATTCAGATTTTATGGTTTGTTCCTCACCTGTACTGAAGCCAGGTGAGAATTTGCTGACACACTCAACCTTTGAGCTTCCGTACCTAATAATTCAAGCCATTTCTTTCCTTTACGATGACCTTCAAAGAAAACAGCTAAAATCATTAACGTGCCACCATCAAACCAAAGTGGAAGTGCTTTGTAAGATTATATACAACATTTTTAACTAAAATGTTGTCCCTAACAGGCCAAAACGCTTCTCTGACTCAGCTGTCACAAATGGTTGACATTAAGTTTAGCTGTTTTGCTTCCTTTTTTATTTGAGGCAAAATATCTATAAAACGCTGTTTGAGAAGACACCCAGGAAATGTTCTGCTGACACTTCGACGCCTTCAGACCTTTATTTGGACATGGTTGAGTGGTTTCTTTCACTTCCCCAAATGATGGAATTTGCTGAATTGGAATCCAGTATTTGCAGCTGACTTTTCTTTGAGTTTAGCATTTGATCTCTGACATAAAGATCTTTTCATCTTTACTGCATGTCCAGTTTTACATCTCCAATATATTGTTTTTTATTGTAAAATGGGTTATTGTAAAACTATTTCATTCATATATTAAAAATAATTGTTAAATAAATGGATAAATGGTCCAAAAAGTATCTACATGTAAAAAAAAAAATCAGTTCTTAGCAGTAAATGTGTTTTACGTTGATCTTAAAAAGCTGTGATAAAGCTGAGACAAGAGAGACCTGAATGTGGAAAAAAGAAAAGGAGAAAAACTCAGTTTCCCAGCCTCATTTGCAGCATGCCATCAGTCAACCAATGAAACTGTCTTGTGGAGACACCTTCCTATTTCGTGGTATCGAGTTGAAGAGTGAGATGCATGAATTACTGTCAGCAAACACAGTAAAGCTCAAGACCAGAGAACAGCTTCTGACAATGGGTGAGGATTAACTTTCCTGTTGTTCATGTTCTGTTTGCTGTCTTTAGGACAAAAAGAAAGGAATTTTCTCTGTTTGGACCCTATTCAGTAATGTTAAACTTTTGAAATATTATTTGAATACTAGCACAGAGTTATGAAGTTCAGAAAAACTGCTTTGACTCAGGTTGATGTTTTCATAGAGTTGTTGAAGAAAAGTTGATTAGATTTGAAAAATGAAAAAAAAAAAACCTTATTTGTCTCTTTATATTTTTGGAGTAGGATGACAATGTACTTTCATTAAATGTAAGGGTTTAGATTTCTAAGTTGAAAAATAATATTAAAATGGGTGTATTAGAGCGTGGTGTTGTTTTAAACAGATTTATTTGATTTATTTTTCTTTCTAAAATTATGAAGTAAAAAAGCATTACTGAAAGCAGAAATAAAGGTCAAAGCCACAACAAAGGAAACAAGTGATCTCAAAAGAGAAGCACATTGGTTTTACACAAAAATAATATAGGTGTGGGAAGAGGACAGTGTGATATTGAGCAGACACTAGGGGAAGGATGACATCTCATTCTCAGAATTACACCTCACTACAAGGCTTTTGATTTTCAACATTCATCTCTCAGTTTCTCCTAAAATCTTAATGCACGAGAAGCTGAATATTGATGTTTTTTCCCTTCTTCTTTTAAATACAAATTAAAAAATGATGGTTGAATGCATTATTTTTCTAACTAACAGTAAATATCATTATTTCATTCAAATCTATGGAGGCTGCTCTTCTTCAGCAGTTCCTCTTCAGAAGGTGCATTTTGCAGGCGATTTTACGATTGACAAACACTGTAGTTCAAGTGTTACGATATCCTACAGTGCAGCATACAAGTGGTTGTTTTCTTGAGCAGGAAGTGGTTTTGCAACCTGTGGTTTTATATCACGCTCACTTGACAATATGTTCTACAGATTACTGTGTGTGTAGATAGGAGAGTGTGTTAGTCCAATTACACAAGCTATTCCTGATTTTATGCAAACATTTTCATCTTTTTGGTAGATTCGGTTTAATGGTTTTGTTTCACACATTTGAAGGGATTTGGTTTTTATAGAAGAGTGTCTAATTCTTCTTTGTGGTGTGTTAAAAGCTCAGGAGGAGCAGAGCGAGGCGGCTCGACAGAACACAGGAGGCGAGGAGGAGATGGACAGATCAAAGCAGGTACCAGCCCGGATCACTGCCCGTGAAACGTCAGTTGGGTCTGTGGACGGGTGGTGGGGCAGTTTCCATCAGTTACAGTTAATCTGCAACTACTGAAATGACAGCTCAGAATTGGTTGTGTGTTGTGCTTTCATTTCCCCTTTTTTGTTTTTTGGCAGTCTATTTGAGACAGTGTCAATTTCTCTTTTTTAAGATGTGTTAAGCCAGCAGTTCTTTTATCTTTTTGGCCTGCTGTGAAATGACTGCAATAAGTGTTAATATTCTGAGAAGGGCAAACACACACATATCTTATTGCAATATTAGAAGTGCGCATAAAGAAACTGAAGTAGAAACTCACAGCCACTGTTCTGGTAACTGAAGTGAGAGGTACAATATGAGAAGTACAAATTAGCTCATCAAATTTCCAAGGCTCATGCTAGTTGAAAGCAACATGGTTTCTGTGGTGGATTCTGCCCCACAGATAGCATCAGTCCTGAACACCATTGACAGTCATAGTGAAAATCACATATCAACATACTGACATCATCACCCACACAGTTTTCCAAAAAATTAAATCTACGAAAAATCAACTCAATGTTTCACGCAGAAAATTGAGAGATGATGTGAAATGACATCTGAAGGGGGCTTCACTATGTGACTCACAGCATAGACACTTTCTGTGGGCACCCAATGATGCACCACCTTTTTGTCAATCAGATTGAAAAAGCTGTAAGTTTACTTTAGATGAACATAGTGATGTGTTTGCAATTTTCTCATGATGGAACTTTTTTTTTAGTTTTATTATTTCACATCTCAGCCTTCTGGAAATGCATAAGCCAAGCATTCAAATATAAATATTTTACAGAAAGTTGCAAACTTGATGGACTGAAGGGATTTTAGAGAAAAACAACAGAAAGTCAGAGCAGTCGTCTGCCGGCTGGGAACGGCAGCATGGAGCCACTAAACTGACTCAGTTTGGACTGTCTTGGTTCAAGGCCTGCACCTTCACTATTACTCACTCTAGAGGTTTACTTCTCGGAACCAGGAACCACATTGAGGAACTTGATTCAATATGAAACCACCTTGCTCGTTTTTGTTTTACAATGAGTGCCACAGAAATAGCGGTTTCGAGATGTGATGATTAAAAGTAAAATATCGGCAATCATTGTGGTGTTCGCTGAAATATGCTGCTCTGAAATTGATCAGGGATTCCACATTTGAATTTTTTATGCAAACAGCACTTGTTTTTTTTTCATTAACTTCAATACAGTGACTAACATGTCACGCACAGAGACTGAATTGTAAGAGTAAGCGTGTCATTTCTAGAACAAATCACACGTTTGCATTGTTTCTGTCTGAATTTCATGTTCTTTTTGAGTCAGTGCAAAATTTCCCAAACAGCAGTCTTGCTTTGCGCTGGCTCTTGCTTACTTCTCTAAAAACAGAATAATATTTAAATTGGATTTTTGCTATTCTTTAAAACATGCTAATCAAAACTCATAGAAAAGGGTATTTTTAAATCAAATGTAACTCTGTTGCACATGAGCAAAAACAGATAAAGAGAAGTGGAGGGAGTGAATAACTACACTGTGTAAACAACAGTATGTTCCCTTAGAAAAAATATCCAAAGAGTGTACTACAAGTATCCTAAAAGTATGTATATTTAAAGATCACTTTTATACTACCTATATATTGTAAATTTAAAGTCTTCCAATTTATTCTGAAGAAGCTGCTTCCACTCGTACATACCCTGTAGTGTACTTGCCATACTTATACTTAGGTATACTTAATAAAATAAACTTCAAGGGTACTATTTTTGCTAAATAATGATATGTATCATCGTGTATTTCCTTATAATGTGTTTATTACTTGCTAAAAAAAGCTAAAAAACTTAAATGATTTGCTTTTATATTATATTATATTAAGCTTTACTTTCACATTTGGCTCCTGGGGGAGAAGTGGGCTGCACTGAGTGTTTTTCTTCAACCGTTTTAGGGGTTTTCTTTTTCTTATCTTCATCAGCATTGATTGTAATCAAGCAGATGATCTTACACAAGACGAAAGTAGCTGCTGCACCTTTATTTGACTGATTTGACAGAAACTAAACTCATGAGGAAGCACCTTCAGGATTACTGTAATAAAGTTCAAAATAAGTACAAAAATACACTGTTATCAATTGCATCCTCTTAAGACAATTTAGCAGCAAGAATATGATCATAAGTTGGCCAGTTGTGATTTTGTTGTATGTGTTTTTAGTGAAGTTGTTGGAACAAAAATATAAAAACTGAATAAAGAATAGGAACAGTGTAGCTCCGCTGTCTAGTGCATCCTGTTTTTTGTAGCCATCTTTGTTTCTTTTATCTTGACTTGCTTGCATTCACTGTTTCATTTCTCTTTTCTTTCAAACCACAAATAGAGACAATTTCTTTAACCAAAACTACTGAAGTCTATAAGACTTAAATTCTTGGTAGCAGCAGTTTTTTTTCCTTTTTTTCGATTTCATTAATTTTTTGTCCCACGGGACAAACACCCTTCCTTTAGGTTTCAGAATTTAAATTCCTTTGACCTCAGCTCACCAGAGTTTTTGTTTACTGCACATTTACTGCAAATGATCTTTGCAAAGTGACATTGGTGACACAGTTGGGTGATAAGTTCAGACCAGAAACCATACAGACCCCCTGCTTTGTGTCCAGACAGGATGTGCAGTGGTTGTGTACTAAAAGTAACCGATTTTGTTTGTTTCATTTCAACATTTGGGTCTCATGAGATCTTTCTCAGTCTATTTTCCCCACTTTCCAACCCTACGAGTGCAAAACATTTTCCACTTGGCCATACAAGCTTTCTTAAATGTAATAATTTTCTCCCATTTTTATAGGCTTCTCCCTGCGTTATTGAAATCCTCGACTCTACCACTGAATGTGAGGAAGAAGCAAAGCCCGACCGGCTGCAGAAGGAGGAGAAAGCTTTTGTGTCCAGTTTGCACTCTTTTATGAAGGACAAAGGTACACCCATTGAAAGGATCCCACATCTGGGCTTTAAACAGAGTGAGTTGGGCTTCAATTCACTGCATTTGATCCTTGTATTTACTTTTTTCCAACCAAATTCACAATTTGGCTGAAAATAACAACAACTCTCTCCTCATTTCTTCTCCTAGTTAATCTTTGGAGAATCTATAAAGCTGTTGACAAACTTGGAGGCTATGATTCCGTAAGTTCTCCTCTCAACATTCTTCATAACCCTTTACCTGTAAAGCTTGGGTGCTGGCTGCTTTCTCAGTGGAAAGTGAGCAGCTCTCAGATGCTAAAATAAGGACTTTTTTTTAGACTTCACTAGAGGACAGCAAAGCTGCTGAGCTCTCTAAAAACTGTGCCCTTGATGTTTCCTCCCCTTTGAAGCTCTGAAAGTGATACTCATATTGAAATGGAACCAGAGCGGGCTTAAGGTAGACCACCAGCACAGTTTTCCTGTGCATCAACACTAAAATACAGGTCACCCACGCATGTTGCAGTGGTGGCATGTAATGGGGAATCAAGCCACTGGTGTCTTATTTTTGAAAAAAGAAATTAAAGCAAATATGGAGAGCACAGTTTAGCTGAAATACACACAAATATTAAATATTAGTGTGTATTTTTTAACAAAAAATGTTTTACCCTTAAAGGCAGACGATCTATTGCTTTTTTTTTTGTTCATGTGCAGTGGGTGGCCTCAATTCATAAAAGTTTGTGCAGACTTTTTAGAGTTGCATTTCCAAGTCAAACCCAGCAGAGGGCAACTTCTCTTCTAAAAGAAATTAGGTTAAATAAGAATGATTAAAAGAAATAAAATACAAAATAACCCAAGTTAGTGATGTTAGTTATGAAAATCTAAAGGGAAGTTTCTTCCTACACTGGAAAATATTATTATTATTAATTCTTATAAATGAAAATATAGAAATAGTAAGATTTCTTAAAACAAGTTGTGATGTCCAACCCTTTAAAGACCAAATTTGATCTTGAAATTGCTTATAAACACTCATATTTACATATATTGCTCTGATAATTGGAAATGTAATGTCTTAAAATAAGTGTGTACTGTAAAAAAAAGGAAAAAAAGTTGTATATATATATATATATATATATATATATATATATATATATATATATATATATATATATATATATATATATATATATATATATATATATATATATATATATATATATATATATATATATATATATATATATATATATATATATAAAGTAAGTACATTTTCATACATGTATACTCATTCTTTTCTCAAAAGAAAAAACCCTTTCTTGAGCACTATGACATTCCTTCTATCCTTATTTGGCTAATCAAAATACACATTTTAAGATAAAGTTGTGTTTAAAGTCAGAATCAAAAAAATGTATTGCATTAAAAATATTCCTTACAATTAGATGTTTTTTTAAGATTAAACAACTCAGCTGGATATTTATGCAATATTTATTTCTATCTCACTGGAAAGTTACTAGTAGGTTAGTTTTGTCTTATATCAAGTGTAAAAGATGTTTTATTTAGAAACTAGTAAAAAATGAAAAAATAAAAAACCCTGATGTTTTGTGTTTTTGCAGTGTACAGTGTTATTAAGTCCTGAGATGTTCTTAAGTCCAGAAGTTTCACAATTGCAATTTACTAATAGTAGAAGATAAAAGTGTAAATTTTCCTTATTTATTGATAAAATAGCTAAGGTTATACTAATGCTTTTTTTTTTTACTTTCCTACCAACAGGTAACTGCTCGACGCCTTTGGAAAAAAGTGTACGATGAACTGGGAGGAAGCCCAGGCAGCACCAGCGCTGCCACCTGCACTCGAAGACACTATGAGAGGTATGAGAGAAGTTTCTTGTTGAATTACGCCAAAGAACTAGCTTGTTATCAATTAAAAACCTTCCATTTATCCTGCAGGTTGGTGCTTCCCTTTGAGAGGCACGTCAAAGGAGAGGAAGACAAACCTCTGCCTCCCAGCAAACCACGAAAGCCTTACAAACGAAACCCTGAGAGCAAGATGAACAAGGCCGATGGGAAGAGAAAGAGGACGCTTTCAGAGAGGGAATTGGATTCTGAGGTAACAAATAAAATGTCAAAAATGCAGTATGCTTTAGTGTCCGCTCTGGATAAAAAACTGTTTTCCTTCATTTTTTCATGCAGATGTGTGCCCAAAGAAGTCCAGAAGCAGCCTGCCAACGTGAAGTGATGATGAGTCCACACTTCGCTCTCTGGGCTGCAGCTCCTGAAGGATGCCACTCCGACTGCAGGCAGTCCAACAGACCCTCCACTGAGTTCAGTCCATCTGCCAATGACCACATGTTGCAAGTCCCTATATCCCGCTCCTGGGTTTCTCACATCCCATCTGCGACTGGAGAGGTGATTTCTCCCCTGGAAAAGAAAAAGAGAATGGCTCAGGCCAGCCTACTGGCACCCGTGAGTTCTCCGAGAGAGGACAAGGAAAGGCCTTCCGTCATCCACTGCTCCCTGTCTCCAGCAAGGGCGTCCTCCAGCAGGAACTCCTCAGATGGTTCCCCTTTTCCGTTATCCTCCTCTTCCTCCCGTAGCTCCTCCCCTCTTTCTGTTTCATCAGAGGACAGTCCATCTATCAAAGGCTCAGAAAGGCCTCAGAGCAGTTCGAGCCCCGCCAAAAAACCCCAGGAAGACAAGCCTGTGAGCTGCAGTCAGGCGTCCACAGTGCCTACAGGACAGAGCAAAGAGGTTTCTCAGGTCGGCGCCCAAACGCTGACCACCAATTCAGCAAAGAGTCTGAAAAAGGACTCTGCCTGGAAGCCTTACCAGAAGGGGACTGGCAAGTATTTCACCTATCCCTTTTACACGCCTTCCACTTTTGCAACGTCTACCTCTAGTTTTACCAAAGTTGCTCCAAAGCCTGTGCAGCTTCTGCGACCCGCTCCCCTTCGGCCCACTTACAAAATTCACCAGAGCAGGTATCAGCAGGACGACTCCCTGGCCTGTGCAAAGAAACTGAACAGTGTTGCCCCCTGGCCTTATCAGACAGAGAAGAGAGAGAGATCCAGGACACTGCCGCAAAAAGTTCCTCTTCCTCAGCAAACCCTGTCTCAGTCCGGCACCCATCTGCCAACGTCATGCATCCTGTCGAGCTACGACAAGTCAGGGAGAGACTCTCGGCACCAGCCAGCCCTGCATCCTGCATTTTTCCCCCACAGAATGAGACTTCCCCAATCTCAGCTGATTTACCGCAATGTGCCAATAGGCCCAGGCCACTCAGCTGTTGTTGGTCCAGCCATTTACCCCTACACCTACACCTTTCCGCTGTTAAATCCCCAAGCTGGATACACTCTGCCCACCATGAATCCTATTTATCCACACAAACTGTGATTCTTGTGTGTGTGTGTGTGTGAGTCAAACCTCCAAACCTAATTACTTACTTAAAATAACTATTTAGTAAAAGTTTGAGGCTTAGTGTTGCCAAAACTGGACACTGGCATAATTCAACCATGTTCAAATGACTGAGTGCATGATGGGTAAAGGAAACATTTCTGAAGGGTGCTAGATTAGAGGCTGTATTATTATAATTATTTTTTTTTAAGAGATTCATTTACGATATTCTTGTTTAGATCTTTATAATAAATTAATAATGATTGCAAAAACCCTCTCTACTACTGTCTCGATAAAGATACGGGAAGAGTTGTAGGTGCCTGTGTCAGTATTATGTTCCATTTGAAAAGATTGCTTTCAAAGTAATAGACTATTATTAATAGTAACAAACATTTTAAAGGTAACTTTAAATGAAAATTGAGAGGATTGAGAAAGAAATGTCTGAAAACTGAAATGCCTTCAGTAATAAAATATACGTAAACCAAGTCTAGTCGACTGCTTCTTTACCTGATACTTTGATGGAATTAACCTGGATCAATGAGAATGTACACCAAAAAAAGTTCCGTTATGTGTCTAGAGCATGCCCTCCAAACAGGCATTTATTTTGCATTCAGGTTGTTCTCATTTGTAGCACAGACTGTGGTTAGAACCCTCTGCAATGTTATTGTGTGTTGATCACATAGGTTTGTGCAGCTCCACAGGCTGTCTTCAGACTGTAAGTCCGCCTCACGTAGCAAACCCAACCTCGGAGGAAGACGCTGTGGTGTGCCGCATGCTACATCAGTGCAATGGCAGTGTGTAGCCGATGCAAGATCATCGGCAGTGTAAATAACAAAGAACTTTGAGGCAAAAGCAATGAGTAGGAAAGAGTGAGAGGAAACTGCACAAATGAGATTACGCTGCAGGCCACAATGTGGTCTGAAACAGCTGAAACAAATGAGGCATGTTCAAATGCACAGCAGAAGTGAGACAGAAAGAGCTACGGAACGCAGGGGGCATTTGTTCTAATACTCAGCATAACTGTGGCAACACACTAGGAAAATGTGTGGAAATAATCCTAGTTTGAAATATTCAATAGTGTGGAGAAAAATGTCTATTTAATCTATAATCATATATTATAAACCATTCTCACTAATTTAAAAAATGTCATTGGATAATTGTTACACTTTAATTGATAAAATGATCTCTGTTTGACCTCCTAATAGTGTAACTTATGATCAGAGCAGCACAAAAGCAACTGATGGTGGATTTACACATGTATTATTGATGTATTTCAAGGATGTAAAAAAAAACGAGAAAAAAAGGTAATAAAAATATATATCTAATATAAATGAACATGTCAAAATGAATGGTGATGCTATCGTCTTATAATTGCTCCAAATAATAAATAGATATTTGTGCACAGATATATCACATTGAATCAATTGGTTAAAATGGTTGTCAAATAGAGTTTGATTAATTCCTTGAAAGGTAACAGGAAGAAACAAATTTAGATAAACCCATTCCTATGTTCATGTACACTATTGAGACACTCACCAGAATCTTTCTTCTTAATTACCGGCTGAGTACCTGATAAAACTCAACCCACATCATTTTTTCATTATTATTCAATAGTTTATCACTGCTCCAAAATAAAAGCATAAGGAGTCATAAATGAATAGGGGTGTGAGAATTAATCAATGAATCGATTATTATTCAATTTCTGTTCCTACGATCCAACCAGATCGAACTGTCTGCGGCAAGTTGTTATTTGAATCAAATCGACCTATGCCATTATAAAATCCTCTCAAAATTACACAAATAAATCCTTTAATTGATCTTGGAAATTGAGGTTATGGTACGTTTATTTTACTATAAAGTGAAAACAACCATCACAGTGGACAACACACGTGTGGTGGCAGCAAAAAATGATCAAGCCGTCATTCCAGTGCAATGTGTGGAAACATTTTGAATTTAGCAAAGACGAGACCATACAGCGTGGTAGAATGTTCTAATATTTTCATGTTCGTATTGTTTATAAGTGGAAAAACAGCAGTGGGTTGAACTGTATGAAACTAAAATATGGATTTTCCATTAGTTCTTGTTAAGTGAATCTGATCCTTCAAAAGGAATTTATATTGACTATGAAGTATACTTGGATAGTGCTTTCCTACCTTCCTTGAAGGCCCAAATCATTTTACACTCACATTCACCCACTGATGCCTATACACACCACTGACACCAACCTATAAACACCAGAGGCAATTTAGGGTTCAGCGTCTTTCCCAAAGATACTTCAACAAATGGGCAGGCAAGGCAGGAATTGAACCTACAACTCTTACTGTTGGAAGTCGACTTTCCTTCCACTGCACCACAGCTGCTTCCACATTGATTAAAAATTAGATCAGCAACCACAAATTCTGATATGATTTGAATTGCTCAAACGAACCATTATAGATATGAATTAATATAATAGAAGCCTATTACGAAAAATTACAGGAATGATAAGACTATCATTTCATCAGGTCCTCTGTATTCTGGTGCTTTGGGGGTTTAATTATAGGTTACTTATTAGGTCACTTGTTTTTTGTTTGATTGTTTTCCAATTATTCCAAGTTATATGATTTTTGAATGTATGAATTGTCAAACAGGGGATCAGCTCAGTGTAATCTGGGTCACTTAACATGTAGAGCTCTGTTTTGTAATTCTCATTTTTAATTTTATAGGATTTTTTTGATATAACATGGATTAACCCCAGTGACTAGAATTGTGGATTAGACTAAATTAAAAATCCTGAGAACGATTCTCTATTTTTTGTAATTTATTTGCTTTTTTGCAGTAAGGGTTTTTGCAGCATTTAGCCGGTGACAGGCGATTTGAATGCCTGCCTGGCATACTAAACTCAGGGTGAAGAAAACCCAAGAACAGTTGTAATCTCGCGAGAGAAATGCAATTGGCGCGAATAAATAAAGCGTTGTCTTAGTATACAGACGCTGGGGAGTTACGGTTGGATTTTTCGATAGAATCTCTGAGTGGCTTCAAATTGAAAGTTCGTTTTACATGTGAGATAAACGCACGAGGTTATTTAGTCAGTTTGAAAAGTAAAACAAAAATATGTCGGAAGCCGCGTTTGAGGACATGGAGATCAACCAAAATGACAGCCAGGAGGACGTCATGACTCCAGCAGAGCTAATCGCCAAACTGGAAGAGGTGAGATCAAACTAAAAGGATCTCAAACCTTCTCTGTGTTTTGTAGCTATTGCCGTAAGCAGTCTGTTATTCCTAGCTTCACCACTGCGCTCTTCTCGTTGAGTCATAGGCGTGGCTGAATGAGAAGTTCTCCCCAGAACTGCAGGAGAACAAATCAGAAGTGGTGGAATGTGTGATGGAGCAGCTGACTCATATGGTAACCACTTCAAATCTGCACATTTCTGATGCTCATCACCATCAGTTTAAGCCACAAAAGTCTTAAAAGCATTGAATTGATGAATGTAGAAATATTTCCTTTAAAAGTCTTGTATTTTGATATCTAAGCCTTAAAATTGTGCTGTTTGAAACATCTCCTTTTCACATTTCTTGTCAATAATTTAATTTTTCAACCACGATTATTTTTGATCAAATGATGAGATACTACTATAATCCTTATTTTCTTTACATGTGTTCTTCATCAAGAGAAAATGCCACAAGAACATGTTAAAAACACACTTTTCATTGGACTGGGTCTTTAATATAATGACCCAAACATGTAGATATGCTACGGCTAAATGCTAACTCAGAGAAATATAGTTTGGAAAGACAAAAGTAGGATTGTATCTTAAGTGTATGTCTTCGTAAATGTGTACTTTTCCCGTTATTGTTAGCAAAGTGCTCGTTAACTTCCTTGCCAACAGGAGTCCAATTTGCAGCGAGTAAAGAAAGGCGACGCCAAGGCCAGCACACATCGCATGGAAGTGGACCGGATCCGCTTTGTCCTGGCCAGTTACCTGCGCTCCCGGCTGCAGAAAGTCAGTCAGGTCGAAGGTGTACAATAAAGCTCCAGTCTCACTCTATAAATACAAAAACAAGGCTTTCTATTTGTGTGTCGTCTGTTTAGATTGAAAAGTTTTTCCCTCATGTCCTGGAGAAAGAGAAGTCCCGAGCTGATGGAGAGCCATCCCTGCTTTCCCCAGAGGAGTTCGCATTTGCCAAAGAGTGAGCGTGTTTGAGCTAAACAAACATCTTTATAACATTTTGAATAAAACAATTTGCTTAAATAGAAAAACAAAATATTCTTCAGGTATTATGACAACACAGAAGCCCATCTCAAAGCAGTAGCGTTGAAGCGAATGCCCCCTAACCTACAGAGCATCGACATGCTCAAAGCAGGTATTCTGCTTTTTTTATATGTAGCCTATACCTGACATGTTTGTTGTTTACAGGTAATTTTTGTAACAAATGTCATGTACTCTTATGTAACTGCAGTTCCAGAGCCCTCCTTAGATTCATTTGTGTTTCTACGAGTTAAAGAGAAACAAGAAAACATCTTGATCGAGCCTGAAACTGATGATCAAAGGTACTAAAATCCACTTTTTACTTAACTCTTTGAAAGGAGGATAATGTGCTGTCGAGTTCTGTTCTCCCTTCCCACCAGCAGGTGGCAAAGTTCTATTTCACTCTGTTCCATCTGTCTTTAACAATTTCAAACCAAGTGTTTCTGTGACTCATTTGCTAGAGAGTATGTTGTGGATCTGGAAGAGGGCTCGCAGCACTTGATGCGATATCGCACCATTGCACCGCTCATCTCAAGCGGAGCTGTGCAGCTGATCTGAAGACTCAAGTAAGATGCTCTCAGTCTTGACTCATCTTTCTCAATAGCTTCAAACTGTCACGCACACATCTGCTGATCTTACATAAGCCGATGCTGTGCAGTGATGTTTATTTTTAGCTCAAATGATCTGTGTTTTTTATACCACCTGGAAATAAACATCAGTGTTTACAGTGTAATAAACTCTGTATTTTACCTAGATACAGAGAAGCTGAGAGTTTCGTTGAACTAACAGGGATTTTGTGTTGCAGGTTCGTCCACCAGTGGGTGTTTCTGCTCCAGTAAATCACTAAAAAATGAGCTGCACTAAAGGACATGTGGAAAAAGTTTTATTTCTGGATTCAGCAGATATATTTTTGACATATCTTTAGGTTGATTTGCCGAACTGCTCATTTTTCCACATGAACTTTTTCTATATTTCATGTTGTTTTCTATGAAATAATCATATAATTCTGTTTTAGTAGCAGTTTGTCATCCATTCAAAGAAAAAGGACTCATTAGGTGGAATTCTCAGGCATCGACATGCAGTGGTTTGTTGTACATATTTGTAAATGATTAAAGAAAAATCCTGAAAGCTTTTGTTTGTGTATTTTCATTATTAAAGAATAAATCAAAGTCTAATTACTTGTCTTACCCGATCTTACTTCATCTTCTACAATCAAGCATGAGGTTTCAAGTTAAAATCTTTTTTTAGCCCAAGAGCATGGATGAGACTTGTCTTTATCTTGTGCAAGACAGTTACTGGAAAACTGCTGCTGTTATATAAGAGTTTATATGGGAGCAATCAGTGCTCATTGTTTCCTCTCACACCAGTGTACAGTAATTGGAGCTGAAGAACCTGATTTGAAGTGTGTGTTTCATTAGCGCACTGTCATCTAGGCCTGCTGTGCTGATTCGGCTCATTTACAGCCTCTTTTTTTTCAATTATGGGCTGATTCGCCCTCCATGAAGATGTTTTAAGTTATGTTTGAGCAACATTTTTATCCCAAATTTAAGAAAAAAAATTACCTTTCTTAGACGTTACCTAACATTTCGGCTGTGTTGATAGTCACATGAACTTTTGAGGTCAGTAAAGCGATGCGTTTCATGTCAGCATCTCCTTTTAACTCCCAATTGTTTGTGTATGACTCGATACGTGCAACTGAGTCATGGATATCCTTGTGTTTGGCCCGCTGTTCTTAATCCAGTCTTTCTCTCAGTCACTCACACTGCTGGGCTGCAGGACACCGATCTACTTGGGCCTTCAGCCAAGACACTAAAAGCTTGGAGCTCAGCCCCTGTGCAGACCGTCTCCACTGAAGTCTGAGAATAGACCACAGGATGACCGAGATGTTTTCCACAAAGCAGAGTGGAATTACATGCAGCAGAGCCTTATGCTCGCTCCATCACGTAAACACTAGCTGTCACATCCAAGCTGATGACACGCTTTCGTTTCCTGAATCTTTCCGAATTCTGCTCTTCCCTGCAAGGAGTATAAGTCAAAGGGATGATTTGAAACTGTTGTGAATAAAAGGTAAAGAAAAAACACAGAAGCGTTCAAAACAGCTTCCGCTGAGCTGATTGGTCAGCAGAGTCTGGTGGGTGGGGCAAACACCATGTCATCTCAGCTATATAAAAATAAACAGTCCTGAGAGCTGCTTACAGATACTTTTGAGGTAAGATTTCTAAAACACTTAATAATTTGACTTGGTTTTCAGTAATTGTAACCAGATATTAGCTTCAGACATGTTTTATTTTGACAGTTTTTGACCATTTTGTTCCTGTTTTCCAGAATGTGAAGATGTTTAGTCCAGAGGAAGTGTCTGATGTGTTTGCAGATTCTTCTCCTGTGGGGTAAATTTGTAGGATCTACCTCACAAAACACTTCATGCTGACGTTTAAATACATGTTCTGAAGCAACAGACTGCTATAGTTCTTGCAAGCTTGTAGCTGCTGGTCTGATTGGGGTCAATGGCTCACTCAAAAGGCCTTGTGGAGATCGCTGTCAGGCTGTGCTTGGACCAACGCAAACAACTGTGCCCTCATGTGTGGGTCCCCATCATGAAGCCCCTGCGGCCTTGCATCCGCACTCCGTTTTCAGAGCGCTACGCTGTCGGCATCTTGAGGCAGGATGATCTGGACCACCCTCTCTTATCCATCCTCGATGACGTGGATGATGACATTTTGACCCCGATCAAGGAGAAACGGGTGGTTTTTGCTGACTCACAGGGCTTTTCCTTGACAGATGTACGACTTTTTTCTGACGAAGAAGAAGAGCAGTCTGACCTCGATCTGCTGCCCACGCTGCAGGATTTAGGAAGCATGACAGGGGATGGTTACAGCTGCACTGTCAGCACCTCCTGCCCAGGAACACTCCTCAAACTGGGATTTGCGCAGCCCTCTTTGGATTTCCAGGCCTTCCGCTCCAAACTGGCAGAGAGCATGGTGATCCTGGAGTGCTGCACCATTAGTGAACAGACCCTCCGTGGTACAGTGCGGGTCAGAAACGTCGCCTTCCAGAAGGACGTGCGAATGCGCATTACCTTTGATTCTTGGTTGAGTTACAGAGATGTCCCCTGCACGTACCTGCAGAAGCGCTTCGGAGGACCTCAGACAGACATCTTTGAGTTTTCCACAGATATTCCAAAGGTGATTGACGCCAAGCGGAGGATAGAATTCTGTTTAATCTACTTGCCAGGGGGTTACAGCGAGCCTTTTTGGGACAATAACAATGGAAAAAACTACAGCATTGCAGTGTGTGTGAGCTCACACCTCTGCTGTGGAAAGACAAAAGGTGAAAGAGTAAACTAACCCGAGCCACAACATTTTTCAACTGATTTATTATTTAATCTAATTAACTGTTGCTTTATTTATAGTACTTTATTTAAATGTATTGTATTACCCATTTTGTGTAAATAAATGTGTTTTTGCATCTACCTTTATCTTTTGAGTTGTACTTTATGGTTTTAGTCAACTGAACCATATTGGACTGACCGCCATAAAGGGGAGATTTCTTTCATTGAGGGCATTTTTACCTGCACAGGTCAGAAATGACTGGACAGGGGGAGGCAGAAGCCTCATAGCAGAAGGAGACAGCTAATCATAGCTCAGCTCTTCTGAAGGCCTCCAGTGTATTCTCAAAGATTTACTGCAGGTAAAGATATTATCTTCCTCCTGTGTTCGATACTCCCACAGCCATCCAAACAGCTTTCACTGTCATTTTTCACAGATCCGTCCATTTCTATTGAGTTTCCGCAGGCAGGTTTGAAAGAGCTAAAGTTTTTTATTTGGATGCAGCAGATTGGTGTTAAGATCTAATCTGAATTTGAAGCTCTGTCACTTTCAAGCTTGTAGCAGGAGGTTAACTTGAAATCAAAAGTTGCTTAAAATAGCTCAAGTGTTTTATGTTTTGTCTCAAACGGTCCCAGTAAAATGAGAAATGTCAAGATGACACTTGACCTGTTATGACTCTACGTACAAAGCCATTGTTTTTAGAATGTCTTAATTTGGTGAGCTCACGGAGCAGCCATGTTTGAGTTCTTCTTGTCATGATTTCAGACTCTCAAAGTAAAAGCAAATGGTTGAAATGAAAGTGTAAACATTTTACCCCACAGTGTTCTTACCAGATGAAGGACATGGTGGTTTGTTTATTGTCCTTCTCCATGTCATTCATAACCACAGACCCGAAGCACGCCTATATCATTTCAGCGCTGCCCTCAGCGTCCCACACTGATATTGCACACTTTGCAGCTCGGATCTTTCTTTGCATTGGCTGTGGTCAGACTCATGAGCTGATGATGTCCACTGATCTGCTCCACTGTGCCATGATCCAAATGAACCGGTTCGGTGAAAAGAATCTCCAGGATGACGTCACTGGCGTGGCAGTACAAAGGCTCCTCCTCCGGCCTTTCGGGAGCAATGTATGTCAGGAAAGGGTTGGAAGCCAAGTCCAGCATTGGGAGGTGGGTACGACAGAAAGCGTCTCCCTCAGAGCCCACAGGGGCCAGAACCAGCACCACATAGTGGTAAGCTGTGTACATACAGTAGAAATCTGCAAAGTACAGGGAGATGTTTGGGTTCAGCAGCTGTCCAGCTGGAATCTGGAATCTTAAGGGTCCATATGGGGAGTCGTTTGGAGGGAGCCCTGTATCAAACTCTGTATTGCAACTGAAGAAAACTCCCTGTAGTTTGCCATTGATAGGAGAGCCATGACTTCCGCTGTTGTCTTTCAGTGCTGGACGCATCAGACCTCCGCATTCTCTCCTGTTCAAGAAATGACAAGGCCATGAGCATTGGTAGCTGTGAGCAATGCTTCATACAACCAAAAGAAAAGAAGTGTCTTTGACCTGACATAATCGAAGTACTCTGGGTGCTGGTTGCGGTAAAAGACAGAGAACTTCAGCAGTCTCCCTGCAGAGCCACTTGCCTTGTCAAGAAGCTGCTGTAGATGTTCCATTGCATAGTCTGGAATGATGTTTGATAAAATGTGCACAACATTCCGATGGTTTTCAGTGCCTCCAGTGTTTGTTCTGATTTGATTCAGATCTTACCCCCAGTGCAGAACTCCACCACCTGGCTCCACTCTGACACCTGGTAGTCGCAGTCTGGCTGTCGGACAGCAGTTTGAACAGCAACGCAGTACTCTGTCCGTGGACTGAGGAACCAGTGTCCCCTTACAGCCATGGGGAGAGGCACCGCCTTGGCCACCAGCTTTGTCGGCACATCCTGGAGGATAAAGCTAGAAAGAGTTAGTGTCAAGAACTGGATACTGCTCCATTTAACAAATTTACATTAGTAGTTTGATGTACGGCCTTATGCCCAAGCTGATGTCAACAGGATGCATCTAATCAAATTAACAGCTTTGCTTTGGTCAATGCCTCCAAGTAGCAGAAAATAATTACAACTCTGTGTTCAGATATCCATGACAACACCTCTGATACTAGTTTGTTTGTTCCACTTTGAGTCAAATCCGGAAGAAGCTTGCTTTGCTAGTCAATACCTTGACTCAATTAGCACATTTTCAGTTTCTGAACACAGATGGCTTCACTAGGTCACAATTATTAAAAGTGTTTGTACATCTGCAGATTTTTTTTTTATTTTCAGGGTTAAAAGTACACATTGGTGTATGTGAAATGCTTTGATAATACAAATTATTGACTGTATAAGAGAACTGGAGTGAGTGATCCCTCACCCCTCGCATTCCAAATAGGAAGTACCCGCTGGCTCCAAGATGCCAAAATCCCATAGACTTCTATAGAGAAGTAAACAGCTATTACTGAGTCATTATATTTGTCAGAATAACCATTCTTGCTCTCTTACCATTTTTCACATGTTCTTGCTAATCCTATTTTTTTAATGATATATTTTCTTTATCACAAGTTACTTGAGTTATAAACTGACAAATCAGATGACACACTAAAAGCATATGGTGCTCGTTGGCCCCCTCCTTGAATGTCTGATTGACAGATTTTCCTTCACCCGCTTTCAGAGGAAGGGGTGTGGACTCCAAACAACCTTACTCCTGATTGGTGATAGTTGCCATAAAAACTTTCACTCAGACCAATCGCCGTCTTCTGGATCCAACATGGCAACAACTGTCTTGTGGAAAAGCTTTGCCTTTGGCTGGAGCTGGAAGTAAGGCATTTTCAAATGGGTGACATCACACTCCCTCAGTCCAGTTCTCTTATACAGACAATGAGTCCAAATAACTTAACCCTCAATAAGCCTGAAAATTACAAACCTTGCCACAGTCGTTTGCTAAAACAGGCTAGCTAGCTGCTCAGAATTGTTTGTATAACTTTACAAAATACTGTTTCATTTTTTTTCTTAGTGTTTAATTGTGACTCTGATGATGTACAATGGGACTGACTAACTTGGAAGCTGCTGTTGAATTTGTCAGCTTTGATTCATTTTAAAAAGAAGCAATATTCCAGTGAGTCACAGGCCCGGAGCTGTTTACTACAGAGAGTTTTGCTTTTTCCCTTGTATTGGAAGTGACTGAAAGGGTGCAACTATTCTCTATTCAGACTAACACAGAATATCATGAAGCAGCCATTTTGCTAACCTTCTGTTAAACCATATTTAAACATTTTACCAGTAAGGTGCATGAACCAGGAACAAAAACTACAGCACGGATCAGATTCCCTGCGGGGTTAAAATGAAACACAAAATCATGCAGAAGAGACAAACCCTGTGTTTGAAGCGGTTGTGTTCTCTGCTTTTTTTGCGGCTCAGGTCAATAAAGAAGTGTGTGGCCCTCTCGGTGTCCTCGGGGGTCATATCCCACATGATGCGGAAGGAGTCGCAGGTCACCTCACAGATCTGAATATTGCAAGGAGTGGAAAGAGGGGTCTCCATGTCTGCAATCTACCATTAAACAAGACAGAAAAGTACATCATCACACTATATGAGAGTATCCCTGGTAAACTTAGATACATTTCTCCATGTAGTACACAAACATTTTGATGAAATATATCAGCTATGAAAATATTGGGTGCTGTTCTCATTTGTATCAATCTTTTTAGTCTTTTTATATATATTTTTTCATTATAAATTGACATTTCACAACTTAAAATACTCCAAGCTGTGTAAAGGCTCTGATTTTTTCAATGTGTGTCAAAAATTACCAAAGAAAGACACATATTTTGCGGCCTCCATCAGATTTCTTCAGTGATTTTTCAACGTGGGGCACGCACAAACAGTAGTGTCAGCTTCCTGCCTTTTATCTACATCGTCACTTAGTTTTACCCACATATGGCCCACTTTCCTTATCAATTCTGCCACATTTTGCTTAAGATCTTCCTCCATCTGGAGTTTGTATCAGCATTCAGCTCCTTTAATACAGCTTACAAAAGCATTTTCTTCTCTTTGTTGGAGTTTAGCCTAACATCTGTAAGCCAAAACAGAAGACTGAAATGAGCTCTTATTAAAAGCACCCTTGTGGTGAAAATATGCTTGTTTGTAATTGTGGCTAAAAATATCCCGCTGAATTTTGTGCTTCATATGATCCCACACACGCCAGGTGTGGAGTGGACTCGTTGTGATGTGGTTGGCTCTGCTCAAATGCCCTGCAGTCAGGATGATGGACAGACTTCAGCCGCCTATTAAAGGTCGTGAGCTGTGAAATCTAGCTCGTTCAAGCTGGGATCGTGCTGGGGTGAGAGTTGTTGCATGAGACACGTGTGTCTCCATGCGTTTGTTTTCCAGCTGCTGCTCTCGTTTCTAACCATCGTGCCTTTTCCAGCGATAGAAACTGGGGCAAGAAGAGATTCTCACGGGACGAGTGATCAAAGTACCACGCCTCGGAGTGTGCACCACTTTGGTTTGAATACCAGCGAGCACAGTTCAAACCCAGGTTTTCATACCATTTACACATGACCTCATTGAGAAATGTATCTAAATAAAGAAAGTGTTGTTAGTCTCCGATTCCAATAGACTTCAAATTCGTATAAGGCAGCTGGATTTAACTGATTACGATGAGCTCTCACATCACAAAGCATTATTTATTAGGTCATATGGGCACTGAGTTTTCTCGTTTTTCACCAGAATAATTAATATAAATATTTTGCTGTCAAAATCCTGAGAAGGACAAACAGAGCTGTTTTTTGGCTACCATTGTGGTTTTCAAATGCACTTTATATTACGTGTCTTTAAGGCTAGCATTGGCTGCTACAAAGTCCAATAAAGGAGCATTCAAGAGAGATCTTGTGTGTCTTCAGGATGAAGCACAGAAAGTAGGTGATCTGAATAATTTCATTTTTATAGAAAATCCTTACATTCTCATATAACTGACACTTTTAAAATAAAAGGTGTAAAGAAAGTTGGGTTAAATGTCATTGAGGGTGTCTGCACATTTTTAGAATAGCATCAAATACTAATTTTGAATCCACAGTAACGGTTTCATCCTTGAAAGCTCACAGAAATGTCACATTACAGCTTAGCATGAGGGAATCTCAAAAACTACCTGGATGTGCATATATTATATTATAGTGGTGTTATCTTAAGGGCACTCAAAGCATCAATGACTGAACTCTTATTCGAAAATGTCTTACTTGTTTGAAGCCCGAGTTTGAAAAGAGTAGAAAGCCGAGACGAGCTGATCCGCTTCCTTATTTTGTCTTCGACTAGCCTCCTGAGATGCTGGCAATGACAGATCCCTCAGGAAAACTGATTAGGAGGTGAAACAAACACACACACACTCCCCTCCTCTTCTTCCTGACTGTTTCTCGCTCCCTGCATCACACAAACAGCCTAACCCCACCTCCCCTTTTCCACCCTCCATCCCCTCCTCCCAAACTCATTTTTGCTCTGAGCACTGCATGATGTTTACTTGACTTCTGTGCAGCCACACAGGATGAATAAATACTCAAAAAAAAATATCCAACCACCATGTGACCTTAGTAGGATATGCACTCAACCTCATCAGCATCACCATTTCGTCAGCCAACCATACACTACCCATCACTTGGCAGTAAATCTGCCCCGAAGTGCAAAATCACTTAGCCGCTTTCATAAATGTCAGCTCTCAAGCATGGAGATGCAGTGAGAGCTGGAAGTGAAACACATAGCATAAAACATCATGACATCCTATGCCGGCTTTCCCAAAAAGATTAATCTCTCAGTATTTTCCTGAGGATTACATGGAACACCATCAAGACCTCAAAAAATATACATGCGCCAACTGTTATGCCATATGCCTTACTCGACAGGGCTTCTCCCCCCAGCCTATCCTAGAGCGAGGGATACTACACTATGAGTCCCAAGTAAGCAGATTTTTACCAGCATTCATTGTCAAAAGGATGTTTTTGTTGTTATAGATTTTTTCTCTTGTTGTTCTAGCCCCAAAAGACAACTCAATGTAGGATTATTTCAAAGATTAACAAAAAAAAAAAAACTCTTTCAGATTTAAGCACTAATCTGCTACTGAAACAATGGATGTAAACATAGGCTGGAGTCCAAAGTGAGAGTGCATTCCTTTCACTGACCTATATTATTTGTATTTCAGAAATGGCAATGATGTGCTGCCATAATTCCACAGACAGTGTGCAGTACTGAAGAACCTAATTTACTTTCAGTCAGCAGCAGAGAAGTGATGCTCTCAAAATGTAATTAAACTGTAATCATCCATCATCAGTCATGGCAATTCAGACTGTCCATGAAACCCTTTCTGCTCTGGAGATGACTACACACACACTTTTGTCTTTGAAGAGACGAAAACAGGATAAATTGACTCCTGCTGTATGCTTTTTTATTGTGTGTGTATATATATATGTGTGTATATATATATATATATATATACGGAAAAACCCACAATTCTCACTGAAATCACTTGAAACTTACAAAAGTAACAATAAATAAAAATTTATTGAAAATTAAATAATCAAAATCAGTCATCACTTTTGAATTGCTGATTAACATAATTATTTAAAAAAAAAAACTAATGAGACCTTATGAGATGTGGCGTTGTGCAGTTTTAAACTTTTATTACTTGCTCACACTAAACCAATATACTAAGGACTTGTAGCTCATAAAAGAGCAACCACATCCTTTAAATTCAGAATTCACAAATTATGAAGTTGCGAGGCTCTATTTAGAGTTTATGTTAGATATTATACAAATAAAAGCATTTTTTGCACAAGTGAATTAACCATTGGGAAGCTAATAATTTTATTTTGCTGTTTTTTTTTAAATCACATTCAATTGTTTACACACTTTGTGTGAATGTTGCATAAGCCTACTGTTATTTCAAATAAAACAACAACTGCCCCAAAATGAATAGAATGTGTTTATTAATTAATTCATTCATAATTTAAAATAGTAATAATAATATAATAATAATATAATATAATAATAATAATATAAATTCATTTTTTAACGGTTTCGCTCGCCGTGATGTCATTATCAGGGGCGTGTTTGGTCGTTCACTATGACAAAAATTGATTTTCAATTTTTAATAGGTGAGACTTTTCGCGCATGTGGAGGGGGTCACATTTTGGCTTGAAGGAGCAGAAATGTTTACAACTGCGTAAACAGCATGGTCCTGCTGCGGGCCATAGGTAAGCACGCGCGTTTTTATGCGCACGTTCGATCCACGTGATCAAATCTAAGCTAAAGCGGAAGTGTCATGGCGCCGCTGGTGTACGCTTCAACGGTGAAAGCAGCAGCAATTTGTTTCTGACCACTGGCAGGTTTTTGAGGGGAAAACACCGATAGACGACCACCGAGGTACTATCGTGTATGTATTTAGAGAACCGCCGAACATTTAGAGTTTCTCTGGTCAACGTTAGCGTCGTTTGCGATGTAACTTAGCCACGTGCCTGTGATATTTCTGTTGCTTTGCATTGATTTTTGGTGAAAATAAACTCGCGTTTTGTGTATTTAAATCACTAGCGAATACTATTTCTAACACGGTTTATTCTTCATGCGTGTTTAAAATCGAAACTTCTGGAAATCACTGTTCATTAATCCCTTGTATTGCTGAAGTTCAGTCCAACAAACACGGAGAAAAACGGTTACAAATGGAAGGTGGAGCTTTTCTGTTCGTATCGTCCAACACTAACAGCTTAGAAGCAACACCGATAAAGTAGGGGCCACTTCTGCCTCCATCATCTCATCCAAATCAATTACCAAAAAATAACACGCGTTTCTTAAAATTTAGTGGAATGATTTAAAATTCTACAAAATACCAACAATAAATAGTAAGAGCATAACTTTTTCTGATCTCCTTCTAAAATTGTATTTCTGGCAAATTGTCTCTTTCTGAGGTTAGAACTTCTGCAAACGTTTTAGTAGTTGTTACAATATGCACAGACTTAAACATGTTTTTAGTAATGTTCAGTAAGTGCAAATAGATTATGTTGAACTGACAGACAATGCCTTTATATTTCAGATAGTGAAAACTAGAGCTGTGAAATACCTTCCTTTGTCTTTAAAAAATCTTTTCTTAATTTTTTTTGCTAATTCTTTAGTATCAGCATAACAATTTAATAAGCAAATATGTAACACAAAGAGAAGTGTGATAAAATTGTAATAAGTGCTGATTCATTTAATGAAGGCAGAGGGGAAAAAAACTCTAACAATTAGCTTCAAGTTACACTATTTTGAAATTTAAGTCACTGAGGATGAGGGCCATAAGTGAGCATCACAGCTGAACTCACCTGGTCAGAACACAGTAGTTTCTCAGGAAGATGAGGCAGGCCCTCTTCCTCTTTTAAAAACTAATGGACGCCTTTTATTTGCCACCACTGAGAATGTTCTGTATTTTGAAAGATATAGTTTTCCTTTCCTTTTCTCATTCTTTTCATTATTATTGTTGGCCATCAGGTTGGGAATTTGAGGTAACTTTGTTCAAGTTCAAGATGGCAGACTCTGGGGAGTCCAGCGGTAAACGTGTTCCTACTCCTGCAAGCACCAGCAGCAGCAATGTAGGACTCCTGATGGGCCGTCGACCACCAGCCGGCCTTTCTCCTGGACGCCTCCCTTCCATGCGGTCGAGGGACCTCACCCTAGGAGGAGTGAAGAAGGTTGGCATTATATCTCAACCGCAGTTTAATCTTTGTGTTGCGCTGCCACAAAGGAATTGTGTTATTATGAGTTAATCCCTCCGAATATTTCAAGAAACACTGAAAATTGGCCTCTTCTGTAGCTTTCTATGCACATTTTTGCAGTTGAAATTATTTTTCTAGATTTCAAAGTAAGTTTAAGCTTTATTAGTAAAAAAAAAAAAAAAAAAAAAACTGGTTACTATTTTTTTTATATTGTAGAAAACCTTCACACCCAACATCATTGGACGAAAAGTAAAAGAGGAGTAAGTTGATTCATTTTAGGATTCAAAAATGCAGTGAAGAACAAATACGACTGTCATGTAAACTGAAACTTTAACTTTTGTTTTGCTGTTTTTGGTTGTAACAGAGCCAAAGTTGAGTCTGATCAGAAGAGGGATCGGAGAAGTGCAGAACGCGGTCGAGGGCCGAGAGACAGAGGCAGGGGCCGAGGTCGCCAGGAGGTTATTCAGTCCCACTCTATTTTTGAACAGGGGCCCGCTGAGATGATGATGAAAAGAAGAGGTGAGGTGTCAGCAGGACAAGCCTATGCAGCAACTGTCGCAGCTGAACTTGAATTTTTGTTTAAGTTTAAAATCAAACTTTCCACCCCTCATAGGTGGATATGAAAGTGAAAGAGATGCTCCAAGCATGGGCCCTTCACCCATCATTAACATCAAAAAGGAGAAGAGGGAGACTGAAGAGGAGACTAAGGAAATTCTGCGCAAACTGGAGCGGGACAATGTATGTTTGCCCGTTTTTTTAATAGTTACAATACTCATAAACTTTCACTAAATGCCAATTTATTCTTTTTCTCATCTCCTTGCAGTTTATCGACGACCCCTTTCTGAAAAGCGAGCAGAGGAGCTGCCCTGTCCAGCTCCCCCTTTCTGTGTCAGGATGGGGATTTAGGGAGGAGTTTAGTAAATCTGCTGTTAAACTTGAGAAGTCAGAGGAGGGGGATGAACCCATGGAGTCTGCAGTAGTAGGTAATCTACAGAATCTTCTTGTCTTTATTTACTTTTCTCCAATTTATCTGTCCAGCTAGCTTCAAGCAGCTTTTATAGCAAGAATCCTCAACTAAATTGACAGAGGTCCAGTAACTCTGTCAGCCTGGTACACCAGGGTCCAAACATGCAAAAACATTTATAGAATATTTGACTTCTCT
Organism: Oryzias celebensis; assembly: GCA_014656515.1. Taxonomy (NCBI): domain Eukaryota; kingdom Metazoa; phylum Chordata; class Actinopteri; order Beloniformes; family Adrianichthyidae; genus Oryzias; species Oryzias celebensis. The sequence goes on from BNCR01000009.1 coordinate 15,871,036, forward strand.
GTTCTTTTATTTAATTGCAATGTCTAGTTAAATTGGCAAAGAACTATTTTAGTTTATTGTCTCAAATATTTCTCTAATTAATTTCTGTACAAAAATACTTAAACAGAACTACATTGAGGAGTAAAAAGAAGATCGCACATAAACTTGCTTCCTTGTAGTGCAATACGGGTGGTCTTTCATAAGATTTATTATTCTGCTGTATTTCACTTGAAGTGCAACAAATAACATGGATGTACCTCAAAAACATTGATAATTAAGCAATTTTCTTGTGCAAATGTTAACTTTCTTTTTAACAACCCTTAACAGTAGGTTGCAAATATGAATACATATTGAATGTTTAAGTAATAACTTTAAAAAGTGCAAAAACGCTTTATGGACTTAAATGTAAACTTAGGGAAGGAAAGGAGTAAAAGGTGTTCTGAGGCATACGTGCACATGCTCATTGGTAAGCTGGGAGCAGTACTTGTTCTTAATAATGGTAACAGTTGAGAAGGCTGATTCACAACTGTAGGTAGAACCAAACTTTCTTAATGTGTACAATGCCACTTTGATGACAGAAGGAAACTTCTCCTTTGGCACAATCTGGAGCCAAAACATGTCAGAATCAGAGGATTCAGATGGTTTTCTAAACATGACATCAGCCTGCACATCTAAATGCTGCATTTGGAGGGACTGTGGACTTCTCCATTTGTACCAATGTGTGGCCTCTTGAAAAAACTGCAACATTCTTCACTAAAAAGAGATTTTTAACAAAGATCAAGAGCTGGTCTCGCAAAGTAAAGTCAGAACGAGCAGTGACATTGATCCCTTTAATCTCCTTCAATGAAGGAAGATGTGCACAGTCCTCCTCCAGATCCACCTTCAGAAAGACCAGTTTCTTCTGAAAAGACTGAACAGCAGTCACTAAGTCACACACAGAATTGTCTTTTCCTTGAAGCGTCTCATTTGGGGGTCCTGTGAGATCAACCAGAAAGGCCAGTGATTCCAAGTTACTTTCCTCCTCCAAAAAAATCCAGAAATACTTGAGCCTTTAGTCTTTTTTTGTTGTGCCAGGAATTCTTTCGTTTAATTTATTATCTTCTATGTTCCAGCACTTTTCCAATGCTCAACCATCTAACATTGAAGTGCAGTAGTAGGTCATTAGGTGCATCTACTTCTGCTAAGAATTCCCTCAGCAGGTGATGCTGGTGGGAAGATGAAGCCCTGAGAAAGTTAACTAGTTTGGTGGTGGCGTTCATAGCAATTCCATGGTGCTCTGAAAGTGTGGATAATGCACACTAGCAGTGATATTCCAAGAGTTCTGGGTTGTCCTGTTTCAGACAAAGTAACAGCAACCTTTTCTCATCCCATCATGGAAGGTGCCCCATCAGTAGTGATGGAGATGACTTTTATTCCCCTCTGTGTCAGCATTTCCTTTATGGCTAAATACATGTCTTCTCCTCTTGTATGCATTTTTAAAGCTGCGATGCCCAAAATCTCTTCTATACATGTTTTCCTCTCTAGAATTTGACATATACCAAAAGTTGAGCAGTGTCACTCACGTCAGGTGACTCATCAGCAGCTAAAGAGACGCAGATGGTACTTCGAATGGCGGTGTGGAGCTGGGACTGCATAGCTCGGCTCTTCTTGTTAGTGTTGTTGATGACAGGGGAATCTGTGGAGCTTTTCTTCAAGCTGCTGTCCCCCTTTTCCCTCTAATATAGTTTCTGCCATGACACTCTTTGATTATGTCAGAGTCATTAAATGACTTTTTATTCCTGCCCAAAATCCATTGCACTTATAGTGAGCAGCCATTCGTATTCCCGTTGTTGTGCTGTTAGCGTATAATTTCACGTGTTGTACCCTCGTACTGCCCTTTCAGTTCGTGTATTTTCCGCTCCCTCGTCGCTGATCCTGGCGGGTCATTTTTGTCAAAAGTTTTGAGTTTTGTCTCGTAGTGCTGCTTCATATTCCCGCTTTTAACATGAGCAACAGACTCCGTGCATATTATACACACTGACCTTGTAGCACTCGCTGCTGGCAAGATGAAAGCGTAAGCTTCGGTCCACTCATCTCGGAAGACACGATTTTCAGAGTCCGCTTTTCTCCGTTTAGACAGCGGCATTGTTCGCTCAATTACCCAACAACTGTACGTCTCGACTATGTAAACAACACACCGCTCTGAGCCTTTGCCGGTTGAAGGACCCCGGTTCACACGTAGCTGTCCTCGTTCGCGCCTGTCGCTGCGGGGAAACATGGACGTTATATCACCCCTGTTTTATAGCTTCCCCAAACAGGAAACTATGTGCATGCATGTCTGTATACGTAGCTGCTTTGCTTTTTATTAAATACTCAATATCCTGTCTACAGTGAAACAAGAGCCAGAGGAAGTGGAAATACAGAAGAGTGAGGCAACATTTCGACCTCCTCCCCTTCCTGAGCCTGAAGTTCTTCCTGATCTGCTGCATAAATGGAGCCTGAACAAAGGCGAGGAGCTGTTGTTCATTCAGCTGCCTGACTCTCTTCCTGGTCAACCTCCTACCAAGGAGCACAGACCTGTGAGGACAGAGGTGCAGTCCGAGGATGGACAGTCTGTTCTTCTAAAAACAGAGTCACAGGTAGATTTCAAGTGTTGACCTTTCAACACATGTGTAACGTGTAAATAGTGGTTTAATTGTTTTTTTATTTTCTCAAACAACAGGAAGAGGAGGCAGAGGACAACAGCTGTAATTTGAAGGATCTGCGAGAGGGTTTGGTGGGAAAGATGCTTGTGCGGAAATCTGGACGTGTGCAGCTCATACTGGGACAGGTGACACTTGATGTGTCTTTAGGAGCGTCATGCTCTTTCTTACAGGTACTACTGGATTGTAGACCCACCAATTCAAGTGTAAACTGAAGCAAAACAGCTTTTAGACATTAATAGAGTGACCTGCTCAGGATCAACATTAACAAAATATTGTGTAAAAAATAATAGTGCCAGGCGAGTTGATCTATTTGCAGAGGAAGTGCAAGCAGTGATCATCTGTCAAATCAAAATAATGAGCTGATACCACACAAGAGAAGATGGATTTAGATAGATCACCAAAAATTGATGTCAAGAAAATAAAAAAATGTAATCTGATCTGGGAGCTGTTGCATTTTGCTTTGACATTTGAAGGCTGAGGTCATAATTTGATGTAAATAAAGATATTGATTAATTTGACTTTTATCAACAAACATTCTGTTTGCATTTTATTCATTTATGTAGAAGAATTTATTGAATACTTTCATACATTACAATATCACACACATTATATCCTGTTTCTCACAGTTAAAGTGTATCTAGAATAAACAATACACACCTCAACTTATATAATAAGAATAAGTGACACAGAATAAGTGACTGAAAATACATTTTTGCACCCCGTGTGACAATTCCAGCATTAGTTTTTGAAGTTAAAAGGGAGCAGATTTCAGGAACACAATTTCAATGTTCAGTGTTTACAATATTAGGGTTATTTATTTTTTTCTTATTTAATTACTGTTTTCATTTTAAATTGTTGCACTTTTGCCCCTATTTTCTTAAGTAACATTTAAAAATTGGTTGAAAAACCAGATCTTTGTCATGCTGTTAAATGCTCATAATCATTGTTCACTGCTGGTGGTCAGCCAACATTTTTATGTCATAAAAATATTTAAATACACAATTTTTGACCCAAACATGCTTTTTTTTCCAACACTTTTTCTTTTCAGGAGCTGGTATCTATTAATCCAGAGGTTAAAAGCGGCACCCTGGCTGTACTAGGAAATGTCAAGCACAAAATGGTTTGCTCTCCGGACTTTGAGGCTCTTCTAGAGAAGAGTGCCTAATGCTCAAGAGGCATCGAGGGACAAAGTTTATCATGTGCCTGCAATAAATGTTAGCAGCAGGAAAATTGAATGGACTTTTTTGTAGGTTCCTACAACACAGTAGTGATGTTGCTCATTTTTGTTTTGCTTTTTCATATTAGTTCCAACAGTATTATTGTACAAATAATGCATATAAGCAAGTTTTATTTTGATCTCAATGATAAGACTTTTTAAAAAGTTACAAGATTGAATTGAATTTCAAGTTTCTTAAAAAGTTGCTTGGGAACACTGTGTGTAAATATAAAGTAAAAATGTGAATAAAGTAAAGTTTATTTGTGTGTTTTTAATTGTCAAATGGGTTCTTAGTTCTTAAATGTATACATTTTACCTGTAAAGTTAGTCCTTTGAGGGGCTGGAGTCTTTGGGTTTATCGTGTTTGTCCACCAGGGGTCAGTATGGGTGAGATTTGAGTTAGCGGGTTTTAGCTGTGAGACGCTGTTAGTTTCAAACGGTAAGGCTGTAATCTGGAGAGCCGCTGGTGCTGTCCAGCGGGTGGAGTTTGGCTACAGTCCACGAGACAAAGACGCGATGAACGGCGGACGCTCGACTGTACCGGCGCGGCACTGGCGGTGACTCGAGGTTGGTTAGCCTGATTCTGTCGTTTAAAACATTTTCTTGTTCTTGTTTTTGAGTTGGGAAAACAGTGTTCCGGAAGTCATCGGCTCTTGTACCCACCCAGGAAAGGTCGCCTCTTCGTGTTGGGGTGTTCTTTACTTGGCTATCCGTGGATGAGAGCGGGCTAGCATTAGCATAACGAGGAGCGGCACCGAAGGAGGCAGAATTGAGCACCCATGCTAACTATTTATCTAGGGTTAAGGAGTTGAATTCGGTTTAGTGAATTTAAGACTTTAAACCAGTAGTGCCTCATTAAAGAAAAACAAGCAAAAAAACGTGTACGTTAATGGTAGCTGTGATGTTTATTAATGCTTGCTAGCGTTATTGGGGAGGGAACCCCCCCGCTACATCGGCAGAGGGCACAAGGATGGAGGCCCTTCAGTGAACGTTATCACGGCTCCGCAGCCAACCACGAAAAACAGTGGATTAGATAATCGGTTCCGTTACAGATATGTTACACTTGTCTTTATATATTTATATATACACGCAAATAAAAGGTGTACACTGCTTTCGCCTGCACTTTAAGCAACGTTTAAACGCTGTACAACAGATGTCTTCTTTTCTTTCTTTTCTTTTTTTTTTTTGCGTTAAATCACTTGAAATGTAGAATACTTTGGTTATAAAGTCGGACCCGATTGTTCCTTCATTCTCTACTTTTTCAGGTCAGCGGGATGCTGGACCAAAGACCACAGAGGGATAGCCACCTGCTCCGCCGGCTTTGTTTTTGTTATCAGTGTTGACGTCTGTCATCGGCGGGACGCCTCCAACAAACATTGGACGACGGCACCAACAGCGAGCTGTCACCCCATACCTTTTTTTTTATTTATTGTATTAATTTAAGCTAATCAAGAACTCATCTTTTCACTTTTTTCTTTGTCGAAATGAATTCCTCTCCAGAATCCCAATCAAGCTAATGCTATTCATGTATCACCTCCAGGAGGTCATGATGGTCACAGTTTTCAGTGTGAGGAAAAACCTCATTCCTTAGTTACTCACATGAAGGATCTGCTGTGACAAAATAATCAGGGACTCTGAGGACCAGGAGCCGGAGACCAGAACCCTCTCAGTCAAACCCCTTTGCTATAACCTTAAAGGAAGTTGATCCTTCTTGGACTTTCAAGATGGACTTCTTTTTCAACCCTTTTGATAACTTGCTATGTGTCCTGCTTGGCATCTCCTTCACCGTGTGGTTCACCCTGCTGCTGGTCTTCATTATCGTGCCTGCTATTTTTGGGGTTTCCTTTGGAATCCGCCGTCTTTACATGAAAACTCTGTTAAAAATCTTTGAGGTGAGTAAAACGTCAAAACGAACTGTTCACAAAAAGTTTTGCCGATGCTTCTTTTCTTGCTAAAACTAAAAAAATAGTTTTGTGCATTACTTTTTGTGTAGATAAAAGCATTTACCCCCTCTTGTCTTGACCAAACAATATTTAATATTAAAGGAACCACATCTATCCTGCTGATAGCTGATGGCAGCTGTAAGCTGCGGCTCCTAATGCTTGCTTTGGTTGTGTGTTAACTGACAAATGCAGAACAACGTTCCACTTGCTGTTTGCTTTCCCACGGTTATGTAAGCATCGTCGGTAACTTGGCTATAACAGAGGCCCCCCCTATACATTTGTAGCTGTCGAATTTCAAACAGTAAAAAATAGCACTTTTCGTTGTTTACCTCACGGAACACCTTTGGAGCACATTTCTGTCAGAAATAAATCGACAAGTGGGATAGATGCACAATGCTATTGGCAGCAGATTGCATTCTCTGCTGTGAGATTTTTAGAAGACAAAGGTTGAAGAGAGTTATGAAGTGCTGGAGTATTGTGGAGTTGTGTTTAACAATAAACAATAGCATGCGGCCCATAAAAGTCTATATTTCCCTGTTGAATAAAAGTCATTTGCCTCTTTATAGTTGTAAGGGTGTGAACACGTTAATCTTTAACACGCAGCTTTTAAAATCCCACACCAATGAAATCATGTTTTTGCTGGTTTAAAGAAAATTAAGCTTAAAATTGAATTTCTGAGTACTTCTATTGTCAAACCGTTGTGAATTGGGAGCTTCTGAATAAATGCTGTTGGAAAAATCTTGTAGGTGTGATGTTGAAACACAAGGGTAAGCTATAAGCGCCCTGCTCCACTTAATTTTGATTCATCCATTTGTAGACGACTGGATCCATGTACGTCTTCATTTTCCTTGTCCAAGCTGGCATCTGGCTCCAAACTGTATGGCTGGATACCTCCTCGCCATTTATGTTGCATTGGTAATGTTAGGTTGAGGGTGTGAGGGGTTGTAAGCTAGGGGGAGAGTGTAAGCAGATGGGTGACAGGAGGTGGGAGTGGAGTTGCAGCACAACAGCTACAACTCAGAGGTGAATTTCTAATGAACTATTGCTGGTCTGCAGCAACTATTTCCTAGAAAAAGACACAGGTTGGTTGATTATGTCATAAAAATGACATAATCTTAATTAAATTACCACTGGAAATGCATTTACAATAGATCAAAAGGTGATCAGAGTGGGACTTTAACCGTCAGAGTTAAATTGTATTTTTTTGGCCCCACAATGCTCCAAGAAGCTCAAGTCATTGCATTTTTGGAGAGTGACTGTGACATACTGCTTATCATAATATGATTTAGCAACAGCTTTTTACTGTAAACCACAAAGGCTGTTGACTAACAGTTCTGTATGTATAAAATTGGCTCACATAGTTGAATTATGTTGAAACAAGTAAGACCAGATGTATACTGTTAATATATTGTGAATATACATACATTTATATCTATTTAAAATGTTTTTGTATTTGCACCACCACTGAAAACATTTTTTGATATCAGCAACCTAATAAGACAGTTTGGTTTTTTTCAGTGACTGGCAAAGCCTCCATTACTCAACCCTCTTGGATTGTCTTTATTTTTTTACAACTCCCCCAGGCTAATTCTGTTCTAGACACTTGCAGACATTCGTGTCTAGCGCTGCCACTGCTGGAATATATTTAGTCATGTTGTCGTGTCAGCCGGTTCACTGTTTCTAGCGAACTTCTGTGTTCAGTGTTTGCATATTCATCTATGTTTTTTCTGTTATTGTTGCCTTGCTTTCTGATAACTTAGCAACTTGTTATTGTTGCCTTGCTTTGTCGTTTTTCCTCATCTTTCAGTTTGAATATGTTCAATTTGCAAGCTTTTTTATGACAGACAAATTACATAGTACATTGTTGAAAGTTGGAATAAATAGTGAGAGTAATGCACAATAGAATCTTTACGTTTTAGGTTTAAAATGAGTTTTGTTTCAACTACAGATTGCCTCTCAGTTCCTCTTGGCATACAAAATATTATCACATATAATTTTGTTGCATTAAAGGCTATACACTGGACTAAATCTGAGGCAGAAAAACTATCTCAAAGCACAACATGTATTAAGATCAATTTTCAGTTTGAATCTTTTTAAGAGTTCAGTTAATTGTTATTTTATTTACTTGAGGTCCCTCTTGTGGTGGTGTTTAATAATTATTCTACTTTTGTTGTGTTTCTGGAAGTGGGCCACACTTAGGATTGAGAGAGGAGCCAAAGAAAAGAATCACCCTCTGTACAAACCATACTCCAATGGTAAGAAGTACTATTACAGCTGTTCTCCTGTAAATATATGTTTGCTTTGTAAATTGAAATGATTAATATTTCATCTCTCTGCACTGCTTTAGCCATTATTGCCAAGGAGCCTACCTCACTGGAGGAGGAGATCAAGGAGATCCGGCGCAGCGGCAGCAACAAAGACTTGGGCTCAACCCCAGAGTTTGAGATGTCTGACATCTTTTATTTTGCTCGGCGAGGAGTGGAGAGCATCATGGATGACGAGGTGACCAAGCGTTTTTCAGCTGAGGAGCTGGAGTCTTGGAATCTCCTTACGCGTAGCAACAATAACTTCCAATATATCAGCCTGCGGCTGACCGTCCTGTGGGGGCTGGGAGTCCTCATACGCTATGGCTTTCTGCTGCCACTCAGGTATTCAACGCACCTCCAGCAGGTTCTATAAAGCAGGGCTATTTCTTTAATCTGGAAAATAGAATTCCAAGTAACAAACTAAAATTCTACAATCATTTTTTTCATTTACGCTTTAGTCTAAGAACATACATTCAGTGTAGAAAGAAGGGCCGTAACACTAGTCTACAGTATAGTATGATGCATTATTCATGGGTTGAAAAGATTTAGAACAGTTGCCAGTCTTCCCTGGAGTGGGTTCACCCTGCGGTTCACCCTGAGGTTAAACTGAAAACACACAGCTCGTGCTCCAGCTCCAGCTGAGCCCCTACACGCATCCATCAGTCAATATTTTTCACCTTAGTTAATAAAAGTAATCAGACAAAGAACACAAATTCTATTAGTTTGGAGGTTTTCAGAAGAAGGCTCTATATACATGCTAATTTATGATACACAGCCAAACAGACAGACTTTTTGCAAATGTGTCTTTTTTTTTCAAGTGCAGTAATCCTCAGCACAATTTTTTCACATTAAATAACTAAACACAGCACTCCAGCATAGCCTAAGCCATCTATCAGGCATGACAGTGCAGGGATGGTTATTTTGGCTAGGTTTGCACCTAAGTAAATGGATCATGTCAATAAATCAAGAAAGAGTTTGTCTTTTACCCAAATATATTTTAATTTACTCTAAGTTTCCTTGTGCACTAATCTGAGAAACACTCTTTTTCTGTTCATCTTTAGTTGTAATCTTTTGTAAAAAAAAAAAAAAAGAAGAAGAAACTTTTTCTTTCTTATTTGTATTCTAATACAATGGATGTTTAGCTGCCCAGAGCTGTGTGATGTGTTTGTCTTGTGTTGGAGTTTGGACATTTTCTATAGTGTAACCCTACTGTATCTTGGAGTGAGTAAATGAAATGAGAGAGACACAAGAATATCACTGAGTATCAAGGCTGGTTCACTCAGTTCTTCTTTAAATCTTGGAAAAAAGTCTACAACTTCTTAACATCCTCTATAAAAGATTTCCAGCACGCGTGGAATACTAGCTTTGCTCAGACTGCTTCATGAAACCTTCCCCTCCACCATGCAGCACTTCCCTAATCCTCTCTAAATGTAATCGGCACCTTCTGCTGTCCTGCGACATTGTTTCATTCAGATTAAGTCGACGTGTAAAGCAGCGTGGCTTCACATGCTCCTTTGCAGATACAGTTTAATAGGGTTACAGTTATACATGAGCAAATTACACTTTGCAAGTGATTGCTTACTTTTTTATATCTCCATGTTCTTTATCATAATATTTATTCTCCTAACGTGGATGACAGGTTTTTTATTTTAATTTAAAGTGGAGTTTATGCCTGTTTTCTCCACCAGGGTAACCCTGGCCTTCACTGGGGTAGGCCTCCTCGTGTTCCTCACCTCTGTAGTTGGTCTGTTGCCAAATGGCAGGTGAGACAAAGAACATCTTCAACCTGATCAAGATGATTAACTCAGACCTGCATATGTAACACTTGTGTTTAATATTCTGTCTCACAGGATGAAAAGTTTTCTCAGTGAAAAAGTCCATTTGATGTGCTACAGAATATGCGTCAGAGCTCTCACTGCTATTATAACCTATCACGACAGGTATGTACCCAACACTGTCTACCTTCCAAAGCTACGTATAGTTTTTCTTTTATTCTTTTGCTTTTCAAAGTCTAAATACATGAACACAATTGATTTCATGGGTTTAGATGAAATGATTTCTTGGGACAAATGCAGTACCCTACACACATTTTTCTTACAGCTAAAAATGTTTTGACTAAAAGGTGCTGGTAACTTAATTGTTAACTCAAATTATTTCTCTGATCTCTCACATCAAACTCCAGTTTCTAATGCTAACCTATAGAGCTGCGTTTGATTCTACTCCCAGCTGTCTAAACTAGGTCAGACTGGCTCATAGTTCTGCTGGAGCAGTACATTCCTTTTAGGAACTGCATCTGTTGGAGTCGTGGTTTTTCCTAAGAATTTCTCATTTTGTTCTCCGTTTGGATTTCAAGTTTGTGGAGTGAGCAGAACAAGACGTTTCTTTCCGATCTTCAGCAACCATTAGAAAGTCGAAAATATTTATAGTATTAAATATTTCTCCTCCACAAAGTACCTGAACTGTTTCTGACTTGCAGAACATGAGCACATGGATGTTGACAGAAATTTGAGAATAAGGGAGGAGTTTTGAGGAAAAGCAGGCAAAGTAAAAAGTTTAATAGCATAACTGGGTTAAAAAACACTTTCAACTCAATCTTAACCTAAAACCAACAATTTTCTTTTTTTTTTTACAAATTCATGATGGGATTTATTGCTACTTTCAAGTAATTTTTGTATTTTTTAGGCAAAACGGCTTTTACTTCATTTCAAATTCAAATAAAGTTTCAAAACACATAGAATTAGGTATGTTATGTAAAATGTGTTTATCATTAAAAAAAATAAATTAGTTTAGAATGAAAATGTTAAAATAAATTACTAATTTTATGTACAAACTTTTTTTTCCAGCTGAATTAAATTCATACAGAGAAGAGAAAAGAGATTCTAATACATTTTTTACCCCCCGATGATTGGATCAGGGTTTCATTAAAAAGGTGGCCCCACTTGCTGGCCTTTGCAGTCTTAGTGAAAGCTGTGTTATCCTAATTGGCTTCACTGGCAACACGAGTGAAGCTGTGGATCTGGGGCATGTCTGCTGACTGTTTGCAGACATTGACAATGCTTTTTGTCTTCATTATGTTGTAACTACAATTATGCATGCTATAATTACAAGGATGGTTGCTAAGTGATGCTTAATTTATGCTGAGAAGAGTGTTTTTAGGAACCTGATCTATTTGTGAGTCCTCACGTCTCATTTTTGATGAACCTGCCTTTTTAAAGCAAGAGCTTTGGTGTTCTATTACTGCTGGTCTGTTGTTTTAATGCAATTTCATTTTGTTTCAGTGTGAAAGCTTAAAAAGCCCCATTGCCATTCTGAGTAACAAAGGACTTCACACTTTCTTCTGTACACATTTTTTATGCTTATGTTAGCATTACCACTGTTTTTTTAATTTAAGGGTTTGTGTGTGAGGTTTAGATTTTAGCTGAGGGAAAGGGAGAGCAAAAAAGCTCTGTAAACACTTGTGTCTGTATCAGATTGTCTTCTTTTGTCCGGTCCATTATCACATTCCTGAAAACCCTTTTGATGGAAAGAGGTGTTACTCTGCATCTGAACTGTCTTTTGTGATTTTCTGCTCCAATTGTGAATTTACATGTTGAGATTCCTGCTGCTGTTTAACATGTTAGCCATCTAATGAGCGTCTGTGTAAAAAAATTACAATTGCATGGATTAGTGCTCTGAAATCAAACCGGTATATGTTTTCTAGGGTTTAAATTGCACGGCCACTTGTAAGATGTTCCTCCCAAGTCACGTAGCGCTAAAAATAATACACTGACATAGTAAGTGGTGCACCCTCTATTTCAGATTGTAACTTAATCTTTGGAATCTGGACACACTGCATTCAAGTCCTTTCTTAGCAGGGTAGAACCGTTATTCCAGATTCTACACATCACTTTTTGGGCTAAAGTGAGGCAGTGGATCAGACTTCATTCAACTTGGATTAAGCATAATTAAAACTATTTTGACAACTTTTAAAAAGACTTTTCACACTGACTAAATTTTCTTTTATAACCTGGAACAACTTTTCATAGTGGATGTGCTGTACACCTTTAAAGTAAAAAGTTGAGCATCTTTTCTGACCCTTTTCAGTGAGAATAAACCTAAGAATGGAGGGATCTGTGTTGCTAACCACACCTCACCGATTGATGTCATCATCCTTGCTAGTGATGGTTGCTATGCTATGGTAACTATACTCTTTTGAGGCTTGTTATTTTCTTTACTACAGATGTCCATTATGATGAGATTCCTTTATAAATAGATGTGTTATTATTTGTTTGCGTTGTTAGGTCGGCCAAATTCATGGAGGCTTGATGGGAGTCATTCAGCGGTCCATGGTTAAAGCCTGCCCTCATGTTTGGTTTGAGCGCTCAGAGGTAAAAGACAGACATCTAGTGGCTAAAAGGTAATAATGCAGTTTGTGTTCATATTCACTTATCTATACATTTCTTAAGTTGAGCTAACAGCAGAACTATTTCATGGATAACAGGTTGAGCGACCATGTCCAAGATAAATCTAAACTGCCGATTCTCATTTTTCCAGAAGGTAAGCTTCCAATAAAAGAAGGCATAGCAATGGAAGTTCAGAATTAAATTAAAGTTCTATTTAAAGGTCATTGTTTGACTATCTTAAATCCTCAGGGACCTGCATAAACAACACCTCTGTTATGATGTTCAAAAAGGGCAGCTTTGAAATCGGAGCCACAGTTTACCCTGTAGCCATTAAGGTACAAACTCCTGTTTTTCCTTTTTGAAAAAAATTGGGTTGCATAAAATTGATCAACAGTACCTATTTGTGGTGTTTGTGTTTTCAGATTTGCTACAAATATGATGATTAAACGTTCGGATGTCTTTCTTGCAGTATGATCCACGGTTTGGAGATGCATTCTGGAACAGCAGCAAGTTTGGAATGGTCAATTACCTTTTACGAATGATGAGTAGTTGGGCCATTGTCTGCAGCGTGTGGTATCTTCCCCCTATGTCCAGAGAGGTCAGACTTCTGTTTTAACTGTATTTTTTTAAATCATTTTTTTCAAGTCATACCACAAATCAAGAGTCCAAAAGTGCTGTGAATAGATTTAAATTTTATAAAAAGAGCATAACTCATGTATTTCTACTTTTTACTTTGTTTCCCTCTCTTCTGAATGTCTACATTGAAACTGTTTAAGTCCACAGGAGGACGAGGATGCTGTTCAATTTGCCAATCGAGTGAAAGCGGCTATAGCCAGACAAGGTGGATTGGTTGACTTGCTGTGGTATGACATTATTCCTACACACTCAACACAGAAAAATCACTCCTGCAGTACTAAAGAAGCAGATAAATCACTGAAGTTTTTAGTGTCAGTTTGATCAGACTTCTATTAAACAGACTTTCTGAAATTGCTGCATCATGTTTCTAGAAATTTGAATAGCTACTCAAGTCACTGTAAAAGTTTTGATTTGAAGTTGTAAGGATCTCCAGGGTATTCAACTATGGACCTCAGACGCTTGCTTCTGTTGTTCTACCAGCTTATGGTTACCTGGAGCAGGTGTGTTCCACCAATTAGAAGTTACGGTGTCGGAGTTGTAGCTGGTCAATGGCTGTTGAGGCCTGGAGTTGACTCACCCAACATCTTCCAGTCAATTGAAGTATTTTGCTTTTGTGTTTTTACAGGCTGTTAGTTGAACAAAAGTTATATAATTCTTCCAATAAAACCCTTTAAGGAAACTTTATTTTAAACCTAAGAGCTTGATGAGTTTTCCTTCTTGATTTTTTTAAAGGTTACCAAGTTGTATCAGTTTGTGTTTTAGGATTTGGCTAATCTAAAAATGGTTATACAAGTCTATCCGATCTCCGATTTATTGATGGTTAGGAGATGACTAATTGTGACATGCATTGTTATCCGCTGACGGAACCTTAACCTTGCAGGGACGGTGGATTAAAACGCGCCAAGGTAAAAGATACCTTCAAAGAAGAGCAACAGAAACTGTATAGTAAAATGCTGGTGGGCACCCAAGAGGACCGGAGCCGCTCCTGATGAGCTTTAACGGAAGTGGACTCTTCACCAACCTGACTGCGTTAGCGCCTCTGACGAAATGGGTCGTCGGCACCGGGCCCTGTGGTTGGAGTGGCTGGGCTGGAAAATTCTGCCTGATGTCAACAGTTCTTTATTCGGCGTTCTGGGCCGTGCCCCTGCCGGACATGTTACGTTGCATTGGTATTAGGGGCTCCGCTGCCCCCTTCTGGCTAGCTTGACAGAAGCATCTACTACATTAGACATGAAACGACAGAGCGCACATAGAACGTCTTCCTTGGCAACAGTGTATGATCATCTTCAACATTGAATCCCTCTGTTTTATAGTTTCAACTCTGAATTTTAATGGGTCATGTTGGTTTCATACTGTGGTTTAAGTTAAAAATCAGGTTTTATTCCAGAGCTATTATAGGTGAAATATAGTTTGTTCTATACCTAGAACCTGTTGGCGTTATTTATTTGTAGGTACTAAGCCTAACTTGCTTGTACCAAGACTTTATGAGCAAGGCTTTTGTTACATTTCAAATATTTGTATTATCTTTTTCAAGGGAAAAAAGTTTGCTTTTTGTAGTTTTGTGTTTTACATTAAGATGGTCATTGTTGGAGTTGCTTAGCAGAAAAGCTCCTACTATATTTTTAGTGGTTTCCATTGAATGTTCAAAGTCCTGACATTATGAAGTGGAAACTGCAGTCACCTGAATGTAGGTGTACTGGTTTGAAGCAGACCCTCCTGTTCCAGGCAAGAGAGCAGAGGAATTGATTATAATGAGGTGAATAATCCCCTCATTAGACATTTCAGTGGGACAGTTTTAGCACTGTTTCTTAGGCTCACAGCACATGGTTGGCATTATGGGATAGTTACCATCACAACCAGTCTTCGTATTGAAACACAACACCAGCTGATGCCTGCTTAAACTCATATACTTCCAAACTGCTGGTTGTTTTGCCTCCCGCTTGTGCAATTAACATTATTTTTCATTCACGCTACATGAACTCTGAAAGCCTTGTTTTTTTCTGTTTTCCTTTTGTTGAAAACCGTCTGCTCCTTAGCAGCTTTAAGCTCTGAGAGAAACTGCAAGTGATCTGGAAATGGTAGCCCTCTTCTATGTTTCTCCTGGAGATGCTCATTTCACATGTTTTCTGCTATCAGGGAAACTCAGTGAGACTGTCAAATCAGTCTGTAAAAATAAACATACACAAATGTGCAAAAACAGTATCTGCCTTTGATTTCTCTTTCCTTGTTTGACGAATGCTCAATGGAGGTGCTGATGTGATAAAATAAATATGACCATAAAGACCTGTGGATGTTGTGAAAAAAGACACTCCTATGTTATATCAGAGAAATTAATAAATATAACTGCAGATAATTAAATGTGAAGCAACATTTTTTTATTTTTTGGATAAAAATTACTCATAAATGCAGTTTATTGATTGAATTATTCAGTGTTGTCAAGTTGCTGTTTGACTCTCTCAGTTCTTAGATTTACTTGGTAATTATATAGTCAAGCCTTACATGCATAACGGTCAATCTCTGGCTGTCATATGTTGCATGATGTTTTCTGTGGTGTTTGCTTTTCACTGCAGATCACACTTTCTAGCAAACTTTTCCACCTCAGTCTTATCTGTTGAAAGGACCATGTTACACAAGTCTTGTGGCTATGTTCAAAGGGCACTTTGGAAAACTTTAACCATACTTCCGGGTTTTAGGTTTCGATAAAAAAAAAAACAGTAATTAAATAGCGAAATAGTTCTTATGCAGTTTCTTTTCTGTTAGCATTTGGTCAAGAATTAAGGTTTCTGAGACATCCATTAACATTGCTGTCTGTGGATTTTTGGAGAAATTGAACTGTCATTCACGCAGAGAAAAAAACAAAAAACAGAATGACTTATAACTGCGGAAGACTAAATGGCGACATCTCTTATTCAGTAAAAAACAGGATGATTGAGCGCTTTGAGATTTTCTGTGAAAAAAAGTTTACAGAAAAAGGTTAGACTTCCTGTTGCGCCAGAGAGAACATTTCCGACGTTTTCAATTGATTTTTTAAAAAGTCGCACTCGGAGCCTTTACTGTAAATTTTAAAATGCTTAATTACGGTTTTTCACCAATAACTGGTAAATGTAGGACTCCACAGCCTCAAATAAAGAGAGTTTACGTTGGTTTTAAGCACCAGTTCGAATAAACAGGATACCTCCGGGGTGGGGGGGTTGGGCTTAAAACAGCCCTGTTCAAAGTTGAATTGTGAGCTTACGTGGTCGCCAGGGGCGGGGCCACGTTCGGTGCAGTTGGTGGAGGCGGCAGAGCAGATGCTCCCTCCGTCCTGAGTCTGTTAAGTAGCTCCCGGTCCAATTAAGCTAGGCAAGGTAGAAGTCCGCGCGCGCGTGTCAACATTGAGCCTGAAACACTGCTTTGAGGGTGAGCGCGCGCGCGCTGCTCCAGAGCACGATGACGACCTGAAATGACAGTCCGCCATCCACGGACGAACCCTACCGACTAGAGCCAACAGTTGGTGAGATGTTCTTCTGAGGTAGAGCCGTTAGTGGTGACTTGCTCGCTAATTAAGCCTTTATAAGCTACTTCAAGTTTGCAGTCGTCGGCCTGTTATCTCCTGACGCCACGGAGTTCCGTCGCTGACGGTGGAAGCAAAAAGCTGAACATGGACACCTCCACGGATGTGCTGCTCGTAACCGCAAACGTCGGCTCCCTCTTTGATAATGTAAGTAAAAGTGCTAAGAATACACAACGCAATTCTGCTGGAGGATTAAGCTCACGGAAACACAGGCTGTGAGCGCACCCAGCCGTAATCGTAGTGCACATCTTTACTACGTGGAAGTACTAAGCATTGAGATGTCTTATGTAAGTCAGATGAAGTTTGAGCCCAAATCCGGATCGAGGTGCGTTTCAATTACCTGGCGTGACCTAAAAAGTGTCTTTTATGGGGTATTTTCTGTGATTAAAAAAACAAACAAAAAACACAGTAAACTTTATGAAGCACGTTTTCTTTTTACAGGAATCACGTGACCTGTCATAGTGTTTCAGACGTCCACTCCTCACTCACTCATGGTGGCAATCAAGTCATGACCTCAGATTCTCAATCTAAGACAGATATTGATGATACTTTTAGGCAAACTTGTTCATTTGAACTCGTATTGATTGTTATATACCGGTATATGGAATTGCATGTTATAAAATATCTTAGATTATATATTTGATTTAATGTCACACTGGGGCTATTAGTTTTACAATGCTTCTAATCTGGAGGAATAAATTTAACTTTTTCTTTCAGTATGTTAACAGCATTTTTTTTAACAATTAAAATGAGCCACTTTATACTATTAAAAGTTAATGATGCAACGAACATTTCATTACTAGGCACCCAATCTGATGAAAGAAATGTTTTGGGTTGTATTTAACATGTTCTTGTGGGGATATTTTAAGAAAATTAAGCTCAAAATTGCATTTTTTAGTATTTCCTGAAAATATCTCGTTGTGAATCAGGAGCAGACGCTAAAATGCTGTTGGGAAAGAAGCTTGTAGATGCGACATAGAAGGTACTACGGCAAGCAATAAGCTACCTGCTACATTCTAATGCATCCGCTTGTAGACGACTTTATCCATGTACAACCTTCATTTCCTCATCTGATTTGGCATGTGGCTGCAAAGTGTACGGCTGGATGGCTCCAATATTGCTAGCCATTTTTGCTTCACAGGTAATGCTAGATTAGAAGTGTGAGGGGCTGTAAGCTTGCAGGAAAGCATGTAAACAGATGGATGTCAGGAAGCAGAGGCGGGCTTGCTCTGCACTAGCAGTCACTCAGAGGTGAATTTCTGATGAACTACTGTCGCTCTGCAGAAACTATGTCTTAGAAAACCACATTTTTTAAAAATTGCCTAAAAACGATATAATCAAAAGACCACTGGGAAAGCTTTTACATAGAACAAAAGATGATCTGATTAGGACTTTAACTTCCAATCCTTTTATGTTTGTTAGGTCAACATGTATTGCTCTAGAATTTAAAATAACTTCTCATCTGTGCTTGGTCACATTGACCGGGCCGTTCTCCAATGTGTCCAAACACACCTAAACAGTCAGTACTTTTTATTGTTTGTGTCTGGACTGGCTCAAGAAATCCTTTAAGCATTGTAGGAAGGAGGGATCTTGGAGTCATGGAAATTTGGCTTGCGACCAGATTTCCATTTGGCAGAGGTAGTTCTCTGATGAAAGCATGGAAGATTTCATTGTGGGAGATGCATAAACAGATGCATATCTCTACCAGGGGAGTTAAGTTCATACATTTACTGAGGCCCCTCTGCGTCTGCGAACAAGCAGGCCTGAACATTTGCTCTGGGATAAGTGTGGGATTTTCAGCAGAAGTCAACACAAACCGCCTTGCTTTACTGTAGTGGAAAAACAGATTGCCCTGCCAAAGATTCTTGAGTTCCTTTTTTATTGCAAATAGAAAACTTGTGTGTGTTGCCTTATGAGATCAAGGTTCAGGTTATATACCAGTTTACATTTCAGATCACTCATTCTAGTTAATTAAACTGTCAAATACACTTTACTATATCATCTAGTGCAGCTCATCTGTGATGATTTTGCTCCATTGTTTTTTTTTTTTTTGCTACAAGTAAACAAAGTCATCCTTTTAGGTTTCTCAAAGATGCCAACTAAGCATTATGCAATCCCAACTCAATGACCATGTGTTTGCTATAATGCATCTGTAATCATCGTCTAGTCTAGACACATCTGTTGATGGCAGTAAGAATGATGTAAGCAGTATCTTTCAGAGGAGAAAGCTGAGCTGTTGTCATCATCGCATGCAAATAGTCTATGCAAAGCCTTTTCTCTGGTCACATGAAAGAAGTCGGCAGAAAGACCACACATTGCAGAAATTATCTGGGTCAAAATAATTTCTTCTTTCAATATTTTGATTCATTTTATATCAAAAAGAAGGTTTCAAAAGTTACTGTTGTTCTTCTGGAAGCATTGATCAACTAATAATCTACGTTCTTTTTTCAAAGCTAAAGAAAAAGTGTTGAATTAAACTTGATAAGCTATAAAACCGATTTGAACTATAATGTTTACCGTAAATACCATTAAAGATTCTCATTTCTTCATGAAGTTACCTCTAGAAGTTTTTTTTTCTTTCTTTTTTTTCCCTAAGAATTTCCATAAGAATCCAGTTAACTGTCAGTCATGTAGGACATGAATTGTCCATAAAATGCCCCCAGGGAATATGTGTTGGAGAAGAGCAGAGGGATATATTCACACACAGGGATACTTGAGAGGTTTCATTTCCTGGAACATGCTGCCAATGAAACACAGTCAATGTTAATATTTCCAGGAAATACTTTTGTTTGTGTAAATTGCAGAGAATTCGTGATTTATGACTTAAATAGTTTGTAAAGTAGTATAAAATAATCATTATAAACAAATATGTCAAAAACCATAGACTTTTGATGTCTGTTTTTACCTAATTGCAGCTTCGGTTCTCTTCTTAGAAGCAGAGTGATATTTAAAAGCTGGTGTTGCTGTGAAAGGTTTTTACTTCCTACACGCTCTGCTTCAAAAAATGTTCTATTAAAATCTCCAAACTGCTCTCTGCAGCTCCCTGCAGCAAAAACACATCATTTTGGGAGGAGTGTATATCAGAACTGTGATCACAGCTCCTGGCAGCAAACAAAAATATTTGTCTAGCAACTACTTATTTTTTGACTGGTTATGAACATATTTTTTGCAAAACAAACAGTAATGAAAACATATTTTCTAATGTTAAGGTAAACCAATGTCACAAAACTTTCAGAAAGTAACTTACACTAAGTGTGGGGCCACTTAGATAGCGATTTAGCAAATTCTCTTGAAAATTTTTAAACGGAAGAACTGCATTTTGCAGAACATTTAAACCATTTCTACATAGTGTCTTAAGCTGGAGGTTGTGGCTCAGCTTTATGCAAGTATGGTCTAATAAATTCAGGCTCTAATGTCATGAAATTGCATCATACTTTTTTCATATTTCTTTGTTTGTGAGTAAATATTTTACCAAAACTCCTTTTTTTTCAACAAATACCTCCCAAATAGGTAAAAAAAAACAAAAAAACAAGCAAAATTAAATGTACATTTATGTAAAACTTTAAAACAATAAAGCCACTGATTGATTTAAAATTATTAAAAAATTTCCTTCCTTGTTTTTTAATGTCTGGTCTCATATTAAGACCTTATGATATATACTGCTGTTATTATATCAGTTTTATTTTTTCCGGTTGTATCATTGCAAGTGCCAAACATTTATCTTCAAATATAAATATATAACATTTATTACTATTATAACAATATTTAAAATAGTTACTGCAACCTAAATTCTAAATTTTCAGCCTGTGGTCTCTCCTTTCCTGACTCAAACCGTTGCCTGTTTCCCAGTCACAGATAATCAGGTTTAGTTTTGGCATTTCTTGTGTTATTTTCACATTATTGCACCATGACTGATAAGCTAATGCATAATCAGATTAGAATATTAACTGAGTGTTTTTGGGTTATGTAAAGTACAGCAAACCACAATCTGCTATCAAATCTAAACGGACTTCGATTTGAATTTATTTTAAACCATAAGTCTGGTAATCAAACAAGCCTCGGCATGAGCACTGTGCTTATTACAGTTTTTGTGTCACTATACTCTGCAGTGCTTGCAGGTGACAGTCATATTCATGGAAGTAGGTGTTAATTATTTGTTAAATATAATTGTTTTATGTGTGTCTGTGTTTTCAATGCTGTTTTGCAACATGGATTTTTTTACCTCCAAACAATAAAATGTTATACACTAACAGATTTTTTTCTTTAGTTAATTTTTACAGTTTTTAATTAATGTCTTCTAAATGCTTTATTGATCTTTTTGCATTTCCCACTTCCAGGTTGGTGAAATTCAAAACGGATGGCTGCAAGAACTCTACAAGGTAGGTTTGATTTATCGGTCAAAACAGATTGTTAAGGTTGTTTGATTTTATTTGTTTGCTTGGTGGAGCTTAGCTAACATGTCTGTAGGGGCCTGTAGCTGTATGTCTGATAAAAAAACGTTATCATTTTGGTGAAAAAAGTTGAAAAATTATAATATAACAATGTATGCATACATGGAGAGTAGCACAAGGTTACTGGACCATTAAAAAAAGAAAGTCCAGACCGTCCAGTATCTACGTTTCTTTTTATTTATTTTAATTTTCAGGAAGAAATTATGAAGAGTGAAAATCCAAACTATAGCAAAAGATATTCGGGTTTACTCTTTCCTAGATAAACAAGAAGTTCTTTGTAGCTTTTATCAGAACCTGGAACACAAAGTTTATTTGATTTTTTTTGAGGCTGCAAAAAGTGTGCCTGAATTGCTAACACAGAGTCCAAGTATATCAGATCAGACTTTTTTTTATAAAGGAAAATAGTACATGACAAAAATGAGCATAAACACCGTACAAACGTTTTTGAGACATGCACCCTATGAGGTGCAACATTATGGGATAAACAAGGGGTATGAATGAGCATAACTTGGGTTCACAATTCTATTCAATCCCATAAATATGCTTTATCTGAGCATTCACAGGTGGAACCGCCAAAGCACTAGCAGACAAATACTTATGGGAATACTGTATTTTCCATGCGATAAGTTGCTTCGGAGCATAAGTACCAGCAGCCAAAAAAATGCAAAAAATTAAGAAAAAAAATCAAATCATACTTTAGTTGCACTGGAGTATAAGTTAGGGATGTCCTGATCAGATTTTTTGTCCCCAATCCAGTCCCGATTCGTTGGAGTTTGATAACAGGCCCAGATTCAATACTCTGGTGATAAAACTTTAAAAAATCTTATAAACTGAAAAAACTTCTTATCTTGTAACACAACAATTGGGTAAAAAAAGTGCAGCTACAACTAGAAAAAATAGTTAACTTTTATCTTAGTAAAAAATAGGCAATAATTAGTCATGTGAGAAAGTTTCCAAACTAGTTTGTTCCTTTAGATCTATAAGTCTTTTTAATTAATTATGATCCATGTTGACATGAAAATTTCTTTAAAAATCAAAGTGATTTTTTCCAAAAACATTTGTTGCGCCATGACAGTAAGATCTTAATTAATTATATAACCAACTTCTGAGACTGTATCTATAGTATCTTCAGAGATTTCATTAAAAATTAGAAGCAAGTACTTTTTTACATAATGTTGCATTTTGAGTTTATATGACTAGTTCATATCAATGTAACAATTTATTAGTTTTGGTTGTTTTTGAGAGATTGTGGATTTATTTAGTTATTTGTCTTTTTTTTTTTTTTTTTTTTTTAGTAACCTTGTCATGGAGCTCAGTTTTGCAGCCGTTGCTCTGTTGAAGAGCGTCGTTCTCATGAAAAAACAACCAAAACTATATATTTTTTCAGTTGAAATGCCTTTGTTGATCGTCGTAAGATTCAAAGTCAGAGTCCGATAGATTTAACATGCTACATTTGTTATCCCTTGGCCGAAATGCTGCATTCTCACAGAATGCAATTCGCATGTCAAATTCATTTGCATCCGTTGCCTCTCTTTTGACGCCAAATTTTCTGCTGGACCCTCATCCAAAAATGTGTTCATAAACTATAAGCTACCGTCAAAGGTTTTTTGCTTCATCGCTACATGGGAGCTTTTCTGTATATCTCATTTACAATGCACAGATGACATTAATAGATCAGGCTTATTTATTTTGAAGATCCCTACAAAAGCATCAGTAAGCACTTCTTCATATTTGGGTTCATGAGATAGTCCAGACTTTCCCCGTACAGTCAGGCTCACCGTCTACTGCAGGAGTTGCGCCTGAATGGCGGCTGCTTTCAGCAATAGGCTACTTCCGTATATCTGCGACCCAGTTTGACAACTTTCGTCCTGCATTAGTCAGAAGAGGGAAACAAAAAAAATGAGATAAAATTACAGAATCTTTTTAGTATTGTTTCAATGCAAATAAGAAAAATATTATGAAGTTCAGAAGGAGAAGCATGAGATTCTCCTTTATATTGAATTTAGACTCTACCCGCCGCTGATGATCAGTCTTAGTGATGCTTCTTCACCTGATTTGCTGTAAGGATCAAATTCTCATACACACACACCAACAGTGCTCTCTAGCGGTTGTTGGTGGGAAAATAATGCAAATGACCCTTAAAAAAATCACACTTAAGTCGCACCTGAATATATGTCTCACCTCAGCCAAATTATACAAAAAATCACGACGTAGAAAAATACTATAATTCATGGAGCATATGCTGGATGGGAGGTTTATGAAAATGTTATTTTTAGCTTAGTTTACACTCACTAGACACTTCAGTAATTTGCTGTTGCTAAATGATTTATGGGGCATCTTCTAATGTTTTGACACAGTAAAGAGGGCCAAATATTAGAACTACCTTCTAACATGTTATTCTCAGAGCTGATCATTAACTATGACCCTTATGAAAAGCATATTAAGTTATGACTTGTAAAATCCTTACTATTTGTAGGAATTGGAATCTAATTCTTAAAACTGTGTCTGCTTTGCTTTAAAACAGACGATCCACAAATACAAGCCGCAGTTCATTGCTCTGCACTTCCAGGAGGTGGGAGGGAAGGACTACATGGTCAACATGGGAAACGCAGAAAACTTTTTCTGGTATGTTTGGAGAAAAAAAAACATTTATCATTGCGTTTTTGGTCATCTGGTTTATCTGGTGTCTTCCAACAGCATGAGTACTGTATACTTTAATCTTCACTAAAGTATCTACCTTCACCAGATAAAACTGCAGTCAGGAACTTTCCATAAACTGTCTTGTGCTTTAAATCTAAGGAACATTATTTTACTCAGCATCTGTATGACAGCTCTGCTTGACTCTGCTTCTCTCAGGTTACTTGAGTCCAGTGAAGAACTGAAAGACTTTGACAGGACTTGCATCTATGTTGATAGCCAGTTCCAAGCAGAAGACAGCTTCACGGTAGGAAACACACAGAGCCTGGAATCTTTGCAGCTCTATGGTGCTGCCACAAGAGGGAGTCCTTCTCCACTGAATTAAGATCTCGCTAGTACATTTCATGCTATGAGATCAAGGCCACGTGTTAATTGAAGTACCAGAAGGTTTTAGCTGATCATCTAAAAGTTATGTTTGATCCAAACATTGTTTGTTTGATTTAATGTTAATAGTTTTGTAAAGTTTTGTCCTTAACTTGATTTTTTGATGAAGTGTTGTTAATCTTTATAAGATGGATTGATCCCAAATAGACCCAATTTTTACGATTACTTTTAGAGCACTTGTTTTGGTTGCTATTCCTAACAGCGATCACATTTCTGGGGTGAGTTTCATACATCATGGCGCAACGTTAGACCTGTGCAAGCTACAGCCTTATGGAAGTGACATAGATCTCAATGATGTATTGTAAAACAGTGTTTCAGTCATTACTCAGTATGGTAGAGAAGAGGAGCCATGCGGTTAAAGATAGGTTTGTTAACCCTGCCGCACAGCTCTCCACATTTCCTCAGATCATTTGTGTCCAAAGCTGCAGTCTAAACCTGGACTCTAATGTTGCAAAATGTCAAGGTTACTTTGATGTTGATAAACAAAGCTCCACAGCACTTTCCTGAGCTTGTTCATGCTTTCCCGTAAAGGGTGTGTCAGCACTGTCTACACTGACACGCCAGGCCATTGAAGTGCTGCCCGCGCTGGAAAGTGGCTGGGTATTTCTTGAACTATTAACCCTTCCGCCTCCCAGGTGATCCTCTCGTGCTGCACGCCTGACAGTAGGGGTCAATGGCTTCATTTGTGGACTGAAGATGCGTGAAGCAGAAGAAGGGTAAAGCCAATGGCCAGGTGTGAGGGAGGGAGAAAAGCCAAAGTCAATACATTTAACTCTAGATTAAAACTATTGATCCCAGCCTATTTGTACACAATAAATTATGTGTCTGGTGTGTGGAAGACAGCTGGGACCAAGTTTTCCCTGCACTCAAGTGTTTGCACTTTCCACTGTTTGCCCTGAAAAGCCCTCCCACTCACACACACATAGAAACACACACACTCTGCCTAATGTCTCATTCTCATTTCGGTTGTGCCACCTGCATTGATTTTCAATTTGTTTCCTCCTGGCTGCAGATCATCAGTTATAAAGCCGTGAGAGTTTGGAGGGTTGCTGTTTTTTCAGTGGTTGAAATAGCACTGAGGTTGGGAGGGGTAGGGGTTCAGACTTGCATATATTTCCAGTACAAATTGTATTTTGATCCAAAAAAAAGATCGTTCCAAAGTCAATATTTTTTTATTAAAATGTGTACAAACCTGACTCTTGAAGATGAGTTTGCATATCTGTGCACACAATGTAACAATCCAAGCATGTACAGCTCGTTCCAAATGTTTACGCAAATGATATTTTGGATTATGATTTTTCCAAATACTCAATGCAAATGACAGTAAGCATAATTTTCAGGTCACTAGCTATTAGAGTATACAGTCTATTAAATGTTATTGAACAAACCTTCTAAAGATAATAGTATTTTTTTTCAAAAATAAAAACCCTAAATTGCGATGTTCCACAAGATTATGCACATCAAAGTTCCACAACTTTTGATAGATTCTAAAGAACTAAATTTGTTGGATTTACTACATTAAGATGTCATATTTAGGGAAATCCAAAGCTATTCCAATCATGCATATGATTAATTGGTCAAGTTCCATGTGAACATACAACCTCTTATTTTGTAACAGCTTCATAATTCATGCATTTGTGAAATTTGTGAGTTTTTGAGGAGTTTCTGCTTGAATTTCTTTGCAGGATGTCAGAATAGCCTCCCGGAGTTGCTGTTTCGATTTTAAGTACCTCCTACCCTCGGAGATAATAGGCTTAAGGATGCTCCAAGGGTTCTCAAAATGGTTGAGGTCAGGGGAGGCTGGGGGCCACATAGCAACAGTTTATCTCCTTTTATCTCCTTCATAGCAGCCCATGATGCAGAGGTGTTCCTGCAGCATGAGATGGTGCATTGTTATGTATGAAGATAATTTTGTTTCGGAAAGCATGGTTCTTCTTTTTGTACCACAGAAGAAAGTGGTCAGTCAGGAACTCCACATACTTTTCAGAGGTCATTTTCACACCTTCAGGGACCCTAAAGAGGCCGACCAGTTCTCCTCCCATGATTGCGGCCCAAAACATGACTCCACCTCCTTGCTGACATCACAGCCTTGTTGGGACATGGTGGCCATCCGCCAACCACCAACTCCATTTATCTGGATTATCCAGGGTTGGACGGCACTGATTGAATTTTAATTATTTCATATTGAACTATTTACCTTTTTTCAGCAGCAGAGGTTCTCATTTTGCTTGAAAATGTTGGTGTGCTTAATAATGTGGAATGTTCTTTAGTAGTTTTTCCTTTAAATGAGTTCACCTGGCAAGCTAATTATCACGTGTCTGAGATTGATTTCAGTGATCCAAAGAGCCCTGAGACGCAATACCATTCATGAGTTTAATCAAGAAACAAAGACAAATCTAAATACACTTTGCATAAAAAATTGGAAGCACTGTAGGTTTGAATTGGAAGGTTTGAGAAATCCAGTGTCGAAACCTTCACGGGTGATAACCCCTCAGACTTGTCCAACTGACTCTTCTGACCTGAGTTTTGACAAGTTGGTCACTAATTGCTGTTCACTGGAGCCAACAATGCAGACACGTTCATTTTTTAAAAACCAGGATGACTTTTGGGGGGGAAGATAAATGACGTCTTCAGGGAGAGATCTCTCATGCTCTGGCCAAATAGGCGGGTGTGAGTGTGATGGGGTGGGGAGTCGGGTAGTGCTCTGTCACGCCCCAAGCCCTCCGTGCTGCCGCTGATTTCTCTTCGGTCCCCAGTCACAGCGACGCCGCCAGCAGACAGCAGGCCCTCTGCTTAATACCTTTTAAATGGTTTTAATTTTCTGTCCTTATCGATTTGGCAGGCCACGATTAATCAGATCAGTGGAGCAAGCAGTTAGTACATTAAAAATTGTCAGCCTGGTGTCAGAAATGATTGGACGCGGAGGTGTGAGACGCTGTGTGGACGCCCTGCACACATGGAACACCTTTATTCCTTAAAGTTTCATGTGTCGCCATTGGCAGTAAAATACACTGAACCGTAAAGTGGAATTCAATGGAGAGGTCATGTTTTATACTTATATAGTTGTTGTCTCCGCTTTAGATGCCGTTTCAGTTTTATTGTCTGTTTATCTGCTGCAGTTTCTTGTTTTAACAGGCCCGTTGCTTGTTTTTGAAGGGAAATCGCCGTTCTATCTCTTATTTGGAGACTCTTTCTTTTTTTTGCTTTCATCTTTATTTTTACATACAATGTTGTGTTTTTTGTCTGCAGGCTTTGGGGAGCATGTACTTCATTCACAAGACACTGAAAAATATCTACCAGTATGACTTTAATGGTAAAAGTATTTACTCTTGCCTTTTTTAAAGTTCAATTATACACTAGCTTGTTATTCATGTTTTAGTTAAAGAAAAATCAGGTCATTGCATGACTCTTTTTCTTAAATGAGTTAAAAGGTGTGTGTAAGATAGAGTGTGTCCATCTCTCTGCATATTTTTTTTTAAAGAACTAAGATTTTAAAGTGAAGCTGTTGTTTGCTGCTTCCTAGTCCAGTCACGTAATGTGTGAAAAAGCTCCACAGAAAAGCTGATCAAAGAGCCATAAACATGGCAGAGCTGCCATCGGGCGTTAAGCCTAAACCGATTTTTGTCCACCGAACTCGGTCTAATGGCCCGCTTATAAATTCTCTCATCACGT
This sequence comes from Oryzias celebensis, assembly GCA_014656515.1. Taxonomy (NCBI): domain Eukaryota; kingdom Metazoa; phylum Chordata; class Actinopteri; order Beloniformes; family Adrianichthyidae; genus Oryzias; species Oryzias celebensis. The sequence goes on from BNCR01000009.1 coordinate 15,898,939, forward strand.
ATGCCGCTCTGATGAGGTTAACACCAGTTTATTGATTGCTGTTTGCATGTTTTTCTCACTCGTTTACATGTCACCTGCCTCTCTCTCTCTGCACCCCCCCTGCAGTTAAGGATTTCAAAGCAGTGCTAGGGCAGAACAAGTATGTGGGCTGTCTGGACACTGTGACCACTGTGGAGAAAGAGAAATTCCCAAAGAATTTCTGGCCTAACGTGAGTCCTAGGGGCTTGTGTGTAAAGGTTCATATGGACCAAAGAGGGATAATGGTCCAAATGAGTCTTCCTCATCTGACACAGAAGACTCAATAACTATCAGTTTATCCCTTTTATTTAGAATCCAGCTCATTGCTGTTTAGTGACTAGCTACTGTTTGTCTCTGTTACAGTTCAAGTGGTCCAGAAAGGGCTTCATGAGGACTCGTTGGATTATCCACAACCAGTATGTCATACTTGTTTACAAAGAATTATCCCCTTCTTACTTTTCCTTTCGGTTTCATTTTGACTCGTATTTAGTCATGAGCTTTATATGGGAGACTTAAATTGTAAAAAATAAATCAGTTGGCACACGTAGATGGTTATAAAAGGGGCCCATAAAGATTACAAAGCTCTTCTTAGAAGATACTTTGTTTACCATTAACTGTAGTCAGTTAACAGACTTTTCAAAATTACTCAACAAGAAGAAAAATGACAGTCAGAGTGGGCATGTTCCAACTTGTGTCAGGCACAAGAAATGTACAAATATAGTCGATTCATCTCCCTTTTTCATTTAGGTGCAGAGGAAGAGCTCAGAATTGAACATTTTTGTTGAAAACTGTGTGTAGAGCAGAAAAACTCATTCTGTTTGCAGAACTGAGGAGTTCTGCCTCACATGACCACAATTTTTTTGTTGAGACTAATCCTTTAATTTTTTAGCAGGTAAATATCTAATTAGATGCTAATGGAAATATGGAACTAGTTTAACTAAAAATGTAGCTTTATCATGCATTTAAACCTAAGGTTTAGTTCCTGTGTTCTAAAGAGGAATTTCGCACTTATATTCTAAATGTCGCACAATATTATTTCTGGACTGCTTCCAACAAAAGGAGATATCAGTGCAACATCAACATGCCGTGAACCAAAAGGTAAAAAATTGACAGCCGAAGAAAAGGAGTTAGCGCTCATGATGTCTGTTAACAGAAAGAAATCTCTTTGCACGGCAGCTCTAAATTGCTGATAAAGTCTCACGTATATGCATATTGTTATCAACTTGATATCACCCTGTCATAAATTGATTTTTTCCAGTCATTTACATCCTGTCATAAATGTTCTGTGTTCCTCACAGAGGTCTTGACTTGGTCAACATCCACCTGTTCCATGATGCCTCCAACCTTATTGCCTGCAACGCCAGCCCCTCCATCTACTCAGCCAACCGCAAAAACGCTCTCAGATATGTCATCAACAGGTGAGACTGCAGCTGAGCTTCATTGTTCTAAAAAGCAGAGTAAACAATGATAGTTTTAAGATTTGACAACATGGCACAGCAGTAATTATTCTCTTCTTTTGCTATTTAATCTCATAAGCAAAATATATCTGGAGTTAGGGGTTTCAAAACAAATAAATGTTTCTCTTTAGGTTGTCAGATGAACGCTACTCGTCTTTGCCTTTCTTCCTGTTTGGAGATTTTAACTTTCGGTTGGACACTCTTAGTCTGGTCCAGGTTTGTGAAAGCATTCACTTTTTTCCCCATTCATTTGTGTTTGCGTTGTTTCCGCCTGTTGTAAAGTTTGCGTTTCCCGTTTCAGCATCTGTGCACTGAAGCAGAGGTGCAGACTGTGAAGGATGGCAGCAACGAAGTGCAGAAAATCTTTTGTGAGGAGAAAAACAATGATCACCAGGTGAATAGAACCAGATATAAACAAAACACATTACTCAGTTATTTCCAGTTCTGCTTTTGGTTATATTCATTTGTCCTGTAAGGTGCTGCTTCATATTGAGGAGAAGCTGTTTCAATATCTGCACCAGGCGCTGTTCAGAGAGGACAACGGCAGAGCTGTAAGATCACTCATCTCGTCTACAATCTTTGGTTGTTTTGTGACCAATTTCGCTTTTGTCGTCTGGAAAAAACCTTCCAATAAAACTAAAAGCAGGACATTGAGATATATAGTAATGATAAAGAGGATAGTATTCAGTATTTCTTTTTCTAAATCCTCAGCTTTTGAATTATGACAAAGAAGTCACAGAGTTTCACGATAACATAAAGGAAGAGGACATCACATTTCCACCCAGGTAAGACTGAACAGTATCTTTCTGGACATACAATGTTTAAGATCTGCCTGCTCTGTTAGTTTAATCTAAAGCTGTTCTTTTTTTGTCCTATTCCAGCTACCCGTACAGTGAAGACTACAGTAAACCAACTCAGTACATGAACACTCGCTGTCCGGCCTGGTGTGATCGTATCCTCATGTCACACTCCGCTCATGACTTCATCCACAGGGTCAGTCACAGCTCTCTGCTGCATATCCTCAGGTTCCCCATCAGTAGTTGGTAGAGGAAGTTTAGATAAAAACATCATCACATTATTGGAATCTTTTGTGTTTTCTTACTAAAGGTTAATTGCTGTTTTTTGGGCAAACAATGCGCTTTTATATTTATCATAAGATTTGTATATTTACTATTTTAATGTGTTTCATTTTTCTAATTTGTAATTTGTTAAATTGACATGTTTTTTCAGGGTGAACATGATGAGAAGAGTGTTGTTTACAACACAGTGGGGACAAATGTGTGCATGGGAGATCATAAGGTAAAAGTCTGGGAAAATTTTTTTTTTAATCAGCCAATGAATCTGCAGTGTAGCGTGACTCAGTCTATTTTTTATATATTTTTTTTATCTTGCAGCCTGTTTTCTTGTCCTTCTCACTGAAGACAAATTCTCATTGACTTTGAAACTCTCAATGGTAAGAATATATGTGTGTTGAACATGTGATGCTTTTTAGAAGGCAGTTTTATAGCAATGGCAGTAATCTTGTTTGGCTCCCAGGAGAGCCATAACCGGGCCGGCCCATTGGGGGCTACGATATGAACTAAGATGAAGTGCCTGTGGGACACAGGCGCTCCTTTGTGCCGTGTGTGGTTGCAGCACAGCCGATCAGCACCTTTCCCTGACAGATGCGTATTGAATTCTCTGTGCTGTCGCTGTGGCTGCACACTTGCTGCACTGCAGGTCCTCCTTTCATTAATTACCATGTGGATGGTCGGCGGGAGAGGCATTCGTTGCACCTGACACCGTATTGGCATTTTTACGGCCATAATTTTCTTTTGTCGCAGTTTAAATTTGTTCTTTAAAAGATGGACTGTTTTATCATGAGTCTTTAGTGCGCCTTAAATTGATCGTAGAAGGGAAGCAGCTTTAAAGGTCTAACATCCCAAACACCAGTGGCTTAGTTTCTCTCTTTACAATGCTTATGCATCTCAATCATCATACGTGTTTAGGATTTCTTAAATTATTAGTTTAACTCACATTTACCTGTCATCAGGTGAGTAGAAATGTATGTTTTTATTTTATTTTTTGCGGAACCTGGATAAAGTAGGTACTATGGGAAATCTCTAAGTGGATGATGACATTTGTCTGTCATTTCAACTGAAAGTTATTTTGTTGTGTTTGATTTTTTTAACATTTCATTTTGATTTCTGAAAATTACTTTTGTTTTTCAAAATCGTTTTTTTTTTTTTACCATTTTTTATTTGTTTCTTTTTTTATAATTCTGTTTTTGTTTCTGAAATGTTTTTGCAATTTCTAAAATGTAAGGTTTTATTATTAATTATTTTGTTTTTTTATTTGTTTTTCTGATCTTTAAAATGCATTTGCCTCAAGTGATTTGTTGATGTCATTTGCATTTGAGGGCCAATGTACATTTGTGGATCTTTATTTTGAATGTCATGCAGTTTCATGTTCTCTGTGCAGATCTGAAACCACACACCCTCTGAGCTCAGCCAAAGTGGAAAATCAGCACGATTACTCACTACACCAAACCCCGCTGCCTCCAGCAGCTCCAGCATCACTTAGGAACTGTCTGCTCTCTCATCTCGGCTTTCTCCCTTACAGTCCCAATCGCCAATGCTGACCCGACCTGAGTGCTACAGGAATGTGTAACACATCTGTCCACATTTACTTCACTTTTCTACTCATTCTTATCAAATGTAGGCTGAAATTTTGTCATATGGCTAAAATTTTCTCATTTCTTTTTAATTTTTTACTTTAAATTAAATTATAAGACCATGAATGTAAAACTAAATATTTAAATATTTCAGCTTAAACTATGAAAGTCCTTTTATCTTTTAACAAATAAATGGTTTTCTAAAATATTTTATATATAAAAAAAATAATAAAGATAACAATAAGGGTTTTACAAATTTAATGATTCCTTCTGACTCTTGTTATAAACTTATTAGAATTTGTTAATTCGTTTTTAAAGCAAAAATAAGTAAATATTCTTTTTTTTTAAAAAAAACGTTTATTTAGTTGCAGACTCCATGAATTCAGGACCTTTCCGTTTTTTTTCCATTTGATCTCAATTTTTTTGCAGTAAAACACATTTTAGAAGAGCAGAGATCTGAGCAAAGTAAGGATAGAAATGACATTAAGGTAACAGAAACAGTGATGTTAGTTTAAAAAGGTAAATCTCATTAAAGACTCTCTATCGATCTATTGTTAAATAATAAGTAAAAGAACCATATGAGGACTGAAAATGGGATTTTTAGGGTCTCTAAAAAGGAAAAAAAAGCCTCAAGTGCTTTCCTGTCCGTTACAACTTTTAACTGATTGGGAACGAACAGATGATGTGGATTAAATCTGATGGAAAATGCTTCATGTGACTGTCACTGATAAGTTTGTGTCGAATGAATCTCCAATCTCCAATGCTACATTTTAAAACACCTGATTAGAAGATGTGAACAAATTAACCTTCAAGAAAATAAAAAGCAATAAAAAACACATAATTTCAGAGTTTTTAGCTTTAACATTTAATTCAAAGCCTAAATTTAAATTTATTTGCAGCTAATTTATGTGTTTTTTATTAAGAAGAATGTAAGTTTACAGCGAACAGGAATAAATGTAAAAGGATTAGAAGTCCCGGGGTCCATGAAGTCTGCATTTAAGTAAATGTAAAATGATTGTGCGTTCTTTTGTCCTTGTCAGTCAAAATCAAGTTCTCAAGTTTGAACACATTTAAAGATACATAATAAATCCTGCAGGGATTTTCTGCAGGTTCTTTAGGTTGTGATAATTGTAAAAACAAAAATTAAAATAAAAAAAGTCACAAATATGTTTGATGTAACTTTCTTTGCAGTGTCCATCTTCATCATCAAAATGTCTTAAAAGTGTATTCTTCTATATTGGCTCTTAAATATCAAGTGTCACATTGGTTCAACTGTCTGATTCTAAAATTCTGCATATCATTCACACTTTAAACTGTAGCCAGATGGATGGTATAAAATGTTTGAAGGGTTTTTCTTTTTTTACTGGCTGGGTCACTGTAATACGTTGTTGTCTTTTTTAAGATAAAGTAGAAATGACACTAGAAAGGCGAAGGGCCAGTGACACTTTTAAAGCAACACAGAATCACCTGCAGCAGTTTTTCATCTGCTTTGCTTCTTATCTAGCAGCCAGATTATGATATCAACAGCTTTACATTCCAAGTTCCAGCACTGCTTACTTCATTTAGTAATCTTTAGCTGTAGCCTTTTTAAACTTAAGACATAAACGGTCACAAACTTCTGTTTCCTTAGTACAACAACCAATAATCCAAATGTTTACCTTCTCTGTCTTTTATAAATTCTAAATATTAGCATCATGTATGTGTACCAGTGCTTTAGGTAGTGTGATTTTTGCAGTTTCTTTGTTTCTTTTGTTGGTTCAGTAAATGTGCTTTCAATGGCTGAATGATAAGTTTAATTTGGATTGTGTAGAAAACGTTTGCTGTTTGTTGTGTTTTGCCTCTCCGGAGTGTTTAGTGCTGGACTATCCTACACATGTAACGCCAGGCATGCATGAGTTCACAAATATTCACGTCAAGTTTTGATCATTTGTGAAGTTGAGCTGTTTCACCAAATCAAGAATCAGCGCAGACATTTGTAAAAAGTAGAACCACTCTGTAATATAAACTAATGTCAGCAGTGGGCTTGGATTTAAGGCCAGTATTAACTTTGAATTTACTTAAGTCAAACTACATGTGTTATTTTACTTTTGTAAATAAAGTTCTTCCCTAATGAAAAAAGTGTTTCTTCCTCTATGCTTTTAGACTGAAAAGTCCAATCATAATAACAAACTGGATGTGGGTTGACACTTCCTGTCTGGGGAAAGACTTGAGACTGATACATTTCTGTTCAAATGGCAGCTGAACAGTTTAAGACTTCACCATGTGAGACAAACGATTTACTGGTTAAACTCATGCAGATCCACACTTGACAACTACAGCTGGTTAAATCAGAGCTCTGCAACCTGAGGCTGCAGAGCGACATGCAGCTCTTTGATCTTTCCATTGTGCCCCTTTGGCTACAAAGAAAATGCAAATGAGTTGATTGGATAATGGGTTTGTAGTTTGGGTTCATTTGCTAGTTAAATACGTTTTGTCCTTTACATTTAGATTTTTAACATGTCAGATAAATGAGGAAAATGATGAGAAAAGGTTTAATTTACTGTCAGAGTGGTTAATTATTAGAATTAGCTTTAAGCACATATACTTATCTTCTGCCGCACTACTACTTTGTTGTTGTTCAGGCAAATTTCTTAGAATATATCATTACATTTGCATGTTCAGGGAAAGAAAAGATTCTACATTAATTCTACACAGCATTATATCGTTTATATTCAAAATTGAAAAAAGAAAAGGCATGAAGTCACAATGATAGAAAATGCAATGCTTGACTTGGTTTTCTTGCATTTTTAATTCAAGTACATCTGCTGCAGCAGGAGAATCTTATCTGGTGGATTTAATTTTTAAAGGAACTTGTATGTGCGGCTATCAAATAAGATAAGTTAAAATTGTTACTGATAACATTTATGATTAATCCATACATCCATTTTCCTCTGCTTATTATTATTGTTAAGATTCAAACATTGTAAATATTTAAAGGCTACATGTTATAAATGAATAACTGAATGACTATATAAACGAATACATGCATAACTATAAATGAATAACTTCCAGGTTGAGGAAGAAACTGACCCATCAAGCCTTTTAGTGGCAATAGTTGGAAAACAAAAGGTCATAAAGATGTGTACCGGTAACTTATTTGGTGAAGTTTAGCATCAATCCTTTTATGAAGTCATGCATTTTTTTGCCTTTGCCATTTCCGGCCTTATAGAAGCCAAACTTACTTATCTTAAGCAGTGACTGAGTCTATTTGTCAGTATTGATTTTATATTGGAGCGGGTTACTGAGGTCATTTTCTTCAATTAAGCCATAGCAGCAGTGGATTTCTCAGACTCTGACCTATAAGCTTTTCTCCTTAAATGGAATCTTCATTTATTTATTTTTAAATAACCACCATCTTTGACAAAGAACATGAGGAATTTATTGTGCGTTGTTCCAGCTGAAAATTACATTTACGGCTTCTTAGCAGTGAAAGGGGTTTGACTCAGTGTGTGTTGAAGCCAAACTTAAGTAAAGCATTTAAGGTCAAAAAAGATCACAGACAAGGACTAGCTTATTTTTTTCTTCAAAGTTATTTTGGTTAAAAATAAAACAAAAAAAAGACTAATTTGAAAATTAAAATATTCACAAATCACTTAGAATAAATAAAAAACAATCATTTTATTGTTTTCTCTCACAAATTGCATCATGCAGGTTTTTACAAAGTAATGTCAGAAGCACAATTTCTCCAAGGCGCCAGGTGGTTCTTTTATCTCTTTTAGTTAAATATTTTATTTGTTTCGTTTGTCCCTTTTGGAGATGCTTCATTGGATCTACTCTGGACATGCGCAGCTGCTGTCTGATCAGACTTCAGTAATCAAAGTTATGCATCTCACAGCATGCAGGTGTGTGTCAAAGCCTGCTGCAGTGTGTCAGACTTGATGTGGCCCGAGGCGCAGAACAGAGAACGCCCTGCGGTGCTTGCGCAGCAGCAGCCGGATCTTATCGTCGTCAGAGTCAGGGTCAAGTGGTTTGTTGTACTCCTCGTCCTCCACCTCGTTTTCGGAGGCCTCTCCACTCTGGCCGACGTGACTCGCCTGCGTGGACGTGGGCTCAGAGGCGCTCTTCTTCCTCCACTTGGTGCGCCGGTTCTGGAACCACACCTGACACACAAATATTGGGTTTACTGCAAGCATGTGCAGTGATCAATGACAGGCATTGCTCAAAAACATTGATACTGAATGCAATCCAAAGGATAAATAAATCTGTGACCTGCTGTTCCCCACAAGCATCTTTGAGTAACACTTATCTTTAAATGATTTACATTCAAAACGTTTGAATTCAGTAGAGATAGAACACTTTTACATCCTGCATGTCTTAAAAGAAGCTTAACTTTTCTTATCTTTCTTTAAAACAGATCATTTCCATTAAGAGGTTTTCACTCTGACCTTAACTTGGGATTCAGTCATTCCCAGAGAGTACGCCAGTCTCGCTCTCTCTGGTCCAGCCAGGTATTTAGTCTGTTCGAAGGTTTTCTCCAGAGCAAATATCTGATGACCACTGAATGTTGGTCTGGTGTGTTTCTTCCTGCTGGGCATTTCCACAAGAGAGCCGCTGCCTGGAGAGGGGGGTCAAAGCGAGAAACAGTATTCGTTCAAACAACCCAGATTTGAGAACTGTAATCTTAAAATCGCCATGTTAAACCAGTAAGTAATGTCAGCTACAGTTACTGCATTGTTGCTCATAAAAACACAAATCTATGGAAGAAAGATAATCAAATAATCAAAATAGCAATAATAAAATCTTTAGACCTTAAACGCTGCCTTTTTTAAAGTAAAGAAAAGTTTTAGTTTAATACTGATTTGGCATCTAAAAATATAACTGTGTGTCTAAAGAAAGTTTAATCTGAGGTTCTTTTGGTTAATCCCTGAATTCTAGTTGAAGATTCTAGTTGACATGGGCTGTGCGACGCCTCACAGACCATCCCAGCAGAGTTTGTTGAGGACCGCCTCACTGACACTCACTGTTGGAGCACTGCTGCCGTCCCCTCCACTCACAGGTGCTCTCTGCCCAGCAGCTCACACTGCGACCCTTCATCGGGCACTCTGCGCCAATCTTGGAGAAGCTGCCCAAAGAAGGGTTGTAGTCTCGGTTGTAGTACATGGACGTGCTGGTCACGGAGGGGCCGAAGCCACCCATGGTGGAGTACCCAGACAGCAATGTGGTGGTGCCAGTGGAGCCCACTCCCACCATGGAGCGGCTGAGGATGTCGTTGATGCCGTGTGGCGTCCCTGGCTGCAGCTGGCTGTTGAGGCCTGGGTTGAGCTTGTAGAAAGAGTTGGGCACGGAGTACTGGCACACAGGTCCCTTAAGGTCTGATGGGAATTGGTTCAGGTTGTTGTTGAACAGGAAAGACCCCTGGATGTTTGGATCCATGGGAAGTGTTTGAATCGTGTATCAGCAACACATCCACTAAGATCCAAGAGATCCAAAAGATTTTGATTTTCCAGAGAAGGTCTTTGGTGTACCACAAGCAGGCACTTCGTCCCACAAAACCAAAACGAATAAGCTCACTAATCGCTGATTTTACTTAGTTCCCGATGCCTACTAAACCAGTCGAACATGCAACTACACCAAGGTTATCCACAGTTTAGGGTCTGATGACTCCATATCCAAAGTTTTTAGCGAGCCTTCTGGACGCCTCTGTTTTGCTTTTCTCCTTCTGACTGACTCGTCCTGCAGCCTCTCCTCTCAGAAATTATAAATAAGCAGTATTTGGAGATGGAGTGGTACCTTGATAAAGATTGTCCACATTAGAATGCAGCTTGGGATTGGCCTCGGTCTCGCAGCTTCATTGCCTTTCTATTGGCTCCTCAGCCAGAGCTGAGCTTTTTATTGGACGGCAGCAGATTAATAGTTTTTTGAACAGGTGTACTGGGAACAAGTAGATTTTTTGATGGCCTGCCATGTCTGACCGAGTGTGTTGCTGCTGAAATACACAGAGGAGGAGCAGAAGAAGATAAATGTGCACACATTCAGAAAAAAGGCACATCCATCTAAGCAATGCTGTCCATATATCACACAAAGAACAAATACATTCAAGCGTCTTTTGGTTTAAACCAATTGTTTTTGTAGAAATTCCAAGGATGAAAGGCTGCAGGTCTTTATTGTAAACATGACATCACCGATACTGAATTAAATGAAGGCAATGGAATACTCCCAAGAAACTGGAAACTTTGCAAATTTACATGGTAAAAACCTGGATAGGTTGAGATCTGGTGACTGATGCAGTCATGACACAATTAGAAAGGACATTCCTCTTTTTTGGCACTTACAGGGGGAGGAGGGCCTTTTTCCTTTAAAGACCCACTCCGATGGAAATTGTGTTTTTTACATGCTCTTGTGGCATTTTTCTCATGCCTCAACTCAGAGGCAAACTTCTAATGAGCTACTGCTGCTCTGCAGAAACTATGTTCTCATAATGGACACAGGCTTTTTAAAATGTATTTTTGATAAAACTGCATCATTCTAATACTAAAAAAAACTGGAAATGCTTTTACAATAGATCAGGGGTCTACAACTTTCAAAACTTAGAGCCGTTCAGGTTGATTTCTCACCGACCACAACCCAGTAGGAGCCACAAAGTCTTTCTATGCTTTGAAATTTTTACTGTGATGATAAAAATAAATGAACTTTTGTTCTTAGCTCAAGTAAAACGTAAAGAGGAATTTGCTTTTATAATTCAAAATTGGAAACAGTTTAACTTAACTTTTGTAGTGTTTCCTGTGATTTCCTTTCAAAATAAAAGACACACAGTGCCATAAAGGATCCCTTTAATGCAGCAAATGTGGTACTAGGTAATATAACGTCAGTATAAATAAATGTACACAATTAATTTAACTATTTTTACCTTCTTCCATTTTCTAATTGCTCTAAAAGTGGATCTTTTTTTTTTTTTTTTTTTTTTTTTTTTTTTTACCAAGCTGCTTAGCATTTGCCTCATAGTCCTTTCCAGCACTTGTGGAGGTCTTCAGTTTTGTTTCAAGTGTCTTTATTCAGCAAACAACCTCAAACACATGATTCTAATTTGGAATAATAATTGGAGGTGGAATGGAGATGGACTGTTTAAAGGTGGACAAGCAGGTCTTTAAGGGTCAGAATTCTAGCTGAGTATCAAATACTTATTTGTAGCAATAGCATACAAATAAATTATTTTTTTTTAATTTCACAATGGGATTTCCAGATTTGTTTAGATTGTGTCTTTCACGGTGAACATGCACTTAAGAGGAAAATTTCAGACCCCGCCATGATTTCTAAGAGGAAGAACTTGAGTGTTCAAATACTTGTTTGTCTCACTGTATTCTACAACCTATACATTCAGCCTAAATTAGTGCATTAAAGCCAGTTGGTACCCAACCTTTGTAGAAATTTGAAGCTCAAAATAAATTAAATTAAAATTAAAATGAAAAAAAAAATCCAATATTTTAAAAATAATCAACTTTTCTGATGGTTTTAAAAAAGACTGTTAAAGATGCATCAACTCTGTGTCATGCAGTGAAGAATTTAAGGGTAAAACAACTTAAATCAAAAATGCTTCTTTTCTATGTGCAGACTCACCTTAACTGTGATTTTAACTTACTGTGTTTCAAACCTCTTTTAACAATATGTTTCTAAATAAAAATATAAGACATATTTATCTAGTCTAAACAGACATCCAGAATGGAGACTTTTTATTTGAAATCTAAAACAAACTTTCTGTTTATGAATTCTCCCCACAAATGTGCAATGTGGCGGCTTTAAAACAAGTTTCACATTCACAGAAAGGCTTGTGTGTGTGTATGTGTGTGTGTGTGTGTGTGCGGGATTCTTGTAAGTGGACTAAGAAACAGGAATCACTGATGGTCAAGGTGAACTTCAAAGAAGACAGCAGATAAGGTTAATAAAAAAAGCAAACAACCATGCACTGATGTGCAAGAAAATGATATACTATAAATGTTCAACTCTGAAATGCACTGATTGAATGCCTCCATTTTATGTGAACTTAGAGAAGACAGAACAGGTTTGATAAAACATTAGTAACAAACTAAATTAAAACAGCTGCTTCTTTATCCACTGACATAAAAAATTATGAAAACCAAAAATACAGCGTTAAACATTTTCTACATTTTAGCACTCAGTTTATCTTCTGCTTTTTTATGCCATAACACTCAAAGTTCATACTCAAGTTCAGATTCCTATGAAAGTTTGATTGAAATAAAATTGTTTTTTTGATAAAGAAAAGTTAAATAGAAACCAAGGCTAAATAAACATGATAAACCCACATGGACTTTAGCTGTTAAAGGGATTTAGTACTTTCTTTATTGCTTGTGTGGGATTCAGTTAGCTAAAAACATCTCTGTGAGATATCATAAACAAACATCTATAAAGAAGATGTGCGTATGTCCTGAAAAAATTAAGTACATTTGTCTTGGTGTTTCTCACATTTTCATGAAATCTCATTTGAAGAAAGAGATTAGGTTCTGTCACAAAGAAAATGGCAACTTTTTTTATTTAAAAAAAAAAAACTTTAAACAGGAATATATTTAAAAAATATTTAAAATTCAAAAATGAATTAATGAGATTTATAAACATGTTTATGTACGTGTTTATACTGTTTCTCTGCTCGACTCTATGGTCTTTTCATTGTGTACAAAAACATTGTGGCCAACTTTAATTTTGTCATGCCATGTATGATGACAATAAAACATTCTATTCTATTCTATTCTATTCTATTCTATTCTATTCTATTCTATTCTATTCTATTCTATTCTATTCAACTAAGCCTGGAAAATATTATTCTTTTTTACGAGTGAGACCTGAAGACAGGCAACAGCAGTGCATACAAACATTCATGCACTTCAGAATAAAATACAGAAAAAAATAAAATAAAACAATGGACTGACAAAAATCATAAAACATTACTAGCAACAGGTTTGTTAGTATTTCGAGAATTCTTCTTTTTGGTTTTAAAACATGAGGTGAGATAATCTTGTGTTATCTTGATTTCAGTTTTAAAATATTAAAACAAGGAGGGGGAAACCTTTTTGACTTGTGGGCCACAAAGTATTCTAAAATTTAACAGAAGGGCCAGATTAGGAGCAGATGTGTAGAGGTTTTTTGGTAATCTACCCAAAGGAGGAAGAAATAACATGGAATCTAGATGAAAACAAGTTTGATTGAAAATTGTTATTAAAACAGACCACTATGGAGTTTTTATTTTAAAACTGTGACTTTTGTTCTAGTTTTGGTGCCCTAATGGGTTGATGGATTTCTGGGGAAAATGTAAAATTAGAGAAATGCTGCATTCATTTGGTGTTGGAATGGTTGGAAAAATGACTGTCCGACTCAGACACATTTTTGTCAGAAAAATAACACATTTTTCAACACCGCCTGAATGCAGAATACTTATCTGCACCTAAACAATGGTCAATTTGTTTGTAGTGCACCATCGACATTAGCACACCAGTATTACAGGAAAATAAATCATTAATAAGGGTTATCAGTATAATTTATTCCAGTTTGGCAGACCAGATTAAATAGTTTCAAATGCTATAGTTTGCCCACCCTGTTCTTAAATCTATGTATAATCTATCAAAGACTAGAGACGATATGCTGTTTTTACAAGCATGTCACGCAGGACGGCCATGGTGCAGCGGTGAGGTGATGGACCTCTAATTGGGAGATTGCAGGTTTGATTCCTGCCTTGCCCGTGTCAACGTGTCCTTGAGCAAGACTCTGAACACACATTGCCTCTACTGGGAGGTTGACGTCAGGGTTCTGCAGCGGAGCCACCATCAGTGTGCAAATGGTTGGACCATGACTGTAAAGCACTTTGGTGCTTTCCAGTGCAATAAGTATTTACCATTGACGATATCTAAAGTCCTAACAGTCAAAAAATAATATACCCAGAAACCTCAAAAGTCGTGTTGTGTGGTCAACTGCATGCTCTGTAAATGTTTGAACTTGCTGGTATCATAATTTACTGTTTGATTTGTAGCTTGTCAGGGAAAGGGCAAAAGGGAAGGGGCCGTGCTGCAGAAAACGCGGGGGACTTTCCAGGGATGGTAATCCCATTCAGGATTTCCTGTGATTGCTTCACATAGCCATGTGACGGCGCAAAGGAGGGAAACTCTGCAGAATGTCAGGCTGTGGGAGGAGACAAAACGTCTGTCCATGATTCAGTAACAAGTGCATAATTTTACAGACACGTGCCCTCTCTTACTTTCATTTCCTTGCAGAGTGACCAATTCCTCTAAATTTACTGCAGCTTTGGTGGTTTGGATTGTTACTGGTGGGATTTTCCACTGAGGGAGACTCCACGAGTTAGATAATATGTGTAAGCTTTGTGTCACTCGTTTTCCCCCAAATTCAGCTCTTTATCACTTGTAACTCCATTTTTTATTTTTGTGTGTTGCAGTCATGTATGAAATGTCAAAACTGACACATACACAGACATGTTCTTCATTAAAAAGTTAAGAATCTCAGGATATTTTTTTTTATTTTAATACACAAATGTTTCAAAAAAACCTACAAAAGGATGAAAGATGTACAATAGTGAATCGAGTTTGTTCCAGTTTTAGGTTTGTTGTGTTTCTCTAAAACTTTTAATATAAATGAATACATTTTAAAAATTGCACAGATTAACTAAGATATAAAGAAAAACAAGTTTTCACGTGTCTACCCTGTCCTTCATTTTAGGTAAATTTCCAAGGCTTGGCCGCTCCCTCAGTCCCACCTCTTTTGCTTTCATTTGATTCATGTTTGTGTTTTCAAATTGCACGTGCTGCCCTATCTTAAAAGCAGCAGTCACGTCCACTGAGATGCAGTTTAACTTAAAGACGAGCACAACTCAGAGCAAGTGAAGATTGTTGAATTGTTTATGATGAAGAAAAGGGACAAAAAGAAGAATTCTGGTAAGATGCTTTTCTATTGCTGCTTCAAAAATCCAACTGGAAAATGTGTCATTTTGAATTTGTTGTTGTTTTTGTGTTTTCAAGGCTCAAAAATATCAATTTAGATGATTTCCACAAATTAATACTTAGAAACTTTAAATTCTTCTAAATTTCAAATGAAAACAGCATGACATGTGATATAATAATCAACTTTTAAGCAAGCAAGTGTAAAAAACCTGGACTCACTGGCAGTTCAAATCACTTTTTGTGAATTACGTATGTCACTCTGCAGACTATTGGTTTTGGCATCAAAGCAAATTTCTATGCACTTTAACAACAAAAGCATGAAGAATTTTTACTTTACTTTTTTGCTTGCCTGAGCTTTTATGGACTGATTTCAGCTATAAACCCTGTCATTAACCAACTTCTTCTTTAAAAAAACATTGACAAAGGATTGCCTTTAAGGTACAAAATACGACATTTTGGAACTAAGTCGCCATGTTTGAGCATGAAAGTAACTTTTGTAATTTTTTGTGCAGCATTTTTCATGTTTGGTTTTGCTCTTCAACAGTTGGCTCAGTGATAACTCGTAAGTGCAGCCATCACTGCCTTGGACCTCTGAACTTCGACAGTGGGGCTGCCGGAGACCGGATCCACCTGAGCTCGGATGGTCTGCAGGCGGAGAGGACAGGGAACACGTTCAGAGATGGCCTGGTGTTCAGTAGCCGCCCCTTAAAGGTCCGGGAGAGGGTTCGTGTTCTAGTGATGGAGGAAGCTTTTAAGTGGCAGGGAGCCATGCGAATCGGTTTCACCAGCGTACCACCTTCAGACAGATGTTTACCTCTGCCAAGGATGGCCATCCCAGATCTCACCAAAAAGCCGGGCCACTGGTCTGCTCCTGTGCCTGAGTCCCAGTGTTCTGCAGGTTCAGAGCTGGTGTTCTGGGTCTCTGCTGGTGGAAACATACATTTAAAAAGAGGCAACACACGGGAAAAACTGCTCTCAGGCGTGGACCTCAGTCAGCCCCTCTGGGCCATGATAGACATCTACGGACATACACGCTCCATTCTTCTGCTTGGTATGTTTACTTATCACATTCACAACATATCTGACCTGCAGTATGTTTGTCTTAGTCTCTAATCAAATTTTATAATCATGGAAACATTCTGTAACTGACATTTGCTTTGACCTCACTGTTGCTTTGACCTCACTGCTGCAGGCTCTAAGATGAAGAGATTGTTTTATAGAAGAAAGTCCTGTCCTGTTTCTGCACCTGAGCTTCCCATCTCACCTAATAACAGCTGCAATTTGAATGCTAATGCTTCAACATCTGGACACGGTGATGAGTGCATCTCCTGCCTTGATATGGACATGTCAGCAGGTAAAAGAATCCCTTCTAACAGCATTTGATCTCGTTCAGACTTTACTAAACTGTAGCAGGTTATCGGCTCAGTGAAATCTGTCTGTGTTGTCAGTAAGATAACCTTGATTCCTGTCTTCTGGTTCCAGATGAAACATGTGTGGTGTGCATGCAGAGAGCAGCCAACACTGTACTGCCCTGTGGCCACAAGCGTTTGTGTCACCAATGCACCTCCATAGTGTTGCTGGAGTTTGGAACCTGCCCGCTGTGTCGAGAAGACATCAGGTCTTTGTTAACAGAGTGGAGGTGGCTTTCTGGCTGAGCCTTAAAATGCCATTCCACCTTAAAAAAAAATCAGAATTACAGTGTCTGACTATAACCAAGAAAATGTGATGAGCCACATTACTTACTACTATTGGTGCTTAAGTCAGTGTAAGAGACTGAAGGGCAGTGCAGGAAGCCCCGACATGAGAAGTGGCATAACAAGAGGATAAAATATGGTGGCAATGGAATCAGTGATTGTGAGCATCTAAAACGAAGAGCTTTTTGTTTTATTTTGTAGAAAAATACTGACACATCACTTTAATATTGAGACAAAAACATGGAATTATTGTTTCCAACGAAAAAAAAGCTGTGATCATATGTTTTGTTTAAAAATTATAAAAGTGTATATACTGTACATGCTGTGTATTATAGTGTACATTTATTTTTTTTAGTTAAACATAGTTTTTTGCTTTGATAACAATATTCTTCTTTTTTTTCTCAATTTAATGTTTTGTAAATCATTCAATTGTCTAATAAATTTGTCTTAAATAAATGACCTGAAGGAAGAAGGAGCAAGACTGAAATAATCAAATAAAACAACATCTTCCTGGAACTTCTTTTTATCTGTTTTCTGTTTGAAAAGACTCACAGAATTTCTGCATATATCTTGTTTAAAGTAAGATAAGATCAGTCAGTTCAAGTGTCAGAAGACTCATTTTGAATCAGTTGATCTTCTCATTCCTGCAAAAGTTTCAAAAGGAAAATGTCTGTTCTGTCACCAAACATAAACCTTTTTTTTAATCCAAATGAGAAAAAAAATTATATTTATTATTTCATGTGAAATAATAAAGTGTATGTGTGACTGCTTTTCTTGGTGTTTTTAACATATTGGAATAGTTGATTGTGGTTTCAATATTGCTGTACGAGGTGATCTTTTAGCTGAATTTTTCCTATCATTGTGGCATTCTGAGTGATGGGACTGAACTAAAAAAAAAGCTGCATCATAGTGTCTTAAGGTCAAAGAGCTCCCATCTACAGAGACCCTGGTGAAGAAGGTTGACAAAATCTTTAAGCAGAATGAAGGAGATGTGATTTGGTGAAAACAGTTTGATTGATTTTGGTCACAGATCAGAGGTGAGAGAAAATGACACCAAGGAGAAACAGTGTCTTGCACAGCTGCTAACCAGAAAATATAAATTATGCAAAAAATGCTGAGGTTTAAGTCAACAAAACAACAAAACCACAAGTTAATGAATATTCATATTTTATTGCTGAAAATAAATTCAGTGTAAGGACGTCAGTCTTCCAGTTTCATTTTGACTTGTTTATTGTTATAGTTTGAACAGCTTTTGTATGAAGTTAACCATTAACAAGCCAAGCTTTCTGATACATAACACACCTTCCTCTGTTATCCTCTTAAGCACGAAAGAGTTTCATTTGAACTTGTGTATGCTTGTCTGATTGTAGGAATTTCCTCCACAAAAGTGTTCATCCAAATTGAAAATATAACAGCTTTCTATGACTTGTCTGCCATAAGGGATTACAGGGCTGGAGGGGGGGATGAAGCAAAATGCAATCAAGCAGTTTTCTAGTTTAACCTTGAAACCTAAATGATGCTGATGCAGCAAAAACAAACTTCATCTGCATGGGATCATTCTCCCCAACTGAAGATACCTGCTGACTGGTATCAAGCACAATGAAAACTTTTAGTATTTTATTTCTCACATGTTTTTTAAACTTTATAGCCTCAGAGAAAAGCTGTGTTGTTAACGTGTTTTTGAGGCCATTTTCTGCTAATGGAGTATATAAAAGAAAACAATTAATGTTAAAATTGCATTTGGGAGTATATTTTCCTCAACTTCCTGTGAATCAGGAGCAGAAAAAGAGCTTTTTGTAAAAGAGCTCTTTTATGACATAGAAATATGCTGGGCATCCCGCTCTGTTCCACAAAAAGGAGGGAAAGAGGGGATGGGATTGCTCTTCGCCTACGGTTCCACCCACAACTCAGAAGTGAATCTCTAATGAACGCCTGCTGCTCTGAAGAAACTGTGACCAAGAACCGACACCATTATTTACAGCATAATCAGAATTAAAAGACCCCTGAGAACACTTTACAATAGATCAAAAGATAATCAGAGTGGGACTAAATAATAACAAGAGACCAGTATAACTATCTGAGCTTCTGCAAAAAGGACTGATTTGGTGTGTATACACCCTCAGATGCTTACTGGCCCCATTTTCCTTCTCCTGTGTGATGTACAGAAGACATCACCAATGTAACTCACAAACCCAAAAGGAACATTTCATGGGTCACAGGTCAGCTGACCTGAACTCAAATAGGCACAAAATCAGTCTCAAGCGCACAATTTAACTTAAGTTGAGCAAGTAACCAAACTAATCAACCAAAAGTACACAATCACAGTTTCCTTCTAAACAAAAAAAACAAACAAATACAACTTAAATGCTAATCTTTGGTGGGGTATTTTTTGGATCTATGTGAATTAAATGACAGTTTATAGAGTCAATGTTTCAGCTTTCAAACTGTGCTGAAAACTTGGAGACAGTATAGATAAAAAACAGAATTTAAAATGTTTGAAAAGAAAAAGGTTCTTAGCTGTAAATTGCAGCTGGACTTAAAATCCCAAAGAACACAAATCTGATCAAACTTTGTATGTGAAGGATTCTTCATGTGAAGTCCAACTTTTAAATGTCAAAAAAATAAAAACCTTCACATAAATACATGACATAGAACACAGAACCCAACACACAGTGAGTACAACCATCCCACCTTCTCGTTTTCAGCCAAGAAATGAAAAACAAAGCACAAAACTAAACCAACTCAACACACGATCCTGTCTTTTTGACTAAAAAAGAAATGTAGAAGTAATAATTGAAATTTGAAAAAAAAAACATATTCGCCATGAAAAACAAAACAAAACAAAAACATTTAAGGGAGGAAGAAAGTGAAAGATGTGTACAGGACTGTTGTTAAGGGCAAGGAAGAGGAATTGCTCCACCTGGTGGGAAAATGAAGCATTGCATGTTGTGTACATCAAATGTGTAAATGTTTTACACTTTCTGGAACAGTTTTCAGTCAGATACTCAAAACTCTTTTTCGTGTTTGGATTTTACGAAGTGATCTTAGCTAAATTAAGAAGGACAAGCAGGTCTCAGCTTTGGTGATACAAAGATGATAACTGCAAGTTTATGCATCAGAACAGAGTGCACATTTATAAGCTTTTATCTGCTTCTGATTCACAACAATTTGAACAAAGAAATACTCATAAAAACAACTTTAAGTATATTTATTTTGTATTTGCCCTCTATCGTGAGAAAATGGCATAAAAAACATGTTCAAAACACCAAAAACACAATTTTCATTGGAGGGAGTCTTAAAAAAAAGATGTTTGGATGTTTCTTTTTACTTTAGTCAAACTTTATGTCTATGGGATTTCCATCTTTGATCAGAAAAGACATAATATTGTTAGGTGCATTATAGACTGACAGTTTGATCCATACAGTCAGTGCTCAGGAAAAACTGCATGAAGCAGAAAAAGTTGTGTTTTTTTGTAATTTGCTGTTATGTCCCTGATGTGGGGAAAAGGCAGAAAATATTTCACATAAAGAAATTTTGAAACAGGAAGAATTTTATAGGGGGGCTGGTGGAGAGAGTCGAAAAAATAAAGACAAAAACAAACTAGGCTCAATAAAAACAAAAAATGGTGGCATTGTTTGAAATAATGAACAAAAGTTTTTAGGCTTTTTGCAGGAGGCAGTCAAGCAGCAATAGTGAAGGATCAAACTCACACAAACACACAAAGACACACTCACTCAATACCAAGTGTTTTAGCATTTCCACATAAAAAGAAATTAAATGGAAGCTGTTTGATACATTTCTGCAGGATGATCTATCTGCAGGAACAGTGACAGAAATCATATCTGATTATTTAACAGATAATGTTGCAGACGGAGCTGATTGTAAGTCTTTCCTCTAGAGCTGATTGTGCGTTCCAGATAACTCGCTTAGACACAACTATGTCAGTTCAAATCATTGTAATATTTGCAACTTTTTCACTCGATTATTGCTTCTTTCCAGCTAGACTTTTAAAAAAAAATCTTTTATCAAATCCACCTTAAAGAAGATAAAATAATTAACAATCACTTGGACAAATTTGAATTCCTGGAGTGAGCCCTACAGAGAACATGTCAGAACCAACTAAAGCAATTTCCAAGCTAAGGAGACACAAAAAAATTTTTTTCTACCAAAATGTAATAAAATACATGATCTTTTTTGTCAGCAGAAGGATGGTGTAACTGCTAGGAACCACTGGTAACGCTTGAACATTTTGTTATCGTCATTTTATTCTGTTCCTTTTCAAATAAAATAAAAATAAAACTATAATCCCGCATTCAGATGGAGCTGTGATGAACCCTTCACCCATGCACTCGCATGTTCACACACTGATGGCGGCTCCAGTGCTGAACACTGGCACCAACCTGTAACCACCACGGCAGAAACCAAACCTGCCATCTTCTTATGAGAGCTTGACCTCTCAGCCTCTGCACCATTTTTTAATACATAAAATGCTTCACAGCCTTTTTATTTATTTTCGAGAAATATACTTTAGATTTCTCTAAACTTAAAGTAATCACAAATAGGTAAAACTGCATTCACTTTATCAGGCACACCTGTCCAACTGCTCCATCATGCAAATTTTTTTATCAGCCAATCACATGGCAGCAACTCAATGCATTTAGGCATGTAGACATGGTCAAGACCAGAGCTGACCAACCCTGGTCCTCAAGAGCCAACACCCTGCCTGTTTTCCAGTTCTCCCTGATCAGCCTGCTGTTGATAAGCTGACTCAAATGATTCCACATTCTGATTAACCTGGTTTAGATATTCAGCCTTAAGCAGTCCAGGGAAAAGGCGATCTGCTGCACTTCAGTCGATTCACTCGGTACAAAACATATACTATGGGACATCACAGCCTCGCATGTTTGGCTGAAGACAGAAGACACCTACTAACAGGTGGAAGGCCCCGCCCCTTGTGGGTACGCAGGCATGGTCTGGCCCTAATCCTTGTAGCCCCTAAATGGCCAACAAAACCTTGGTAAGCAAAAATGATCAGCCTGTTGGCAGCATGCCCAGTTCGGTTTCTGACCTTCTGTCCACAGCAGGTAGGGAGATAATGCACCTACACCCGGAACTTTGGCAACTGCATGAAAGGGCCTGCTGAAAGGGACAACCTGATCGATAAAGGGCTGCGTCCTGCAGTGGTTGCAACTATTCAGAGTGCAAGAGCATCTTCCACTCAAGGTCTTTTTACCTATAAATGGCGAGCCTTTGAACACTGGTGTCAGGAACGAAATATCATTCCTTTTCAGTGTTCTTTAGTAGACATTCTGACTTTCCTCCAGAATTTGCTGGATAAGGGTCTCTCCTTTTCCACAATTAAGGCCCTTTTGGCTGCATTTTCTGCTTGTCATGTTGGTTTTGATTGGATGTCCGTTGGTGCTCATCCCCTGACTGTGCAGTATTTGAAGGGGGTCCACAGACCAAGGCCCCTTATCAAGCCTAGTGTGCCTTCATAGTATCTGACTTTGGTGTTGGAGAGCCTCAGTGGTCTTCCGTTTGAGCCACTCAAGGAAATTGATGTGAAATTTCTTTCATCTAAAACAGCTTTACTATGGACTCTCACCTTCTCACATTGGAGACCTCCAAGCACTTTCTGTTCACCCTTTGTGCACACACTTTTCAACAGTCACTTTGCACCCTAATCCCGCATATTAATAAAAAATAATTCTGCTAGAGTACAACTATACGGTGATTGAACTTCTAAGCTTTTATCCTCCCCCCTTTGCATCTGAGGAGCAAAGGCATATGTACATACGTTGACTCATAGAACACACTTGTCGGATCAACTGTTTGCGTGCTTTGCTAATCCTGCCAAAGGCAGAGTTTTGTCACATTCGATTTTTGAAGCTTTTCGTTTAGTTGACAACAGTAAAGGTCTACCGTTGCCTCAGAGTGTGAGAGCCCACTCGATCAGGGGTGTAGCCACTTCCTGGGTTCCTCTATTTCGGGGTGAGTGGCATCTGTGCAGCGGCAAGCTGGTCATCGCCTCATACTTTCATACGGTTTACCGTTTGGACGTGTCAGCCCCTATGGTGGCTCATAAGGTCCTCCTTGCAGCATTTGGGCCTAACAAGTCCTAAAGATGTTGTAGTTTGGCAGCTGCTCGCAGGGCGTGTATATATTTCCTATTTTACATGTTTTGTACAGAGTGAAAGAGAACAAAGTGTTATGACTATAACTTCTGTTCCCTAAAGGAGAGGAACACATTTTTGCCCAGCTGCGCAATGCTCAGTGAGAAGCTGCTTTCAAATGGAGTAAAGGCGCCAATGACAGGGCTTTATAAGGAAAGGGCGGAGCAACCACCTGTCATTGGGCGTCTTCTGCCTAAACACATGACTAGAGGTGTCTTTAGCCAGACATGCCAGGGCTTGAGATCCCATAACATGTGTATTGTACCTCGATCTTCTCCTTCAGGGAACAGAAGTTATAGTCATAAGACTTAGTTCAGTGCGAGTTTCAGAACAGGGAAGAAAGGTGATTGAAGTGACTTTGAACGTTGCATGGTTGTTGATGGCAGATGGGCTGATCTGAGTATTTCAGAAACTGCTGATCTACAGGGATTCAAAGTGGTGGAAAGGGAGATTGACACCATGGATTATTTATTAGTATTTATTTTACAGATTAATGTTTCTTGATCTGTATTAAAAGGGCCTGAGAGACTTTTTAGGTGAAATACGCTCACAAAGTTTCAATTTTTCACAATTGTTTTGTCTCTGTTCAAACACTTCAGGTTGAATTCTTTTGTTAGGTTCATGTTGTTTTGGTGTAACTCAGAGGAAGGTGCTGCAGGAAGAAGTGTCTGTTCCACAAACTGTTTCCAGTTGTCGGGAACCGCTACTGAAGGGCCCACAATGGATGAAATTAAAACTTTAATAAACAAACATCAATTTAAAACCAACCAAAGCAAAATCCTCACACCCAGAGCTCACACTTATATGCTCTCTAGATAAGTCAGGCTGGCGCTGCGAGTAGTGCTAAAGTTTCTAAATAATGTACAAACGAGATTTGCAAATCCTTAACAGAAAGTTGATTAGATCTATGAACTCACTGATAGAAAGGTCAAATGAAAGCTTTTCTTTTGGGTTTGAGACCAAAAGACAATTCCTTTGTAAATCCTCATTTACTTTTGATTTCATTTTCACAGAACTCCTCTTTGCTTGCATGTTCAGGCACGATTTCCTGCATGCCAACCCCATTGTGCTCACGTCCGCGCTGCAAAACCAGTTACAGAAAAAAGAAACAGATAAATGTTTTTATAAGAAAATGTAATGAATGGGTCACTCTGGCTGCGCTACACTGCAAAAACTGAATCAAAAGAATGTAAAAGTCCCTGTTTGAAAAAAATGGTCTGTCTTGTGAAAAAACGTTTTTCAAAAGCAAAATAATCTTAGCTTGAGAAAATATGTCTAGAATTTTTTCTTTAAAAAAATCTTAGAAAGACAAGTTTTCTCACCTCATTGGCAAATTGTTATTCTTATTTAAAGAACATCTGCCATTTGGGTACAAATTTTTGACTTCTTCTAAGGGGACTTTTTCAGTTCAGGTTCAGTCAATACAATTATTTACGATGTTTTAAAAATAAAAGCTTGACCTGATTTTTTATATCTTTATTTTTGTATTCTTTTCACATTTTCATCTGACATCTGAATTGCTTTCTAGTTTTGTCTTATTTCTTTCTTCTGGGAAACAACGCAACGGCAAGACAGAGTTTTTACAGGAAGTCCCCTTATAACGATTACAGGTAAATTGTGTAGGTTTTGTATCTTTATCTCAAACAGATTTGTTTTATGGTATTACAACAGCTTTACATCCTTTTTACTTTAGTGGCTCCAAGTCATCTGCTTTCCTGTAACTTATCTCCACCATAAAACCCTTACGTTTCATGTTGAGCATCATAAAACCGTAAAGTAGAGTAAGATGTACAATACAAACCTGCTCATGACATCACAGAGTATTTCAAATATGGTTTGCAATATCAGCAAGGATGACGAGACAAAGGATGTCACAGGTAACGTTTTTTTTATGTCAGGCACATGCAGAAAAAAAAGCAAGACCATTTTTGAACTTGACTTCCTGTCACTGCCTCATGTGGATATGGTATAGCCAAGAACAATGACAACTAACACAAAAACACACGTTTGCACTTTAGGAAGAAACCAACCAGCTTCTGTTAATTTACAACACTGTGGAAAAATTATTATCATCTATTTTTTCTGATTTCTGCCTTTTACATCCCACCACAACAGAGAAAAACTCTAAAATCCATAAAATTATTCATGTTTGTCACAATCACGCAAAATGTCAACACTCTCACACATTAGAGGGTAAATCAAGATTAAATATGAAAGTTTGCCTTCCTAAATGAAGAAATAAATTCAGAAATATGGAGAAACCTATGACTAATTTTACACATAAAAGGTGCTGCTTTTATTTTTTAAAAGAAGACAAGCAAACTGATGTCTGTAGTTTATGTGTAATTAGTGGCTTCATCAAAAACAACATCCTAGTGACAGTTGAAACTGAAATACAAAATGTTTGCACATGCCTGCACACGGTCGGCACTTTGGGTAAATTTCCCATGAATGGTCCCTCCCTCAGACCCGCCTCTCTTTCACGGGGATTCACAGGTTTTAAGACACACACACACACACTGTTGGGCAAATGAACCACAGGAGCCAGGCACAACACACAACAACAGAAGATCGATAAGTTCTTGTTTAAGATGGTGAAAGAAGACGGCAACAACAACTCTGGTGAGATGTTCATCAAATGCTGTAATGAATGGATGGCATTTTGTAAATTAAAGACTTTATATCTGCTTTTAAAAATAAAAACCTAAAAAAGAACAGTTTCAATCATTCAAATATTAGTGGATAACTCTTGTTTGTTAAGCTTTAAACTTAAGCAGCTTTACTATTTAATTTGTGTTATTGGAGCATTTTTGGGTGTTTTAAACAACAAAAAAAGCAACAATCTTCCATTTCTTTACATTTCTTGCAATTCAATTCTTGTTCTGCCATTTAGAAGAGAAACTAAAAGATTCATTTGGACAAAAGCTAAAAACAGTCAATTTTTAGTAGGAGTTTACTTTTTTGTTCATCTCTACGATACATTAAAATGTTTAAGATCTAGAAATACATTTTACAACAATTTTCTGTTTCATCTTTGCAGTTCTGGGAAAATGATGAACATATTTAGGTGTGTCACAAGGTTTTTGTGAGGCCCAATTTAAATTTTTGTAGTGATTAGTCTGACAAAAGATTCAAATAGAGTGGCGAATAAACCTGCAGGTTTTCTTGGAATTCCTTTTTACTACAGTTGCGGGGAGTGAAGCAAGTTTTCTTTGAAAACGGCAGCACAGGTTCATGCAACGTTGGAAACTCCTTTAGAAAGAAAACTTAAAAAGCAGGACTGAACTTTAACACAGAAGTCTCGTCTTGTCCGACACTTGTTTGTCCCACATTTTTGGAGTGACAGTAAATGTGGATAATCAGTCAGTGGAGGTCAAGACGAGATCTAAAACAGAATAGAACAGCAGATAAGGCTGCCTGAAAGACAACTCTCCACACCCCCTGCAAGTTGTCTTAAGCAGAAGAGGTTTAAAAAGTGGCTTGGAGACATTTTTGCACAATTGTATCCAGTCTTACTTCTATTTTTACAAATCCAAATCTATAAATCCATTTTTTTTCTTCAACAGTTGAGTCAGGAAAAAGAAATAAATGCAGCCATCACTGCCTCGGACCTCTGACCTTCGACAGTAGGGCTGCCGGAGACCGGATCCACCTGAGCTCGGATGGTCTGCAGGCGGAGAGGACAGGGAACACGTTCAGAGATGGCCTGGTGTTCAGTAGCCGCCCCTTAAGGGTCCAGGAGAGGGTTCGTGTTCTAGTGATGGAGGAAGCTTTTAAGTGGCAGGGAGCCATGCGAATCGGTTTCACCAGCGTACCACCTTCAGACAGATGTTTACCTCTGCCAAGGATGGCCATCCCAGATCTCACCAAAAAGCCGGGCCACTGGTCTGCTCCTGTGCCTGAGTCCCAGTGTTCTGCAGGTTCAGAGCTGGTGTTCTGGGTCTCTGCTGGTGGAAACATATACTTAGAAAGAGGCAACACACGGGAAAAACTGCTCTCAGGCGTGGACCTCAGTCAGCCCCTCTGGGCCATGATAGACATCTACGGAAAGACACGCTCCATTCTTCTGCTTGGTATGTTTACTTATCACATTCACAACATATCTGACCTGCAGTATGTTTGTCTTAGTCTCTAATCAAATTTTATAATCATGGATACATTCTGTAACGGACATTTGTTTTGACCTCACTGCTGCTTTGACCTCACTGCTGCAGGCTCTAAGATGAAGAGATTGTTTTATAGAAGAAAGTCCTGTCCTGTTTCTGCACCTGAGCTTCCCATCTCACCTAATAACAGCTGCAATTTGAATGCTAATGCTTCAACATCTGGACACGGTGATGAGTGCATCTCTTGCCTTGATATGGACATGTCAGCAGGTAAAAGAATCCCTTCTAACAGCATTTGATCTCGTTCAGACTTTACTAAACTGTAGCAGGTTATTGGCTCAGTGAAATCTGTCTGTGTTGTCAGTAAGATAACCTTGATTCCTGTCTTCTGGTTCCAGATGAAACATGTGTGGTGTGCATGCAGAGAGCAGCCAACACTGTACTGCCCTGTGGCCACAAGCGTTTGTGTCACCAATGCACCTGCAGAATCTTGCTGGAGTTTGGAACCTGCCCGCTGTGTCGAGAGGACATCAGGTCTCTGTTAACAGAGCGGAGGTTGCTTTCTGGCTGATCCTTAAAATGTCATTCCACCTTAAATAAATTCTGAGCTGTTTTTTATCTGTAGTGAGAAAACAAACAGCGGCTGGAAGTAACTGTGAATTGATATGTTGAAGCCAGAAAATCCGACACTCCAGAAACACTTACATTATACATAAGCGCTGGGAAACAAAGAAAATGTGATGCCGACATCAGTGCCAATGAGCCTGAATATTTTGTAAATTTGTGTAAAGAGTTTTGTTTTTTGAAAAAAATGTCATTTTCTGCACTTTCTTTATGAGCTTTTTTGTTTAAAAAAATGTATATTGTGTTGTTTTTTACACGCATTGTTTCCATATTTGAAAAAAAATGTTTGTTTCTACTTTGTAAAGAGCAACTTGTCTGAAAAAATTTCAAAATGTAGCTGCAATAAAGACATAGTTAAAGACACTGACTTTTTTCTTGTTGATGTTTCTGATGTGAAGCTGAGATATCTAAAAAAAGGGGAGTGTCTGATTTCACAGCTCTGTCATAGATCTAAAAATGACTAATTTTTTCAACGAGTAGAAGTAATTAGATTAAAATACAGAAGCTGATGCAGGAGATTGTGCAATATTGAACTAGTTATGGGTGTGTTTCACACTGCTGGAAAAATACCAGAAAGTGTAGACGTTTCCTCTGAAACTGCACAACAGAAAACGTGCAATTTGCAAATCATTGCTGTGGTTAAACAAAAATCAAAACTACAAGTTGATAAATGATCCACAGTCTTTCTTAAGACTTTAATAGAAATTGAACATTTGGTGTACATGATTATTTATCAGCATCTCCTCTGTTTACTGCTTGCATTTGAAGGAGCATCAGTCATTTGGATCTGTGCTCACTTACTGGGCCTTCAATGCAACAGCTGTATAACTGTCCACACAAATGTGATATTATTAAATGATTTGTCTTCTGTAAATGATTAAATGGGCTAAGAAGGGAATGAAGCAAAATGCTGACAATTGTTTTTGTAGTTTAACCTTAAAACCCAAATGTTGCTGATGCAGGAAACACTGGAATCCATCTGCATCAAGAAGCGTGTTTGTTCTCATTGCATCCATTAAAAATGCTCGGAGTCCCAATAGCGGTAGTGCATTAGAAATTCACCACTGGGAGGGACCGTTGGTGCAGAGTAGGGAGCTTGTGGCCTTGTCATTATATTTTCTTTGTAACACATTTCAAATGATATTTTTTTCATCTGCTCCTAATTCACAACGATTTCAATAAAGAAATAATCAGAAATACGAATGTAATCTTCATCATCTTTTCTTAATGTATGTTCTCCATCATCCAAAAAATGCCACAAGAAGATGTTAAAAACACCAAAAAAAAAAAAAACAGTTTTCATCAGAGTGGATCTTTAAGCAGTGAAACATAAACTCCCTGTTGGATAGGTTTTCATTGGTTTTCCCTCCCTGTTACATTTTTCTGAAGATATCTGTGGAAAATTATATTTTCCATGTAAACATGATCATGTTCCAATGCCTCCAAGTTATTACCGGTATCTATCTTTTTACTTTGGCTTTAATTTACTTTTTAAAATGCATTTATTTATTTTTGTTCTAACATTGTTTTTACTTTATGTAAAAAACAAATAAAAAGCAAAAAAAAAATGAATTCGAAATGAATTTGAATTCATACTTAGCATGTTTTATTAGTATTTTTATACTTCAGTTTTATTTCATTTGTTGAGGTTCAACTCTGCCGGCATTTGTTGGTTCTGATTGTTATTGAAAAAACAAAACCAGCAGTGCTCTTAATAACCACCAGGGGGCAGCATATACCTATTTTCAGAGAGAAACACCAACCACCACATGAAAAATGAATGTTTGTTTTAGCAGACAGTGACTGAGGCTTGTTCCAGGTAACAATATATATGTTTTAATGGTTAGAAATACATTTTTTTAGATTATGAAATACATTTTTACATTTCATATTTGAACAAAAAATGATATAATTGGTTTGTAATTACACTTGAACTTTGACTCCAACCATAACACTTCAGCCTCACTGTGGTGATGTTCTATGAGATAGCTGTTTTGACATGCGGATGGACTCCAGACAAAAGACTGAAGGTGTGACCTTTGCTTTGTGATCTCACAGCCTACCTGTTAAATATTTATCTTGGATGGCAGAACTGCCCTGCTTTTGATCTCAAAGTGAAAAAATCCACCAAACATCTGTTTCTGGGGATAAGCCGTGGGAATAAACATGCAAACCCTGCCAGGACCCTAGAGATTCACTGTTCTTGAATTATATCTATGGCACCGCTTCTTATGGTTGAACTGTCATGTTTTTCAGATTTCAGGAAGGTGAGTAGATTTGGTTCTGGGAGCCTCGCATGTGTGGGGCAGTTAGCTTGCATTTAAAAATTTATATCTGCATTTATGTCTGTGAGAAACAGGTAAGCGACTTAACTCAACCACTTGTATCATTTAAAAAGCTGCCAAGACTGTCTTTTATATGAGGGACAAATCTATCAGACATATCTTCTGATAACAGCAGACAGTAAACAGACTGAACTGCTGCAAAACATGTGTTACCCCTGCTTCTTTTCTGAATAAAAAACCGGCTCTTGCTCCTAGAGCGCTGACAAGCTGTCCTGCTTAGCTCATGACTGGATGGGAATCTATTATTTCCAGCTGTGGATGGAAACTATTACGGAGCGTTGTCTCCCTGATGAGCGTTAAAGTGAATGGCTGCATAACAAACACATGCCAGCACGCCTACAGACAGCCAGGGAAAGATTCAGACCCACGCTGAATCATTCACTACAGATAAAAGCCACCCTGTTGTCCTCAGACTGAAAAGGGAGGGAGCGGAGCAAGAGGGTAGTAGTGGTGGTTCCCTCCTCCTTCTAGATTCAGTTCCTCTCTTCTTCTTTGCCGAGAAGACCTGACTGCGCAGCCTGTAAGTACAGTACTACTTGTGCCTCCTCTTCTGACTAAGGATGAAAGCAGCAAGAGTGATGAGGAATAAAGGTTGACAGTGGAGGCAGATTTTCTTTAGAATTGTTTAAATAGTTCGGATTCAAAGTTTCACATTAGAAGAACAACAATTAGGAGCATTGTTTCATGAAAGAAGACATTTGTTTTTTTTTCCCAAATATTCTGTAAAGATTTTTATCTTTACAGGTGATAAAGATAATGGTATCCCCAAACATCGATATAATAACTCTTTTCAGATTAAATTGTTGGCATTTTTATGGGATTTTTCCACAAAATTCAAAGTCCTGAAACAAAATAAGTTGTGTTTGTGCCAGAACAATCCAGATTACTTTGTGTTTGTGGAGCCTCCATGTTTCTGATGATACCTTTAACCTGTAGACTTGTACTATCGCCCTCATGTTAACTCATAATTGAATTTTTAGTCTTTTATGGTCTGGCAGTCTCTCCCTTTGGAAAAGCTCACAGGAAAAAAATGTGTTAATAAAACAACAAGAAAAACCTGCAACTTTTGTTACTAGATGATGTGGTTCTTCATTACATAATCAACTTTTCTCATGGTAAATTCTTCCCTGGAATCTTTGGCTGTTATCCTTTTAATGAGGCTCTGCAGCGCACTGGCATTATATGTGAAAGGGCAGTGGCTGGTCTTTACAGCGCAATAAAGATCTGCTGGAAACTTTCCACAACAGGGAAGAACCACGTAGCAAAAAAGTTTACCTTCCCTCCTTTTCTGGCTTGAATTTCTACAAGAAAAAGGTGTCTGCGGATTTGATGTGGGAAAGATGTTTGGTTTTAGCTTTAACCTGCAACGGCTGTTTGCACGATTACCTCATTTAACTACGGAGTAACATAATGACAGACGTTTAACCAGGAAGGAAAAAACTTGTCTTTAGTGGAGCACTAATTAAGAACGGAGCCTTCTGAAGGCAGCCTGGGTAATGCTTCTTGTTGGGGAGCTTTACCATTTGGCCCTGAGAGCAGTTCAAGCTCAGGGAAGGAGTGTCTGTGCCCCCACGTTTTTCAAGCCAGACCACTAAATTATTGAAAGAGCAGAGTCCTTGAGTTTCAGGAGGAAACTGGCTTGCATAAAGATGTTAAAACAAATAAGAAGATTGATTCAACGTTTGAATCTCACCGGCAGAGGTTTGGATTCATCCCTCTCAGTCTACTGTGGCAGGCTCTGAACTCTATGAGGCCTTGCAATGTTTGGTACTGCACGCAAACCTGATCTCCTGGTTTTTAGGCAGGATGCAACCATGAAAGCAGAATGTCTGCATGCATTTTGTTCTTTTGGGGGTTTATTAGCTGTATGATTTGATCAAGAACAACTCCTAAATTTGACTAAATTATTCATGATCTCATCATGTGAGTTTGAATAATTGTCCTTTCACTGCTAAGATATCTATCAAGTGTCAAACACGGTGTTTGTACGTATAAAGGAAAGAAAAATAGTAGTTAATAGGATCAGTTCTTTACATGCAAACACTTTCTGTATGTACCATATTCACAGAAAAATAATAAGGAGACATCATGGAGTTGCTCAGCTGTGTTCAGGCAGCAGACGTGATGAACTGTTTGTGCTCCCCTTTGGTTAACCTTGTGCTGTGAAATATCATCTTATCACTACAATAGAGCTGTTTCACTGAAGGAGGTGCCCCTGAACTGACAAGCCAAGGGCCGGGTGCCTTTTAAACGCGGGCTGAAGGGGGTTGCCATGGTGATGCTTGTCAACCGGGAAGTCTTTCTCGGAGGCAGACGGTGTGAGTGTTGGGTGTGTGAGAGGCGACCTGGCCAGTTTCAGGAGTCAGAAAAGGGAAACTACAGAACCGGTACGAGGTTGTGTCCATAGCCCACTCAATCAGAGGAAGAGTTTTGGTCAGCCTCAACGGGAAGGTGAGGACACTTGTGGAGAGGGGATCACCATCCAAAGACCTCTGTTGCAACTCAGAAAGTCAGGTATGGCTGCTTTGTTAGTGTGTTGAGTAACCAGTCTGACTGCTCAGGTTTACACAGTGTTTCCCACGTTTTAAATGCTGCAGAAAGTCTGTATCTTTACAAAGAGTCTGACAGCAAAAAAAAGAAAAAAAAGTCTTTAATCTGTGGAAGTTTGGTGTTGCAACACTAGAGTTTACTGACTGAGCAGGTGGAATAATGCATGCATCCATGCATGAACACAGAGCACAGTGTGGGTAATGTTTCCAAATATCTGCTCGGGTGGTATGTGCACACCAGCTAGAGCCAGGTGAGATCAACTTGTCACTCAGTTGGGGTGGTTTCCTGAAACAGATCTCAAAGCCAACGTTACCTGGACTGTCCAGACTCCCCTCTCTGTCAGCAAGATTTCTACAGTCGTCTGTCATGTTTCTGTGGGTCCAGCTGCCAGAGTTCATATCCTTGGCCTCCGGTCAGCTTTGAAAATGCCAGAGGATTTGGGACATTTTTTCCTCTGGGTGCCTTATCCTCATGTACTTTCTCATGCTTTTATGGTAGACTGAACACATTCAAGTTGTTGATGAGAATCATCGACTTCGACTCTGTGCTAGTCTCCTCTTGAGTTGGGGGGGACTGCTGGGATTTACTGGCCTGAAGCTTCTCCTGGAACACACTGAACTCTGCATTGATATGAAGCACACACAGACTCCTCCTGTTGTTTAGGCTAGTGGAGCACCATACAAGGAGGTGAAATACTTCCCTCCTTGATAAATGTGTGTATCCCCCCTCAATCACTGAATATCATAAACCTGCTGCTGCAGGACCTTGTATGGACTCTGTCCACACATCTGCTCAGCGTGCTCGTGTGATCATCCTGACACAGCTAACCCCTCACATAGCAGCACGCTGACTCACATCATGTGTCCATAAAATGTCTGTTTTATTCACTCAAACAGCTTGTAACTGGCACCTCAGCACTTCTAAAGCCTTGAGTTATTTGGTTTTACTGGATGATTGTGTAATTTATTGAGCAGCAGTAATGTAATGTTTATCAGGAAATGATTGGAGATCACTGTTCTGTCACTATGAGATCATCAGATGTATTCATATCCAGGAAAGCAGCACGTCATGAATCAAAGCCGTTAAAACATGGAAATTGTGTTTATGCTGAAGAAACCTTGATCTCATGCTCCTCGTGAGCCTTCAACAGCTCAGAATCAGGAAACAGAAAGTGTGCCAACAACTGGAAACCGAATCTTTCTCCTTAAGAAGAGAGATCCTCCCCACGAACACAAATCACAACTTTCCTGGAAGACAACCACACAAGTTCAAAGGTCAACCCTCCACATGTTCTCGCTGAATCATGTATGACAGAGTTTTTAATGTGAAGAACAATGCAAGCTCCCCTTCTGAGTGGAGGAAGTTCATCAACGTTGTGATCTTCTTAAGAAGGAGGATGAAGAGATCTTATGACTAATGAGTATTGACATGACACCAGTTTTCCTTTGCAGTATAGTACCTGTCTGGGCACATATTTATCATTTATTTTTCTTTTTTTTCTGCAACACCGTTGTTCTATGTAGCTTTAAAGTATCACTCCAGTCATCTTTTGATCTGTTGGAAAAGTGGTCCCAGTGGTCTTTTGATTATGATTATGCCATTTTTAAGCCAAAAAAACTTGTGTAGTTTTCTAGAACACAGTTTCAGTTTGATTAGAAATTCACCTCTGAGTTGTGGACGAGACTTTTCATACGGAACAACCTCCCCCTTGCCATCAATCTGTTTACACACTCTCCCACTGGCTTACAGCCCCTCACACCTCCAACCTAACATTACCAGTGCAGCAAAAATGACGAAGAATACCTGAGCTATCCGGTTTTGAGCTAGATGCCAGCTCAGATGAGGAAAATGACGACATACATGTATCTATACGTCCACAAGTGGATGCATCAGATTAGTGCAGAGCAGGGAGCTTGTGGCTCAGTAGCACCTATATCACACCTACAAGCTTTTTCCAACTGCATTTTTTGCTCCTGCTCCTGATTCACAACAATTTTGCATGAAGAAGCACGCAGAAATGCAAATTTAAGCCTAACTTTCTTTGTATGTGTCCTCCATAATGAGAAAGATGCTACAAGAACATCCTATCTTTAAAACAAGATGTCACTTACACATACAGTGTAGAGGGACAATATAACCCTGACCAACTAAAATAACTTCTCTTAGTTTATTTTATATGTAGTCACTGGTGTCATATATTGAATAATGATGGTAAGGGAATGGTGCAGCTGTAGGATCCAAATCCGGATCAAGCAAAATACCCATGATACCCCCCACATACTCACACACACATGGTAAAATTGGTTATGTGATAAAAAAAAAAAAAAACTTAAAAAAAAGTTTAGTGATTTACAATATTATGTAACCCCACAAGAAATGCACAACACTACTTTTAAAAGTAGTTTGTAAAAACTGAGATCAGGTATTACAAGAAGGGAAATCAGAAATTATACAATTCTGATGAAACAAAACCAGACATGAAAAATTATTAGGATATGAATAAAAAAAAATTAAGAAATGAAGTCATTTCCTGACAGATACTGGTGACTTCTTATGAGGTTTTATCCTGTTGTTACAGGGACATTCGTCAGAAGTCTTTGTCATTAACCTCAATGACAGAAGAAGAAAAGAATCTCACTAACCTGGATTTGGTACAATCCAATGGGACTTTAGGTCCCATTATTTATGCATAAATGCCTCCAAACCTCTATATTTGTAAACAAAGAGCCTTTAAATGTTGCATGCCCCCATCTTTGCTGTGACACTTCTGTGCAGAATTGTGTTTTCTTTTGCTACGGACTATTATTTTTAAGTGTAATTTTTAAGTGATCTCAATCCTTTTTTGTCACAGTTTGGATTTCCTGTTTTCTTGATGCAATTCCAGCTTTTGCTTACTTTTGGATCAGTTTATGAGTAAACAGTTCCCTCATTCCCTGAAGACATTTCTGAAGAAAGTTTCCAAAGATAATTCCAAGTCAAAATCTCTTGATGATGTCCTCAGTTGCACTCAGCTTTGCTGAGTTTCTTTTAGCTGGTATTAAGCAGCAAACAAAACTAGTAAGTCAACATTGTGAAAGCATCTCCAAAGGAGGAAATCAACTCCAGAGTGGAGGTGAATGGCTTTTTAAGGCCATGCTTTCGGCTTTCCCCAAATCTAATCATCAGTGCAGAAAGAGACATCACAAAGATAGGATCCCGGAGCTTCTAAAAGCCAGTCTCTATGTGGAAGCTCTACGCTGCCTTCTGCGTTGAGTCTCAACAATTACATAAGAAGGCACTGAGCGTTCAAAGCAAACCTGCAGAGAACCAGACTTCTCTGAGGGGTTTTGCCTTTTTAGGTTAGATCGTGATTGGAGCTTTCAAAGGAGTTACAAGTTTATTGTGGAGTTGATGAGAAGATCTTTTTCAATTTGGTTCTCCTGAGATATGAAACAGAGTTACCGTTAGGGGTTTTGTTGCAGAATGAATTCTTGGAAATTTTATGCTTCAAAACATTAAATAAACCTCTAAGGTTTACGCCTTCAATCCACCCATTTTTCTATACCTTTCTAGGCTGTGGAGGTGCTGGACACTGTCCCAGCTGTCAGAGGGTGAGGTAGGGGCCAACCCTGCACAGGATGTCAATTCATCAATAGACCACGCAGGGTTAAACAGCATAAATATAAGATTTGTCATACATTTTATATACATTTAAACTGCGTAACTGCTTATGTTTTGCTCTTTTAATGTAAAGCTTTAAATGCCTCACTTGATGAAGTAACATCAGATTAGATGAAAAAAAGCCTTTCCATTGAGTATGTTAATATTTAGGCTCATTTATAAAGAAAGTCTCAGGCTTTAAACTTTTAAAGCAAGAATCAGTTTCTAGTTTAGTTTTTGAGTTTCTGCTTGACTGCATAATCTGCAATATTGTGTTTGGAGTTATTGTGGATTAGGAAGTTTTAGCAGACAGAACGTATAAAAATAAACTTTAAGTTAAAGATTCATTTTGTTTTTATGGTTGACTTGTGTTAAATAATCGATACTTTGTTATCTCTAAAAGGGAAAAGAAAAACAGCTCTTCTTTTTACCTGTTCATCCCTGCGAGCTCATTTTCAGTGAAATGTTTCCTGCTCAGATGAGATCAGATGGAAATGCAGATCAGCAAGACAAACAGTGTGAATGCAGTTTTTTTATATTGTCTCTCTCCAATGACTCATCATCTGGATGTGATCCCTGTGCTCAGTCATCTGTCATGCACGGCCATTAATAACATTGTTGTCACAATTCACAATCCCCGTCTCTTTTTCCGGTTTCGTAACACAGATTATCTGATTATTCAGATGGCTGACACTGTTGTCTTGTAACTAAATCCTTGATTCTGTCAGTGCTTGGGCTTTGTGCTGCACACAGAGACAGAAAACAGAAGTTTTTCTGGGTTTTTGGCTGGGGCTTTAGAAGTCTTCAGGAAATTCCTGCTGGAAAACTCATTAAAGGATTTTTTTGGGGTTTCCATTATCCCGGAAACACTATTGCCCATATTTGGTCGTTGCTTTTTTAAAAATTTTGTCTAGGATTTGCTCATTTGTCTAATATTATTAATAACACAGTGAATCAGTTGCCAACTTCCTAGAGATTTTTTTGTCGCAGGGATTTTCGAAGGCTCTGGTTTCTCCTGTAAAGCCGACCCTCACAAGCACACTTCATGCTTTTGATGTTGAAGCAGCAGACTGATAATTAGGAGTAGGTTTCTGCTTTCAGCCCCCTGATCCTGTCCACCATCCAGTCCAATTCAAGACAAGCTTATGAGGTCATTGTAAGACTGGGGAAAATGAGACAGGAATGTGAGTCACGCTCATTGTTTCGTCAATTTTTCTTGGTTCCAGCAAAAATGTGTTCACTCTTTGGAATACGAGCAGGATGGGGAAAATGGAGCAATTATCCAGACTGTCTGATGGTCAAATAGGAATTTCTTTGATAAGAAGGTTTTTTGTAGAGTCTTAAGAGTCAGGAATATAAATGAGCAACACAGTAAATAACACTTTACATGTTTAAAATGTTTGAATAAACCACGTTTTGTGTTTCAGATGAAAGATTGCAAGAAACTAACCTTAAGAAACTAAAAAGACCCTTGTTTGAATAAAAATTAAATTGAAATTAAAATAACTTTATTAAGAAAGTTTTAAATGGCAAGATAATCTTAGTATGATCATTTTTTTCTTAAAATAAGAGTTTTAGTAAGACAATTTTCTTACCCCACTGACATATTTATTTATTGAAATTTGCTCATTTAAAAAAATCTGTCAATGAGGTAAGACATTTTTACTTATTTCTAAGGAACCTGTTTTCTGCAGTGCAAATATTCCCTTAAAATTAAAATCATCTTATATGCAAAAATAAATGAATTCACATTATGATTGTGAATAACTTGAACCTCTGTTTGTTTTGGTTGTGCTCTTTTTAATCTTTCGGTCATTATGAAAGATAATTTGATTTTTATTGGAAAACACTAAGTCTGTTCTGTATGAAGCTTTACTATGAAATGCTGACAGTTTTTACGGATCAAATCAAACACAGTTTTATTTGTGGAGCACTTTTCTGATTAAAGTAGATCAAGAAAGTAGATTAAAAAAAAAAAAAGACAAAAAAGTCACAGTGATATACAGTACATCTCATTAAAAGCGCCTGTTGGATTTTTGTTGGCACATTGCAGTTTACATCTGAACAAAAATCTGAAATTATAGAAACTTTATGTCTTTTTATATGTTTATCATGAAATTAGGAGAATTCAAAACATTTAAAATTAGTATCATTTCATCCTTAATTGTTGTGTCTTTACAGAAAACTTCATGTGGTGCACAAGAGTTTGATAAATCACTGATCGATTGGAACAGAACACATGCAGAATCAGGTAAGGCCCTTTTTTATGTGCTGTCGTTTGCATAAAAGTTTCAAAGAAACTGTGAACTTGGCTGAAAATCCCAACAACAGCTCGTGTCTGTGGTGCAGATGGCAGCTGAACTGTCACTAACAGGCACGCAGGTCTTTCCCATGACCTCTAGCAACCGCACAGGCAGGATGAAAGCACCTGATTCAAAAACACAGCGTTCCAATACAAGAGTTAAACCTGCCATTGTGTGCTGACAGAGGATGAAAACGATTACCATGGAGACTGCTGGAGTTTAAGGTTGACATTAAGAACCCCTTACCATTTTCTTTGACCCCAGCTCCTCCCCCTGACAGGAAAAGACAAGTGTGGGGAGTTAATGGTCTCATAACGATCCTCTGCTGCCTCGGTGCCCCCTCACTGCCCCTCGTGAGCTCTTCCCACATTTGTGTCAAAAGAGATATGATATAGAAAGAGTCGAACGCTGATTCCCACTGCTGAATTAGGGGCCTTTTCATCACAGGCTCCCCCTAAAAGAGGCCAGTTATTCTCTGGAGAATAGCTGCGCTCACATGGTTTCCCACAGAGAGCGTTGTTTACGCTGGGCTGTCAGGAAAACATGGCAGGAGCAAAGTTCACACATTGTTGTTGCTCATCCATATCTCATTTCCTCTGTGTTCAGCAAAGTGCAGAAGTGGTCGGCCATCTAAATGGCTCTGGGCTTGTTTTCTCTGGAGAGGCTGGAGTTTCTTCAAAGCAGCATGTTCTAACTCCTCCTGAGCTGACCCATGAGGTGGTCATCTCTCCTGGACTTCCTTCTTCTTCTGTGACCCCTTTTGTGAGGAAGACCAGCGAAGAAGTCAAGGCATGTGATGACCTTTAAATTATTTTTAAATGTTGAAGGGTGATTTGATGAAGAATGGCTCCTCCTTGTGGAAAATTGAAGTATTGCTTGATCGATGTGATGAAAGTGAAGATCATTTAGAAAATCTAACTTTCTGTTGGACTTTGCTGATTTCTGCTCATGATCTCTAATCAAGGGATCAGAGATGAATGGAGGAGGACCATCAGCTCTTAGCTTTGGATCATACTATGGACCTTCAGAAACACAAAGTAAGACCCCCCATCACAAAGAAAAAGCTAAATATTGTTCTAAATGTAAAATAACTGACTTAAACATATTTTGAAATAAAGAAAATCAAATGTATTAAGTTTCTGTTTTTGTACAAAAGTTGTTGAAAGTTAAGAATGCAAACATTTTAAAAAAATAGATGGATTTGTCGGTTAAATTGTATGTGAGAAATTAGAGCCATGTAGGAATTATCTAGATGGTGGTCATTTTAAACAAAGTTTACTTTTCAGAGAGTTTTCCTCCTTAAAAATCATCTGGTTTGTTGGAATCTGGTGGTTGTATTGCAGGTAGAGTGTCTAACGGAGGTCGCAGCTCCTCAACTCTACCCAAAAGCTGGGCACCCGATCGGGAGGAGAGATTTATCAAATTTTCCGGGATAGGTCCTGTGGATGAGAGTGGGATGCCGATCGCTTCCAGATCTGTAAGACAAAAACCAAAAAAACCCTTCATCTTTGTGGTGTTTTGTTGATGACTCATTTTCTGCCTCTCCCTTCTTTTCTTTCACAGAGTGTCAACAAACCCAAAGACTGGTACAGGAGCATGTTCAGGCAGATCCATAAGAAGCCAGAAGGTAGGGACGCAGCTCCTCCTCCTCCTCCTCTTCTTCTTCTCCCACGCTTGACTGCACAATGAATTCCACTGTGTCAATATGCCTGAAATTATAGCGGTAATGCAGGAACAGAGTGTTGCAGAAGCAGCACGATGAAAGAGCATGAAGGCATTGTGTCATGAGCTCTGTCAATAATCCAACTTTTTATCTCAGCCCCTCCTCAAGCTTAAGGTCATTTGTCTGAATTATGGGTTGTGTAGAACAGCAACATTACCCAACAATTTGATCCAAAAAGATTTCTTGTAATACACGGTTAATAACTGCAATTCTCAAATGAAAGTGTGCAAGTTGTCTAAAAAAATCTTTATTTTGTTTGCTGGATCAGAGCTGGAGGACTCTGAGCCCTGGTCGTCTGAACGTAAGGGATTCTGTTATATTCCACATCACTGTTGCGCTTGACTGCGCAGTACATTTTAATTCTAATCTTCACTAATCCACTGATCTACAGATCTACGTATGTCTGACAGCGCAGAAACAAACGATAAAGACGACCAGAATCTCTTCAGACTAACACCTCATGGAGCTCTACCAGACTGGTGAGTCTACACAGATAAAGTTGGCACAGATTTGACAGTCACTCATTTCACACACCTGTGCAGTTTAATAAATCTGTCATCTTTGATGCTTTGCTGTAGTTTGAAAATCAATGTAAGGCCCCAAAGGTTTAATTAAAATAGAAATAAATTAAACTTGAGTCTTCAAAAAAACAAGAACAAAAGAAAACTTTGACTTTTGTATCATTTTTGTAAAAACACAAGTCTCATTTTCAGAAAAGCAGAGTAACTTTCTTTGATTTTCTGAGGCCAGGAGACACAAAGATTGTGTGTTGCTGATTTCAAAGCTGTTGTGGTTTTCCTCATGAAAATTGAGTCAATATTAGTCTCATTAGTGACAAAGATTAAGAACTCATCAGTATAAGCTTCTTTCAGCATTGCAAAAATAACAAAAGCTATATTTTAAAGCAAAATAAAAACAACAAAAATAAAAAAAGAATTGGTAGAAATATCCATTTATGATCCATATCCATTTATGATCCTTTCTTTTGTAAAAGGCTTCCACTCTGTTCTCATTCTGCAGCATTCCACTCTTGCCCTCAAATAAAATGTTCTACCTCCGCCCCTGAGTTTAGGACATTAATTAAATAAGAGAAAGCGAAGCCAAATGTATCGAAATTGGATTGTAAGCATTTTCTTGAAAGGCAGATTCCTCATCCAGCTTTCTTGGCTGTTAGCTTAGCACAAATTTGCTAAAAGTGTAGGTTTAAGCTGCTGCTTTTAATGTAGTGTAGAAACCGAA
Source organism: Oryzias celebensis (assembly GCA_014656515.1). Classification (NCBI taxonomy): domain Eukaryota; kingdom Metazoa; phylum Chordata; class Actinopteri; order Beloniformes; family Adrianichthyidae; genus Oryzias; species Oryzias celebensis. Next base: position 15,940,397 of record BNCR01000009.1, read on the forward strand.
TTTGTTGTGAGGAAATCATCTTTTATTTTATGAAAAATTGATTTGTTCTTGATGCTCGCAGTACTTCTATGGAAACATTTAAGTTAAATCAACTAAATTGACGTCTGGAATTTAAATATTTGTATTTTTTGATATGTGGAAGGCTTCATTTTATCCTTTTGTTGATCTTATTTTATGTTTAGAATATTTTTTCCACACATCAGATACAGACCACTGAACCACAGCAGGCGTGTGAATACCAGTCTTAACTCAAGTTAGGGGCATTGGAAGGAAAATGTGTGGCACAGACACGTTTGGATTTGTTGTTTTATGCACTGCTGCTATGATGAAGCTGCTGTTCATGGCTAACATGTGTGTCTGCCTGCATGCTATGTCTCAGGAGGGAGGATGTTGATAAACTGTCACACCCGGGGAAGCTTCAACCACAGCCACGGAGCATCTTTGATTTTGAGCCAGGAAAGAGCACAACCTCAGACAGCCACAGCCAGGTACTCAATCTCACGCACACAGAAAACTGTTGCAGGCTCTGAAAACGTTGCACCTCAAGCACAGGTTAGCCACTTTTCTGTAAGGATTAGAGGTTAAGCCCTCATATTTCTTCTTCTCACGCTAAAGTATTTAAGTTACTGCAGTGGATTTCCAACATTTGTGTTCAACCTCCCAGACAAGAAAAGACATGACCAACGTTGGTTAGGCAGTCAGTCAATGATTTATGAAGTGCTTTGTTGGGGATCTTCATTCATGATCCTGTAAGTCCTGGATGGTGCAGGCTCTTGTGTAACTGAGAATGTGGTGGTTTGAAAAAGCCCCACTGAGTTTCAGAGTGCTGCCTCTGAAGCTGCTGCCTTTTGAATCACTCCCAAAACAATGTCCTAGATCTGCTGTGGTTATTGTGTTGTGTCTACACTCGTGAAGAAAAGGAATCTTTGTTTCCGCTCCGCCTAGGGGGCTGCTGTGTGCCTTGTGATTCGCATTATGGTGTTAACCTCTTGTGGTGTATAATGCCTCACAGCATGGAGACTTATTTAATTTCCTTTTTATGACAGCAGCCGACGCAGAATGTCCTGGACAGTGTTTGGAAAAGCAGTTCGCAGACCATATCAGGTGTTGTTCAGCTGCACTGTGATAATATAGTCTTATAGGCGGGAGGTCCACTCACAGCATGGGTGGGAGGAGGGTTTTTCACCTTTTCGTCCAACAGTTTAAAAAAGAAATACTAGCAGGGCCTTTTAAAATACTGTTTGATCAAATCTGCTGCAATTAATGTCAGTTTTTAAGAGAACCTTTAAAAGTATCTGCCAAGCTTGTTGGAGGAAGAAAAATGGTGGTTTTGTTCAGCGTCTCCAAAAAGGCTGTATTAGTTTAACCTGTGTTCTGAGTCATTTGAAGTTTAGATTTCTTTTAAGCATCTGGGACAAATTTTCTCAATTTTTTTTTTTACATATTTGGTTGCTTTTTATTATTGAAGACATTTCAATAATCTGCCATTCAGCTAGAAACTTTGCAAGTGAAAACTTTCTTTGTGGTTAGTTAGTTGGTTCCAAATTCCTCTCAAACTTTAATCCCGTTTTCATTTTCATATATCAGGTCTGTAAGTCGTCGTTCATCCAAACAACGTAACGGATGTTTTATGTAGTTTATCTCTAAGTGTGGCTAAAATATTTAAATGAATCCAATTTAGGATCTTGAATAAGCTTGTATAACCTACAGATAAACTATTAACTAATCAAATCATGATACAGCCTCCTCCATGCAAAAAACAAGAAGTTAAAGGATTTGCAGATTCATTCATTCTGTTTGGGTGAATATTGACTCAAATATTGTTTAATTTTCCTAAAATGACACTATGGATGAGCCATGATAACATAAGGAACAAGAATTAGTGCTTCTTAAAGGTTTCTATACATGTGGTGCATTTGTGAGTTCAGAAAAATCTAACAGTTTGGTTGTATGTTTATCTTTCTTTTGTTCTCTTTCTACAGGCTCTTTCATCCTCAAGAAAGCAGCCGGAGAAAGCACAATCTCCTTCCATTGAGGTGAGTGTCTTTAACTCAGCAAAATTCAAACATTTTTTAAACTTTGCCAGGGACTTCATTTGCTCCCGAAGTAGTTGTGTTAATCTTGCATTCCAACATCATAACTGCTGGGCATTAGGCCAGCTTGGCATCCGAGCTGAGTCGATTTGAGGCTGAACTGGACTCGGAGATTCAGGGTCTGGAGAGGACACTTTCGCAGAGGAAGCAGCGTCGAGGCTGGGGTGAGGTACTGAGCCCCCTCCTGATTCTCTCCTGAAGCATCCCTCCTTCCTTCCAGCTTATCAGAACAGCACCCCACCCCTCCTCCTATAGTGCTCTTAATGAAAGCTGTGTGTCAGTCAGATGCTTCAACCTCTTTAGCTGTGGTTCGTACCACTTTCCCCCTCTTTGACCCGGATGATTGCCTCAGAACCGCCTGCCTTGCACTCCGAACGGCCCGTTTACCATAAACACACGCCTGCCTGCTCTCCACAGCAAGCACAGACCAGCTGCCAAACAATCATTTTGGGCTTTCTTTGAATCTAATTTTTTTTTTTTTTGGATAACGGTTCAACTTTCAGATCCTGAGTTGCTTGCCAAAAACAGCACATTTCATGCTTTTACTGATTTCTGTCACTGAATTTGCCTCATGGGCTGCAATTTGACTAAAACCACAGACGGCTGCTGCAGTGCTGTTTGTGGCCTAAGGAGAATAGGACCCAGGAGATTTCTCAGCTCCTCTGGGAGTGGCCAGCACCTCCACTTTGTGTACTTGTGAGATTTCCTCTGAGCTGTGAGATACTGAGAGAGAGGGGCTGCTGGGAGGAGACTGTGCTGAGTGTTTGCTCTACTTTCAGGAGGCCAGATCCAGGGATCCAGTAGCTGCTCCAAACATTGGTGCAACCATCCACAGGTTAGTTAACAACATTGAACCAAAGCTGATTAACAACAAGGGAAGTCTTTAGAACATTTGACTAATTAACATATCTTAAGTTTGTTGTTTATATTCATTTCTAAGGCATATTTTATTCACTTCATTCAAAAACCATGTTGCCTTTTGCATAACATGTAGGAAGTATAAGCACAGCAACTTTGTGCCACTCTTATTCGGATGCTTTTCCTTCATCTTGACAAGCACATTCAGTAATAGGCTGGGAGGACTGTAACAAAGCAACACATGCTAAGACAGGTTAAACAAAAATCTCAGCACAGACCCCCTCTGAGCTCAGCTGCTCCTTCATATGACATCACAGCAGAAACTGCTACTTTCTCCCTGCTGCTGTTTCAGGAATTCCAGCAAACATTGATACAGTACTCAGAAAAGTGCTCGTCAGATGATCCAGGAGCTCTCTGTCCTGTTGAGAAGCTCTAAGTTCGTTCTTTCAGACATCAGACATTTCTCACATGTGTGCTGGACATTCTTGCTGGATTCTTTCTGTTTTGTGCTAAACCGAGCTCACAGATTTGAACCTTTTCCAATCTTGGAGGATTTGGTCCAACTGGTTTAAAAGAAATGTGCCTGGCTGTGTGCAGAGAAATATTGTGTGAAGAAAAAAGTTAAAGAGCTCAGAGGAAGCCTGACTTAGTTGAAGTTGGAATTATTTCTTACTAAAAAAACTCTCAGTCATCCCCGTGATAATGAAAGAATCATAAAAAGTGTACATAAAATGTCATATTTCTTTCCTTCACATGCTTTTGTCACTAAATGTCTATCATTTCTATACATTATCTTTGAACCAGATGCTTTCAGATGATGTTTTTAGGAGTTTTTGCTTTAACAAAGTAACACTTAGTAATAAAAACCTACATGACGCTCATATTCTCTTCACTTTTCTAGCAATTTATCATCACCGTCAGCACAGCCCTTCCAGCACTCTGGTGTAACGCCATCAACACCTGCTCCTGCGTATGGTAAACATGCTTTTTCTTTTTACTTTTTAGTCATCAAAACACATAAATGAGGCTGATTTTCATTTCAACGGTTCTGCTTAATGTGTCTAATGTTTCCCAACTTTAATTCTGACATCATTCTGGTACAACCACAAGAAATGGTTGAGAATGTGGAAAGTCTATCAAGCCTTTTTCCTATAGAAACAGATGTAGATGGGTGGGGAGGAAGCGCACAAAAATAGGAAAGGGAAACTCGAGAGAACTGATTAAAGATTAGCTTCATCCAGTCATTCTTCCTGAGAATTTAACACCCCCTTTAAGCTGCTGCAGTTGTTGTGTTGACAGTTGGTTTGAAACTTAGCAACACGTATTCGGGGGGGGAAAAAGAACATGTTTGCTGAACAAACGAGAAGATGTTGTGTCCATGTGCTCTTCAGCAGAAGTCGCTTCATCAGCAAATGAAACTATGGAGCTTCCATCAAAAAAAGAAGAGAAAAAGGTGTGTCTTTGCAAATGATCTAAAAACCAGAAAATTGTCTTAAATAGGTCACATGCTATATTAAGTTTTTGCAAAAGAATGTAAGGACTTACTTGTATTTCCAGATGAAAGCTGCAAGAGCCAAGTTTAATTTTCAAGCTCAATCACCTAAGTGAGTTGCATTATATGAAAACGTGTATTTTATCTTCTTATGATGTAAAATTGACCATGCATATTTAAAACTATATTTTTCTTTACCCGATTTGCCATCACTGAGCTTCTTCTTTCTCCACTCAGGGAGCTCACGCTGCAGAAAGGGGACATTGTTTACATCCACAGGCAGATAGATGCCAACTGGTTGGAAGGGGAGCACCACGGAAGAGCTGGGATTTTTCCCACGTCTTATGTGGAGGTGAATTTCTCCTTTTGCTGAATCTACTTACCTAAAAGTGATGACGCTTCATATATACATGTATATAATGATAACTTCACGTGTTCCTCTTAGATTCTGCCTCCTACAGAGAAGCCGACACCCATCAGGTCTCCCAGTATTCAGGTGCTGGACTATGGGGAAGCTGTGGCTCTTTATAATTTCAACGCTGATTTACCTGTTGAGCTTTCTTTCCGGAAAGTGAGTAACTCAAACCCACTTTGTAAGAATACTTTCACTTTAAGGCACCTCTCATGTCTTCAAGCCATACTTTCTTGTGGTGAATGACTTTATTATTAGTCTAAACATTGATTAGCTAGCAATGTTGTGGATTTATTATATTTTGTTGCTGTGTTTGCTAATATTTTTTAAAGTGTACAAAGCATTAAACCAGCAAGCATCAATGCTGTGGTTTAGGTTTTGTCCTCCACTTGCTCAGTGTTCTCCGATTGAAGGCCAGCTGAAATATTCCAAATTCTTTATGAACAGCTCTCTGGAAGTAACCTTGTTCAAGCAAACATTTTATTTTATTTTGTTTTTTTAAACAAAAAGTGCATTTTTTTATTTAGTTTCTCACAGAGTTCACAAAAGAAAATGAAACACTTTAGCCTGCTGGCAAGTGAGGTTTTACTGTTAAAGTTTCTGCTTAAAACTTTACTTTTTGAAGTTGCTGTTGCAGTGGAACTAAACCAAATTTCTCATATTATTAATATTATTATTATTAGCATTATTATTATTATTTAATATGGCTGCACGGTGGCGCAGTGGTTAGTGCTGTTGCCTCACAGCAAGAAGGCCACCGAATCAAGTCCCAGTAGGGGGACCTAAAACTGCATCACCAATGAGGGACTTTTCTGTGTTGAGGTTGCATGTTCTCCCCGTGCATGTGAGGGACTCCAGCTTCCTCCCACCATCCAAAAACATGCTTCATTGATTAACTGATTACTCTAAATTGTCCTTGGGTATGAATGCAGCCCTGCGACAGACTAGCGACCTCTCCAGGGTGCACCCTGCCTTCACTCACGCATGGCCGGGATACGCCAGGTTCACACTAAAACAACATTTGAATGAAACATGTCGAAGACAAAACGTTTTAAGAGACAAAAGAAATGAAACTTTTTAAAAACTTTTCTTGTTTTCTCTTTTAGGGTGAGGTGATCAGCATAAGTAGACAGGTTGATGACAAGTGGTTTGAAGGCAGGATCTCTGGAACAAACCGGAGTGGCATCTTCCCAGCCAACTATGTCCAGGTCAACAAGATGCCTCGTACCAAATTCTCTTTGGATGATTGCACACCAGGTCCCACCTCTCCCATCCCCACTGGACCGCAGAGTCCAGGACGACCACTGCACTCCCCCTCACCGCGATCACCATTGTCACATTTCTCTCCCACTTCGCTGAGCCCAAAGCCTCTGCACTCCCCCGTGAAACCATCTTCACCTGTTCCAGGTGGCACTCCGGTTTCTGAATCACACTCTCCCATACAGACCACTTCACCAGGTCGAATACCCTACGGCACGTACAACGCTGCTTCATCCAACAACCACAACAGCCACTGGCCTGCTCAGAGCTCCAAAGTGAGAGCTGCGTCTCCGTCCACTCAGTCACCAGCATATGTGCACAAAGCAGGAGCTCCGTCTACAAATGCATCCAGATACACTGATGGCTCACAGGTCTGCTGCACTGTGACACAGCATGTTCACGCCTGTGTTATCTCTGAGCTGACCTGACCAGTTGATCATCACTTTATTGTTGCATAATTTTGTCTGATAAGTTTTTTATTTTCCTCAGGGTGCATTCCCAAACCAGGTTGCTTCTTCAAATCCACCTGTCTCCTCATTGAACAACAACAGCTCAACTGTGGCGCAACGCCAACAGTACGTCTGACTGTCCCGCAGATCTGAAACCGTCTGTGGGAGGCTGCGTTTTCTCTGATTTCTTTGCGCTCTCAATTTTAGATATAAAGCTGTTTACAACTACAAGCCACAGAATTCAGATGAGCTGGAGCTCAGAGAGGGAGATATTGTACACGTTATGGAGAAATGTGATGATGGCTGGTTTGTAGGTGAGTTTCTTTTTTATTTCATAGTACAATTTGTTACTTTTTGTATCTTTAAGACAGTTAAGCATTTTTTTTAATAGTATAAGTCACCCTTTCTCTAAACAAAGTTCTTAAAACTAATTTTTTACTGCATGTAGTACATTCTGACATGTTATTTTCATTTTAGCAACACTACTTATTTAGGTGAAAAAGAGAATTAAACAACAATAAAACAAGCAAAGATCAACGTTTTGAATGAGTGATGATATCTGACATACCTGGGAAAAAGCCTAAGACGGCGAGAATGACCTTGGTCTTGGTTAATTTGCTCTTGCATTGTGCTTGTTTAGTAATAGTAAATAAGTTACAAAAATTATAGTGACATGTTTAAGTTCTTGTATTTCACATCCCCAAAAAAACCCCAAAAATCCATCTCTCCTCTGATAATCTGGAGCTAGATCACAGGCGCAGCGGTCTGCCAGACCTCCATCTCCATAGAAACTTATTGTACTCTGTTCTGTCTGGGGAACCCCAGAGGTGCGCCCAAACTAGCCGAGAGATGCAGTACCTCTGGTACTTCAACATTCATTTCTTACAATGGGAATACCTCTGCAGGGAGGTGTCCAGGAGGCATTTGAAACAGATTATTAATCTGCTTTAACTGGGTGCTCGGCCACCATGTGTAGGAAACTCATTTCAGATGTTTTTTTTATCAGGGATTTTTTTCTCATGACCCAAAATGTATAACCATACAGCAAACGAGGGTAGGAATGTACATTTACTCCAAGGAGGCGTCCAGGAGACATCCAAAAAACGTTCTGGCAGAGATTCCGGCATACCTAACCTCCTCTACTGCAAATATTTTGCCAGAATTTGCCTCCGCAAGCTCCCATGTTGCATTGCATTTGGACTCTCGATACCTGTGAGCTGGTTCAGGAGTCCCACAAGGCTGCCAGGCTTAATAGGACTCCTGCTTCAGTTTGACAGTCTTCCTTTACCAAAAATCTAAATCCATAGACTGGAAAACTTCTTTGTTTTGTCATTTTAGCAGATGCTCTAATCCATAGCTATTTACAACGTTATTAAGGAAAACTATAGAGCTTGGTGTCTTGCCTAGTAAACAAGTCTTAATGACCACCAGTTTTTACACGCTATGCTTCCCTCTAGTGGACAAAATGATACACTGCAGATTGTAGAGCTAGCAGTAAATTACTATTTTAGTTTTATCAGTCTTGTTTGGTTTTTGTTGTGTGATTTTAACATGTGCTCTGCTCTTGTAGGTACGTCAGAACGGACTCATACTTTTGGAACTTTTCCTGGGAATTATGTGACACCTGTTTAACTTTCCTAACTATCACTTGCGCACACCCATCGGAGCTCACTCCCACTTCCAAACCTTGAGCAACGAGCCTGGCATGCTCACTCACTCTCTTTGTCAGAAAAGAGGTCCTCTATGGCTTTCCCTCTCACCTCCTGCATGTGTGTGTGTGTCCACATACAGCAAATGTGTGTGTTGTGGTGCACAGACTTGAAGTGTATTTTCACGCACACCGTTTGAAAAGAATGAACATCGATGAGGCTGCTTTGGATGCTCATGATGGACATTTCAATTTGAAGATGTTGGAATATTTTTATGTCTTTTCACAGAAGAGCACTGGTTCAGATTTTAGTGTATGATAATGCATTCAGCTTTTGCTACACAGTGCCATCACAATCCAGTGTTGAAATGCTTAAGTAAGGATTGTTTATAGCTGAGTTGGAGTATTAATGTTTTTCTACATATGCTCCTCAGATCTTTGAGATACATGAAGAAGGTCTGAAGAAACACCATTTCACAGACTTGTGTAAACAGCAGAAGTGTAACAAACATTAAGGGTTTCATACTAAAGAAGAGAAGTAGACATTCATTGTACAATGTTATTATCTTTGGGATTTTAAGAAAGAACTGAGTAGTTTGCCAAATGCAAAGTAAAATGGCACATTATGTGATGCCATTAGAGAATATTGGTGTTTTTCACCTCCATAAATGGTAAAACATGTACAATTTGGACTAAGCAGAATCTAATGTTTTTTTCAGAAGATTTTTAAATGAATATTTAAGGAAGATTTTGCCAAAAAGAGAATGTCTTTGGCAAACTGTGCATAGAAAATTCCTTGCCTACTTTTTTCTTGTCTTGCTACAGCTGCTTTTGAATTTCTTTTGGTTGTGAGGCTAATGTTGTCTCTTAAAAAACAGTATTTTGACCACTTCTCCAAATCTGTGCCAGTCAACAATTTTGAACTTGAAATCCTGATTGTTAGTCTGATTTTGGAGTTTTTCACGACGCATACATGATTATCCTTTGACTTATTTTGCAGAAACTGCGGATATTGTACAGATTGTGACAGTTCCAAAAGCTGAAAGTATAATATATATTTGCTTCAAATGTATTGGATATATATGGTACACAATTTAAATATAAATAAAACTTCAAGAGTGATGCCTGATCTGCCTTTGGCAATTATTCTGATTCTTATTCTGATTAGTTTTGTAAATGTTAATCCATGTGTTAATTACAATCAAGTTTTCAATGAGAGGAATCATGCATATAAATAGAACGTGGAAATAAATGAAATACTGTCCACAATACACTGTAGACTGTAGACATTTGCACAGTGTACATGGTAAGTTTGCTGCTGGCAGTTTTTTCAATGAACAAATGCAACCAATTAAATGCAGCAATTTATGCAGTTTCCAAAAAAAGAATAAACTCAAAAACGATAAGTTATAAAAAAAAGAAATATCAAATGGGGTGTAGCAATTTATTTTAGACAATTTGATTCACATCATAATTTTGTTATATGATTTATTATTATCTATTTGTTACTTTTTTTTTCCCAGATTCTTTGTTGTTCTTGCAAGATAATCAAGTGTAAATTAAACATGTGTACAAACAAGTAAACAAGAATTAATAGCAAATACATTCACATTTTAGTGTAAAGTTCCAAGTAGGACAACTCAAACTAGAAACACACAGGAATAAGTATTGGTTTATTTGGAGATTTCAGATTTAAATACAGCACCAGTTGCCCAGGGGAGCATGAAACCAGAAGAGAACAAAGGTAATGTGTCCAGCTCTAAACAACAATAATAATCCAGGCTTTTCTTATGCTGAAACTTCCCAGTAACAAAGACAGAAACCCTACTGGTGACGTCATGGAATGAGGAGGAATCCAGTCAGCGAAGGTAAACAAACGGAACATTATTAGAACATTATACCACACGTCTTTGCTAAATTCAAAGTATGCTGGAGTGGTTTAATATTGGATCTTGTGTGTGGTTGGCTGTGATAGCACTTGATCATTTATTGTAAAATAAACTTGTGTCTCAGTACAAACTGCATTTTCCCATATTGAATATTATTCTGTCTAATTTTGAAACGAGTTTATAACTAATTCAATAGTTAATTCAATTTTATTCTGCCTCAGACAGATTGATCAGGTTAGATCGAAGGAATAGAAATAAATGAATTGATTAAATGAATAAAAAACAGTTTTTGTGATAGTGGCAAAGCACAACACAATTTAAAGCGCAACCTTTTTCCGTTTTTATTAGAAGTAGGAAGACAAAAATGAAAAAAAGAGTAAATGCACATAATTTAATAGAAATTTAAAGGTATCTGACCACATGCTGAAATTTTAATATTTCAACGAAATCTGAAAGCAGATTTGAAAACAAAAGAACTACCATTCTGGAACTGCAGAAGGCGCTGTGGCGTCCCTGCACCTGCGTAGCCAGGTGGAAGGTGCGGACCGCTGCCGCTCTGCATCAGCAGGTGGCGCATGTGCGCAGAGGAGCAGCCGTTCCTAAATTAGCGTCTCAATTATCGGAGCGTCTGCTCTCGTCTCCTCCCACGTTCGCCGTGTCACCCGCCGCGTCCGGCGTTGGAGACGGCGCAGCTTGTGGCAGAGCGCGCGCGCGCGGTCACGCTGCGTCAGAGCGTGGCATCTTCCCATCAGACTGAAGAGGAGAGGGTTCAACGCTGCAGAGCTCCTACAGAGCTGCTTCTGGAGAAGGCGTCCTCCTTCTGTTTTGAGTTGTGAAGGTGGACCTGCTGTTCACCTGAGTTAAACTTGGTAAGTGATATATTTATACTTCAAAATTATATATTTTTAAAGCTGTTTTACATGCACTTTAACTTATTTGATCCCATTTTATTTTTTTTTTAATGATTTACAACTGTGCTTGTGGTGGTTAAATATAGTATAAAAAGCTCGAGATGGCAGACAGAGTGGACTCCTGCATGTTTACAGCACATGAACTGTTGTGATTTATGAAGGCAGAAAGAAGTGGAATCATGAAGGAAGTCTCACTATGTAGCACCAACTTACTGCAAGTGTCCAGCACTGACTCCAGACTAAACCCAGATGTGCTGGAAAGGGGTTTTTCTGCAAATTCAGGATTGCTAAACCCACTCATTACAACAGTCCAGCTGCAACCTCCGCTCTCTAAGCGTTCACTCTCATTTTTTGTGTTGCTTCAGTCCATTTCTCTAAAGCTGCAGTAATTCCTCCTTCCTAAATGGTGTGGATGCAGCTGCTTCTGTTTAGAAACTTAAATTGATTCAGCAGATGAGGGAAAATCACCTGAGGTGTGTGTGTGAGGAACCCTGAAACCCATCATGTTCTCCAGCTTTCAACACCTGCTGTTTGAGCGCATTCCCTAATGTGTCAGTGGATTTTTTTATATCTCCCCTCCTCTTCACTGTGTTGGTTTCCTGCTGGCTTTGCTATTTTCCCTTGTTTTCTCTTGGCAAGCATTCATAGTAAAGTTATCTAAGCAATCAAAAGCAGACTTGTAACTCTTGTAACTCTGCACAGAAGAAAGCAGTAGCATTTTTCTTTAAAAAAAAAAAGCAGAAACTGGGCCACTTTTTTCCCAATTTGTGTTTGTTTAATAATTTCAAACAGATCAAATTTTATTAAACTTTTACTTTTTCCTCAGCCTCCAAAAAGACCTTTTCTCTGCCATGCACATCTATGACGGAAGCTTGGACTTTGTGTTTAGTCTGAAAGACAAGAGTTTGTTTTTTACATCACAAGTTGTTTTTTTAAGTTTTGGCAGAGGCAGAACCATTGTGTCGAGTGTTTTGACTCCTTTAATCTTTAGTCTTGCAGAAGGTTTTGTAAAGAGGAAATCATGTTCTGACTTAGACTTTTAGCAATGATCTGTGTGTTTGCTCCGGAGTTTGCGTGTGCAGACCATTGTGGCGTTTTGCTGCTTCTTGCTGAAAATGCACTGGCACTTTCAGAGGATGTGGCGAACCAATCTGGGTCTTGTGAAGTTTAGTTCCACATCTGATCAGAGTGAGTGTCGCTCCACGCTTTGTAAATATGATGTAAAGCCAGCATTTCTCATGCCTTGCCACGGTGTTGGAAAGAAATAAAAGATAATTGAAGACAGGTTTTTATTTTTTGCTCTGAAGCTGAAAAAATGGTGATAAAATGTAGCCCACCATGCCAGGGCGATGGAATAACAATTACCACATTTTTACTACAATATTTATTTTTATCAGCAATTACAGATAATTACTACCAAAGTGCATACATGAATGGTTTGTTATTGTTTGATGTTTTCTCATCTCCTTAGTGACTGCACCTATATCTGATTTATTGGGTGTGATTATGGCGAACGCACATCAAATCATTTCACTCTTTTCAGTCCAGGGAGAGGCTTACTTTGGCATTCCTCTTGTTATTCAGAGGGCGTGTGTCCAGATAGATGTCAACCTGTCAGTGTGCTGCGTGACACGGAGGCCCGAGTCAACAGCAGCCGACTGCGTTGGTTTCTGAAAGCTCCCCCTGATGTTTTCGGCGGCCGGCGAGAGCCGCAGAGTGCGTGATTCATGCAGAGACTATTGCCCTAAAGCCAAACTAATTCATTTAGAAGAATGCTTTCTTCACATTAAAGCTCCCAGCCTGTGTGTATCCATTGTCTCCATGTATTATTTTAAGTTGGAACATGTCAGACAATTGATGGGTGCTCATCACGCCTGCATGTGCTCTGACTAAGAGCACAAACCCTTCAAGTTCAAGGCTTGAAAAAGTGTTCGTTAAGTAGTCAGGGGATAGAGAGGGATTTAAAGAGCAGGCGGGCACTTCAATAATTAAAGACTTAAATAGTCTATTTCTATATTGGCTACCAGACGATCTCATTATGCCATCAACTGGTTTTTCCACATTTTAGTTGTTAGAATACACAAGATGCTAATCCTCAAGGCTGGCATTATAACACGAAGGTGCCGATTGTTTCGTGGGAGTTTTACTGTGCATTTACAGGTTGCTGATCACAGCGTGTTCCTCCAGAGTGTTTTTTAAAAGTGTCTTTAACATACTTTTCCCCTCTAGATTGAACTGCATGTGTGAGCAGCGGCTGCCGTGATGTTGTTGTGGTGTCATGCCAACCACTGGGTGACTCAAGAGAGAGTCATCATCATTTTAGTCTCCAGTAAATTACATGTTTTTTCAGACTTTGTTGGCATGTTTTAGTCTAAAATAGGTGTTAGGGGAAGCTTGTAGTTAAGGTAAGTGCGTATTTTCTTCTAGGAAAACATAGTTTTGCATGTTTGTCTTGCAAAATGTATTTATTTTATAGCAATTTGGGGAAATAAATAGGATATTTTTTCAAAGTTTCTGTGCAGTCTGTTGTGGCGTGTCTTAGCTCTTACATGACGTTCAGTCTTTTTAAACGTTTCCCCCATTTTCCTATTCCTTCATACCTCATTACCTCTATACTTTCTGTGTTTGCCTGTGAGGAAAATCTCTCATAGACATGACAAGTAGCCTTTTCAAATTATTGAGCACTGACATGGCAGGCTTGAACTTTCACTCAGAGAGCAAGAATGCGCTTGTGGAAACTGAAAAACAGCAAAAGACATAAAAAAAAATGTAGGAAGTACATGTTGGTCTTTCTCTAGAAAACCTTAATTAAAACCCTGGAAAAAGTAGGATTTTTTGACCTGAAATTTGATAAACTCTTACTCCTAGTTGTACCATTGAAACAGCTGCATGTTTACACTAGCTAAATATTTAGCTATATTAACCCCTTGGTGCCTAATGATGCAAATATGCACCAAACACTTCTACTCCAAAATTATCTAAATCAGCATCTTCTTGAATGAAAAAACACAAGTTGTTCATAGTTAAAAAAAAAAAATCAGACAAAAACTAACTAAAATCTTCTTTGACTTTTGATCATATTTTATCAAACCTGTTGCCAGAGGTGCAATCATGTCTTTTTTTCCCTATGAGTCTCGAGTATTTAATAAAAAGAACCTCTCATCCAAGGAAAGACAGCAGATCAGTTTCTATGATTCATTTATATAGCTTTGGAAAGTGTTCTTTCACAATAAAGTAACTGTGTTGTTTACTAAAGTTTCAACATGATTTTAGATGGTGGAACATAGGAATAATCCACTGAAAACATATATGGCAGATAATAATTAACTTATTTGACCTGCAAGGTGATGTAGTGGTGAACACCCTCACAGCAAGAAGGCCCCGGTTTGAATCCTGACAGCATCTTATCTGTGTGGAGTTTTGATGTTCTCTTTGTGCATCCATGGGTTGCACAACAGTAGATGGGATAGGCTCCAGCAACCCTGTGATCCCAAAAGGGATTCAGTGTTTTTGGAAAATTGATGGAAAAATGGAAGTTGCTAATTTAATAAAACCACAATTCTACTTGAGCTCAAATAGTCAGAGCTTTGTTCACGTTTAGAGAATGCAGCATCCCAAGTGTACAGTCCTGTAGATATCCCTAAAAGCTGCCAACACAGCTTTGATTGGTTCTTATTTATAAATCTTGTAGGTACAGTTTTTGGTCCAATACATGAGAGGGAAAACATATGCAACAATGGTCCATTGTGTGTCTGTTAGCAAAGACAAGATAATAAAAAAAAATCCTCCTTGTAATTGGTTTATTATTAACAGTTGCGTGTGTTGGTAAGTGACGCTTTTAGCTGTTGCTTTTTCTGCTCATAAAAGTCACCCAAACATTAAAATGCTCACTCTCTACACTCCCAGATCTGTTGCTGAAGCCTGCAGCTTGGCTACATGAGTTTCAGCTACTTAGTCACTCCAGGGTGTGTTGGATGCAACAGTGACGTAGGTCCACTCCCTTTATATAAAATCAGAATTCTTCGTGCTGCCTTTCCCCAGTCACAATGGAACTTTTTTTTTTAATTAATCTGGTGACACCTTAATCTAAAAACGACTAAAATGCCACCTTTCAAATAAAATTACCTATTAATTTTCTAATTTTTGGATTGGAGTCTATGAGATCTTTCAGAAACCTTGTTGTAGTCAGTATTAAAAGCTCTAAGGCTGTTTCTAAAACACTTGGATTCTCTTCAGCAGACAAAGAGCCAACACTAAACTTTTTAACCTTTTCTGTGTACAGACGTCTTTCGAGACTCCACAGCTGCTTCTGTGTTAAAGGCCAATGCTTTTCTGCAAATTTAGGAAAGAACTCATACGACGTCTGTAGACAGGTTGCCAGGAAATCAACTCCTTTATTCCAAAAATAAGAATGTGGTTTAGTTTTGCAGCGTTTCATCCAAGCAAACCACAAGACCTGTGGAACAATGTTCCTTACAGAGAAGACCAAAGTGTAGATGTTATACTATAAGCACTGCCTTTTCCAAGGTGTCCATGAAATCCTCTGTATGCAGAAGTATTACAGAGGGAAACCCTGGATCATCTGTCTGAAAGCTGACACTCAACCCAATTCTGAGCATTTGTTAAAGCACATGGCCTGGCACACTGGTGCAATGGCTTTGCTTAGACTTTAAATGAATGGAACTGCTGGGACTGATGTGTTTAAACACGTAAGCTGGAAAATGTTCATGCTCCAATAAACATAGTCAATATGGTTGCTGAACATTGGACCAAAAATTCACCACTAAAGTTGAAAAGATTGAGTTTGATAAAACAAGTTGTTAAATGATGTAGTTTAATAGAATTTACATCATTTTCTCAAAACTCCTTTTACATGTACTTTATTTCTTTGAAATTGCTGCATGTTGTGATGTTTCTCATTTAAAATTACCTTTAATAATTTAGCTTAAAATTGCCAAAATGCTTATTGTTTATTTGCAAGTCCTGATAAATGAAAACTGGAGTCCATCATTTCTTTTCATCTAACTTCAGTTGATGCAGTTTGGTGCTTGTTGGAAAAAAAAAAAGCTCTCAGCATGGCTCTTAAGTCTCCTCATTGGACAAAAATACAAAGAAAATGCAAAGAAAAAAATAGTTGCAGAACTGGAGCCAATAGTTGGGAACGTGTAAGTAAATACAAATGGTAAAATATGCCTAAATCTTAATAAAATGCAAAACATTTATGAAAAATTACATTGTAAGGTTTATTGTTGTTGTTTTGATCTGCATAATTGCAAAAAATGAAGCTCTTTAAGGGTGAAGAAGGTTCTGTTTGTTTCACAACAGTTCTGTTCCAGTTCTCATCATGCTGTTTTTGCTGATGCTCAAATTCAAGCCATAAATATTTTCATGACTGGAATTCCTGTCATTGTGCTGGGCTTGTTGAACTGAGCTGCCAATTTTTTTTTTCTCCCAGCGGGGAGCTCTCCTGCATGCTAATATCTTCTTTTTTATGCTGTCACTGGCCTTTTTTATGATTCAAACAGTGAAGTAAGCGGTTAAATGGTTACAACAGAGGAAGGGCTACTAAGACTCATGTAACTAATTGACTTTCCCAGAGGCTGGGAAAGTTTGAGGCGGCTTCTCCCTGTCATTATCACAAGTGCACTTATTTCTGCAGGCCACAGCAATTAAAAGGCTCTAATGATGGCGAGCCAAGAAAGCCTGCTAATTGGGGCAGACTGTTAATGAGTAACTAGGTATGCGCTGTTTGTCCCAAACACTCGTGGAATTTGCAGTCAATGAAGCTGAAGCTTCAGTTTGCAGCATGCAAAGAAACGCTGCGGCTGCTGTCCTGGATTTCTGCTCGTCAGGTCTGTCGTACTCTTTCTCCTGCTTGCACCTGATATTTTCATGACGTCCCATGACTAACGCAATCATTGACGTGCCTTTACTGTTTTATGTACCAACACATTTTACGTAATCAACCAGAGTTTAGAACACTCTGGGGTTGTATAATGAGTGTTTAACACCAGTGTGTTTTACATTTGGCTCTATTTTAGCATTATCTGATTGACAGTGGTATACTGTGCAACAACAGGAGTTAAATGATCTGAATAATAAGATGGAAAAAACACTTACTGCCCTGAACTGTTTATTTTAAGTGAATGAATAGTTTGTAACGTTAAAACAAATCCGTGGTGTTTGTTGAATTACTTTTTGCGCATTTATTTAAAATAAAGGTGATTGTGGATGGATTTTACTCACCTGTTTTTGAACAGTCTTATACTGAGATCACACTGTATATTCCATCTCGGAAAACAGTAGCATCACCTAAATAAAACAGTTTACAGAATCCTAACAAACCGTGCATCAGACTAAATGTAAAAGTGACATTCTGTTCTTACTGTCTATGAAAATGATTTATTTTGGATAAAACTAAGATGATTTGTCTTGATCTGACTTGTTCTACAATTCCATCAAAGATTCTTTAAGACGTCTGTCAGCAGTTGAATGGTTCTGCTTTGGTAGGAGATCAATAAATTCTTATGTAACCACTTATGATAAACCTTTAGCACTTTGCTGATTGCAGCTTTATCATCTGTTTATGGTTAGGCCAACATCTCATCATCATGAGTAAATTCATGTGATGCTGTGCAATCAAAAGTAAAGCAACACAAAACTGCGTGATCGATTTTCACGTTATTCCTAGTTTTTAAAAAAACCTTATTTGAAAGAATGTAACCAATTTATAAAATGTTTCACAAATGTCTGTAAAAAGTGCAGATTGTGTGCTTCACACTTTCACATCCTGTTGCAATTCTGCACGTTTGTGGCATTTGGATGAATTTATTCTCGGCAGTGTGCATGTCTTCCATGTGGATGTTTGTGGTCTCGGCTCTTTCTCACAGTAAGAAATGTAAATACTGGGTCCATTCAATCTGGTTCTAATACAGAAGGAATTTTACCAGGTCCTAACACTGGAGAAAACTTGTAATGATAGGCAGCAGGGTGCATTTCGCTTGTGCATAATCATCATTTTTCTTAAGCTCACATGTGAGAGTATCATGTACACAAAGTGACATCATTTTGTATTTGCCATTTTTGTCACAGAATCCTTTGAATCACAATAATACCTTTTTGTATTTCCAGAATATATATTTTTTTTACAGATGGTGAGCCAGTATTTCAGAAATTCAAAGAAATCCAGAATTGTTTACATGGAATGTTTGTTCTTCTCCTTGTCCATTCATTCTGAATGGAAACACTAGACTTATAGTATTCAGCCAGATGTACACAACATATTTTGTGGAAAGCAAAACCTGTAAATAACCACGGAAAGCCTCTCCAGATTTCTAAACAGACCAGCCGAGAAGTGACAGAAGTTTGTTTCTATAAAGAACTACCATATGCGATGCAGGCCGTATCACAGAAAACCACTGCATATTCAGTTCATATACATTACGTGCATGTGTATTCAGGGAAAAATTGGGATAAATAAAACATTTAGCTTTTCTGAACTCCTTTAACAGACTTCTTTATTTTGTCTGTTTGGATTTGCTGTGTCTTGAGATCTTTTTGGTTCCAGAGTCGTCCCTTCTGTTCACATCATTGAGACTTATTCCCCTTGTCTCCTCCTTTAGGTCAGCCTGGGTTTTCGACCTGATCAGCCGATGGCGCTAACGGTGAACCTGATTGGCCCTTCACCATGGGGCTTTAGGATATTTGGAGGAAGGGACTTCAAGAAGGCCATAACTATATCAAAGGTAATCTGTCGTGGGAGCACGCTGAACACAGAGATTAAACAAAGGGTTCTGTACGCCTTATCAAACTGTACCCTCTGTTTTCCTCAAAACACAGTCTGTAATTGCATACCATGGAAAGCAAACTTCCTCACTCCATCTCTCTTCTTTGTTTATGTCCATTGGTGTGTCGTAGGTATTTCCTTGACTGCTGAGGCTGTTAGAATAGAGTGGAAGTAGACGGCATTGAAGGAAACCTCTGATTACAGTTAAAGTGAGAGGTTCAGGGTGTGTTTTAGTGTCGTTTTCCAGTGCTTTCTACACAGGCGGTGATAATATCCTCTCACGGTCAGAGGAGAAAAAATAAAGATGCAACAGTATTGAAAACATTAGTAGTTCAAGGCACACGGTGTGCAGTAAACACAGCCAGGAAACTTTGTTCAGACCAACTCACGGATGCCAGAGACACCCTGACCTGTCCAATGCACATCCTGAAGTGATGACGTCAGTTTAGTTTGTGTCGTCTGTCTTTTCTCCATTTGATCCTACTTCACATCATGTGATTTGAAGTAGAAATGTTATGTAGTGAAACCAAGGAAGCAGGTTTAAACAAACTAGAAGAATTAAGTCAAGAATTTACCAGACTAAAGCTGCTGATGATTGCACTGCAGCACTGAGGTATTGTCATTTCATATATGTACACTACTCACGATATAGTTATTTAAATGAGTGCTTTTCCTATTTGGTCTGAATTTTAATGAAATGCATAAAAGTTCCCTTTGATACTACTAATAATTAATGAGAAGAAACACAATTTTCATTAGTTTGATATTTATTACTCTGAAAATTAAGATAATCATATAGATGGCTCCAAATACCAAAAAATGACTATGTAAATAACTGGTATTTCCACCATTAGCAGCAATGACAGCTTGATAGCGACATCATATGCTCCTCAGTATCCTTATGTTTTCTTGCAATGCGTTCCACTCTTCCTCAAGTGCTGCATGCAGTTCTTCCAGGTCACTTTGGGGTGGGGTAAAATCCAGTCTTTGCTTCAGCTGGTCTCAGATGTGCTCTATGGGGTTTAGGTCAAGAGACATTGCTGGCCGTACCATAGGACACTCTCTAACTTCCTGAAATCAAGCTGTGACATTCTGGCATGATGTGGTGGTGCATTAGCATCCATGAACAGAAAGTTGGGGGGTGTACTGGTGGAATTGGGGGACGATGATGTCTCTGAGGTAACAACGTGCAATGACTGGGCCATCTAGAGTAACCAAATTGGTTCAGGATGGTATGTCATTGGCGCGTTGTTCAGGTCACATGGTCTTGTACCCACTGCAAACGTTCATGGCGGTGTCTTGGTGTCAGTAGAGTCACCTACAGTTTCCTTGTCTGGAAACCCTGGTACCCCTCACATCTGGTAAACGGGCCTGCACATGTATGACGTTTGCAAAACCATGTCTGAGTGCATGTGTCCTTAGGTACTGGTCATGGTTGCAGTCTGTAATTCCAAGGCCAGTACTTCTGTGTCTAGATGTAAATCTGCTGATGATACAAAGTTCAACTGCAACATCTGACTATCAACTACCAACCCACAGGCGCGCTGTGGCCAGGTGGCGCTGCTTGTCCATTACGCAGCGGTGAGCGTTCATGGCTGTTTGAATGATGAATTTGCAATGACTTATTAAAAATTGATGCCACATCGAAAAAGTTTTACTTAATTTCTTAATTTTTTTTGGTCTAGCAGCAAAAAGATGCACAGTGAGACCATTATGTTGAAAACTGTGAAGTGAAACAAACACCATGTATACTACGTCCACAGAGTTTTTATTTATTTATGTATTCATTTACTTTTTACTATATCCCCTAAATTATACTGAGTAGTGAATAGACATATATAAATATACAGATTCCCATATTCTCTACAGAAACTAAAGAACTAATTAAAAGTTTAAATTTAGACATGCCTCAAACAGAAAAGGCACAGCCTATTTGTGTTACCATAAGAAACTCTTTGTTCGCTCCAAGAGTAAGTGAATGAGCATCACACCTCTGCCTCCATCCTTCCCAAACAAACATATTGTTGATTATCATTCTTTCTGCATCATAAACTTAGTAGAGATGTAACTGATTGGCTCTTCGGTTCTTTATTTTTTGTTATAATTTATTGTGTGGTTGCTTAATTGAGAGCAAAGTTTTGTGGTACAAGTCTTCCTTCCCTCTAAACAGCACTAGCAGCCTCCTTGACTTAGCTTTTGTTTTAGTTGGCTGCTTGTCCGTTCTATTTTGCAGATAATCTCAGAGCGAGCTGATGGTGTTAGGAAGGACGTTTACTCTTACTTTGTTTTTAGGAGGTCACTCCACTGATTTGTTGGCATGAAACTGGAATTTAAGGTGTGTTGAGGCTGTTTGCCAAGATCAGGGATCATCGATGTTGTTAGGAGTGTCATCTGTTCTTATTTCTCCCCAGGAGAACAATGAGCCTGTCCTGAGTTGATCTGTGCTGATTTATTAGTCTATTTGTGAGTGGAAGGTTGTGCTTTGTTTGAGCATTTACTGGTGTGAGACAACCTTTCAGCACCTCTGATCATTGACTTTGTCAATCATTGTCGGACTCCTCCGTGCAGTCATGAGACGCTAAAGTATTCGCTGACAACCAGGCTCCAGGACTTTGGTACCAGTAAGACTTAACTGGATCTTATTCTACTCTCCAACAGGTCAACGGGGGCAGCAAGGCAGAGCAAGCTGACCTGCAACCTGGTGACATAATCTTGGAAATCAATGGGGAAAACACGACAGATATGCTGAATGTGGAGGCCCAGAACAAGATCAAGAACTCCAAGACGCATCTGCAGCTAGTGGTGGAGAGGTCTGTGAACATGCATGCGCTGTTTCACCACTTCAGTGATTTCTAAATGATTCACATATAAATAAAATATTAAAAATGACAAACAAACCTCATAACAGTACAGTTTTATAAAAAGCAATCCACTGCAAGTTAAACATCCCAAATCTTTTTTCTTTTTTTCCCCACATTCATTTATTTTTTCTTGTACCATGGCCTCAGTCATTTTACATTCTTCCCAAAATCATTGTACAAACAAAACAAGCGATTGTAATCAGGGGAAATGCCAGCATGTATGAACGCCAGTCCCTCCTATAAAAATGTTGTTTTGACATTTTTGAAGACCCTGTTTGTATGACAAGGAGCTGGCTTCTAGAAAAGCCTCATTTTCCCTTTGTTTTTTCAAAGCGGTCATTCGCTGACACCAAAGGTCCTCCCTAAATTCTTATCTGCTCAATGTAGCTCTCCCACCACTCTGCTTTTGTAAAGTAAAGTCTTCCTATGTTATTGCATAAGCACACACACGTTTCCTTCTCGGATGTCCTATGTCCATGCGAGTGGATTTTTCCCTCCTGACCTCATGTCTCAGACCAAATCAGTGCCACTGCAGATCTGTCACGTATTCTAGTTCACTTTTTTGTTGTTAGTGGTTTTTTTAACCTTCGGCACTCTGATGCATCTCCCACATTTCTATTCTAACTTTTTAGGATGGCTAGTTCTAAGGAAAGAATTTGGGTGGCATGAATTTATCATTTTGGTCTTCCTCTCTTTTCCAGTGAAAGCACTGAAGCAAAACAGGTGAAGTTCAGCAACTATTTGTTTTAAAGTAACACAGCTTGTCATAACAAAACTGCAGGAAACCCTTATCAGCATATTACCAAAATGGAGAAATAAAAAATGATTCATCTCATGCATGAAATTCACTTCAGGTGTCTTTTTATTTAAAGAAAGCACAAGCTCACCTAAGTGTAACTGTTTTCCCCCCTTGAATGTTTGAAGTCTGCATCTGTAACTCCTTGTTTAGTCTTCACAGTTCACTGAGAACATATGGGGATTGTTGACCAAACTTTTTGTTACTCATTGAGTCAGTTGCTGTGTAATGATAGAGCTTCTAAGCACAATTTCACCATAGAGTAATCACACATATTGGATTTCTGCTTGGATAGTTTCCTTTCGCCACCTGGTCAGTTTCTTGTCTCTATTTATTCTTTTTTTTCACATTTTTTTCAAATGACTTCTGGCTTCAGATTCATGGCACCTTCAGATTTCTTTTTACAATAAAAACGTTGTTATCTTGAAATCATTCCTGGTCCGTCTGCCTTGAAATGGGCTCTTCAACATCTGCTGTTTTGATGCAAATACGGTAAATCAAGTAAAAGTTTAAAATAAGCCATTTTTTGTAGATTATTTAAATAAATTAGATGCAGAATCATTACACACTTTTATCATCTTGCAAAACTTCTTTTCTCTAGAGGCTAGGCCACCAGAGTCGTGCCTTCTGCGTGATTTATCATGTCAGTCTTCCTGCATGCTTCGTTGATTTGAGCTCAACTGAGAACCTGTCTTATCCTGTGGATTGCGGGGGGGTTGCATGGCGTGTTTGTATTGGTGCTCAAATTTATCATAATTTCCTCTCAAGGCTTTGTGATATGCTTGCTCAGTATCTCCTTTTTATTTTGCAAAAGAAGACGCAGAGTTGCCAAAAAAGTCTGTTATTCTTTTTTTCCTTGGATAATTGCATAATTTAAAACCCATAATAAAAGGGATGTTCATCAGAGCATTGACACAAGGAATGCTAAAAACATATGTACTCAAAAAAAGAGTGATTTAAACCAGATTCCACCTCAACTGAAGTTCATTTGCTTTTGTGGCTTTTAGGAAATGGATTTGTTTTGTTTCTGAACATGATCTAATGTCTTAGAGCACATCAACTTGCTAGAATATTATTTGTCTTGCCTTTAAAATCAAGCTTTGCTTATTTTTGCATTGACATTCATACTGTTTTAAAGAAAATACTTTTCCTAATTCGGTATCAAATGGGATCAGACTGTAACACAAGAGGAAGCGTGAATAATGAAACGCTGGACTAAAAGATTGATTTTATTCAAACTCTGTTTAATTTTGGGTTTTTTTTCCTGTTTTTTAAAGACCTGAGCCTTCTAGTCCTGGACAGACTAACGGCATTAGCACCCCAGAGCAGCTCACTGAACGCTTCCAGGTCAGTTCTGGAATTCTGTGGGACTTTCCATCTGTCAATAATTTTTCCTGATTAAACAGCATTAAATGTTGGAGAGAATAATGTTTCTGAAGTGTAATCTTATTTTGAAAAAGTTGAGGTCACTCACACAGCAGCTTTTAGTAAAAAAATTTACATCTGTTTGTTATAATCCTGTTTAATTAAACTATCTTGCAAAAAACACAGAAAATCACAAAATTCTGAGCTCTTTCTTGTATTGATTAAAATTCTGATTTCAAAAGCAGAATCTACATTACTCTTTACTTCATCCATTTACTGTACTTTTCAGCATTTGCGTGTGCGAGATCAAATTACTTTAAACAGGCACAAACGTTCCTTCGTTTCCTTTATTGCTTTTTTTCTCTGTTGTGCAGGATGTAGTTGTAATGAGGCAAGATGAGAACCAGAACTACAGAGATTACTCAGTCTCAAGCCCCACATCACTGTATTCACCAGATTCTCCTGCCAGCCCCAATGGAAAGAGGGGGAGGCTCACTCCAACCATCAACAAAAGGTAGCACTCTTTTCTAAATGCATTTAAATAATAGCTGCAGTTTTGAACATTATTGTTTTTAACATAAAGATAAGCGTAACTATGTTTTTAATGCAAATCCTCTTGCACCAGTTTGACGATTTTATTGCAAATAACAAAAACCAAAACATTGTTCCATTATTTGAAATCATAATTTGGATAATCAATGTGAAATGACAGATATACTGGTTTGAAAATACATGTTAGAGCTCCAAGTTTCTGACTTTTACTGAAGTCTTTTGCAAACACCCAAAGCACAAGTAAACTCACATCTTTACCAAGCACAGCAAAACAGGCAGGTCAACACAAACGAGAGTATCATAGGAGCAGAGTGGAGTCGTGGGGTTCTACTGTTGGGACAAAGAACATGCACGGGATATCACATTCCTCTCTTTGCATTCACCTGAACAAAAGACTGAATGTAGAGCATTCACCAGAGGTTTCTGTGTGTGGACATTCGTTCATGGTCCTGCACAACGGGTACTGGATCAGTTTAAGGCTGATTATCTGTCTAGACAAGGATGACAAAGATTTTTTTAGGTGTTTTCCCACATTTTATCCCTTACTTGGAGGAATGTTTCATTTAACTTTAGCAAAAATTAGGAAAACATATTTTTAAACTGTAGCAATTCCACAGTAAAATGATGTTGACTTTGGACTAAAACAGACACAGCAGCTATATTCCTATGTCCCTTCGTTTTATTGTACATGACTAACATGTGCTTGAAAAACCGGGGTTCACAAGACATATTTTGCAATCCTAAAATGATACCCAATTAGTGAGAAATTGGAATCTATTTTAAAACAAGAAAACATTGCAAATATATACAATTTCTACATATGTTAAAGGGCCTATAATCATGCTATTTTAATAGCCTTTCAGTATAAACTACTGTATATCCATATATATGATAATATATTAATTTGGGACACCAAAGAACACATTTTTTATTAAATACGAGTTTGTTTCACGAGCTGCTTTTCCTTCCCAGAAGGAAGACTTGATCTCTGAGGCATCGCCTTTCGCACTTTGTGGTGCCGCCCATTTCACGTCAACCTAGAGTCTGCAGCGTTTCTGCGTTTCACCCACAAAAACAATCCACATCCGATGTTTTGTAAAGACGCATGTGCAAATTGTGCATATAAAATGAAAGTGTTTTGTCGCAGACTCTTCCTGGAAGGTGCTGTTCCCCCACATTTACACCAATGAATCCAATTATGATTTAATAATGCTGCGGGGTTTTGGAAAAAGCAACTGTAGTACTGCAAAAAATCATTGCTGCACACATTTTGCTCGTCCGTGTATTAGAATGGTACTGGAAAACTACCTGGATACAAAAGTCAAATATATACATATAAAATAAAGTTTTTGCAGTATTTTCTAATCTAATCTTTATTCAAAAGTGTTCTCTACAGTGTTGTGTGCAGAAATGTCTGACAGATTTTTTTGTTACAGTGTCCATCTGCGCTCATGGTCACCAGAAGAAAAAAGCAACCGGCTATCCAGACCCCTGTCTCAGGTTGGCGAAGTCTAAAGTTTTGCTTTGGGTTTTTCATGCAACACACCCATATCTGCCCTTCAGAATATCAGCTGAAATTGATAGAATATGTATTATATAGTAAAGTTGTTGAGGTAATTTATTAAACTTTTACATGGGAACCGTTCTTTCCATTTCCGGATAGAGATTATAGTCTGAATGCACAAAGCACAGACTGATTCCTGAAAAATGTTGCCTCTGTCAGTACAATTGAGTCTTTAAATTATATTTATTTTAACTGCAATGGCCCCGTTTACAAGTATAATACTTGAATTCTTTCCCTTCCCTGCTGAATTGTTATTTTCTGGTGCCACAGAAGGTGCCCGAGAAAGGGTTGGTGTGCTAAACGGCGCAGTAAAGGCAGACGCACATTGACATTTTTATAGCAGGGAGTGTACAAGCTACAAAGGTCAGTCTTTGAAAATATTTGGCGTTATGCTTAACAGCCGTTTGAAGCTGTTTAAATCAGAGATTGTCTGAGACAAAAGAGCAGACTCTGTGTTGGAACAATAACTTAACCTTTAGTTGTCGTATGGAAACTCTTTTCTGAAGTAAAACACAGACTTGGGGTTTTAAGACCCCTGCTGAACTATGTGCTTGGTCTATTTACCATTTCAGCAACAAATTCGAAAGGAGAGACCGGGGCATCTGGAAAGACTTCAGTGAGTTAAGGACAGAAAATGTTGTGGGAAAGTTCATCACAGCTATTTCAGCTATGCTTACATACTTTGTTTGATGCATGGATCCCACTGGAGCGGGAACATGTGAAATGACAGAACAGGACAAACATACAAGACCTTTTGTAGTGGCACAAAGAATTCCAGTCATTTTGTAATTGGATGTTGGATAAAATATGTTGAGATTTGACCTGAAACGCATTCAAGCTTTTTCAGATGCAGATGTCAGAGAAGATCCAAGCTTTGCTGCAAGTTTATTTTCTATATTTGTGTGTTTTTGGTTCCATCAGTTACAGCTCTGTCGAACTTTAGACACGGTTAGCTCTAAACAAGATGATTCTTTTTACAATGAGAAGATGAACTAGTTACGTTGGGCCTTTTTATGAACTTCAAGGTACTGGATTTAAAAAAAAAAAAAAGTGAATATTTTTTGATCAGTCTTCAGATAAATCAGAGCCTTTTTCAAACGGGCCTAATCTGTGAGGATGTAAGATGGAATCTGCTCAAAAACCTCAAATTCACGTGGACAGTTGTCTTCTTTAGAAGGGTTTTAGATCATGGCTCTGTAGTCATGCTAAAAATACAATTATAGCTGAAACTTTTATTTGATTTACTGTGCGTGCTATGCAATTGAATACTTTGACATTATAAGAATCTGTGATACATAATGCAGTTATTACCAGTGCAAGATGTTTTCAGTGCATGCTTTCTTTAAAATGGCTGTAACCTGAAAACAAATACTTAAGGCTGCATTCCTCCTTCACCTGGATTTACGATTTCATGATTGTGTAACCAGATGTGGTGCAAGATTGCACCAAATCACATGATTTTAAACCTCAGAACTTGACAAAGTTTAATGAAAGCTCAACTTTTCTCTGAGTGGTTGATGGATTTACTGATAATCTTAATCAGATTACGCATTAACAATCATACCTCAAGACCTATTACATTTTTAATTTGGGCTTTACTTAAGGAGATCTTGTTTTTAAGAGTCTGACATCTTAAATAGTTTACATACATACATTAGTCACTTCGTTTTTTGTTTTCTGTCTATAACAGTTTCTCAGCTGTAAGAAATACAATAAAAACTGCTTTATTCAAAATTAATTCTTAAAATCATTTCAGTTTATTATTCTTAAAACTTATTTTGACTGAGAAAATGAATATTAACTTTAAAAAAACAGCTGTTGTGATATATTTTGGGAATTTCTGAGTTTAGGAATAATGAGTAAAGTTAAAGTCATGGTGTCCTGACCTCTGTAGTGCAGGCACAAGCCAAACAAGTTTTTTGTTTACATCCTGTCCCTCAGCTTTGGCATCGACATTTTTATGGATACAGCATTAAAGTTTGCTCCGTGGGTCCAAAGACTTTGGAAGCCACCAGGAAATCAAGAGTTTCTATTTTTTAGTGTCTGTAGCCACATTTAAAAAAAAACCACTGTGGAGTTCCAGCTTTATGAGACTGCCCAAAAAACCCATAGAGGATTGAAGTGGAAGTCGGGCTACCAAACAACACATTGAGGATCTGTGCTCTGATGAAAAGCCTCAAAAGCTATAGCTCTCACATAAGGGTCCTCTTTTATCCAGTTATATCGGCATTCCCCTTTACAATGTATTTCTATTTTTATTATTTATTTATTTTTAATTATAGAAGCTTCGTTCAGCTACAAAACACCAGCTGTGGAGACGTCAAGCTAAAACTCCACAAGAAACTAGAAGGTTGGCTTTTGCCAGACTCTTTAAAGGGTGGTTGG
The DNA here is from genome assembly GCA_014656515.1 of Oryzias celebensis. Taxonomy (NCBI): domain Eukaryota; kingdom Metazoa; phylum Chordata; class Actinopteri; order Beloniformes; family Adrianichthyidae; genus Oryzias; species Oryzias celebensis. The sequence goes on from BNCR01000009.1 coordinate 15,968,718, forward strand.
CTTCAAAATGGTGATGAGCCTCCCTCTGTAAGCAAATGTAAAGTAATGCTGTGTGCAGTGGGTGCTCTTTCAAAGTGCTTGGCGGGGAAACGACTGGGAAAAGGCCTCTTTTTTTGGCTTATTGTCAATTATACTGCTCAGATTGGCAGGAACAAAAGCGGCTCAGTCAGTGGCGAAATGCAACATCCATGACAAGGGCCTCAGTCTTCCCTCAGAGGTGCAGAGTGCTGTTGTATCAGGTGATCAGTTTAACTTAAAAAAAAAAACTCCTAAAAGGTTTTTCCACCCCTCTATGGCTTAAGTGAGTCAGATGCTCAACAGGATCCACAGTTTTCCATGGTGTTGGGTATCCTGAGAAAAGACCCCATACAATAGTGGCTGTGATGGCAGATGTTGTGGAAGGCTGGTGCACAGCTTTTTTTTTTTCTTGTCACAAAGCCTGTTGTTGTGTGATGAGAGCTAAATTGGGGCACGGGGGGGTCGAGCTGCTGCAAAACGAACATGAAGGAGTCCAGAATGTAACCATCAACCATTTCTTTATTCTTAGAGCAGGGGTGTCCAAATCCAGGCCTCGAGGGCTGGTGTCCTACATGTTTTCCAACTAACCTGCCATTGAAGCTCCTTATTGACTGAACACACCTGATCCAGGTAATCGGCATCCGATAAGTCGGGGCTTCTGGAAAACCAGCAGGAGGTCGGCCCTCGAGGCCTGGATTTGGTCACCCCTGTTCAAGGGAGTGCAAACACTCTTCGGCCACGAACGTTTCTTTTTGTTTCATGTTATTTTAAACTATTTGTAACGCCTTACGGTGGAATTTCAATTCACAATTAAACACTGGCTTTGAGTTGTTGATAAACTTCATAACTCTGGTAAGCCAAAAAATAAGTCTAATGTCCCACTCCAATCATCTTTTGTAAAAGTGTTCCCAGTGGTTTTTTTCATTATGTTAATGCCATTTTTAGCCAAAATCAAAACACCCGTGTCGTTTTCCTGGACATAGTTTCTGCAGAGTGACAGGAGTTCATTAGAAATTTGCCTCTTAGGTGTGGGTGGGACTGTTAGCATGGAGAAACCCCGTGCCCCCCATCCCCTTTCTGTTGCTGAGAGTTTTCTGTTTATCTGTTCTCCCGCTAGCTCACAGCCCCTCACACCCCCAATTTAACATTACCGGTGCGACACAAATGGCGAGGAATGTTTGAGCTGTCCAGCTGGAGGATTTTGAAGGGCCTATATCATGCCATTCTTAAGCCTTTCAGTGTAAACTACACTCATATATATATTACCTTTCCACACTAAAGAACAATTATTTTATGAGATGAGTTATTTTCCTATCCTGCGGTAAGATGACTTAATTTGTGAGAGACCGCCCTTTCTCTCCTTGTGGATGCCTCATTCTAGAGCCGGCCTCGGCCAGCTTTTCTGCTTTTAGCCCATGAAAACAAACAACTTCTGAACTTTTGCAAAGAATGTGTGGACCCAGTCGTCTCTGTGGATTAGTATGAGCTTTTGCTCAGAACGCTGGTTTTTAAGAGAAATGTTTAAAGATGCGTGAATGGATCAAAATACCACTTTGGAGTTGTTTATAGTGAGGAATGAACATTATAATTCACTTAAAAGCTCCAAAAAGATACATGATTGATACAGGCCCTTTAAGCCAGATGCAGCTTAGACGAGGAAAACGAAGACGTACATGGATGCATTTGTCTATAAGTGGATGCATCAGAATGGAGCAGAGCCGCCCTTCGAATTTTCCATGTAACAACTAAGCTGTTTTTCAAACTGCATTTTTTTTGCCTGCTCTTGATTTACAACATTTTTATTGAAGAAATATTCAGAAATGCAGATTGAAGTTTGATTTTCTTTACACATGTCCTCCATCATGAGAAAAGTGCCACAAAAACATGTTAATTTCATAAGAGTGGGTCTTTAAGAAATGAAACAAAATACATTTCAAAAGCACTAATACATACATTGTGACTGAACTCACATTCTCAAAGACAGACACTCAAAGACCAAAAATCCAGTGACCGCTGAGCATCTCCATCGCTATTTGAGTTGGGAGCCTCGCTCAAAGCACCACAGGGGTGTGACGAGGGTGGGACTGGATATCTGCTCTACTCATTTTCACTGGTGCCCTCCAGCCATTGGTCTATGTCCCAACAGCTAACCACTGCCCAATTGGTACTCTGTTTCAAAACGTGCTTTCAAAGACATTCTCTTATTACATTCTAGTCATGCTACATCTACACGCAAAACACACCATAGCCCCTCTTTTAAACCTAATACAAGCTCAGCCTTGAACTTGTATTAGTTAACAAATAGTAGAGTGATGTTAAGTTCAAATTTGAAATGGACAAATTGGTATTAGGAGCAGAAATTAAATCAGTCCATGCTAATTTGTAATTTGTTAAATAATCTTATTTATTGTTGCAAGCTCAAAGACAGAGCAACCCACCACATGTCTTAGTTCCACCCAAAAAATGCAATGAAGTCCAGACTGCAAGTCTGGGTATCATTAGTGCCATGGTGATATTTCTGAAAGCTGCTTTAGGACTAAGACTCACAAATGCTGCCTTTGTAAGTTTAAAACAACTCGTATTTTTTGTGTTTTGTTTTGCAAGAAAGGATAGCGTAGCCTACAACACAAAATGGATTGCCCAGCGTGGCCTCCAGTTAGGGTAAGGTCAGCTTCTGTCCCTAACATTTTTGTCCACTATTACCCTCACAGCTGGCCAGCTTTCAAACCATTCTAAGGTCTATTCTTCCTCTGTTTTTAAGGTTGTGGTGGATTGGATTGCAAATCTGTGGCCACAACCCTGGAGAAATTAAGACTGGAGAGAGAAAAAAAAAATGGTTATTTTTATATTAGATGAGGTCAAAATGCAAAGCTCTGTATTGAAAAGCCATTTGTGGTGTTACCATCATATTTTGTAAAAATGGTGGGTAAAAACTTCCAACAGGTATGCGCTCCTTACCTGTAGGGACTTATAGCCACTTGCTATACCTGACAAAGATGGCTTAGAGAGAACACGGCCATTCAGGAGTAGGCCTCTTGTTTGTTTTGGCACATTGGTGCAGTGTGAAGCCAAGCTGTGGGTTATGTGGAAGAATTTTTTTTTCTTCTTCTTCCCTGCACTGAAAGCCCAGTGACAGTACACAAACTGCCATCCTGTAAGCCTCCAGTCTGTTACGGCCTCTCCGTGGGCAGCAGACCTCTCCCTATCCCCGCTGATTGATCAGCCTGTCTGTTTTTCTTTCCTCTGGCGTGGAGACACAAACTGAGACACCTTTGATTCTGTGCTTTCCAGGCCTCCGGGTGCACTTTTAGGGACCGTGGACCCTGAAGATTTTATGGGGAAATATTGGCTTGCAGAGATGGTCCTTTTTTTTTTTTTTACAAGATGGTGGAGTTTATGAAGGTGGTTGAGCAACATTCCAAAAGTTGTTGTCAAAGAAACAGTGTTTAGAACTGCCTTTCAGTGTAATCATGAGAGCAAATATTGACAGTATATTTATAATTCCCTAGATTTCTATAAAACAGAGCCTTCTGTATATCTTTGGGTTGTGCTCGACAGCGTGGGATTTTGTGCAGACATATTTTTTTGCCAGAAAAGATTTATTATACAGTAAAAATTGAAAAAATTCTGCACTTCTGCAGACACTGCTTTTTACCCTTTTGATTTTTAAGATTTATGACAATCACGAGTTGGTATTTGAGCATCAAGATCTTAACTTTTTGCCTTCCATCCTAATAGCTGGTTATTTATTTATTTTTTCCAGAGACCAAGGAGTAAGACGGATATTCTGTTACATTTATCAGACTATATCTGACCTTTATTAAAAGCTGATGGCGAGTCCGTAGCAAAGCCATTACATTCTGGGTCTCACAAGATCACATTGCGAAAACAGTGGTCTTGTTGGAGGGGAACATTTTTTCTGTCTTGGGCTGCTGCTGTTCGGAGAAGAGATTACTGGTTGACACACAGTAGCATTCCAGACAAATCTGCTTTCTTCTTATCAAGTTGACTGCATGGATTTAATAGACAGACAATTGTTAAAATAGCAAACATTGAATCTTTTTTTTTTTCTTAGAAGGGTCTTCAGTGAAGCCATCTGAACACAGTTAAAACTTCCTGTTTCCACTTTCCTCATAATTTCTGTGTAAATTAGAAGATTTAGACGCTGAATTGATAGACTTTGCAGTCCAGTGAGCTTTCGTTCATCCCTAATGAAATGCAGATGTTTGGGATTAAAATGCTGCTCCAGCTAAGTTTATTGAGTGTTTTTAACGGTGGTATAAAATGTGTTTCTCCATAGGAAAAATAAACCCTCTGGCTCCAGTTCCCCCCCTCAGTGTGTCTAAAAGAAGGTAGCAGTGTAAGTGTGCCTACGATTCAGACCACCTATAGTGATCAAATAAGGCTGCTGTTCATTTTTACTTTGCCTTCTTTGTTTTTCAATCGTTCAGGTGCATTTAAAAAAATAAATAATTTAAGTATAAAAAATAATTTAGTTAATTAAAGATTATATGTTGCACTAACAGGTAATATCTTTGAAAATACAAATGTGTTTTGTCATCAAGTCAGTATGATCCTAATTAATGTAAAATGGGGCACAAATGAATGACTCCATATTTAGTTTTATCGATGTCACTTGTGCTTCTTTTTCATTTGGTCTCTGATCTTTTGCATGGAGTTCATTTATGGGGCAGTTAGACTGTGTGTGGCCATGAATGATTTAGACTGAGGAGGAGGAGGTACAGTACAAGTGCTGTCCAGAAAATCTCTCTGACATTAGTCTTTATTATTGACCACTGTGCCATAAAAGCCCATGGCAGAAATTCATTTGAAGAAAACAGTCTAAAGCTGAAAAGTTTGACTTCTAAAGCTCCTTTCACATGTATTATAGTTAAAAACATCATGACCAAGAATGATAATCATGAACAACTATTTCAATATGTAGAAGTACAAGTAACGCTTTAGAAATGTTTTCAAATGACTGGTATTTTTTACGTAGAATTGTTGGCTGTTATTGGCACCAGTTGTGTCATTCATGGATCTCATGTTCTGCAAATGACACACTTTACATGTTTGTTTTGCTGTAGAACAGGGCTCTGTTCTGGAGGAATCAAAACTTTAAAAGTTATCATGGCCTTGTTTGCTGAATTCTGGGTTTGGCATCATACTGGAACCAAACGTTAATGGGTTTGTCTCCACCCCCCCGTCCATTCCAGAAATGATTATGCGTGCAGCCAGTTCATTCCCCTGTGCTGACACAACACACTTGTGCATTAGCCACCACGCTCCCGTGAACACTGTGTTCTAGTCACTTCATCACAGCAGTCAGCACTGTGGTCCGGACCTGTCATGAGGCAGCGTCAGTGGGACATGAAGGATACCAATTTTCATGATTATGTCCCAGTTTCAGCCTCATATTGGGTTATGTTAAAAGCAGAATGTGGATGCAGTAATGCTCCAGTGCCCAGATGAAATTACAAGGCAGCATCCATCAGGGTGGTGCATAACAAGTAGGAAGCTCTCATCATTTTATTGCTTAGAACCTCCACCAGAGCACAGCAGCAAATGATAAAACTTTGAATGCTGCTGTGATTATTACCCAGCCCAGCATGCTGGGTGCCCCATGCCTTTTTTGTAATATAGTAGTCATGTCTGTGGTAAAGACAGAATGAGCAGTTATGACACCGATTCACAGCAGCACCAAGCTTCCTAAAATATGATGTATGCGCTGCAGGCCAGTGCCCTGTAATTGAAGGTGGTAATGATGATGCACAGTGAAGTGACTGAAGTCAATTTGAAGACTGTTGCTGGCACCATTTTCAATGTTTTCCCATCTGTTTTGATCCAGTAGATCAACTTATTTTATTCATTTAAATTCTTGTTGTCTTTTGTTTTGTTTTTGAAGGTACCATAGATGCTCACAAGTCCTTCTTTGCAAGTCCAAGTTTTAAGTCTCATCTCCTAAGTATCAGTCTAGTCTGAAAATTTTTACCTGTAACTTTTATGCAACTCAAGTCAATTTTCCAATTTTGGAAAGCATCATTGTAAAGAGAAATCTCTGTGTTTTAACATAATTATCTTTCATTTCTACATATGTATGTAGTGGTAATGTTTTATATAAGGCACAATGCAGTTTTGTCATGTATGTAAACTAATACAAATGTGTGATTTATGCTTTGTGTAGGAATGAGAATAAAACACAATAAGAGATTACACAAACTACAGCAGATTTCTACCAAATTTAAGCACTCTAAAAATTAATAACTTCTAAGTTGATGAAGGTTTTCTCATCTTGAGGTGAATTTTTCTTGAAGTTGAGTCATTTCACCCGGACTGAACATCTTTTTTCTTGAAATGTTTCACCACATTTCCCAATGATCCAAGTGGCCTCATCAGTCATCTAAGCGACTGATGAAGACAATTCCAGATGATCCAACGTCAAGATAATTAAATGTAAAATACTGTCTTAAAAAAACCTCCAAAAATGTTACTTCTACTAAGTACACATTTATTGTAGCATCATTGGCTTACATAAAGCTGTTAATCTTTCCTTCTTTCAGTGTAGAGCAAGAAACCATCAGCAAAATGATGTACTATTTTCTTGTATTAAAGGTTTAAGAATAAGACTAATCTGTGAGATTGTCAGCTCCTATAGCGTGAATTCTGTGATTGTGTGTGAAGATATTTATTTACATCCACATAGTTACATCCACGCTTGACATGGTCTTGTAGGGGTTGATTTTTTTAAATTTTGATATGCCATCATATCAAAATTTTGTAGTATAGTTTACCTTTTTGTGCATTTTAGCGCCATAAACAAAATGAGCTATAAATTAAATATAATTGAAACATGTTTTTTCTATAAATCTAATAAAAGAATAATGTTTCCAAAATAAACAATGAAAAGTGCTACAATTTCATTAGGATTAGGAGAGTAGCCAGCCAACCAAAGAAGAGAGTCTTTGTTTTAGTTGGTTCATAAAGGCATGGGGTGGTAGCTTTTCCCTTACTTGACTATAGTTTCTTGAAAAAAAAGCCAGCAGCAACAATACTGAATCGTTTTTAGCTGTAATGGTGTTTACATGAGCTCACGCTTTGCAAAAAAGCTTAAGAGTAGATTTCATTTGAGGTTTTTTAGTGAATAGATGAAACTGTTATTGTAAGTTCACCCGTTAGCCAATACAGCATACCAGCGACTTGCCCTAATGATCTTGGGTTTGTTGACTATGAACATCTGATTACAGTCCAGTGCAGCTTTAATCAGAGCTTCCTCCTCTCTGCAGCCACAGGAACCACTGAAAGCTGGCTGATTTACCACAGCAGTCTCTCCTATCTGTGACCATGTCACTACCCTGCTCACATGAATATTTCTCAGTCTCCTTTTCTCTATTTCTCTTTCTCAGCTCCTTGCCTTGATTTACCGGTGTATAGAACACGTGGACCTTGTTGGCACTGCCATGGTGCAGTTTGTTACATGCATTATCAGGATTAAATGTACCGTAAGTAAGGTCTGATGCTTTTCATTGAAACAGTACTGGCTTTAGAACAAAGGTGTTGAGCAGCTCTGACAGCTCATTGCTAGTGCCAGCTGTGCCATGGTTACTGCAGTAAGATAACTAGCGTCGGATCATGCGGTTGGATGAAAGCTCTGCTTCTATAAGTGTAGTTTGACATTTATGTTTTTTTTTTCCCCTTTTCCAGAGACGAGCGCAGTCACAGCTGTGTACAGCAAAGTTATTATTTTTTTCCAATTTTTTTCTCCTCCTTTGTTTTTGTTAAATCCACTGCATTCCGCTTGGGCCTCCTAGCTGAAAGTTGTGATTTTATCCACAAACTCTTATGCTTTTGGATTGCATGAAGGTCCAAGTCACATGCCAGACTTATCTAAGAAATGCTTGGTTTGCATTGGTGTTGATTCACAATGCGTGGCTTTCACCACTCCCACCTGAAAGAATCTGTAAAGCATATATGTCCATCAGGTATATGCCCTTTTGATTGCTTCACAGCAGGAGGGGGAATGCCCACCTATTGTTGTACTCTGACAATATGAGGTGCATGATCTTAAGAGCCTCGAGTTATTATGCTGGGTTTTATACTGCATGGAGCAGTCCCAATGACCGTTTCTGCTAAAGGCTTCCTGGCATTCACCACTAATCTGCCCACTCACTGAGGAAAAGGAAAATTGGACTCAATTGAGAACAGAAACTTTGTTCAAAGAGTTGCAGAATTGGAAGCGGGTGCTGGCATTAAAAACACAAATCTTTGGCTCTGTCCATGCTACTTTGTCTGCATCAAGCCTGCGCATCAGCTTTAACTTAAGTCACAGTGATTCAGAGTCTGGTGGAGCCATCCTTCTTTTGGATGGAGCCTGTGTGAGTCCAGTGCCAGGTGGTGACGGTTTAAGGAGAAAATTCACAAGACCTGTTGTAAAAGTTGCACTCTTTGAGGTGCCTGCAGGGCATTTTAATATGCAGAGTTAGTTTATGAACTTCAGAAGAAAGAATTCCCTTCTTTGAATTAAAAAGCAAGGCCATATTTAGGATACTTTGTATATTTTGGAAGCAAACGGGTCAATTTTCTAATTTAAATACTGTGTGTAGAATTCCTGACAGTAAAAGTGTCAAAGATGATATATGTACTGTGCAGAGTTAGCCCTGCTGTTCAGCATTTATGGGCACTTTTGGTCACCTATGTATTTTAATGGCAAAACCAATTCGTCTCATTTTGTCTTTGCATTTTGTGATAGTACTCCTGATGATTTCTTTCTGTAATCACCAGCTGGCAGTCATTTGTGTTACTTGCTTCGACTTAAGTACAGCTGATTGTGTTCAGTTGTTATATAGCGCCCTCTTCTGTTGTAATTATCTCTTTACCTTGTGACTGATTGGTAGTATTTGTTTAGTAAGGACTGTTTGTCCAAACGGGTCATGTTTTCTCTCATTTTCTAGACAGGAAACATTGACCACAATGAGTAACTGTGAATTCAAACAACATCTGGAAGCTATTGAAGGCAGACTGTGTTTCCCATCAAACTAACTCTGCAGTTGGTGCTGTTTGCACCAACGTAAAAACTGCATTCTGTGAGCTTTGCAAACAAAGCCCAGCTCTGTGTATTTCAATGGTTATCTAGTTTTTAACAAATGTTGATTGAAACTAGCCAGCAGGAAAGAGAGGAATGTTGGGTGTGACTTGTGGGAAAAAAGCCTCTGGATATTTTGTACAGTCACATGGAGTCTAGTGTTTGAAAACCGAATCCCAATAACTCTCTGTTGTTTTGAATCAAACATGTTTAAAAAGGATTTCTGCTGTTCTGAAACGTCTTTACGTTTCTGATCATTCCCTTTTGTTTTGATCGTGACTGGTTATCTTTGACTCCATGTCGTCATGCTTGTAATCTTCTGAGATTTAGAGCTTCCTGAGCTGCAGATGTCACGTTTCTTTGTCACCCAATCCGTGTTTTGTAAAGCATTAATCTTCAGACACTGGCAAGGAATTCCTGCCTATAGACTGAACATAACTCTTCTGTGTTATGACAATCGTATTGCATCATGTTCTGAGCATTTGGTCAATGTATTCAACTAACTGAAGCTGCGGAACATAAGATGTTCATGCCCATTAACAGTCGCTTTTGTTGTTGTTGTTTTTTTTTCTATTTTCCCCAAGGAGTTCTCCATCTCAGATTTCAGAAATAACTCCTTCTCCAGCCGGACCCCAACCCCTCCAGGACGCGCCTCACCACAGAGTCCTATTGACCGGGATGCGCCCATGTCCCCCAGACGAAGGTATGCCCTCCTCTTATGTGAACTATGCACTTATGAGGGTTCCCCTTTGTCATACGGCTGCTCCTTGTAGGAGTTGTCCATCTAACCTTCTGCATCCTCCTCGCTCCACAAACTAGCGTCCTGTTCTCCTTCACTACATTACTTACACTACTTTAGCGCCGCCAGATCTGTGTGGCTGCTGCCCACCACTGGGCAATATATCTTATATGTGTTGTCCTATCACAAATTTCCCTTGGAATTAATAAAGTGTATCTATCAATCTATCTACATCCATGAACCTTCTCTTTGGTCTTACTCTGTGCCTCTGAACTTGTAGCTCCAACTTCATCATCCTTTACCAAAATAATCTCTGTCCATCCTCTCAATTTGTCCAAACCATCTCAATCTGATTCCCTGCATTTATCTCCAAAATATCTAACATAAGCTGTTCTTCTGTTGGATTTATTCTTTTTCCTATCCATCCTCATCATTCCCAAAGAGGACCTCAACATCTTCAGCTCTGCTATCCCCAGATCTTCCTCCTGTCTCCTTTTCAGAGCCATTGTCTCTAAGGCCAACAACATGGCTGCTGTCGCCACAGTCTTCTGCTCCTCTTCTTCATTCTTGGTGACACTCTTTTGTCACTCATCACAACTATAACCATCTTCCATCCAATCTAACTTACTTGCACATGCCTCCTCACATTTAACTGTGCATGTCTTCCGTGTTCTGAAAAAATGGTCACCAGGACTTTTATCCCATTCCTCAGGGATCCTTTCACTCTTCTGGATCTTGTTAAACAGTCCAGTCAAGAGTGGGTAAACCTGTGCAGGGCACGCAGTGGTCCACATGAAAAATCAAGGTGATAGACTGCTCGTGTGCCAGTAGAGCAAAAATGTTCATGCACATTTGTTTGAAGGGCATGCTGTAAGCCAACACTTTAGTGAACACTTATTCAAGACAAAAGGGGAAGTAAAAGAGATGATGAAACTCATGCGTGTCGTACAGATTTTTAATTTGTTCAACCCATCAAAGTGTAATTCGTGTGGGCATCCTACGGGCACATGCGTATCACCTGCACATGCTGTGCATGTAGCATGTGCAAATGGATAACAAAGAGCAAGTACCTTACTAACAACCAGGGTGTGGAGTAAGGCCGCCGTACGACAAATCACCCGTACATCACGAGTGCTATCAACTTACATTATCCTTATGTATATTTCACAATACATTTACCACACGTACAACAATGGAACTTCCATTTTCATGACGTCCCTTAAGGTGGTTTCATGACCCTCACCTGCACTCTCCTTAAAGATGCGACAGGACCTGTTTACGACCCTCCACAGGCCGGGATAACCCAAAAACCCACAGCACCCATATGGGTCATCCTCCTCGTACGGGCGCATATGACTAAGACCTTAAACTCTTTCTTACCTCTAAAGGGATTTTTTTTTATCACCAACTACCTTTCCACTCTTACTTATCATTTTTACTGACCTCACAACACCATTCTCTGCTGCCTGAGCACATTTACCACTTTCAGATTATGTTTGCGCAGTACGTAGTCAACTTGTAAGATTATTCTTCTATATGGAAGAGATTTACTGCTTTTAGAGTTTTACAGATGTTTTACAGTGTCATTAAGTATTTCTCACAATAACCAAGCTTTCTATTTTGAACAGGATCAACCTGTACTGAACCAGCACATTGACAAAGACATAGACAAACATTTACTCTTCCCTTTTCTGGAAAAAACGTCTTCACTGCCATTTTCATCATTTCATCAAACTCTTTTATGATCAATCACCTCATCCATCTTTCTTCAGAATCTGTCTTCCTCCACTAGCTTACATCCTGAGAGACAACATTAAACATCACACATTCAACTTCCAGTTGGCAGAATTTACCAGCACACTATAGTAATGGATTGCGCCCCCTTGTGGTTGCATGAACACAGTAATGCAGTGTATGTATTCATTTATTAATGTGTTAATGAAAAAGTGTATCCCAAATGTTTTTACACCCTTGATTTATAGTCATATATAAAAAAAACTGTAACGCTGTTGTGGGGCAGCTGATCTTGTCTTGGGGGGATTTTTAAACATACACGGGGTCTATAAGGGCAAAGTCATTTTCATCTTTTAACGCTGCAGTGTCACGTTCCTCGCCTCGCCCTCTCCCAGGTGCTTTTGCTTTGATTCAGCTGCTTTCTCAGCACGCAGGTGCTGCCCCCTCAGCTAAGTTGGAATGCATTCAGTCTCAACAAAAATGAACGTTTTCCTTTTTCTCCTTCTCATAAGACTTTGTGCTGGTGTCTATTTTCACAGTCAGGAATGGTTGACTTTGGCCCCCGTCTCTCCATGAGTAACCGCAGCCTGCAGGGTTACGTGTCAGCAGCTACAATCCAAAAGTCCTGTATTCCTCAAAAAAGAATAATTACTTCTCCCCCCTGATAGATTCCCAGTGTGTAGCCCCCAGCTTGTTCACTAACCCACTCACTGCTTTTTTCCAACCAATCACAGGTTAAGTGACACCCATTTCCCCTCCCATTTTGCTGCGTGACCAATGAGTGTGAGCCCAGGGGCACACCTTTCACTCCAGCGCTTGTTTTTCTGTCTGGTCTGGCTTAGATAGAGATGCATGTTCTGCTTTTGTGCATGTGCTGATGTTAGTTATGTGTTTTCTTGAGTGAGGCTCTGAAACAGGACATTTTCTGGAGCTTTACTGCCTTTGCTTTGTTCCGTTTTCTGCTTTTGAGGTGAGTTCTGTCATTGGGAGCTTTCACTTCTAATTCCTGCTATACTTTTTAACTGCTATTTCACAGGTTTTAAAATGTGTTTGAGATTAAGCTTAGTTTTTATGTTTTGACCAAATGTAGGTTGAGTTCATGGTTTAAGCAGATTAAGCAGCTTTAAATTAGAAGCTAACGGCACATTTATGGTTCATCTAGATGGATGTAAGCTTATGCAACTTTCATTGATCAACCCTGACAGCTTCGATTGTATATATTTTATGACAGAATCTGGGGGTACAGATCATCCTCCTTATGTTATTGCTGTGTCCGACCTGCATTTTTCATTCATTTAGTTAAAAATTTAAAGCTAAAAAGGGGCAACAGAGTTTCTCGGAGTGGAACTGAGAATGTGTAAAAAGTGGAGGTTCAAAAGTTTGAAAAGTCTGTTTTCAATTTGAAGCATGCTTGCCGACATGGAGTGAAAGGCCTTTGGCAGCAGTTTTTTTCTCATACTTTTTGTCTTTCATATCCTAATAGTGGAGAACAAAGGTTCACAACTTAAATACAGTGCAGAGAAACACACAACCAGACATAAATAACAATTTTGAAACAGTTGTTTTGGGTGGTCTGTCAAAAATAAAGGACTCCAAAGCTGCTAAGTTTGGAAGAAAGGCTGTTATCCCAAGTTTAGGGCACATGTAATCAAGTGGCATTTCTGCTTTTGGTGGTTTGTACTAATGACTCACATATCTGTCACCTAACATCAGTTTAACTCCAGTTTCTAAACGAATTCAGAATTCTGGAATGAACCAACATATCTATCATACATGCAGTTGTATGTAAAGTCACTTTCTAAGTTTCGAATGAAGATGATTTAAAACAACTTGCTGTCATCTCTATATAAACCATCATACTTATTGTTCTTGTATCTGATCTCTTATGCAGTGATGCAGAACAAATGTTTCACTTATCAGAAACAACAAGCAGCATAAAATAAAAATCTTCACAATCGCCATACTATTGAACCCAAAATAGGATTTTTGGTATTTCACTCTGATTTGTCTTTGGCAGATGCTAAGCTACTTTTGGTATTGGTGTTGAGTCAGATGTGTACTGAAACTGGTTGAGTTCTGTTGACTAATTTCCATTGACAATTTAACAACTTGTGTGACCTCACAGCAAACCTTGTTGGACAGGTATGTACTTGGCTAACCGGTTCACTGTAACAGCAAATACTCACTGTTCCCTTTAGGTGAATACACAAACATGGTATCATATCTTTGTTAGTCTTTTTTTTAATTTTATTTCCATCTTGTATGTTAAATGCTTAATACTACGTAGTTTTTTCAGGGTGATTTATGAAGCAGTTAATTACATTGTTTTGCACAAACATGTTTTTTTTTTCTCTGTTACATTATGTACTAACATTGAATACGTTGTCCTGACTTCTTTCTGCAGCAGCTCCAGTTCTGACTTCGCAATGCAGAGATTCGACAGGGACTCGGAGGTCTACAAGATGATTCAGGAGAACAAGGAGTCCCGCACGGCTCCTCGACAGTCCAACACCTTCAAAATGCTGCAAGAGGTCCTGGAAGCTGACGAAAAAGGTCAGAGAGTTTCGGCTTTACAGACAGTATCCATCCATCCATTTCCAGAACCTGCTGTTAGGCCAACAGGTCATGAGTAAAGTCATGCTTTACTTTTGTAATCAAAAGTAAATGGCGTTTACTTGTAAAGCACTTGTCTACCTTCCTTGAAGGCCCAAAGCGCTTTACAGTCACAGTCCCACTCACCCAATCACACATATATTTACACACTGATGGGGTTCAGTGTCCTACAGATTAATAGTTATGCCTAAATTACATCATTTTAAGCTGTGATGTGACAGAAAGAAAGTGTTACATTTAAGTTTCCAACGTACATTAAACATGTATCAGAGTATTTGTAGGTCTTAGAGAAGGAATGTGAGGAGAATAGGGACACGCATGCTGTTTGTACCTCTATGTATTCTATTGGTTTGTAGTGAAACTTTTTTTCCATGACCCAGTGCCCTCTTTTCAGGATGTACTTGCATTCCATGTCAAATACCAACATAATTTGCATTCTTGCTTGCACCAATTTGTTTAGGCTTTTCTATTGGGTGTGTTTTAGGTTTTAAGTCATTTTTTTCTGTATTGTCATCCTCTCTACTTGATTAAAAAAAAATCATAGTTAGAAAATCCCTGTTCTCATTTCATGAAAAGTGTCTACTTTTTTATCCATTTTCCCTGTTTGAAAAAAGAACTTTCATATTCATTCTAGTAATTGTTCTCCACATTTTTTACAGATTCTGAGCTTGTAGTTACTGGCTTGGGAACAAGCAAGCTGCCCTCACAAAAGGAGTAAAAATGAATTACACTTTTGTGTGTGTGTTTGTCTTCAGAAGCAGCTCTGCGGTTTCCAGGAAAGCTTTCACCCAACCCACCAAAACCAGGTTCATCAGTGGGAGGAGTCAGCAAATATCACATCTGTGAAAAGTGTGGCAGCAGCATCGTGTAAGTCTGCAGACGCCTGCATGTCAGTCCTAAAGATCCAATTCATTTTCAGGTGTGAAATCATGACCGGATAATCTCTGATTGGTGGCTGACCCATTGGGTTGGCCTCGGTGAAAAGAAAGCTGAAAGTGGAACAGGCTCATTGATTGAAGTTAGCTCCACCCATTCCAAAACAGCGATTGGGCAGAATGTAATCAATTTTAAAGCCGTATTGGTTCCACTCACCTGCCAATCAAGACAATACACCCACAGATCTAAATAAAATCTAGAAATAAACTATTTTCAGTTTCATTGTTCTTGACAACTGCTTGGAAGAACCCATGATGCTGATTGTTGGGGCAAGGTCAGAAGACTCAGATTATTTAAAATCTTTGAGATTGAAATCAACTGGTCTTTGCAAACGATGTGAACAATCCATGACACTGTCAGGTCTCAGCTTTTCCAAAAGGGGATGTGTATACTATGAATTCTGCAAGGTGCCCAAAGTTTTTGCACACGCCATTATTTAGTTTAAAAGGGTAAATGATGGAAAATAAAGCCTTTTTTTTTTTTTTTTTTACATATTAAAAGAATGTCTCTTCTGTAAACAAATGCATTTGGGAGATGTTTTCTTTGGGTTCTTTATGCACAATAATACAACATTTTACCTGAGGTGCCCAAACTTCAAATCCCTACTGTAGGCTTTTAAACATGTATAGGTTGACCATAGTTGGTCTGCTAGTTTTAAGCTAGTTAGTTGTTAAAAATGTTTTACTTCTTTTTTTTGTGAGAAAACTGTTTGACATTAATCTTGTGTGTTTGTGCTCATTTGTCCACAGAAACCAGGTGGTGCGCATCACAGACGGTCACTACCGCCACCCTGAGTGCTACACGTGCACAGATTGTGGCCTTAATCTTAAAATGAGAGGCCACTTTTGGGTTGCAGATGTGATGTATTGCGAGAAGCACGCCAAAGAACGCTACCAGGGTCCTGGGAGCTCCCCTTAAGCAGCAAACCAACATCACGTAACAAGCCTGCCACTCCACATCTGCCCTGCTGTGGATGGACGAGGAATGCCGTTTTTCTGCCTGAAACCTTATCCTCCTCTTACTCAGTTATTGACTTTGGATGTTGCATGGGGTTTGACAATAGAGTAATGATTTTTTTATCACATTTAACCATATTTTGCAATATTGTGACATAACTTCTTGCTTTATTTGTAAATGTATGTTATTTGTGGATTTTTGCTTCAAATGACTCAGATTTTATGGACTTCAATGGGTTAATTATCTCTTAATAATTCACAGCTTTGACTAAAATCAATCATCCCACTGTAATAGGGTCATGTTTGGCTGAAGGATCGGTGAAGAAAACTCGTCAAAAGCCGACTCTGAAAGTGACGATCGCAAATTAAATGTAATGCAGACACAAAAAGATCAAATTCTGTCCTACTCTGCTGCATACTGAACATAGACAGGTGTGTGTGGGTGTGTGTGGATGCATGCTTTTACATGCAGGATTGTGGTGCTTTGGGTATATTTTCCTTTAGTTGTGAGCATAAGTACATCAGAGAAAGGAAAATAACATGAATTTAATGCTTGAGTTCATTAGAGTTGCAATGATTAAACCAAAACGCTAATGTTTGCATTTCCTTTTAAACTAAATTAGAGTAAATGTTTGTGCATATTCTGTTCTGTTCAGGGTCAGGCAGAGGCCTCGGTGTGTCTCAACTGACAAAACATGAGAGGCAGGGTTCACCATGGACAGAATGCTGGGTGAACAATCGCACAACTAAGTAAATGTGTTCCCAGTCAAGCTGCAGAATATTTTTGCTAAAATCCTTCTGAACTGTGAGAAGAGCCCTAATTGCATGGAGACAACCCGCCCAAGCCTGAGGAGAACTTTCAAAGTCTGTACACAAACTATCTTGGTGTTAAGCAATGCAGCAGCAGTGCAGCCAAGCATTCTACAGGTGATAGACAGAGAGGGGGATTTCAGACTAGTTTAGATGTAATCTTTGAGGGACCGGAGATTCATTTATTATAAAAAATATTTTTGTAATGGGTATTTTTTCCATGCTGTAAAACAGAAAAATAAATGAAATATGGACAGGAATGAATTTATTGAAAAAAATTGATTACCCAAACAACAGTACTCAGAGATACACTCCAATTTTTCATGTTGCACTTAATAAACAGCACATCCTGAAGCTTTTAGTTCTCATTATTGTGTTGGAAAACTTATGAGAGTTCTTTTTTTTTTGACAGCTCATGCTTTATGTTTACTATTTACATCAATCTAAATTATTTTTGAAAGAGACTGAATTCACTGAATTTTTTCTGATTGTTACAGATCAGAATGTGTTTTGACTCATTCATTCACTTCAAATGTCAATTAATACACAGGCATGTTTTTTTTAATTACTGAATTATTAAAAATATTAGTAAAATTCGTAGAGGTAAACAATTCGAGTTAAATTGGCACTTGAAACAAAAAACATTTTAATTCGTTTTTAGTAGAAAAAAAATTGTAGTTCACACTTTTTACCAGAAGATGGCGACATTTTTACAAGAACATTTGTTAGAAGACAGCATTACTGTTTTTCTTTCTCTAATGAAATGTCAGAAGCGAGTTAAAAAAAAAAAAAGATTTGGAGGGTAAAGAAAAAAATCTGGATGTTTTAAAAATATAAGGATTTTTTTAAAGTTAACAAGTGACTGTTCAGACAGGGAATAACAATAATTAAGTTTCTAAGGAGGAATGATGTTCTTTTTTTATTTTGCTATAGAGTCCAAAGAGACCAATTAAAGTCTGTGAATATGTTTGTATCTACGGTGCAAAAAATAGGATACAGAACATCCTAGAATATCTTGCACAAAAGCCAAGTCTTTCATGTATTCGATGCCTGCAGTCTTAGAGTATATAAAGCTCTTAATGCTTTTCATAAACACATTTTAACGTATTTGAGCACCCAGGAATAGACACACAAGAAGAAGTTATTTGTGGTCTGATAAGTTCACATTTCATTATAATGTTGAGAAAAGCAGACAATACACACAGACAAACTTTCAAACATTTAATTTAGAAAAGGATTCAAACATCAAGCTGCTGATAATTTCACTGCAGTAAAATATTCTCTAAAAAGAATCTGTTAAAAAGAGAGCATCTAAAATATAATGTAGAAGTAAAATATTTTTTAAAAGTGAAGCAGTTAATTTACTGTAACTTATTGGCTCATTACATCACAACCAACCAGATTCCCTCATTAAACCTGATGAACATGTCATGTTAATTGTATGAGAACAGTTCACTGAGGTTTCTGACATTTGCTCATTAACGCCTCTGGACTTTCAAATCCTAGTTGTTTGTTTATTTATTTAAGCTCTTTTAGTTTGTGTCCTGTTGCATGATGTCGCTCTAAGCAATCTCCAGCTGTCAGACAGGTGACCGCTGATCAATGAATGAACAATGAACATGATTGTGGACTGCTGACAATGAAAACGCCTTTTTGGATTGTCAGGAGCTCAGTTGTAAGTGATTTCACCACTAGATGTCATGAGCTGCACAGCAAAACCTGAGGACTTCCAGGCTTGAAGCTTTCTTTAGTTTATTCACTCATTATAAGACAAACCTTATGTTTGGTCTCATATTAGCACTGACCTAAAATATTTGGATCAATTTTCTCCCAAGACCTTTTATTTAAGTTAAATCCTGTTCCATTATTTTCTTTGGAGGTAAATATTAACCGCAACATACCTTCTTTTGTTATTTCTTTTTTGAGTTAAAACTGTATTTGAATCGTTGTAAAAGGCAGGAAATCTATACTTTTTTCTGCCTGGAAGCACGAGTACACCCTTTTCGTCCTTTCCCCATGTTTTTCCTCCCTTTCCGCTCCTCACCTGGAATGGGGTCCAGATGTGGGACAGGGAAAGGAGAGATTGCTTGCTAAGCTATAAGATGTGAGGGCGCCGAGGAGAGAAACTGTTGGAACGACATAAAAGTTTGTCTGGATGCCATTAAGTACAATTTGATGTAATGTGCAGTTTGAGACGTGACATCTAAAATGGAAACTGTGCTCACCAGATGAGAGAGATTTTGGCCTTGTGGGGTTGGAGGGGGTGTTGTACTTGAAGCCTTATTTAACAGCTTGGATAAACAGCCCTCTGTTTCACTGCTGAGCAGGCGCCCATAGCCCTGCTTGTGCTTTCTTTCAAATGGTCATGCAGGGTCTCTTAGACCGCTCTAGTGTACAGTATCAAATACAGGAATAACAAACCGGGGGGCTGCTGTGAGGGTCACAGCACAGTGAGCTATTATATTGCCAGGCTGCTTGCATGACTGAAGGACCTGCAGTTCTGGATTTGTCAGTGAATACGTGTCAAAGCCAATTGCACAAATTCCCATTTCAAAAGCTTCAATGCTTCATGTGCTGAAATATTCTCCAGATATGGAAATAAAGTCTCCTTTCTCTTGTGCTCACACAGATTATATCAACATTTATGTGGTTTCTTACTATATTTTGGGGAACTTTTTCTACAGGCAGGATGAAAGTGAACCAAAGGAAGCATATTTATCAGGGGGGGATTGAGGATGAATAGATTTTTTTTCCCAAAGACAAGATTTAAGTGCTGGAATATTGTTTTTCTCTCTGAGCAGGTCACAGCATTTGATTGTGCAAGCACATTTAGAAGATCTGTGCGGCCATATTTCATCTGTATATAAACACATGGTATGCAAAAGGAAAACACTTGGTCGACTTTGATTTGACAATGTTTACTTTGTTTGACTCGTTAAAAACTGGCTTGCTGTCCACTCCAAGTGAAGTGTAACACTGAGCCCCAAGGAGCCCTAATACATCACATCTCCTATCATAGTTTTCACCCACAACATGCCAGCTCCATCAGCGATCAAATTCCTCCGTACAACAAAAGTCTTTCTGCAATAACAATATAGAATTGACTAAACTGGGGGCTATCTATAGAAGTGTGTTTGCTTCCTCTCTTTCCCGCTGATTGAATGAAGCTGTTTGATCTGTTCAGCTAAACAATACACAAGGGGGTTTTAAGTATTCATTCATAAGTTAAGTTAGATCTCCCAGTCCAGACACTCACTGTTCCTCCAGTTCAAACTGATGTACCAACTTTGGGATGCATTTCTTATATATGCATATTTTATTTATCTATAGGCTATATATAATGATTATTGTTTTATGCAATATTGCAATAAATAAAACAAGTTTTTAGTTTGTGTTAGAGTTTTTTTAAAGAAAAGAATATGTGATCCATCAAACCCTGGTGGATTGATTTACTCCTGTTGATCCGGCCGCGCTAGGACCGTGGGGAGCAGAGCGCAGGCGCAGACGTTCCTGGGCGCACTTGGGGTCGCGAGTGAGTTTGAGCGTGACAGAGACAAGCGGGCAAAACCGCTTGATTTTTGAGAACTCCTTCACACAGGAGCTGCTGGAGATCAAGTCACTTCTAGCACTTTTTAAAAAAAACTAATTCTGACACAGAAGTTGAAGCTTTACCTCTGAGGTGGACCCGGATCTGAGAAAAGACTTAAGGAAAAGTTTGTAGGAACAGCGAAACAACTGGGGTAAAAAAAGGAGAAAGAAATCACTTTGATCTATTATTTTCTTTGTTATTAATAATATCCATCTCTTTATGTGAGCGGTTTTGTGAATCTTATGAGTGGAACTTCTCAGTCTTGATACCCCAGAAGGACTTTGAGCAGCGATGGACACTCCCCAAAGTCTCCAAAGAAATGTACATTTATTAATATAGAGAATGATTTTATCCTTCTACAAAAACAGCGGGGTTGTTGCCGTTTTGTGAACATTGAATGAGCATTGATTCCTTGAAGTTTTTCCATTTTATTCCAAAGCGCGCAGCCGCTGCTGTGACATAACGGGACCTCTGGAAATTACGCGGAGCTGACTCTTTTTTTTTTTTTTTTTGTTCCTCTGGCATGATTGGCGCGCACTGTTGAGCAGACAAACGTATTTATTCCTCCAAAGGCCCGTGATACTTGTTCTCCGTGCTCCCTCTGAGTGTCTGGGTGAAGATATGGGATGACTGGAGGCGGAGGTGCAGCTGAGGTGAAACCCAGGCGGCGTGGGACAATGGTTGCGCCCGGCGTTGGCATCCTGCTGTTGCCGGGGCGTCTGGTACTGATGCTGCTCCTGTTGTCTGCCTCCGAGCCCAGCCAAATCTGCAACAGCGGCTGCAGCTGCAAGGATGAGAAAACCAAGCCGCACAGCGTCCAGAATGAGGGCAAAAAGGTCAACTGCAGCAAGGAGGAGCTGCTTGAACTTCCGGATGCTAGTTTGCTCCCCAACAACACTGTCAGTCTGTAAGTTGTAACTTCATTCATCATGTTTTCTTCTTAAAGGTGTCACTTAAACCTGGAGATTTTGTTGTTACATAACTCAGAGGGAATTTTGAATCCGGTAGTTCGCACAGAAAGTTTCAGAAATACCAGATGCCCTCATCCAGATGTTCTGAGTTTTAACTGTTCTGACGACCTGCTGTAGTAATATACCTTGTTAGGTCAGAAGTTGACATCTTGAACTACTCTAGCTCTACAGTTCAAACCTGATCTCTGCAAAGCATTAGGAAGACGGGACCCTCAACAAGACCTGCTTTCCTGACACAACCCTGTCACCTCAAATCTGACTCACTTTTGTGGCCTGTCCTGCATGGAAGAGTTGGCCCTAAATGCTGGAATGATCATGTATGGCCTTTGAGTCACATTTTTGATACACCCTTATGGTAGTGAATGTGCTACGTTTAATATTTTTAAGGACCTATCTGAAATGTTTGTATGGAGCAAAGTCCTTAGTCATGAACTGAAAACAACAGTCATGGCAGATGCTGGTCCATATGTGGAGAAGTTTGACGCTGCTCCCTCCCACAGTATGTTAGTGCTTTCGGACAGACGGGGAGAAATTTGAGCTGTACACGGGCACAGTGGAAAAAGAAAAAAGAAAAACCTGGAAAACCATGTTTAAGTGTCTCGTTGCAACTGGCACATGAGCTCAAGTAGAAGGGATTTATACCCCAGGAGAGCTGAAAGCAGCCAGCCAGCAGGCCATTTATAGGTCCCTGTTAATAAAAGTGGGATAAACATCTGGGGAGCACATTTGCTGAAAAGTGGAGGGAAAAAATGGCTAGGGTGGCAGTGGTTGAGGTGATTGAAGATAATCTTCTATTCCTGCACATACTAATTTTGGTTAAGTTGTTTTTGTGCAGATGTTTGGCATTCTGTACAACCTTTACGAGGTGCAGACAATTCCACTCGCCATTTTCCCTACCTACCCCAACAGCTCTGGGGTTTGGAAAGTTTGTTTTCATGATGCTTCATCGAGTTCTCCGCGCGCCGGTTCCCAGCCTTGCTCATGACATTAGCTCCAGATGTGGAATGTGGGAAGTTGTGTTGATATTTGTGTTATTCCTGACATTCTTCAGGCCACTCAGAGCCTGCAGACAGTGCTCTAGGTGCAGCGGCAGGAACCTTCCCCGTGCACGGACGGAGACCTCTTCTACTGGAGGAATGTTCTTCTCAATGCTGAGCCGGCGAAGGCTGGAGGACATCAGGTCCAAAGCTTCTAGGGCCGGCTGCTCCTTGTAATGTGCAACAGCTGGCCCCTGTGAACATTCCAGCTGAGGCCTCTTAGCCTCATGGGAAATCCCAATGGGGATTTGTTTATTAAAATTATTAGTTCATTGTTTGTTGCTTCTGCCAGCCATTAAGCAGCACCTCATTCCCCCTTTACTATCACCTCTACCTTTGGCTTGTCAGGGCCTTGTGCGCTTTTTATTAACACTCGTTAAGCTCCTTACTAGTTTACTAGTATGTTTTTCCACAAGTTCCAGCTCTCTGCCCCACTTTCCTCTTTTTTTTTATCTCCAACTCCCCTTTTCTCTCCCCTATCATGAGTTCATCCACACACAGTAACTCTCAACCTAAATATTTAGCCGTCTCGGTAGGAAACTGCCATGTCTAAACTCCTTCCAGATGTGAGCCTGCACAGGCTTGTGCTTAGGCCTAATTATGCACAGTTGCAAAGGAGCCTGTGGAAGAGGAACGGAAAGGTAGATAGACGGATAAGAGTGGGAGAAGGAGTAGAAATGGTTGGGGGCTAATATAGGACTTAATAAAAGAGTTGATAGTAAGAAAGTTCTGGGTAGAAGAAGGGGAGAGGTAACCAAGAGTGGTTTGAAGAATGACGGACGAGCAGAAAGGAAAGGAGAGGGGAGAAGCTTGGCAGGCGGTTCAGAGGGATGTGCCCCCGGAGACTGAAACTCCTCTGCCCCTGTCTGACAGAGCTTCAACACTGGGGCAGGAGGGAGGAGGACAAGGGAAGGCTTTTTTTCTGTGCTGCAACGCAACTTTCCTCAAAGAGAACTGCTGTTGTAGTCCCTTAAAGATTAAAAAACATTTGTCTGAGTTCTAAAAAGAAAAGGAAACCTTGCAGATGAAGGCATGTTAAGGCTATTTCCCAGAATACAAGTGAAGCTGCGCAGTAGCAGCTGTGTCTGTCTGAATGTTTTAATGGGTAACAGGCAAATGTAGAGAATTACAGTGGCAGTGAATCTGTGAACTTGCTTGTGCTTCATAGTTTGTGGTTGTTTTTTTTTTAACCAAAGTGAAAACGGTCCTCTTCCTTTGGTATAGTCTGTTGTCATCGTCGTCAGTGAACTTATGACTTTGGCTTCAGTGGGTGCCAGTCTAAATGAGTGGGCACAGATGCTCAGGGTGGGGGGTCAGCTTGCCCTGCCTTAACATATATGCCTGTTGCTACAAGACAGCTGCAGTAGATTCCTAAATTAATGCTACTGTGGTCAAAGGTTTAGGTTAAAAATATTCCAGGACATAAACTTTCTTTTTTTTTCTTTTTTGAAAGCTTTGGAAAGTTCAGGAATGCACGTGCATCATGAAGTGAAGTGGTTGTTCTTGAACAATGGCAGTCTTTCCTCATGACTTTGGGGTAGATAAGAGGCCACAGACAACTGTTTTAGTTAAAAGCCAGGAAACAGGTTATCAGGCCTGTCATTTTGTAAAGCTGGTATCTTCCTGTAACCCTACTGAGATGTGCAATAATTATCCAATTTTCTAATTGTCTTCTTTCAGAGTAAGTTCACAAATTGCTAAGTTTATATCCAACCTTAAAAAAAACCCTCAAACATAAATGTGTTTTGTAAATAACTGAGTGGTTCATCATCTACCCTTTTTTGGAGTGACTTCAGTATCAGCAAGGATCACCTGAAATTGACATTTAATCTTTTTGTTCCTGTTCTAACAAAGAAACAAACATCCATGCATGTCCACCTTTACTCCTTTGGTCAGTATAACTCACTAAACACCTTAATTCCACACTGTTCATCATAGAAACAAGAACCAGAAACACCCACATTTTCAAATGTTCAATTCACAAAAAGGATGTGTCAAGCTACGAACACACAGAGCATATGATGCACATTCAAGAACACGTGCTTATACATGCGCCTTTTTTCCTACTGCTTACTAGTGCTTGTCCACCAACTACAGTTGGAAGAGGCTTGGTGTGAAATGTCGAATAAGTGCAAATCTCGCAAATCTTTTTCTTTCACAGCCTGATTCCACTATATGAAAGACTTGGGCTCAATCAGAATTGCTTCCCGACCCCTACGGTTTCTCCCTATCCTTACTTTTAAAATAGTGTTTCCAAATTCAAATATTACTACCGCTTCATGATGTCATCAATTGTTGCAAGTCATATAGGTTAGCGCGTAGCTAGCGCTTGGAAAATACAAACAAAAATAAATAACATTGGTTTTATGACTTCAGAAAGTCCAAGATCACTATCAAATATGAGTCCCTCATTGGTCAAAGTTCAACTTGGTTAATCTTCCAGCATACGTTCAATGGTACATAGAGCCTAAAAATCGTCGTTAAAAACTTGATGCATGAATGTGAGAGAGGCAGAAGCCTGAAATGCGTGTTTACACGTTTACATCGACTTTTGTAGAGGTTGTAGCGACGTGTGAACGCCAGAGTTTTGAACCCTGAAGCCCGAAACGTGGGTTTATGGGCGTTGAGACTTTTTTAATAAAAGTGGCCACTGCCTTGGTCAGTGGGAATCTAGCTTCACAAATTGAATTTTAACAAAACCAAACTGGATGAAAAAAGTAAACTGCAAATGTTTGCATGTATTTATTAGATATGATGACTAGATAACAAAGAATTATATTATAATTACACGAGACAAATCAATTTAGTACCTTTCACATTATGTTTCACTGTTCTTAGGACATTGTTAAGGAGATTACTTTGATGTGTTGGGTATGAGTTTGGAGGTCAATGAAGACAGTTGCTCATCACCTTGTACCTTGTAGCTACGCTGCTTCTGCTCATGCTAATATTTTACGTTATGCAATGTTTGGACAATACCAGTAATTAATCAGCTTCAACCACTTTCTTATGCTATAAACCTTACTGTTTGACTGCACCTGGGTTGTCTGATCATTCCAGATTAAAAAAACTAAGTCTTAGATTATTTTGTAGTGGAGCTACATTTTCTGTCATTGTGCATTAAAAGAAAATTCCTCTTATTGAAGTTTTAAGCTTCTGCTCCACAAATGTGTAACTTGACCCTGAAATCTAAAATCCAGCTGAACACGTGAGAAAATTCTGACTTGATTTTTTTTTTTACCCCACTAAATCAAAGACACCAAACAGTTCAGCAATTTAAAAAGTAGCTTTAAATCAAAGGAGACAGCTCTGTTTATTAATCCCACTCTTGTTCGACTGTTTCTGAAGGCTCTTGGCTCTGTTGACCAACATGTAGTCTGTCATCCATTATTGCATCTGATGACTCCTCTGAATCAATGCCGTCCTCTCGCTCCTGGACTACATGCGTTCTAACCGCCCGGCCCTTGTGTCAAGTTCTGAAGTGACTATTTGCTGAGGCAGGACGTTTTCGACAAAAAGTCCCAAACTATCATCTTATCCAGAGGGGAGAGTCCCAGCTGGAAGTAGAATGCTGGACTCGGGGCATTCCAGCAGCGATATGGTTTATTTATGTGTGGAAAGGTGTTGAGAGAAGGGGGGAGCTGTCTCTCCTCCTCACATGTTAGGTGGGGCATTGGTCAGCAATAAATCAAAAAAGCAAACAAAGGCCTGACACTGGATACGTGGAGCTTTGGACTGTAGTGCAGCACCTGCCAGTCCCCCTCAAGCTCTGGACTTCTCTGTGCCCCTGAAGGTCAAGGTGGCAGGACCTTCCCAGGACAACTGCACATGCTCACTGAACTGCACTGCAGCCTGTTTCGATCACGAGCTTCTTTCACATATCACCTTGTTTTGATTGCTGATTAAAAGCATGCAATATTTCAGTCTCTGGCAAAAGCAGTGCCGTATTTTCATAGTAATCTCATACTCCCAAGTGGCTTTTCATATTATTTTAGTTTTTCCTTTCTTTCTGCTCTCTTCTTATCTTACTCCAAAAATGCCTGACTCTGGCTTTTCTTTGCCAGCGCTAACTTCCCTCTCCCTGTGTCTGACCGCAGCGGCCCCCAAAGTTCCTGTTCTGGGTCGCCAGCACATGGACACAGATGGAGATAATGTGTGTCTGTAGCGGGAATGCCTGTGGCTTTATACGAGTGTGTGTTTCTGATATGCTGCTTCTTACAAAAATAATCCTCAACAGCAGTTCATTCACAGTATTTTAAGAGCTCACGGATATGAGATGCTTAGATGAACATTTCAGATAGTTATCCACAGAGAACTGTGCGGGAATCTGTCAGAAACGGTAGTTTAATTTTAAAAAATCAAAGGAAACTAGTTTGACAAATCTTATCAGCATATTTGGAACAGAGATGATTTCATTAGGTTTTTGTGATCTCTTTACATAAATCTAAATTGCGCAGCTGATACAGCTCAGGTTTTCTCGCACATGTCGATAGTATCACTTAAATATATTGGCAATTTGTAGAAAAAGCAGCCTTTCGTGACCAAATGGTAAAATGACAGCCATTCTCAGGACATTTGCAAAATATTGCTAGACTTTAATAAACTCTTATTTTGTAGATGCAACATTATTTGACAAACCCAGTATCTTGACAACTTGAAAAATTACTTCTGCTAAAATGTTCTTGCAATAATTACTGAAAAATATAAAGCCGTCATGAAACAAACTATGTGGATAGCATTGTGCTTGTGCAAGCTAACCCCCATATGTTGCAGCAGTTACTTATTTTACAGTTCTGTCCAGCTAACTTGGTGAATCAAAAAACATGTGGGAAGAATTTGATGGAAACTGTTTAGAAACTAGAATCCAGTTCTTGGAGGTGATTGCAGGAACCATCCATCTGCTATGGTCTGTTGTAGCTTAGGTTCAATCAACCAGACTGATGTGATGGATCATTTCATATCTTGCTATTGCCATTCAGGAGAATCATGTCAGCGTTTTAGACGCAGGATTCTGACTTTGCTCAAGGTCCATTGTACGTTTAAAAGTGACTTTGCCTCCAACCTGCAAAAACCAGGTCCAAGAACATTAAAAGTCCTTTCTCCCCAGAGGATTTGGGTGAATGTCATCTGTACAATAAAACAGTGGATCCAGAATACAAAGAAATGATAAACAACAACAACAACAAAACATCACCTGAAAATATCAATTTGACAACATTTCTGAAACATTATTCTCTCTGATTTTACAAATACCTACCCCCTAGCTAAAATATTCAAAAGTATTATATTTCGGTTTCATTGATTTCTAAAGTATTGATTTTCAATTGGTATATATGTGATCTTTTATATTAATCTTATTCAAATGTTGGAGAAATTGATCAAATGATAAAAACATGTATATTAGGTTAGATTCTTTACAATATATAATTTCTTACTAACTCAAAGTAAACTTCCTGACTTGTTTTGTATAAAAAAGATCATTTTAAACAAAGGATTTATGAGAGATGCTGATATTTGCATACACAATGTGAGCTTAACTCTCAGACCATTGATTTTCCAGAAAACTAGCCTTTTTTCCTGCAAATTAAAAACAAAGTTATCTGAAAGTCCTATTATTCTCCTTCCTAAATAAGGTTTCTTTCAAATTAAATGATGTCTCATAGTGTCAGAGTGTTTTGTTCAAAGTTATGCTGGCAAATAGGTTTGTAAGCAGAATCAATATGAGTTTATGTGGATTTTTTTCCTTTGTAGTTTAATAAAAAATAAAAAACTGGTGCATTGTTGTGTGTCACATGACATTTACACTGTTAACACTGTCATTCCCACCAATGTTAATCAATTTTAATCTCACAGTCCGGTCAACAACAAGCTAGCTCTGTGTTGGTCTAAAATTCTTAATTTTCTGTATTGTGTATTGGTTCTGAATGCTTAATGTTTCTTGTCATACATTTGACATGAATGTGGCACAAACCCACTGTGGAAATGACATCCAAACCACTTCACATGGGAAAGACACCACAACAAGACATCAATTGAAGTCCAGAAAAGCTGCATGGGGTCAGTTAAAAGCTGATGAAACTAAAGGAAACCACGCAGGATCAGAACTGAGAGTTAGAAATGACAATTTTCTGCTTTATTGTCAAAGAGGCCAATAATGAAACAAAGCGTTTTAACATTTGCTGATATGTGGATGTACTTTTAGAAATACATTCAAAAGATGCTGTGCACTGTGGTCCTTCAATTTAATGTAGAGCTTTGCGTTGCCCTTTCCCCTTTAGTAACTGTCATTAATCAAAACCACTGCTCCTTCCTTTACTCTAAAATCCAACTAAATCTAATAATCTATTGTTTGCTGTGTTTTTCTGCTCAGCATTAGTTAAATTAAAATTGAACAAAGCAAAGGATTGAGTCCTTGCTTGACATTTTGTAAATGCTCTGAACTTCTGTTAGTTCAGAGAGGTTGTCTGGCAAAAAACAATCTTCCAATAAAAACCTCAAAAAAAAACAAAACTTTTGGAATGGTTTTAAACACTGTAACTTTAGGGTAACGAAAGAAATACCAAAGAATAAAAATTTGAAACCAATGCTGAGTAAATGTGTGCGTGTCTGTCAGATACTCCTGCTTTGAAGATGCTGAGAGTATATCTAGGACGGCATGATTTTAGCCAGTTGGTTTTAAAAGCAGTCCGATTTCCCAGCTGTCTTTGCTCAGGAGCAGAAAACAGAGGCCACTTATGAGATAGAACAATGAGACAATGTTAGCCAGGCATAAACCGCATTCCACTCACTGTCTCAAACAGCTAAGTTCACAAAATTGCCTCATTAAAAGTGTAAAAACGCTTTAGACTGTGATCAAACTGACCATTGTGTTTTTGGGTTGTGGCCATAAATGTTACAACTTGGTTAGTTTTGTCAGGTCTTTGACTTTAAATGCGTTTTTTTGTAGCACTGCACTAAAACTGTTGTGTTTGAGCTTGTACTCCCTCTTTAATATTTAC
Source organism: Oryzias celebensis (assembly GCA_014656515.1). Lineage (NCBI taxonomy): Eukaryota > Metazoa > Chordata > Actinopteri > Beloniformes > Adrianichthyidae > Oryzias > Oryzias celebensis. Next base: position 15,998,198 of record BNCR01000009.1, read on the forward strand.
AGCGACTGCTTGTTTACGTCTGTAAAGTTCACTGGTTGCCGAAGAGTACTAAATTGTGTGCAGAAACGCACTTCGTGGATAGTTATTGTCTATCAAATATCTATAAAATGATTTAAACAGACTTATTCAGAGTGAGGTAAATGTCAGTGTGTGTTAGTTTGTTTGCTTGTGCACACTTTTGAGGGAAGGGCGTGCACGGCCACAACTCTGAAAATAGGTTTTCAGTCTTCCCCCCTCTAATTAGAGACATTTCAAAAACCCGGGTTTTAATTTTAGACCGGTAGTTTTGGACCTGGAGTGCATGGACACACACCCGCGCACACACGTCTATAGAGTCAACACACTTTCCATATAAACGCATCTGATAGGTCACACACTTGTGCGTCTAAATCTGTGCGTGCACACTCACCCACACACAGACCCGCAAGCCACAAAGCCAAGCTCCACAGCCAAGCCTGCTAACCCCAGCACAATGCAGCACACTCTATAATAAGTGGTTCCACATATCAGATGCAGGAGCACGCTTCCTGCACCGAACCTCAAGGCACATAACTATCATAGTAAAACCAACACCAGCGAGAATGGAGCAATGCAACATTTGTCACAGGCACTTATGACAGATGGGGTGCTCCACCCCCCTCGTGTGGCTTCTGTCCTCCTAAGAATCGATGACGAAATTCTAATTTAGTGTCTGCAAAATAACAATTTGGTAAAAAGTATTATGCATGCAATTACACGGATGCTCTTTTCCATGACAGCCAGTAAATGGGGCTTGCAGCTTGGCAGGGTTTCCTGGTGGTTGCTACCAGCCCTCCAGCGGGTCACACACAATGGGCACATTCAAACCTTGACATGCATTTGCTGCTAAAGTGCCTGTCGTGCTCAAGGGCCTTCAGTCCCGCTGTTGCACTCAGTTTCATGAGTCTCTAAAGACAGGCCCCCTCGCACACTGGGCCAGGCTTAGGTGACTGTCTTTTTACATGAAAGGTTTGAGTTTTTCGAATGGACCCATGTACTGAATCAGTACACAGGCCTCTCATAAAGTGCTTGTTGTAACAATGATGACACAACAAGCTTCCAGCTTGAGTGATCCCTCTGCTCATGCTCTCTTTGAACCTCTCCTCCATCCACCGTGCTTTTCTTCTTATTTATTTTTTTGCAGAATTAGCAGAAATCAACAGAAAGACAGTTGAGACAGTGCAGGTTTTGAAACAAATACAAAATCAACCTTTTTTTTATTCCATAATAACAGCTTTAAGACATTTTGGTAAATTTGCAATGATGTTACGGCCAGCCAGAATTCTTGGAAATCCATGTGTTGCCCTGCAAAACCCAATCAAAAGTATCATATTCATTTGGTGGGACTGGGTTGACACAAAGTAGCTCCTGTAAAATCTTTATTTTTATTTTGTTTCCACAGCTTGTGCACTCGCATTTCCTGAAATGTCAATTTACTTTCCTAAGAGCACGGACACACAGAAGCCACATCGAGTCTGGCCAAACCTCAGACATCAGAGACTAAATTAAACATTTTATTCAAAACATGTTATCTTCCATCTGCACGGAACTACAGATTTATTTGTTCTTATTTTAAATGCCATCCTGTAGCTGTCAATAGCTGAACAGAAAAATAATTAAGAAAACAATAATTCAGAAGACAGGCAACAGCAGAAAGAAAAAAAAATATTTATTTAAGGAAAACAATCTACAATGACCTGCTTTTTTATTGTTTTAATGCAGCTGATGAGAAACAGACTTTCAAATGAAAAATTAGCAGATTTTTTCCAACACAAGCAACTCATCAGGCATTTTTTTGAATAATAAACGTACACTCTTGGAAAATTTACAACTTATTTCTGCAGTTTGCTTTAAATGTTATCAGTATTTAGATGTTTTATTTTAACCTTATTTTAAGTCATTTATTTTTGTAATTTTCTTTATACCTCATGGAACTGGAAAAACTTCTTAAACATAGAAATTCTCTTTTGTGTCACGCTATATTTATTGCCATTTAGATCAGTCACATGCCCATATTTGGGTAGCTGCATGGCATAACAAACCACTGTGATACTAATTACTTAATTTCTTTTATTCCTATAAGATTTTTAACCTTGCTTTTACCTGACTGCATTATTTGTAAAGTCGCTGCTGATATTTGACAAAAACTGGCAAAACAGAAGGCATGTCAAAAAATGTCAGATGCGCTGGACAATATACCTTAGAAAGTTAGTTTGGATAGTTATTAAGTGTTAAAAGAAAACAAAGGTTTTCACACTGTGTTGTGGTAAATAAATGGAAGAAAGAAAATCACTTTTCCCCCCCTATGAACTAAATTAAGCTCACAGGCCTCAATTTTATGTAATTTTTTCATTTAAATGCACTGAAGCACTGCAGTGACAAAGGCCAGCGTGTGTTTTATCAAGTCAACATGCCAACTGAACTGGGCTTAATTCACTAATGCCTCTCTGAGGCTTCATTTGAAATCTCTCATTATCTGGCTCCTGTGGGTCTCAGAAGTTGAACTGGATTTCTGCCACGTAACCTTTCTTTGTGGAGGGTTCTTGTCTTTCGCTTTGCACATAGTCCTCCAAAGCAAGAGAGCAATTTAGACTTAAATTGTGTTTACACAGTGACCAAATAGGTCGTGTTAAACACTAAACCCGTGCCCTTTTTTAGCCACAGTGGGTTACATTAATGCAAGGGTGAGCCTGAAGGTGGAGTTCCTAATTAGCCACAAACTGCTCTTCATAGGTCAATATTGCAGCTAATGACAACTGGAAGCTGGGTCTGCAGATGAAACCTTATAAATTATAGGTCTAAATATTTTGCTTTTATCTGCTTCTACTTGGCAGCAGAGACCTGCAGTCAAGCAGAGTTCATCGTCTGAATCCAACTAAATATTTACACGGCAACAGGGGACCATCAAAATCAATGCTTTTTTACTCAAGTGGATCTCGTTCATGTCCCGCACTTAATGCCAAACCAGTCTGAAGCATTTCCTGCAGATGCTTCAAGTTTGTTCAAAAAAGAACAACATTTTTGTCTGTTTTCATTTTATGTCAAGCGAAAGCAGATTGACACCAGAGTTTTAGGACCAGCAAACAGAACATCCTGGCATGTTTGGATTAACAGCTGCAGTCAGGACAGGAGATGGAAGGATATTTTGTTCAGTGTATTCTTATAGGTGGTAATCTGTTTTTGGACTTCACCACCTTTCCCAGACTCAAACACAGGCAATGATTCTGGGAATGTCTTCGGTAGAAGACTACCTTTAATTAAAAAAACCTCAACAGGAAAAATTTTCAAAGTTTATTGATAAACATTTAAGAATAACAGTCATCCTAAATATATTGCATAAGAGCAAACAAATAAACGTGTCCTTTTATGGATGTTTTTTTGTGTTTCTGGACAGTTGCTCCACATGATAATTTGACACTTGAAATAAACAAAATAGATATGAAATAAATAATATTTTGTTGAACATTTTAAATGTATTTTTCTACATTTGAACACTTTTATACTGTGATAAATGCTGTTGGACAGAAATGTTTGACTTTGCGTCAAGGATCCTAATAAAGTTAATGTCTCCGTATCCCTTCAATAAATAATTTTAAGGAAACTCTTTTTCATTAGAACCTAAAGAAAGCCAATGTAAAACTTAATATGTATGTAAAAGCTAATTTAATACAATCTCATATCTGCCTCCTAAAATTTCCATTAATTTTACGTTCGCCCTTATGGTCAGTGAAGTCCAGTACTAGAAAACATTTTCAAACCCTGTTTTCTGAACATTTTCATGCCATTTATCACTGTACCCTGCAGTTCTGAAAAACCTTCTCTTTCATCATCACCACTCAGCAATATTTATTCAACGTTTACTTGCTCTAAATAAATAGTGAAAAGCCAAGCCTTGACATTAGAGCATGTATTTATTTTTGCTCCCTGTCTTTAGCTCTTGTGATTTATGGGAACTCCACAGAAGAAGGTCTGGTTTCTGTTTTTTTTTTTTGACCCGTCTCTTTCAATATGACCTTTTACTATTTGATCTCGAATGTAAATTCATTACATTAAATGGCAGATTGAGACTTTGGAACCATGACATGCAGCTGCCCTCTTTCTTGATAATTAAATAAAATCGGTTAACTCTTCTGAGCTCTTAAAGGCCTTTGTGCTCAGAAAGGGTTAAGTGGATGAAAGATAATGGATGCAGTTTGGAGATAGCATCTATATCTGGTCTGAATTAGCCTGTGCAGCATACATCTGAAAGCTCTTGAAATCTGATTAAGCAGTCTGCCATCTAATTTGTCACTTGTGGCACAGAAACGAGCTACTCATGGAGTTTAGATCCAGAAATGGGTAGCAACAAGTTACATTTACTGAAGTTTTACAGTTTTTCAGAAATTATACTACATTATTTCTTAAAAATTGACAAGATTTATGATGAAAAACATTTTTTGTTTGTAACATCTGAACAATTTATTCTAGACATCCACAATGACATCAGGACAGCATTGGTATCAGCAGATAATTTCTTAAACGCCAACTTTGGTCAGTATTAGATTTCAACCAAATAATGTAATCTTTGACTATATAACTAATTTATAAACCACTGATATAAACTATGAATTAAAAAATGGAAGGGATTTGATAGTATATATTCAATAAAGGAAAATTAAGGATCAATACAAGGTATAAGTTGTAAGTATTGACCATCATTCTTTAGGATATTGACATGTGCAAGCAACCTTATTTTTATACTTCATATGTCTGGAGATCTTACTGTTGCCAAAAAGACTACAAACAAGAGGATGGTCCTTTTTATTAACATTTTTAGTGTCTGGAAATAAACAAAGTTATATATTTTATACTAATTGTTTTGTATAATAAATGAGACATGTTCAATCGACTTCTTCATATTTAAGGTTTTTTCTCCAAGAAGGGTACTTTTTGGAGATTATTTGGATGAGTTTATTTTACTTCTGAGATTATTTTGTATCCTAAGTAATGCTATTTTTCTTTAAAGTGGAACCGGTTATTAATATACCTGTGTATTTTGTGGTACAAGCACCAAATTTGGAATAGATGTACCTTAGAATCCCCTTTTTCAAAAAAGCAGGTAAGCCACAAGAAAATCCAAGATTTTATTAAATATATACCGGATAATAGGCAAATGTATACCAACGATGGCATTTTGTGCATGAACAGCCCATAGTGCAAATAGACATTAAATATTTTGTAAAAACTGAATGCACGGCCGTCATCTGTACAAATGGATTTGTCCTGTGACTAACATGCTTTTCTAAAACAGGAGATTCTAAGGTACATTCATGCCAAATGTGGTGCTTGTACCACAAAATGCTTGATTCAACCTAACCGGCTCCACTATTAATAAATTTGCTCTGGATGATCCAAACCAGTGCTGAGCAGATTCCCAGCTTCTATCTCTGTCGACTTTCCTGTCAGTACTAGATCATTTCTTTCTTTCACTTCATTTTCCTCGCTTGTTAAGTCCTGCTAACCTGTGTATGGTGCAGTGATGAAGAGTGTATGCCTCAGCTGTCACCTGCCCCTGAACACTTCTACGTTTGTGTGACGGCTGTCCAGGAAGTGCTCTCTCCACAACCCCTGACCTCTGAAACTGGTTTCTGAATAAACATCTAATTGGCTGGGTTTCCTGTTTAGCCTGATGGGAGCGTTGACTATTTCGGTCTGTTTACAGAGTTCTGCCTGTCTCTCTTTTTCAAAGTTGTACTCCATGTATTGTTTATGAAAGAACAATGTGCTTCATTACAACTGTGCTCCAAACTTCAGGTTACGGAATTATGTTTTTTAACATCCAGCCTCAGCAGCCCATATGTTCCTGAAAAGATGTGCTTTGGTTGAACTCATTTTACGCTCTTTATTTGTAAAAGCCAGACGTCAAGTTTTGGTGAACTGATAGGACAAGTCATTGTGATAATAATTTTAAAACAATTGAGACCATCACTTAAAAGAAAATGCTTTACCTTGTATAAAACACTTTTTAAAAATAATTTTAGCATTTTTTTTCTATTCTCAAAAGATTTAGTCCTCAAAGACAAGCACATATGGGCACGCCCAAAGCTAACATGTGTTTGGTTTTCTGAGTAATCTGTTTTTTTCCATAATATGCTTAGTCAAAAAGGAACTATCACTATCTAAACTGTCTGTCTTCAATTAAGTGGCTTGTGTCTTTGCCAGATGTGACTTTCTCCTCTCATATCTGCATTGAATTATTAAGACAGTTCCGGATCTTCTGTAGCTTTCATCTTGGGCCTGCTTCCATTTATCGCAGAGGTTTTGTGCCCAAAGTCGAGCAATAGACCTCCAGCCTGAAAATCATGGGTTCAAATTCAGGCTGTGCCTTAAGAGGACTTTTCTCCTCTTACATGGACCTAAAAATGTCCACTCAGACTGATCTCTACAGCACTTGAGAACTTGCAGTTTTTGTTTTCTCAAAGCTAGAAATGATCCTTTTTCAGAATATACATATATATATATATATATGAATGCGTTTGCTATGATTGTATTTAAAATAAATCATGCTTTTGTTGCATATTTTTAGCCTAATGAATCAGTCGAGGAATCATAATTACAGTCATTTTCAGTCGAGTGTTTAAATTCTCCTGATTTAACCTACTCTAAAAACAAATACTCCTGGTTTCTGTTTTTAAATAACAGTTCTGTTGGATTATAATAATTGAAGTGTTCAAGTTGATTGTGAAAGAAGATAATTTCATTTTTTCATTGGTTTTCTATCTTGGTTTATTGTTTGTTTTAAGTGCTAGAGTGATAAGGTAAATGAAGCCAGCTTATTCTTGTATATCAAGTATGAATGATTAAATCTGGTCATTTACTATGCTGTAAGGAGCGGGAGTTTGAGGCTGTGTTTTTAATGGATGTGGCAGGAAATGGGGGGGGGCTAACTGCTCCTGCTGAATCTGTTCATTTCAAAGACTCTCACAGTCAGCTGCCTTTTTTTTAAAGACACACACACAGCTTTTCTGTCTCGATTAAGGACATACTTATTGTCACAAACAGCCCATTAGGCAACATGTGGTAGGAGTGAGGACGATGTGAAGCTGTGGGCTGTGTTAATGGCAGTGGCCTGTCACCCCAGCATGGCTCCAACAGCTCTGTGGATCTGACACAGTTATATGACATAAATGTTGCAGCATCACAGATTTTGGTCTGTGCTAGTTATGAATATTCAAACATCAGCACCGATTTCTTGCAGTACTCTGCAGTAATTCACATTCACAGTCTTTTGTTTTTAACAAAATGTGGGTAAAAACCAAGATAGTGCCTGAATTCCTTCACTACTCGCTACTTAGTGCAATATATAGTGTGTGCACCACTTTATATTGCTCTCTAAATCTACAGTTTCAAAATTCAGTGTCCTAGAAATTCCCCAACAGTCTCTGCAAAACAGCCAGTGTAGACTGATGCTCAATAGATTGGCAAATATACACAATATAAGAGTATATAAAATGTATTTTAAGTTTTCATAGTCAGAACACAGTGAATTAATCACTAGTCTTTGTGAAAGGTTTTTACTTAGGAAAATTGGTAACGTCATATTTGCCGTTTATAAGAAAATAAAGTAGAGAATACAGTGTGAGTACAATGTAGTGAGGGACTTTATATCATCTTTGATTTTTTTTTTTCATTTGAAAGATTCAAATTGCACTAACGATGAGCTCTAGGGGTGTAAAGGTTAATCAATGAATCGATTAATAATCCTGTGATCCAACCAGATCCATCTGTCTGAGGCAAGTTGCTAATAGAATCAAATCGTGTCAATCTTCTCTAAATTTTCTAAAAATCCTTACTAAATGAGATATATAGAAAGATGATCTTGGAAAGATACAATTTGGATTGAGACAGGGTAGGTTTGTTTTACTACAATGTGAAAATGACCAGGTAGCCCGGAAGATTAATCCAAAAATGCCACCGCTGGCCTGGCGGTTTTTAGAGGCCAGCGTTTATTCCATCACAGACAGAACTGTGGTGGTTAATGGGTTCATTTTGCGGTGAAATTCATCCACAAAATGCAAACAACAAAACCAGAGGAACATTTTAGGATTGATTGAAATTATGAGAACATTGTATTTTGTTTTATGTTCTATTAGCACTGACTGCAAACTTTAAAGCTCAAAAAGTTGATCTTTCATGGTAAAGGCCCTTTAAGACTTTCTTCTGGTCTTGACTTTTGCAGGGAAACATTAATTAATATGTACAAGGAGCAGAGGGGAAGGAGGTGGAAGAATAAGTACTTAAGATCAGCAGTCCAGCAGAGAGTGTGAGAAAGAGGTGAAGAGATGTGCAGACTGGAACAGGAGGAGGAAAGTTTCAAGCGTGATGTGTGACTGGTTTGACAAGAATGAAAGGAAAGGTGAAGAAGACTGTGGTGAGAGCAGCCAGGAATTCAAGAATGAATAAAGCAGAGGGACAGTTCATGTTAGATGTTTTGGAGATTAATACAGGAAAGCAGACTGAGATGGTTTGAACACATTCAAAGGGATAGAGAATATTTTGATAAAAGGATGCTGAGGTTGGAGCTACCAGGAAAAGATCTAGAGAAAGACCAAAGAGGAGGTTTGTGGATGCAGTGAAGGGTGGCTGGTGTGAGTGAGGATGCAGAGGATTAAATGGGGCAGATTATGGTGACCCCTTAAGGGTGCAGCCAAAAACAAAGAGAACTTCCCCATATCCCATTGTTCCTCCGAATTCCTTTGACTTTTCTAAATCAAAATATTATTTATAATGTGATATTATAATGTGTATAATAATATATATCTAAATATTTATTGGAAACACCTTTGGACTAAGCCTCTATTTTCTCATGGGCCTGCCACCTTCCCGGGATGCTTTTCTGTTATTGACATCACCTCCGATTGAGGCTAAATCCCGTCATTTGATGTGTAATTGATTTAATGCATTTCTCAAAATATTTACTAACAATATTTTTCTTTTTTTTCAGAATTTTGAGCAACAACAAAATCCAAACTTTAAAGAATGGATCCTTTGTTGGACTTGGTGCTTTAGAGAGGCTGTAAGTATTTTCATCTCCTATCAGCTTTTCACAAAGCAGTGCTCTGCAACTTAACTCAATGTACATCTAGTCCATCCGCATCCAGTCGTGGGCTTTCTTCCAGCAGGGAGGATAATACACTCAGACTTGGTATCAAAGAATTTGTTGAAAACTTCACATAATTACACTTCAGACTTTCTTTATCGGGTAAGTCCCACTCCTTTGGACAAGATAAGAGGGATCTCTTGCAGGAGATGTGTGTTGGCAGCAGCTTCCCCTGCGGCTTTCAGACAGTCTGGCACTCCTTCATGATGTTGTAAATTCACTGAATGGGGTGTGAAACAAATGATGGACAGGACCACTTCTCAGCAACTATATGCACAAGCTCCCTGGTGACAAAAAGCTAATAAATGATGGTGGGAACTTAATATAGTCTTTGTTCACCTAAAGGTGGACTTAATGATGCTCTGCACTTTGTCACTGTCTACCTCTTGCATGGAAATTGATACTTAAAAGTATTTTAAAGGTGTTAGTATTAGACTCCCAAGATAAGTGAGACAAACTTTTTTAAATTACTTAAATTCATTTGTTTATCTGTACTTAAAATATGTTTTAGTCAAATAAAGTGATGCTCACAGGCTGCTACTGCTTCCACGGTTACCCTGATGTAAGACCAACTTTCTTCAACACATTTCCCACCAATTCAACCCCTTTTTTTAAGGTGTGCCATTACAAAACAGCATCCCCGTAAAGTTTTATGAGAACAGCACATGTGGTGCCAATCCTATGTGGATACTGTAGTCTTGCAGACACTGATTTTGTCAAGTTTCTGTGTGTGTGTGTGTGTGTGTGTGTGCGTGTGTGGAGGGAGACAGTTGAAGGGATATTGCTTCCACATGCCAATCTGCGCTGCCACCCATGAAGCTAACAAGCGTCTCAAAAATGTTGAAAGAAAGAAAAATATGGTAATTTGCTGCAGTTGTCAGCTCGTCTGTGTCTACCTACTGCAGCTTCCACCAGACACACTGACTGAGAACAAAAGCCCAGTTTGCTGAGATGGCTGTGTTTTCTAAGGTCTAGCGAGAACACCAGCGGCGAATACTTTCAAGGCCAAGTTTTCAGTTCTCATGTAAACAGTCTTGCACCAAGGACACGGAAACAGTTTTTTGGCAGTAAAGACATGGGATCTCAAAGTTTAGATAAAAGTGAAACCATATTAGAAATGTGACTATAAGCTCGGTGTCACGACACGTGTAAAATGAGCTCATGTTGCTTGTTTTTAAAAGTGTGGACAAGCCTCCCAAAGGTAACAGGAGGTCAAAGGGTCGAGTAACCTGAACTTATGCAGCTGCTGGCCTCTATACCTGAGGCAGCAATAAAACTTATGAGGGAGGGGAGTACTTGTTTAAGCTTTACTAGAAGACTTATGGGAAAGTCTTATGATAAACAGGGACTCACACGCATGCTTGTATACTCTCCACAGTGGAAGATGTAGGGATCTGGTGTAATGAGAGGACATAACGTAAATCATGCAGGCCTCATTTCACTCCTTTGCGTCTTAACTCCCCTGGCTCTCTGACACACAGCGGTGGCCTATTCACTCTCTCTTCAACCTTTAATTCAGCCCCGCAAACTGCTTATAATTACATGTGAGCTCATGGGAAATTTGCTGTCTGTTGTAAAAAATGCCACAGTGAAATTCACAGTTGCAGTGATGGAAAAGTTGGATGGTACAAATGGTGATGTGAGTTTACAGTCAAAACTTGCTGGTGATTTTTTCGTCCTTCTGTTTCCTGAGAGATTTCAGTTTAGTTTTGTCCCGTCAGCCTTCCATGGAGTTTTTCAGGTGTTTTCAGTCTTTCCAGCGAGCTGTCTACATGTGCTTGTCATTTGTGGCAGTAGTGAACACTTACTCATATTTTGTGGTCAGTGCTGTAATCAAAAGCCAGCCCGCTAGAGCTGAGTAAACACACAGGGAAATTACATTGCATTTCTTCCCCGACGTGACAAGGATAAACAAAGTCTGCTCATCTCTCTTTGCTTCTCATACACAGACAGCATCTCTGAGGTGACTCCAGTGTAACTCCTGAGTCTGCTTCCTAGTATGGGCAGCGCATTTTGCTGCTCAGTCATTTCAAAGGTGTCTACTTTCTGAGCAGAAACATTGAGTGTCAAACACATCTATTCAGACTTGAACGCAGTCTGATCTGTTGTTCTTAGCAGAATGGGCAACCCTCCTTTGGGATGGGGCCAACCAGTTCAGAGATCTACACAGTTAGCCCTTTCATTGGGCTTAAACTTCCTCAAAGCCACTGTTGCCTTCAAAACTTGCCAAACCACCCAAGCATAGAAGAGACATTTAGGCTTGTTTGTTTTTGCCATTTTACCGAACTCCTGTGTTTTTGTAACTCTTTTAAATAGACTTGCTGTCCAACAGCTACATTTGAGTACTGGAATATCTTCTTTTCCCAGCCGTGGGCATGAAGACTTTAGCTGAACCATGCCTGGTCTGTGTAGAGGTAGCTGTTGTGTGCCAGAAAAGCCACATTCATATCAGGCGACCGACGCTGCTCTTACGTGGTGTACTTATCTGCCTACCTCTGCCTCTGCGCACACTCTTTGTGGCTGGATCTCTCACTGGCAACAGCACTAATGAGCCAAGAACTTTATGAGTTGTGGACAGATCCCAGCAGCCTGTCCTACAGTGATTTGAAGCAGGGTAATGAGAATAATGAGCAAAGAGAGCTGAAGCTGTTTGGCTCCTTTCCAGCTGGGCCCCACTGCACCATGGGACACAGGACAGACAGGGAGGGCACAAGGGGCCCTCATTACCAGGTCTGTTCATCCAATAAGGATAGAGGAAGGGGGAGCAAAGGGCAGTTCTGATGATGGATGAGGGAGCAGCAGAGCGTTTGTAGTGGACAGGTCTGAGACGCAGGAGTGAGGCCTGTGGTCAAGAATGTCTGACGGCTTGAGGTGTTGGCAGTGTGTTCGGCTTTGTCAACATCTGTCTGTCTGAAGCTGCTTCTACAGTGATAATCTGCTCAGAATAACTTAACCTCATGCACTAGATATGAGCAAAAATATGTATGGTAATCCAATCTTTGAAATAAGTTGTTTCTACCTAAAACTAGTAGAATTAGGGATTTGTTTTTGCTTTTCCACTAATTTTCTGTGGAGTAGAATAGAACAAAGCAAACTTTAACATTAGAAAAAAAAATCACACTGTTTTCTTTGATATTCTTTGCTGTATTACAGACAAGAAAGACCAGAAGTCATTGACAAAACAAACGTAAAATCCCCTTTTGTCACTCTAAGCAGCTATGGCAAGGAAAAGGTCCAACTTCAACAAGTTTACCATCTGACTCAGGGTAAGTGGAGTGGTGATGGCTAAACACGGTGTGAGGGTGGTAAGTGGTGGAAGAAAGCAGGGAGAGACACGGGAGAATGGGTAGAAATGGTAGAAATGCTGTCTAGACCAGTCTGGTTAAGACAAAGTTCATATTGAAGTGGCCCACCACTCTGGAGAAAGTAAAAGCCAGCTGGGGAGGTTCCACATGGGAGTCGTGTTTCCGCTTCACAGAAAAATGAGCACTTTTCCTGCACACGCCACTGATTGGCTCCTGGTTGGGAACACTCATTTAATAGGAGTTCACCGCACCAAGGGGTGAAGCGGGTGAGGAAGGGGTTAAGCGTGCTGGAGAGTGGAAACAGAAAGGGGGTGCTGCAGCAGTTGATAGACTCCAGATGTGTCTTTCAGATAAACTCAAGGAATGGGGTGTGTTTGTGTTGCAAGTCTAGCTCAGTCACGGCTCTGGGGGTTTATGGAAACAAGCAAAGCGAGCCCCCTTATAAGCCCATTACAAAATTGTATGCTTTACACGCCAATAACACACTCACACACACTCTGGACAAACTTGATATGGTTTCAATCGTATTTTCCTCTGGAGGAACTTGAGTTTTCACTGGACTCTCCCTTAATCCCCCCTAAACCCCCACGCCACTTCCGTTTGCTCTACTTCTCTATTTTCCCCTTGCATCTCCTGCGTCTTACCGGCAAAAATACTGCAGATATAAGTCAGTTTTCCTCTCCAATGTAACTGCTTGATGGAATTCAACATAATAAATATGGATGTTTTTGTATGCTGATTGCTGTTTTTTTGACAGAAAGACTATCACTGAGGGTTTTGACTCCAAAAAATGTGGATGGCATCAGCACGATGGCAGTTGTCACTCTGTAATTATGGCCTTATTTTCATATTTTTTTCCTTTGTTTTGGTTGTTGGGAGGTCCCGTGAAAACTGCTGGCCTCGGCTGCTCGAAAAGCCAGACCCGTAGTTAAAAATGGTTACCAAGAAATTCCAGCGTTTGTCTTGGCAGTGCAGCCTCCATCTCCTCTCGCTGCAAATTATGGAAACATAATGAACGCAGGAAATTTTATACTTTAAATAAACATGTTGCTATATCCGTGCATCCTGCTAACAACTGTGCAGCTTATGGTGTTGTCAATGACTAATGATGAGATGTCGACTGGCGAAGTTTGAAACAAAACTGCTTTAAGACAATTTCCACAAGCGATCTAAAAAGGTTTGTAGTTATGAAAACCCTGAGCTTCCTTCTAACTGCATGACAATGGATTTTGTGATGGTGGACCAAAAGTTTGTCAGGTGTATCCAATCTGAGAGGAAGAGGAACAAAGTTAAGAAAATAATCTGGGAAAGGGGCAGCAAAGCAGGAAATTAGTAGAAAAACAAGATCTCTGCAAATCCTGGTTTCCTGTTTTAGGGGAAGGCAAGAGTGTGTTTGGGGCCTGTGTTACAGAGCCCCCATTGTGAGCGAGTGTGTTGCCGTGTAGGGAGGTGGGGTCCACACAGGGCCATGCATAGGGACAGTTTTGCTTAGTTCGTACCTCACGTACCCCTCCCTACAGGGGAAAGCTAGCTAGCAAAAAAAAGGAGAAAAAGGAAACTGTAAAAATAAACAAGCAAGGGTCTCTGCTTGAGACGCCAACCAGACAGGATATGACACGGAGCGCAAAAATTGTGACTAATGACCCCTGTCAGGAACTGCAGTGCCTGTTAATTTTATGTTTTTTTTTCTAACATATCTTTATTTCAAGGAAATACTTGTTTGTCCTGTCTGGTACGCGTCAAGAGAAAAGTGTAGACATTAGCCCGCTTATGCCTTGTTTTTCCTTTAAAAAAAAAAAAACAAAAAAAAAACAGCAGGAAATTCTTGATTCCACTCTGGTGATAATGAGCAGCCATTCTCCGGCTACATCATTCTCCCCCAGTCCAAGGCCCAAACAATGTCAGCACTCCAGTCCCTGCTGGGGCGCTCCTTATAATGGAGCACTCCATCTCTGGAGAAGCTTGTCTTCATTATGACCCTCTCATAGCCCTACAAGCACATCACTCCTCTGCAGGCTGGATGGGGCCCAGGTGCTCATCCTCCATACCCATGCAGCGATGACTCTTAAAAATGGCAAAGAACCAGCAGCCATTGATGAGGAGAAGTTTGTGGGAGAAAAAGGGCATCCCTAATGGGAGCTTCTGGTGTTAGGCCTCACGGCAGCAGACAATGGTCAAGGCTGAGCTCGAGCCAGTGACAGTCCAGCCTGTGACCCCAGCCACATGTAACTAAAATGCACAGCACATATAAGGTAAGAAATCATAATAGGTTATGGTTACGATGATAAAACAAACAAGAAGAATGTGAAGAACAATGAAAAATTAAGAATACTACAATGTAAGCTTGTTAGATTTGGACATTTTATACTTAGCAAACTTGAAACTTTGAAATAATTCTTGTCTTTGCTGTTATCCTCCTCCCTGATGACAGCTCTTGTCATCAGTGTGGAGTGCAGAGTTGGCATTCTGCTAACAGGGAGGGAACCAGCCACTGTAGAGGCCAACTAAAAGATCATTTTTAATTTGGATGTCATGTCAGCTGCAGACACTGTTGCTGAATTTTAAATAAATCAGTTAGCAAATGAAGAGTTTGTAGGTAAGGGGATGCAAGATCAGCCATGATGGTGACAGACAAAATGCAGAAAGACTAAAGCCTTTCGTGGTTGAAGTCATGTTTTCTCCTGTGAGTAGCTTCACATTCCACAGCTCTGTGATAAGACATTGTATCATCTACTGGTTGATACAGATGGTTGCTACTCCTCAGAATCACACCACGAGTGACATTTAAAACATTTAAGACAAATAATAAAACGTTTTTTTTTGTATTCTAGCTAATTTAAACATGCACCTGTAGGTGATATAATATAGTAATAAATCTAAAAACAACATGACATTTGGAGAGTTTTAGCATCAACATGTGATCTGTGTATGACTCATTATCATTTGCACTTTCATGTGAACCTGAGGACATTTTTTCAAGCATATTTTGATTGATGTGTTGTTTCAAACACAAATGCAAAACAAAATGTGCTCATAACAAAGCATGCAGTGAGAGAATGGGCGGATGTGGAGTGTAGATTGGTGCTATAAATCTATTCTGTTTCATTGATTGATTTGCTCTTGCTCTTTATTGGTGCAGATTTTCAAAACTCTTTAAATTCATTTATTTTTTGTTAAATTTAAATTTGAGTCAATGATGGCAGTGTAAATTTAGAATTTTGGTGAACTAATCATGTGTGAATGAAGAATCTGAGTTAGAACTGATCAAGTTTGAACAGTGATAGAAAAAGATGTCAAAATTTAAATTACGTAAATATATCTCTATTATAAATAGAAATACCTAGCAAGTCACAAACAAAGCAGCAAATGAAGTCTGTTTTTTTACTCATGATGTATTGTTTGAAAGCAGTTCTTGGAAAGAAGAGCCAAGTTTAAGCATCGGGCAAGCCATTACACGAAATTATAGCCCTGCACGCTGCTCATGCTAAATACAGAGTTGCTGTAGGTCAGTTGAAAAATGCAAAACTAACCAAATCATAACTTAAATGAGGAGATTAAAATAAAAAGAGTTTTGTATTTTTTATCAAACAAACATGGTTTTGTAAAAACAAATGAAAAAGCAAAAACAGAAACTTAATGTCAGTGTACCTGTGAAGAATGACTAAATCAAAGGTATTCTTCATCATCTTGACATACTTTATTGTAGATGGGTGAACAATATGTAGTAAATTATAAAGAACAGTATCACAGTATGTCTTCTGAAGGAAGTTTTATAAGTGGTTAAATTATCTTTAGTTTTCTAAATGTAATAATGCAAAAAAAAAATGTTATGTTTGAGAATAAATGCACATTTAGGTCAATGCTGCAGCAGATCTTGGGTATGTCTTTGAAAAGGACAGACTGGGTGGGAGAGACAGACCTTATAGAGAGGAAATGGTGGGCAGCGCCTTGTCTTTCAGCACTACACTAATGAGCTTTGTGGCACACAGACTGAGAGCAACAGAACAGTTATTCTTTTTTTTTTGCACTGGTCAACAGCTACCACACCGCTACTGACACAAAGAAACAAATGCATTCTCAGGACACAGCAATTACCACATGCATCAAAACAGACAGAAAGAAACTGCAGACACAAATACCCAGAAGCATTTTTCTGCCCAACATGGTTTCTTTTTTTTTACTTTCTTACATTTGGTTACAAAGAGTATAAATAATGTATTTTTGTTGTTAAAATAAACTTAAAATGGTTGCAGAATAGTTTGTCTGACAGGAAGCTTTCTCTCAAATTGCTAGAGCTGTCTAAAAATGCATTAACAACAGAACAGCAAACTTCAGAATGACTGATTTAAAGCTAGAAAATTGTTGCTCCATACTAATATCTGTCTGCAGTCCAAATATGAGTGAGGAGTGTCCTGGAGGTATTTTGTATCAACATGAACCCTCTTTTGCTTTTATCTCTGCCATTCCACATATTTCAGGTCATTTTATAAAACAATATCTCTGTCCGACTTTGACCAGAATTAAAAAAAACTTGGCTTTTGCAGAGTAAACATTGCATTGGCGAAGAAATGCCTGAGGTTATACAATGCATAACGGAGCAATGAGAGACTGTCTTTTAGAGGAAAAAAAGGAGCATAAAGTTGCCTAAGGCTGTCCATTTTACAAAAGCACAGCAAATAAAATGAGATTTTAAAAAATGAGTCACTGCATTAATGTTTCTAAGCCCTCTAGGAAAACCTCTTTTGTTACAGTTGCAACAGGAATACAACTGTTTTGTACTTTAGGAATGTAGATTACATGTCCTGTTAATAACCTTCCATCTCCTGACCTGTATTACTACTATTCCCATCTGACAAATAAAGGAGAAAATATGGGATCTATGCAGAGCGGGCATCTGGCTGAGTAGTTTAACACATGTTAAAGAGGGATATTAGTTCTGTAGACGATGTAATTTGATCTTCGAAAACCTTCAAAGATCCCAGCATGTTTTCTTTGTGCCGAAGTATTGTCCAAAATTTGATTAAGAAAATGCATTTTTCTAGACCGAGATCCAGGTCGCTGAGAGAATGAGATTTCCTATGTTTGTAGAGAATTATTGTGCATTGTCCCACAGCAGGAACCAGCTTTTGAAAAATGTGTCAACATTCCCCTTCATAAAAACCAGAGGAAGCTGTTTTGTTTAAAACTTTGTCAATTCGATGTCATTTTTAAATGAATACTGGCTCTAGCCTGACTGCAGACGAAATGAAGGTCCCTCATAATTTCTTTTCGAGATTGTATTAGCTTTACGCAGACCTTGACAAACAGTTTCTCCCTGAAAAATTGGTAAATGAGTAGACTGCTGGTTTCAGTTATGTTGAAGCTATGAGGTGGGGAATCAAGATGAACTTTAGCAACAAAACGGCTGTATTTCTGCCAGCATACTCCTGCATACATTTTCAGATTTTTCTCTCCGTTTCCAGAGACCTCAAGCACAACTTAATCAGCACCATCATGCCAGGAGCCTTCCAGGGCCTGTCTGAACTTCGGAGACTGTAAGTAGATCGTGATCACAGTTCTGCTGAGTGTAAAAAGTACAAACACAAACTTAGTGGACTTGAAATGTTTGGTATGTGATGACAGATTCAAGTTTGTTTGTGATTTCTCACCAGATGGACAGTAAATGAGTCAATGAAACACTGTTTTGTTGGCTCACAGTAGATTATGTTGAGCTCCTGGTGACACTGTGACATAGACGCCTCCTCAGATAAAGGTTTCTGCCGGCGTTGGTGGAAGCGTCTGGGTGTCAGGCCTGTCAACTACTACTGTAACTTAAGGGCTACCCATAAGTAACGTTTGCAGCCGATAGCTGCTTTCTCCCTGTGCTTTTGGAGTTTAAGGCTTTGTTGCAGAGTGAGACGAAAGTGTTTGTCTGCGCCACGCCGCATGACTCCCAATCCCTCCTCCTTGTTCTTGTATTTTTCCTGCGAGGTCTGGGGCTTCTCAAAACAAACAGGGAGAGATAAACACATGCTCTGGACAGCTTTCTGCTGGGTGGTGTCAGAGGTGCAACAGAGCAGATCCTTTCTGGCTTCAGCCATACATCATCCTCAGTGGTGAACAGGGGCCCTGCTTTTATCCCACTGATGATAAACCTATACTTGGGTCCTCTGGGATCCTGAAAAGGGAAAGTGTCTGGGGATTTTTGTTGACTGGTTTGAAACTTTAAATCAGATGAAGTTGGAATAGTTTAAAATAAGTTCTTACACTTTCTTATAAGGTAAGCTTAGAAGATTTCTGGATTTCAGAGCAGTGCTTGACGTACTTCAGGTTCCCAACGACAGATATTGGAGCTACATTTTCAATAAACAAACAAAGCATTGGCCCTTATGCTCTGAAATAGTTTCAAATTGGCAATAAGCGACATCCTAAAATGAGCTGTAGTTAAAATTAAAGATCATTTTGAAACATTTCATTTTGATTTGGAGGCTGTTATTGTTATGGATGGAAAAGTGATCAACATAAAACTATTTTTGATACAAAGTTAGAACTTTTTAAAATTAGAATCAGTAGAAAACTGTTTTATTGCTCCCTTCTGAAACCAACCAGTGGTCATTAGAGGAACTGCAACATTTGGTACTTCAAATTGGGAATTCAGTTTCAGGGCTTGGTTTGCACATGGTAAATTTGGGAAGTGAAAGGAAAAAAAAGAGACATTTGATTAATATGTCATGCATTAAGGGGTAGTGGCGTAGTAGTTAGCAATGTCACTTCCCAGTGAAAACGTCCCAGCTGGGCCCCTCTGTGTAAATTCTGGGTTTTCTTCAGCTTCTTCAAAATCAAAGACATTCTTGATAAGTATATTGGTGACTCTAAATTGTCCCTGAGGTGTGAATGTGAGCGTGAATCATCTATCTCTATTTGGACCTGCAATGGACTGGCAAATTGCCCAGGGTGCAGCTCACCCCACCCTGACAGTAGTTGGGTAGGCTCCAGCAACCCTGTGATATTGAACAGAATAAACAGATGGCAGATTTTCAATAATCATCAGATTGGATGATTATTCAACTACGTCAACGTTTTTTATCATTCAGGATGGCGAAATTTACCTGTTCTGCAATATACTGTGTTAAGAGAGTATATAACCGTATGTTTATTAATTTTGTACAGAAAAAAAATGTAAAGTGAAGAGGCTAGAAACAATAAAACTTATAAAAAGACTATGAAAGGTTCACAAAGTTTATCAGTATGTGTCCTGGCATCACTAAAACAGAGTGAGCAGTGCATGAAAAAGTTAAAAATAAGTAACTGTTTTCTTTGTTTTTCACACTTTTTTAGTGACCTCTCCAACAACCGCATTGGCTGCCTAACAGGAGACATGTTCCAGGGGCTGAGAAATCTGGCTAAACTGTAAGAGACAGATTGATTGGTTTCCATGAAACTGTTGTATGCTTTGACTTGTGGAAAAGACATGAAGATAACTTTGTTCGTGACTAATTTGTGTGTTCTGTTAGAAACCTATCTGGCAACATCATTTCGACCCTGGATTCAGATGTGTTTGAGGAGCTGCCGTCTCTCAAGCGGGTGTGAGTACTGAAGAAAAGTGAGCTTGCTTTTGGGAGCAATAATGTTCATTGTTAAAAAACAAACAAACAAACAAACAAACAAGTAAGCCACTGAATTTTCAAAAAGAAAATCAACGTTTTTTTTCTAATAGTGGAAAGAGTTCAAGAACTTCTGTGTTTTTTTTTCCGGTTATGGTAAATGATGTTAATGAAAGCCCAGAACTACTAACAGTGCAGTGGAAAAATTGAGGTTTATTCTTTTAATTATTCTATCTTCAGAAACTTCAACTCAGACTACCTGACATGTGACTGTGGGCTTCGTTGGGTTCCGAGCTTCCTCCAGCGCAGGTCGGTGCAAATTGGGTCTGAAACCTTGTGTGCCTACCCCAGCAGCCTAAGGAGGGAACCACTGAATAGACTGAAGGAAAGCCAATTGAGCTGTGGTGAGAGCATTGATTCACACAAATGAGGTGGCTTGGAGATAATTGTCCAGTATGAAGCAGTGGCTGTGTCAAAAAAAATTAAGAGTTCTTTCTTAGCAGCTTAGCAAGATTTTCTAATAAGCTGTGGATAGAATTTATATGTTGCAGCCTGCGCCCATCTACCCCAAAACCTTGAAAAGATGGGTGATGATATTCACGTATGGTACCCTAAAACATTTACCTGACACAGGTAGTGAAAGAGAAACTGCTCTGAGTACTATTTCCATAATGGCCACGTGGGATGCAGCAATTCACTTTACCCACGATTCAGTTCAAACCTCAAACTCAACTATCTGCTTTATGTATTATAAAACATTAACAGCTTATATTTCAGAAAAATGCTTTTTTCAATTGCAAAAAGCAATAATGATAACTCATTTAGTTGGATTATACTAATCCTGGTGCAATGTAGTAAAACAACAAACAATAAATCCTTCTTAAATTTAACAAAACACGTTTGACACTTTCGATGTCAACATACTGGCATGCTTTACGAATGCAACGATTCACTTTTCCCATAATTTGCTTCAATGGTGCAACACATGGTTTGGTTTTAAACCTAGAGTGGTGACGTCTCTAATGACTTTGTGCTCTTTTGCTGTTCAGATGGTCCACTGGAGCTGCACACCCTAATACTGCTGCCGTCACAAGGACAGGTAGTCTTCAAAGGTGACCAACTGCCCTTCCACTGCACTGCAGCCCTGGTGGACAATATCACCACTTTACATTGGCTTCACAATGGTCAAGTGGTGACCTCCAATCTTGAAAAGGGAGTCCAGTTAGGAAACAATGTTGTGCATGACTGCACTTTAATCACAAGGTAACTGTCGAATTCAAATTTATACATTTATTTTCGTGGTTCACTGTGAATTTTTACCGTTTTATAATGCGCTGTCAAAAATACCCTCTTTCAGTGAGCTTATTCTGTTCAACGTCCATGTGGAGGCCAGTGGAGAGTGGGAGTGTGTCGTTTCAACCAGGCGGGGCAACTCCTCTCACCATGTGGAAATAGTGGTGCTGGAGAATAGCGCCCCCTTCTGTCCAGAAGACAAAGTTGTCAACAGTCGTGGGGAGTTTAGGTTAGACACAGATGAGGGATGCATTTCATCAACAAACATGAACTTGAATGCATATTTTTTTGTAATTTAAAGTTTCAGCACTCAGTTTTTGACTCTTCCCACAGGTGGCCAAGAACAATGGCAGGCATAACTTCTCATCAGTACTGCCTACAGCTGCGTTACCCCTCCTTAGCAGTAGATGGGGGATTGGAGCAGAAAAAAGCTTCTCGTTACTGCGACCGCTCTGGAAAGTGGCAAGAGGGTGACTATTCAAACTGCCTCTACACCAGTGGAATTACTCGTGTGCTGCATACCTTCATCCTGGTAAGTGAAACTATCCAACACAGGCTCAATGCAGTCTGGAGTTCTTTAAAACCCCTGTTCTCAACATTTTTTTTTATCTTTTAGAGGCCCATCAATGCATCCAATGCTGTCACTGTGGCTCGTCAAGTGCGCACATACACTCTAGAAGCTGAAAGTTTCACTGACTCCGTATCAATGCTCTACGTGGCAGAGATTATGGATAAACTCATGGAGCATGTTACACAGCAGAGAGAAGTGAGAAACACTAAATGTGACATTTTAAACCTATATTTTTTTTTATTGTGATCTATACATTGTTGATCTCTACACTTTCTCCTCTCAGTTGTCAAAGGTGATGGTGGAGATGGGCAGTAACCTGATGCAAGTGAATGATCAAGTCCTCGCAGTGGCTCAGAAAGAAAAGAGAGCCTGTAGCTCCATTATCTATTCTCTAGAGACGCTGGCCTGGCCTCAGCTACACAGCCATGCTCAAGACTTCTCTATGGTTAGTAACGCTGCGCCCTTTTCTTATTATAAACACAACATATATTTCACCAAGCTTTCTGGTTATGATTAATCTGATTATATACTAAAACAAATATTGCTAATAATGTCTTTCTGTGTCCGTGTTTAAAATACACAGACTTCTAGGAACATAGTGATGGAGGCGCACCTAATAAGACCAGCTCACTTCACTGGTATCACTTGTACTGCATATCAGCGTCATGGGGGGTCAGTAGGCCAGGGAGCCGATGTGTTGGACTCTGCTCAGGAACAGCAGCTTCATTTCCGCTGCACGGCGGGTTCTCATAACACATCGCTCAACAACTTTCCCCTTAAGGTGAGCCATTAGCTCCTAAACACTACAGAAGAAAGTGTGGTTTATTGTGAAGTGAGAAAAAAGTTTTCATTCTCATTTAATATTAATGGGGGTAAATTTTGGAAATTTAATTTTCTCTTATTAACTTACAGTACTATAAATGCTTCTGGGATGTGATACATTTTCAAAAGCACCAAGATTTTACTTCACTAAATAACAGAATCTGAGGATTTTATTTGTCTTGAACAAATCCAAGTTATAAGCGAGTATTTTTTTTTCCTTTTAGATGACTCTGCAGTGTGTAAAATATAAATCAAACCAAATAAATTATAGTTCCACATATAAACAGCACATTTTACTCCCCTTAGTTGTATTATGTAATGGTACAGACTTTGAGCAGAAGTAAAACAAAAATAAGAGTAAATGTAAGGGTTTTTTTTTGTACCTACAATATCTTTATTTAAGATGAATTGGTTGGTTTTAGTGCAAAAATGCAATCCCTTTGCCTGTTTTGTTTGTGCTCCAGAATTCTGAAGCCCTGGCCTCTGTGAGTCTTCCAGCTACCTTGTTTCCTCCCGATGCTGCTTCAGATTGTAAGCTGCAGTTTGTTGCCTTTCGAACAGGCAGCTTCTTTCCTGTTTCCACCAACTCAAGCAGGAATTCTGAACAATTCCCCAAACGCATTGTCAACACTCCTGTCATCTTTGTTGGCCTTGGTGAGAAAACACCAAATATATAATCTGTCAAATCTATAACAAACTGCTTTTTTTTTTTTAACAAATCCCTTTTTGGTCTTTGAAAGATGGTTGTAGGATGTGGAACAACTCCGATCCTATCTGGGTGTCCCTGCGGCACTTGTCTCCTGGTAGAGATGTGGTGCCTGTCCAGTGGAGCCTTCAGACACTGCAGAAGCAAGGTGGATGGAGCCAGGAAGGCTGTCGCCTCGCCCACAGTGACAGCAGAACCTCCACAATGCGCTGCACTCTGCTCAGCAATTATGCCGTACTGCAGGTTGGACATGCTTCTGTATTTAGCTATTCGTCCATGATATGAGGAATTCAATTACAAGGTTATATGGTTTGCCTTTTCTTTCAAGGAAGTGCCTGAATTCCAAAACTCCAATTCTGTGAAGGTGCTCCACCCGGTGGTTTATGCCTGCACTGCAGTTCTCCTTCTTTGCGTCTTCACAATAGTTATTACACATATAGTCCATCACAGGTATTGCATTGCAGATAGAGTGCATGTTGCTGCTGCCAACTCTACCATTCTCCTAATTGTTTCCTTGGCATTTTTAGCTCAATTCGCATATCAAGAAAAAGTTGGCACACACTCCTGAATACCTGTTTCCACATTGCCATGACAACAGCAATCTATGTGGGGGGCATAGGCTTGACCAGCTATCCTGTGGTTTGCAGGGCTGTGAGTATTTAATAAATGTTTAGTTTCTGCCTCCAGCTTGTGTCACATCAGATTCCTGTCTGATACGAATGTGATGCTTAACAGGTGGGCATTGCTCTGCATTACTCCTCTCTTTCGACATTGCTGTGGATTGGAGTCAGTGCCAGAGTCATTTACAAAGAAGCTGTCTGGAGAATTCCTCAACAGGCCGAAGGAGAGACTCCTGCTCCTCCCACGCAGCGACCCATGCTCAGGTCAGTTGGAACAACGCTCCATTTGCTGGATCAGGAGGTTGGTATTTGCTGTCAATATGGTTTATGTGTAAGACAAATGCGGGAGTTCTTGTGCAAGGCCACCCACCCAGCCTGTCAACCATCAGAGGCCGTCATTGTGTGCAACAACCAAAGCCCTTCTGTTTAGGAAACATTGGTGGTGGGGGTGGGAGGGGGGTTATTGAAGTACATAAAACCCATATGGCCAAATGAATTTGGAACATAGAGAAGAATGTGTGACACAAATTTAAAAGTAGCACAAAGGGGTTGTCATAAATCTAAGCAGGGTGATTCAAAAGGACAATTATTCAGTGTTCTGTTCGTCTCTGCTGTTCTGTAACAGTCATCATAAAACTGCTGTCATCATGGACTATCCCTGACCTCACTGGATCTCCAATCAGTCCTTTGTTGCAGTAACAAGGGTTCAATTTCCAGCAAGTGACTGACCTATGGGTCTCTGCTGACCTATATCCTTTTTGTTCTCTAATAAAATGTTCAGTCGTGGAGCTCTGGTGAGGTGTCAGACAGAGAAAGAAGAAGTCACATAGAAACAATTTGAAAAAGATAGTTAAAAGGCTTTTAGTATGGAAAAACTGATATGTCATGTGCTTTTCTGTGCCGTAAAAGGTTCTATTTGATTGCCGATGGAGTTCCACTCATCATCTGTGGGATCACTGCAGCTGTTAATGTCAACAACTACGGAGACAACAGCCCTTAGTAAGTGTTGCCCTTTTATTCTTGATTCGTGTCATGGTGTTTATTTGTTTTTACACTAAAGTGAATGGTTCTATGCGTAAAACACAAAGACTTACTCATTTAGCATAAATCCTTCTATCTTTTTTGGTCTTTTGCAGCTGTTGGCTGATCTGGCGCTCCAGTCTAGGCTCTTTCTTTGTTCCGGCTAGTTTGGTCGTGCTGGTGACCTGGATTTATTTCCTGTGCACTGTGTTTCGCCTGAGGCACCATGTGACCAAAGAATGCACAGGAACGACTTTGTCTACCAGGACCGAGAGCCACCCTGCATTGGCAGGAAGTACCAGCCTTCTTTCAACCGACTCAGTTGTGGTACCTGTCGCCCCAGCTGTGTCTCCCGAAGATCAGTACTCGCTGAAGACACAATTTTCTGTGCTGGTAGCCACCCACTTCCTTTTTGTGGCTATGTGGTGCTTTGGAGCTATGGCAATGTGGCTCACAGGCCACTCAAGCTTGCTGTTTAGCTGTCTCTATGGAATAGTTGCCATAGTTTTGGGAGTGTTTCTGGTGGTGCACCACTGCTTCCGACGTCTGGATGTACGGACGTCTTGGTTGTCTTGCTGTCCAGGCTATCGCCGCTCCCATCCCATTTCCACTTACACACATACGTGCACCGCTGGGAGTGGAATGCAGACTTCTGAGCAGGGATCTCAGCTCTTCATCAACTGCCATCCATCTGTCGACTCTCATAACTCATCAGCGAGGTCCTCGTCCACTCCAAGTGCAATAAGCAGTGTTGGCCATGCGCCTTGCAAGCTCACCAATCTCTTGCAGATTACACAAGACAATCCAACCACCACCAGCATCCCTACAAGAAACAATACGAGTACCAGCACTGACAACATCACCAAGCCAACAAACAATGTTCTGCCTTTTGTTAACTCAGCAGCACCTGTTCACCCCCAAAGAAAGAAAATTAGCAGCAGGACTAAACAGGGAGGCACTCAGTATTATCATCGAGGTGAAGGCAGGGGACACTATCGTCTCAAGGCTCTAAGGACTGCTGGAGGGGGCGGCAGTCTTGGAGCTTTAGGGCCCACAGGTTTAGAGCACCTCAGTTCCTCACATGCTGTTTACAAACAGGCCACAAGCGAGAATGGAAGCATCCACCACAGTCTATCAGAAAACCAGGCCAGCCGACTGACAAATGGGAAGCGGCTAGGAGAGTCGGCGGCCACCAGCCCCTCTGAGGGCAGTGATGGAGGAAGCAGCGGGAGCCGCAAACCTTTCCCGCTTCCACCTTCTGTAGCTATGCATGCAGCTCAAAGACGATGCTCCAGCAGAGACAATTTGAAGGTGGCAGCATCTGCAGAGCAAGAAGCACAGCGTTGCTCCTACCCTTTGAACAGTGTCACCACCACTGTTCCTGGGGCTGCTGCCCTCAATGGCACCCTGAAAACCTCAGTGCTTGAGCTTGAACCGGACATGAGTGGCACAGACCAGTCCCAGAGCTCTGTGGGAATAAAGAGTGGTTTGTGGAAAAGTGAAACCACTGTGTGAACTGCAATTTCAATCACAAATCTATGCATTACCACAATGAAATGACTGATCGCTTAATAAATACGTAATTTAAGATTTTATTATTTAGAAGGCATCCAGGAAACTAAACTGGCACTCTTGCTGCTGCAATGTAAGAGTTTGCTGTGAAATACTAATGCAGGTTTTTTTTATTTGTCCGTTTTGAGCAAAAGGTAAACAATTAATTTTATTCAGTTAACAAAAAAGGTATATGATGTTGATTTTAAGTTTCTAAGAAAAGCTTTATTGTTTTAGCTGCCATATGTCTATGCATATCAACTATTGCATGAGATGGAACACCAAATGATCCATTTCAAATGTACAGCATATGCATTTAATCTGAGAGCAAGCTTTCAGGCTTCAGATTTTCTTCAAGGGATTGTTTGTATATGCAAATGTATGCACTTGTATGACTTTTGTGTGTATGTATGATTGTGTGAAAATACATATGTACACACATTAAGAGGGGATCTGCATGTGTGTAACTGTAAAAAAAAATCTAAGAGTGGTTTTTAAAAACGGCTATGTGAAACTTTGAAATATAAAAGATGCTGCAATTTATTTGTGTACTCTTTTAGTATTGATAAAGTTTTCTCATATGATGATTTATATTAGGGCTGCACGGTGGTGCAGTGGTTAGCGCTCTTGCCTCACTGGTTCAAGTCCTGGCAGCGGGGGACTTGAAACAGTGTCACCAATGTGGGACCTTTCTGTGTGGAGTTTGCATGTTCTCCCTGTGCATGCGTGGGTTTTCTCCAGGGACTTCAGCTTCCTCCCACCATCCAAAAACATGCTTCATAGGTTAATTGGTCACTCTAAATTGTCCCTAGGTGTGAGTGTGTGTGATTGCAACCAGTCCAGGGGTGTCCCTTGCCTCAGCCCATGAGTAGCCAGGGTCCAGCAGCCCCGTGACCCCAAAAGGGATAAAGTGGTTCAGAAAATGAATGATTTATTTTAAATTTACTTTTTTTTATTATCCTCACTGACCTTCCAACAGAAGACCTTTTCTGACCTAATAGATAAATGACCGTCCCCTACATCAAAAGTAAAATCTCTCTGTCATTTAAATTAGTTGAAATGTCCCAGTGATGCAAATTGAACTAATTTTAAAGTAAAATAGATTTTGTAAGTTTGTAGTTCAACTACTTGTTTCAAAGGACTTATAAATAATATTTTATTCTATTAGGTGTTCAACAATTGTTTAAAACAAGAGAACTACTTCTGCATTTAAATGGTTTAAAAGAAGAAGTGTACCTCCTATAGAAGGTTAATTTGCTTGCAATTTCAGAACTTACATCAACAAGGAATGTCTAGTATAAAACTATTTTTTATACAAGCCAGAATTCTATACCTGTTGGTGTTTCAACAAGCTTTGTTATTGATTGATACTGTCAAGTGTTTTGTATGCTCTTTTAGCCAGGAAATGATTCATACAGGCAAAACCTGATGACTCATAACTACATTGTAGAAGCTAAGAATAGATATGTAAAATGTTTTGTGTAGCTTCATTTATCTGCTCACCTTTCAACATTTCTTGTTTATGGTTCAGTTGTTCAAAATTTTCCCAGAAGAGTGGATTTGATTGGGGAAAAAAGCTTTATTTACTTAATATATTTGTTCAATTATAGGAAATTCTCTGTGGTATTTTCCCTCTAAATCTTTAAAACAATTAGTATCGATATTTTTCTTCATCAAGCAACATTTGCAATTAGCTTTAAATGAATCTGTGCTAGTGTTTCACTGTGAGGCTCAGTGAGATGAAATAAACCCTTGAAATGTACCAGAACTTACTTTTTTAAACACTGAGTAAAAATTAACAAAATGTTATGAAAAGCAATTTTTAAAATAGGCTAAATGTTGAAAACATATTTGTATCACGTTTCATACCCTGGCTAAAAATCATAGAACCCAAAAATACATGCACATTTCCAAAAGCATTATTTGAATCGCCTTTAAAATATTACAAGAAATAGTAATAATACACAGTGCGACTTTAAAACCTGTAAATATTGACGTTGATGGGAAGAAAAATACTTTCTATCTTGTTCGACGCTGCTTATTGACCCCTCTTAGATGTTAATAATTAACGGTCCGGGACCGTCAGTGCCTGTCACTTCAACCGTCCAATCAGCGATTGACTTTTGAAACTGACAACTTGGTCAGCCAATCAGTCCGCTTCTGTCACAGAGTATGGGTGGGAACGCAAAACATCAGGGAAGTGAACTGTGAAACTTGGTGGAAGTAGTTCGAACGAGTTGTGTTGTGTTGGCAAACACCACAAGAAATACGTTGTTTGTACTTCGGTGACTTCTATGGCTTGATGATCTAGGTTGGCGTCCGTGCTGAGTTGGTAAACTTGACATTTTTAAAGGAGTGTCAGAAAACGCGTTCGACGTGGAGGGTTAAGAATTACGACATCCAACTGAGCTTCCTGAACTGAAGTGAGGCGGTTGTTTGGGTAGAGCCAGCGACCGCAGAGGACGCCAAAGGGGAACAGAAATCTCACGGAGGTCGGATAAAAGGTTAACCAAAAGAACCGACGTTGAAAAGTTAACCTTGGGTCAAGCTTAACGGACGTTAGAATGTCTCTGCTTGGCCAGAGCCAGCAGCTCTTTCCCACGAGTGTCCAGGTAACGGTGCATCAGGCTCGGAACCTCCGTGAGAAGGGAAAGAATGGCACCAACGACGCCTATGCCATTATCCAGCTGGCCAAAGACAAGTTTTCCACCTCGGTGGCGGAAAAATGCACCGCTCCGGTGTGGAAGGAGGAGGCCTCGTTTGACCTGCCACTTTTCCACCCGGGAAACGCCGAGCGCTGCACCCTGTACATCATCGTCATGCACCGAGCCCAGGTGGGACTCGACAAGTTTCTGGGCCAGGCCGTGATCAACCTGCTGGAACTCTATGACGACAAGGCGCGCAAAAAGACACAGTAAGTGGCCGCGAGGGCTTCATACTACCTGTCCACCATATCGAAACTTTATATCCAGGCCTCCGCCCTTAATTCAGCATTTTTATTATGGCTTACTCACATGACTGCTTGTTAAAATAAACCCACAGTTTTCTATTACAGGCCTAGTTTAAACTTCAGGATTTGTTTTTATTTATTTATTACCATATATGTGTCAGGACGCCCTAAAGCTATTTGACTGTCTTCCTTGACTTCTCCAAAATGTAGTCTTAATGTTCGAATTATCGCACACAATTCCTATTAAGCTTGTTCTGTCCAGGTGTGTTACAATTGCCTTCATTGAATTCTTCTTTCAGTTTTATCACTGATATTATCTTGTAAATCTACTGTGAACATAGATAGGACTTTCTTCCTTTAATAAGTCAACCTCAGTCTGAGCTTTGAAAGGAAAAAAAGGATGTTAGCAGCAAAGAAAACACACACCCATATGAGCAATGTGTGTGTGTATATATATATATATATATATATATATATATATAATTTTTTTTTTTTAGAAGGTTTGTGCCTACAAAGTTTTTGACAGTTGATAACACTCTCTGGCTTCAGTCAGGCTAACTTCCGTTTGTTTCTATTCTCTACATCCCAAAATACTATTTATTTTTTCATTTAATATATATTCCGTTTATAGGGCAGAAGGAGAATTCATTTATGGTGCGTGGCGGCCATGGTGCCAGAGGTAGAGCGGCCAATCTCTGATCGCTGGTACAGTTCCTGCCCTGCATGTTCATGTGTCGAAGTGTCCTTGGGCAAGACGCTGAACCCCACATTTCTTCGATTGGTTATAGGTTGGCGCCAGTGTTCAGAATTGGAACTGCCATCAGTGTGTGAAAGAGTGAAGGGGACTGTGACTGTAAAGCGCTTTGGGCCTTCTAAGAAGGTCATGATGTGTAATTTATATGGACTTTTATTTAAATGGAAGTATTTAGTAGTTGTTTTTTGTTTTGCTATGTGTTATGTATCCAGGTCATATTGTCATCACAATATTGATCACTAATATGTCACATCGCTAGTAAGGAATTTTTTCTTTCTCAATGTTCTGTTCGTGGTTCTTTTTGATGAATATAAGTTTCTTGCTTTTTATGACCAACCTAAGAGTTTGTTTGAGAGTCTGAAATGATAAACATCATAAAGTCAACAGTTAATGGCCGCTTGACTGTTAGCTGGAAATCTCTTTTTCCTCTGCTCCTCGTAAGTCCACTGTTTGCCCTATAGGCTGATCAGCTGATTACGATGTGACTTCACTCCACCCAGTTTTGTTATGTGACACAGAGGATTATATGAGCAATCTGTAGTTTGAAAGAAGCCATGGGCTTAGTTTGGGTGTGACAGGAGTCAAAACCAAACAGTAGTTTAATTTTAGACTCTGAGTAATTTCACAAATGAAAATGGCTTCACATATCTATTTTCTGCTTTGTTCACGTTTTAAAGTGACCTTTAGAAAATCTAAGTTAGATTGGAAGCTCTTTGTTATCACTCAACCAGTTTTTTTGTGTGATAGAATGACCTCATTTGTGGGTTTTTTGTTACAGCATTTTGAGACTCATATCTGGTGTTTAAGCAATTTATTGTTACAGCCTCATAGCAACATCCTTTCTGTTTCCCTTTCACGTTGTACCCGTTTTTACTGTCTTTATTATGGCTGTTGGACGTTCTTGATGCTCGTGTTTTTATTCTTTTTTCATGTTCCTACTCCTCCATTAGACTCAAATGTGCACACAGGGTTTTAGAAGTTGTTTTTTACCGTAAAATCATTGGTGTTAGATTACTATCCTGTTTCCCTGGTGTGCTGACATTGACCGATACTAAATACTGGTTTGTTGCTGAGAAGCATTTCTACTCTAACACAAAGTGTGAATTCAGAGCAAGGTTTGAGCTTTGGCACGTCTCTTCTTTTTTATTCTTTTATTAATTTGTTATCTATTCTGGTCTTTCCTTCTAAGAATAATCAAATAACTTGGTAGCTTAAATAAGTTTGGTACACTAGTGTTTAGATTTCTTGGAGCATTCTTAGTCAGAATCAATATTTACCTTTCTTCAAGGGTTTCCAACTTTTTTTCAATTTGATCATAAAAGACAATAATGTTTTTTTGCTGATTACATTTGGTAAGGTCTTGCAGTGAAAACAAAATGACACTTTTCATTGTATCCTTTTCACACAATCTTTTCTTTGGTTTGCTGTCTTTATCTCAATTGTCAGACCTAAAAATGTACAACCATTTAGATGCTTTTTAGTTGATGCTTTTATTTTGGTATCCCAATATATAAATTCTTATGTCCACATAGAAGAAAACAAAATGGGTCCATCTAAGTTAATTTGTCATGCTTTGATTTATTTATTCAATATGAAATGTATGTATTTGGTAAATACTACTTTTACTACTATTCTGTTTTTGGTTTTGGATTGTTTTCTGCTTTGCTAGTTTGAGCTTGTGATTCATATTTAAACTCTTATAATAAAGGGAAAAAAACATTTGGTTTAATTAATAAATATAATGACTGCTAGTTTACTGAAGTTAGATGACTTCTAAAGCAACTTATACTGCAGAATAAAGGTGAGTTGGAAGTTTTCTGCATAAATAAAACGTACTGATTTGCAGTAGGTCACATCATTGTTTAACATTGATGGGGGCAAAACTTAGTTCTGCTTTTTGGTGCAACTTTAACGAAAATAATTTTAACTTTTAAGAATTTCCCATGTTTCAATTGTAAATAGTTGTGCCTTCTTTCGAGGTAATGCGTTTACATGTATTTTTTTCATGACACAATGGAAAAAACACACACCCAACCGGTTCTGGTGACGTATTTCCATTGCATTGCAGTTCACTTTTCCTCTTTTATTTACATATGCAGAATGCATGAGAACCCATGGAATGACGTCAAAAGCTAATTGACCATTTCTTTTGTTGGTTTTTATTTAGTCGACTTTCCTGTTGTAGTACTGCAATTATCTTTAAGACTTTCAACTAAAGATGGCTCCTTTGTATTACAGTATGTCAAATAATTATAATTTGTATTTTAAGATAATTTAGAATTAATAGACCATTGGAATAGTTGCAGTTAGACAACAGGCTCACTCTCTAGTATCCGATTCCTCTGAGCTCCTCAATATATAGCACTCTAAACAAAAAGAAGGGATGTGGTCCTTTCCTGTGACATTATTTTGCCATTGTATTTACCAAACAGTGTCTGGATTCTTTGCAACAGTTCCCCTTTGGATGATTTTAGCTCAGTCGTGTGATCATACTTGAAAAGCTTTGATACTTAATCATGGGTGGTACAAAAAGTGAAAATTATCATCATCCATCTCTGCTGTTTTACTCTTAACTATTTATTGACTTGGCCTAGAGGCACGCATGGCCTGCTCCTAACAAAGGAAGGTGGGTTCTGGCGTTAATCATTACATGCCAGACAGAAGTGCCTGTCTCTGTTAGCAGAGGAAACTTGTTCAGCAGGACCTGTCCACCCTTGAACCAGAAGCTTTGCTTTGTTTTCAAAGAGAAAATACATAACACCAATACCCTTAATTATTATTCATCACAGCATAGATGATTTTGTTCCTTAAAGCCGCAACGTGCATACTCTTCTGTTAGAGATGGACGATAAGGCCAAATATTAAAAAAATAAATAAAATCTCCATTTTTTTTTTTACACAAAATTCTATTTTTGATTTTAATTATTTTTTTCTCCCTCCTTTCACTTTCTTTAAAAAAAAATACAAATGACAGAATATATTTAACGAAAACTATTTTATTTTAGCATCATGCTTGGAAATATGGTCAAACACAAAGTTTCACTAAATACAAGCTTCAAGACATGATTGTAGATCAATGCAGCAGATGTTTTGTGAGCATCCACTAGCTTAAGCATCTCATAAACAGAAGTACTTCTAGTACTTGACAGGGTGCCTGTTCCAGGTGTTGAAACAAATTTTTTCGTACTCCCACTTTTGGCAGCTACGACCTTCAAGCAGATTTTGCTGCGTGTGGTTTGATGCTCCAAGTTTGAAGTTTTTTTTTTTTTCTTTCCAAAAAATTAAATCGTCTAAAATAAAATCAAATGAATGGATATATAGATATTTCGCCCAGTCGTACCCTCTGTTATTTTTACAAAAATATGTGCATCACAAAGTTTTACCTTTTTTTTTTTTATCTTCTTAGCTTAACATGCTTTGGCTTGAACGTGTTCTCTGTTTAGGGTGGGAGATGAAGGGATGTTTACATAAGATTTAGTGCAATCCTGCCCTATTACATCAAGCGCTGTACAGCAGCTCCCTGAAGGCTTTAAGGTATTGAAGAATAAGGGTTTACTCCCAAGCTTGTTTCCTGTCTCGAAT
Source organism: Oryzias celebensis (assembly GCA_014656515.1). Lineage (NCBI taxonomy): Eukaryota > Metazoa > Chordata > Actinopteri > Beloniformes > Adrianichthyidae > Oryzias > Oryzias celebensis. The sequence continues at coordinate 16,032,112 of BNCR01000009.1, forward strand.
CCCCAGATGTGCCTGATGTCGACTCAGTGACTTAAAAAGAAAATAAAATGGAAGTTTCCAGAGGTAAATGGCTGAGGAACTGACAAAAACTCTGGCAAATACTCAAGCAAGTTTTGTGCTTCTTTTTTTTTTTTTTTGCAACAATACTCAAACTTGAGAAGTTTAAGCATGTTCTTAATTAAAGATAAAATATCAAAAGGCTTTTAGCTCAAAATGACAACCCAGTTTCTGTTACTGTGAAACTGCTTAGGAGTGGTTTAAATTAAATCAGCTGCTGGGATGGAAACTAAAGGGTTAAGAGGGAAAGGGCACAAATTACAATACAAAAGTCTTCTTTGTATCTGTACTAATTGCTTGTTTTTGTTTTGTGTACTGAGCCTTCCAGAACATTAAACTTTCAGAAAATAAGTGTCAGACTTTGCTTCTGAGAGAACCAAAAAAAAAAAAAATAGCGCTTTGTTATTTATTAGGGCAGAATTGATTACATGTCAGAATCGACCATCTTTCGCTGTGGACTAAAAGGTTCAGGCTTCCACAGAGTCAGTTTCTGAAAACACGCACTTCATCAGGCATTATCTCACTTACAAAATAAATAAATATTCAATCGATTTATTTTTTTTTTTTGTATTTTATTTTTGTTATTTTTTGGGCTTGGACTGCTTTCCTACAAAAGCAAACATTTTATTGGTGGTGCGGCCCGTTGTCACGATAACACAACAAAGCGTTGTTTCAGCAGCAAAGGAAAGGGATTTAAATGCTGATCGTCCCGATAGGTTCAATAAACCATCAGTTCAGAGAGAAAGTTCACCTCTTACCGCTTGTTTTTGTCCAGATGACAAAACAGAAAGTTTGTCTTAAAGAAGAAAAACAACAACAACATTTTGGCTTTGTGACCGGAACTTCTTTTTGTGCGTGTGAATACCCAATAGCCAATCAGATTTGAGTATTCACCCGGACCATTTAAAGTGCAGAAACACAAAGTTAGTTTCTTATGGCTGTATACAGTGGCTTGCAAAGTATTCATAGTCCTTGAACGTCTACACATTTTGTCACATTATGACCACTAACGTAAATATATTTTATTGAAATTTTATGTGAAAGACCAACACAAAGTGGCACACTTGTAAAGTGGAAAGAGTTCCTTTTTTTTTTTTTACAAATAAAAAACTGAAAAGTGCAGTGTGCAAAAGTATTCAGCCCCCTTGAGTCAATACTTTGTAGCTGCAGTTACATCTGCAAGTCTTTTGGGGTTTGTCTTTACCAGCTTTGCACATCTAGAGACTGAAATCTTTGACCATTCTTCTTTGCAAAACAATTCCATCTGAGTCGGATTAGATGGAGAGCTTTTGTAAACAGCAGTTTTCAGGTCTTGCCACAGATTCTGGATTGGATTTAGGTCTGGACTTTGACTGGGTCATTCCAACACATAAATACGTTTCATTTGAATTCATTCCATTGTAGCTTTGGCTTTATGTTTAGGGTGGTTGTCCTGTTTGAAGGTTGAATCTCCGCCCCAGTCTCAAGTGTTATTCAGACTTCAACAGGTTTTCCTCCAATATTGCTCTGTAATTGGCTCCATCCATCTTCCCAGCAAGTCTAACCAGATTCCCTGTCCCTGCTGAAGAGAAGCAGCCCCAAAGTATGATGCTGTCACCACCATGTTTGACAGTGGGAGTGGTACGTTCAGAGTGATGTGCAGTTTTAGATTTCCATCACACACAGCGCTTTGCATTTAGACCAAAAAGTTCAATTCTGTTCTAATCTGACCAGAGCACCTTCTTCCACACGTTTGCTGGGTCACTCACATGGTTGATGGAAAGTGCAAACGGGACTTCTTGTGGTTTTCTTTTAACAATGGCTTTCTTCTTGCCACTCTTCCATAAAGTCCAAAGAAGAAAAGGGGCTGAATACTTTTGCACACTGCACTTTTCAGTTTATTTGAAAAAAAAAAAAATAGAACTCTTGTATAATTTTCTTTCACTTCACAATTGTGTGCCACTTTGTGCTGGACTTTCACATAAAATTGCAAAAAAATATATCTATTTTTGTGGTTATAATGTGAGAAAAAGTGGAGAAGTTCTAGGGGTATGAATGTTCTGGCAAGCTGCAGAGACAAGTCTTTACAGTTCTTTAGAGTACTGCTTAGCTCACTGTTAATGTGTTTTCTGCACACAAATTACATTTCAGGGATATCTGAGTTAACACTTTACAAATTAAAACATTTCAGACAATAAAAATGAAGTAGTGGCCTTTTGTTTGGTTAATAATCCACATGTTGTCATATAAAATGTACCTAAAGAAACATGATTAATCACGATCTAAAAGTGAGACTTACCTGATGAATTATTTTAATCGACTGACAGCACTAGCATATACATGAAATTAAAATATGTGATAGAAATTGTCAGTTTGATTGCAGATCCACACAGTAATCTGTGTCAGCAGTGTAAAATGTTATGCTCGGTAATCATAATTTATAAAATAAAAAGCTTTAATTGATGTAAATGTAACATCCTGTGATCTTTTCTTTTTAAAATGTTTTTTTGTTTGTTTGTTTCAGGTGGTTCAAGCTGGTGGACAAAAATGGAAAAGAGGACAAGGTGCGAGGCGAGGTGCTGCTTGATATCCAGTTTATGCGAAACAACATGTCAGCGAGCATGTTTGACCTTTCAATGGAAGACAAACCCCGCTCTCGCATCTCCAAGCTGAAGGACAAAGTCCGTGGGAAGAAGAAAGATGGTTTCTCTGACTCTGCTTCAGCTATTGTTCCCTCTGTCAGTCAGGTCCTTACAGACAGCGAGGAGGAAGCTGACACACAGTCTCTTAATCAATCTTCCAAAACAAAAAAGAAGACCAAGCTCAAAACCCTGTTTGTCCCCAAGTCAAACTTGCACCGCAACATGTCACAGTCCATGTCTACTCTCGGAACGCTCCCAGAAAAGAATTCATCTCTCAGTGGCAGCCGCTCCTCTGGCCTTAACGTAGATTCTCCTGAAGGTATTTTCATCCTTGTGTTTTTTGTGTACTCCACATACCAACAGCTCTGACTTTTATCTGCTCTGCTGTTAAAGTTAAACAAATATTGTTTTGCATTTTGACAATGACGCCGTTTCTCTACCTTCCCTGTCTCACGCAGGTAAAAAGAAATTCAAACTACTGGGACACAAACGAACCGGAAGCTCTGACAGTAAAATGTCTCTGGGTCCTTTTTCCCTTCTGAACCGCTCCAAGCAGAATATAAACGACCAAAACAGCCTGTGCATAAATGGCAACCATGTGTACACTGAGGAGCCAGAGACCAAGAGTGGGTCTACACTTAGTCTGAACAGCTCTGGTAAAGGCTCTGTGGAGGACATCCGCAAACACACATCTGACATTCCTGCAGAATCCTCCAAAACTATAAGCGTCCCTTCATTAAAACCTGAACCAATCAATAAAGCTTCATTAGAGCAACAACACCACCAAGAGGAGGAAGAAAGAAGGCAGGCAGAGGAAAAGCGTCTTGCTGAGGTGAAAAGACTGGAGCAAGAGGAGAAGTACAGGGCGGAGGCCAAGAGACTCCAGGAGGAAGAGCAGCGCAAGCAGCAAGAAGACAAGGAAAGGAGAAGACGTGTCATTGAAGATGAAGCAAGGAAGAAGAAACAGAAGGAGGAAGATGAGAGGAGAAGAGAAGCAGAACGAAAGATGCTGGAAGCTGCTGAAAATCAAAGACTTGAAGAGGAGCGTCGAAGAGCAGAGGAGCTCAAACGCCAGGAGGAGGCCTCCATGAGCGATAGGCTGTCCTCTTTGTTCGGGATGATACGAAAGAAAGAGGAGAAAAAGGAGGACGTACAACAACAAGCTCCTGAGGAGCAGCAACACACCTTGGCACCTCACACTAACTCAGGAGCTCCCATCCAGTCCATCTCCCATCACTCCACTAATCCATTTGATCAAAGCTCCTTCACCTCAGGTCCTTCAGCTGTCAGCAGTGAAAGTTCAGCAGATAACCGCAAGTTCAACTCCAACCCACAAGCCCCCTCTGCTACAATCTTTCTCAACCGGACCGCTAAAGTATCAGCCGTCAAACCCAGGTAGGTCTTTGTCTCCTCCTCTGGATACACCTACATTCTAGACATAGCAGACACTCGAATCCCAGACATCCCAAAAGTAAGGAATAAAATTAAAACTCCCCTTGTTTTCAGAAACTGTAGCACACATATCTAATTATGAAGCTGCTAGGCAGCACAGATACAAAGGAAACAATTAGTTTCAGTTACAGATGAAAGGGGGGCTGACAAAACAGACAGCGCTGAAGTCCTTTATTAAAGAAAGGGTTTCTCTGCTCTTTACTGTTGTGGAACCACACATAAAACCAGTCTGCAGTTGGATCTTCCACATATTAGCACATTTTTCACCAATGTATGCATCAATGTAATATTTATCAGTTTTGTGACACGTGTTTGTTTTCAGCTGGTTTTTCTTAGTCTTTTTTTTCACTAACATTACAAAGGTTTCCTCTATAGAAAACAGTAGTAACCCGCTACCACTAATCTTCTACTTGGAATTTGCTCTCAACATTTGTTCCTGTTTCAACTGTTTGCATTATTTATTCGTCTAAACTTCTGAACAAAAACAAAATGTTTTGTTCTCACAGAAATTATTTTCACACACCAGTATGTCATTTAAAAAGCACAACAACATACTTTTTCTGAAAAAAAAAAGCTTTGCTTCACAATTTCAACTAGCGGCTATACTTAAAAAATTCTCAGCTATTTGGGGTTTTGTTTTTACTCTATTGCAGTGACTCTGCAGAGTGGCGGTCTTTGGATGTTTAGAGTTTTTCACGTCGGCAGACTTGTGAGACTCGTTTGGTTAGATGCTGGTGAAAACCTGGGCGTGTCTGAAAATGTTGTGAAACAAGTTGTGGGCTTTTAGGAGCTCACACAGACTGAGACGTGGTGTTCGTGTGTGTGGATCTCCAGTGTGGCTAGCTATATTTTTTGTGGATTTTTGCGTTCTAACTGCAGTTATGATGGTAAGGTTGTTCTGTTCTTCAATGTATCTGTTAGTCATCAATAGAAATAGAAAACAAGAAGAAAGAAGAATTCCTTAAGTGATTTTATTAGAAGCCATTTCTATTCCATAATTGTTACTTTTTTGTTCTGTTTTTGTAAATAAAACTGTTTAAACTAGAGCTTTTCTATAGTTATAATTCTTAGCTAAAAATTGAACTCATGGCCATTGTTTCCCAGTTAGATTGGTGATGGGTTTTATGTTGTGGAGTGACTGTGGTCACACTGACCTTTAGGCCTTTGTTTTCACTTCTTGGCAGACTTTCTCAAAGTTTGGAGTCTGAAACCTCTGACTGTCAAACTCCAGGTCAGCTAGAACCCTTCTCAGTCTGCTCTGAATCCACTTTCACTAGAGTTCCAGAGTCCTCAGAGGCTTTCTCCAACCTACACTTACTGTTGGCTCCCCCAAACAGAAGCCGGACTGGGTCTCCCTGGGGCAGCACGGAGGATTTGTCATCTGTTGAATTGGGAAGATCATCATCTGCTATGGCAGACCAAAGAAGAAAAGCCCTCCTACCACCCTCATATTCTGGACGCAGGACCCCGACTGAGGAAAGTCGGGCTCCTGTCAGAGACGTCAAACATCCAGCACATGTTGAAGACGATGGACCTCCACAAGGAAATAAGTTGTCTTTACCACTTCCTGATTATGAAAGCCTCTTTTCTAAGAGGAGACATGGTGTTCAAGGGCAAACTCGATGGGATCATATAATTGCTGAGGTCAGCCAGAAACATAGGGATGGTGAACCTGAACTGATGGGTCCTGAAATGAGTGTTGATGGGCCAGAAGAAAAGGCACCAAGCCTTAAATCTCGCATGCCACAGGAAAATCCAGCTGAGAAGAAGCCTAAGACTAAACCTGCATCGTCAAAAAAAACGTCCGCTCCTGCTCCACCAAAACAAGCCACTTCTGGTGTAGACTTCAGTCAGAACCACCGACAGAATGTTGCCCCCCAGTCTGTAATGAGATCTAGTCCATCTGTAGTCCCACCATTAAGGAAAACAGACTCCCCCAGCAGCAGGATGTTCAGAGAGGGAGATGGCAAAGAGGCAGAACCATCAACTGAAACAGCAGCTTCACACCGACCACAGAGTCAGAAGACCTTTGATCCAACACCAGCAGATGACCGAAGGACTGTTCAAGTTCCTTTGGACAAAGAACCACCCACCGCTAAACCCAGACAAAGGGTTGGTGCCAAAGACCCTGCACAGCAGGAACAATCTGCTGTGAGCAGTAGCATCCAAGCACTGTCTGTTGTGAGCAAAACAGAAAACAAGACAACAGAAAGTATTGCAGAGTTGGAACAACTTCCTTATATAGAACGTAATTCCAAAGATGTACCGGGACATCTCAAGCCGAACCAAGAAGATGATGGACTGTTCACTGGCAGGCGGGAAAAACGGGAGCAGAACCTGGAGCAAAAATCTGAGCTTTTAATGATGAGAAAAGATTATTTAAAAGATTTTAGCATCGACTGTCCTGCTGATCACATTGACGTAAATGATCACGATTCTGAAAAACAGAGTGAAAGCAGAAACCTTGAACACATTCCAGAAAGTTTCTCTTTTCAACGAAAAAACTCTCAAAGAACAAAGAAGAATCTTCCAGTGAAAATTTCCACAGACGAAAAACCTTTCATGTCTCAGCAAGAATCGGCATCTAATGAGATGGCAAACTTGCCCTCAGCTAGTAAGGATTTCCTGGCAGGAGATGTTATTGATGGTTCCGTCACACCCAAGTTTCAGCATGAAGCCAGAACACAAAGCAGTTATGCAGCGAAGGATCAATATGAAACTGAAGTTTTCCGTGGACAGTCAGCTTTTGCTTATTCAGAGCCCCTCCCAGTCGTCCCGGAGGAGCCAGAATCTCAAACAGGAAATGTATGGGGGGGTAAGACCCCTTTGAGAGCATGGGTGTCCCCCACTGAAGCTCAGCCTGTCAGTACTCAGTATAGCAATGGAAGTGGGCTAGCGTTAACTCCACGCAGGTGAGATTCAGCAGGCTACCTACAAAGTCTCTACTCTGGACCTTTAGTCCAGATTTACACATGAATCACCAATCTTGGAACACAGTGGGCTTTTATTATTTCAATGCAAATACGAGATTTTTTTTGGGGGGTGTTTTTTTTATCTTGGGCCTTCTGAATTCTGCTTATTATTTAAGAATATTGAATCCATCAAAACATGGAAAAATAATCTATTTTATTTGTTGAAATGTGATGGTTTTGCTGATTTAAAGGTTCTAACTTTTATTTGCTTTAAAATAAATGTAATTTCCTTTTTTTTATTCTTCACTTTCCCACATGGTGCTGTTCTTGTGCAGATGTTGGCTTCTGTCTGAAACGCTTCGTTTGAATTCATTTTTTTAAGACCCCTCCATCCATCACGTTGCTGATTAACTTCTTGCTGGTTAGCTAATTAAACTGGAATAGTGGAATGTGAGTGCATACTCTCTGTCTAAGCTGTGCCAGACTGAACACAACTGGGATTATGCAAGCGTTCTGTTAATATCAGAAAAGAAAAACCAGGAACGAGGCTTTTCAGGCAACTGCAGAAGAGAATTGTCGTCTTTGGTGTTGATTTTGGGCTGTTCAAACTTGGTTGACATTAACTAATGCATTAACATAACTACTTTTACTATTGCTTTTGCTTTCTTTACTTTATTTTCCCAACTTTACTTTGATTTATCCTTTTTTTTTTCTTTTTAACAGACCGCATCCTGTGAAGCCTATGAGCTCAGCCGAGATCCAGCAACCCACCATCACTCCTGCTGTGAAGGAAATAAAGGTGCAGAGCAGTGTACCTGCAATAATGAAGGTACTTCACGTTGGCATAAAAACAGGCCCCGAAATAAAACCTTCGAGTTTTGAATAAAGCAGTTTAATTGGATCTGTTTGCAGGATCAAATCCAGATATGCATGAAATTAAATGTCCTTCCATCTCTCCACTTAGTTGTCATTTACCAGTGGCTGTTTTTGCGGAAATTCTTAGAAATGTTGTTCATAAAATGTAAAACTTGTGTATCTCCAAAATGAATGTTTTAATTTTTTACGTCTGCTGAAAGTATTTTGGAGAAGAATAAAAAGCCCACATGAACTAGTTTCAGGAAATAGTTTTCTATCTGCTCCAAATACTCACAGCTCTTTACTTTTCTTAGGTGGCCGATTCTGCGTCAAGTGGTCCTTACAGTCAGCTGACACAAGAGGAGCTGATCACACTGGTGGTGAAGCAGCAGGCTGACCTCTCCAGGAAGGATGCTAAGATCAATGAGCTGGAGCAGTATATAGACAATCTGCTTGTTCGTGTGATGGAGGAGAAACCCGCTATCCTGTATTCCCTTAACACTGCCAAACAAGTGTAAGCGAGTGCTTGTTAGGAAGAGAGAGCCCCTCTTTAAGGTTCGAGAAGATCGTGTATGTTTTTAGTCATGTTGGTGCATTGATCACTTTGAGTTTCAAAGCTAAAAAGCTTTGAAAGGTCTGCAAAATATTCCGAATCAAAAGTTTAAGATAAATGAATAGGGAAACGTTGTAAGCATTTTGACACTAAGGTACTGCAGTTAGCTTTAGATACTTGTTATATAGAAATCTATTCAGATATTTCGCATCTCTCATACTTGATTCAATTTGGGTTAAATGCCTCTATTTAATATACTTAAGTTAAAGAATCCATTTAGTTGTTTGTTTTTTACTTGAGCTTTGCTGCAACTTACTGCTGCCTAATACGTCACTCCTATATTTAATATTAAATATGATAAGACATTTCACAATAATACAGTTTTTCTTTTTACTTCATAACTTGTCTTTTTTTTTCTCCCTTAACTGACTTTATTGATTTATGTTTTGTTATTTTCCTGGGCAGTGTGAGGCATTTGTCGCTGCACGATCACAAAGGAATTCCACTTGTGTGTTAAGTCTTTTATCAGAATTTGTCTGTTGTGGCTGTAAAAATGTGTTCTGTAGAAAACCACCAGCAAGTAAAGAGAAGCATCATCTCTGCTATGTTTCATTGCTTAAGCCACAGTTCAGAATCTTTATTTAATTATGCCTCCCATCAGTTTAGATTATATTGATGAAGCATTTCTGCATGATTCAATGTTTTTAAGATTTGTTCAAGATTTTAATCACTTCAATGTAATGCATCTACATAATTTTGAATGTACATAATGAGATACAGAGATAAATGAAATGTTTTATGCAGCCTTGTATCTGAATTCCACTAATGCCTTACTAGTACTTATCATGTCGCTGCTAAAATTACAGCAATATTCCTCTGCAAAATGTAACCAACTGTGCCTTTATGCAGCCTCGGTTTTTGGTGTTGGAAACCTTTGATTTAAAATGTGTAGCCTCATCTTTTACTGGCGTGAAAGCTGAAATAATGTCCAGCTTGATCACGTTCTACAGATGATGTATAATAGTAAAATGTATAATTGGTTTGCTTTTATTTGAAATAAATACACTAAATGTGACACCAGATGGACTGCATCTAAAATCATTAAGGTTTCATTCAATAATGTATTTTTCATGAAGCAAAAATGATAAATGCATTTAAATTGCATCACTTGGTGATTCATTTTCTGCATTAAAAAGAAATTGGCTTCATTTTTCCTGGCCAGTGTTCGAGAAAATGCAGGAAAAAAAACAGTTTGTCACACAATACCTACATTGAAGATGTGTAGAGGTAGTCATGGAAACATGCATTGCACCCTTAAGTGCACGCAGTTCAATTGTTGATCAAACAATAAGGAAGTCAAAGCAGGTTATTAAGATTATAACTGCAATTTAGTCTTTTCAATGATAAAAAATGACTCCACTAGTCATGAGTTTGTAATGAGAATGTTTTCATGTTTAAAATAATTTGAATTATTTAGATGCTTCAACAATCGAAACAATAAAGATGCTGTTTATTTACAACATTCAACAAAATCCACATCAAGTTTTCTAATCAACTTATATTAACAAAGACATACTTTAAAATATAAACAAATCTGAAAACAGGCAGGTTATTTGAAAAATGAATCACGTTCTCAAAACATAAATCTTTAACTGCCATGTTGGGATTTCTGTGTTGTTTTCTTAAGTCAGAACATGACTTCTAAAAAATGGGGGGAAAAAAAGACTTAACCTTAAGACGACCTTAAAAATCCAAAGTTATGTTGTCAGCTTTTTCATTTTAAAATGATATTGAGATGTGAGGAACAAAATGAGCTCTAATGGCCCCTTGTGGCAAACATTCATTTATTAAAAGCATAAATGTGGTCACAGGTGAAATGTTGGTCAGTTTTGTCACCACACAGAAGGTGTTGATTTAAGGTTCACAGTAAGACTAATGTTTACAAGAATAGTTTCTTTCCTGCGGAGAATCTCCCACGTGTGTAAACAATATGTTACATGAGCTGTTGCAACTGGAATGTAAAAAAAACAAAACATATATACATATTTGTCGTATTCATTATCAGCTTTCTGTTGGACCTGCAATTGACACCATTGATTCTGTCTGGGAGAGATCTGAGATGTTCCTGTATTTTGTTAGAAATGTAAAGAACTCCAGACTAATGCTCACTCCCACTGCACGTACTTATACTGACAGACATTTTGAATACATGTCTAAATCTCAATAAATTTATATCCAGTCAAATGTGAAAAATAATTGACTACTTACATGTATTTAAGCATATAAACCAAACACGTTGGCCACATTTTAAATTAGAGCACATCTAAACTGAAGCAGATTCAAAACTGTTTCTAAAATGGGTGTGTCCTGTTGTGGTAAGAAGCCGGTGTCTTATGTGACAGTAATAAATACAGTTGCAGCTTTTTTCATATTTGCTTTAGAATACTGTTAGCATTGTAAGGAATACTTTTTCCTAACTTTAAAAACGTTTCTCTGCACAAACCAAAAATGCGTCATTTGAGCAAACATTTACACATGAAGGTTAGAGTCCTCTGCCTCTTTTTTCTACAGCCGCAGCATACTGAGATAACTATGCGATCCTTGCATTGCTCAGTGGCACAAGCATCATTTCATCCAATCATCAGTTCCATTTGTCCCTGCTGTGTTTTGACTACTTCCTGGAACTGAGTGTGAATAAAAAGAAACTCTTCACTGTGCACCGCCACTCCCTGGCCTGGTTCCTATTTCCATCCACAACAAAACACTTAATCGGGTCAATTGTTTCAGATACTTTGGAGTCAGCAGATAGGATTTGATTAGCACGTCACTGGCATTCAAAAATGCTCTCAGTGACGATTACATGTCCTCCACTACACACTGAGCTCTTTCTGTTGCTCCATACCTTCTCTTTTGGTTATTTATTTGTAGTTTTTTTTTTTTTCTCCATGCCTCAGTACAGTTTTTGCACCATGTTGTCCATCAACCAGTAGAAACACACTTATAAAAATCCCAACAGCTCATCCAAAATCATTCTGGACCATTTGGAGCTGAACCACAGAGCTGTTACACATCTTGCCAGGTCAACACTTTAAACTCTTGTCATCAGGCGGCAGAACACTGAGTAAGAGGCAATCAAAATGTGTCTTGGAGAAACTCCCATGTGTGTTTATGTGTGTGTGCTGCCTGGACAAATGTCTGTAATATGATCTGCTCCATTGTGTTTTCCATGTCATGACAGCATAATATAAAAACAAATTCTCCATCCGGAACAACAGCAAGTTTCTAAATTTTGTAGCTTTTAGCGGGTGGGGGGAAAATGCTGAAGATGTTCTGCAAACATCTGGTGTCTGCTTGTGTCAGCAGCGGCGGCTGCTCCTCCTCTTCTCCCGTTTCTGAGTCAGTCAGGCTGTCGTTGGACGGGTTGAGTGTTAGTAATGTAAACACCATGGTTTGACAGAGACACGGTGACAGTGAGGAAAACAATCTATTTCTGGAATAGTGAGCTTGTGCAGAGTTTTCACAGAGCAGCCCTGATGGTCAACAACAGGTAAATGTTTGACACACTGTAAGTCACTGTGATAAATGAATGACCATGATTCTCATTAGACCTCAGCGTGATCCGAATGCCACTAAGAAGGAGATGAGAACTGTTCACAGCACCACGCTGGCCGTGGCGCAGTTGTTGGCTGAGATGCCAATGCGGCGACGGCACGTAAACATCTTGCGCAGCTCCGCCCGGAAGCGGTCGTGAAGCCAGGCGTAGAGGAAAGGGTTGCAGCAGGATGAACTCATGGCACACAGGTGACACAGCAACTGGATTAGCAGGAAGTAACGTTTATCGATCAAATCGATGTCAATGTCACGCAGGACGTTGAAGACGCTGATGGGCATCCAGCAGACACCGAACGCGGCCACCACCAGGCTCACTAGGCGGAAGGTCTTCCTCTTGCGCATGCGCTGCGCCTCCGCCTGGCTCTGGGTGTGGTGGCCTGGTACCACGCAGCTCCGCAGTTTGACGGAAATGCACAGGTAGGAGATGCAGAGGGTTGACAGGGGAAGGACGTAGGTGATCAGAAGAGTGCTGTAGGCGTAGGCCAGACGCTCTCTTTCCTGACCCATCCAGAACTCCTCACAGATGGTGAAGCCTTCATTTTTAAACTCCACATGGTAGGTGTGGGCCACAGCGGGAGCCACCAGGCCACAGGACAGCAGCCAGATCCCAGACAGCAGGTAGGTGCACGCCAACACCGAGATGCGCTTCTTCAATGGATGCACCGTAGCGTAGTACCTGAGAGGAAGCGGGAGTTAGAGATCATTAAGGTACAAAGGTAAAATGAATGAGGTTAATTTATGGCACACTCAACATTTACAACTTCATAATAAGAAACGGACAGTTTTCTACAAAAAATATAATTATATCTAATTGGCCCCCAAATCCTGTGTTATTCTGCCATTCAATCCAAGATCAGATAGAGCGGGAAAAAGTAAATCATTTTTCTCCCTGTCTGCTTTTTTCATTCAAATAGATTCAAACAAACCAAAGGGGTGAAACTCGTGGGTTGTTTTTTCTTTAGAGCAGTAGAATATGGAAAGAATAGCAGAGAAAATCTATTCACCATGAGTCTATATAAAAGACTCAAGGGCTGACAGAAATGCAATTTATTGTTACATTTTAAACATTATTCTTTGAAATATTCCATGTTTTTTTGAAAAAAGCAAATCATCCTAAATCACAGCAAACTGCAACTCCCTTTTACACAGGGCCTCTTCTTTTCAAATGTGAGTAACAACTGTTTAATCTTGCTAGACATGCACGTGGCTCTTTAGATCTGTGTAGTTATTCTTAGGAGAATGTATCCCTGGCTTGTATTTATTCAACATTTTGAAAACCTTTTGCGAGTATTTCTGTCTGAAACCTCTCAAATTTGCTGCATGAGATAGAAATGAAGGTTCCCAGGACAACATGGCTCACCTGTCCACACCGATGGCAGTGAGGGTGAAGACTGAAACATACACTGTCACTGGCTGAATGAGGTACACCAGGTAACACATGAAACGGCCAAATACCCAGCCGTGGGGGTTGAAGGCATAGGCCAGAGTGAAGGGGACCCACGTTGCGCACATCAGCATATCGGAGAAAGCTAAGTTTCCAATGAAGAAGTTGGTGACGTTGTGCATCTTCCGGGAATGGCAGATGACGTAGAGGAGCAGGTAGTTGCCGAAGATTCCCACCAGAGCCACAACAGTGTAGGAGGGGATGATGAGCGGCTTGAAAGACTGCAGCAGCTCCACTCCCACAAACTGAGCACTGCGCTTCGAGGAGCTGTTCTTCAGTTCTACCTCAAATGCCGGACCTGAGTCGTTCCCGCCACCGTCGTGCATGGCACATAGTGTGGTGAGCTCAGACCCCCAACCGCTGGCCGTGCACTCCATCCAGACAGGGGGTTGTCAACTTGAACAGCTAAAACACAGTTCATAAAAAATATCGAAAAGAATCAACATAGCTCAACAAGACAGTTTATTTGCAGAAAATGAGCGTACATGTCAGATAAATCCATGTGCATATAGTACGCCTCTTGGGAAAAAAATTTATTCCTTGACATCAGCTTTCCTGTTCAATTATCTTTTTGTTTTTATGATACATTGCTGTTACTTTCAGCAATCTGGGGCTTCTGGAAATGAGCCTCTTGTTGAACTTGTCACCCACTCCAACAAGTTCACTTCATTATCTAACATGAATGTCTGTGATGACAAAATGCATTCAGAGAAAAAGGGAAAAGCAAAACTCTCTCACACTGTCTTTTCGAGCCACTCACATTCTTTTAGCTCTATCAAAACATACATTAAAGGCTGAAGTTTGAAAGGCTGTGTGATGAATGTCTGCTCTTGACTGACTTCTATCCATGCTGCAGCGTTTGCAAGGTGCAGCTTCAAGGTGAACTGCTCAGGAGTCTCAAGGAGACTTCTGAGACACATGAGGAGGATTAATAAAACAATTAGGACAAAAAATGAAATCCCTCTTCTGTGACATTTAGCAGTCCTACAGATTGATGTGAAGAAAGACGTGTTTTAAATCAGATCTATTGAATAACCTTTGAGCTTACAGGCATATTTTATATGTGAGATGCAACACAGTGACTGCAAATAAGTCAAATTAAAAGATAAGAAAAACAAAATGTGCACATTCACTTTAAACATTACTAAAAATCTAGACCGACAATCTGAATTTGATTTGGCCATTCATTTGTTTCAATTTTCTTTTTTCTATACTACTTGTTATTCTTATCTCCTGATTTCAAACAGCCCTGCAGGCTGCAGCCGCCACGTCATTAGAAGAATAATTCATTGTGAATGCCGTGAGAACAAATTTGTCTGATTTTTCACATTTTCACCTTTAGATGAAATAAAACATGCATCACGCTGTCATGCAGGAAAAAAAAATCCACACTAAGAGTCCACAGTGTGATCACAGCATCACTGAGGTGCCACATTATAAATCATAACGCCTGGATTGTTTTTGGAGTTTGAGTGATAAAACGACCCATCGCAGAAGAATAAAATTAAAGTCTCCCTGGTGTTCAACTATGAGAAACAATTTACACTCTTTTTTTTTAAGTAAATCCTGTATCAATTCAAATCTCTAGGAAGTATTTGACTCGCATTTACACATTTCAAGTATACATTTGGCTCAACCAAAGCGCATCCTTACCGTTTGAGGGGACCTTCCAGCAGAATCCGCGCGTCCAGAAGATGCGCGCTTCTCGCAAAGGCGCACGAGCCTCCGAGCCGCAGACACGCGCACCGCCTTCACACTTCCATCAGCGCGCGTGAATCTTTTTTTTTTTTTTTTTTGTCGCCCAGGAGCAGAATTTGCTGTGGAGATCAACAGGTCCGCCTGGTGGAGACGACTGGCTTTATATCTGCTTTAAACTTGATTGACAGTTCAAGGGGGTGGAATAGTGGGGGGTTCCAACTGCGTGCGTTTGCTTTTGTCCAACCTTCAGAGTGGCAGTTGAGCTCCACACCCCCACAAGGAAAATAAAAAATCTACACTTTCCTCTCACGTATTTGGCTGAGACTGCAACCCAGAACATGCTGATGCAGCAAATACAGGTGAATGGAAAAATGCATTTTTTTTTTTCTTTTTGTGTTCATCCACGAGTATTCCTCGCTTCACCAGCAGGATAGAAACCATGAATGTCTGCGTAAATCAGTCATTCATGAATGTTGGCCAAAAGGTTACCATCAGGCTGGCTCCAGTGCAGAGGACCAAACCTAAGAAAATGACATAAAGCAAGTGGGTGACCTTTCTGAGGACCATTTTAGGTGATAGGCTGGGAGGAGGTTGTTCATGAAAAAAAAGCATAGAATATAACTTTATGCTTTGCTTCAAAACTAGGTAAGAGTGAGCCGAGACAGCTTTGGCATCAGCGGTGGACTGATGGATCTCAGGTGGAGGTTTTAGAGCATTTGTTTAAAGTCACAGCTGTTTAGATGTTATCAGTAAAAGTCACTCTGGCTCATGTTTGTCTGCTTGCAGCCAATCACTCTTGTGGCCATTTTTGGTGCAACCCAGTTTCAGTCATTTTTTTAAATACTCTTATTTGACTGAGCAGAACTTTAGCCTCTTCGTACACAGATAGCCAAATAAGCCTTGATCACGTGTTACTGCTTGTTGATTTACATCAAGTCTTGTCCACATATGAACAAATATGTCTGCTTTTGTTTTCACCAGAAAAAGTTTTAGAAGGCAAGGCAACTTTATTGGTTTAGCATATTTCATGTACAAAGACAATTCAAAGTGCTTTACATAAAACATGAAATAAAGCAAACAATCAAAAGAAATATCAAAGGTGTGATCATTAAAAACAAGATTTAAAGAAAGTCAAAAAGAAAGTTAAAACATGCATAGATAAACAGTGCAGATGTAAATTATTGAATACAAATGAAGCAAATGCAGCTGAGAACAGGTGGGTCTTTAACCTGGCTTTAAATACACTTAGTGTTTCAGCTGATCTAAGGCTTTCTGGAAGTCTGTTCCAGATCTGTGGAGCATAGAAGCTGAATGCAGATTCTCCATGTCTAGTTTTGACCCTAGGAACTAATAAAAGTCTGGATCCAGATGAGTGGAGAGGTCTGGCAGGTATGGGTCAGGAGGTCAGTCATGCACTTTGGTGATAAACCATTCAAAGCTTTATAAACCAGTAGCATAACCTTAAAGACAGGCAGCCAGTGTAAAGACCTTAGAACCGGACTGATGTGATCTACTTTTTTTGTTCCTGTGAGAACACGAGCAGCTGAGTTCTGAATAAGTTGCAGTTTCCTGATTGATTGTCAAAACACTGTTACAGTAGTGAAGTCGGCTAAAGATGAAAGCATGAACTAGATTTTCCAGGTCCTGTTTAGAAATCATATCTTTAATCCTTGAAATGTTTTTGAGATTAAAATAGGCTGATTTTGTGACTGGCTTAATGTGTTTATCAAAATGTAGGTCTGTGTCTATCACTACACCCAAGTTTCTTACCTGGTTGGTGGTGTTAAGATGAATAGATTGCAGCTCTGTAGTGACGTCCAACCATTTCTCTTTAGCCCCAAAGTCAATAACCTCAGTTTTTTTTTGTTTAATTGAAGCAAGTTGTGACACATCCAGTCATCAATGTCCTCAATGCATTAACCAAGAGCCTGTACAGGGCCTCGGTCTCCTGGTGTCATTGAAATATATATAGTGTATATGTATATGTTGTGAGGAACCTGCAGTTTAGTCTTTCTCTATTTGCGTTCTGATTTTTGATATTCTCTTTTTACATTTTTTACAAGTAGAGAATTTCTCCATGAAGATTTTTTTCTTGCCATAGATCACCTTCCCCTTATTAGGAACAATACTCTCCATGATACTTAACATATTGGCATTAAAGCTGTTGACAAGTTCATTGACTAAACCCCCTGAGAGGGGTGGTGTTAGAGAGAAGATCTGGTTGAACATCTTGCTAGTATTTTCAGTGATATAGCATTTTGTGATCTCCTCCCTCAGAACATTTGTGTGCACTGGAATTGTGCTTTCATAGAAAACACAGCAGTGATCAGACAGACCTAAATCACATGCAGTAATCTTTTAAATGTTCAGACCTTAAATCAATAAATTAAGAATATGCCCACTGTTGTGTGTGGGCTCTGTTACATGTTGGGTCAACCCAACATTTTCCAGAGTGCTATTCAGCTCTTTAGTCCCTTAAGAAACTTGTTTATTTTATTGCTTCTTTACAAATCCAATCATGTGGTCTCCTTTTTATTGATTTTTTTTTCATTCATACGTCCTTCCTCAGCCAGAATTCACTAAGTTCACTGCTGATAAATTTCTGTCTTTGGATTGTTTTAACATCCCTGAAGAGACCTGCAAAATGTCAAAAGCTTTATAGACTTTGTGATGGCCATTAGCATCTTGCTGCTATCACTGTCGATTCCCACGACAGCAACAATACTATATTGTTTTTCATGCCTTTTTTTTCTACAGATGAGCTCTGTTTGGTTACTGAAAAATGTTGCTGTGCTGGCTATTTTGCCATGTAAAATTATACTTACTTAATATTCAGAGCTGGTGAGAGGTCTGTCTTTTGGCGTAAAACCTTAAATTGAAAGGTTTTTTCTTTGGGTGAAGGAACTTGAAGTGTTGATGCAAATGCAAAGCTCTGCTCTACTAAAGGGCAAAAAGAATCTTTTACAGCCAGCACTGACAAAACATCTGTACAAGGAACTGCAGTTTCCTTCATTTTAGCAGCTTTGATATTCCCCTTTTGAGGATGGAGAGGTGTTTATTATTCCTGCAAATTCAACAAAACAGATAAAAAAAAAGTTTGGTGTTAAATCTGCTTACATGGCATATGCTTATTCTGTTGACCAGCCTGAAAGGAAATAACTGATTTACTTGAATCTCTAGTGCAAACACACTGAAAATGGAACGCTATATGCAAAATACATTTGCCAGATAAAGGTGTCAAAAGGTTTATGTTAGATATCAAATATTCTTCTGCTCTTGTTAGATAGCTTAAAAATTGATAGGCAAAAACCCTTAGGAACTCTAATAATAATAATTATCTGCAACAATTCTCTTTCTCTCTCTCTCTCTCTCTCTCTCTCTCTCTTTACATAAATTGTTTTCATCCTTCAGTAACTAAGACCCTAAAAATTGAATATTCAGCTCATGTTCAAAAACAATTTTCTTGAGTTCATTGCTTTACATTCAGACCAAACCTTCTATAGAGGCAGACAAAAATACTTCAGTTAAAAAGAAAAGCGACGAAAGCGTAGAAACCCAGTAAAAGGTGGAAAAGTTTAACCATCAGATGTGCTGTTGAAAAGAAAAACCTTGAAGAAATGTTCAGTGACGGTCACAGTGTTGTCTGTGTTTTCTTTGAAGAAAGATGTTTTATTCCATGGAAACATTTTAAAAATGTTCCAAATGCACGACAATAACATGTCTGACATTTACCACAGAACATTAAATTTGTGTGCAGGTTTATTTTGTCACACTGTTGGAAGTTTTTAAGGGCAAGTTCCTCAGGAATACATAAATTCCCACGAGGAACCCGTGTGAATCCGTGTGCTATCAAATGTGCCTTTGAGACCAGCACATTTCTGAAGCAAACACTTGACTTCATGACTGCTCAGCTCAATAAAAATCAGCAAAACCGTTCAAATAATCCACGAAAAAACACCTTGTTTTTTTTAAAAAAAAACCATCTACCTTTCCAGCATCCGCCTTTTAAGAAAATTGAGAAAAACACATTTCTGCACTCAAGCTATCAAAGAGTAGCTGATTTGATGAGTCACCTTAGTTGATTTGTCCCACCTGGGGACAGCGTTGGCACTAAGAAACTGTTTTCAAGCTTTGAAATCCGAATTTTAATGCAATTTTGCTTTATAAAACAAAACAAACAACTAAAAAGTACTGATGAGGAGGTAAATCTCCTTCAATTTATGGTTTTGATATTGATATTAAAATACAAGGATTTGCAAGTAACAGCTTCAAGAGGCAATAAATTAATAATAACTTTTAAAAAGTACATTATCTTCACCACTGTGATAATATTTATCATTTGAAAAGATGTAGAGATATGTAATGTGGTTAGTGTGATGTTTGTGGGTCGTGCTTGCATTAACAAAGAGGAGATATATTTGACAGAAGTAATCATGGGTAATACATTCTAATTACATACTTTCAGTTCTGGTATGTTTGATGCTGTTGAATGTAAAGAGATTAAGATGCATAGATGTAGTAGTGCAGCTCCCAGCATGCATCTGTCAGCATGTGCCAATACCTGTTGGCATTACAGTGAGCACTTTTTTCCAGGGATTTTGTTTTTCTTACCATGACCTCTTCGCCATCATGTCTTTCAGTCATCCATGCTCATATAGTGGAGATTATTTCAGTTGCACTTCAGGTCAGATAAGCTTCACAGCTCCTGAATTTTGGGCAGCATCATCCAACGCCTTGAAATCTCTGGCATTCTGTTTGATCCTTCAACAGTTTTCCCTCCAATTCGTTTATAATGATATAGTTACCTCACTGGCCAAGTCACCTCAGGGCACCTTTCAGACAAAGTAAAAAGGTTAAAATAAAAATCCAATTAGGCACAGAGAAATCCAATTAAGATATAATAGTTTTGTGCCATTCTAATAATTTATCCTAATTTAGACCAATTTATTTTAATTGCTTTTGTTCAATACACACTCACATAGGTTTGATTTCCTGCCCTATGTGAGTGTGTATTGATCACACTCACACATCACCTCATGCCCTGAACATGCATGAGGTGATGGACACTGAAAGGAAATTTCAAATGAAACCATGTAGCGCCCCTTTGTGTCTTTTAAAGAGACATTATCTTAACATTTCTTTTCAATGTATGTAATGCAACATTTTACTTTTCTCATAACTTACTGAAATATTTTTTCCAGTACATTCAACCATGTTCTAATTTCACACAGAAAGGTCCCAGCTGAAATTCAAACCAGGACCTTCTTGCTGTGAGGCGAGAGTGCTAACCACTACACCATTTTCCTCCCTGGTTCTTCATGTCTCCTTTTTTAATCTTGAAGTCTCACTTCAATCATTTTTTTAATCTATTTAGGTGTCCCCAGTGTTTCTTTTTAAACTTATTTATGATTATGCCATTTTTCAGAAATTTGCCTCTGAGTTGTGGACGGGACTGTTGACACAGAGTAAACCTTCCCTCATTTCCCATCATCCCTTTGTTTACACTCTCCCCTTGCTAGCGTTTTTATCCCCTCACAACCCCAACCTAACATTGCTGGTGCAACAAAAATAGTGAGCGATATTGGAGCAATCCATCCGTGTCGTTTTGCGCCAGATGCCAGCTCAGACGAGGAAGACAAAGACGCACATGGATCTATTTGTCTGCAAGTGGATGCATCAGAATAGAACAGAACATGGAGCTTGTGGGCCACCGACTGCAGAACCTATGTCACAGATAAAGGCTGTCACTAACGACATTTTTTTGTATGGTGCTGAGTCCCCTTGATTTGAATGAAGAAACTCAGTTTTAAGGCTAATTTTCTTTATACATGTCCTCAATCATGAGAAAATGCTACAAGAACATGTTAAGAACACCAAAAACACAATCTTCATTGGAAAGGGTCTTTAATCACTGTGTACTGTAAATGTTAAAACTTTACATTTATAGCAAATGGGATAACAAATGCATTACACATATGTTCTTTGCTTATGTTATTGGAATCAGTTGGCTTGTTGTAGTTCCTTCTACAACAAAATATCAGTATGACACTGTTATACAATGTTAGCAACCTTTTGATTGTGCATCATTACAGGTGAAAACTTTCTTCATCACATTTTAAGTGAGTCATGCCAGGCTAAGGTGGCAAAAATGAGTAGGTGGACAATGTAATTACTCTCTGATCCTTTTTTCCTTCATTTGTACATAAATGTGTTTGACTTAGCTATTTTTTTCTAAAAAACACAAATAGCTTTTTTTTATATCTATACAAATGGCCAAAGTGAGAGTTTAATTATATTTGACTTCACGGATCTTCTGTAATTTGCACCGTCTGTCTGGCAGTCAAAATGTCATTGCCAAATGTTATGTTAATTGCAGTTTCTGCTTGTGTCCTTAGCAAAACATCGTAAGAGTTTGTGTAGAACCAGTTTAAATGTAAGAGTTCTCTTACATGGAGATTCTACATTCTCAGCTCTCCAGGTTACCCATGATTCCCTGGAGAAACAAGGTGACAATGATCGAAAAGTTAGATGACAAACACACAACTTCTACAAGCAACAACAGAAGATCCAAAACAACACAAACCCCTCTGGAGCTGGCCAGGTGCAAAGCAGAACAGACAAATCCGAAACATAATATTCTGCCAATGGGAAAAAAAAAATCCTGTCTGCTGTCAGCGCATCAACCACTTCCATATAGCTGACAGTAAAGCATGAATCCACTCGGTGATAGGATTCCTGATCTATACTTGTGTTATTTTTTCACCACAGGTTGATAATTTGACACTTTTTATGATGTAGCAAACATACAATCTAGCTACTTCTTTAGGCAAAGGATTTTATCTATTAATTCTGGTAGATTATGACAGGAGAAATGAGATTTAGCTTGATTGAAGCTTGAAAAAAAAAAAAATTCACGCTCTGAGGTTTCTCAACTGCCAACTGTCCTTTTTGAACATCCACATTCACACAGATGTATATGAATAAAAGAAAACGACTTAAGAGAAAATGTTTAATACAAAGTGAGGACAGTATTTAATATGGTGACTGCAGTAAGTTGTATAAGTCAGATAATTTACAAAAAGACCTCCTGTTACTAGTGATGTCATCTTACAGCACCCTTCAGTTTCAGGATAAAGATGTCAATGTGTCCAGATCCTGTTGGAAAACTGCAGAAACAGAAAGCATACATTTTAAACAAAGGACAAAAATAGGATTTCTTATTCAGCAAAAAAGTCACTTTTACTTTTTCACTGTGCTCTTCTAGCCTGGAGAGTTTCTCTTTCAGGAACAGGTAGTGAAGGATCCAAAATGCAAAAGCCTGGGCTTGATGGAACAAAAAGAACTAAAACTGTAATAAACTCAAAACATGACAAAACCATAAAAGAAAAAGAGAAACAAAAGGCTAACAATGCAAATGACCTGACATATTGACCCTAAAAATGTTGAAAATTCAATTAGCAAATACAAATTTGTCATTAAAATAAATAAACCATTATGTAACTTTTGAATATATACTGTACTGTAGTTATAAAGTCATTAAAATACTGTGAGCAATTATTTCACAATGCCATGATCTTTATATACACTATATTACCAAAAGTATTGGCTTACCATCCAAATGATCAGCATCAGGTGTCCTAATCACTTGGTCTGACCACAGGTGCAGACTGTTTTTACAAACATTTGTGAAAGAATGGGCCGCTCTCAAGAGCTCAGTGAATTCCAGCATGGAACCGTCATAGGATGCCAACTATGCAACAAATCCTCATTCCTAAATATTCTGCAGTCAACTGTCAGCTCTATCATGACAAAATGGAAGAGTTTGGGAACAACAGCAACTCAGCCACCAAGTGGTAGGTCAGGTATACTGATGGAGGGGGATCAGCAGATGCTACAGCACATACTGCAAAGAGGTCACCGACTTTCTGCACAGTCAGTTGCTACAGAGCTCCAGACTTCATGTGACCCTCAGATTAGCCCAATTACCGTACGCAGAGAGCTTAATGGAATAGGTTTTTAATGGCTGAGCAGCTGCATCCAAGCCACACAGCAACGAGTGCAATGCAAAGCACCGGATGCAGTGGTGTAAAAAACCGTTCATTTTGGACTGCATTGTGAAATTTGGTGGAGGAGGAATGATGGTTTGGGGTTGTTTTTCAGGAATTAGGCTTGTTTAGGCTTAGTTTCAGTGAAAGGAACTCTGAATGCTTCAGGATAACAAAACATTTTGGAAAATGTCATGCTCCCAACCTTGTGGGAACAGTTTGGAGTGAGCCCCTTCCTCTTCCAACATGAAGGTCCATAAAGACGTGGATGACAGTCTGGTGTGGATGAACTTGACTGACCTGCAAGGTAAGTGAATACTTTTAGTAACATGTATATTCAAAGGGGATTTATTGCTTGATTTATTTTAAATGGCAACATTTTAATTATTTGTTGAATTATGAAAAGTTTTTGTCTCCGTAATGACAAAGGGGAATAAAAACCAGACACATGAATACACTGAGGATTATTTACTTAAATGAAGACAGCTGTGGATAATTGACAACTCAACCTGATGTGACAGGGACAACACACAAAACCTTAGAACATGACAAGATCTAGAAAAAAAACAACTAAAATCCAACAAAACAAGCTGAATGAGAAAATCCTTACTGTGGCTGACAAATTTTGTTTATCAATTTCGGTAAGAGCAGGCAATCACCCTATTTTTTATTCTTCTGTCTTTTCAAGTGTTACTTCAGGTTTATTATGAAAATGTCTTTTATTTCCTCCTAGGATTCCACCTTAGAGAGCAAAATTACCAAAAAAAAAAAAAAAAACTAGGCTTTTGTAAACTGCTTTTTTCAAAATTAACAATCATACACCTTTTAAAAAACTGTTTTTTTTCTTCATGATCTAATATTTTTTATGGTTATATATAGATTCCTTTAATGTTTATTTCACACCTAATCATAAGATTCTTTATTCAAAAGATGTAATCACGATCAATGTTGTTAGTTGTCATTGTTCAGACGAATGGTGGGCATATTTCTAATTACTATCATTGCATTTTTGCTGTTCAAAAAAATGTTTTTGTCATTCATCTTCTGGAAGACTATTATACAGCAGGAACATTAGAAAATGCCATTTAGACTGTTAGGCAGTCCCTGTTTTTAATGGCATTTGTTCAAGAGTGCACAGGAGTCATAGATAATTGCTGAACTTTGTGCTGCCCGTCAGCACATGGTTTTCTCTGCTTTGTTCCTTGAGACAACAAGCTGAATTTAGTGAAGATAAATACTCTGGTGGAAATAAATCTCTTTACCTGTGCAGTGCTCATAAAGCGTTTCCTAAATGTTTGCCTGGCGTCTTTATTTGACTGTGTGGATTTTGCTCTTTTTATTTGATTTCAGTTGTGTGTTTTTGGTCAGTGGTATTTTGTGTCTCCCCCCCAGTCAGCCATGTTAATAATTACCCACTGTTAAGCCCGTCGCTTGTGTTAAATGTCTGTTTTCCATTCCATTTTATTGGGTTATCAGTTTGTGTCTTTAGTCGTTTCTCACTCTTTGCCAATGTAAGCCTGGTTACCTGCATTTTGGTTCCTAAGCTTTTCCCTACAGCTATAGTTTATGGAACAATTGCTTTTTATTGCTGTCTTCCATGCAAAGGCCTCTATAACAAAACTGAGCATCAGATCAAAAGCATGAAGCATGCATGTACACTGGAATGACAGAGAAATTAAAAGAGATTAAACTGAGGTTTCAACAATATTTAAAA
Organism: Oryzias celebensis; assembly: GCA_014656515.1. Taxonomy (NCBI): domain Eukaryota; kingdom Metazoa; phylum Chordata; class Actinopteri; order Beloniformes; family Adrianichthyidae; genus Oryzias; species Oryzias celebensis. The sequence goes on from BNCR01000009.1 coordinate 16,057,075, forward strand.
AAAGAGTGAAAATAATATTCAAAGTGATGTTTCATTTCATTTCATCTCTGCCGTTTGTAATTACTTGAGTTTAGTTTAAAGCAGAGGCTACCAAGAAATAAAATACTACATCGATCTGCCATGAATGCAATTTTTTGTTCATACCGAATTATAAAAACTTTAAAAAGTGCTTTGCCACGATCACTGGTTGGTTTAATTAAATTTAACATTTGAAAGTAATCCCGCTATGCAACCAATAGTTTCCAAAACTGGGTGATGAACACACTATAGTGTTTAACATTAACAACAAATCAGCATTCTTACGTTGATTCCTGATATTCTCAGGATTGATATGAAATTACCCTTACAATTGATGAAGAATTCTGGTTTCAACTAAACCTAGCTGACATTAAGACTGGGATCCTGCTTTTACATACAGTGTAACCAGTATGTCTGTCTTAAAATTGGTCATCACCTTCCAAAGATCTTCATCACATGTCCCCAGATCTATGTTATGGCCCTATTTTAGAAGTCACTTTGGATAAAAGCATCCACTAAATTGGCAAATAGAAATGCAAATGTAAGTGCAGTCAAGGTTTTAGCTGCAACAGATGGCAATCAGTGCATGCAGAGCTCGAAGAAATAATTCACAGAAATGAGACCATCAGGGACAACAGACGGATAACAGAATTCTGCAATTTTTGCCATCTTTTGTGAAACAGAAATGGCTTGTAACATTTTAAAGCACCTCTTTGTTTTTTTTCTATGACCATAAATGCATACATTGGATAGTTGCTGAATTTGTCCCCTCATTTTCAAACAAAATGAGGCAACAGCTGCAATCCAGTTTAAGCCAAAACTGATTTTTCAGTTTTCACCTTTTTTTGCTTTAGAAGAATCGTCTTTCACTTTGCGGAGTGACGATTTCTATCAATGCAATTGAATTTCAAGAAACTTTTTTAATCCCCACTATGAGTCAGAACTCGAAGATATTATTTTATCAAGATACTGCACTTCAAATGTGCACTGAGCAGAGCTAAGGAGGACAAAGGCGAGAAAAGCTGGGCCTGATGGCGTTTGCTCCAGGCTCTTCACGTCTTGTGCAAACACCATGTGGAGCTATGGAGCATGTCTTTAACCTGAGCCTTAAGCTAAGGTTGGTACTGCAACTCTGTAGAACCTCCCGTGTAGAACCAGTACCTACTGTAAGTCACCTCAGGCTAATGATCTAAACCATTTAAGGACAATGGCTCAAATAAGAGTCTTTCATGAAAACTAAAAGAGATAAGTATATATTTTATACTATGTAGCTTATACAGTTTTTTTTCTCCTGCTGTGCAACAATACAATTTATTCACTGACCATCCACTTATCATTTCTTATTTATATAATAATGAATTAGAGCCCAATGTGCAAAAAAAATTTGGAAGATTCATGAATCCATTTCCTAAGCCTTTACTGTACCTCATGCAGAGGCAGGTTTTTTATTTTTTTAGAAATAATTTAATGGTGTGTATTTTTTTAAATCCTACAATACATGCTTTTTAAAGTGGGAATAATAGAAAAAAATGACATTTCAAGTGTGCTGCTTCTGCACAAAAGTCGCATCATGATTGCTGGCTGACAGCCATGAGATTCTGTGGAGATTTTCCAAAAAGCCATGAATGCACTAACATGCATGAAAACACAAGAAAATTACAAGTACTTGGCCTCAGGATTCGCAACTAAGGCATTGGCTGCTTATGATAACGGAATGAAAACGCCTGAAAAGGTATTCTTTATTGTTATGAGATGTTTTCACAATAATTGGATTACGATAAGAAAGAGTTCACAAATTTGTAGGAACATAATTCTTTTCAGTTAAGGTAAAGTTACAAATTTAAGATGCACAGTTATGTTTTGGTGGATTAAGTTGATTGATAAAGTTGTATATGACTTTTTTTTGCTACATCTGAGTTTCATTATGTCATAATTAATCATCTTTGTTTGCTTGAATTTTAAATGTCTTAATTTTGGTCACTAAAGCATGCCGTACCTTTATAATATGTCATGCTTTTTGAAAATCTTCCACTGACGGACACGTGTTTTGGTTACATTTGAAACTGACATCTGCAGCATGAACAGACTGCGACATCATATATATGCCGCCACATTAAGATGCAAATCGTGGCTAAAATGGCTCAGAACCTTTATGCTGGCGCCTGCTGATTAGCTCAGTTGTTCACTCTGGGTCACTCCAATGAAAAGAGCGAGTAGACTACCTCCATTAAATACATGTCACAACCCATTCTTCGGAATTAAAAGCAATAATACCAGAAATAGAAGCTATGAAATGAAAAAAAATAAAGTCAGAAATGTGAATGTTTTGACAAGAAGAATACAATTTTCTGTAGAAGAACAGAGAAAATTACACTTAGAATGAAATTATATACTAATGTTTTCAAATTAATATTGGCTGTGTGGAACCTTTTCAGCTAACGTCATGCTTTTGAAAGCAAGAAATCCAAGTCTTTATTTGAAACCCTTAAATATTTTAATCATAGACAAAGCTTTACAATAAAAGAATCAACTTTTGTTTTTAAAATAAAAAAAACTGCACCATGGTTAATCATAAACCAGACTCATTTATGTTACAAAGGAAATAAGATGAGTCTTTATTGGTTTTATAGATTGGAAGGTTGTTCAACTGATAAAGTAAATTGCATCTGCAATGAGTTCATAACGTGTGTGATTAGGATTTTTTTTCTTTAGAATTTTTATTTGACCTTTGGAGAAGCTTTCTATAAGCATTTACCTCTCTTTGCATTCAGTTTGATGCCAATGTACAATGTATGCCAAGTCAGAAAAGGTACACTATCTTTCAATTTAAAACCTGTCACATCAGCAAAGCACCACCATGAATGCAAAGTGACAAATACATTTCAAGCTGTTAAATACTTCCAAAATCTGTCTTAAGGTAAAACAAGAATAAAAGTTGCATCAAAAACGTTAAGTTCTGGTTCAAATTGCAGCAAAACTGGGCCCCGACACACAGTTAATGCATGTCTGAGGTCATTTCATTAAGAACAAATGAGAACACAGTGAAGTGATAGGGAGCAGCAAATGCATCTGCGGTTATACAAGGAAAACAGAAAGCTGTGCTTTGGTGGTGCTGCTCTAGTTTTTCACTATAATTACAGTTGGAGAACACATAACAAAAACACATTAGTTGGTATTATAATATGTTTTTAACATTTCAAACCTGTTCAAGGTTTTTAATAGTGCAAAACCTATTTGAATAATGAATTGACTTGTACTTTTCAGCCAGTAAAAATGTGCCGTTCATGTCTGTATTTTCTTAGAACAAAACAGCTTCAAAACATCTATGAGTCAGATTTTGGGATAAAAAGTTACCTAATATCCTCTTTTTCTTCCTGTCTTTTTTCTTTTCCTCCTCCGTCCTTGGGCTTCTGTTTGCCCTGTCTGTGCTGTGTACTGGGTGTGGCTTCAGCTGCAAGTTTCTTCCACAGGTGACCTGCATGTTGATCATCCACTGCAGCTGCAACACTCTGACCTTGCACTCCATGCTGGGTTTATTTTTCAGTTTACAGGTGCAGGAGAATGACTTTGAGGGGGTTGCTGTTGAGTCTGATTTAAGATTCTTATGGGATGCCGTGGACTGGATTCCCCATCACTCAAATCAAGTCTTTTTCTGTTTGGAAATGGAACTTTTCCTCTTTGGATGTATGTGATAGTACGATCAATATTGTCGCCCTGAAGCTTAAAAGCATATTTGTTGATATTCATAGTAAATTCAAATTGAAAATAACTAAGTGCAAATGTGGAAAACACTCTAACAGACAGGAGACAGGACAGGAGGAAGCAGCTTCCTTCTGTCTCACAAAGATCTGACCTAATTCCATGAACTGAATTAACTGGAATGACATTCTATAAGTACCTCACATCGGTATGTTAAAGGTCATCATATTTTTGACAAATATTTGACATTTAACAATAATGTCATGAACATTGAAAGATCTTTCTCCGGACCTTATTATCTTTTGAAGAAAGGATGAAAAACAAATTGATTTACTTTAAAAAAAATAATGAGACAAACTTGTGCGATTGCAAAATGAGCAAAGGAAATCTAATATAAATGCAGTAATTAAGAAACTGCTTCAGTCATGTGGCTCTTGTGACTGTCTTTCAAAGAATATTTTGCTACAAGATGATGCAAAATCTCACAAAAAACGAACAATTTTTTTCATGACAGTTTCCTTTTTGTATAACTTATTCATTGGTTTATTATGTCATTCAATGTCCTGTTTTTTGTTTCATCACTCATAGATGCAGAAATGAAAAGCCACTTTGTTGAATTAAATAATCCTTTTAATCTGAAGGAGATCACCAAACTCATTATTGATTCCCTTCATATTATCTGTAAACTACATTCATCTTCCCCCAGTGTTACTGTAATGTTTACGACTTTGTGCAGTTACTGACATTTTAATAAAAGAAGAAAAAAGCTGGCTTTGAGTAAGATGTATATGTTGCTCATGGGTTTTGTGATAAATGCTTGCACCACAACCACTCCAACTGTTTTAATGGTTACTTAGCAATAAGCAACCGTCTTTTATTAGTCCTTTGGGGTCAAACAAGATTTAAACTGCAGTCTTTTATTAAAGGTTTACATCTTGGCTCTCAGTTACTGAGCTTCTTGGCCGTCACATATCCTGCAGAAGTGTTATCCTACAGTGAAGTCTGCAGGGCGTCCAGCAGCTTCGCTGGTGAAGCAGAAAAGAAAGTGATGCTGATAAGAAACACTTGTTTGCAGCTGTCATGGTGTATCTACATCAAGCTGCAGTTCAATTAACTAATCTGTCAAGTAGTCAATGATTTCTCCCGAAAAAGCTTTTAAAATATTTTTTGGAAAGAAAGAGAAAATGAAAACATTCATTTTACAGCTGATCAGCTTGTGTCTGTAAAACAGCTCAGATATTAATTAAATAAGAAAATATTCATAATGTTGTGTCCATGTTAAAACAGAGCATAGACATGCCGTTATCTTGCATGCTTCGTCTCTAAACTTTATTATTACCCCAGATCAGGGGTGTCAGAATCCAGGTCTCAACCAAAACACACTTGATCCAGGTAACCAGCAGCAGATGAGACAGGATTTTTGGAAAACCAGCAGGAGGAGTTTAAACCCCCCTGGCCTTGATTTCAAAAGTTATAGTTAGTGTTTGATAAACTGTCAAAATTAATTAACAGAAATGGTAAATCAATCATGCTCCAGATTTCTCATGTATTTCCATCTGTTTATTCATTTTCTCAACCTGGTGCATTCCTTTTGAGGTGGGCTACTGCTGGGCAAAGGATTTTTAAACTTTTTAAAGAACATTCGTCGCAATCTGTAAATGTCTGATGAAATTCTACTCTTCAGCTGTATCTCCAAATTGTAAAGAAAAGAAAAAAAAAACCCCAATTTAGGAAAACATGAGGGTATTGCAAACTAAGAAGTTAGAAAGCAAGTTTAAAACAGAACAATAAAGCGAGCATATGGGGGGCAAAAAACTACATGTTTATTTATGTTGGGACAGATTTACTTCTAATTCATCCATTTAATCCAGAAAAGGTTAGAGGTTTAAATCAATGAAAGCTGAAGGAAATTCATTTTTTGATAAAAATCTTTTCCTTTGGTTTAATTACACATCTTTGGCATGTAGTTCTAGTTTGCTCCAATGAAAAAAAAGAAAAAAAAATCACCCTACTGGAATTGTGAAAAGGAAATGTGAATAAATAAACCTACATTATACTGCCAAAAGTGCCAATTTGCCTTTACATGAATATACATTTGTTATCCATGAGGTTTTTTCATGTTGGCTCACCATTTACACCTTTAATAGGTCATCTAGCAAAGCCTTCCACAGCATTTCATTTGGTGAAGTGGTTGACTGTTCTTCCAGAAGCCCATTTGTGAGGTTATAGACACTGATGTTGGACGAGTTGCAGTTGTGGACCTGACTAGAATTCATTTATTCAAATTTCTGGAAATGAAGTGTTCCATAGCCTGGAAATTAGGTGAAAAAAATCAACAGAAAAGTAGAGATGGCACTAGTAAAATCAACAAAAAAAACTTAAATTCTAATCTAATTTCGTCACGGACAGCTGGATGACGATAAAGTCATATTCAGGATGTTGATGCGTCTCAGCTTGTCAACATCAGCGGTAAACAGTTGAGATTTCCATCTTGATGTGTTGTTTGTACAGATATGGACTAAATTGCTAGTACTCCTCCGTAAAAATAAATGAAAAAACAAAAAGAGTAATAAATAAAAGTTAACTGAAACTCATCATATTAGAATCAAACATTGTTTTGATGTATTGTTTTAACTTAACCAATAATCAAAACAGACATATAGAGGGGCAGTATCTTCACAATGCACAAAAGAATAGAAAACTACATTTTAATTGGTTGGCAGAGTACTTTTATTGATTTTATTTGACAGACTGTTTAATGATATCTTGGCACGAGTACTTTGCACAGATGAATGCAAAGCAAGAGCACATTCATCCTATCTTTCTAAAATAGAATTCAAATTAAATTGATCTGTTTTATGATCATGTTGGTGTCCTTTGTTTTAAGTCTTGTGATAAAGTTAGATTTTTAAGTTACATTTTTGTCCATTTGTAAAGTTTTTATAGTTTTTGTGCTAGTGTAAGACATTTGGGTTCTCATCCCTCCCTGTGACTCCCTGTTCTGCATAAATACTTTGAAAAACTGACCCAATGAGTCCAAATGAGTCAACTTTCATTTATCTCACCTTGCATGTTTTTGTATCATATTTCACATATTTGTTAAAAATTAAACAATGAAAAAGCTGACAGTCAAGCCTGCATTGTTTTTTATGTTGATTTTACTATATGTCAACAAAAGTTGATACAGCATTTCTGTTATGCGGTGAGCAGGAAGGGGAGGATCCACGCGCAGGACACAATTGAAGTTATGAGGTTTATTTAAGGGTAAGGCGATGAATGTTGATGGGGGAAAGTCCGGTATGGATTGGTCTTGCGTCGGGAGCGGAGTTGGATGAGCTCGGGGAGGCAGCAGGGGTAGTGGAGAGAAGGCGGGAGCCACTGGCAAACAAACACACAAGTTAGTAAGGCAAATCTATGACACAAGAGTGATTCCTGAGGCACGTCTTGGGAGCCAGCACGTTACCGTCTTGGGCAAGCTAACAGTCTGGCGCCGGAACTGGGATCTCCACCATCCTTTATACATCTGCTGGAGACCCAGGTGCAGGCAATCATGGTGGCCATACCTGGTGGCTGATTGAGCACAGGTGGGTGCTGTCATGGCATCTGACGACCCACAACACATTACTACTTTTTTAACTTTTTTTTCTAGATATTTTTGAGTTTTCACTACATAATAATTATTGCAAAGTTGTGCTAAAGCATTCAGTCCAAGTTCATTTTACTTTTTGCCTTATCTCACTACTTCATCATGGCTCAAGTCTTCATGTTTTAAATATCATTTTGAGTTTCAAACACTATTTTTTTCATGTTGTATTTTATTTGAAATAGAAAAATGTAAATATAAAAGTATTGTTTATTTTTGCTTTATTTTCTGAAGAAAAGTCAATTTAAATGTTATCCTTCCTTGCTGCTTTGGTTGGTGCATTTTCGAACATAAACTTTTAATACGGTAGAAATCAGACCAGTCCTTTTTACAACATTATTAACTTTTTCTTTCGTCTTTTTTTGTCGGTAATGGACTTTAATTTGCATCAGATAAGGGAAACTACCAGTCCATTAGCAGTGACAAACAAAACAACAGGCAACAGATTATATAAACCCTCTGATATTACTGTGGCAGGAAAACAGAAACTGGAGTTCTACCTGGTAATATTTTTATGAATCAAAAAGGCACATAAATGCACCACTGATGGCTGTTTTTGTTTCTGACATATTTAAAATATTTTCACTTGTATTTTAAAATAATCAACATTTTTGAGCATATGAAAACAACTGTCTTAAAGTTGTCCAAGCAGAAATTAATTTAAAAATGTAAAATAAAAGTTTTCATAAAAAAATACGTTTATTTGTACAATTATTCAATTTGTACATTAATAAAAGTTACATGCCAGCATCGAAATCGATCCTTTTAAACTTTCAGCACATAACTTGTGGTCCTTAAATCAGTCTTTAAAGTGCTTGTGCACAAAATGAGTGTCGTGAATATTGATACCACTCGCAAACAATACTTCTAATAGTTGTTTCAGTCCCAATGGCAGCTTTACAACAGCAGTGGGAGTAGGGAACAGGTGCGATGTAGGATAACACATCTCATTTTCATGCAGGCCTTAAATGAAAATAACTAGTTATTTTCAAACTAGGAGGTTTCAATATAGCATTTGTCTTAGAAAACCCTGCTTCAGAGAACTCAGGTGCAATAAGGCTGCATCTTTTCTTTGGAAACCCAGTAAACAAATAAAATGAGACTAAACTATTAAAAGCATGAATTAACAATAAAACAGACAGACTTCTGTTTTTCTGCCAGATAAGCTAGGATGAATGCTTCATTTTAGGGGAACAGCCACCTAGTTTTTTTTACAGTATGACTAATGGTAAACATGAATGGATAGTCTCTTTGGTCTCAGTTTTGGAAGACCCTCTTTTTTTATTAGGGTTGCTGCTGGGTCAGCCCAGGCTGAATCCAGTCAAACAGAGCAGCGTGCAAGCTTTCGTGTCTTTGTAAAGGCCCTGTTGCTAAGACACAGCACGTATTGGGAAACTGTCCCCCAGGCAACGATGGCAGATAAGTTTGTCGCTCTGTAAATTTGTGGCTCTTGTGAGTTTACCTTGGCTTTCACACTGACCCATCAATAAATAAGTTGGGTGATTGTAAAAGAAAGCTTTAGTTTGCAGTTTCATTGAACAGCAAACAGTCCAGATGACTCACTGCTAGAGATCATCTGAATGACCAGCCTTTTCTGTCCTCATTAAGGTTTGAAGGTTCCTCATGTGAGACCACCAATAATACATTAGATTTTGGCAAAGGGTCCAAATTCAAAACTGTACTCAGTGTTTTCTTCATGTGTACGAGGGCTCAAAAAATTGGTGAAGTATTCTCACTTTGTGCTTTTGTTCAAGAACATTTTCAGAAAAAGGGAAATCTGCCTTTTATTCTTTACAAAGGATTAAACTTCACTTAAGATAACACAAATAGTGTATCCTTGTTGATCCACATAACTTCAGTTGTCCTTGTTGAATAGACACATTCAACACACACTGTGAAGCTTGTTTTGCACCCTGTTTCTGTGACGTCTTTCACTTTTTCCACTTGGGAAACTGATTAATAACAAGGGCATTAGAAAATCCAATTTCACAGAAGATGGAAATCTGAAGTCAAATTTAACACCTCATGGCTCTGATACAAAAAAAATGAAGAGAGACGCTTTCTTCACCTTCGTGTGTAAAGAAGGAAATTTCAGAAATGACTGCACTAGATGGCAGTAGATGGCTATGTCTGGCTGCCAGTTGAGAGAATGAATTAGTGGGAAAAGAGTCTTAAAAGAAGGAAATAATGACTTCATCCACTTGTATTGTCTGCTCCAGAAAACTGTGAGCAGGCCTCAGGGAATTGGTGCATTATTGTTAGCAGATATTTGTTTCTGCAGCTTTTGTGGAAAGTTGTACCCTTTCCTAAAATAAAATGCATTCCTAAGGAAAGTGTTTTGAATGATGGTCTTTACACACAGTTCTCATCTCAGAATTTTGTTGTTGTGATTTATAAGTGACAGATTAGAATAATGAGTTTTAACTTAAATACACGTAACTGATGATAGTCGACTCTCTTTAGCTCCAGATTAAGATGTGTACTGTTTTCACAGCTGCTCACTGCAGTACATTATGTCCTAAAAGGTACTACCCAACAGAGAAAAAAAAACATTTCTCTGATTGCAGGAAATGCTTTTATGCACTTTTTTTACAGAGTGACAGCTAAAAATAAAATATTTAAGCAAAACTGTGCCGGCTGGATTTGACGGCTTGGAAATCTGGCTCTTTGAAAAAGTCCCTTTAAACAGAAATTTGCATTTTCTCAAGAATGAAATTTGCATCATTCAAGACAGGGAAAAGAAGAAAAAGTGTAAAGATTTAGCAGACAATCTTTAGAGACTTTTTAATTTCGAAATGTTGAGTTTGGCTTAAAATAAAGCAGTAGACAAAGTTACTACTTTTAATGCATTGATTAGTGAGAAAAAGTGCAGACTTCCTATGCTTGTATTAGGAAATAATCAAGTATTTATCAGTGTGATTAGATCAGACTAAATAAATCATTGCTTAGGAATCTTAATGCACACGTTACTGCATGGGTGAATTGATTTGCAACCAAATTAAGGGGATGTCAGTTATGCAAAACTATGTTTCAGACTCACGTTTTTTTTTCTTTTTCTCCAGCTTCTCAGAGCAGAGCAGTGTCTGCTCACAGTAAATTTCATATACGCTGGTTACAGACATATGCGTGCATGACCACTGAGAGGCATGTCAGTTCCTCATTCATGTGGGCATTCACTATGGAATAACTCATAATCTATTAAGTGAAAAGCAACAACAAAAAACCACCTCGATTAGACAGTTTGAGAATAGTGAGCAAAAGGTCTCCATGGTACATGACACTGATTCATGCATGAAATCATCCTGAATCAGTCATTGTTACTTGTGAAGGAAAACAAATAATATTTTCGTCTACCCTGATGTCTCAACAGTTCAGACATTGAGCAATTACTTTTTCTTAGCCTTGTTTTGTCTTGTTGAGTGTTAATTTACAGTACATACATATATTCATGTTTTAGCTTATGCTTGAATTTATTTTTTTATTGTTTATCAATTGGGACTGAAAATGACCCAACTGAAAAAAAGCTCTTTGGGATTTATGATTTACTTAAAGCTTAAGCTCTGGTTCTTTGGTGTGCCTGTTCTTCAGGCTTCTGCAGTGCGGCTCAAAACTTTGATTCTGTCAGGATGTGTAGAGGACAGCCAAGAAAAAGCAAACCCAAGAGTGAAGGAAGCAGTTAATTTATTTGGTCTTGAAATTTGGTTTGGAGATGAGCGTGGCACCTCCCACCAGCAGAGGGAGCAGGACTATATAGCCTCACTGCCAAGTTAGAAGAGGAAGTCAGCAGACAGAGGCGGAGGGTGGGAGTGAGCGGTGAATGGGGCTGAGCGGAAAACACCAGAAAGTCCCAGGAGGGAATCACCTTTCCTCAAAAGTCAATAAGAAGCTGCACGCTTTGGATCCAAAATCTGGAATGGGCAAGGAAGAAGAGGTGAGACAATGACAAGCCAAGAGCATCAGGACGTAAACAGTGTAACTGCAGTTCTGGCAGTGAGTGGAGAACTGGAGCAAGCTTATGAAAGGGCAGGACCGGGTGATTGTCATAGAGTCTGATCACTCCAACTGGAAGTCAGGAAAAACAAGGTGAGTGACACCACAGATGCGACAGTACCTCCCATTCCCCGACCGGAAACCTAATGGTCGACCCGGTTGTTCAGGATGGTCCCAATGGAACTAAGTAATAAGGTTCAGATGCAGGATCAAACAAGATGGAACCCAGGACCGTAGCCCTCCCAGTCCACCAAGTACTGGAAACCCAACCACAGCAACAAGACTGCAGGAGGTGGCACACGGTGTAGGCAGGACTGCCCTCTATGAACAAGGAGAGCCCAGACAACCAAAGGCGTACCGCCACAGGATTGACCACCTTGGCAACAGGGAAGGGCCCGACAAATCGAGGCGCCTTCTTGTTCTCTACATGAAGGGGTAAGTTGGCTATGGACAACCAGACCTTCTAGCCAGCCCGATATGCTGGTGTCGGTCTCTCGTTAGCCGCTGTACAGTACCCTTCGACGGTGAGCAGAAGCATTTGTCGTGCTTGCCTCCAAGTCCGGTGGCACCGAGCATGAAGCATGAGCAGAAGGCACAGACACAGTCACTTCCTGGGGAAAACAGAAGGGGTTGATAATCATAAACAACTTGAAAAGGGACTTTTGGCAGAAGGAAGAGAGTAATGTGCAAACTTTACCCAGATGAGATTACAAGACCAAGAAGGATCACGCCCGCACAAAAGTTGCATCGGTCTCCAGTTGTTGATTGAGCCGTCCATTCTGATAGTTGGACTGTTGATGGAAACCAGATGACAAACTGATGGAGATATTGGGCACAAGACAAAACTCTGCCCAAAATCTTGAGGTACACTGTGGCCCCCAGTCAGAGACTATATCTCTGCAGACGGAAAACATTCTGGAGAAGAATCTTTGCAGTTTCCTCGGCAGATGGAAGTTTGGGAAGCGCAATGAAGTGCACATTCTTTGAAAAACATTCCACTTCAGTTAATACAACAGAATTATTTGAGAGTGGCGGACCAGTAACAAAATCCATGGAAATGTGGGACCATGGTCACCGAAGAACTGGAAAGGGGTTCAGATAACCCACTGGAGGTCAGTTAGGGCACAGCTGTTCAGGGCATGCAGAAACGTACTCCTTAACATACTCCTTCAGAGTGGGGCACCAAAACCATTGTCTGTCCTTGCAGAAATTGGCAAACCCTAAAAACCACTGGAGTTGCATGCGGTTATCAGGTCTTGGCCAGTTAGGGACTGCTTTGACCTTACTTGGGCCCATCCTCACCTTACCCCACTCGATGACCAGGCCCAAGAATGATGTAGTGGAAGCATGGAAGTCACATTTCTCAGCTTTAACAAATATTTGGTTTCTCTGGAGTCTCCAGAGGACAGCAAGAGCATGCTGATCATGCTGTGATCTTTAAATCAGAATAAACCCAAAAGAAGAGGTGATTTGGTTCTGTTGATGACGTGAAATTTTATTCACTCAAAATGGTTCTCGATCTGCGTTTTGACAGGTTTTGTGAATAGGCGACTCATGGTGATGAGATGGCCGTCAATGACCCTGACACGAAGGTCAGACGTTGTGGTTTAAAAAAGGCTCTGATTCCCCACCTTCTGACGATCTCCTCAGACATGAAGTTACTATCAGAACTGGAATCAATAAACATGGTATCTGGAAAATCCTCTCCCCTGACATGAAAAAAATCCTGGTCTGATGATCTGATCTAGGAGAGGAGGACAGCGAACAGCCCACACACGCCTCCTGCTTGCGTGTGGAGTCTTGTCTTTTGCCGGACAGATGATTAGGTGTTCTGGAGAACCACAGCAGAAACAAAGAAACTCTCCCTCTACTCCTGAGAGAGTTTGGTTAGGCCCAATTGCATAGGCTCCTCTTCCTCTACTGGATGATGAAGTAAAGGTGATGGTCTGGTGGGGACAAAAAACGTGGTTGGGAAGAGCCACGAGGGCCAGGTCTCCGTGCTCTCACCTCTCTCCTCTCCCAAATCTGCTGGTCAATATGGAAAGGGAAGGAGATGAGGTCACTGACACCTTGAGGCAGATCACAAACTTACAGTTTGTCCTGAACATGCTTGGAGAGACCCTGGTAGAACATATCGAACAAAGCAAATCGTTCCACCAACTGTCAGCTGACAGTGTACGAAATCTGATTGTCTAGTTGACGACCAAGTCCTTCCCTTGGCGTAAAAGAAACAACTGATGAGCCGCATCCTGCCAAGGTGTCACTGGGTCAAAGACCTGGCTTAGCTCAGAGGAAAAGTCCCAGTGTGAGGAACACACTTCAGAACCCCTCAACCACTCAGCAGTGGCCCATAACATAATGATTTTCTTCATTTTTTTCTATCGAATTTTCCTTATTGCATAAAGTTCTTTTAATTCAATAAGAAAAAAGAAAACAGATACCCGAAAGGATAATTAGAACAAACAACTTTAAAGAATAACACTTAGGAACAAAACATATAAGCTTATTTTTTGCACTATTACTTTATTAGAAAAACAGACAAATAAATAAAAAGCAGAGTGCAATTAAACCTCAAATGTGTTATTTGACAACTTTGATGCTGATAAATTGTAATCTGAAGTGCAGAGAGTTTTTCTGGTTTGGTTTTCTGGTCTGGTTTCTGGTGATTAATCGCCCCGCAGCGATAACCTAAAAGGAACTCATGTTGTCTCCTTTTGAAAAGCAAAATAGATTTATAAATTAAAAAAAATGTTGAAACAAACATGTCAAAGAGTGAATAAAAGGCAAATGAATGTCTTGTGATACAAAAATAAATTGCAAAAGGAATGGCCAAATAAAAAGTATAAGAACATGTTAAAAAAAATATTTACCCACTAACGATTTATTAGAAGAGTTGCAGAGGGTAATTATCCCATCACTACCAAAAAATAAAGTTAATAAATCTGCTGTCTGAAATGTACTTTGGATTCATTTTTTTAAATCTTTACAAATAAAATGTTTAAATAATTTTTAATATAATTTTTAATTTTTAATAATTTTTAATTTTTGTTTAAATAATTTTTGGGAGGGGGGTCATGAGGATACCTCATGTGCTGACAGGATGAATGCCTGTTCTAAATTTAAACAAAGCAACAAACTATTTTTATTTATAGCTAAACAAATCTCATCTTTCATTTTCCTTAGACAAACATTTAAAGCTGATTCCAATCAAATTGTACTTTTGTAAAGCATTGTAACAGGAATCAGCTGATAAGACTGTGGCTTGACTTCAGACAGGATAATTGTTTCCACTCAGAAGTTATTGTGGCCTTGTGCTCGATGATCTTTGTGTAGCCGCTCAGCCCATCTGGCTGAGCTAAGCTCAGTCAGAGTTTATTTTCAAACGTCTGGTATTTGGCTCCTGGTTTACTTTTTCTAAAGTTCTACATTTTATGAATTCTTCTCAAAATATTGGACAATCCCTTCTCCGCAAACAAACATATATGATGAGAGTGCTTCTAGTGGGCTCAGGATTGCTTGAAGTAATTAAAAACAACAGACACTTTAGTATCTCGTACTCACATCAAGAACTGTTTTATGGAACTTAATGTTGTGGAACAGTGGCTCCCGGTGTGCAAGCCGGGACTCCTGAGGGCCTCCCAAGATAAATCCAAGGGGTCATTAAGGATAAGAAGCAGGAATGAAAACAAGGTACTGCTGCACACACAATCCTCATTACTTTGTACTTTTTTCTCCCCTTTTTTTTAAAGAATGGAAGAAAGGTTTTAAAAGAATTACAGTTCACTCCATCAGTGGCAAGAAAATTACATGAGAAAACAACAACAAAAGCAATAAAAACAAACATGAAGGGGCAAATGCAAACCTTCGACACTTTAATTTTATTTGCCACCTCACACAAACTGTTGGAAATTATTAATTTGCCATAATTGGTATTTATGAAGACAGATGACTCTCGGTAAAACTATTTATTTGCCTAAAAAAATGTAGTTATATTCATTATTTCAGCCTTTAAAGACAATATTTCTTCCAAAGTATACTTTGGAAGTATACTTATTGGTCGTGTGTTCTCATGTGACCAGTTTAGGGTAATCACATTCTTAAAAACCCTCTGTTTAAAAGTTAAAATAAATTAATTGAAGACATGAGAAAAAAAAACATAAATAAATATTAAACAGTCTGATTCATTTAAAAAACATTAATGGCTTATTTTTATTGTGATTGTGGTCTTTTTTACATTGTCTTATATAATAAAATCAACACACATTTCAGATAACAATAACATTAAACACTGATGATGTGATCAAAATTAGTTAAATTAAGCTTTTCTTTCACAGCTTTTCTTTGTAAATGTTTAGACGCATTTTTTTTCTAAAACTTTCACATTTTATTTTTCCTTTAAATTCTCAGAAATGAGAATCAAAATTTCCGACATTTTGTGAAATTTAAAGTAGAATTGCTGTCAGCAATTTATTTCTTAAAAACCTTATCAGATAAACATGTCAGCTGGTGTTTCGGTTCAATTTTCAGTTTCTGCCAAGTTTTATGGTGATGTCCAAAAAGTTTCTGCTGATAAATTTCGAAATGTTTCAATTAGATGAGTATTTGCTTAATTCATGCCATTACAGATAGTTTTAGAACTGTTTTCATAAATTAACCGCGTTTTGAAAGTCTCTCCAAGGTGGTCTTCTGTCATTCCGTGTTGTTTGAAAGTGTTAAAGTGAGGATGACACAAACCAGTGTGGACTAACCCTCAATATTCTGTTTATACACTGAAGAGCTGTGTGTAGCTTGTGCACTCAAATAACTTGATTTGGTCAACAGGACTAATAAATTGCTATATAAATTGAGTCAAGTAGCTGTTGTAAAAAAAATGCTTTTGCATAATGCACTGAAATACCATAAAGCAAAAAATGAAAACGCAGAAAAGACGATCAATAGTTTTAATATTAATTTTAATTTGGAGTGTCTTATTGAGCTCATCTAGCTGCTTTACAAAAGGCAACACAACTTTTACAACATGGCACAAAGAGATTCATTTCATACATGTTCTTGCAGTTTATAATACTGTACCTTGTTTGATTCCATACGATGTCAGATTATTGACTTTATTGTCAATCAAGTGTTTTAGCTTTTGGTTTTATCAGCAGTTTCCTCGAGCCAGGACATGATGACCAACTGTGCGTATAAGGAACCCGGATGGGGTGTTGAAAGATCAACTGTGTGTGCGTACATGCAGCCCTGGCTTAAAAAGACATAGAACTGGAGAGAGAACTAAGAGAGCGCTTAAAGAAACAGCTCATACGT
The DNA here is from genome assembly GCA_014656515.1 of Oryzias celebensis. NCBI lineage: Eukaryota > Metazoa > Chordata > Actinopteri > Beloniformes > Adrianichthyidae > Oryzias > Oryzias celebensis. The sequence goes on from BNCR01000009.1 coordinate 16,073,729, forward strand.
TCGACAACTATACTGAAAACTTTGAGACGTATAAATGTTCCTACACGTAAAGACAGCTTTGCCACTATGGTCAACCTTTGCACTTTGCTACAGATTCAGTGTTTTATAAATATATAACTTACTGGATAACATATTCTTAAGTGATAAACTTTTGAAACCACAAGCCACACACTGTACATTTCATATCAACATTTTCAGGAATGGATAAAGTATTTGCATTTTTTACAACAAGGGAAAGAGTTTTTTTTTCCTTTTTTGTAAACAATATGTAAATGGATCTGAGCAGTCCGTGTGGTTTCATCAAATGTCTGCAAAAAAACAGTCCATATCTGGTCCACAACAGGCAGTCACAGTGCTCCAATGTCTTTCTCTGTCGGGATCCGTGTCTTTTAGCTTGTCTCTACTGTTGTTTGGCATCAGACTTTGCAGGAATCACAGTCTTCTGGAGAAGAAGTGCGTTTTACAGCTCATCCGTGGTTTTCTTGTAAAATGTAACTGAAAAGAGACCAAAATATTAACATGGTGTGTATACATACATGTTTATATAGATCTATATATAAATTAACTTTGTATATTCTAAGTAACGTTAATAACTGGAGAATCATGGGAGATGTCTTTTTTTCAGAGCACATAGCGTACACACGTGTTTGGGCATCCACTGTCACTAAAGTTACAGTCCTTACAGTTGTCACGCACATAGGTGTGAGACATTTACTTTCTGCATTTGACCCATCCCTGAGGCAGCGGTGAGCTTCAGACACAGCTGCACTCAGAAACCATTTGGTGTTTTAACCCCCCAATCCAACCCTGTAGGCCTGGATGTCAAGCAGGGAGGCCTTTTTAGAGTCTTTTGTATGACTCTATCATGGATTTGAACTTCTGACCTTCCAGTCTTAGGGCAGACACTGTCCCACAAGGCCACTGAGCTTAGGTGCCAATATTTTACTGTAATGCATACAGCCTAACTTTAACCCAAATCAACCAATGTCTAACTCACTGATATTTTTACTGTTATGCAGGAGTCTAGAATTGACATTTTGCCACAAAGTCTCTACAAGGCTTTCTCATCCTAATAAGGTCAGTTACTGCAATGCTCTTAAAGCGGTAACATATATAGAACTATATATGGTCCATGGATGAAGCAGAAAAAGTCTAGCCAACTCTTGCGAATAGGGCTGTTCAACTTTGCATTTAGACAGATTTAGAATTTGGACGGAAGTTCTGAAGTTCAAATGAAGTCCAGCTAAAATTCAGTTCCTACTACCCACACTCCAGGAAGTTAGTACATTCGCCTATTTCTTTTTTAGAGCTGTGGAAATTATCTGAAGTCTATCACAGGTAAATGCAGGTTTACCTGTTGGATGGGTTGTCAGTCCATGACAGAGGCACTTTTTAATTAGCAGCGTCATGCATTACAAGCACACAAAAGCTATTATTTCCAATCCATCATGCATGGAAAGAACAATCAAACCCATACTTCCATTTTCACCCAGTTTCCAAAATATCAGTGTATGTATGTATAAATATATCTAAGGCTTCCGATCTCTGGTGTGACTTCATTGCATAACAAGTGTCTAGTTTCTTTTTTTACTTTATATCTTGTGGCCTGTCTTGGACAAACCCTGCCCGGCAGTTATCAGATCAAACAAACAGGCTTTTTTTTAAACAGTCGCAGTTTGTTGGCTAACAAACCTTTTGTGAGAACTGTTTGTGTGTGAGAGCATTTGGGTGTGTGTGTGTACGAAGTGGTGTGAACATCACTGCTGCACCTTTTCCCTTTCATTTACTCTTTCTGTTAAATATAAAATCTTCTTTGATCCTTCTCTTTTGTGTGAAATCTGCTTCTCCCAACAAGACACGCATTCTGATGCTTATCACAGTCACTCTGCATGTCTGTACAGGATGACATAAACTACCAGGAACTGTAAGCTTTACAGAAGTGCAAATGCATGTAGGAAAAGAGCATGCAGGAAAACATTTGCACTGTGCTTTCTTCAGAATTTCTATTGTTTTCTGGAATCTGACCTCTTTCGGCTGATGGGAAAATCAGTTGGCATGGGCACTGTGCAGATGAATACTCTGTTAGAATAATGTAAAAACAAGTTTTTTGTGGGTCAAATACTTTTCAAATCAGTTAAAGGTTAAACTGTGTGGCAAAACCTGCAAAAAATATTATGTGTGTTATTCAGAACTATTAATAATGAATAAATATAAATAAATCAAAATACATTTTAAAATAGAAAAAAATACTGGTAAAAAAAAACCAAATATCTTGCAAAAGTTTTAAATTAATAAAAAAAAACATGATAGAGATTCGGTCAAGTCAAATTCTCTGTTTATTTCACATTTTTTTCATGTTTTTGAATATTTTCTTGACATTGTTTTAACTTAATTCACTTTATTAAACTTTTTTTTGTCTTTTTTTGTGGGTTTTTTTTTTTTGCACATTTTTCTGTAAACTTGTTTTGATTCATTCATTGGTGCCAGCTGTTTCACTTAAACTGTTGTACCCGAGTACCTCACCAAAATTGATGTGATGCCAATTTTAGCTAAAAAACAAAAAATCTCTTTCACATTGTTATATTTGCTTTGCTTTGAAACAAAATAAAAAATTATAAAAAAAAAAAACCCTCAAACTTGGGCTACACTTGGACTTTTCTCAGCCTCTGGGTGCCTCTGCTAAAAGTTCTTTTCTCAGTGTTTTTGTTTCACTCCCTTTCACTTGAACATGAAGGGGAGTATTGCATGGCTTCTTGGAGGTCAGCATTTCTATGTTTTGCATCATGCTATTCATTGTTTTCCTCGTTCTTTGTGTGCGTCATCTCAATCTAAGCCAGTGCTTCTCAATTATTTTCTCTCACACCCCCCTTTAAAGAACGTATCCCCTAACTTCCTGCTGCAACTGTCATTAGTCAAGTTGCCTAAATTAAAAGTATATTTGCAAAACATTGTATCTTTATTATCATTAAAGAATAAAAAAGGGGGCAAAAACATGGATCAACATGCAAATAATCAATACATTTATTAACATTTTTTTGTAGGATGAAAAAAAAAAAACAGACACATTTGCCTGTAATTTCCAAAAATAAATTGTATTATCTATATAAACTCTGCATTTTTGGCTGACTAATTGAATCCTTTGATACTAACATGAAAAACGAATGTAAATACAATAAAATTAAATGCATTAAATGCAGAAAATTTGGCAACATTAAGATGAACTCATGAACAAAATCTCTTCCATTATGATTCTTGAGGTTTCATGTATGTGGGAATCGTGGTCGCTGACTACGGAAGCCGAAACAGCATCCCTTTTTTCTTTCTTTTTTTACCGTGATACTGAGATAATGATGTTGTTGCCTCCCTCTCTTCCTTCTCCGCACTGAGACGCCGAGACTCCATCTTATTGAAGTCTCTTTATTTCAGGCCATAAGCAACATCTTACAGCTTACACCAACAACTCACAATAACAGCAACAGAAACGCTCACCAATAGTTGTTGTTTTAAAAATCGATTTTTTTATTTATTAATGGAGCTTTGCTCCTCAAACGCCTTAATTCCGACTCATGCACCAGCCCCTCCCTTTAGTTCCTTAAAACCTCAGACAGCTGGTTGAATGACAGAACCCCGGGCCCTGGTGCGTTCATAGACCTCCGGACCTTAGCGTGGACAAACAGACACACAGCCCAATTCAGTCCGCAACCTTTTTTTTTATACAATCCACAACAAAGCAAAGCATTTTGTCAAAAAAAATGTCAACCCAATTAAAAAAGTAAGTTATAATTGATCAGTTCTTCTGGTGTTTGACATTTTCTGATGAACTGTTTTGTTTGCTGCGGATGTCTGAAGCTCAGTGAACGCACCAGACATTGACTGTAAAATATACTGTAATGTAATGTAATATATACAGTCTATACAGCTCGGCGGCCCGAGTTTTTAATTTTATTTTTCATTGACTTACTTTTTAAGCTTAAATAGCTGACGGTGTCTTCCGGTCAACTGTTTAACTGACATCAAGTCATAACTGCATGACCCCTGGGTTGTCCCTCCCGGGCATCGCGCCACGACACCTATTGAGAAACACGGATCTAAGCTAAGTGACGACTTGGTTCGCAAGGCAGCATGCACAGCTTCATTGCAAGGACAAGCTCAAATTCACACGGTTTATAGCAGGAAGTAGCCTGTCCACCCCTCCCGTCACACTTTCAAAACATTGAGCTGCGTTAATGAGTGCCTAATTACGCATGGTCAGTGCAGAACATCCCTTTTCTTGTTGCTGCTCAGATCACATGGCACTTTTGTCTTCAGCAGTCTGTAGTGTTGCGCAGCTGCTCAGTATAAAACTTATCACTTGCAATCTCTGTAGCAAACACGTCACCTTGGCATTAACCTGCACTGCATGAAAAGTGGCTCAAAAACAATTAAAACTTTCTGAATGTGTCTTAATTTCTATACTTAACAAAAACATTCACTAATGAAGCCCTCTGGGAAGAGATGTCGTGCTTGAGTGGGAAATGCAATTAAAAGTACTTATTTAGCTCAGATTATGTTTCAACTTGTTTCAGCAAAGTCACTCAAAGCCCAAGCCGTTGATGCCTGGTTGATTAACATCACGTTCCTGCAGAATGCTTTTTAAGTGTTATCATATGACTGGCAATGATCATTAGAAGACATCAGGCTAATGCTGTTACCCTTATTAACACTGCAAATGCCTGCTTGCCACATCACTCTCCATTTTAATCATATTAGTTTATGTTTAAACTCACAGCTGGGATACAACCTGACAGTATTCAATTATTTAAAAATATGCTACTGGCTTATTAATGTCATATATTTAGCAATTTCTACTTTAACTCATTTTAATTCAGACCCATTTTTTCCCTTAAAACAAAATGATGTGGGACATACCACAGTCCAAGAGGCCCACAGAACACAGTTTTAATTTTCTTCTGTCAAGCTACAATCCCACTGCTCTGAACAATGAGCATTTAAGTGACCACTTCCAATAGAAAGTCTACGTAACAGCACGTAAATGCAAATTTCAGGCTTCCTCATTCAAAGCTTTCGCATTTATGCATCGCAACACAAGTTTTTATGTCAGTTCTCGAGCTCCACGTACAAAGCTTAAACCAGGTTGAACTTTGACCAATCATGGGCCAGGATTTGGCAGTGAGTTATAGGTGGCCTTCCTCTTTAATTCATGGAACTATCGACCGTTCAAAAATTAATCATGGAGAAGAAATTAATAACTGCAGTTTGTGTCCGGCCAAATTACATGATACTAAGTCTTTCAAATATCGGAGTAGAGCTGTGAAAGATAAAGCCTGGGGCAAGACTTGCACCGTTTCAACATATCACACCAAGCTTCTTCCCACTGTAAGTGGTGGACATGAGCTAGTAAACCGTAGAAAAAACTTTCCTGCTCGTCCAGTGTGAACGGCATATGATAAAAGCACACTCTAGAATGAGCATTAAGAGCTCTTTAATGCATGTCATTTGCCCGATGAGAACATAGCATTACACTGTCACCATTAAAAAATACCTGCTCACAGATACTAAATTAATTGCATTTCTCTACAATTTCTAACTTAGTAACATTAAGACTCAGCTTTTCAAACTGTTTTCTAGTTTGCATTTGATACTTGTGTGTCTGTGGTGCTGTTTGTCGCTTCATGTTGAGCTTGGTAGTCATGAACTCACTGATTTATGCTTTTATTGCTCCAGTTTACAAATAGATGCAGAGCAATGTTCTTGCTTAAGGCAACAACAATCATTTATCTGATCACTGCTCTGATCAGCCTTCTTTGTCTTTTCAACACAATTTGTCTTTACTCTTTAAACTGAAACTCTTCAATCCCTTTTGGCTTGATTTCTGTTTTCTCTGTCATACGTACAGTCTTATAACACCTCGCACACAAACCTTGTTGGAAAATTTTGATTTATGATGTGTCATCTTGACCCAAAAAACACAATTGCAGTCATGAAGAAGAGGAGACTTTAGAGGGCCGCTGTGGGGGGAAGAATGGGTCATATCATCTGGAATGGCATGTGCGTGACACAAGCAGAAGGTTACTCTGGATGTTGATAAGGGCAGTGCTGATGTGCCAGCATGTAACTCCATGAGAGCAGAGTAACTATTGATACTTTCTGTACTTCACAGTGTGAGGCACCCCTTCCTTCCGTTACTTCTTATCTAAATGGCTGGATCTCTCACTTTTTCAGCCCAGCAATTCCTCAGCTTGTGACTCAACAGCATGCTTAAGGAAATATGCTGCTTAGTTGTGTTCAGATGCTGTAAATAAATATTGAAGTGAATAAAAGAGTTCCTCTAGCAGCTGCTCAAGCTGGCGATGTTGGCTCTTCAAAGTGACAACGTGTCATTTCCTTGAATTTACCCCTCTAAACCTGTCAGCCTTTAAAGGCCAGCTCTCACTTACATTTGTAATCCTACTTAAAGCGCAGGGTGAGCCGCCTGAGCCTTCCCCTTGGGGTGAATAACAGCAGTCCACACCACTCTCCTTTTATGGAAGACATTTAGAAACCTTTAAATATCTTTTGTAACATATATTCATTGACGTCTGTAAAATACAGACAAAAAAAGAGATATATAGCAAATATTTAAGACCGCACTTCCTCTGTCCATAAAACTAGATTTTTTATGGGAGTGCACATGACAGTCTTACTGCTTGTTGGGAATAAGCTCTCCAACTGTGGTGATAAAAAGTAATTTAAGAATATATTAGGCAGTCAAACTAAAGATCTGATGTCTTTACCTCAAATAATTTATTGGTTTTAATTTGAGTTTTAGGATAAAAAAAAATGCATCAAGTAGAACATTTGCACAAATCTTTTAAGTCAAATCTTGGACAAATCTGAGAAACTTGAAGTCCTTGATACAGAAAATACTCTAAATATCAACAAGTACAAACTTATTTAAGAAAAGTAAATAAAAAAAAAAGTTTTTTTTTTTTTCTTTAATGTTCAAATGTATTTGTCAGTTTAAAAAAATTACATCTGGAATGTTTTCATGGTGTGTTTTACAGTTATTTAAGTGGTCCCTCTTGTAATCTGTGTCCATCATATCACACGATCACTTCCACAGCACAAACGCTGACTTGCTGACATAAAAACATTCATGAATCAAATGTACAGTCATCAGGGCTCACTTAACCCAAATCTACCCAGAGACATTTTCATTGGTTGTTAATCATGTAAACAGTCTGTCCAGGGGAAGTCTTGAGCATGAGCGATAAAAATTTATCTTCTGCAGGGGGTGTTGGGCAGGGCGCTCTGAGGCCCACTGACAGGCAGACTGATAGGACAAAATTTAGCAGCATGCATGCATGTGTTATAAGGTCTGCCAACACAGCTTTAAGTATTTCCCATGGTTCACTTTGAGAGAATCTGTAGTTCCCTCTTCAACATTACAGGGCACTTTTTACATGTCAGATAATGAAAGTTAAGAAATTATAAAAATGGTAACATCTGTGTAATTTATTTTGTTTCTACCTTCCATCAATAACCATTACCACATTTTATCAGTAAGAGAGCTGCTTTTATATGTGCATGTTAAATACTTTGTGCTATTTTGTGCAAAACTGCGATATTAATAAAGATTGACTTGATAAAAAAGCAATAATTGTTGAAGATAAATACATGGGCAACATGTTTTTGTAAGATTTGTGGAAAAGGTCGTAGAAGTCTAATGTTACATGAATTTTGTTGAAAATTAAACATAGATGAACCCCAATACTTGTAGATTTAATTTTTATTCTTTGCTTTGGACGTTTTTTTTATTTATTGCTGTGTTGTGTCCCTTCCTCTTTTTCTACTTCTTATTTTAGGAATTGAACTGGTTCCCTCCCCACATCTGTGCCGTCATGTTAGAGGAAGGGTTCAGCTGATTTTGACCACAACCTCAGCACACATAGCATGATTTGTGTGTTTGATGTTTTAGTAACTCATGTGGAATTGGATGTTTTAAAAGCTGATAATTATAGAATATTTTAATCAGCTGTTTAGTGTCTTAGATATTTATAAATGTGATGGTATAATTTATAAAGCAAATCAAACAGGATGCAAATTTGGACTTACACACTTTTATTTATTTTTTTGTGAAAGTAAAGTTTTACAAAATCTTACATATATAAAAAAGAAAAACTTTTCAAAATTTGTTTTATGGTCTTTCAATTACATCGTAGGTTAGGATTTTATTACTTTTAAAAGGGTTTTAATCAACCTTCTATAATGTTTTATTATTTTTTTATTGTAAAAAAAAAAGCAAACACACATGTGTAGATAATTATTCAGAAATGGTCAGACTGCAGAAAACATCAAAAAAGCACAAAGCAATTTAAAGTGATTGTCTGCAGCCTTCATTGTTTTGTGTTCTTTAACAGCTGTTCTGCCCTGTCAGGAACTCCCTCTAGTCACATGATATACTGTTGATGCAAAGGAGGAAGGATGGGTTTTTAACCAGAAGTCAAAAAAAAAAAAAAAACACACCCTGACTTCAGACTTCTCTCTGTTTCAGTGATATCTAATAAAATCATCATTGAAAGTGTTTGATTGAAACTTATGTGTAAAATCAAACTGAGTTTGCCTTTTGAAATAAAACTGTAACTTGGTGTTAATCTAGTCCTAAGGGGGAATGTTTCACAAAAAGTACAACACAAAATGTTTTTTAGAACTTTTTCCAAATGGAAACTTCATTCATTGTTGAAAAAGTAATTAAATGAATACTTACAATGTGGTTTCTGGTTCTGATATATCACTCAGCCGTGTGCTGCCATTGGATTGCACCTGACCAAGGGAAACCTCCTCACTCCTGCAGGCCAGACTGTTGCTGCCCTCAGTTCTGCCACTTGGAGATTTGTGCAAAGAGCCATTTGTGTCCGAGTCTGTTTGCCACAGAAAGCAGGAGCAGCGGGTCCGCAGTTCCTTATAGAAAGCATTTATCCACATGGTGGGCAACCAAGGACAGCCCATCAGGTTCTTAAATGCTGTGCGAAACTCTGGACTCCTGCAGTAGATGATGGGATTGAGGCCAGAGTTGATGTATCCCAGCCAGTTCAACAATCTAAAAAGATCATCCCCTGGAATGTCTTTCTGATAAGCATTAATAATGTTGGCCACAAAGAACGGCAGCCAGCACACCGTGAATGTCCCCATGATGATGCCCAAAGTCTTTAGGGCCTTGTGCTCCTTGACAAGTATAAGCCGTGATGGCCTCCTTTTGGTGCTCTTTCTCTTCACTGAACTGCTGCAGCTGCTGGAGCTCAAACAAACAGATGGCAAGATGTTGGTGCCAATCTGGGCCGCAGGACAGTCATTCTGGAAATGTATCCTGCTCCTGTCTATGAGCTTGACCTGTCGCGCTGCTATTACAAAAACTCTGGTGTATACAAATATCATTATGATCAGTGGAATGTAAAAAGACACTATAGAGGAGGAAATAGCATAAAAAGGGTTGGTCATAAAGTCACAGCAGGTAGTATTGTTGTAGCATTCTAATGCTTTGTGATCTTCAGATTGCCAAAACCCTTCCATAATGGGCACAAATGAAATTAAGGTGGACACAAACCACACTAAACAAACTATTATTCTAGCGCGCAACTTGCTCAGGAGCACTTTGTGTCTAAGCGGGCGTGTAATGGCAATGTATCGATCCACTGCTATGATGCAAAGTGTTTCAATACTGGCCGTCACGCAGAGAACGTCGATAGAAGTCCAGATGTTACACATCGTTGTTCCAAGTTCCCATTTACCTAACACCACATAACTTGCCCCAAGAGGGACAACAAGAACTCCCATGATGAGGTCCGCACAAGCCAGGGACATGATGAAGATGTTGGTGGAAGTCTGAAGCTGAGGAGTGCGGGCCACAGCAATGATCACCAGCAGGTTTCCTACCACTGTGATCAATATGATGTTGACCAACACAACCAGTATCCAGGGATCTGCTGGAGGATGGAAGTAAGTGTCTGTGTTTTCCATCTTTCACTTGCTTTAGTCAACCTCAAGCTGCAGAGGTTTAGATTTCACGATGACCCAAAACAACCCAGAGTCTCCAGAAACATAATGGAGACTCGTCAGCTCACAGTGAAGATCTCGGAGTTTTTTCCTCATCAAAAAAAACAACTTTTCAGTCCTTTAAAAGGTCTTCTGCAGCAGCGTTGACTCTTCATCTTTTCCAAAGACAGGGTTATCTGTGGATGCTCTGGCAGTCATCAAGGTGTTCTCTGAAAAAATGTATCCAAACTGTCCACAAAGTCCCCAAAAAAATAAACTTTCAGAGACCAAAGAAAAGAAAAGAAAAGTTTTTGGTGCGGAAAGTCAGCTTTGTCCATGCATCTCCGTCAGCTTTCACAGAATGTATCTGGAGGCACAATGAAACAGTTAAGCAGTTTGAAGCTGAAGCAAACACTGTTACAGGAACCAGCAGAGTGCACCAGAGGAACTGCCCACTTTTTCTTTTGGTCTGTTTCTCCCCCCTCTCTCTCTCTTTCTGTCAAAGCAGGTTGCTCAAGATTGCATTGGCTGTAATCTCACAGCGGCTGAAGGCTGTAGGGCGGAGCTACGCTGTGCGCTGTAGCCACATGAGAATCAATACTTCTACAGATGTGAACAACCACACATATATACTGTAAACTTGCAGAAACAAGCAACTACTTTAGTACTACTGAATGTGCAATATGCATGAGAGACTTTGAAGTCCACAAAAAGAAATGAAAAGAAAGGATATAGAACAAAGCAATTATTTACATTTTTTTGTTGTTGTTTCGGTGTTGCGTTGAAGTGGTTAAACAAACTGCAGCGTCGACAGAAAAATATCTGCTTGTACTTGAGTTTTCAGCTGTTAATAGACATCCGACAGCTGTGAACACGGCATGGATGCTTTGCTAATCAACTGGTTTCATCATGTTGAATTCTTCAACACAGTCTCTTTGAATTTTTCTATGTTTTTTTTTTTTTGTTATGTAAGTTTTCTATTCTGAAAGCAACTACAGCTGTCACCTTCTCAAATCGAGTGGAATGAAAATATTCTGTAACATGAGAAAAAGTTCAAGTCCTGTAAACTATACGATGCATCATACGTTTTCCGCATTTAACCAGTCCAAATTGATACATTTTTCTAATGAATTACACAATAAAGCTTTTTTTCATTGCTCCCAGCTTAGGATGTGAATATGCTTTTATTTTGTATTTTCCTTGATGCCGTCTGACAGGAATATATGAGAAATTATGTTGATCTGTGTCTAACTCAAAAGCTATAAAGGTTTGAGAAAAACTTCTGTCAATGATAGAATGCACACGCTTGCTAGTAAGCGACTCGCAAAGTTCTGACTGTAGATCTTTTAGTTTTATAAATCTCCAAAGGCTATTTTGTAACATGGTTTGTGGTTGCCTCTTTTGCAGACCACAAGGAATGAGGCATCCCCAGACACACAGAACAGGAAGGATTTGTCCTCTCTTTGACTTAGCGCGGAAAAAAAATAATAGATGGCTATCAGGCTGTTGCACAAGTAGATGCACTGGAGAAGAACAATCAAGTCAAATGCCTGACATGCGATTCTACTTAGATATCCAGGGCTGCGCTTTTCTACTCGGATGTCACTTCTCAGTCTTAATGTCTGAAGCTGATGTTTGTATTCACGCTTTGAATTTTACATTTTCTAGTAAAAATGAATGGAAAAAAACAAGCATGCATTTATATTTTCTGTTCACTTGCATGATTGCATAGCAATTTTTGACCACCCTGTGAGTCTTGTTGTTTTATAGTTCTTAGATGGAGTAGATTTAACTCTCTATTAACCCAAATTCTGTTGATTCTGCTAAATGTCATATGTTCCAAGATACACATCCAGATTTTGACAGTATAATTTTTTTCACTTTTTCTTTGATGCTGTCTCGTTATTCTCCTGTAGACATGAAATTCGGTTGTAGATTCTACGGATGTTTCCTCTTTCCTCAGCTGATGAATACTCTATGGGTATTGCCTGAGGCATTTTATATGAAGAGCTTGTTTTTGTCTCTGTTATGGCTGTGGCCGTATTGAGTTCAGCTTTTCTTTATATTTTGTGTTTTATTTCTGTCAGAGTGGGACATCTGTATTTTTGTGGATCTTTGTGTGTCTGTGTGTTGATTTATTTCAGGTGTGGCGGGCTTAAAAACACCGAGTGGACCTTCAGCCAGTGAGAAGGGAGCCTTGTTGCGGCTGTTTCCACTGCAGCTTGACGTGCTAATCCACTTGTCATATAGACTGTGTTGCACTTTGTTGTAGTTAGGTCCCATTTGTGTCTTTTTGTTTGTTGGTTAAGTTTAAAGTGAAGCTGTAGGAGTGAACTGCCATTTACTTTAGCACACATTTTCTCCTGTTTATCTTAGTCTAGCGAGGTTCGTGTTTTGTCATTGCCTTCCCTTTACTTTCATTTGCTAGTTAGATTTCTGTGTTTTAGATGAATGGGGGCTTTTGTTTGTTGTTTTAACCTTGGTTCACCCTAAAGCCTTTTGCTTCACTGTTTAGTTATTGTTTGTTGTGTTCATGTAAGAAAATTCATTTTCTTTTTGTGGAGACAAATCTTTTGGGGTTTTTGTTATAAGTTTTTATTCATTTACCTTTATGTTGTGGTCCACCAGTTCTCCTAGACGAAAAGGGCTGTAACAGTCTCATAAGGCGTAGCCCATGTTTCTGATCAATGTAGTGTTGGTGTTCAAAAAAACCAATTCAATTTTGACCTTCTTCCAAAGGCATCATTTGGTGAAGAATACAGTTCTTACCTTGCTAATGGCATGTGCTTTTTTGTTTCCTGAGCCAATTAGATATTTCACTTATGCTATGTAATTTATCCATTATTGTCCTCCAAAAAGCCCTTCAACCATAGTGATAAATATGGTGAAAAATCAATATCTTAGTGAATTATTATGAAATATTAATAAATTTCCTACCTTCCATCATCTAGTGTCTGCCCTGGAACGCTTCCTTAACTATGTAGACAAGCAAGAAAAATGTAATTTCTCTCTCCTGTTTGAATCTTCAAACCTTAAAGACCCACTCCAATGAAAATTGTCTGTTTGGTGTTTTTAACATGATCGTGTAACATTTTGTCAAGTGATTTCCTGATGCTTTACAGAAAATATGTTCTAAAAAACAACATAGGTTTTTCATTTTGGCTAAAAACTGAATAATCATAATGAAAAGACCACTGGGAACAATTTTACAATAGATCAACAGATGATTGGGATGGTACTTTAAGGTTGATTTCAGATTAGCAAAGTTAAACTGGTTTAAAATGGAATATGTGGATAATCTCTAGCAAATTATCAGTGTCTGTAATTCTCTAAATTAATCAATGAATCAAATATAGTTTTGAAAGGGTTGAAAATCAAAATTTTAAGTTGAGTCTCTGCCAGTGATGAATACCTAATGTTTAAGTAACTCAACCTGATCTGGTCCAAATCCTGCTGGCTGTTCTTCAGTCTTTCATGTGAGATCTTTATGGCCACCACTTATACTTTGCCTGGAGTCCTTTCTAGATTTGCATTTACTTGTTGTGAAGATGTGCTTCTCCCAAAAGAGTTACAGACTTACATGTTTTCACTTTTTCCCACAAGAGAGGGCAAATTGGAGTTAAGTGTCTTGGCAAAGGACACAGTGACAGTCAAGCCTGAGATTTAACTCTCCATCAGCACACACACACTAACACCCCTTTTTTCCTTTTAGACAATTTATTGTCTTTAATTTCGAGATTTACTTTTTCCCCATTATGTTCCACACTATTTTTCACTACAATTAAAGACTTGTTAAAATTATGAGTCTACCTTTGAAAATAGCATAAAAACATTGATTTGGTAAACAAAATGAAAAGCATTGATGATTTTTGTTTGTTCTTTTGTTCACTTGGGTTTTTGAAAGGTTTTGGTCTTATTTTTTTTACATTTAAGCTACGGTTGTTTTGCTCCCTTGCCATTACATACATCTTCCTTCCTCATAGTTAGAAATGGCTTGTTTTTCTTTGTCTTTGTTTTGCTCATTGTGTCACTCATCACTTGGGAGGTTGCAGTGCATTTAGAAACAGAAAAGGCATGGAAAAGCCAAATCCTGGTGCATTTCTGAACTTGATGACCAGGAGACCCTATCTGACAGAATTTTTGTTGCAGAATGTCAGAGTTGAGGGAGCTGACAACTTGACAGCTCCTCATTTGTCTTTGCGTGAGAAGATGCCATTGGTGGATCTGGACTTGGCGCTGATCCAGTCAGGGCTGGAAGATGGCACAAGAAAAGCTGTTGATAGTGAATTCAAGCATGATGGTTCTCTCACCATCACACACACAGCTCTGCAATGGTTACAATAGACTTGTAGCGTGACACCAATACCTGCATTTCACTTTTAGAAGGATTTATAGATTTTGAGTAAATCTTGTAAAGATTTTGAGTGAAATTTAAACAAGACTTTAAAATAATCTATGAAGTGGTTAAATCATGATTATTTACAGTTTTAATGTCTTAAGATTTAATGTGAAAAACACAACTTAGTAGTTTGGCCTGAGAAGAATCTGTTTTTCCTGTCCAATATCAGCCCACTCGTTTTAATGGAAAGATAATTGCTCCTGAGCTCAATACAGTCAAGCTGTTAGGATCACACAGTCACAACTATTACCTTACGTTCAATTCAGTGGAAACTTTTTTTTTTTGGATTACTGTTTTCTTTAGGTGAACATAAGGATTATTTCTTTTTTTTGTGCATAACATCAAGTCTTTTAAATGAGCCAACAAGCTGATGATTTGGAGCTTCTTTTTCTAGATACCCAAGTTAGTTAAAAGGTTAATATAAAAAACTTGATTTGATATTGAACTCATCAATTTAATTCAAATAGGGAATTCACAAATAAAAAAGGGGCTTTCTTTAAAAGCCAAATGCTTAAATCTCCTTCTATTCATGTCTTATCACTTGTTTTGATTGGATCACAGCACCTGTGGCAATCACTGCCTTTAGTTTTGTTCGTTAGGTTTAGTTTTTTGGGTTGAGTTTGTTCCGATTTTTGGGAGTCATTCTCACACCAGGTTGTGGTTGAAAATCACAAGTTTTTCGTGTTTTAGATTAGACTAGATTAAAAATAGTTTATTTCAAACAACCAAAGTAAGATAAATGCATGTATAATGCAATCAACAGAAGTTTACATCTATGCAAAAATTTGTCAAACACAGGATAAAGTCAATAAAATCCATTGTTTTATGGAGTTAATCTCATTTTGTATTATGTTAATTTTGCATTTCAGTAAATTTAGGGAGATGTTTATTATTCTGCCCAAGTCGCCAATCTTCTGGCTTGCAAGGTTATAAAATCTTGAACCACTTTGACTGGCTCCTTTTAAAGCCTAATATTCTATTGAGATCAGAAAACACAAATTATGCAAATTAAGTGAATATGCATCCATTTGGCAACCTCTCCCCATATTTCTGAACAGTTAGTTAGTTCATCTATTAAACTCAGTTTAGTGAGGAGTTAGTACTTTAAAAGACAAAAGTGAATTTGTTCCTCCGTAGAAAGTTGAAACTTTTTGCTTATTTATCAATCACTGTTTGCCATTAGTTTCTTACACACCACTTCCTGACATCCCGCTAAAATATTTGAACAGTGTGACATCAGAGGGTCTTGTGTGTTTCTTAAAAACATTATTCCTCATAGGGTTTCCTTTTTTTAAAAAAAACATTCTTGTAACTACTGCTTCCACCATGTAAGACTGTGCTGTCAAAGGAAACAGTTCTAAATCTGTTCTGTAGACATTTTTGTCAGTTATCACTGTTTGTATATGACAGGAAACCTACGTTGACCTAAAAGAAAACAGAAATTTTGATGCTAACAAAACCCCTGTGTTTGTTCACTTGATAGTATGGTCAACAAAACAGGCATGAAGCTTTATTAAGTCTCCCAACACTGCAAGCTGGGAATGTTTGTACCGAATCCATGGAAACATCGGAAACCTGTAATGCCTTTTGATACTTGTGAAAACATGAAGGTCAGACATGGCAGTGCATGGCAGTTATGTGGATCCATGTTTTACTTCATTGTTCATCTTAGCCATGCCAGCAATATATAGTTTGTCAAAAAAAGAAATGTGCAGTTTTTCCTATGACCATGATTAAATGTATTGAGCGCTCTCTTAATGTTTATTAAGATTTAATATCTCCTGATAACACAAAGTTCTTCTTCTTCACTCTAAACTTGGATTGTTGTGACTTTTTTGTACATCAGATGTTCAAAAATACTTCCTGCATCTTTGATTTGTAGCTATTCTATTCTTTTTTGTGCTTCACAGGAAACTCTCCATTAGCAGGAGAAGCTAATCAAGACTAGTAGGAGTGGCTGCAAGAAGCAAAACAAAAGTTCAGACTCTTAGGCAGTGATGATGGCTCCACTTTATCTTTTGGAGAAATGTGTGCCTTATGTAATGCAAAAGCACCATTTGGCATAACTCAGTTGTTTTTTTTGGGAGGAAATCACAGAAGATTACATTTGACACTTTTTTATGTTGTGGGTAGGCACAGCAAAAAGCTGTCTCACCTCCGTGTGTTTGCAGGTAAGAGGATAGTGGTTAACGAACAAATCTGCTTGCTTTTCTGTAACTCTTCATCCTGTTGTGACTACCCATTATGGGCTGAGTGGAACCACATGCTAAGGTTTCTGAGGGATCTATACAGGGAATACTTTGGGTGTAGGGGCACCAATGGCCTCTGTCCTCTCATACAAAGAGCTCTCAGGAGAGATGTCCCAGATCAATGTCTATTTTGGGAACCATTCTAAGCATCCTGACAACCCCAGTGAATGAATACAGCTGGTTTAAATCTCAAGCATGTGTTCTTAATATAAAGGAGTGCAAGTAAAAATTGAGTACAAACTTGGTAAGGTGCTTTTTGCTTTCACTTAATATTTGTTATTATTTGTTTCTCTGATTGAAAATTAAATTAAAATTAGGCCTTTTGACATTTAGTATAATTTAATTAAATATACATATTTGGAACATAACACTAGAACACTAGAAGTGCAACTAAAACAAGTGTGTCTGCTTTGATTTTCATCAAAGCTCCAACTGATACATAATTAATACGAAGAACAAGTTTGTTCTCTTTGAAATTTCAAAGATAAATTTGTTTGGGATTTTGGACATTCCACGTAGTATCACGGCCAAACACTTTACTTTATGAAGGTCAGAGGGAAATAGTTTAATCAGATAGAAAGACAACAGTACTCAAGTAACCACTCGTTACGACCGAGGTCTGCAGAAGAACATTTCTGAACGCACAACACGTCCAACCTTGAGTCAAATGGGCTACAGCAGCAGAGGACCACACCGGGCGCCACTCCTGTTGGCTAAAAACAGAAAACTGAGGCTAAAAAAGATTGGAAATACGCTGCCTGATCTGATGAGTCATGGATTTTGAATAGTAGGGTCAGAATTTGGTATCAACAACATGAGAGCATGGATGGGATGTTTTCTTGGCACAATTTGGGCCCCTTAGTACTAATTTAGCATGGTTACAATACTACAGCCTACCCGAGTATTGCTTCTGAACATGTCCATCCCTTTATGACCACAGTGTACCCATCTTCTTATGGCTACTTCCTGCTGGAAAACATGCCTTGTCATAAAGCCGGAATCATCTCAGACTGGTTTCTTGATGACAATGAGTTCACTGGACTCAAATAGCCTCTACAGTCACTTGATCTCAACCCAATAGAGAACCTTTAGGATGAGGTGGAGCAGAAGATTGTCATCTTGGATGTGCTGCCAACAAATCTGCAGCAACTCCATGATGCTGTCATGTCAATATGGACCAAACTCTGTGAGGAATGTTACCAGTACCTTGCTGAATCTATGCCACCACGGATTAAGGCAGTTCTGAAGGCAAAAGAGGGTCCAACCCGGTAATAAGGCATACCTGATTAAGTGGCCGGTAGGTGTAGATTGTGTTCACTTTTATCTGGCAAAAAATCCTTATCTTCTGTAAAGTGTGCCTCCTCGCAGGCCATCTTTCTGTTTTGCTCTTCATCATTGTTTTTTGAGAGGTCCACTGTACTTTGGAGGTGTGAGTTTTCCCCTGACCTCACTGCATGAGTGAATGAATCTAACAGAAAATCTGTATCTGAAAACGTGGGATTTCTAATGAAAACAAAAAGAAGAATTTTGGAGGATTTTTTTCGTTTAGTTTTCTGTTAGTTTTAAGTCATATTTTATGTAGTTTTAATTATATTATGTTTTCAAGTTTTGTTTCTTTTCCTGAAGTCATGCCAGTGCCTGGTTTTAAGTTGTGATCACCCGCTATAGTTTCTGTCACAGTTAATTGCCCCAGTAAATGTCATGGTTTTCAGTGTCTTGCTGCCAAATTCCCTTGTTTCATCCTTTTGTCTTGCCGCGTTTCAGACTTTAGTTTTGCCATGATCTTGATCTAACATTTAATATTGTGTTCTAGTTTGTTTGTTTTTTCTGTCTTGATCTTTTCCATTTGGTTTCCCCAAAAAACAATCCTGATGGAACTTTACCAAACAGGGTAAAAGAGAAAAGGAGCTTGCATCTAAGAAGGAAAAAACGGCTAAGCCAAAAACTGCCCATGTCAGGGAAAAGGGTGGAAAAGGTCTCAAGAATCGTAGTTGCAGGTGCTAATCAATTTGTCAAACAAAAGGACATATAGGAAAAGCTCTGCTGTCTATTCCTTTCTTTCCTCTTGAGAAAAATACTGCCTTCAGATGAGCGGCTGTTTTTAGTCTGCTTCTGTTTGCTCTAAAAAAGTGTGCAGAAGTAAACAAAACCAAATGAGGCTTGTGATGATCTTTCAGTGTTTACCACCCAATCAAACCAACTCCATCCTACTGTCCTGTTCTGAAAGCGGGCCTAGGTTCTGATTACACCATCAGCCCGCATTCTTCTATACTTATCCCTCTGAAACAAATCCAGACTGCATGAAGTGCATCCACCTGTTTCTTCTTTCAATCACTCATCCAATTCAAGGAGGTAGCAGTTTTTAGAGAAATACTTATATGATGTCAACTTTCTTAACTTCATGACTCAGACCTTAGTCTCCTCATGCTTGTGAACTACGTCAACAGAGCAGAAATATGGACACACATTCTGGCTTTTACTGTTATTGTTTTCCTGTATTCCCATCATTAACCTAATTCTTGAAATTCTTCTTTTCATAGCAGTCATGTGATTGTTCATTTTTCAATGTGCAGGAAGCTTTGATTTCTTTGAACGTACTCAGACAGGACACAGCCTCTAATGATCAGGAGTGACCTTGTACAAAACAGGAAATTCGCAGCAGGCGGGAGGGCTGTAATGAAGTAACCTGCTTGGTTGGTTTGAAAACAAGGCTCTGTCACGACAAATCTGGAGTGAAAACCACACTGGCAGTTCAATTTTGTAAACACGAAGACAGCAGCAGTAGTGACCTTGGCCTTTGTTTGAGTTCAAAGTTGCAAAACCCTCAGCCAAATGTAGAATGTCAGCACAAGGTAGTAAATTTATGCCGCTGCTGGTAATGGTCATTACAACCATCAAAAATGCCCACAGCGACAAGGTCAGATGTTATTGTTTCAAGGCAAACAATAAATTAGTGACAAAGGGTTGACACTGGCTCCATATCTTATCTTATATCTTGGCTGTGATCACTCTGAAGCTGGGGAGCGGAGGCTGGCGCCAGACACAGAGACTCAGACAGACAGAAAGAGAAGGTTTCTGGAGTAAGGCAAGAATCACCCATCGTGTCACCAGCATGTTGACCATCTGCAGTCAGACAGTTTACTGACATCATTGGGATGACCTTATTTATTGTCGTGATTTCACTTCTCATGTTGATCGTGCAGATGAGATCCTATAGTGGGTGAAGTAATTTAGGGTCTATAAATGTCTGCTGAAATTTTATTCAAATGAAACAGCTGGAAAAAGGAAGACAGATCAACATTTTAACAAGGGCGCACTATTTGTGACAATATTTTCTATATATTTTCATGTAACCTGGGGGGCAGAAGTTGATATAATTTTCTTTATTTCTTTGATTTTCTTTGAGGGGCGGCCATGTTGCAGAGGTAGAGTGGAAGATCGCAGGTTCGGTTCCTGTCTTGCACGCCATGTGTCAAAGTGTCCTTGGGCAAGACACTTTGAACCTGCCATTGCTTCTGATGGTTACAAGTTGTCGCCAGTGTCGGTAACGGCGCTGCCATCATTGTGTGAATGGGACTGTGACTGTACAGAGTTTTTGGGCCTTCTAAAAAGGTAGTAAAGAACTATATAAGTACACGTCATTTGACGCCGAGACTTGCAATCCTTAAGTTGCTCATGCAAACACTTCTAAACAAATAAGAAATATATTTCATAAAGGTAGGGCTAAATAAAATAATAAAATATCTCAGAATTGTTGCATTTGGAAATCTGCAAAAAGATTTTACGTGCGTGGATCTTAAGACAGTGGTCTAACATCGACTGGACATGAACTGTGACGCGTGGCTGAGGCGGCCAGTTTCAATGTAAAGTCAATAGTTTAGACATGACTTAAGGTTCAAATCCAACACCTGGCTATCATTGTTCGTTGAATCTTTTTTCTTTTTTTCCCGCTAAATTACTTAACACACATTACTATAAATGTTATTTTCAAAACATCAGGATAAACATCATTGGAATGTATTTTTTAAAGCCATGACTGTTTAAGTAATGCATAGTTAACACAAATAAATGTAGTCTAGGAAACCTTTAGCTTAAATTTTCTTGTTGGTTTTAAAAATGTTCATAGAAATGTATTTTTAAAAATCTATTATTTTTGCTCAATAAAATGCAACTATATATTTAAAAAGTAAATCTCAGCAACGCTAAAATTTGAATCAGGTTACATCTGAAGTGGAAGTTTTAGAAGAGCACAACAAACCACTTTTGCCACAAGAGCAAATTCAGTTCAAGGAGTGTTTGTGATTTGATGACTAAATTTTACTTTTGTTTGTGGGTAGATGGTTTATTTATTCGTTGATTTATTTTTAATGGCCTGCAATCTACATGGAGATGTGATCACTGATGTTTTTGTAGAGTTCTTTGAAAGAGAAAAAACGGATCTCTAAACATCATCGGTGTCTTCCATGCATTGTAATCGATATACAGACAACGCTTGTGGGGATCAAAAACACTAGCTGGTAGCTCCTCACACATGCGGACGAGGCAGTGAACTTAGGGAACATATTTTTGGCCACGCGGCACAAATCGCGTTCGGTGTGAATGCACCTTTTGACTTCAGGGCACTCTGCTCTGTGTATGGCACATTCTGCTTGTTTGGTTTTTGGTTCTCGCCTCCTGATCTGGTGCAGGTCTGCTTTGGCCTTCCCTTGATGCTCCCACCCACTCACCTGTGTTTCCTGCTGGAGGTGTTCACAGCTGCACCCTATTAGTTTATTGTATTGTATGCCTATATAAGTCACCTTGTTTCACCTCTTTTGTTGGAGTGTTCTATTGTTTTGAGGTGATTTATTTATTTTTTCCTGACATTAAACAAGCTTCAATGTGTCCTTTTGAGTCGAAGCCTTCTCTGCATCTGGGTTCTCGATCTCTAATCCGTAACAGTGTACCTTGGAGTTATCAGCTGTTAAATTCTTTGGCTAGCAATGGTTTGTAGAACTGAGACAGGTTAGAACAGCTTTACGAACATTAAGTTCCAGATTTGAAGATATGGGCTATTTTAGGAATAACAATGTTGTTTAGTCATCTCTATCTTCCACACAATCTCTGTAGCTCAGATCAGAGATCATCCTTCTGCACCCTTGTACATTTTATAACCATTTGTCTTAATTTACCTATTCACTTACACTTACACCTTCATTTTCAAACTCTAACTCACTGTGCAAATGTTTCAAAGTTTTGATGAAGCTAGAAATCTTGTCGGTGCATGGTGATTACAAGTTGTACGAAAAGAAGGAGAGACTGCCATTCATTCACAAAGTCCAGCCTTGTTGGATTGAGCCCTTTTTGGCTATACTTAAAAATTCAAGTTGCAACACCCAGCATCCTCTGCTTAATGAAGTCTAGCTTGTTATCAAGACCCAGAGCAGGAGTTAATTAGATCATTTCAGTGAAAAGGGCACAAACACTCTTTGCATGAGTGTACAAAAACCCTTTTGATTGTCCAGCATGCTCAAAGAACATACTGTAAAAACCAAAGGTTTCCACCCATTTGCCATCTGAACAAGTCTAGCTACAGTGTTTCAAGGCAATTTGCTTTTTGAACACACCGCACCGCCCTTATAAAGTGTTGCCATTACAAATCAGTTCCTTTATTGTATTTTTATGGTCTATGGTCATAAACGTGGTTGTTTTATGCAACTGAGGTCATGTGATTTGAAATCAGAACTTGTTGTTTACAAGTTATTATTTAAAAAGATTCTTGATGAAGCAGATTTTGAAAAAAAGGTAAAAAGAGGGAAAAAAATACAACAGCAACAAAAGATACCCAAATTTACTCATTAGACACACACCACATGTACAAAACCCAGGCAATAACAGCTAGCCGAGATGATCAGGATGACCAGGAAACCTGTAGAAAATACTACAGTAGGTTGTCCAAAGGATGAGATGAAAACCTACTGTAGTGAAAAGAAATAAAAGATCCCCACTATAAATGGATGGTTCTGCCCAAAATCCAGCACCTTGATACTGTAAGCTTGTTATAAAGAAGGAGGCTAAGTACTAGTGAGCGTTCAAGGGAGCCACTATCCAGGATAAAACATTAAAGATCTATGAGTGCATCTAGATCATCAACTGAGGGTTGTAAGATACCGGCAGGTAAAGAGGACATGAAGAGTCACAACCAAGTGGCTGCAATAGTGAGGAATATGTCTGCAGAATGAGGCCAAAGTGGGAAACACGTTCAAATGTGGTAGAGAATGAGATCCTGTGGAACTTCCAGAAACTGCCTGACTGGATGGTAATGGAAACCAACCAGACATTGTACTGGTGTATAAAGAATAGAAGAAAACTGTTGTGGTGGATGCGGCAGTACAGAGTAATGGCAACACCAAGAAGAAGAAACGTGAGAAAACTGAAAGAATACCAGTGATTCAAAGAAGAACTGGAAAACTGGAGCACTCTGGTCTGTAACCCTCAAACTGGAGGAGTGGCTAGAGCAGATCCCTGGAAAGACATCTTAGTCCAGAAAAGTTCTGGGAACAGCAAGGACCCTCAAGCTCCCAGACTTCTGGCAGAGAAGACGAACCTGTGTGAGAAATCATCCACAAAGAATAAGAAGAGATTTTTTTTTAATCTCCAGCTATTAGAGACCAGGACATGTTGGTGAGAAACGGACGACTGAAACATGGATAATAGATGAAAACATGAAATTGTTGGAATACCTTTGTACCAATAACCCAAGTGATTTTATGACTGAAATGTTGGAATACCGTTACTTCAAAGCCCTCCATCTGGAGCAAGGATAGGCATCTCCAGGCCTCCATGTTTTCCAAACATACTCTGGCATGTTCTAATTTGCTGGACACACCTGATCCAGGTAGTCAGTCATGAGCAGGGTTTGGATGTCTGGAAATTCTGTTGACACTGCGGCCCTGGAGGCCTGGAATTGCCTATCCCTGGTCTAGAGCAACACAAAAAACAACTAGCAGCCAAGTGTTCTAACATTGGCAAGAAGCAATTGCTCTCAAGAAGAGACTGAAAGACACAGTACAAATGTGGTGGAGCTAAGATGACAGAGGGGAGATATCAAAAGAAAAAAAAACAGACTCTAAAATGGGCACCAGCAGTGGGAACCAACATGACCAACTACCCGGTTTAAGCGAAGTACTTTCAGAAAGTCTACATAGAAGATGTGAATGAGGCACTGCAACCATCACTGAGACCAAAATGCTTAAAAAAGAAGCAGGACCCTCCATGAAAACAGAGGCTTGGGGACAACTACTTTCCCAAACAAAAGGAGCCCCACATAATCATTTTCCACTTTTTGATATTGTCAAACATCAAAATCACACACACAAGCTAGACCAAATGAGTGTACATATGTTTTCTCTGGAGTTTATAGTGTGTGTATGAAAATATACCTACATGAAAAGATAGTAGCAGAATATTTTTTTTCTTTTCATCATGGGGTCAAAAACTGAACATATTTTACACATAACTTTCCTTTCACTCATCAGGTGAACCAGCAGTGTTAGATTGTGGCTCATAGGAAGGAAACTGATAAGGAAAACTGGTTCTGTGCCGGGGTGGGGGTAGGGGGGCACTCTGGAAAAGATGGTGGTGCAATCAAGATCATTACATAAGTAAAAAAAAAAAAAAACATGATGGTTCATATTACATCTGCAATAAACTGGGCAAATAGCTGTTTGTAGTCTACACCCATAACCATATTAAACACATCAACTGTTTTTAGGAGTATCTGCAAAGGGGGGGGGGTAAAAAGTGAAAGTATTTGAATATTTTTGGTGTTGCTCCATTGAAAAGGGCAGTGCTAACTCCAAATGGACATACCTCTTAGAAAAAAAACATGAAAAGTTCCAAATGACTAAAAATTTGCATCGAATTTCACAGCAAAACGTTGCCACCACTTTGTAAAAGTACTGACCTTTAATTTTTTTTGACACGTAACTACTTTGTTCATCAAATAAGCAAGTCATCACTGTTGACATTTTATTATGTTTGCCTGTGCTTTTTATTACCATAAAGTAAACAAAAGTAAGAAGAGGTGGTTCTCCTCCTCAGACAGTTCCATTACCTGCAGATGTATTTTTAACAGAGTTGTGGTGTGAGACTGGATAACATTTAAGGCACATTTTCCTTTAAAACTACTCAAATTATCTTTTTAATATTTCACATTAATAAATGTGTTTAACTCTAAAGCTGCGGGAAATGCTGAATAATCACTTAGTTTTTGAAGTGAAAATGTACTTTGTCATTGTGTTTGCTTATTGTCCTGTCACCATGTCACACCTGGATTCGTCTCTCAGCTGTTTCTCATTTGTCATTATCAACTCTCTTATTATTTTTGTCAACTAGGCTTTTGTGGCTCAACATCTGTTCCTCGTAGTTTTTTTGAATAACTTCTGCTTTAATGGAGTAACGTTAATATCAGTACTAATCTTTTCAATCAAAAAGTACTCACATAGTTGCTTTATAAAATTTCTAGCCAAAGATTTTTATTTAATTTAGATTATGAAAATTATTTAGTACTTTTTTGTTGATCTTAACAAACACTTGGTCAATATAAACACCAGGTATCAAATGTACATTTTCAACACCATTATGTATTTTGGTCTAAAGCTCATTTATGTAAAATGCAAACATTTTACAACTGGCTCACTGAAGAACTGTAGCCTGCAGAACTTCACCTCATATTTTTAGCAGATTACAGGCTGCTGGGAAATCATGAAAAAAGCTGTGCGAAAATTCAGCTGAATGTTGTTTTCATAATTCTGCCAGCTCCCTTTTATCCAGTTGGTACGAGCCAAATTAAATCTCATCTGGAGAACCCCAAAAGTCACATTCTGCAGCACACTGATAATATAATCAGTCATGTTGACCCAAGAACAGAATGTGTCTTATTTCAAGATGTAATCAAGAAAGTTAAACCAAACAAGCAGAAGTCATTTTGTCATCAATGCAGGACAGTTACATGCTGTTTATTTTTGCAACATTACCAGATTGATAAGTTTATGTCTTTCTGCCAAAAAATCTTTTACCAAACTGACGACAACATTACCCAGCACTAACTTTGACCCAAAAAATGTTTTCTCCTGCAGCACCTAAAAAAAGAAAAAAGCCAATAAAATTAACAACAATAAAGGCACCTAGAGGTCATGATGTACACATCATGTAGATTTGAAGTTTTTTACAGCTGTAGTATTAAAGATTTTTTATTTTGTGGAACACATCGTTTCTTTAAACAGTTTATAACTCTAAAAAAATCTTCCTATTTGACAAGAAGGCATCATGAGTTCATGCAAATTAAAAGGACTTGTAATTGATTGATTGATTGATTGATTGATTGATTGATTGATTGATTTCAAGCATTAATTGGACAGTACAAGACAAAAAAATCACACATTAATACTAAATAATACAATTAAGTAGCGTGAAGCAGCACAAACTTTTCTTCATTACCTAAATACTTGGCTTACTAATGTAATTTTTATTCAAAATAATCCGATATGCAACACTTTGTAATTCAAAAAGCCAGAAAGAAGAAATATTTACCTGAAAATGTGTTTGTCCTCATTTGTCCTTATCCTCACACACTGTAATACGTTTTTTTTTTCCTTGGATTTCCTGGTGTTTAATTCAATTGCTGAGTAAATGAAAGCCTGAGTGCACGCTGACACCAAGTCGAGCTCCTTTGCAGTCACTGGTGGGGTTCTTGACTGACTGTTTTCAGGAATCTAGTGGCACTAATTGATAATCTCCCACATCTGGGTAGTGTTGCTACTGTTTCTTTGAACTCGTGAATCTTACTTCAGCCTTAAAACACAATTCTTTTCCCATCTTTTTAACATTTGTAGATTTTCTAATTTAACAAATACTGAAATACTTTAATTTACTCTATATCAAATTCATGCACATCAAATGCTTTGTGAACTTTATTTCAAGTTAAAGACTTTTTAAGCACTTTCAAGGTTAGTTTTTAAGTTTTCTTAGCACCTTATTATAACTGCTCAATATATTCTTTTACCTGAAACCATCTTACTTTGGTTGAATTTTGAAAAGATGCTGTAAAACAGACAAAACAATGTTTGATGATCCAAATGATTTTACTTTCAGCCAGACTGCCTTTTGTTGTAACAAGAAAAGTGGGATGACTCCGTCAAACAAAATATTTAAAGCCTTAAAGGTCGGGATGTTCTGGGTATTATTCTTTTTAAAGGAATTTTAAAGCTTGACTGAAGTAAAAAGTGGGACACATAATTAAATTTGCTTTAATTGGGTGAGAATGAGTCAACAGGAAGGAAGTCATGTCTCAGGTTTATTCAAAAGTTATTTTTACTCATGTCAATAACTCAAAAATGGGATAACTTTGGGTTCTGATCTGCTTAAAGAACCAGAAGGGCTTTTAGACATTAAGGTATTCATCATGTTTACTAGTGACACATTGGTTGATCCATAGAAAGAGTTATGTTGGAATGCAATTTCAAATATTTTTATTTTGTTGTATTTGCCTTCAACATTTCTAATTCGTAATCAGATTTTAGCCAAATTTGATGTTTAGCAGCACTTAAACATCATTATTTCAAAACTGTTGCCTTGCTTGCATTTGTTGTTTGAAGTTACAATGAAATATTAATTAAGAGAGGATCTTTGTGCTAGCTTTATTTATCTGAGAACTTATGTGTGAGTGAAAAAAGTTAAGTAATGAGTAGTGAATTAACTTACTTTTGAAATAGTAATTTATAGTCATTACATTTTCATTCAGGAAATGAAGTAAAGAAATCAATTATTGTTTAAGTTTCACTTCTTTCTCCTAAAATAATGTGCAGTCATTAAATACATTAAAATGGTCCTGGTGTTCATTACAGTTGACAGGCATTAAATGCCTGCCGTTTCAAAACAGAAAACATGTAACTGTTTTCAGATGTAAAAGTGTTGTTCTTATCATGTTTATGGCCAAGAATACGGTATGTATAATTATCATGGTTAAAAAAAAAGCCCAGGATCTCCTCTACAGAGAACTACAGGACCTGGAAGGGTATCTCCAAATACTTAAGAAATGTACCGAGTCCTAGGAGGAGATTAGACTCTTTTTTTTGACAAATCTCATATTTAGAGCTGGGTTAAGGGACTCTTAGACGTCTCTTCAGCTACGCTTCTTATAGGATTACAGAACTTCAGAAAATGCAGCAGACTTCTCACCTTTCAGCTGTCTTTACCCCAATCATTTCATTACAATGGGTAGCTTTGTTTTTTTCATGTTTTTTCCACAGCAGTTATCCTTGACCTTGTGGTTTTTGCTGTAGTTTGTTGCTTTTTGCTCGTTCTGGTTTTCTCATTTTCTGTTGCTCCAGGCAGATGGTCGCTCCACCTCTGGGTTTTTTTTTTTTTGCATCACAGTCTGCTTTTCTTTAAAACAAGTTTTTTATGCTCTTCTGTCAGTCATGGCCTTGAGCGTTGTTAAGAAGGGAGTTTTCAGTGGTAAAGATGGATACAATCTGCTTGTTTGTCCTGCTCGTGATATACTGTAACAGATAAAACCAGAGTAATAAATATAGTGATTAATTAATTTGACTTGTTTGAGCTGGACTTTGACTAGAATACAATGTTATATAAGTAATGATTTATTAACTTTAACATTAAATTTAAATGCAATTATTTGATTCAGTAGAGCTTACAATGTGGCTACTGTTTTCTATCTATTCATTGTCATGTATAATTATTTTTAATCATATTTATTGAGTATTTATGCAAACAGATTGTTCAGCATTGACCTGAATGATTTTATCACATATTAATCACCTGAAGTTGATTTTAAATGAGCAATATAAGCATAGAAAATGTAGAAAAGTAATTGAAATGTTGAAGGATAATACTTTTTATTTGCTTTTTGCACCAAAAGACAATAATATTGCTTCCATAACAGAAAAAAAAACCTTACCTTACATTATTGTAACAGTGCAACTATTTTAAATTGTAAAAGACTACCAGCAATATTTCTTTTATATAATAAGGTATATATACATTTGCGGCCAATGTTGGCAGATCCTATGATATTGCATGGGTCGCATTGTTATAAATCAGTAGATATAACTTTAAAACTTGATTTGGCTTTCAGGTAAATATATTAAACTTAAACTATATGAAACAACTGGTAGCTATAGATTTAGAAATATTGTCTTTATATCAGATTCAGGAGCGTGTCACAAAGGGTTGTCAGTTTAAAATCATATATTAGAGTTTGAATATTAAATATTGCAGAGGGTGCTCATTTTTTGTGCTTTTTTTCCTTGTCAAGTTGGCTTCTTGTACAGATGCACATATTTTGCTGCCATTTGGGCTAAAATTTCATCAGCATTACTTTTCTTTATCCTTTCTTGATAAAGATCAATTTAAAAATGAGCTCATGTTTTCTTTCCATGTCTGCTGTTTCTATCAACATTTTTACTGTTTTATTATTAAATGCGGTCTCGTAAAATATGCAGTTCAGAAAGTGTAGTCATGGGCTCTTTATTTTTGAGCATGTGATTCAGCTCTCATTTTTCCTCACTTTTCTACATTATAACATGTCCTTTTAAGGATGTTTTCATGTTCAACTTAATGGCTTTTAATTTCTGGTTATTTCAGCGTTTTGTGACAACAGACTGCAGTGGTGTAAAAATCTGGAGCATTGAAAGCCTGATGCACTTTGCTGTTGATCCAGACTTGACTGCACTGACTGAATGCTATTGTGTGTTGTATTTCTATGTATATATATATATATATATATATTTCTATGTATGTATGTATATATATATATATATATATATATGTAAGGCTCCTGACAGTATATTTAAATAGCAATAATCAGTTCTTTAAAATCTTGATTTGATCTACTCTTAACTTTAAGAGTAAGAGAAAATGCGTTCGATTTGGCAGTTGTTATTCAGTTAGTAGGGTTTCTGTTCCTGCTTTGCTGCCATAAACAGTTTGGTAACATATAGAACAATCACACCTGCTTCCCCTCCGTCATTTATTTGTTCAAACCTTTAAACAGTTGAGCTTTTCCTCTTAGGGTCTTAAGCTGCTTTTTTTTCTTTTCAGTTTTGCAGGGTGTTGTGTTTTTGTCACATTATCGTTAAGTTTTGTGACAACCATGCTTTTTGTGTTTTAGGTTACTTTCTTTAAATCATTTTTTTCAAACTGTCCAAGTTTGCATTTTCTGAATCATCAGTCATGACTTTTTCTGCCTTTATAATACTGATGATTTACAGGTTTTAAAACAATTAGTTACGTAGAAAGTAATCTGTAATGTACGGTGGACCTGAAGTGCAAATGAACAAATCACTCTGCTTAAAATAATTTAAAAAATCACAATGACCATTTAAAAAACTGCACTACATTTTAGAAAATAAAACAAAATTCCATAAACTAACATGTAACTAACATGGGTTTGGGTTTAGATAATGGATGGATGGATGGCCTATGCAAAAAAAAAAAAAGAACCAGTGATGGTCAGAGGGGCCGTAGTCACGTACTGGCAGCCACGCCTTTTGTCAGTCTGCCCCAGGGCAGTTGAGGCTACATCAGTAGCTTACCATCACTAAGTATGAATGAGGAGTGAATAAATACTGAATACACATTGTAAGCACTTTGAGTGTCAGGACAAGTGCAGAAAAATCCAATCCATTATTGTTATTACTTTTTTTTAACAAGAACAGAGTGCATGTAAAATATATTTTTTACCAGATTTATTTTTATTCTATGAAGAAAGTACTTTTTTAATATTCCTTCATCCCACAGTATTAGGTAACAGTAAAGAATGCAGCATCCATAAAATAAATATGAGACTATATATATCCAGACCTGGAACCAATTTGTCACCACGCTTAAAGGTTTGTTTATCAAATCTAGTTTCATTGCAATCCAAAACAGAGAGAGCAGTCTCTTGAAGTGATTGTTGATTTGTAATCACAGCATAACTAAACTGTGCATGAAAATGTTCTGAATGTAGTGGAGAACTATAGTGGTCCTTATAGTAAACAGTTTAAAGTCTGTTTTTTGTACTTCTAAAGTATAAGTTCCAAGAACCCAACAGAAAGTACTACAACAATCCTTACGCTGCACCACAATGTTTGGAAGGAAAATACTGCAATTTTTGAAAAGAAAAACATTATAACTGTGTAGATGATGAGCAAAACCTAAACAGTATCATGGGAAGTCTATTTAATTTAGATCAAAATACTCCCTGAGGAGCATACAGGAATGGTAATAATTGAGTCTCTGGTGGCATCAGCATAAGTAATGCTTAACAGACCCCCACTTAAGGGCAACAGCCTGGGGAGATAGACTAATCTCTTTTGATTAAACTGCATTAACTGCTTTTTTTAAAGCTAAAGAATTTTAAAATTGCCTCTCTGCAAAGTTTAGATTTCAGAATGAGTTGACCATGGGTCATTTCCAACCCAAAACATATTTTAAAGTCAAAGAAAAGATGGAATTTTTGCACCACTTTTCAAGTGTTTTAATTTTTTAAGTTTCATTAAGTAATGTTTTGCAAAATATAAACGTAGAAAAAAATGGTGATTCATGTAAGTTTTCATTCTGAAAATAGTATGTCTGCCATAACTCTTTCTTCAAATCAACCAGATAGTGTAATGTGAACAGCTGGTTGTGCAAATATAAAAGGTTGCATACAAACTCTGACACTTTATGATGAAGATTGTAGCAGCTGAAATATTTAATTTGAATTTCCCGTGGTAGCCAGTTCAGTTAAAGGATCCTGCATTTACTGGTGCCCAGAATGACTGCATCTTTAAGACTATGGCAGAAAGTTCTGCCCATGGCGCCATTTGAGGCATATTATAATAAGGCTTAACATGCTGATGGAAGATAAAGCTGAGAAAAGGAAATGTAGAGGAAGGGGAACTGGAATGTGTAATCTAGTAATGAATGATCGTTCGTAGAGAAGACGAACATCCTGTTCTGTGCAACTCTTTTTTTTTTGTTAAAACAAAAAGTATACGTCATTGAATAAAATTGTAGTCTGCATTTTTACTTAGTGTAAACTTCATTCTATAAAAGCTTTGCTCCCAATCCCAAAGGGCGGCATAGATAAAGGGGACAGGCAACCAGCAAGGGGAAAGGCGGCATCTGCTTTCCTTTGTTAAAAAATTCCTGCACTGCACGCAACTCCCCTGATATGCACAGCTCCTCAGTGCGGGACTCAGATTAGAACAGACACACCTCGACCCTGCTTTCTAATGCTGGATGGTCTGATTACCTGTATGCCCCAAAGAATGTTGACTGGTCAGTTCATGCTTGATTTGCACTGCAGAGACAGGCTGACGGAGCAGGTAAATAATAGATGCAAATCAGGGAAAGAGGGACAAGCTTTAAGAAGAAGACAGACAGGCGAGGTCCCAGTCTGCAGATTCACTCTATTGGCATGAAAACATGAATGTGCACTTCTGTGATACTATCTTTTCAGCCAGCTTCCTTTTGCTTTGGAACATTGCTCACATTGCTAATGATGTGTGTGTGTGTGTGTGTGTGTGTGTGTGTGTGTGTGTGTGTGTAATCGACAAGCTCAAACCTGTTCTTGACTTTTAAATAGAAATGTGTTCTCCTGGCTCTTATATTGCAGAAAGGCTAGTCCAGGACCAGCCCCAAAAAAGTGCAAACAGGACATCTTGTTGCTCAAGGGAAACCAGTGTCAGTTGTGTGGTGAGAAAAAAAAAATACCCCAGAAAAATGCCTTTTCCCAAAGTCATTGTAGCTTTTCTGCTTTGCCCTTGAACCAGAGTATTAGACTTTGAATGCCAGCATTTGTAAAACACCTTCCAGAAAATCTTTACATCTTCTCCTCTGAATTTTAATAATTGATTGATCCACAATAATGATACTGTACTCCTCAACACTAGGTGAGAGTATGCACCTCAACACATAAAGTAGAATTACATGTATAGAGGAGGTTTGGTGAATGTAATTTATGTATTTTCTGAGTTATTGAGCATCTTTAAATTTATTTGTTTTTGAGAGATTATTGGTTTTTACAGAATGGTCTTTTCTTGACGCTTGCACTTTGTAGACGGTCCCTTGGCAGCCGTCTCGCTTCCATGTCTCCATCTGCAGCTCAAAGAGAACACTTCTCATTTTTCTTTTAAAATGCACTTGTAGGTCTCTCTCTGTGTTAATAAAAAATGATTGAGATACTTGCTGTCAATTTGAATGTATATCAGAAGAATTGTTGAGCCTGGAAGTCAGAATCTGTGAATATCTTTCTAACTTCACCGCACTATAGTTCCCTGTGTGGTTCAGTCCACATGAACCCAGTGCTCAACTGTTCAGTTCAGTAAACGTTGAAAGATATTCACAAATGGAGTCGTGGATGTTGGCATCTTCTGCAGTAATTATCAAGCCGGGCATATGAAAAATGTCATCCAAATGACTCAAAATAACATCTGCTGACAGATTGTCTCTATTTGATCAGTTACCATCAGCAAACCTGCACAGATGCTGCAGAATCGTGTCATCTTTCTGACTGGCACACAGCAGAGCGGGTGTCTAGGAATATGAGTCGATTACAAAGGATCAACCAATTTGTTCAACTCATTCACAAACAGGCAGATTTTCTATTGTTGAACAAGTTCAAGGATATTTTGGTTCAAAAATACAAAAAAGTGGATTGAATTATAATTTGTTAGATTTACAAATTTCTAGCTGAGATGCACGGCAAATGGTAAAGTATATTGTTTTTTTACACTGTTTTTACAATACTACCTGCAACTAAATTTGCTGCAATAAGATGATCCCATGAGACACAGGGGTTCTTTTATTTTGAAAGGAAGATGTTTGAAACTGTCCAGTCATAAACTATTTCTTTTCTTAGATTTGAAATCTGTGTTTATGTTTTATTTCTGCCAAAAAAAGCAACAACAATTCATTTGTGTTTATCATAATAGTAACAATGACATCAATGCAAATAAGTGTCTTATTTTTAAAGGGTAAATTGAGACTTTGTAGCTCCTACTGGATTGTGGTCAGTGAGAAATTACTTTTTTCCATTTAATCCCAGCCTCCAAGTTCTCAGCATACAGGTCCATCAATCAAATCAGTGTTGACTAGTCAAATATTAAGCTAAGCGGCAGATCACGATCCCCTTTGCATCCTTTCATGGAAGTTTAGCTCACAGCTTCATGCACTCTGCACGTGTGTCTGTTTGCACAGATCCATTGTATCTCCAGTGTGCAAAAAGCCAACTGCATTTACTTCACTTATATCTGTGAGGGTTACACAAAAAAGGAGACAAGGCGCTAAAGTGAAAACAAATATTTGGTCATTCATCATATTTTTCCGTGCTTTGCGGAAATGATTTGTCAGTTTTCTAAGAAAGTAATGGGAAAAGAGGACACACATACACTAGCATGAGATAGTGGGATTTAGCACGTAGGTAATTCCCTCTAAAAGACAGATACAAACTACAACATATTGCCGAGAATTTTTAGAGGTTAAATCAAATGAAAATAACTGTGTATTGTCATGTCCCACTTAGTGTTAATCAAGTAGATGATAAAGCCTATGTGCTCTCTCTGCTGTTTCTGTGGGAAGAAACAGGATAAGATGAGTTTAGTGGGAGTTAATGCTGCAGATAAAAAGTTCATTAAATGTGCTTCAGTGATTTCTTATACGGTTTTTGAACACCCGCTCCTCCTGTTGCACGGAGGGATCTAATGTTTAATGTAGGTATCCATAGTGATTCATGGGAAAACAGGAGAGTTTTAAGCATGCAATGCTCTGAATTGGATTTGATTAGTGTTATTGCAGACTATTTTGGTCTGTCACAGCACTGAAGCATTCAGTTTAAAAAGCAGTTTGCTAGCAAAACAATTATTACACTATATAAGGTTAGCTTTGGGCCATTTTACTGCAAAAAAGCTCAAAGTTTCATGCCCCTTTGTTTTTTCTGTCTCACCTATTTTTCTTGCTTTTTTTACCTTCTTCTGAAACCTTAACCACTGCAAAAAAATTGTTTCTGGTGTTTTTAGCATGCTCTTGTGGCATTTCTTACATATAATGAACATTAGGCTTAAAACTGCTTTTCTGAGTATTTCTTTATCTAAATTGTGGTGAATCTGGAGCAGATGAAAAAAGTTCTCTGTTCTGCTTCATTTTGATGCATCCTCTTGCAGACAAATAAATCCATGTACGTCTTGCTTTTCCTTGTCTGATCCATCTGGCTCAAAACTGTACGACTGGATAGCTCCAATATTGTTTGTCATTTTTATTGCACCATTAATGTTTGATTGGGGGGCGTGAGCTAGTAATAGAGCGTGTAAACAAATGGATAATGGAGAATTAAGGCATGCTTACTTCGCATTAAGTTTCTGCTGCTTTACAAAAATTTTGTACTAGAAAACTACAGTTTTCTTTAATTATTTTGCCTAAAAATGACATTATTATAAATAAAAGACCACTGGGAATGCTTTTGCAATAGATCAAAAGCCTGTTAAAGTGGTGCTTTTATGTCACCTAACTAAATTCTTAATTCGCCTGTAAGTAAAGTCTTTCTGAGTCACAGTTTGCTGAGTTGTTGCTTGCTTGGCTGTCTCCAGCATTCCTCTATCCTTCCCTTATCATGGTGAGTCCCTGATCCTAGTGTGGCAGGTTTGGGCTTAGGCCCAAGCAAGCCGGATGTTGGAGAAAAGGTCGAGTAACCAAACTGAAATTTGCTCATGTAATAAATTGATTTTAATTACTCATATGTATCTTTTTGAGTCATAAAATGTCTTCAGTCTATCTGCAGGAGTGAATGTTAGGCTCTATGTTCTTGGATCTCTGCAAGAAATCAAGTAAGCTGATTCTTACGTTGTGCTTTCAGTGTTGTCTGCCTTTCCCTTTTTTTCCCCTCTTTTGATCTCACTTTAGATTACATACTTCCTCCATCTTTTATCACTCTCAGTTGATGCACGACAAATGAGCTTTTTTACTCTTGGCCCGAGAAACAGGAGAAATCTGATGGTACATTTTGTTCTGATAATTTACTGTGTTATATGTTTGGAGAGATAACTGCACAACATGTTATTTTTAAGAATACTCTGTCTGAGAAAACTATGGATTACTGCATACATGCTTACTTGAATTTTGTTGACAGTTTCCAGAACTGCAGTGAATCTTGTTTCCCCACTGACCTTATTTTTTAACTCAGTTCAGTCATGGCAAAAAAGGAAATTTGCTGTCCGGCGTGTCAGCGTGTTAAATGAATGGTGCTGCCATGTGTGCTGAGTAAACTCAACTTCCATCTGTGGTTTCTTTAGCAGGTAAAGTCCAGATGGCTGACCATGTTCAGAAGAAAAACAACAAAAAAAGGCATTTCTTTGTGCCTGCATTAAAACTCAATCTAGACATGGTTCTGGCTTGCTTTGTATCCCATGCATCACTTTTCATTTACATCATGATAAGAAAACAGATGAGTGATTAGGTCGGCGGGCTGTTCTGCAGCTGCTCTCCAGCAAAATATCTGGCATTACGCACACTTGATACTGTAGAGACGGTCTAATTCCCGGTGTCCAAATGAGAATGTCTTTGATCAGGTAACACACAACCAGATTTTAAAAAAGATGGCCTTGGTCTTTTAGACCAAAGCTCTTCACTTCACTTACAACACGTTACATAATATTGTCAGAATTCTTTTGGTTTTCATTCCAGTCTAAATATTCTTGCACTTGGCCTTTCACTGTGTGGCCTCAACCTCACATCCACCTGCAGGCTTTAAAACTGTTAAGAACAGAAATGAGCTGCCATTGGTGATTTATGAGCTGATTGTATATCTTGGCTTTTGACTAAGGTGAATCCTTATCAGTGAAGAGATTAGGTCTTTTTGAAACTTTGAT
The DNA here is from genome assembly GCA_014656515.1 of Oryzias celebensis. Taxonomy (NCBI): domain Eukaryota; kingdom Metazoa; phylum Chordata; class Actinopteri; order Beloniformes; family Adrianichthyidae; genus Oryzias; species Oryzias celebensis. The sequence continues at coordinate 16,110,277 of BNCR01000009.1, forward strand.
TTTTGCAAGTTTGAAGCTCCAGTTTCTTTACAGGGAGAAGGCTGGCCGCAGCTGGTTTCGAGTGGGCTTTTTGGGGAACAGGTCTGTTTTTAGACATGAATGGTGAGCTTTTTCCGATAGTAGCTGCAAAGACAAAGACTTTTTTGGTGGATTTCACCCATAATGGCTGAACAAACAGTGCTGCATTTAGTAGCCTGGCATTATCAGCAATCCTGGAGATAACACAGTGTGTTTTTACTGGAGGAGACAATGGGAAATGAGGGCTTGGGGTGGGGATGGAAGGACTTAAGGGTGGGTATACATTGTGAACTTAAAAATGTCTGGGCTTCCTTACACCAGCATGATTAATCTCTTTCACATACTCACACACAGGCAGGCCGACTTGACCAATTGAAGTTTGTGGGAACGTGGCTGAGACCAATGAGAAACTTTGCACAACGGCATTCTTCAAAAGCATGTTCCCTTGAGACACAAGGTATATGTTCAAAACAGGAAAACCAGTTCTGTAAACCTATATATTTATTTGCAATGCCTTTGGGAGTTATTTCAGGCCCAGAGTTGCAGTTTACAGTTGCTTGTGAATTGGTAGATTGACATTCCTCTCTTGTTCTCAGGCCCTCATGGTGGTTTCCACATGTCCAGTCTTTGGGTCAAGCCCCTTCACCCCAACCCGCCTGCCGCAGTGCAGCCACAGTGAGCACAGTTCAATTGTTGCTGTGGATTGAGAGGCAGTTTAAAAGAAAAATAGAAGTTTAAAACTCTCTTTTTAAAACCTACAAAAAAAAAGTGAAGCAGATACAAACATTGATTTGTTTGGACGTGAATAAAAAAGTTATTTTCAGTTGTAATACTTCTAATAAATATACTTACGTTAATCTTCTAAAGTCCCACTCCATTCCTTTTTTTATCTATTTCAAAAAGGTTTGTAATTATGCCGTTTTTAGTAAAAATGTAAAAAATGTAAAAAACCCGTGTGGGTTTGTAAGACATAGTTTCTCCAGTAGTTCATTAAAAAATCACATCTGAGTTGTGGACGGGACTGTTGACGGGGAGTAAGCCTGCACTCATTTCCCATAATCCCTATGTTTACAATCTCTCCCACTAGCTCACAGCCTCTCACATTCTCAACCCAACATTACTGGTGGAACAAAAATGACGAGCAAAATTGAAGCTATCCGCCTGTACGATCTTGAGCCAGATTCCAGCTCAGACGAAAACAAAAGCGTACATGGATCTATTTGTCTGCAAGTGGATGTATAAGAATGGAGTGAAGCAGGGAGCTCAAGGGGTCTTTTTTCTAGGATTAAGGTTCATCTTTAAATAACCAATTTAAAAATATTTTATACCTAAACATATACCTTGTGTCTCAAGAGAACATGCTTTTGATGAATTCAGTTATGCAACGTTTCTCATTGTTCTCAGCAACTTTGCAGACAGAGTGTTAGCAGGTTAAAAATAGATTATAAAATGCTTTACTGTGTAGTTAAAGATCCACTTTCAAACAAATTAGTAGACGATTAGCAATTTTTACACTTTTCTAGTTCTTTCAGATCAGTGTTTGTTTCTGGCCACACATCATTAAATAAATAACAGTTGTACCTGAATTTAAACCAAGTTTTCCAGACTATCTTAAGCCATTTAAGGTGTAAATCAATCAATAAATTAACCAATCAATCAATCAAACTTCATTAAAAAAAACTCGTTGCAATGTACTGCATGACCAAAACGTGTCATGTAGAACACCTTCGTAAAACAATTTAATAATTAGATTTAAATCTGTTCAAAGCCAGAAAATAATATTCAATCGTGTCATCAGATACAAAAAGCCCTTTATTGCATTTATTCATTTTTGATTTTTTTGTCAAAACCAAAATGTGGAGTTATATACAAAGACAATTGAGTTTAAAAAGTTGCACTTTTTCAAAAAAAGATTCATAGAATCTTTGCTCTATTTTAGATTATTCAAAAAGGATTAAAAAATTAACAAGCCTGCATTTGAACACCAATGACGGCCAGTTTCTAGTTGCATACCCTTACAGAGATAATTAATTGATGTCTAATTATATAGCATACTAGAATAAAACATAGAAAATGGGACCTTGGTCTTGCACAGTTGATGCTGTCACAGTTCATTTTTGCTTTACTTTCTTGTGAAGCAAATCCCAGAAGACTTTTAAAATATTGCAGAGCTCTACATTCTGTTTTGTTCACAGACCCCAGACCCCCACTGTGTGGCTCATTTTAAGTCTTTCCTGTCATTATAACAAACATGACTACATGACACTTTAGACATCCCTTATTTGACTTTTTAAACAGTGGTTTGTTTGCAGGACAATGACTTACCATGTTCAGGTGGACTCCCTTTCAATTTATTACTGTGTGACATCTTATTTTATTTTTTTGGCCAGAGTTCTAGAATGAAATAAATAGTTCCTACGGTGACGTAAGCTTTCTGGAAATATCTCTACTGTAAAAAAAAATCCACATGGCATGGGACTCTCAACGCAGACTCATACCTGAATAATCCTTTCCCAGCCTGACGCCTTTAGCCAATAAACTATTGGAAAAAGAGGTTATTTCAGATTGCCACAACGTCACCCTTCCATCTGGTTCTGTAATTTATAACCCACCACAGTTGGGGAAAACACAAGGAAATTGTTTCTATGTGGTCTGACAACATCCATTGTGTTGGTAAAAGAAACAAACACATCCCATTCATCAAAAAGAAGTTAATATTTGGAGACAAAGATTTATGGATATGTGTCAACAGATACTGAACTGAAACAATATATCCACTCTTTCCTAAACTATTTTTAAATGATCAATGGTGAGATTTACACCATCATTTCAATCTTTACACCTCTGTTGTTTTTAAAAATGAATAGGTAAGCACTGAGTGGTGAGGCTCAAAAAGATGGATGTTTACAGCATAAACACATGGCACAGGCTGAATGTTTGTCACTAAAACATAACTCTTTCTAATAAACGACATATTTGCACGAACAAACTATTTTATATTACATTGTGAAAATATGACATTTTATTCTGCAGCATGTTTCACAATTCTAAGGATTATTACAGCATCCTTAAAAATCAAAGCCATGAAGTCCAACTCCAACTATATTTTTTCCATTGTAAAAGCGTTCCCAGTGTTTTTTTTATTATGATTATGTAATTTTTAGCCAAAATCAATTTAGTTCCTCACAAGGCTAAGCTAACATTAGCATAGAAAAAAAAGGCGAGCAATATCAGAGCTATCCAACCGTACAGTTTTGAGCCAGATGGCAGCTCAGACAAGGAAATGCAGATGTTAAAGGATCTATTTGTCTGCAGGTGGATGCATCAGAATTGTAGTGGTGTAACATCAAAAACCTGAGCTTTTTCAAAAACACTGGTTTTCATCTGCTCCTGATCCATCACGATTTGAATAAAAAAATATTCAAATATTCATAACCTTACATGGTTTTATACTGTATATGTACTTCATAATGAGAAAAATACTACGAGAAAATGCTAAAAACACCAAAAACAAGATTTTCATGGGAGTGTGTCTTTAAAGAGTTAAAAAAGACAACTTGTGGACTAGATTGTCAGACTGGTGGTTATCTGAATATACTGTTCAAAACCGGAAAGCTTCCTACTGAGAGAAACAGACATGGCAAGTTTATTTGGCACATGGCACATTTCATGTGCAAAGACAATTCAAAGTGCTTTACTTAAAACATTTTCTTTAAAAATTCAAAAGAAATTTTAAAGGAGTGACTGTTAAAGTGAAAATTAAAAGAAAGTTAAAAAGGTAAACTTGGATACCATAATTCAAATGGTGTGTCTCCTAAAAAAAAATAAAGAATTCAGTACATTGAAAAGCGAAGTGCATACTTTTTTACATTTTTTAAAAGGACCAAACCTCTGAAATAATAAAATAATCTGATCCCCAAATTCTTAGCTTTAACAGCATTTATAATAAATCAATAAAATAACTTGAAAATCATACTACACTGAGAAAAGGTTCCAGCAAAGATATGAACAAGGGGCTTCTTGCTGTAAGGTGAGAGTGCTAACCGTTACGCCACTATGCAGGCCAACCATTGCACTCAATGGCCACTTTATTAGGCACACCTGTCCAACTGCTCCTTAACGCAAATCTTTAATCAGCCAATCACATGGCAGCAACTGAGTGGTTTCATCTATGTAGACGTGGTCAAGACGATCTGCTGCAGTTCAAACCGAGCATCAAAATGGGGAAGAAAGGTGATTGAAGTGACTGAACGTGGCATGGTTGTTGGTGCTAGACAGGCTGGTCTGAGTATTTCAGAAACTGCTAATCTATTGGGATTTTTACCCACAACCATCTCTATGGTTTACAGAAAATGGTCTGAAAAAGAGAAAACATCCAGTGAGCAGCAGATCTGTCGGTGGAAATGTCTTGTTGATGCCAGAGGTCAGAGGAGAATGACCAGACTGGTTCCAGCAGATAAAAAAGCAACCAAAACTCAAATAACCACTGGTTACAACCGAGGTTTTTAGAAGAGCATCTCTGAAACCACAACACATCCAGCCTTGAGGCAGACTGTCTACAGCAGCAGAAGACCACAACAGGTACCACTCCTGTCAGCAAACAGGAAACTGAGGCTTCAGTTTACACAGGCTCACCAAAATTGGGCAATTGAAGATTGGAAAAACATTGCCTGGTCTGGTCTCTATTTCTGCTGTTTCGGATGGCAGGGTCAGAATTTGGTGTCAACAACATGAAAGCATGGATCCATCCTGCCTTGTATCAACAGTTCAGGCTGGTGGTGGTAGTGTAATGGTGTGGGGGATATTTTCTTGGCACACGTTTGCCCCTAAGTACTAATTGAACATCCTTACAATACCAGAGCTTACCTGAGTTTTGTTGCTGACCATGTCCGTCCTTTTATAACTATAGTGTACCATCTTCTGGTGCTACTTCCAGCAGGATGAGGCGCCTGGTGATAAAGCTGGAATCATCTCAGACTGTTTTTTTGAACAAGACAATGAGTTCACTGAATTTAAATGGCCTCCACAGTCACCAGATTTCCACCCAGAAGAACACCTTTGGGATGTGGTGGAATGGGAGATTGCCATCATGGAATGTTTCAAGCACCTTGTTGAATCTATGCCACCCAGGATTAGGACAGTTTAGAAGGGAAAACAGTGGATCCAACCCAGTACTAGCAAGATGTATCCAGTAAAGTGGAAAGTGAGTATATATCCTTTTATTAAAAAAATAAGATTTGACTTTGAAATTGTGGCCTTGCTTAGCACGTTCCTACAACTGTTGAAACAAAATATAGGTTTAAGGTGCTTCCATAAACATTTGAAGCAAGTTACATCAAACTGCAGCAAGATCAGCAACCAGCTTGATGATCTGATGAATTTCAAAAACAAAACACTTTTTTTAGATACTGTAGCAATCTTTCACTTTCTTAACCACCTTATCATATATTCTCCCAGATGTTTTATGAGAAAAACAATCAGCATAAAAGTTCAATGTATTGTTTTACGATAAAGAAAAACAGCTGCCAGATTTTGTTTGCATTGCATAAAGGCAGTACCATCTGTAATTTGAAAGGGAAATAACATACATGTCTAAAAACTGCCTTTTTTTAATAACACATTTAAAGAGGTAAAAGTGCAAAAACATAACAGGGTTTTGTGATTTTTCCATGTAGGAAAAAACAGATTATCTCATCAGTCCCAGACGTCCAATTACAACCAATGTACAGTGTATCACACAACCTATGCAATAAAAGACGGGGTGTTGTTTGTTATTTCCCAGCCACAAAAAAAAGAAAACTTTTTTCCCCATACAATAATTACAAAAATGTACATGGCACCCTACTCTAGTAGATAAGAGGATAAAAAAAGATAACCAGTTGTTTTTTCATGAAACCAGAATGGCTGTATTTTTACAAACATTCTGTCCATCCATCCAACATCTTAACCTGTTTTTTTCCCTTTCGAGGTCACAGGGCTGCTGGAGCCTAACCCAGCCACTTGTGGGTGAAGGCAGGATGCACCCTGGACAGGTTGCCAGTTTGTCGCAGGGGGTGTTCTAATTCAATTCACAATATATTCTAATTCAACAAATTGGTAGTTTAAATTAGTTTAAAAGTGGTTTTACAATGAACTTTTAAAATATAATTATAACATTTTTCCTTAATGATGTTCAGAAGGCAACTTTATTATCCTTTTGGTCAGTGGTAACTTCACTCTCAAGCCAAAAATTGTTCTCTTGGTGACTAGACGGAAGATGTCTAGCTCAGGAAACATTGCTGACCTGTAACAAGCCTCTAATGCTCCACTTAACACCATTCATCTCATTTTACAGTGACTGATCATTTGTCTTATGTTTGTCTAACTGTTCCCTCAGCCAACCATGAAGTAAGCTTTGACTGAACCTCATCCGTTGGAAGCGATTTTTAGCACGTACGCATTATTCAGTGTAGATCTTAGTTCGGTCTTGTGACTCTCGGTGCTCTAAAACTTCTTCTTTTAATGTGTGGTTGAAGAAACAGGTTTTATTTTAAGTTGGAACTGCCTCAAATCTTAAAAACACAGATTCAAAGATTCTAGATTTTACTTTGACTTAAAAGCAAGGAAAGATGATACCAATTATTTCAAATGTTTAAACTACATCGATTTTCAAGTGTCTAAGCAGAGCTGGCAGGCTGGCAGGAGCTGCAAATGAGCTGTAGAGAGACACCTTACCTGGTGTCCTGTTGAAAGATCTGCAGAACATATCAGTGTCTCCTATCCTTAGGAATTCAGTACATTTAGAGATTCAAACAAACAGATCATATTACATGGTTCATCCCAGACAGCTGTTTTTAAAGGTTATATGAAGTCAAACAAGAAATAAAGCCTAAAATTTAAGTTGGATTCTTGCCTATGTAAACACATTACACAGAGGGGTGTGAAAGCTTCTGTAAAAAACATGAATGGGGCAAACTGAGGACTTTTTTTGACCAATAATAATAAAAATTGGAACTAAAAATATAGAGCAAAAGAAAAGCCAATCACTTTTATAGTTCTGCAGTTTGTATAGATGCTGTTTTTACACAAATAGCAGCAGAGACTTTCAATGAACTAATCTTTAAAGCACCAAAAACAGCATCAAGCTGAAAATGCATGTGTACATCAATAATGATAAACTTGACTTATTGAAAATGGGTGCTCGAAAAAAGTACAATTTTTTTACTAGATGAAACGTCTCAAATGCTTCATCAGTTTATTTATAAATTGTGTACACTTCAGTGTGTCAGATGCCTTTGCCAGCTGTTCTCAGATCTCAGAACCAGACTCTATGCAATATGGCTGTGCAATTGTAGGTGCCATTATACTTTTTTTAATAATATTATTATTGGATGTCAATCAGTGTTAGACAGAACAGCTTATTTTTAAAGCTGATATTACAAATCATTCATGACTTATCAAATCTACAAGGCTGTCTCGGTCAGTGTCTTTAAAGGAGTAGATATACTTGACACATACTTTCACATTAAACTGAAAATGCATGCTGCAGCATGTCACTGAGTTTGTGAAGAATGCAGCCTGTAGCGCCAGAATTCAGTGTTTCTATTTATTTTTACCTCCAGGAACAAAAAATTTATTTTCTAAATGCAGCAAAATCGTTAGATAACATCAATACAATGAGCTGATCTATATGGATGCAGTGACATTATCTTTGCAAATTGATTGGCATTTAACTAATTTGCAAAGGTGCACATTTGATTATCTAACCTAAACCAAATAATCTTGGCGTCTTGTGGAGGGTGCTCTGGGATTATCGGGTCCGAGCTCTGGACTCTGGAAGATGGTTTTGAAATAAATGACGTTTGATCATTTATTCCTCCATGTTTGTCGTAAATATATTGTTTTGTTTGTCACAAATAATCATTTTCATTTTTTCTTTCTTATGATAGGAAAAAGCATAGCGTTTGTATTTCTACCTCAACTTTTAACATATGGGCTCCAAGTGCATTTGATATGTCTAGAATATGGAGTTAAAGACAGTTAACAGGTCAGCACAGATCTCTCAAAACATGTAAGTATTGTTTTTCAATTGTTAAAACATTGTTCTAACATTACCTTAAAACATTTTGATGATAATTGTGAACTGCATACGATTAGGTTTAGTTGCTTTGAGAGTGAGTACATCATTTGTTAAAAAGATACAAGTATTGATTAGCAAGCTAGTGGTTTAAACCATTTTTGTCTATAAAGTATGAAAGGAAAAATGGAAATAATAATATGTGATAATACAAAACAAGATATATAAAGAATAATTGAAACACTCAACCATAATATTTCAAAATAAGGAACAGAAAAAAACAAACTCAGCCATCATCTGAGACAGAATACAGCCATGTCTGAATGTCGATTTTTCTGGGATTCAGTTGGATTAAATAAAAAGAGTAAGGACAAGATGTAGTTTTCTTCTTTTTTCTTTGTTTGCGAGCAAGTGAGCTACATTCCTACTGATGTTGTCAATGCTCCGATGTCAGTTACTTCTTCATTCATGAACAAATTCTTATCTTATAAAACATCTGCTTCTTTTTACTAAAATAGGGAAGTGCTAACTCCTGTTCTTAGACAGCGTATGATTTAAAAAAATAAGGGAATTGGGGTTAATGCTCCCCTCTTCTGTTGGTAAGAAGCACTCCACCCTTTTGCTTGAGAATGAGTAACACAGGAAGTTTATGCATCGCCTCTTCCCTTCATCCCTCACTCTTCCTGCCTTGACTGATTTTTTGTGATAACTGATGGCTGGCTTTGCTGATAAGAGATGCTAATGAGAAGAGGGGACCCCTCGCCATTTAATGATCCAAAACATTTCCACAAACACGTAAATTGACATAAATGCTAAAAGAGCCCTCGACATTTTCAAAAATAAAACTTGTTGGTGCGAAATAAAGACAGAGCAAAAAAACAAAACAAAACAAATGTCAGTGTATGCACAAAGCTGTAAAAAAAAGGAAGTACGCCTTCTTTCAGTTTTAAATTTTTACCTTTGAGAGCAAAGAAACAATTAAATAATAACTGCATTTAAAAAAAAAAAACTATGCAACCACAACATTGGAGCATATTGCAACTATTTAATTTTAATTTTTAATAGTAAAAAACTTAATATAATAGGAGTAATGTTCAATGGTTTTATAGAAAAGAATATCAAATGCTCTTGATTGACACTACTGAAAAGTGTGAAAATGTGTAAAAAGCATAACTTTCTGGTAATTTATTGATCTGAACATTAGGTTTTTACAATGTCCAAAACATTAGTAACAACCTCAGGGAAGCAATTTTGCTGTCGCCTACCAGACTGGAAAGGGCTATTCCCAACAATTTGAATATTCTAATCTAGTAGGAAAGATGATTCACAAACGGCAAACGGTCAAGACAGCTCCCAGCTTTCCCTACAGTTGATGACTACTTAAAATGTAAGTTCATCTGCTCAAAGTCTTGAATTAGTTACAAGCAACTTTTGAACCTCTGAAATTTAGACTTACATATTAGTGCAGTGCTTGTTCTGTTTTAAGCCAACACAATGTAAATGTACACTTGCTGTACAAAAAAGACATACTCCCATACACATTTTTTCTAAACATTTTCTGAAAATTCTTGCACAAACACTTCATTGTGGAATGACAATGGTCTGGTTGCAGAAGAACAGTGTGTGTTTTTGTGACTCGTTTGATGAATGAGACTAGTTCAGAAAAGTTCTCATTCGTCTTCATTTGTGGCATTAACGTACAGACTGTTCTGGACAGACTCTACATTTAAAAACAACCTTCAAATAAAACGTTTAATTCCACATGTAATTTTGAAATTACTGTCAGAGAATTTTCAAGGGGGGTTACTGAAACAAAGCAGCCATAATTTCTCCAGTTGGGATCACAGCTGTTGCTGGAAAAAAATGCAATGAATCAGGATATCATCTGGCATTATTGGTGTATTACTTAGAAAATGCTCATGGAAGCTCATGAAACATTCCATAAAGAGCCCTTACCAGAGTGCAGTATTTTTGAGTGTTTGTAAACTCAGTCCCGGTTTATACACAGTTGAAGAAATGATTATTTAAAATTGTTTGCAGCCACGAGCTCCAGCAACTTTGTTATTGATATGAACAAAACAGTGGTCCCGGGTCTCAAGTTGGGATCTTATCTGCTGCAAGAAGCCTCCAGTTTGTTTGTTTAAAGACCCACTTTAATGAAAATCATGTTTTAGATGTTTTAACATGTTCTTCTAGCATTTTTCTCATGATGAACATTTATAACCTAAAGAAAATTGATAAAACGGAATTTCTATTTTTTATTCAAATCATGGTGAATCAGGAGCAGACGAAACAATGCTGTTTGAAAAGTAGCTCTTATATTGTTGTTCACCTCTTATGTGTGACATAGAAAGACACTGAGCGGGCCAAAATCTCCCTGCTCTGCTACATTCTGACACATCCACTTATAGACGACAAGATCCATGTATGTCTTTGCCAGGACAGGAGACATATGTTCAATATTAGTAGAATTCAAAGAAATATTCTAATAAGCAGGTATAATAAGAGTGTATTCTGCACACAAGGGTGTGTTTGTGTGTGGGTTGGGTAGCTTGCAGCTGCTACCACAGGTTTCATCAGATATCAGATTGTTCCAGGTAGTTTGTCACCACGGCTATCAGCACTAGCACTCAGCATGGCTCAAGCCTCCTCAGTCTTCAGATAAGTCCAACGGCTGCTGCTGTGTCGTCTGTGGCTGCATGAAAAGCTGCCTGTCATCACACCCTGTAGATAAAAAATACATTTTTATCACACCAATCCTGAATATTTGTTCAATATTTTGCAAATGTGCAGGTGACAAATACATCCTGGGGCAAACATTGTCTCACTCTATAGGGTAAGTTTTGTTTGCCCAAAAACATGTTTTTTTTTTCAAATCTTGAATCATCAATCAAACCACAAATGTAAGTCAGCATGATTGACTAGAGTGATTATATATTATTAAGCATCTTACTTTTGTATTCCACCCTCTGTATCATGTCAGGTAAGACCAGGACATCCATCTATCAATTTTCAACACCCACTTTTTGCCATTCAGGATCACAGAGTTGCTGGTGTCCACCCGGCTACTGAAGAGCGAAGGCGGGGGACGTAGGTGATTTGAGTGGTAATGTGGTCTGAAATATGTTAATTGAGCAGTTATCTGCTAGCACAAACCAAATGCTCCAATGTATTCATTAAAAATATGACTGACTGTATTTTCAAAAACATGTCAAGAAGAGTATTTTTTGTACTGCTAATATCACATTTTAAATGGCGATGGGTGAAACATTGTTTAAAGTCCTACTTCAATTATATGTTTATCTTTTGTAAAATTGTTCCCAGTGGTCTTTTAAATATGATTCTGCAGTTTTTAGCAAAAATAAAAAAATCTGTCATTTTTTTTGTCTATTCCTGCAGAGCGGCAGGAGTTAATCGGAATTTTGTCTCTGAGTTGTAGGCAGGACTGTTGGCGCGGAAATAAGTCTCAGCTGACATCCCATCATCTCTTTGTTAACAACTCTCTAGCCACTCACAACCCCAAGCTTTTCCGTTGCTGTGTCACAACTGAGAGCTTTTCCAAACAGTAGTTTTCATCTGATCCTGATTCACCAAAATTTGAATAAAGAAATGCTCAGAAATGCAATTTTAATCTTACTTTTCTTTAGTCTATTTATGTCCTTCATCATGAGGAAAATACCACAAGAACATGATAAAAACAACAAACACCTGGGAATATTAAAAATAAAAATCCTATTGCTTAGGAGGTTACAATCAAATACAAGTTTTAGAGTATTTAAAGAAGCTGAGATGACACAAAAGACAAATATTTTATGATCCACTAAAATATTTGAAAGGAAAATAAGGATTTCTTGTTCCTGAAATACATAGGCAAAGACATGAAACAAGTGTGTTGCTCTGAGAAGCAAAAGTACAAAAAAGAAAGGATTTTGATCAGATTGTATTCTTTCAAATAGCAGGGTGAACTTTACTACATGCTGTGTTTACTAAGAAACAGGATTCCTTTTTAAAATGTATCTGCATGACTTAGAGTTTAAAAATGCATTGAATGATTCAGGTTTGGACCATTCCTATGGAAAAACTTCACACCTCTGGCAAATGGATGCACCAATTAGGGTTTGAACCTCTCTAGTGTCAAACCCCAAAAAAGTCAGTGGTGTTTGCTTATGTCTGTGGTGACGGGCCTTCCCTCATGGGGAGATGAGATCCAGATGTGTAGTACTTCTGCTTCTTGAGTAAAAGTGGGCACTCTAGCTTTCACATGTGGGTACATTCTGTCTTCACAATTTTAATAATCATAGGCTCTGAAACAGCACTGCAAGCCAAAAAAAGCCAGCACACAGAAGGGTGTCTGACAGCACCCCTTCTAGCGGTGCAGTGAAATTTGCTTTTTGAAAATAAACTACTGGATATCAGGAACAAATCTGGCTGTTTTATTAGTATGTGATATATACCAAATTTTTCAGCATGACCACTTTGATCTGCTATCATCAGGCTTCATGAAGTATCTAATAAAAAATGTCTTTGATCAACCACAAGGAAGATGGAAATGCTGTTTTGAATAATGCTTTGATACGAGCTTTGTATGAACTACAAGGTCACGATACTCTTTAGCTTTTTTATTGTTATCGTCAGAGATGCTGGTTTTTACTGATGTTGCCATCCCATAGTTCAAGTACAGTTAAGAATGAGATGAGAAGTCTAGTTATATCAGCTGGATGATAAACAATACAAAAATGTGTTGTGATATTAGAATAATAACCATTAAAAATACAAAAAAAAGATGATGTATAGTACTGAAAGGCTATATAGATAAAAACAGACTATATGCTATAAGATATAAGTAAAGACAAAGGTCAGTCCATGTTTCTGCATTAGTTCAAACTGGGCATTAAAATTTGATTTTGACAAAGCTATTTTGACTATTAATACAATTCTAATACATTTTTGTCTGAAAACACTTATGGTAACATGTCAAAATTAAATATGCTTTTGTTTTTGCATTAGCAGATCCACCTTCTCTAATTAAGTAATACCACCTGTAGTTATGATGCATATACAAAAACAACAGGTTTATTTTAAAACTACCATGTCAGATGATCAGAATACCTACACTGAACCGTTTGGTTCTCAAAGGACCAAACCAGAACGGGAAAAAAAACATTTTTTAACTTTGTCATTTGAATTAGTTGAAATGTGTGACTTGCAGACTATCACAGAGGAAATAATGTGTCATAGCAATGACATTTATCACCAGAGTACACACAACTGTGCTGCAAATATGACTGAACGGGCCAATTTTTCTGCTAAATCATCACCACATGTTTAAAAGTGTGGCCTCATTGATTCCATGGAATTAGCTGTGGTGGAATGAATGCCCAACATTATGTCAGCAAACAACAACAGACAAACAACAACTGTACATTAGAGATAATTTAACCATTAATTCAATGAGAAGGGCTTTTTTTTCTTTAAAAAAAATGTATACACTTATGCTTTCACTGAAGTTTGATAAACATCTAGAGTCTGCCAAATATTGTCAGTACTGTGATGAGTTGACCGTCAATGTAGCCATTTCTGTAACAAACATAATCAAAGATCCTCTATAAAACACAGGAATACTAATGTTTAAGACCACTTGAGAATGAGGAATTGATATTCATCATTCTCAAGAAGGTTCTTGAAAATGTGTGAGTTGGAAAGTTGAAGCCTGACCACATTTTTTGTGATAACACAGTGACCCCTACAGGAAAAGCTTACATGACTGTTAATATATTAACTATAAATAGTAGATACATTTACTTAGCCATATAAAGCAATATCAAGCAATTTCCTTGTTGTAGGAACATTAAAGTTAAATCTATCTATATACATATTAAGAATGCCACAATTCTTAGTTTAAAACCAAACTGTATGTTACACCATTGAACCAAATCATGGGGAAAGTAAATTGTTGTATCCCTACTGCACACCAGTATCTTTATATTAAAAGCATTATTTGTTTAGATCAGCCATCTTATGAGACTTCCAGATATAGACCGAAAGGATGGTAACGGGTAACCAATCAGACCAACAACATCAAGAAGAAGGAACATGAGAAACTGAAGAAATACCAGGGACTTGGGGCAGAACTGGAGAACGCTTGGAAGGTGAAGGTGACACTGGTACTTGTGGTAAGTAGAGCACACTGGACACTAAGGAGCACTAAGTGGACTACAGTAGATTCCTGGAAAGATCTCAGACATCTCAGTCCAAAAAAGTGATCCTCAAGCTCCCCAGCCTCTGGTAGAAGACCCAGGCTTGAGTGAGAAACCGCCCGTGGAGTCTGTATTTATTCACATAAACATATATGTGCTTTTGCAAGTCCATCATTCAGTCATTATTGGTGAAGCTTTTAACTTCTGAACTGTATGAGTATAAGAACAATGACATTTACGCAACAATCCAGCAGCTTGTTGCTGATTCTCTACTGACATCAAGTTGCTGCTGCTGCCACAAAAAGGAGCATGTTCCTCCCACATGAAGCTAGTGGGCTCCTTCAGAGGACTGACAGAAAATGACATGAGGAAGGTGGCAGCAAATAGTGTGAGTCATCCAATACTGCTTTATTTTATTTATTTTTTTTAACAACACTATTTATTTTTCATGTGGATGAGATTGTTTTTCATTTCAACATTTGAATCAATAGAAAATGCAGCATCCACAAGGTGTCTCCTAGATGTGGGACAGCACCACCCCCGGAAAAAGTGCAGGGATCTGGGCGGGCAACAGGAAGTTACTTACTTCAGATTTGACCAATCACGTGACCAGCAGTCCAGCATGACGAGACTTGCACACAGGAGCTGGAACGAAGGGGTTTGGACTCTTCTCACTAGCCTTTCTTCTGTAGCTACGTTAGCCTCATCTGTCATTAAATTAAGCGAAAGTTGACCGGACTTTTTTTTTTTACAGCTTAGAATTTAATCAGAGAAGAATGATTGTTTTCATTAAAAAAAACTTAATGAATTTATAAAAACTTCATGTGGAGATGTGCGACTACTTACAGTGGAGGACCTGCCAGTCTGACAACTGACAGCTGTCATCATCTAAATGTGTTTAGCTTACTAGCTAGGTTAGCTAACGGCTAACAGGTTCACAGCTTGGTCAATTTTAGTCAGTACGTGTAAGAGACAGTTTAGATTAAAAAAAAAAACAGTGACATTTTTTTAAACTGAATTTTCCTCCGCCTTTTCCTATATCATGTCAGATGGGTGTTGGCAACCAGTATTTTTTTTTATTTTATTTTAAGGTTACGCTATTTTAGCTAGCTGTTTATAAGCTAGCTCGTTGCTTTCATTGAGTGAGGTGAAGCACTCCTGGAGCCAATGCAGATGTATCTGGGCGATTAAAGAGTTGACTGCTGCTACCTTTGGGTGTTTTTTCCCCCCTACTTTACAAAAACTGCAAACTAAAGTGTACTAAGGAAACAATCTGGGGAAATGAAGAAATTTTTTGATTCTCGTCGGGAGTTTGCGAGCTCCGGGCCTGGCTCAGGAGCCGGTGGTGGAAGCGCTTGTTCCGGCGGCAGCTTCATTGGAAGAATGTTCAGCATTGGACGGTATCAAGTAACAGTGGAGGAAATCATCGCCGAAGGTAAACGTTTACATTTTCACCCCATTGCTACTCTGCTACATTAAAAAAAAAAGTTTAACACACCTGTAGCATTAGTTTCATGGCGTAGCCCTTATTTTTACACACTTTACAAGCCAATTAACAACATTCTTTGCGACATCTTTATTGTTTTTCGGTAACGGCACGAGTTGTTGCCGCTAAGCGTTTTATTTGTCAGCAATGTCCACCTCCTTTTGATTTTAATGTGTTTTCAAACGTCTTTGTCATGAGTGAAACCTCAGAACAAGGCGAGGTTTTGCATTGATTAAATAAAACCTGTTGGACAAACTTCTAAACAGCATTTTGCGATTATTGCACACTTTACCTCCGGGCTGGGAGGAGGAACGTTCTTTGAATGGATTTTCCACTGTACTGTGGTAGACACAAGCCATGATGATTCATGCCTCCATTGTTTGCAGAAGGAGTGTTTGATGTGTCAAATGCTGATCAAAGGCGTTTTAAAGAATGGAAATAAGAAATTGCTTTTTTTTGGCTTCTCAGACACTCAAATGTATGTATAGGAAAAGTCAAAAACATTCAGCACACATGATCACGGCCCAGAACTTGTTTATATAGTCAGTTATTAATTAAAGATAAGACTGAAAATGTTTGTTCAAAACTTAATGGAAAAGCCGTGGTAGTCTTAGAATTGTTGGACTTTTCTTGTGTTCATTTCTCTTTTGAAAGAGTTTTGCCAGCCTCTACTACTTAGAAGGTTGGTTACTAAATAATAAATGAAAGGTTGATTTATTTATCAGTGCTGTCCCATAGATGGCCCTTGTCTGTTTGGACACTATTTAGTTTTAGTGGCCAATTTCAGATCCTTGACAGATAAATATTTGGCAATTCATCCCATTTGCATTACATCCCACATTTTTCCACCTGAGGTCGATTCAAATCTAGTGCTTTTGCTTAGGATAAAAGAAAATTATTGGCAGTACACTGACAGTTTTTTTTTTTTTTTATTGTAGATTCATGATTCATGGAGACACTTGTTTCTTTATTGTTAGTAGTATATGTTTTATGTACCAATTTAGTAGCAGCCATTTATGGCCACAAAAAGAAATAGAAGAAATGTAATTGTTTTTTTTTTTAAGTTTTAAGGACTTACAAGTAGTTATATCAAAAAGCAAGGTTTTACAGCTATAAATGTAAACATTATTAGATTCACATGAAAATGTAGGTGGGAACCTTTTCAATAACATGCAAAGAACTTTTAAGGCTTTGATATTTTTGCTTTACCTTTCAACATGGTGCCTAAAAGGCACTATTTGTGCACTGGAGTTTGCATATACACACTTAGACTAAAACATTTCTTTATTTTATTTTTTTCAGTGAATTACATCAGAAAGCAGTGGCTATTTGTAGATGTTCTTAGTCATTTGGTCTCAAAGCGTACTAAGATTGTTGATCTTTGCTAAATGTTGCTTAAGAAGGCTGCTAATCCTAATTTCTCACATGCATCTCAGATTAGACTCCACCAGACCGCAGTGGCTCAGGTGTCTTTACTCAAATAGTCTATGGCTTCTGACTGACACGTTCGTTCATTTATGATAATTTTCCAGCCTGTGCTTATTTTCTTATCCCTAAGTAAGCTTCATATCGATTGTCAAAATACAAAACCTCATATCTGCAATTTCTTTTTGTTTTTACATTAAATGGTGTGAACAAGGATAACTCCACATTTTAAGTGAATCTGCAAGAAAATCCTGCTTTTTTATGACATAAAGGTCACAAGATAAAACCTCCTATCAGCATTGACTGGAATATTTGAGACAGATTTTTATTGTTTCCAAAAAACATTTTTTCCAGACATGAGGTTTTGTATTTTGGCTATTGATACATTTAGTACCTGAAGTCCTGAATGATATTGGCTGGTGTCAGCACAAATAATCATATATTTCATTGCATTAGGTTTTGCATGCATGGAAATAAATAGACAATAGAACTACAAATAAAAAATATGTTGCTTTCTAATTGTAGTTTAATTTCACTTTGGCTTGCATGAGACAAAATTCTGTTAAAAGCTCCAAAGAAAACTCTTTAGAATGTAAAGGTCAATGCGAAATCAATTTGATCAAATAGGCATGGATGTGTCACTGGCTCAGTAATGCTAGCTGAATGAGTCAGTGTGCTGTATGTCCTTAACTCAAGCTGTTTGGTGAAAAACAGAGCAGAAGAGCTGCAGTTGGAAGCCAACAGTGAAAGCTGATGCAACCTGTAAGGAAGGTTTATTATTGTATCTGCAAGTTGATAAAGAGAAAAACGGTCACTGAAGTCTACAGTAGAGTGCTGCAAATGCTTTACATATTTGCTAATGCTGTAGTTTCAGAATCAAGTTAAGCAGAAGCAAATACAAATACTTAAGTGTCTGGTAACTTTGCATATTATGTGCAGTCTTTTTTGTGTCTTTATGCTTTTCTTTAAATAAAAAGAGGGAAATAAATTCCATTGATTGTCTTCAGTTTTTTGCAGCTTCTAACTCTCAACACTTTTTTATCCTTTTTGTTATTTCCAGGCGGTTTTGCCATAGTGTTTCTGGTGCGGACCCATCAGGGTCAACGCTGTGCATTAAAAAGAATGTATGTAAACAATGAGCATGACCTGCAGATATGCAAACTTGAGATACAGATTATGGTGAGTAGTAACTCATAACTTCAGATTGCTGAACTGTTTTGTTCAAATTTAATGTCTTGTGTTTTTGCAGTGTCTAAATTTCATAGGTTGATACATTTGCAGTGCAGTTATTGCAGCAAATACAAATTTAAGGGATTATTTTTTTCATACACAAGTTTAGAAATTTGAAGCATTATTTTGAGAATGAAAGAAAAGTAAAATGTTTTTTTATTAAAACTATTAAACTGTAAGTTTTATTTGTCTGAAAATGTCATTTAAAAATAATTAAAAAAAAACAACTTTTATCACATTTGCTTTTATTTTCAACAGAGAGACCTAATGGGCAATAAAAACATTGTTGGTTTTCTGGACTCCAGCATAACGGCAGTAGGATCTGGTGATGTGTGGGAAGTCTTAATCTTAATGGATTTCTGTCGAGGTAAACCTGCCCAGCCCCATTCCCAACCCCCCCAGTGCCTTCCCTTTGAATTCAAAGCTCCATTACCATTGCCCACGGCTGCTCACATTCTGCTCTGCTCAAAGAGGCTCATTCATCTGACAGCAGTAATGGTCAATGGATCTACAGTTTCATTTTATACGTAACCAGAACTGTAACGTTTTTTCAAGCCTTGAAATCCAGGCATAGGATCTGCAGAACAGAAGCAATAAACTGTTGTTCTAAAACATTTTATTGATGTTTTTTATATAAAGCTCTATATTAGTTTGAATCCCATTAGTATAACAATCTAAAACGTTTCATTTTTAACAAAGTTGCACAACCTCAGATTGTAAATCAAAATGTATTCCCTTAAAAAAAAGAAATGTATGTTTCCTGGCACATGACCATGCTGCATGAAGAGTTTTTGGTGCTTTGTTGTTTTTTTTTTTTTTTTAAATCTTGTTGACATCTTATTCATCTTATTGTTTGGTGTAGGTGGACAGGTGGTAAACCTCATGAACCAGCGGTTACAGACTGGCTTCAGTGAAGCTGAGGTGTTGCAGATATTTTGTGACACGTGTGAGGCGGTGGCTCGTCTCCATCACTGCAAAACTCCCATCATTCATCGAGATCTCAAGGCAAGCTGTTTTATTTATGTGTTTACTTGTTGTTATTTCTGTTATCCAGAAAAGTATCCATAAAAGCTGATATGACGAGTGGCTAACTTCTTCTGTTTGTATAGGTAGAAAACATCCTCCTTCATGACAGAGGCCACTACGTTCTCTGTGACTTTGGAAGTGCCACCAACCACTTTCAGAATCCTCAGGAAGAAGGGGTTTCAGCCGTGGAGGAGGAAATCAAAAAGTGTGGTTTTAGTTGCATTGAATGTCTTTTATCATCTCTGTAAACATGTAAAAACTCGTGTTGCTCTTTACGCCAGGTACACCACTTTGTCGTACCGCGCTCCAGAGATGGTCAATCTCTATGGTGGAAAAGCCATAACAACAAAAGCAGATATTTGGGTGAGACTTTTTTGTTAGAAAAAAACTAAACACTTCAAGTAATTCATGGTTGTGGGAACTCAAAAATGTTTACTTCATGTCTTTATAGGCTTTGGGGTGTTTACTCTATAAGCTGTGCTTTTTTACGCTTCCTTTTGGTGAAAGCCAAGTTGCAATTTGTGATGGCAGTTTTACAATCCCAGACAACTCCCGTTACTCCCAAGAGATGCATTGCCTCATCAGTGAGTACTCCAGTGCATTTCATGAAGCCTGAATCTTGAAAATGCTAATTTCTACAGAAATGTTATGCAATTGAACCATGTTTTAGGATACATGCTGGAACCTCTCCCAGAAAAACGGCCAGACATCTACCAAGTGTCCTACTTTGCCTTTAAACTTGCTCGACGAGAGTGTCCAGTCCCAAATCTTCATGTAAGTTTGTCTAGCTGCAGGAGAGAAATAATGTTTGCAGTTTATGAGTGAAAACTTTCATTAATTCTTAAAAGCAGTTCTAAAACAAAAATAATATCTTGAATTATCCTCCAGCTTTTGCTGAAAAACTAGATTGTTGGGTTTGAGTTGAAATTCAAGATTATATCTGTTTTGTTATCTTTGGCATCTCTTCAGTACAGTGATGTGGGGCATCTGTGGGGTTTTTGTTGTAGAATTCTCCCATTCCTGCCAAACTTCCTGAGCCCATCAGAGCTAGTGAGGCTGTGGCCAAAAAGAGTCAAACCAAAGCGAGGTGAGTGACGGGCATCACAGTGGAGAACTACTGAGTTTCATTGGAGTTTCCCTGCTACCTAGCTGTTTTACCTTTCAACAGGCTTACAGATCCCGTTCCGACGACCGAAACATCAATTGCCCCCCGACAAAGGCCTAAAGCTGGCCAGGCGCAGCCCCAGCCTATCTCAGGCATTCTTCCCATCCAGCCTGCTCTCACCCCGCGTAAGAGACCCAGTGTGGCTACAGGAACCCCTCCAGCAATAGGTACAACGCACTATAACATTATTGGATTTGAACCTCATTGTGAAAGGCTTTTGGGAAATTACAGGCTTTGACCATTTTTCTTTTCTTGGAAAAAAGGAGCATGATTCAATTGCTGCTATATTCTAGCTGCTGGATAAACTCACAGATATTTGACTTGATAAGTCCTCTTCTTTCCAAAGAGCAATAGTCCAGTCCTTCATGTTTTTTTCAATTCAACCCTATAAACATATTATGCCACACATGAATATCCTCTTCAAGGTCTGCAGATGCTTGTGGATGAGCTTTGTTCCTGACACTGAGCAGAATTCATTTTTGGAATATTTAGAGCTCTTTGGAAATATTTCAATTGTGAATCTGTTCTGAAAAATGTCATCAACTTGTTTAGAGTTGAATTTGTAATGTTAATTAAAAAAAAACCCTATGGACATTGTTATCTTTTTCCTTAAACATTTTTTTGCCTAATAACGCAGCAAGTGTTTTAGGAGGCTTTCACGATTATGTTTTTGGACGTAGATGAAACTTGCAAGCACGTAGACAGGACTTATAAGTATTATGTATCACTCTGCAATATTTTATAGCATTAGATGCTGATGATGAAACTAAACCCAAATCACTTTCATGCATTTTTCTTTTGCCTTTCAGGTGTCGGTATTGGTGTCCCTGCTGCAATACAGTCTCCTCAACAAGTTCCAACTGTGCAGTCCTCTCCGCAGGCATTGCATACGGCAAACATGCAGCCACAAGTGACGCCTCAGCATCAGCAGTTACTCATGAAGCAGCAGCAAGCCCCGGCCTTCTTAAGTCCACAAAGCAATCAGCAGGTAAAAATCCAGTGACAAAAAAACATACAAATAGAGCTTAGTTTTAATGAACAGTGGGCCTACTTTTGTGTTCGGCTTTTGACCACTCAATCATTTCCGGTTGGGTCAGTGGATCGTTGTTTACATGGAAATAGCTGAGTATTTGGAGTTTACAAGATGTCTTTTGGAGCTACCAAGAGTCACTATAAATGATGTTAAGTGCATTGTTCATCTTTTTAGCAAAATACTCCAAAAAAAAAATGCAAAAACGGATTTAAATTTTATGTATCATCCCACGTAGCAAACTTTGAAGGAAATTTCCTAAGGTTGATGTAAATCACACGTATTTGTGTGCGATCAGCTAAAAAACTGATGGAAACTCGTGTTAACGACACGTAATATGTGCAACCAAGATGGAGATTGCTGCATTGTCGCACATATTTTAGGAGCATCTGAGGCTAAATGCTGTTGCTGGTCGCACGTATTCATTGTTAAAGTCCCATTAGCTGTTACGCACCTTGAGGATGGAGCGAGGTGAACTATAGACACAGCCACGCTCGGGAACCATTTGGTGTATTAACCTTAACCGTAATCCTAACCTCAACCTTTCCTCCAGGTCCATGCGGCCAGTTCAGCACTGGCTGAACGTATTTCGAAAAAAATGACGTGCGAATACTCACTTTCATTTGGGCTAATGCTAACTAGCATGAAAGAAATGTCTTATTATTGCTGTCTTTATCTTTATGACCTGTTAGTTGTGTTTCTGTTTCTCCACAGCAGAGTGTTTTTAAGTTTTTTTCAATGTAATTTTCAGTGTCAGGTAAAGCAGTCTGACAGGTGAAGTGACGGTTGGAGCACCGTGCTACCGCTCCACGAAGATGGCAGAGGCTCCTCATCAGCTGAGAGTAGAACCAGTAGTCTGAAAGTCACTTCAGAGTTTGGTTAAATGTTCAAAGTTCTGTTGAACAGGTTTTATGTACTCTAACATTGCTACGTTACATCTGAAGAAGTCATGTGATCATACAGTACATGGTAGCGTCTTGTGAGTACTGGGTGTTTGGTGTTTCATCAAGGCAAACTTTGCCTTTTGGATATCATTGCGTAAACACACAATGACAAACTAACATACAATGTAAGAAATAACAAAAATTAGACAATACCTGGACTAGTACACAGACATTTGCCAAGTCGCTGTATTACAGTTAGCCACATTCAGAAATAAAAGAGTGGAAATACGTCACACAACTGCCTGTATTGAGATTAAAAATGCTTTAATTCTATATTTTCTTTTAAAGATATTAGTTTATTTATTTTTTTCAAAACCGGTGCGTTTCAGAATTTTACGAGTAGTTTTATAAAGCTGCAACGTGAAATCTTCACAGAGAAATTGTATTTTGATTTGTTGGTCGTGTTGTTTATTTTTAATTTCAACGTGTCCTCAAAATTATGCATAGGGATTTTCAGAAACTGCAACGGCACTGTTTGCTGAACTCAGTGTTTTATAATCCAGCAGAAGTTGCTTTTTTTTTTCTTTTTAACACCCAGTTCATATCAGCATTTTTGTGTTTTGTTTAAATGTTAATTACATGCAGGACAATATTAAAAGCCTGTGTCTTTGAAACTTTATATCAGTATTTACAAATGATTTGAAACTCTATTATGTTAAAGGTAGATTACTATTGATCTGAGTCATCCTGACTATTGGATGTGTGGTATTTCAATGTAGCATCAATTACAGGACGTCCAGCAACATCAAACACCTCCTCAACCATCTGCTTTGCCACAGTCCAAACCAAAAGCCATTCCTCCAGTTGTTCCCATTCAGCACATGCAGCAGCAGCAGCACCACCTTGTAGTTCATGAAAAAGCCGCATCCCATCTAACATCCATCCCTGAGTCTGCAGTCATAGGTCCTGCAGCAGACCTGGAGGTTGTGGTAACAATATACTACTTCTGCTGTCTGTGGCTCTTTGGGTCGGGGCTGATTGTTTTACACACTCTTAATGAATCACATTCCTTCTTGCTCTTTTTTCTTCCTGTTTAAACATTGAGAAAGTAGGATGGTGTATTACATTTTTTTTGAGTTGTCCTTTTGTGTTTTAATAGTGTCTCTGCTTCTTTACATAGATATTCAATAAAAATAAAAATCCTTAATCTCTGTTTTTTTCATGTGTTACAAATAAATTGATTCTTTTCACATTTTCTACACATATTGGTGTATTTCTATCTGATTTTCGGTGGGGGTTTTTTCAGTTAATGAAGTCATGCTTTCCTACAATCCCTGATGTTCCGTTTTTTTACCTCACTAGAGTTCTTGCCGAGGGATTCACAAAGCTGGCTCCTTGACACCCCCTTCATCCCCAAAGATTGCTGCTAAGAGTGGCCACAGACGGATCCTAAGCGATGTCACTCACAGTGCAGTATTTGGGGTTCCAGTCAGCAAGTCCACCCAGCTACTTCAAGCAGCCGCAGCTGAGGCCAGCCTCAACAAGTCAAAGTGAGCAGAATAAACTCCTTTTAGTGATCCAGGGGAAGAACTGTCCTTTCATGGCACCGAGTGAAGCCAGAAGCTCATTTGAAATTCCAATGAAACGACAGAATGCAGAGGAAAGATAAACAAACCTTTCACCCCAAAAGAATCCAGGTCAAACAAATGCTAAGTTCAGCCCTGAAATTTGACTTGGTGACTCCTGTTTGCAGGGATCAGCAGGCCACTGAAAACAGACTTTACAACCTCTATCCTGTTGCACGTTGACCATTGAATGTGTTTGTACTGCAGATCTGCTAGCACCACTCCTTCGGGCTCCCCATGCTCATCCCAACAGAGCGTCTATCATCCAGGTGGTGTCGATGCCCCATCAGGACTCACTGCACCCAACACCTCTGGCTGGAACCCATTTGGAGACGACAACTTCTCCAAGCTAACAGCAGAGGAGCTGCTCAACAAAGATTTTGCTAAATTAGCTGAGAGTATGTTGTCTCCAAACATTTACAAGCGCAACATATGTAAACTCTAATGTTGAAGAGGTCATAATCTAGCTCAATGTGTTATTTGTTTGCACAGCTGCTGCAGCAGAAGAGAAAGTTGCACGTTCCAGTGAAGGTGTTATTCCAGAGCTTAGTGCATTTCCAGGTAAGACTTGGTTTATCTCAGCATGCTGCTTTGTGTGCTCTATTTCCCAAAAGCCCTTTCCCGTCATCTGTCATGTCTCAGCCTCCATGTGGTGTTTGCATTCTACAAGATAGTTATTCGTTTTTTTTATATACATACGAACATTGCTAACCACTTTCATGCAGTTTTTCAGTTCTCAGTAGTTTAGGAATTTAAATGAGCATAAACCTAATTATTGTGCAGTTTAGGAGTATTTTTCTTTAGCAATAATTTAACAGTGTTTAACTATACACACGTATGTCCTGTTGACATCACAGACGGCTACACAGCAGCTTCTTGTAGGCATCCAAGAATAGACACTTTAGCTACAGCCAGATGTCATCTTACTTGCAGATTTGTGCTGTAGCTGTTGCCTGGTAACGTGACGGACAAGCTTTGGTTTGTTAATTGGATTGCTTTGCTGCCAGAGGAACATAAAGTGCCAGTGATAACAAGAGACAATTAGGTACAATATCATGTAAAAATAATGATATGCACTTATTACATTCTCCTAAGATTAATTATTATCCTTTCAAGCTGATTTTTCTGCCTCAAAAAGATCATAAATAGTAAGTTTATTAAGCAGTAAGAGTTCTACTCATTTAGGTTAGATGGGCACAAGCAGCCATGTTCTTGTTTTTCTGCTTAAAATTCCCTGATGTACATGAAAGATGTCTGTTGAGTTAGAATAAAATAAACTGTTCTGTTTAGTACATTCGAATGGCTTGTGTGTTTCAAATTGACAAGGAAAAATAGCTTGTTGCAAGACGAGACAAACGGTGCAAATCTTTTATTAGTTTTGGCCTTTTTTTTTGTAGAAAAATGGGCAAATGGTCACTTCTGCTGTGCCATTTGCTGAACCGACACATTCATTTTTGATCCTCCCCAAACATCTCTTTAATCGTTTTCTTGTAAGTACAAGCATCCATCAGGAGTCGGGTGTTTAGTGCATGGAGTTTAACTTACATACTACAATTATATGGCCAAACTAATTATTGTGAAGCCAGATTTACATGTTTTAAGTGTATGTGTGGTGAGGATAACATGTTTTGAGTTGAAGTCTCTGCTTGAAGAGGATTTTTGTGCCTCATTTCTACCAATGAAAGTCCGTGATGCTGAGCGTGAATGCATGTAGCAATGCCTGTAAAGTTAATAATAGATGCCTCCTTTCATTCTAAACAGTGTCCACACTTTGTGGAAACGGTAGCGATGATAATAAAAGCAACCATCAAGTATGAAAGCAGCTGGCAGCTGTCTGGACAGGCAGCACCTGTGTTTGCTCCTGTGTTGTGTGGCCAACTCTGCATGTACTGTGACGGCGCTGAAAGCTGCGTCACTGAATAAAGCTTGAACTGCTCTGCTGGACGAACTGTGTCCTGACACTGCTTCCTAACACTAAGCAACTTTTTCTGCTACATGTTTAATTAGAAACCCTTTATCTCTGCAAAAACACACACATCTCGCTGTTGACTGAGGCCTGTATGGGCTCATTTTCTCAGATGACGGATCCAATTGTTTAAACTCTACACCTTGTTCATGCTTCTGGTCTTGACTATATTGAACAGAGGGTGTAAACACTGATGATACTGTAATGTTTGAAACTTTTTCTTGGTTTGTTTTTTAGTTGATATAAGTCATCTTAGTATTTCTATGAGCACCGCAGCTACAAAAGTAAAACTTTTGAGTCATGTCTTCACACGTCTTATCACTGCATTTTTTACAATCTCATTTTTCTTTTTACAATTTCCTGCTTTGGCTTTGCTTCTGCTTCTTTCCTGAACTTTTTGTTTGTTGTTGGGTCTTTTTTGCCTTTTTTTTTTTTTGATCATCCGAAACTTCTTCTGCATCTTTGCAATTATTTTGTCTTGTATCTGATTTGATTTGATTTAGTGGTTTGTTTCAAACAGCGGTTGTAGACCATACAACAAAATCACACAAATATATCAAACTCATTACAGAAGTAATGAAATGCATTGGTTAAATATAAAAAGAAAATAATGTGCAATTACTCATAAATAGAGATTGTTGCAATGATGCATACACACTTAAGTCACATTGGATTCATTAAATACAGGGAATATTATCTCCAGTCAAGTAGGGTTTAATTTATTATTGCTTGAAAAGGAGCAGAAAGAACCAAACTTATCTAATCCTACCCCTACTGGTGTTGTTCCATTTAATATTTTTGCACAGTTGTAATAATTCGGTTCTGATCAGCTCAAGCGTATTGCTTTAGTTTGGCTAAAACAAAGATGGAGCGTTTGTGGAGAAGGAGTAAAGACTTGTCATAAGTCAAAGTTTGGTGTAAATTATTAACAGTCACTGTCTTTTTGTTTTTTTACACTTAGTAAGGACAGAGGTGTGCGTGGATTCACTGATTCCTGGTTTGAAAGCTCTTCCGGCCCAGAGTCACTCAGGCCAACCAGAGCTCATTTCTCCCGGCATGGCAGGTCAGCATCCACAAAGGCAGAACATGAAACTTTAAAGACACACTTTGATGAAAATGATGTTTTTGGTCCTTTTAACGTGTATTTGGGACATTTGTCTGATGTTGGAGAGCATACATTAGGAAAATAAAGCTCAGAATTGCATTTCTGAGTATTTCTTTATTCAAATCATTGTGAAGAAGTAGCAGACGAACAAATGACAATTTGAAAAGAGCGTATTTGTGTTATAGAAAAGCTGTTGGACGGGTCACAAACTCCCTGCTCCACTCTGCTCAGCAACAGAGAGGGAAAAGATTGTTGCCTACAACAACAGGCGCATTTCTCAAAAACTACTGCCGCTCTGCAGAAGCTATGTCCCTAGAAAACCACAAAAGTTTTTTTGATTTTGCTTAAAAATGGCTAATCATAATTAAAAGACACTGGAAACGCTTTTAAAAAAGCTCAAGAGATGAGCGGAATAGGGCGTTATTGAGTGCAGTGACGTGCCGGATCTCCATGATGTTAAATGATCTTCAGCAGTTGCATAAAGAAGCTGAAACTTGCAAGTTTTAGATACACTTGTGCTTTTTTGCTCCTTTGACGCTAACAATCTTTTTGGACTCATCTGGCTATTTTTGGTTCTGTCCCAGACTGTTACTCCAGGGAGGACTCTCTGCTGGGTCACACTCTATTGTCTCACTCTTCTGTTGGAAGCCCGTCTGTTTCTGCTCTGCTTTCTTCCTCTTCCTACTCCTCTGCTCCTCTGGGCTCTGGATCTTGTCTGGAGGAGTTGCTTCCTTGTCAGTCGGTTCCTGGTAAGACTCAGTGCTTTTGCAGCCGTGTGTTCTGGGTGTTTTAGTGACACAATCACGGAGTATAAATCAAAACCTAACAGCCTGTTAAAAGCATTCCCTCATATGTTCTATTAGAATTGGATTAAACTTTAAAAGGCATCAGACCCCCTTGACTCAAAAGCTAAAGTAATAAAGCCAAAAGCCATGTAGCTTTAATGGCTTTTGAAGGGTTGACCGCCTCCCTTCGATGCCAAATCTGCTTGCATCCTTCTTTCTTTTTTTGCCCTTTTCTTTGGCTGAGTCAGCTTACTGCTCCTTCCATCATTACTTCACCTCCTCTTCCTTCACTGCAGACTCTGCTTTCCTCATGTCGGGTGGGGAGAAGGTCAATGATGACGAGTTTGATCCCATTCCAGTGCTAATCTCCAAAAACTCAAATCAAGGTAAGGCTGATGGAATTCTGCGACGATGCGCTGAGGCTCAGACACCGAGGCACAAAGATGAACGGCTTGGCCTGTAGTTTATTCGTGGCACGTTGCTGCGATTGTTGACATGAGGTCTTCAAGCTCTCACATTAGTCATCGTTCTGCTTCTGTGCCTGTGGTTAAAATGCCAGTATCCTCCTGTTTGTTGTAGTTCATCCTGAAAGTCTCAATTTGTCAGAATGGGATTCCCTTTCTTTCTTCCTGTAATAATGCAGCTGTATAACAATAATCCCAGCTCACTCTTTGCTTCTTTCTCCCCCCCCCCTTCACTCATCTTTCTGCTCTGCCTTCACCCCCCACCCCCACCCCTTACTATTCTTAATTTTCCATACAATCCCTCTTAAAATTCTTCATCATTCTTTTGCTTGTCTTCCATCAACCTCCCTTTGGCTCCTCCATCTCTGCCTCTCCCTGTCTCTTTCTTTCTTTCTGGCATGTTTCAGGTGGTCACTCGCGCAGCAACAGTGGCAGTTCAGAATCCAGCCTCCCAAACTTGGCTCGCTCCCTCCTGCTGGTGGATCAGCTCATCGACCTCTAGAGGGGGTGGGAGAGGTCGAAGGGGCAGTGTGCAATCCTAGCAAAATAAAGGCGGGAGGGTGGAGGGATGGAGAAGGGCGAGCAGAGGCACTTACTGTAGCAATGAAATGAGAAGATCCTGTGTGAATTGGTTCCGTGGATCTATTTCAATTTGCGTGCCTCTTTTACCTCAACTCCATCTCTGGTTGCCTGATAAGCTGATTTCATGCATCTCTGCTGGCTTTGTTGGCATTTCCATGCTGGTGAAAATCGTCTTGCTAATGCCAGAGCATATCGTCTGCTTTTTTGTCCTTCCCTCATACTTTCATTAACGTCCCTCATTAGCTGCACGTCCATTGAAAATCAACTGTATGTCACAGTTGTGTCGCATTTATTTTATGTGCTTTCTCAAGTTTTAAAGCTATGGCCGAGCGTGTCAAGGGTCTGAATAAAAATAGCTCACACGGTTTCCCATAAAAGCTCTGAAACGATTCGCAAACAAGTGAGAGGGGAGAAGGTCAGTTTGGGGCAGCAATTTCTCTACCTTTTGTGCTTTATTATTATTTTTTGCTTTATTATTATGAGTAAAAGAGAATTCACTTAGACTTTTGTTGTGTTTCAAGATGACCTTAAGGCTTTATAGTGGCAGGGAAAAAGAAATATGTACTCAGTTTCACTGCTATAAAATAACCTAAAACAGAACTTTGCATGACGTAAGAGTCACATTTACCAAGGCTTATAAACAACAGGAAAGCCCGTTCAGCAGTTCACAGTTCACAGCTCAGTGGAGCAAAGAAAATGGTTAAGAAGTGTCAGAAAAGGAGCTTCAGAAACTGGAGAGGCACAAAGCACATACCAAATGTGAGGAGCATTAAAAGTAAACCAATTGCTTGATTTATTGTCCCATTGCGTCCAGTTTAAATCAATTGTTTTGTTGTGCAGCCATTGGCTGAATATGAGAACTGGACCCAGTGAGTTTGATGTCACCCATAGAAATTGGCACCGTCCAAATGAGGTCAATTCAGTCTCCATTGTTGGGTTTTTTTCTGCTATACGGACGTTGTTGTGGTGGAGCCAGGTGTCATTCGTAGTGAACTTCTTGGAAGTCCACATCCCTACTACAAGGAAGCAGGCTCTGGAGAATCTGTCAAACATTTTGAATGACATGAGACCACCTACTTTTATTGAGACGTCTGATTGATCAGTTTATACCTTAAATGAAAAAAATAGCAATAACGTGTGTTTAAAAAAAAGGTTGGAAAGCAAAAATGGTTGTTCTGACAAACATAATGACTGAATAATAGCTGTTTATTTCTCAGTAGAAGCCTATGGGACTTTCTATTTGGAACTCTGTCACTCAGTTCAGTTCTCTTGTACAGTTAATGTGTGCTACCAGAAAACATCCATTACTATTGACCTGAGCAGAGCATCAAGTTACTCACTGAACTTGGGTCCAATGCTCTTCAATCATTATATTGATTCCCCTCATGTGTTTTCTTGTATCCTGGTCTCGAGGAAGGACAATACCCCATCTTTGTAGCTTAGCAAAGACATAACTGTAGCTTTTCATGGCAGCATATTGACTAGATGTATTTATTCAACTCTAAAACCTTTGGCATTATTCTTTTGTAAATAACAGGTGTGGTGCATTGGAACTTTTTAATTCTTTAAGGCATGTAACCCTGAAACCTTAATGAGACGTTCTGTCACACCTACGCACCCAGCAATACAGTAAATAATCCAAAATTATGACTAGTGTTATGTGGATTGTGTCTGTGTTGTCTATGACAAAGCACCTGTTTCTAAGTAACTTTCTGAACAATCAAGAACTGACAGCTCTCAACTACTGTAAGGAGACATCTATGTTAAAATGTCTCAAAAACAATTTAAGAAAGAATGGGGAAAACTGGAGAAATATCATTTTAATCAGGATATTTCTTTCAGGATCCAAATTTTATACAGCTATTTATTTCAATGTGTGTTGAAGGTTTTCGTCTGCTGTCAGGGTCAAGACAATTCAACAGATTTTTTTAAACTGTGTGCATGTAAATATTCATATTCAGATATTGTTTTCCATCCTGTTCTTATCAGAAAATGGTTTTGTTTGTCAGGCAGATGTTTGAAGAATATTGTTCTCACATAGTTTGACTAATTTTCAAAGTTGATAATGATTCAGTGAATGTCTAGAGGGCGTATGATTATAGAGAATGGACATTTGAGGCTAAATGGGTAAAAGTTAAATATATTGTATATAAAACTGTATATCAAGAGTCTAAAATGTGATTCTGCTTATGTTCTAGTTTCTTTTCCTCTTCCATTCATGTCAATTATTTTTACCAATTCAATATTTATGAGTGGATCATCGTATTCTTTTCTATAACTCTCTGATAGAAATACCATGGAGTTCACAGCTGGATTGGTTTCCTGAAAGTCTGCAGTTTTGCTTCTCTCCCTTTAAATGTGACAAAGCAGTTCAGAGGACCTGCTGCAGAAATGTTCATGTGCTCACATTTCCTACAGTTTAGGTCACGGTGTTGTGAGTTTTAGCTTTATTCCTCAAAGGCAGGTTCTGCATGATCTTATAAGTTCCATATCAACTCATGTGAATATGCCTGAACACCCCCTGTTGTAGTTTAGTACTTTATAATAAGGCAAAGCATCCACCTCTCTGGAGGATGTACACAAATGCAGCCAGATTAGGCTTGAATAGAGGGATTTGCTTCTCTCCCCTCTCCTTTATTGATCACTTGAGTCATTTGTATTTATCTATGCAATCTTTACAACAGCTCCTCTCTTATGAGACGCCTGGGTTACGTGAGAAACTTGCAGTGCTGGTTGTCCTGAAGTTGTTGCAGAAAATGTTCTTTAGAAAAACGCTTTAGTTTGCAGATTGTACACGTCTGGGCAGGAGCTTTATTCTTGTGTGAGTTTCTGTTTTTTATGGAGGGCTCATAGGAAGCGTACCGTAAAGGGACAATAAAGCTAATGAATGTACATGAAGTGTCTTTGGGTTATATTTTTGATCTACTCAAATAAAGAAAGACTTCATTTGGGATTTCTATTTTAATTCAACTAGAACACAAGTACTTCTTAGGACATTTTAGTGTCTAACACCAGTTTTAAAAGTACTTATATTGTGATTCATCATAACTCTTTGAAATAACCATGATCATTGCTGTAAAAATACTATAATCAATGACTAAAATGTAGAACTAAAACACACATACACAATTTCTTGTTTTTATAGTCGTATGCCATTTTAACAGCAATGACAGGTTCTTTTGTCTAATTTATACAGAAAAAAAGTCGTTTCTTCTATTTTGGGGGGCCGGTTTTATGTTTTTACTACAGGGATGCTCTTTTTTTTGAGTTATTTATCATCTCAAAATGCTGGTTAAAAAACAAATGAGTCACATCTCCAGAGATTGTCGGTTTGAATTCTTGAAGTTGATTGCTGCTGCACTTACACACATTTATGACAGAAACCTCGCTTCTTCTAAACAACAAGCCTTGCTCATAAGCTACAGAAAAGTGTTCCAGGTTGGGGAACCTGAAGGGAGCTTTTTCTTTGACTGCAACTAACATTTCTGCAAGAGCTTCCATCTTACCAGCTGCTGTCGACACTGCTGAGGTAAGACTGATCTGTCCCTGCTAACCCATGCTAGCTTGTTTCCCCTCACTAACTAACTACCTCCCACTTGTGCTGTGAAAAGCTCTTTACCTTGTTTCCACAGACTTACTTTCTCAGCTTCCATTCTAACAAAGTTCTAAACTGCTTTTGCCGGTTCCCCAAACATAACTGGTTTTTTGACGCTTGAGTTAAGGACACTGGGGCGCGTCTTGGTCGTGGAAACAAGTGTTTGTAGAGGAGCTGTTAGTCTTGTTTGTCTCGTGCCACTTCTCCAGATTAGTCCTGTCAGTGTTGTAGTCTTCAGCTGGTTCCTCAAGTTTTGGTCATTCTCTAAGGTTTCTTCAGCTTTTATAGTGGATGAGTTGGTGATGCACATGTCAGATGCGAAGCCCAGCTTTGATGCTCTGCTAAATAAATAGTCCCATATTTTGCATCTAATGTTTTCTGTTGTTTTTGTTTGTCTTTGAATAGATCTGCAAGAGGGGAAGAATGGCTATTCTGTACTTGAAGAGGGACACAAAGTCACTGAAGGAAACTCTCTGTATAATGAAGGCTGTGAGCACTCCAGTGGTGATGATGAAGACTCCCAGAAGGATGAGCTGCAAGAGGAAGAAGAAGAAGAAGAAATTGATATTAATGTAACAGGCCATGACCTCAGCGGCTCGAGGCCTTTACTAATGGACTCTGAAGAAGAGGAGGAGCACGGACCTCCATTAGCTCTCAACTCCTTACTGCACTCCAGTGCCACTCCAATAGAAACCCCTGACTCCCTCCATCACACTGTGTCCAGCGGCTTTACCCAAAATCATTCCACGCTAGTGTCTCAGCCAGAAAAACGGATGGATGTCACAGCAGACGTCTTCTCGAACGCCCCTTTTCGAATTGCACAACCCGATTCAGCTGATGTCTTTGCAAATGCTCCTTTTCCGCGTGCCCCCACCGTAGCTCAGCCAGAAGATGACGTGTTCTCCCAGGCTCCCTTCGGGAAAAAGAAGGATCCAAAGACCACATATCACCTAGCAGCTGGAGTATTAGCTGTCACTCCTGACCAAGGAGTGCTGGGAAAAGTTGCCCAACAACCGTTCCGCCCTCAAGCTCTGGCCAAATATTCTCGACACTTTGAAGGACCTGTGCCTGAACCAGCAGCAGCTCTTGGAGCAACGTCCAGTGTGAGTCTTCAATCTGGACCTCTTCAGTCTTGGACTTCGGAGGTGAGCTCTGTTGACCCCTTCATCTCTGCGCCCTTTCCCCTCAAGGCCCAGCAAGAAAAGCCGTAGCCGCACTCCCAGAAGATGAGACGATGGAAGCAGCTCCTCTGAACTATGCAAACTGCATCAGGCTCACTGCATGCTGTCACCAGCACTGCTGCTGGACCGTAGGCCTGCATGGATCTCATCCGTAACTGGCTTGAAGTAGATCTAACAGCGCTTTTCTGTCATGTTGCTGGTAGACATCAACGTTTAAATGATGTGATGGACAAGCAATGGATGGTTTTCCTGCCTACCTCAGTTATGTTTTATGAAAAGTATATACTGTAGATTGGCTGAAGATTAAGCACATTCTTCTCTGCACATTTACATTCCACTGAAACAATCCTCCAGTAGCACCTTATTCCCCTATCGGGATAGTTGTCAGACAAGAAAGAAGAAAAAAAAGATAACCTGTTAGTTTGTGTTTTTTTTTTTTAAT
The DNA here is from genome assembly GCA_014656515.1 of Oryzias celebensis. Taxonomy (NCBI): domain Eukaryota; kingdom Metazoa; phylum Chordata; class Actinopteri; order Beloniformes; family Adrianichthyidae; genus Oryzias; species Oryzias celebensis. The sequence goes on from BNCR01000009.1 coordinate 16,144,539, forward strand.
TACATTTCATCAAATCAAGTAACATTTTTATCCCCGTCTGTGGTCATTTTTACATAAACTCCTCATAAAACCATGAAAACATTTCTCTTCGTTCACCTGTAACCATTGTCATTATCTGATGCAAATCAAAAACTTAATTTCTCCATGGGATTTATAACTTTGTAAAACTGGAGTTTTTTGTGTTTGGAAGATTTCATTTTCTCTGAAGCCTTATATTCATGTCGTTCTTCCATCCTGGCACAAAAAGTAGCACAAATCATAGATTTTTCACACTTTTTTTCCCATCAAAACTGCTGTTTACATTATTTCACTGCATTGCTTTCGTTACCAAATACTTTAGCTGTCTAAAAAAAATAAGAAATGTGCATTAATATCTTTGAATTCCAAAATATTTATCTGCTAACACCTAGTTATGGCTGGATGACTTGTATCTACAGCTCTTTTGCTCAGCTGCTCTAGTCAGGGAACTGTGGCAGTGGAGTTTTGTGAGGTCTTGAATGTTCTCTTAAGATTTTTTTTTCTTTTTCATCAACATCAGGAGATGCTATGTTTTTTTTGTTTTTTTTTATACTTTGTAAATCTGCAGGCACTAATCAGTTCCCACTGTGGCACTATGAAGAACGGAAATCTAGCCTCAATCCAAAGTTTCACATTTTGAATGACATTTTCCTCTGCTGCAATGAAAAATGTTGTCATTTTTTTACATATATGTTTTCACCAAACATACACAAAGGTTGTACATTGACACAAAGCAAAGGATCGCTACATGTGTTGGGCGTCAGATGCTCCTAAAATGCTCTGTGTGGAAATGTTAGCGCTGTTGGAAAAAGACAACACTCAAAACACTTGTTATGCTGCAAAGCCTGCATTTGAAATAATTGTAAGAAAGAAACTAAAGAAATAAATACATGAAAATGAGGTGTTGAAGAGTTTATTGCATTTTGTCTGTTGTGACCCAATTGATGGCAGATCAGTAAATCAGGAAATAAGTAAATCAATCTGCTTTAATATTACTCAACTTTAAACTGTTTAAATTTTATTATAAAAGTGGTTACTGTCAAAACAGAGAGAATTAATAAGATCTTCATGATCTGTAACTTGTTAAAATAACATTATTGGAAAGGTTTCATTGTTTCTATTGTGGAGCAAATGGTAACACTGCCATATTGACTTCTTGTCACTTCTAGTTTTTGGATGAATTTTTAAAATGTATTTATTGTTTTAGATTAAAAAGGAACCTTGTTTTACCTTTTAAAAATTAAACCCGTGCTGTGTAACCATAGACATTAGAGTTCAGGATGAACTACCAGAATTTTTATGCCTTAATGTTTCTGAGTTCCATAAAATGGACCAGCCTGGAGATTCAGAATGCGAAAGGCTGTGGGTTTTTACGGTTTTGCTCGTGATATTTTGTTCTTGCCTAAATAATTAAGCTTAGTTTAATATATAAATGTCAGCCATGTCTTTTATTTTATTTTATATTGTTTTTATGGTGGAGATCATGCCCTTTTAGGACAAATAAAGTTATTATATTTATTTATATGTTTCAGTTATTATTTGGCCACGTTTTAAAGAGTTGTGAAATAAATTTCTTTTGTTTATTAAAATTTTAAAAATGCTATTTTAAATCGATTGCTCACCATAGGTCTGACTTTGTTAGAAGTAATTTTAATAATTTTTTTCTCACATTTAAGTCTGACTTGTGGTGCCTGCGACGCAGCTCAAGATGTCAATTATCTCTTAAATGTCCAACCAGAGAACTGCATCAAAGCTGTTTATGTCTTTCCACTGCAGTAGGTTTGACGCGCCGTAAAAATAACGTTGGAAACAAAGATCCAGATCCGCAAATATGACCGCTGGGTGGCGGTAATGCGCCGTTGAGCAGAATCGTACACTCGCTGCAAACATAGAAAAAGAGCTGTAGCAGTTTGAGTTTATGCTAATATCTGGGTTTATCTAAATATTATCGCCCGTGTGGCTCCAGGTAAGTAATACTTTCCACAAGAATTGTGTCACACGCTTTAGCCCGGTGGTATAGATACCAAAACGTCGCGAATTTAACTTTTTTTCCTCAATATTATTTATGTTTCGTTATGAAAGAAGTGCCCTTTCGCGCTAACCGGTCTCATGGACGTTTGCGTGTTGTCATCTATTGTCTTTCTTATTATTGAACAGGTTTAGTGGTTTGCTTGCTTCTTATTCTGGGCGTCATGGCGACGCAGAGGGTGCTCCCTCAGAGCAAAGAGACTTTGCTGCAGAACTACAACAAGAGGCTCAAAGATGACATCAAGTCCATCATGGATAACTTTACGGAAATTATAAAAACAGCAAAGGTCCCATGTGTTTTTTCTTCTTTAAGGAATTTTGTGCTTTACAGTTTTTAGTTCTTTTTAATATTTCGTTTTATTTTATTTTTTCAGATCGAGGAGGAAACGCAGGTGTCCCGCCCAACTCAAGCAGAGCAAGACCACTACGAGATGCACGTTCGAGCAGCCAACATCGTAAGCGTCTGAAAGCTCGACTAAAATATCCAAAAATAAATACATCATCTGTTCTAAAACCCCAACAGGATGAACTTCTCTAGAAAAAACTATTTAATAATATGACAGCAGAGCTGAACTACAAGACATGGCATCCTGTCTTCCATGTGTGTGTTATTAGTAATATTCAAAAGTGATTATAAACATTTTATACACTATAAGGTGGCTCAGATCTGTAAAAAACATGATACAATAAAAGCAAACCCTGGATTTTTGAGCGTGTGGTCAAACAAGTGCTTTTTGCAATGGATGTAATGACTAGTAAATGCAGGGTGGCACATATTTTCTCCCAGAATAGGGCTTAGGTCTTGTCAAATTATGTCATGTTGTTAAAAATAAAGAAGAATACTATGGCCACCTTAAAAATAAACACATGAGGAAAAAAGTCGAAATTTTTGAAGGATAAAGTAAAAGAAAAAAAAAGACATCAGTCAGCTGTTTTGAAAATAAAGTCAAAATCATTAGAGAAAAAAATGCAACATTTTATAAGAATAGCGTTATAATTTCAGAAGTTATAAGTTGAAAAATGACTACATTAAACTCATAAATGTATAAAGCAAAAAGCTGTTTACTAACAAAATTAGCTGCAACAGTGAATAAGAACCAAAGTTGTGTTTCAGCTTGAGAGACGTAAAGCACTGTTGGAAGCGGTTGCTTTAGCATTGGTTTCACAAATAGGAAAATAGTGTCTGTTAGTTAATATTGCCTTTTTATAAGGACATTAAAGAAAATTTGCAGGAAACTGGGCCTCTTTTGAAAAAAAAAATTTCACAATTTGGGAGAAATCGTGTCTTTTGTGAAGGAAGAAATGGTTGGCCGTCTGCAGGGATATCACTGGTTACATCAACGAGCAAGTCAAAGGGGTTCGATGGTTTCCCAAGAGACATTGAGACTGGTGATGAAGATTTTCAACCCATAAGGGGTGGATTTGCGGCTACGTCGTCAGCAGTATAGTTGTAGAGGTCCAAGTGCATTATGGCACACAGATTCTTATGGTAAACTAAAGCTTTATGGCATCACCATAAACGGCTGCATTGATGGATTTATTTGGCAAATAATGTGGATAGAGACTTACACAACCAACTTTATTTTTAAAAAAGCATGGCTTTTTCCTTTGAAAATTATGACTTTTTTTCATAATATTACAGTGTTATTATTGTAAAAGTTGGACTTTTCTCATATGACTTTATTCTATATATAATTGTGGGGTTTTTTGTGGCCCCAATACTCTATTGTTGGAATCTACAATTTTGCTTGTTTTTTTCCTTTGAGTTGCTTTTCCTTGCAGGATAAAAGTCTCCTTTTGAAAGCAAAATTTTTCTATTGTGTTTCTACATCAGGTTCGCGCCGGCGAGTCACTCATGAAACTGGTGTCGGATCTGAAGCAGTTTCTGATCCTGAACGACTTCCCCTCGGTGAACGACGCCATCAGCCTCCAGAACCAGCAGCTGCGCTCGCTGCAGGAGGAGTGCGACAAAAAGCTGATGTCGCTGCGGGATGAGATTGCAGTCGATCTGTATGAGCTAGAGGAAGAATATTACTCCTCCAGGTATAAGTAGGATCATACTTGTCCCCGCTCTACCATCCGTTATTCCATGCCCAGCACAGTAGTGTTCCACTTTTCACCATTCACCGCTGAGCACGAGGAAGGCTTTAGCTTTGTTATGCAAACTGGATCATCTGTAGTCACATTTTTGAATCATTGTTGGGGAGAATGGTGGTGGATCTCATCTCACAAAGTATTTATGCCATTACCATACTTTGCCTAAGTGTTGTAACCATTTAAAGACCTTTAAATGGGAGTACCACTTACTATCCAGCATATCTAGCTTTAACTCCATACAATCATGTGCCTTGGATGAACAATGTACTGTTAAACTTGAAAAGTTTTTGGTGAGAAATACTCATTTGATAACTATAAGTCGAAGGTGCTGGTGTCTGGAAATATTTTTATCATAAGAGATCGTGTTTTTAGGATGTGATGCAAAAAAAATCCACAGCATTCACATATTCTTAGAGATAACTGTCTTAAAAAAAAAAAAACATTAACGATAAAGCGTCAATGCAGAGGAGGATCCCAATAATCCCTCATACTAAACGTATTTAAATCCTAAATGTTGACAATATTAACCAGATTATAGAGATTTATTGTAAAAATTACACATCATCCTATTACAATTATTTATTTGATGTGAAATCTAAATCTAGTTTGAGTTTTAACCATGTTTTTGTGTTTTAAAAGACTATGCTAGTTCCTTCTTAATGACTGTAATCATGTAAGCAGACAGCGCAGTTGTACATTTCTGTTAGCTCTTCCCGTAGACAAAGGTTGAGAAATAAAGTAGAGACAGAGTGAACGAACAGCAGTGATTTTTGTCTTGTTTTCTGGAGAAACTGTTAGGATAGCCTCTGCTGTGGTTGGAGCATGTTTGCTGTGGATCTGCCTTCCTCGCTGCACTCACTCTGCTTTCTCAGCAACTAATTCTATTCTTTTCGCTGGACCTAAATCCGTAGTTGTTCAATTTGACCTCAGAGCCAAATTCAAACCATTTTACATGTTGTTTCAGTGCCTCTCCATAACCTATGTGCTTCTGTGCAGTGTGTGCTTTCATGTGCTCTTCTATGTGTGGGACTTTAATTCTGACCTATCGCTCTTGTCTGCTCCTCTTTCTCTGCGCTGTGCTGATTCTTTGACCCTCCCTACTGGTTTCTGCTCTGACAAAGCTGCAGTCAGTGGGACAGCACTGATCTGCCTCTGTGCGAGGCCTACCGCTGGCGAGACAGCTGGGCCTCCCCAAACAGCAGCTGCAGCTCTACACACGGGGATCAAGAGGAACCCGACGGACCTCTGTCACAGGAGACAAACACCCAAAACCTCAGCGAACTCGGGCCTGCCTCCTTAGTGAAACCATAACGAAGGACACTGGACATGGATGGAACTCTTGCTCTGTGAAACCAGCATTTTTTGTTTTCATTAAGCCGTTTGTTATGACGCCCCATTCAGCTTTTTTGAATCTGGATTAAAAAATTCTGTTTATTTTCCATGTACAGCTTTAAGTGGTACTTTCATTTACTTCACAGAAAAAATATTACTTTAACTTTGAATAGAAGCCATAAAGTCAATCCACACTAGGATTTCTTCACGTTAAAAAAGATCAATGACAGAGATGCACAAGTGTCTGCTGGTCTGGTAATGTTTTTTTTATGTTATTTTTGTAAATTTTTAAAAAATATATCCAAAATAAAAGAACACATGGATAATGTTTTTTTTTTCAAAACAGTGAAAGGAATATAGGAAGTTATGTACATTTAAACTCATATGGAGAAATTGGTCAGTCTTTCAGCATGTTAAACTAAAGTTGCATTGTTTTGAAGGATTATAATTTCATTTAATAAACCAATTATCCTCTTTGTTATTCAAAAATGTTGCAAGATGAAAAAAAGATTTGGTTTCAATGTGAAGATGTTATATGCTTATTAGCATTGAGATTGTTTTAAAGTTGCAAAACACAAAGGAAGGTGTTTCTACGATTGACCAAGATCTAAATCTTAAGAAACAGCAAAGAAATGTTAAGTATCTAAACTAATAAATACACAACAGCCTTTTCTGATGTTACAAATAGCTTGAACATGGGGTAAATTTGTAATATGTCCTTACTTGTGACATTTGTTTCCTAAAAGCAAAATTTACATCTTTAGTTATTCCATAAATAATGAAGTTACAACATTTAAGATGAAGTTATTCAACTGATGTGTCTACATAACCATGTCAAGACTGAAAATAACTCTGGGGTAAAAAGGTGGATCTTTTTTAATATCTTCGATTCATCTTCTTGAACTTTTCATAGTGGTAGTCGTCTGTGGCCTTCTCATTGTTCGGCCGTTTGCGGTAGTTGGGCGGTGATGGAGCTGTGGGAAAACGAAAACTGCTTTATCGTTTACAATTTTGGATCTTACCTAATCAGTAGCACTTTTAGCGTTCATCTCTCACAAAGATTTAAAGAAATATCTATAGTTTTAATTAAAGACATTACAAAAGGCAGGAGATTACTTGTTTACATTCTTATTTAAAGTTAATTTAAAATAAATGTCATGATCATATCTTATAAACCGTTTTTATTGATTTACCTAAGAGTGATTAATTAAACAAAACTGTCTGGTTTTATAACTTAAAGTGTCATACCCTCTGGACCTGGCTTCTCTGTATCACCCACACGCAGCTGTCTTGGTTTGGGCTCTGGTTCTTTGTGTCTGTGATGCCTCTGTGCTGCGTTTGCATCTTCATGATAGACTGAGAAAATACAAAAAAAAAAGCCCAACTGTTCAGCTATTTCCTTCGGGTTACTCTCAGGAGTCAATCGTTTTCCAGGTTAAACTCAAAGTTCTTGGTACTTACAGCGGTTATGTTGAACATAATTCACTGCAATGTTTGTGGGCACAAAGGAGGTGCCATTATCTTTTTTCTTGTTCCTTTGTTCTGCGATTAGCTTTGCTTTTGCCTCCTCTGTCTGGATAATATTCTTTATCTTTGCACTGGAAAAGCAAAAACAAACAGGTTGTGCACACCACATTTCTCCTGAAAAGTAAAAGTGGGGATCATTTTAGCAGCTTTCTGAACATACTCAATGCCAAGGTCAACTTCCGGGATCCCACTTAGCATCTGATTGGACAACATCTCCTCTGTCTTCTTTGCAGAATTTACTCTGATGTTTTCAGGAAGTTCGTAGAGGTGGTCCTCTGGATTTTTTACTTTGATTTTCTGTTCCTCTGTCTCCACCAATCCTTTTTTCTTCTTTAACTCTGTCTCAATATACTTCATCCTGTGAGAAGAGATGTATGAGTTATTTTTGCAAATATATATATTTATGCAAAGAAAAAAAAGTGAGAGTTTTAGCCCTATTTATAAGGTCGTATGCCCAAAAATGCTGATGATAAAGCATCAAACATGCATTGACTCTAAGTCTAGCAGGCTCAGATTACGAAATACATCAGATGGATTTGGATGTGTTTTCTTAAAGGTGCAGATGAAGCCATTATAGCTTTAAAGAGTAGTTGCACAGTGACTCTCCTTACATGTCTGCATCTTCATCTCTTCTGTTAGTTTCAGCTGAGAAGGATGTACCCAGATTAAGCTCCGTCTCATCTTCTGTCCTAAAAAAAATGTAAAAACAATTAGTTAAACCAAATGGTAAGTTGTGTCTTTTGTATTTTTAATATACATTTTTTTAGATGTATGGCATTCATGAAATTAATTTTAAAAAAATAGGAAGAGTTTGCTTACATGTCTCTATTTCTATCCTTCACCTTTTTCATGTCTACCACGCCCCCTGTCTTGAGCTTAAACGGGTCATTCTGAGACAAAAAAAACATACAAAGGAGGGGGGGGGGGGGTTACGTAAGTGGCGTTGCAGGTCGTGTCGTGTTAAGTAATTACTTACGTCAATTTCAGCTTCTGGTGGGAGTTTCTCTCCAACGAGTAATGCAGTCACACTAAACAATGAGAAAAACACGTTGTTTCTGTTTTATTTATAATGCACATCTCTAAAATATTTTTATTATTAGACACAGCGATGACTGAATAGATTTTTCCGCTACGAGCGCCACATTACCTGACACCGCTTTGACGTTTCCTTAAACTCTGAATTTCTTTAGCCTCCTCTAGCTTTGATCTTTGCAAACGAAACAGAGTCACAAAATAATTTTAGTTAAGAAAAAAAAATCACAAAATATAAATGAGGCTTATGAAGCGTTATGCACGACGTCAGCGGCTAGCTACAACAGTGGCACAAAGTTCTCACCTGACTTCTTCCGTTGTCTCATCCTCCTCTTCGTCATCTGAAGAGTCCCTTCTCCTCCTAAAGTTTTTACCTGAAGGCATTTTGTTTATTTTATTTTGTTGGTTGGCTTATATCAAAAACCGCCTTCAGCGTGAGCTTGTCCTGGGTCCTCGGAGGGGAACGCTTTATCAAACGTACAAAATAGTACGTCATTTCCGATTGTGGAATCTACACTTCCGTCCTGTTGAGGAAACCATAACAATCATGGCGACGTTCGCAAAGTTTGGAAGGTTGCTCGGTGTATCGGCGAGGCTTGTAAGGTTGTGAGTGTTCTGAATTTGGGTTTCTGTTTTTATGCATTTTTCCTCATAATTATTTTATCAATGTGTCTATGGATCCAAAAAATATGAAAGCGGTTACATTTAACGACATGCCTCACGTACATGTCACGCGACACAAATAAACTGTTTTCGTGGGAGTGATGAAACATTTTTACAGGAAACACACAGTGCATATATTTAATGCATTTAGTTTAGATGAGTTGCGTCGGGCATTGTTTACCAAACCATTGCAATCAACGGACGTGTTTAAAACAAACAAAAAAAGTATTTCTTTTAATAGAAGCTGAAGCCCTCCGTGATTTTGATATGCAACACTTTAGAAAAAATATGAAGCGATACAAAACAAACTAATTATAAATTATATTCTATCTCTTTGTAGATTCAGATTGTTTACAAATCTATTAACTGTGTTTTTTCTGTATGGTGTCTTAAAAGTAGTGTATCTTTTTTAGATATGAAGTTATTTTGTCGTTGTTAATACAACCTTTAAAATGTAATAATAGGATTATAATCTTGTGAATTACGACATATACATTAAAGTGCTTTGGTAAAAAGAGATAAAGTTTTTTTTAAAAATTGTGTACAATTTGTATTTAAACTAAGCTAAATGGAGTATTCTGCAAAGTTTTAGCAAGTACAAATTGTATTTTTTTACTTTGCGTGGCAATCATATTTATTATACATTTTCTAATAGTTTGATAACAGATCAACAAATGCATAATTTTATGTTACGCCTGCTAAAGGTTTCAGATGCCTAAACTATGCACCAGTTGCTTGGGTTTGCAGTGAACGAAATTAAAAAATATATTGATATTGACTAAATTTATCCTGCTGTTTTGTTGAAAGTGGGTTAATATAAAAATGCCAGTAATTAAACGTTTGTAATATTAGTTGTTTGTCATTAGAGTATTGTTTAATCTTTTCTTTTTCCTTTTTGCACAATTTTAGGCTTGCTGGCAGTGGCTGTCCAAGCACTGGTTTTCTTTCACAGGCAACAGGAGTCTCAAACAGAATGCCACAAAACCCCATTTGGGTTATTCCTGGTTTGTATTTTTATTCTATCATTTAGTATTTGCACTTGTTAAACACTTGTTCTATGGTCCAGCGGTGATTGCAGCATGGTTTTCTGATCCGTTAAGATAGAGAGCTGTGAGCATGTGCAACCTGGATGTTAAAAACCTTGGGTTTAGTCTCAACAAACACAGAAATATTTTTACTTAAAGTCTGTTTTTATCATGAGAAAATCCTGTATCTGAAAGGTCCTGTACTGATGGAGGACCATAACAAGACATATCTCTACCACCTACTTACTACTGTTGTCACATTGTGGTTCTTCTTGTTTCGTCTATATTCAGGACGAACAATGTTTGTGCAGACGCAGGACACGCCTAATCCAAACAGTCTGAAGTTTCTGCCCGGTCGGACAGTTCTTGAAGAAGGAACTATGAATTTTGCTGGTCCTCGTGAAGCATACTGCTCCCCCTTAGCCAGGTATAGGACTCATTAAACACTTATGTACACGTTTTTTTTACGCTTAATTTTGCTGTAGGCTTTAAAAAAAAAGTGAAAGAAAAGTAACAATTTGTTGATACTTTGTGCCATTACTTGCATATAATTCTCACAACAGTGTAGTGCAGTAAATTTAACCAATGAACTAAAGTTACTTCTACTTAAAAAAGTACTGTTTGTTTTTTTTTAAGGAAATATACTTTTCATTTCAAAAATATTATTAATTCTCTTTTCTTCTATTTACCCCCGTAGATTTATTTGCAGGTATGCACTCAGCTTTTTAAGCATTTGTGCTAAAAAAGCCTTAATAATTTAATAGATTAGATATATTATTTTTATTTACTTGTATTACATGTAACCTCTGGGTCTTTTTTTAGAATAAATTATACCAAATAATTCTTGTCATATGGTCCAATCTTAAAATGCGTTCACTTGAAACACTTAATTCCTGTTTTTTTTGTGTTAATAGGCAGCTTTTTAGAATTGATGGAGTTAAAAGTGTTTTTCTGGGCCCAGATTTCATTACTATCACAAAGGTAAAATCATTGCATGAATATAAGTCAAATTGTAGGACTGTTTATCTGCATTATCTTGAATAACAGCATTTACTTTCTCCTCTAGTCTGATGCAAACATGGAATGGAAGGTTATAAAACCAGATGTATTTGCTGCTATCATGGACTTCTTTACTTCTGGTCTTCCTGTTGTCAACGAGGATAGCAAGCCCAGTGCAGACACAGGTGAGTATAATCTGCACTGAGGTGTAAATTTAAAAAATTGAACTCGACTTTTTAAAACCTTGAGACGTTCAATTTCTCTTCACAGCACCATCTGATGAGGATGACGAAGTAGTTGCTATGATCAAAGAGCTTCTGGACACTCGAATAAGGTTAGACCTCTTGAAAAGTTACTGTCCAATCAGATCTATTTCTTTGTCAACACGTTGGTGTTTTTGCTCTGCAGACCAACAGTCCAGGAGGACGGCGGTGATGTTGTCTATAGAGGGTTTGAGGACGGAATTGTTAAGCTGAAGTTGCAAGGCTCATGTACCAGTTGCCCCAGTTCTATAGTTACGCTGAAGAATGGCATCCAAAACATGCTCCAGTTCTATGTACCTGAGGTTGAATCAGTGGAACAGGTTTGTCCTCTTTTCCTTTGTCTCACTTTTTTTATTTTTTGCCAATCCTTTTTAAATGTCTACTGCATCAAGCTTTTGCTTTCTTTTATATCTATTAAATATTATTGAGTAAACTTTACCAATAGGCTTTTATTTATTGCAATTGAGTTAGTTTGTCTTGTAAATTCAAATTATTTTTTTGTTTTAATCTTATCTTTTAACATTTGGGAACACATAAGCAAACATTTTCATCTGGTAAGAAATGTGTTTAAAACATCTACGGCCTTTTGTTTGGTTAGTTATTTATGCAATAACTTGTCATTGTATTTTTAAAAAGATTTTAAAAATAGATTTTTAAATATATATATATTAATAGCTTTGATTTCAATTTAAAACTAACATAGAAGGTACTAATGAGAGCTATAAAAGTTGGTAAGACTTTTTTTTTTTGTACAGGTAAAGGATGATGAAGATGAAGAGGCTGCTCAAGTGTGATAAACTGATTCCAAAAGTTTAGTACATTTCCCCCTTTGCCCACCTTCTTTTGTTGATTTATAGTCAACATAACATAACTTGTTATGGCACAGACATGCAGAAAAACATATTGTTATTCCTAGATGCTGTGCTATTTGCTTTGTCAGTATTTCAGAAGAATTGGCAAAATATTTGATCACTAATAGAAAAAGGTTGTACAGTTAAAACCAATGGTATTTATTCTTTTATCGTGTTACATTTCAGCAAGCCTTTAATTTTAAAACACAACCTGTATATTGCATATCAAAATACAATGTATCTGTATAAATAAAGTTTCTTAAAATAATTTGCTATAATTTAATTCATTTTTTTATTGGTGGGAATTGATTTGGGCAGAAATTATGTTAAACCGTTGCGCAAAGGTTAGAACAGATGTCAAGTGTTACTCTGGAAAATACTGATTAGATATTTTTATTAAAGTAGTTTGAGTCTGTTTTCAATACTAACATTTGTAATAGATTCTTAGCACAATGAAATCGTTTAGCCCAAGGGTTTGAACTAGATTTGACTACAAAATGAGTCTGACTTCATTCAGAGTTTAATACATTTTGTTTTAATAAAACTGCTTTACATATTTGTATAATTATTTTTATCACAGTTAAAATAAATAAAAAGCTGTAATCTGTTATACGTGTGTGGTTAAATTTCACCTATGTTGGGAGATTTATCTGACATTTTGTCTTTTTTTTAAATAAATACGTTTAACAAATAAAAATGCTAATGTGGCAGCAATAAATAATTGTATTTTATGAATTGATTTATTGTGTCATAATGTTTGTTGGGGGAACAGGCCTTCCATTATTCATTGATGTTGTTTGAAGGTGCGTTGACGGGGAGCAGCAGGATCTTCGAGCTTTTCTGCTCACGAATTGCATCCTGATGCCACGTCATTAGTGTCTGCGTTGATACTGTTGTCTGATTGACATCTCGCTCGATCAATAACAAACCAATTTGGAGAAAGGCGATTGGCTGTCAATCAAAGAGGGGTGGGCTTAAGTAACAGGCGTTCCCAGCAACCCAGGAGCCGAGTTGCTGTTACTGACAAGCAAGCCGAAGACATGTGTGGTGAGATGTTTTAGTCAATTTTATAGTATTCAGGTTGAAATATTCGTCTATATCTATTAGCCACGCAGCCATTGAGAAGAAAAATTGGTATATTAGAGTTTTAGACCAAGTATTTGACATTAGCTTAGGTGGCTACCTTGATTAGCGAGCATGATGCTGCTACTCGGTTAAATGTATTGGTCAGCTTTTAGCTTAACCATTACGTGTGATATTTATATTTATTCGTCTACTGTGGGAGTATAAATTTAACGTTTAACCGTAAGGTTAAAATTGATGCTAATTTCTTCCTCGGTGTATTTGGAAGCTACGGTTGCGTTGACGTCCATAGAAACATTTACTTATGTTTTTTTTTTTTTTTTTTTTTTGCTAATATCACAATACTCGTTTATTATTATTTTTTGTGAACCTCTATGAATAAACCGAAGTTTTATATCAATACTTTAATTGAAGTCTTTAAATAAAGATCAACGAAACCAGACCATGGCTCGGGTTCTGCGGACACAGTACTCCTATTAGCTTTGCATTCTTTCAGTTAGTAATAAACGCGTTAGTATTACACAAGAGGCTAATACATACTGAATTAAAGACATTAGGGTTTAGATCTTAGTTAGTGAATGTCGCTGTTCTCTGATAGTTGACGTCTGTCTCGCATCACCTGTCAGCACAATCTGAGAATACTAACCAGACCAGAGGAACTAGTTGGAGTGCTTTTCTATTAATATCATGTTGTTTTGGCTAATAATTACTTTTAGAAAACCTTTTTTTTCCCCCCAAATTACTGTTGTAACGCCCTTACCGGTTTCTATGACTTGCGGTTTTGAATGAATTCTCTGTTCTGCTTTGGCTTTAAAATTCCACCTCACATTTTGGGTGTGTAACATTCTGGATGTGTAGTTTTCCTATTGGCCATTTATGGTTTCACTCTTGGTGTGTGTGTGTGTCAGATGCAGTGCCAGATGTTTGCAGATCAACTGTGAAACTTTAAACTTTCAGTCTTGATTCGTGTTACTGTAGCTTAACGGCATTAACGCATATGTGGCAATTTTGTGACGGGATTTTCTAAACGTTTTGGGACGTTTTTTGTGTAGTTTCAACGATGTGGTCAAAATGTTAAAAGCCGGTGAAAGACTTTAGTACAACTCCACCACCATCTGTGACCTCAACAATACCACAATAACAATTTCATAAAACATAAAAAAACAAAAAATGCAGCAAGTACTTTAAAAAAAAAAAAACATAGTTCAGAACTGGAAATTATTTGTATAACTGCATGTATGTGTGAATTAAAGGAAAAAACACAAGACATCCCAGTAACTATGTTGGCTTTTTAAAATAATTATTTTATTTCTAACAGCAAAGCTTTTACACTGAATTATTTCAGAGCTCCTACTGACAAAATGCCTTTTTCTTCCTCCACCGACCTGATTTCTGAATTGTTTCTCAGTATTTTGACACAGTCTGTTGTAGAAATGATGGCAAACCACATAATACACCAGTCACAAGCCAGTACGGCATAGTTATTATCCAGTTTTTCTTTAATAGTCATGAGATTAATGAACTTAAGTATTTGCAGAGTTGAATAATTATACCAAAAAAACACACAAGACCATAAAATTATAGAATAAAACTACTTTTTTGGTCTTTTTTTGGTAGGAATCTTTGCCTATCTCAATTACCATGTGCCAAGGACACGGCGTGACATCCTTGAGATCCTCATCAAAGGTCTCCGGCGTCTGGAATACAGAGGCTATGACTCGGCTGGTGAGAGAGATCGCAGACTAAATTGCAGCTGTTGTGATCTTTTTTTTGTTTTGTTTGAATTCAATTCTTTTTTTTCTCACTCAAAGAAAAGTTATTCAAAGTAACTCTATTCATTTTGTCTCTATTGTTTCAACTACATTGTAGTCACATATCCTCCCAAAAGAATGATGAGACTTTATCATTAAGTAATTCAATTATCTTCTAAGCATTAAAGGAAAAAAAGACAAACATTTGGGCAAATATATGTGGTTTGTTATGAGTAAGGCCAGAAAAGTATCTGTAAATAATGTCATAATGTTTCTTAAAGTATTTAACTCTCAAGGCTTGATCTAATTTGTTTTTCACTGTGGGATCTCATCAGGCGTGGGAATTGATGGAGGGAACAGTAAGGAGTGGGAGTCCAACGCAAAGTCCATCCACTTGATCAAGCAACGTGGAAAAGTGAAAGCTCTTGATGAGGAGATCCACAGTAAGACCAGATCAAACTGCTTAAAGTGTTGCTATGAGTTAATGTCATTTTTTTAAATTCTAGTTGCTTTGGTGCAATGTCACATGCTAAATATCTATTGTGCTTGTTGTTTCAGAACAGCAGGATATTGATCTGGATGTGGAGTTTGATGTTCACCTTGGCATCGCTCACACTCGCTGGGCAACACACGGCGTGCCGAGCCCAGTGAACAGTCATCCACAGAGATCTGACAAGAACAATGGTGGGTTCTGTTTCGAATTTCAAAATAAAGTTCATGAATCCTGCCTAGCTGTTCATTCATATTAAAGTTGATGGTTTTGTTTCTTATTTGCAGAGTTCATTGTGATTCACAATGGAATCATCACCAACTACAAAGACCTGAGAAAATTCTTGGTGAGCTTTTTTTTTTATGACATTTCTTCATCTGATATGTATTCAGAATTAACTTCTTACATCTCCACAGGAGAGCAAAGGCTATGAGTTTGAGTCAGACACTGACACAGAAACCATTGCCAAGCTGACAAAGTACATGTATGACAACCGGGAGAGTGATGACCTGAGTTTTGCCACATTGGTTGAACGTGTTATTCAGCAACTGGTAGGGACCCATCAATATCATAACCAAGGCAACCAAAGAAAACAAAGTCTTTAATGTGTTTACTCTTCCACCTGCCAGGAGGGAGCTTTCGCCCTGGTCTTCAAGAGTGTTCATTACCCCGGAGAGGCCGTTGGAACTAGGTAAGCCTGGATTTTTGTTCTTAAATCTATTAAGTTATACAGACTATGACTGTAATAATACAGGTTTTAAAACAGCACATTATTTTATAGAAAATTGTTTTTTTTACATGCATAAATCTAAAAATTGTTCTGCAATGTTTACAGTTTTTTCTTTTGTGCTTTTGCAGGAGAGGAGGTCCTTTGCTCATGGGCGTTCGCAGTGATCATCAGCTGTCCACGGATCACATCCCTGTGCTGTACCGCTCCTGTAGGTGCACCTTTCTGCATCTAGTTTGATTCACTATCACTCGATTTTATTATTTTTATGTTGTTTTGTTTATATCAGCTGGTAAAGACAAGAAGAGCTGCAATTCCATCCCCAGGACAGACCAGGACACCTGCCTATTCCCTGTAGATGAGAAAGCTGTGGAGTACTTCTTTGCCTCTGATGCCAGGTGAGGTCTCACAGATTCCTTTTCTAAACTTTAAAAGGTCGATCGCTTTCAGTGTCATCTCATTCAGAGAGAAAACAATGATAGGTAAATGTTCATATGTTTTACTGTCATAGCGCTGTGATTGAGCATACAAACCGAGTGATCTTCCTTGAGGATGATGACGTGGCTGCCGTGGTGGAGGGCCGCTTGTCTATCCACAGGATAAAGCGCAGTGCTGGAGACTACCCAGCCCGTGCAATCCAGACCCTGCAGATGGAGCTGCAGCAGATCATGAAGGGTGAGGGACAGGTCACTGTCACAGCTGTTTCCCTTTTTACTCTACCTTGTAATTCTGACTTTCCCCCTGTTATTATCATGCTTAAATAATAAAGCTAGCCTCTAAAAAAAAGTTCAGTTTAGTTTTTGATGGCCTTAAATCTGTCATTCATGTTAGACTAAGTGGTAATAACCTTTCTGGATCAGACTTGCTTCTGGGAAGTACATGTTGAAAGAACCTCTTAGGTTGTAGACATCACCTGTTCCATAGCTGACATTTGCATTAAAGGTGTGGTTGTCAAGCTGATCAATTAGTCCTATTACTCAAAGCCTGCTATATAACAACACACTTTAGCAACACCCAAACCAAACTAGGCTCAAATATGTTTAAGTAAAATGATATTTCTGTAGGGGTTGTATGGGCTGCATGGTGTCGCAGTGGTTAGGGCTCTTGGCTCACATTAAGAAGGTCCATGGTTCAAGTCCCAGTTGGAAGACCTGAAACAGAGTCAATGGGGGACCTTTCTCCCCAAGCATGGTTTTCTCCGGGGACTCCAGCTTCCTCCCACTGTCCAAAAACATGTTTCATAGTGGTTACTCTAAATTCACCCTAGGTGTGACTGCGTGATTGGGGCAACCTGTCCCGGGTGTACCCCGCCTTTGCCCTCAAGTGGTTTAGGGTCCAGCAGCCCCGTGATCCTGGAAGGGACAGAAATGGGTTTAGAAGATGGATGGATGAATGGATGAATTCTGTTAGGGTACATTAATGCAATTTAGTTCAGTTTTTTCAGATTTAAATATTATATTATTCTTTGGTCCAGTAGGGGGCAGAAGGACTCTGCTGTTGGCTTTCTTTGACATTCTTTTGCGTTCCTGTCATCACTCAGCGTTTGTCTTCCTCATTTTCTTTTACTTTTATTTCCAATAACCCAACTTTCATGACTTATTTTGCTAACCGTCGCTCTTTGTTTTTTCTTACTTGGGAATGACTTGTATGTAAGTCTGATATGTAGTCAAGACATTCAAATTCCACTCTAATTTTTCCCAGTAGTCCTAATTATGCATATGCTCTTTTTAGACTTTTAAAGAAAAGTCCATTTTTGGACAAAGTTTCTGCAGCGCAATAGTAGTTTAATAAAAAAAAACAACTTTGAGTTGTGGGCGGGACTGTTTGCCTGGAGTAAGCCTATGCTCATTTCCTGTCATGCTTTTTTTTACGCTCTTTCCTGCTAGCTTACAGCCCCTCACAACTCCAACCTAACAATAGCGGTACAGAAAAATGTTGAACAATATTGGAGCTATCCAGCAGTACAGTTTTGAGCCAGATGCCAACTCATACGAAGAAAATGAAGATGCTAGTTTATCTATTTGTCTGTAAGTTAATGCAACAAAATGGAGTGGCACAGGGAGCTTGTGGCTTATCGATTTGGAGGCTTGATCAAAAGGTTTTTTTGTCTGCTCCCCATTCATCACTATTTAAATAAAGAAATACTTTGAAACACAGTTTTAATATTTTTTTAATATATATATGTCCTACATCTCAAAGATTATGAGAAAAATGTTACAAGAACACATTAAAAAACTAAAAACACAAGTTTCATTGGAGTGGAGCTTTAATGGGGATGTTTCAGGATGTTCAAGAAGTCGAGGGCATTTAGGAAACTCTATTAAACTTTTTCATTTTGTTGTGTGGCAACTACAGCTTTCTCATGTGGGATCACACATAAAAAGGGTCTATCACTACATCCGGAAGAGTCTTTGTCCTGAAATCCAAATTTTCATCTTACAGGCAACTTCAGCTCCTTCATGCAGAAGGAGATCTTCGAGCAGCCAGAATCTGTGGTGAACACCATGAGAGGGAGAGTCAATTTTGACAACAACACAGGTATCGTTTGATTTTCCTAAAGGATCTTTTCAGTCAAGTATGTTTTGTATAGTTTAGATTTCAGAAAGAGAAATTTACCAGAGAGTATCTGTCCAGTTCATGTGTGCCATACTTTTTTTTGACAGTAAGGTGAATTAAAACTTCAAATTGAAAACATCCTTGCTCTTTAAATGTAATGGGAAGTTAAGTTGCAACAGTAAAAGTAAGCTTTTTGTTTCTTTTCCAGTGACATTGGGTGGCCTGAAGGACCACATCAAAGAAATCCAGAGGTGTCGAAGGCTCATCCTTATTGCCTGCGGAACCAGCTATCATGCTGGGGTAGCGGTTAGTGTCCAGATTGAACCCTGTTGGACTTATTGGAAACAGAACATCCTTTCTATGATTCAGTACTGGATTTTTGAAAAATGATTTAAAGAATCTGAATCGAGATTCTCTAAACAAATCAAATCCATTAATCCATTATCTTTTAAAACAAAGAGCAAATGTTTTTTGTTGGTTTTTAATAAAATAATTAATAATTTTTTTTTAAAAGTCCATTTTGATTCATTTTAAAAATGTATGAATGTTAAAACAGTTTTTCAAACAAAGTTGGTTTCAGAATTCAAATTAAACCAATGAATTGAAATGTATTCCAATTTTGATTAGTCAGAAATGAAACTGAGATTTTGTGAACTGTAACTGAATAATGCTGTATTTTGGTAGTGATACCCGTGTCAGTTTTTAGCTCAAACTAACGTTTTAATGGAATGATAATGCGTCCTGTCATTCTTCAGACCCGGCAGGTTTTGGAGGAGCTCACTGAGCTGCCAGTCATGGTGGAGCTGGCCAGCGACTTCTTGGACAGGAACACGCCAGTCTTCCGAGATGATGTCTGCTTTTTTATCAGCCAGTCAGGTATCGTCTGCTTTTCTTTAGTTTTCTTCCTTTATCTCCTTGACCTCCCTTATATAGTCTCAGCATCTATTAATCTATTCCCTTGTTGCATAGCAGTGTCTAAATTGTTGAGTTTTAAAAGTTAATATATGTTTGTGCATTGTGCAGGGGAGACTGCGGACAGCCTCATGGCCCTGCGCTACTGTAAGGAGAGGAGTGCTCTGACTGTGGGCATCACCAACACAGTGGGCAGCTCCATCTCCAGGGAGACGGACTGTGGAGTCCATATTAATGCTGGACCAGAGATTGGAGTTGCCAGCACCAAGGTAATCTACTAGCACCACATCTTTTTGTTTACCCTCACTTATGTAAAAGTATTAGATTGTCTAGGAAAGCAATTGTTCTGGCCTTCATAAGTCAAACACTGGAGGTGCTGCTAAAGTGAGGTTAAAATCAGTTGAACTTTCAGATTGCTACTCTGACCTATGCAAAATACCAGTTTTTATTAGCATATTTCCCAAGTCTTCATTTTGCTGTAATCCTTTCCATTTTTGCCTGTTCAAATGGGATCTGGCTCTCCATTAAAGCGTGGCAGCATTTATATTTTTTTGCATGCAGTGGTACAATTCTGTGTACACGTGTTTGATACAGAGTAACTATAAAGCAAAATCTTTCTTTTTAATACACTGACCCCTCGATATTGAGTTTGTTAATAAAATTAGTGTTGGATTACAGAGGAATGTCGTGCACTGAAAGAAAACTGAATGAAACCCAGATAAACACTATTGTGAGTCTTTTGGTGATTGTCATTCTTCAGCGTCCCTAGGAAGCTTGTGTAATCGCCATTTTGTCTCATCTTAATGTAAAGACATAGACTTATTGCCCTTTGCCACCCAAATAACAAAAAAGAATTTTGTCATCTGGTATTCAGAGCAGGAAAGAAAAAGCCCCAGCTGGTGTGCACAAAAAGGGAGAGTGCAATACAGTCCCCCCCTGAGGCAGCCCATGTTTGGCTCAGTGACTCTGGTGCTGCTCCAAAGCCCCGAAACGCGTCTGTGAGACGCCATCCTTTACAACTTGGCTGACCAGCAGACACACCCACCTCCACCAAATGCTGCGCACTGCTGAGAAACATGTGTCGTACTCAGAATGTCTCAATTTCCACCACATGGACTCCATTCTCTGTTTTGTGTCCATGTCGTTGATCCAATTTTAGTGCAAATTTTTTGTCGATTTATTCTAGAATCAATAAATATTAAGTTAAGCCTTTAATAAAATGCTTTGAGATTTCAGATTTTTAAAGGGATATGAATAGCCTAATAGTGTTCATTGGTATTATGCTGGATTTAAATTATGCAGAAGTTTTTCTTATTTAATTGTCTTTATTTCTATGTCTTCTCTTTAACATCTGGTATTTTTACAATAAAATAAAAGAAAATCTTTGGTGACACAAAAATACTGAATGCTGAACTTTCTGATGTAGATGAAATATGTCACAGTTGTGCTGATGGTAATAACAGTCACATTCGAGAACTTGTAGCTTGAGTGGTGTCTAGAGAAAAACAAAGTGTTGGGGGTTTTACTATTTGGTTTTTGGCACTACTCGTTGGCTTTTTGTAGTCCGGGGGGTCCTGTGAATGTTGTTGGCTGTATTTAAACACAGATTAAGTCTGCTAAATGATTATGGAGAGCCTCCAAAACTGCTGGGATGCTGCACAAAGAGGGAACAAAGGTTGGATAGGAATGGCAACAAAATTGTATGAGTAAAGGACATTTCTGTAAATCAGAAAGTTATGTTGGGGAGAAGTGCCGTAAGCATGAACTTACCCACCAGGATTCTTGTTCAAACTGCTTTTTTGGCACAAATACCCACATCTCCTATATATTCATCTGAATACAAATTAAAAGCACAAAAGTCATTCAGTCAGTAATGTTTGAATGTGTTTCAGGTTCAGTTTGTTTCTACAAAGCAGATAGAATTGCAGCACTTCTTCTGTCCTTCTCTTTGTTAACTGGCGTAGATGAGGATCAGTAGATGTTTTTTTTCTTGAAAGTGTTTGTGTCCTTTTCTGTAGTTGAATATCCATGCGCCTCTCTCCGCTCTTTGCTCTACAGGCTTACACCAGTCAGTTTGTGGCCCTCATCATGTTTGCTCTGCTGATGTGTGACGATAGGATTTCCATGCAGCCCAGACGCCGAGAAATAATCCAGGGCCTAAGAGTGCTTCCAGGTAAATGGATCCATGAGGATTCTTGTTCACCTGAGAAAATCCTGATGAACATAGATTACACAGATTGACTGCCAACACGCAGTCCAGAGGTAGTGGTTACTTTATTATTTGAAGCAGTCAAAAGTGAAGCTAAATGATGATGGGGGAGCAGAATGGGAGAGGAATGGAAAGACAAAAAGCTAGCTGTGGCATTTTGACTGTTATTCACAGCACATTTCCTCTATTCTAAAACATATTCTGGCACATCCTTAATAGCAAACTGAAAATCTATTTAAATACTAATTACGTTTCATCAAAGATTGTGTATTTTTTAAAGTCTTATACTGAAAGTTATACTATATATAACATTATTTTATTTAACATAAATTCAACACAGATCTGATTAAAGAAGTCCTCAGCTTGGATGATGAAATTCAGAAGTTGGCAGAAGAGCTGTACCAAAACAAGAGCGTGCTGATTATGGGCAGAGGTTACCATTATGCAACATGCTTGGAAGGTGCTTTGGTGAGTAAAAACAACATTTTTTTAATGGCTTTTCTTTTAGTTTATCAAAATAAAATGTAAAAATGTCTTGCTTTGTCTTTTTTGTACATATCCTTTGTAGAAAATCAAGGAAATCACCTACATGCACTCTGAGGGAATCCTGGCTGGAGAGCTGAAACATGGTCCACTGGCTCTGGTGGATAAACTAATGCCAGTCATCATGATCATCATGAGAGACCACACCTACACCAAGTGTCAAAATGCCCTCCAGCAAGTGGTTGCTCGTCAGGTACGTGTCAATTGTTGGTGAAAGGCTGTCTTTTAGTCATCAAAGTGAGCGTGACGATTCCCTATTGTAGGCATGGTTCTGTGATTGAAACCTGAAGCTGAAACCTACATTTCTCTCATCGAAACAGTTCAAGCATGCTAAGCTTCAGATAACCAAAACATATTAGGTGTCGGGTTGTTTTCAGTCCAGTCTATGATATGTCATCTCCATTTATTTAAGGGAGGAGCTGGTTTACTGTGACCTCAATGCGTTCAATAATCTGTTGCAGATGTGGATTTAAGTGATGCACAAACCCAGTTTTTACTGAATCCTGTTCCATTTGCAGGGGCGTCCCATCGTCATCTGTGACAAAGATGACCAGGAGACCATCAGAAACTCCTGTCGCTCCATCAAAGTACCTCACTGCGTAGACTGCCTGCAGGGCATCCTGAGTGTCATTCCCCTGCAGCTGCTGTCCTTCCACCTGGCTGTCCTCAGAGGATACGACGTAAGCATCACCTCTTCCGTTTCAACGTTTATTTACATCAACAGAAACAAACATGAAGTGTTTACGCACACAGTATTCCTCCTAAATTCATTCAGTGTTTAGGCAAACCTAAGAAAGTTGGATATAAAATTGAAAACACAGATATTCTGGTTGCTGTACTTAGAAAAAGAAATACTCATTTTTAATCTCAGAATTTTTTTTTTTGCTATGCACATTTGTTTTGTATACATTTTTTTTGCTACAGTGAAGCATTTGTATCTTTTTCAGTTTATCATCGGTTCTTAGAAAAGCTAAAGTAAAACATGTAAACGCATATTCCATTTTTACGCTGCTTTTTGAGCACTTCACAGTGATGTCTGCATGGCCCAGTTTTGTAGAACCATCTTGCAGATTGCACTCCTCCCCACTTTTTTTTATTTTTTTCCTGAAAAATCCAAAGGGAATGGTGAGAAGTCCTCTTGCCACGAATTTGGAAAATTATGAGAGCAGCTCTGACAAGCTGCCATATTACTGGCTCGCACTGGCTCGCTCTAGTTTGCAAGAAAGATGTTTGGTCAATTTTGGAGTTAGACAGCAGCCTTCAAGTGTATGGCAGAAGATTTGATCCTCAAAAGATCCTTTTTTTGCTCCATTTATTAAAATCATTTACAAAATGTCTGTTTTCCTTTGTTTCCCTTCAGGTGGATTGTCCAAGAAACCTGGCCAAGTCTGTCACTGTGGAGTAAACCGCCGCTGCCTGTTGGCAAAACCCACCGCACGTTTAAACACTGATATCAAAGGAGCATCTGATAAAGGGAACAAAGTCCATGTTTCCTGTCATTTCTCTTTTTAATGCAACCTTTTTAGCAATGATCTGTTAAAATCGGCATCTCATTGTTTTTAATTTTTTTATTATTTCTAGAAATCATTTTTGTTCATATTTTGTCTTTGGTGGCAGGGACTGGCTGGCATAGTCATCCTATATATATATTTAACATTTCTTTTATATTTTCTGTTTAATTTTACCTTTCTGCTTTAAAACCCATAAGCAAGTCTTTCATGTTTATTTATGTTAACTGGTATTTTTTGGAGCTTTTGTTAAATTTGCAGACTAAGAGAAGTTGATACCTCAGAGGCTCGTCTTCTCTTTGCGTGCAATAATGGCTTACTTGGAATATTTTTCTTTGGCAGCTAATCATTTACAATTGAACCAGTCTTGAATCATTCCAAAGTTTCAACCCTTATTACCAGTTTTAATTTGATTTCTTTAGAGGAAATTAGACGTACTTGCAGAGAAGCATCCCTAAAGAACAGCTATGGAAGGAAGATTGTTTAAAAAGATGCTGCAAAGATAACATGCCATTTTCTCTCTGTAAAAACCCACTTCTGTAATCATTTCTTCATCTGCATCTGATGGGTTTTCGTGTCATACTCTTATCTTGATCTTACCTTTTTATTTCTTAAAGAGATTGTTGTCGTTTTTTAGTTTTTAAAATCCAATGTAGTCCAAATAAGGAAGAAGTTACTGACATGAAGTTAAAGTTGCACTTGGTTTTTTCTGCTCACCTGCCTGCCTGCCGCCGCCACCGTTGCCAGAACTGCTGCCATTGCTGGGACCATTTGTAGTCTGTTTAGTTCTTATTTTGTCCTTTTTTTTTAATGTTTTACGTTATTATATAGACATGCTTAAAGCTTCTTTTAAAGTGAAAGTTGGTGTCATTTAACTTGTCAAACCAAAAATCTTTGATGTCTTTAGCAGTTGTAAACTCATTTTTGTAGCCAGACTGTGCTGCTGATTTTAGACTGAGAAATGAAGACTATTTAGGACCCAAAGGGGGGCAAATATCCCTACACTGTTTCTCCACCCATGCCACAATGTTTATTTTTTACTGAAAATCTGATGGGTGTGTCGGTACATATTGCGCATCTGAAAGAATGAAGTAGGAGTTGTGTAAACACCTTTGCAATCAAGCCTTAATTTGAGTTCTTGTGTATCTTTTTCCTAATTTAACTGCTTTTGAGCCCGTGAAAGGCTTTGGAAACTGAACCATGATGTTACAGGTATGATTTTTATTTTTTTTTAATCCCACCCTTTCCTTTTCCAATGGTTGCGTGGGCTTAAGCATTTGGCACCATTTATTGAGAATGTTGGGTTAGTGGAAATGATGCAATAAATTTTAAAATACATCTAAATTGAACTGTCTCAGGTTATTTGAGAATGGGAACTAAATATTCAATCAAACTATAGTTTAAAACAAAGCCACATTTGAAGATAAAAAAAATTACAATGTTTTATTAAGTTTTAAAAAAAAGTTTAAGAAGATAACCATTTAAGGTTGAAATGCCTTTTTTGCGATGTTGGTTCTCATGTTGCATATAATTCCAAGTATGTGGAAGACTGATGGGGCTCCATTGTAGTCCAATGATGCCAAAGCAGTGGAGAAGATGGGCCTGAAGTTGAACGGAACAAACAGGACTGGCAGAGCTGCATGGAGAACAGGCAGGATGGTCAGAGAAACGCGCAGCAAATGTTGGCAAACTGCCGCCAAGATGTGCAGCTTTGCCTGAAGTGACTGCAGCCACTGTACGGTTCTCTTTTTTCGACACAGAAAGGAGCAGCTGTCTGAGTTCTCCGATAAAAGCCAGGTGGAGCAGTTGGTGCAGTCTCTCTGGTCCAAATCCCCTTGTGAAAAGAGCACACCTGCCAGTGTCACCTTGAGAAAAGTGTTTAGCTTCAGCAGGGCTGAGAGGTAGATGGCCAGGATGTGGACGAGAACAAGTGCAGTTTTCAGGAACAGCTCTCCGCACACGCTCAGTGCAAAAACGGCCTCGCATACAGTCACAGAGCAGTTGCACACCGTAGCCATGGCCTTCAGTCTCCAATTATTGAGAAAGAATTTTGGAGGCATTGTTGGTAAAATTCTTCCTCTCCCTCCAGAACAAACCATCGGCAGAGTTGTTTCAAGGTGCTCTGAGAGGGAATGGGTAATAGTAAACAGGTGTTGTTACCACTCTGACCTTAATTAATGCAACGCATGATGGAAGCAGAGCTTTACAAATTCTACTGACCAGTTTTTAGCAGTAGGTCTATTTGCCCAGTTTTATTATTGTCCCCTGATTTAATGAGAAAAAATAAAGAGAGACAGCCGTGCAATTAAAGAGGCATCGGGCATGTGTTGAATCTCAGATGAAAATGTAGACTGTTTAAGTAATATTAGTTTAAAACGTTGTTAATCGATTGGTGGCTTTTCTTTTAGTTTTATTCAAGATCTCTACACGTTTAATCAGTTTAACACCCATAATTTGCTATTGAAGGTCTTAGATTTCAAATTTTTTTTTCATACACAACCCCATTATAATATTATACACTTTAAATCTTATGCCTTCCAAAACTAAATCCTAATTGCACATAATAATTATCATATGCTTTATATATTTATCATTATTATTTTATTTTGGTGTATTAAAAAAATAACATTTACAAAAAAAAAAAAAAGAAAACCATGAACCTGCCAGCACAGTCTTAAGTATCTTGTTTCAGTTTACTTTTGTTGGAAAGCCAATAAAAATAGTCTCATGTCAGTGTGCTTTCACATCATTATCTTCACATAATAAACTCAGGTAAAAATGCAAAACTGAAACGTTTTGTTCCCCTCCATCCTCTCAGCTTTCTTAAAAACTATGTCAAGAGTTGTCAACACCCGCAAGATTTTTCTACAGCTTGTCCACATTTCCTGAGTACTAGAAAGCATCAAATATTTTCCTAGAAACATCATTTCTATAGGTGTGACACACAGGTCCTACCGTAGCATAGATTGGCATCTGGAAATGCTTAGGTGTGTGTTGGATATGTTTTGCTTTTACACTCAGTCAGATGGTTATGATTGTTTGTGCATTTGATCATTTAAAAAAAGAAAATCTCATATTGAGAACATTGGGAAAAAAAGAGCAGAGAAATGAATCAAAAGTAACAATGGCAATGACAAAATAAAAGTTTTTGCTGTCAATCCCTCCCACTCAAAAACTAACAGAATTCACAAATGAAGAAATTCACTTTTTGTTTGCTTTTTCTGAATTTTTAAATATCAAGACCATTTTCCTCCTCTGAATCTGCTGCTTCCTTTTAAGTGCAGTTAGATAATGGAGACGGTCAGCATTTGTCTGGGTTTTGGACTTGGAGATCATATTTCCTGGCAGATAATTAAGAAATGGGCTGTCTGTTTCTGATCACAGTTAAACTACAGTTTGTTTTTCATATTTAATCACTTCATGTAATTTGGAACGATGAAACCGCAGGACCAGCCGTCGTGGTTTAAAGACCTGATACTCATTTTATGTCGGATGCTTGCGTGCGCATGAAAAGTTCAACACACATGGTTGCTTTATTTACATGAAACTTCAATAGAATCCACGGGTGGGGAAACAATATGGCATCCAAAGCATTTCCCTGATTCTGAGACATTTATCCACACAATAATACAGCACATGCACTGCTAAAACATCTATGATTGCACTCACATTGGATAGCTAGACGACAACAGAGCTGAAGCAATCACACAAGTTTCACTAAGTTTACGGTTGTGAGCAGAAAAAAAAGAAGTTGTGTGACTGTTGGGAATATTGTACAAAAAGTTATGCCATGTTCTACTTTCAGCTCCTTGCCTGCACGAACACCCTTGTGTTTGTTCTTTGCTGTTCAAGGATGTTTCCTCTTGCTTAACTAATAAAAAGCAATGAGTGACAGAGACTCTTCAGAGTGTTTGGAGAATCTTGTAATTAAGGTCTCTGTCACTTTCCCTGCAGGTAAAACCATACTCAACTCTCTCTCGTGTTTCTTTGCAGATTTACTAATGTTTGGGTTTTGAACCTAACAGTGACTCAGATTAGGCTGGCAGAATATGGGAGTCAGTGGAAGCCCAGATATTTTACACCCTTGCTACCTACATTCACTAGTAAAAGTATTTAAAGTTTTAACATTAAACAAAAATGAAAATAAAACTTTTTTACTTCAACAAAACAAGAACATTTGCCAACCTTTTAAAAAAATCTCCTTTTGAACGTGATGAAATGGATTAGAAATGTCATTCCTCTATGAACATATGCGCTGGCAACTTGTTTAACAACATCAGTGAATGTAGCGTTCCATCTGAGCAGAGGTTTTGTATCATGTGCAGCCCACCAGATGGTACTAGATAGTATTCTGCTGCAGAAAATGCACCAGCAGGCCTCCTGCATGTACTAACCTGGCCTGGATGCAGTCCAGACTTTTTTTTGCACACAGATTTTCCAAGGATTTGAAATGGAAAAGTACATAAAAGCTTTCAAAAAGCGGAATTTTTGAATATTTTGTCTTATCAAAACAATGTGTTGCAGCTGTAGATCAATATGACAATTAAAAACAAAGGTTGTCTTTAACCATTTTTGTTTTGTTCATAAAGACTAATGCAAACATGACATTTGCAGTTTTCTTACTCACCTCTAAATTGTGAGTTTATTGTTCATACTTGTAGCATTTCATCGTGGATTATATGAGTCTGGATGTTGAGATGAAGCCTAAAAATTAACTGGCATTATTCTTTCATGGTATAACTGATTTTAAACAAGGTTCCATCATTTTTTATGGAGATGTTAAAGAACAGAAGCAGAAAAACACATTCAAAAGCATTTACATACATGAAAGCTTTCAAACAAAATTGCATGCTCAGCCTCCTCAGATTCATCTATAAGTCTACTTTCTGCAGAATGTTTCTTTCCCATCAAGACAATACAACCATTTAGATTAAAAGCAACACATAGACACTGCAGGCTGACTCAGGATGAATGGATAAACCCACAGGCACATTAGTGCCGTGCATTTTTGTTCCTCTGCTAATCAAGAATCCTCCAATGTCCTCTTTGCAGATGGGTCAACAGCATCACCCAAGTACCAGGCTGCCTGACCTCCATCATATGGACTGTCCGTGGAGAAGTCTAAAGGTCATTGCCAAGTCTGTGAAGAGTAATTCAAGCATTTTAGTAATTGCTCTGTTAGGCTCCATGTGGACAAAGTCCCTGTAGAAGAATGGCTGTAAGAAAGCATCTTTGCTTTGCCTCACATAAAATCCACAGCTAGTGTGGCCCCCAGGCGCTCACTTCTCCTCCACTGCAGAATCAATCAATGAACCTGACTGTGAGTCAGCCCGTGCTGATCTCCTCCCTCTTGACGGCGCTCTACAAACCTGGGCGTGGCGGCGGGCGCAAAGGAGGAGGAGCTCGTCCAGGAGGAGGGGGCAGTGGGCCAGCTGGTGGGACACAGGGAGGAGGGGAGGGTGGCGGCGCCGGTGGACAGGGTAACTGCAGGGTGGGTGAAGGAAGTGCCCGATCAGGCGGGGGCGAGTAAGGGGGAGGTTGAACGGAAGGTGAGGGACTGGAGGAAATTGGTGGAGATGCTGGTGGCAGTGATGGAAGTTTGGAGAAGGAAAATGACAGTGGGCTGCCCGAAGTCGGAGGTGGTGAAGGAGGACTCCTGTTGGGGGGGCTGTAGATAGATGGAGGCTTTTGGTTGTATTGAGGACAGTGAAGTGGAGATTTTGTTCGAGTGAAGTTCATGCATCTCCCCTAAAATTGAACAAGAAGACCAGAATTAGTTGGAAATGTTTTGTCCTGTTTTACTACACTCAAACTTAAAATCAACCGCAGAATTCTTTCATTAAATAAATCTATCCTGGATGGTCATGTTTGTTTTCGTTTTCTAAATAAACAACTTTTCTTTTTTGCCACAAAAAAAGACCCCAGAAGTTCTAACACAATGCTTTTGGTGATCGTTTTTAAAACCATTTTTAATGATTTGCTCTGTTAACAATATCAAACATGGTACCCCAGGGTTATAACAGAAATCCCAAACATGTTGAACATGTCTTTAAGGATAAAAACAAGTAACAACATATTAAAATCGGAGTTGGGTTTTTCTCTGTTGGAAAAAACAAGATCCATGGATTCTGCCTTCATTTGGGACAGGTTACATAAACAAAGTGCAAACAGGAAATTCCTAAATTGCAATCAGCACTGGTTTGTTTGCTCGTCAAGGAAACAAGAACATTTTTTTTGTTTGTTTTGATGCACCAACAAACATTTTCACAGAGTTTGAATCATGTCTACTGTTCACACAGCACATTTAATTGTAAATTTAATGTTTTATATTTTCACTTCTTTGAAATGAAAAAGCACGCTTTGAGCTACAGTAATATAAATGTATTTTTCATTTCAATACTTGGCTAGAAACATTTGAGTTTACACAAACAGCTAGAAATGTTTACCTGCATGATCACATATTGGCAACTGCACTATTCAACACCTCAAAACTGGACTCATGATCACAAACACAATTTTACCATCTGCTTCCCATATTTCAGTAGTTATTTATATATATATAGATATATCTATATATATCTATATATATATAGATATATATATTTATAAAATTTAATAAAAACTATTAATAATAAACAATTTATAAAAAATAAAATAATATGTGAGAAAACCTTAAAAACGTATTTAGAAGGATGCTGACAATGTAAATGTTATACACAATGGACAAAGCTGCACGGTTTCTGCAAACATCCATCCATCCATTTTCAGAATACGCCGAATCCTTTTGGGGTC